>CM051237.1:12064602-13384350 GCA_027917425.1 Gastrophryne carolinensis
TGCACACCACTAACAAGCAGAGATAGAGCACACCACTAACAAGCAGAGATAGAGCACACCGCTAACAAGCAGAGATAGAGCACACCACTAACAAGCAGGGATAGAGCACACCGCTAACAAGCAGGGATAGAGCACACCGCTAACAAGCAGGGATAGAGCACACCGCTAACAAGCAGGGATAGAGCACACCGCTAACAAGCAGAGATAGAGCACACCACTAACAAGCAGAGATAGAGCACACCACTAACAAGCAGAGATAGAGCACACCACTAACAAGCAGAGATAGAGCACACCACTAACAAGCAGAGATAGAGCACACCACTAACAAGCAGAGATAGAGCACACCACTAACAAGCAGGGATAGAGCACACCACTAACAAGCAGGACTAGAGCACACCGCTAACAAGCAGAGATAGAGCACACCGCTAACAAGCAGAGATAGAGCACACCGCTAACAAGCAGGAATAGAGCACACCACTAACAAGCAGGACTAGAGCACACCACTAACAAGCAGGACTAGAGCACACCACTAACAAGCAGGGATAGAGCACACCGCTAACAAGCAGAGATAGAGCACACCGCTAACAAGCAGAGATAGAGCACACCGCTAACAAGCAGGGATAGAGCACACCGCTAACAAGCAGGGATAGAGCACACCGCTAACAAGCAGGGATAGAGCACACCGCTAACAAGCAGGGATAGAGCACACCGCTAACAAGCAGGGATAGAGCACACCGCTAACAAGCAGGGATAGAGCACACCGCTAACAAGCAGGGATAGAGCACACCGCTAACAAGCAGAGATAGAGCACACCACTAACAAGCAGGGATAGAGCACACCACTAACAAGCAGGGATAGAGCACACCGCTAACAAGCAGAGATAGAGCACACCACTAACAAGCAGGGATAGAGCACACCGCTAACAAGCAGGGATAGAGCACACCACTAACAAGCAGGGATAGAGCACACCGCTAACAAGCAGGACTAGAGCACACCGCTAACAAGCAGGGATAGAGCACACCGCTAACAAGCAGGGATAGAGCACACCGCTAACAAGCAGAGATAGAGCACACCGCTAACAAGCAGAGATAGAGCACACCGCTAACAAGCAGAGATAGAGCACACCACTAACAAGCAGGGATAGAGCACACCGCTAACAAGCAGAGATAGAGCACACCACTAACAAGCAGAGATAGAGCACACCGCTAACAAGCAGAGATAGAGCATACCGCTAACAAGCAGAGATAGGGCACACCGCTAACAAGCAGAGATAGAGCACACCACTAACAAGCAGAGATAGAGCACACCACTAACAAGCAGAGATAGAGCACACCACTAACAAGCAGGGATAGAGCACACCGCTAACAAGCAGGGATAGAGCACACCACTAACAAGCAGGACTAGAGCACACCGCTAACAAGCAGAGATAGAGCACACCGCTAACAAGCAGAGATAGAGCACACCGCTAACAAGCAGGGATAGAGCACACCACTAACAAGCAGGGATAGAGCACACCACTAACAAGCAGGGATAGAGCACACCGCTAACAAGCAGGGATAGAGCACACCGCTAACAAGCAGGGATAGAGCACACCTCTAACAAGCAGGGATAGAGCACACCGCTAACAAGCAGGACTAGAGCACACCACTAACAAGCAGGACTAGAGCACACCGCTAACAAGCAGGGATAGAGCACACCGCTAACAAGCAGGGATAGAGCACACCTCTAACAAGCAGGGATAGAGCACACCGCTAACAAGCAGGGATAGAGCACACCTCTAACAAGCAGGGATAGAGCACACCGCTAACAAGCAGGGATAGAGCACACCTCTAACAAGCAGGGATAGAGCACACCGCTAACAAGCAGGACTAGAGCACACCACTAACAAGCAGGACTAGAGCACACCGCTAACAAGCAGAGATAGAGCACACCGCTAACAAGCAGGGATAGAGCACACCACTAACAAGCAGGGATAGAGCACACCGCTAACAAGCAGAGATAGAGCACACCGCTAACAAGCAGAGATAGAGCACACCGCTAACAAGCAGAGATAGAGCACACCACTAACAAGCAGGGATAGAGCACACCACTAACAAGCAGAGATAGAGCACACCGCTAACAAGCAGGAATAGAGCACACCACTAACAAGCAGGGATAGAGCACACCACTAACAAGCAGAGATAGAGCACACCACTAACAAGCAGGGATAGAGCACACCACTAACAAGCAGAGATAGAGCACACCGCTAACAAGCAGGACTAGAGCACACCACTAACAAGCAGGACTAGAGCACACCACTAACAAGCAGGGATAGAGCACACCGCTAACAAGCAGAGATAGAGCACACCGCTAACAAGCAGAGATAGAGCACACCGCTAACAAGCAGGGATAGAGCACACCGCTAACAAGCAGGGATAGAGCACACCGCTAACAAGCAGGGATAGAGCACACCGCTAACAAGCAGGGATAGAGCACACCACTAACAAGCAGGAATAGAGCACACCACTAACAAGCAGGGATAGAGCACACCGCTAACAAGCAGGGATAGAGCACACCGCTAACAAGCAGGAATAGAGCACACCACTAACAAGCAGGGATAGAGCACACCGCTAACAAGCAGGGATAGAGCACACCGCTAACAAGCAGGGATAGAGCACACCACTAACAAGCAGGGATAGAGCACACCGCTAACAAGCAGGGATAGAGCACACCGCTAACAAGCAGGGATAGAGCACACCACTAACAAGCAGAGATAGAGCACACCACTAACAAGCAGGGATAGAGCACACCGCTAACAAGCAGGAATAGAGCACACCACTAACAAGCAGGGATAGAGCACACCGCTAACAAGCAGGGATAGAGCACACCGCTAACAAGCAGGGATAGAGCACACCGCTAACAAGCAGGGATAGAGCACACCGCTAACAAGCAGGAATAGAGCACACCACTAACAAGCAGGGATAGAGCACACCACTAACAAGCAGGGATAGAGCACACCACTAACAAGCAGGACTAGAGCACACCACTAACAAGCAGGACTAGAGCACACCACTAACAAGCAGGGATAGAGCACACCGCTAACAAGCAGAGATAGAGCACACCGCTAACAAGCAGAGATAGAGCACACCACTAACAAGCAGAGATAGAGCACACCACTAACAAGCAGGGATAGAGCACACCACTAACAAGCAGGGATAGAGCACACCGCTAACAAGCAGGGATAGAGCACACCACTAACAAGCAGGGATAGAGCACACCGCTAACAAGCAGGACTAGAGCACACCGCTAACAAGCAGGGATAGAGCACACCGCTAACAAGCAGGACTAGAGCACACCGCTAACAAGCAGGGATAGAGCACACCACTAACAAGCAGGACTAGAGCACACCACTAACAAGCAGGACTAGAGCACACCGCTAACAAGCAGGACTAGAGCACACCACTAACAAGCAGAGATAGAGCACACCGCTAACAAGCAGAGATAGAGCACACCGCTAACAAGCAGAGATAGAGCACACCGCTAACAAGCAGAGATAGAGCACACCACTAACAAGCAGAGATAGAGCACACCGCTAACAAGCAGAGATAGAGCACACCGCTAACAAGCAGGGATAGAGCACACCACTAACAAGCAGGGATAGAGCACACCACTAACAAGCAGGGATAGAGCACACCACTAACAAGCAGAGATAGAGCACACCGCTAACAAGCAGAGATAGAGCACACCACTAACAAGCAGGGATAGAGCACACCACTAACAAGCAGGGATAGAGCACACCACTAACAAGCAGAGATAGAGCACACCGCTAACAAGCAGGGATAGAGCACACCGCTAACAAGCAGGGATAGAGCACACCGCTAACAAGCAGAGATAGAGCACACCGCTAACAAGCAGAGATAGAGCACACCACTAACAAGCAGGGATAGAGCACACCACTAACAAGCAGGGATAGAGCACACCGCTAACAAGCAGAGATAGAGCACACCGCTAACAAGCAGAGATAGAGCACACCGCTAACAAGCAGAGATAGAGCATACCGCTAACAAGCAGAGATAGAGCACACCGCTAACAAGCAGAGATAGAGCACACCACTAACAAGCAGAGATAGAGCACACCACTAACAAGCAGGGATAGAGCACACCACTAACAAGCAGGGATAGAGCACACCGCTAACAAGCAGGGATAGAGCACACCACTAACAAGCAGGGATAGAGCACACCACTAACAAGCAGGGATAGAGCACACCGCTAACAAGCAGGACTAGAGCACACCGCTAACAAGCAGAGATAGAGCACACCGCTAACAAGCAGGGATAGAGCACACCGCTAACAAGCAGGGATAGAGCACACCGCTAACAAGCAGAGATAGAGCACACCGCTAACAAGCAGAGATAGAGCACACCACTAACAAGCAGAGATAGAGCACACCGCTAACAAGCAGAGATAGAGCACACCACTAACAAGCAGAGATAGAGCACACCACTAACAAGCAGGGATAGAGCACACCGCTAACAAGCAGGGATAGAGCACACCACTAACAAGCAGAGATAGAGCACACCACTAACAAGCAGGGATAGAGCACACCGCTAACAAGCAGAGATAGAGCACACCGCTAACAAGCAGGGATAGAGCACACCGCTAACAAGCAGAGATAGAGCACACCACTAACAAGCAGAGATAGAGCACACCACTAACAAGCAGAGATAGAGCACACCACTAACAAGCAGGGATAGAGCACACCGCTAACAAGCAGAGATAGAGCACACCGCTAACAAGCAGAGATAGAGCACACCGCTAACAAGCAGGGATAGAGCACACCGCTAACAAGCAGGGATAGAGCACACCACTAACAAGCAGAGATAGAGCACACCACTAACAAGCAGGGATAGAGCACACCGCTAACAAGCAGGGATAGAGCACACCGCTAACAAGCAGGGATAGAGCACACCGCTAACAAGCAGGGATAGAGCACACCGCTAACAAGCAGGGATAGAGCACACCGCTAACAAGCAGGGATAGAGCACACCACTAACAAGCAGGGATAGAGCACACCACTAACAAGCAGGGATAGAGCACACCACTAACAAGCAGGGATAGAGCACACCGCTAACAAGCAGGGATAGAGCACACCGCTAACAAGCAGGGATAGAGCACACCGCTAACAAGCAGGGATAGAGCACACCGCTAACAAGCAGGGATAGAGCACACCGCTAACAAGCAGGGATAGAGCACACCGCTAACAAGCAGGGATAGAGCACACCGCTAACAAGCAGGGATAGAGCACACCGCTAACAAGCAGGGATAGAGCACACCACTAACAAGCAGAGATAGAGCACACCGCTAACAAGCAGAGATAGAGCACACCACTAACAAGCAGGGATAGAGCACACCACTAACAAGCAGAGATAGAGCACACCACTAACAAGCAGAGATAGAGCACACCACTAACAAGCAGGGATAGAGCACACCACTAACAAGCAGGGATAGAGCACACCGCTAACAAGCAGGGATAGAGCACACCGCTAACAAGCAGGAATAGAGCACACCACTAACAAGCAGGGATAGAGCACACCACTAACAAGCAGGGATAGAGCACACCACTAACAAGCAGGACTAGAGCACACCACTAACAAGCAGGACTAGAGCACACCACTAACAAGCAGGGATAGAGCACACCGCTAACAAGCAGAGATAGAGCACACCGCTAACAAGCAGAGATAGAGCACACCACTAACAAGCAGAGATAGAGCACACCACTAACAAGCAGGGATAGAGCACACCACTAACAAGCAGGGATAGAGCACACCACTAACAAGCAGAGATAGAGCACACCCCTAACAAGCAGAGATAGAGCACACCACTAACAAGCAGGGATAGAGCACACCGCTAACAAGCAGGGATAGAGCACACCACTAACAAGCAGGGATAGAGCACACCGCTAACAAGCAGGACTAGAGCACACCGCTAACAAGCAGGGATAGAGCACACCGCTAACAAGCAGGACTAGAGCACACCGCTAACAAGCAGGGATAGAGCACACCACTAACAAGCAGGACTAGAGCACACCACTAACAAGCAGGACTAGAGCACACCGCTAACAAGCAGGACTAGAGCACACCACTAACAAGCAGAGATAGAGCACACCGCTAACAAGCAGAGATAGAGCACACCGCTAACAAGCAGAGATAGAGCACACCGCTAACAAGCAGAGATAGAGCACACCACTAACAAGCAGAGATAGAGCACACCGCTAACAAGCAGAGATAGAGCACACCGCTAACAAGCAGGGATAGAGCACACCACTAACAAGCAGGGATAGAGCACACCACTAACAAGCAGGGATAGAGCACACCACTAACAAGCAGAGATAGAGCACACCGCTAACAAGCAGAGATAGAGCACACCACTAACAAGCAGGGATAGAGCACACCACTAACAAGCAGGGATAGAGCACACCACTAACAAGCAGAGATAGAGCACACCGCTAACAAGCAGGGATAGAGCACACCGCTAACAAGCAGGGATAGAGCACACCGCTAACAAGCAGAGATAGAGCACACCGCTAACAAGCAGAGATAGAGCACACCACTAACAAGCAGGGATAGAGCACACCACTAACAAGCAGGGATAGAGCACACCGCTAACAAGCAGAGATAGAGCACACCACTAACAAGCAGAGATAGAGCACACCGCTAACAAGCAGAGATAGAGCATACCGCTAACAAGCAGAGATAGAGCACACCGCTAACAAGCAGAGATAGAGCACACCACTAACAAGCAGAGATAGAGCACACCACTAACAAGCAGGGATAGAGCACACCACTAACAAGCAGGGATAGAGCACACCGCTAACAAGCAGGGATAGAGCACACCACTAACAAGCAGGGATAGAGCACACCACTAACAAGCAGGGATAGAGCACACCGCTAACAAGCAGGACTAGAGCACACCGCTAACAAGCAGAGATAGAGCACACCGCTAACAAGCAGGGATAGAGCACACCGCTAACAAGCAGGGATAGAGCACACCGCTAACAAGCAGAGATAGAGCACACCGCTAACAAGCAGAGATAGAGCACACCACTAACAAGCAGAGATAGAGCACACCGCTAACAAGCAGAGATAGAGCACACCACTAACAAGCAGAGATAGAGCACACCACTAACAAGCAGGGATAGAGCACACCGCTAACAAGCAGGGATAGAGCACACCACTAACAAGCAGAGATAGAGCACACCACTAACAAGCAGGGATAGAGCACACCGCTAACAAGCAGAGATAGAGCACACCGCTAACAAGCAGGGATAGAGCACACCGCTAACAAGCAGAGATAGAGCACACCACTAACAAGCAGAGATAGAGCACACCACTAACAAGCAGAGATAGAGCACACCACTAACAAGCAGGGATAGAGCACACCGCTAACAAGCAGAGATAGAGCACACCGCTAACAAGCAGGGATAGAGCACACCGCTAACAAGCAGGGATAGAGCACACCACTAACAAGCAGAGATAGAGCACACCACTAACAAGCAGGGATAGAGCACACCGCTAACAAGCAGGGATAGAGCACACCGCTAACAAGCAGGGATAGAGCACACCGCTAACAAGCAGGGATAGAGCACACCGCTAACAAGCAGGGATAGAGCACACCGCTAACAAGCAGGGATAGAGCACACCACTAACAAGCAGGGATAGAGCACACCACTAACAAGCAGGGATAGAGCACACCACTAACAAGCAGGGATAGAGCACACCGCTAACAAGCAGGGATAGAGCACACCGCTAACAAGCAGGGATAGAGCACACCGCTAACAAGCAGGGATAGAGCACACCGCTAACAAGCAGGGATAGAGCACACCGCTAACAAGCAGGGATAGAGCACACCGCTAACAAGCAGGGATAGAGCACACCGCTAACAAGCAGGGATAGAGCACACCGCTAACAAGCAGGGATAGAGCACACCACTAACAAGCAGAGATAGAGCACACCGCTAACAAGCAGAGATAGAGCACACCACTAACAAGCAGGGATAGAGCACACCACTAACAAGCAGAGATAGAGCACACCACTAACAAGCAGAGATAGAGCACACCACTAACAAGCAGGGATAGAGCACACCACTAACAAGCAGGGATAGAGCACACCGCTAACAAGCAGGGAACACCATCCCAAACCCCATATTATGATCTAGGGGCATCCCAATTTTGGAATGCCAGGGAGAGGGAATCAGTTGGCCCTGGAATCCCATGGACATGGCGCCTCAGCCCCAGTCTGGGACAAGAAACTGTTCTTATATCACAGATAAGACAAAAAGGAGGAGAAAAGCAATAAGTAGAAGCAGAATAGGAGGAGAAAAGAGGGGTGACTCCAGTGTTTATAGGGGACTCCTGAGGAGGGAGTGGGGCGACTATACAATGTGGGGTCCCGCCACAAGAGATTGTCCCCCATCATTGCTGGCCTCTGCAGTGACATATTGCCGCTAGGGTTGGGCCTTAGCTGAAGGATGTGAGAAGAAAGCTCCGGCATTACCTCATATGAATGTTCCAGCTCCTACTACAATGCGGCTACGGCAAAATGGCCGCTGCCCACACCGCGCTTCACCTCTCACAGGACTACGGGAAAATGGCCGCCAAACGCGTAACAGCAAATGCCTGCTACAGCAAAATGGCCGCTCGACGCACCGAGGACACGCGCTTCAGATTGCTAAGAACTACGGGAAAATGGCCACCAAATACCTGGTAAACAACAGGAGTAGCAGAATAGCAAAATGGCGGCCCCAGTTACTAATTACTTCATGTGATAATGTAAATATCAGAAAACGAGGTTGCTATGGAGGATGAAATGGAAAAGTTAGGGGGCGGGAGCAGCAGAGGTAAATTCGGTGCTGGCAACAGCGGGTTCGAGAGCCACACTGCATACCTCCCAAATGGCCCTGATTTGGAGGGACTGTCCCTCATTGGAGTCCATGTCCCTCTTTGTTCCCGTTTGTCCCTCTTTTGAGTCCATGTCCCCCTGTCCCTCGTTGTTCTCCTTTGTCCTTCTTTGAGGTGTGCAGCAGATCTGCAGCAATAAATTATTCATTTGTCTATTCAAAGTGTTTCTATTGCTGTAACTGTTACAATGTATCTCCTATCCATCCCTCAATGAGGGGGCGTGGCTTCACCCATCCCTCAATGAGGGGCGTGGCCTTATTTAATAATTGCCCCTCTTTCCCACACTGAAAAGTTGGAAGGTATGATTAAACCGGACCCTCACCCTGAATAAGAGTCTATTTTATATGTCCCCCCCCCCCCCCCCGTACATACAGATTGCTCACATTAAAAATCATCCTACCTGCACCTAGTGTATTTTTTGAGCCTTTAAACATAAACCAAGATGGCGGCTCAGGGAGCCTGCAAACAGGAAGTGTCTTCTGGCTGTGTCGCTCTTCATTCTGGGATTGCTGACCTTTTCCCTGACCCCCAGCTCTGCACTGTCTTTATCCCGCTCTCCCCTCCTCAGTAAATATGATGCTTCTGAGGCAAGATGGCGGCGCCGTATCCTATGATAATGAACAGAATTGCAGCTCAGTGGGAGAAAGAATAATAAGAGACTAAAAACTTAAAATATGTTAATTTTAGATGCTGGGAATAGTTATTAAGGGTTTTGGGCTTTTCATGACATCGCGGTGAAGGTTCCGGAAGAGGAAATCGGGTGACAGGCTCCGTCACCCCTCATAGACTAAACCTGTCACCCCTCATAGACTAAACCTGTCACCCCTCATAGACTAAACCTGTCACCCCTCATAGACTAAACCTGTCACCCCTCATAGACTAAACCTGTCATCCCTCATAGACTAAACCTGTCACCCCTCATAGACTAAACCTGTCACCCCTCATAGACTAAACCTGTCACCCCTCATAGACTAAACCTGTCACCCCTCATACACTAAACCTGTCACCCCTCATAGACTAAACCTGTCACCCCTCATAGACTAAACCTGTCACCCCTCATACACTAAACCTGTCACCCCTCATAGACTAAACCTGTCACCCCTCATACACTAAACCTGTCACCCCTCATACACTAAACCTGTCACCCCTCATACACTAAACCTGTCACCCCTCATACACTAAACCTGTCATCCCTCATAGACTAAACCTGTCACCCCTCATACACTAAACCTGTCACCCCTCATACACTAAACCTGTCACCCCTCATACACTAAACCTGTCACCCGTCATACACTAAACCTGTCACCCCTCATAGACTAAACCTGTCACCCCTCATAGACTAAACCTGTCACCCCTCATAGACTAAACCTGTCATCCCTCATAGACTAAACCTGTCACCCCTCATACACTAAACCTGTCACCCCTCATACACTAAACCTGTCACCCCTCATACACTAAACCTGTCACCCCTCATACACTAAACCTGTCACCCCTCATACACTAAACCTGTCACCCCTCATACACTAAACCTGTCACCCCTCATACACTAAACCTGTCACCCCTCATACACTAAACCTGTCATCCCTCATAGACTAAACCTGTCACCCCTCATAGACTAAACCTGTCATCCCTCATAGACTAAACCTGTCACCCCTGAATTTTATTCCCAGCAGGAGAAGAAAACCACAAGCATGCTGGGAGTTTTATTCAGTTCGGGTGTATAAGTGACCCCTCCTTTCATTTGCCAATGTATTTATATGGATTTTTAATATTACACGATTTCATGATAGCGCTCCTTTAACGTATCAGGGCATCCCAAATCGGGGAAATACCCGGGATAGTGAACCCCCGCTTTAGGCCGGCAGGAGGCCCCCCCACCAACATTCACATTACTCCGGTATGGAAGCCGGCGCATGCACCATGGGAGTGTGCAGACAGGTGAGAGGTGCAGAAGTGTTTTGGGGACCAGGCTAATTGGTAATCTCATCCGGTGATCCCTGAGGACATTGCCCCATTCTGTTCCTCCTTGGTATCCCAATAACTGGCAAACCAGGGAACAGCCACCCAACTCTCCCCATCCATCCCTCTCCTCCCAGCTCTGCCCCATCCATTCCTCTCCTCCCAGCTCTGCCCCATCCATTCCTCTCCTCCCAGCTCTGCCCCATCCATCCCCCTCCTCCCAGCTCTGCCCATCCATCCCTCTCCTCCCAGCTCTGCCCCATCCATTCCTCTCCTCCCAGCTCTGCCCATCCATCCCTCTCCTCCCAGCTCTGCCCCATCCATTCCTCTCCTCCCAGCTCTGCCCCATCCATTCCTCTCCTCCCAGCTCTGCCCCATCCATCCCTCTCCTCCCAGCTCTGCCCCATCCATCCCTCTCCTCCTTTCTCTGCCCCATCCATCCCTCTCCTCCCAGCTCTGCCCCATCCATCCCTCTCCTCCCAGCTCTGCCCCATCCATCCCTCTCCTCCCAGCTCTGCCCCATCCATTCCTCTCCTCCCAGCTCTGCCCCATCCATCCCTCTCCTCCCAGCTCTGCCCCATCCATCCCTCTCCTCCTTTCTCTGCCCCATCCATCCCTCTCCTCCCAGCTCTGCCCCATCCATCCCTCTCCTCCCAGCTCTGCCCCATCCATCCCTCTCCTCCCAGCTCTGCCCCATCCATTCCTCTCCTCCCAGCTCTGCCCCATCCATTCCTCTCCTCCCAGCTCTGCCCCATCCATCCCTCTCCTCCCAGCTCTGCCCCATCCATCCCTCTCCTCCCAGCTCTGCCCCATCCATTCCTCTCCTCCCAGCTCTGCCCCACCCATCCCTCTCCTCCCACCCCTGGCCCATCCATCCCTCTCCTCCCAGCTCTGCCCCATCCATCCCTCTCCTCCTTGCTCTGCCCCATCCATCTCCTCTCCTCCCAGCTCTCCCCATCCATCCCTCTCCTCCCAGCTCTGCGCCATCCATCTCTTTCCACCCAGCTCTGTCCTATCCATCCATCCTCTGTTCTCCCAACTCTGCCCCATCTATGCACTGTTCTCCCAGCTCTTCTCGATCCATCCATCCCTGTGCTTCCAGCTCTCTGCCAGTGATCCCTCTCCTCTTAGCTCTGCACCATTCTTCCCCTTTTCTCCTAGCTTTGTCCCATCTATCATCTATTCTCGGGGGCCTCAGCAATTGCTCAACAGCCCTAAAGGCCTGAAAAAGTCAGTGGAGGTGTTTTTTTTAGCAGCAGAAGCAGTCTCTCTGTGCCTAAAAACCTGTGACAGCCAGTGTAGGTGGGCTTCAGCAGTCTCTCTGATTGCCTAAGGCCTGAGAAAGTCACTGGAGGTGGGTAACAGCAGCAGCAGTATCTCTGAGCGCCTAAAGGCCTGTGACAGCCAATGTAGGTGGGCAACAGGGGCATCAGTAGACTATTTAATTGTCTAAGGCCTGTAAAAGCCAGAGGAGGTGGGTAACAAAAGGGACATCAGCAGTCTCTCTGAGTCGTCCCTAAAGGTCTGTGAAACCCAGTGGAAGTGGGTAAAGGGGAAATCAGCAGCCTTTCAGATTGCTTAAGGTCTGCGAAAGTCAGTGGAGGTGGGTAACAGCAGCAGCAGTACCTCTGAGTGCCTTAAGCCCTATGACAGCCAGTATAGGTGGGTAACAGGGGCATCAGCAGTTTGCCTAAACCCTGAGAAAGTCAGTGCAGGTGGGTAACAGCAGCAGCGGTATCTCTGAGCACCTAAAGGCCTGTGACAGCCAATGTAGGTGGGTAACAGGGGCATCAGTAGTCTCTTTGATTGTCTAAGGCCTGTAAAAGCCAGAAGAGGTGGGTAACAAAAGGGACATCAGCAGTCTCTCTGAGTCCCTAAAGGTCTGTAAAAGCCAGTGGAGGTGAGTAACAGCAGCAGCCTCTGAGAGCCTAAGGACCCGAGACAGCCAGTGGAGTCGGATAACAGCAGCAGCATTCTCTCTGATTGCCTAAAGCCTGTGGAAACCAGTGAAGGTGGGTAACAGCAGCAGCAGTCTCTCAGAGTGCCTAAAAAACCATACCAGTCAGTGTAGGTGGGTTACAGCAGCAGCTGCAGTCTCTCAGAGTGCCTAAACACATGTGACACCCAGTGGAGGTGGGTAACAGGGCCATCAGTAGTCTCTCTGAGTCCCTAAAGGCCTGTGACAGCCAGTGGAGGGTGGGTAACAGCAGCAGCAGTCTCTCAGTGTCCCTAAAGGCCTGTGACAGCCAGTGGAGGTGGGTAACAGGGCCATCAGTAGTCTCTCTGAGTCCCTAAAGGCCTGTGACAGTCAGTGGAGGGAAGTACAAGATAGTCAGACACGTTGGTTATCCATGTTCAGAATATCAGGATCTCCACATTTTGGCAATTGTGTGACCTTGGGGTCGCAATAGCCCTTGCCGCAATGAACACCCACTCGGATGCCACACTGCTGACTAGGCATGCCAGCATGGACATAGCAAACCTTGCCAGTTAAGGTCAGATGTCCAGTGTTTTTTCATATTGTCAAAGGACAGGGGAGATATGCCACCACTTTCTGGTTTAATTGCTGCTGGTCCGGGGCCAGCTCAGCGCATGTGTCATTAGACCAGGAAAAAACACAATTCTGTGATTACTCACCTGTAGAATTGGCAGAATACGTCCTGCCGCAAATATAATACTTACAGTTGGGATATACTCCGCCAGATGGCGCTGGACTGCAGAGACATCGAAAATAGGCTCCTCCCGGCCCCTCAAATACCCGGGGACCTCCCACAAATCCCCAGCATTGAAAAGCAGTTACTGAGAAGCCGGGAGAATTAGACAATCCAAACTATCAACTATAACAATGATAACAATCACCATACAGGGGATCCAAGATAATGCAACCAAGGGTGGGGTGCAGCAGGACGTACTGTATACTCAGAATACCAATTCTACAGGTGAGTAATCACAGAATTGTATTATTCTTAGTCTACAGTACATCCTGCTCCAAATCTAATACTTGCAGTTGGGACATCCAATAGTGTCCATAAGTAGGGTGGGATCCAGCAGACAGTTTAAACCACTGCCGCCTGCAGAACCTTGCAGCCAAAAGCAGCATCATCTGAGGCCCTAACATCAACCTTGTAAAACTTTGAAAAGGTATGAACAGAAGACCAAGTAGCGGCCTTGCAAACTTGTTCAACAGAAGCCTGGTGCTGGAAGGCCCAAGAGGCACCAATAGCATGAGTGGAATGAGCAGTAAGGCAGAAGGGAGGATTCTTCCCCTTAGCAGAGTAGGCCTGAATCACAGCCTGAGGAATCCACTTGCTGATAGTAGACTTGGCAGGAACCAAACCCTTCCTAGGACCAGAAGGGACCACAAAAAGAGCATCAGTTTTCCTGAAAGGTGCAGTAGCCACCAGATAGTACTTCAGACACCTAACCACATCCAAAGAGTGCAAAACCCTCTCCTTAGCATTGCTAGGATTAGGGCACAAGGAAGGAAGAACAATATCCTGATTCAAATGAAAAGCAGACACTACCTTAGGCAGAAAGTCGGGTTTGAAACGAAACACCACCTTGTCCTGGTGTCTCTTGTAGTATGGGGGCTGAATGGAAAGCGCCGCCAACTCAGACACACGCCTGACAGAAGTGATAGCCACCAGAAATACAACCTTGAGCGTAAGAATGGCCAAGGCAGCATCCTGCACAGGTTCAAAGGGAGCACCCTGCAAGGCTGATAGAACCAAGTTCAGATCCCAAACAGGCACCATAGCCCTACGTGGGGGGCGCACATGAGTGACCCCCTGGAAAAAAGTCCTGATCAGAGGGTGCTGAGCAAAGGACCTCTGGAAGAAAATAGCCAGGGCAGAAACCTGACCCTTCAGAGTACTGAGTTGGAGCCCCATCTCCAACCCATGCTGCAGGAACTCCAGAATCCTGGGAACAGAGAACACACGACAGGGAAGAGACTCACACCAGTCAATGTAGGCACGCCAAACCCTGTAATAAATGGAAGAGGAAGACTTCTTCCTAGCTTTAATCAAAGTATCCACAACCGAGGAAGACAGTCCCTTCTCCATCAAGATGGAGGTTTCAGCAGCCAAGCCGTCAAAGCCAGAGTTTGTAAATTGGGATGGCGTAGTGAGCCCTGAGTGAGCAGATCTGGCACCAAGGGCAGAGCGTACTGATCTACCGCCAGCTGTACCACGTCTGCGAACCACACTCTTCTTGGCCACCTGAGGGCCACCAGAATTGCTGGCACCCCTTCCAGAGCAATCTTGCGCAGAACCCTGCCCAGCAGGGGCATTGGAGGGAAGACATACAGGAACTGAAAGTCCTGCCATGACATTGCTAGAGCATTCGTGGTCAAGGCCAGAGGATCCTGGGACAGAGAGACAAAAGCTGGGAGCTTGTGATTGTGGCGGGACGCAAACAGATCCCCATCTGGTTGGCCCCAACGGTGACACAGATTGAAACACCCTGCTGCATAGCGACCATTCTCCCTGGCGAGAGGTCCCCCTGCTCAGAGAGTCCGCCCCCGGGATGTACACAGCTGAAATGCAGGGGACATTGGCCTCCGCCCAGGTCAGGATCAGAAACACTTCCTGGAGGGCCCCCTTGCTCCGGGTCCCTCCCTGATGATTGATGTAGGCAACTGCCATCTGGTTGTCCGAGCGCACCTGAACAGGCAGGCCCCGAAGGTGAGTAGTCAAGTGAGCCAGAACTAACCTGATCACTCGCAGCTCCAAGACATTGATAGGTGTGTGGGCCTCCTGAGGGCCCCACCTCCCCTGGAACCGCAGGGACTTCCAGAATCCCCCCCAACCTGACAGACTGGCATCCGTGGTGACCGTCTCCCAGGGAGGGGCAAGAAAGGATCTGCCCCCCAACAGGTTCCTTGAGTCCATCCACCACAAGAGGAACCTCCTGACCAGGGGGGAGAGCAAACAGACCTTGTCCAGGGACGCTGGTTCCTTGTCCCATACAGACAATAGGTGACGTTGCAGAGGCCTCAAGTGGAACTGAGCATAAGGGACCGCTTTGAAGCATGCCACCATCAGGCCCACCAGCTGCATCCCCTGCCTGATGGAGGGATGGGGTCAAGCTAGGAGGGACTGAGCCTGTGCAATCAGACTGTCCACCTTCTGCTGAGGAAGGAAGATCCTTGCCTGAACTGTATCCAGAATCATTCCTAGGAATGGAGTTACCAAGGAAGGGGACAGTGAGGACTTGGGGTGGTTGATCACCCATCCAAATGACTCCAGAGTGGACACCACCAGCTGAGTATCCAACACTGCCTGATGTAGAGACTGGGAAGTGATGAGGATGTCGTCCAGATAGGGAAGCACGCGGACGCCCTGACATCTGAGCAGAGACATCACGCCGGCCAGCACCTTGGTGAACACCCTGGGAGCTGAAGTGAGGCCGAAGGGCAAGGCCACAAATTGGTAGTGTTGATCCATAAGAGAGAACCTGAGGAACCTTTGATGACCTGGGAACACAGGAATATGAAGGTAAGCATCTTTGATGTCCACAGAAGTCATGAAATCCCCTTGGCGCAGGGAACTGATGGCAGAGTGCAGAGTCTCCATGCGAAAGCGCCTGCCCCTGACAAACTTGTTGAGAATCTTTAAGTCCAGGATGGGCCTGACAGAACCATCCTTTTTGGGTACTGTGAATAGGTTGGAATAAAAGCCCTTGCCTTTTTCTCTTAAAGGGACCTGGCAGATGACCCCCAGCTCCAGGAGGCCTTGCACGGCTTGCACTAGCTCCTGAGCTGACACAGGTTCCTGAGGAATTCGGGATCTGATGAATCTTGGAGGGGGATCGGCAGCAAACTCCAACTTGTAACCGGAGGACACTACCTCCTGAATCCACCGGTCTGAGACATGAATCCTGCACACCTGAGCGAAGTGCTGCAGCCATCCCCCCACCCGGATGGGTGAGGGCGCCCCATCATGCCTGAGGGGGCTTGGGAGAGGATTTAGCTTTGGGACCCCAGGAGGAGATGGGACGTCCACGTCCTCTGCCTCTACCCCAGAAATCTCACCGGGCCCCAGGGAAAGACACCCCCCTTCCCTGTCTTGCACCACGGTAAGGGGAGGAGAAGGAACCTTGACCCCGAAAGAGCCGAGATTGCCGCCTGCGCTGGGGTAACCTGCCTCCCTTAGCAAAAAGGTCCAGGCGGTCCCCAAACAGGCACAGTCCTTTAAAGGGAAAACCAGTGAGGGCCTTCTTGGCAGCGTTGTCAGCAGCCCACTGGCGCAGCCAAACCGAGCGGCGCATAGCCACCACGAGGGCAGAAGTTCTGCCACACATTCTGATGGTGTCATCCAATGCTGACAGGACAAAATTTACAAAAACATCACAACTGGAGAGTGCATTAAACACCTCACAAGGCAAATCATCAGGGGCACTATCAAGCATATTTCTGATAAGGGTTCTAGTGGCCACAGCAGTAATGGCAGAGGCACAGACCGGGCGCAGCGCCGTCCCCGCACATGCAAAGGTGTGGGATGCCAGCTGGTCAATGCGCCGCTCCTCGGCATCTCGCAGGGTAGTAGAATCAGGGGAATGCATGACAGAGGTGTTAGATAGCCCTAGGATCGGGGCATCCACCTCGGGGAGGGGGGGGGGTGACCAATATTTAACCACCTCAGCAGGAAAGGGATACTTCCTATCCCAAATCTTTGGAATCCCGGGAAGTTTACCGGGGAACTCCCATTCCTTGAGCACAAGGTTATGGAAATGTGCCTGCTCTGGAAATTCCAAACGTGATTTTGCTGTATGGAAAAGCTCCCCTCTTTGCCTGGGAGCCTCAACAGGGAGAGAGACAGAACCTCAAAAATCTGGGTCAATAATCTTTCAGTGTCATCCGGGGCCCAGGGGTCAGAGCTAGAATCGTCATGACCCCTTGGTCTCTCATCAGATGAGCCTGAATCAGAAAAGAGCTCCCCTTCATCAGACGGGGTATAGCCACACAGATTCATAAACTCCTCAGTTCCCATAGGGAAAACAGTAACATTAGGCGACAAGTGCCGCTTCTTAGCAGGGGCCTTACGCGCTAAGGACTTCGCAATAATCTGTTCAACAGTAGCCAGTCTAGAAGACACATCAGGCTGAGAGTCCCCACTAGTATGCAACTCAGCAGGAGTGAGATTTAAGCTTGGGGGAGTAGGTGAAGTGAAACGAGGTGCAGCCACTGGCAGGCCAGATTGCAATGCAAGCACCTGCTCAGCGCAGGGTACACAGACACGCGCCTTGTCAGCGTCAGCATGAGGCTGCCCACACGCTACACACAGCCGGTCTTGTCCCTAAGGGACCCCAGTAACATTATCCTGAGATGCCTCCATATGGTGATTATAGCGGCGCTATACGCCTATAGGGAATAACGCTATATAGCAACCCTGGATGCCCCAATAACCCGCTAGGGAAGCGGGAGTATAAATTTTACAAGGCCTACAAGTAATATACTAAAACAGGGCCAGGAGAAGCCAAGAAGGGTTCGTCCCGCCTGAAAGACATAAGCAGACAAGACCTTAAGTACATGGTAACAAAAGTGAAGGAGATAAAGCCGCCCGTGAGGGCACTTACGGACCGCGGTAGGTAGGGGTCCGATGCACATAGGCCAACCAAGCAGAAAAGATGGCGTCGGTATACCTCGAGGGGCGGGCCAGTAACAGCGATGATGCAGAAGGCGCCAAAGGCGGGCCCCCCCCCCCAAAGAGCGCGTAGCCAGAAAGGCCAACAGCCAATGATGGCGCAATAGCGCCTGAGGTAATGCCGCCGCCAAGCGCGGAACCAAGTCAGCGCGCGACGGCGGCAAATTTAAAAAGCAGTAAAGACAAGTCAGCGCGGCGGCTGACACAAGAATAAAGGCATGTGAAAAGAGAAAGCACAGACTGCATAACATACATATCTATACACATACACCCCCCCTCTTTTCCCCCGAAGACTACAAGGAGGATAGGGCCCACCGATAGGCAGGGGCAATAGTGCGGGAGGGGCATCCCATAGAGGCTCACCATAAGCCTGAACCGCCTACCCTTTGGTGGGGGATTGCGGTGGAGCAGCGCTCCTAAGCACCAACGGCGGTGCTGCCTACCTTCACCCAACCAGCGCAGCCAAGGCTGGGAGGCATATTACTAGTGGAACGGGTGGGAATAGTCCTACAGGGCCGCAGGTTAATAACCCCGCTCACCTGCGATTAGAGAGCCAATTTCTCGTCTTTCGCAGCCAGACTGCAGAGAAATTCTGGGGATTTGTGGGAGGTCCCCGGGTATTTGAGGGGCCGGGAGGAGCCTATTTTCGATGTCTCTGCAGTCCAGCGCCATCTGGCGGAGTATATCCCAACTGTAAGTACTAGATTTGGAGCAGGACGTACTGTATACTAAGAATAGTGAATTATTACCAGGGCCCTGGGGGGGTTTCACACAACGGGACATCCCAGGGAAAGCCATCGGCTAGTCCTCGAATCAGTTAGACCACAACCAGATCTGGACAAAGGACCAAAACTAGTATAAAACCTAAAGCATTGCTATATTTAGTGAGCAAAAATGTAAATAGTTTAAGGCAGGGCCGGCGCCAGCACAGGGCAATTGCCAGGGCCCCTGGCATCTTCAGGGGCCCACTCAGGCTCACACTTGGCCATGTTATTATTTTACAGCGGACCCGAACAATCGAATGCAGAATATTGTGTGCAGACCTGCTCCTGACTGGCCTCAGCAACAGTGGAGACAGTGGCATGGAATGGAGGGCAATTGATGGAAGCTCAGAAGTTGGCCAGAAACAGGTGACAACTGACAGAAATGATGGAGCAAGCAGTAAGGGCTGAAGAGTGGTGGCAATAGAAAATGCAATAAGGACTGGAGGATGATTGGTGGCTATAGGGAAGGCAATAAGGACTGGAGGGTGATTGGTGGCTATAGGGAAGGCAATAAGGAATGGAGGATGATTGGTGGCTATAGGGAAGGCAATAAGGACGGGAGGGTGATTGGTGGCTATAGGGAAGGCAATAAGGACTGGAGGGTGATTGGTGGCTATAGGGAAGGCAATAAGGACTGGAGGGTGATTGGTGGCTATAGGGAAGGCAATAAGGACGGGAGGGTGATTGGTGGCTATAGGGAAGGCAATAAGGACTGGAGGGTGATTGGTGGCTATAGGGAAGGCAATAAGGACTGGAGGGTGATTGGTGGCTATAGGGAAGGCAATAAGGACGGGAGGGTGATTGGTGGCTATAGGGAAGGCAATAAGGACTGGAGGATGATTGGTGGCTATAGGGAAGGCAATAAGGACTGGAGGGTGATTGGTGGCTATAGGGAAGGGAATAAGGACTGGAGGATGATTGGTGGCTATAGGGAAGGCAATAAGGACGGGAGGATGATTGGTGGCTATAGGGAAGGCAATAAAGGAATGGAGGATGATTGGTGGCTATAGGGAAGGCAATAAGGACTGGAGGGTGATTGGTGGATATAGGGAAGGCAATAAGGACTGGAGGGTGATTGGTGGCTATAGGGAAGGCAATAAGGACAGGAGGATGATTGGTGGCTATAGGGAAGGCAGTAAGGAATGGAGGATGATTGGTGGCTAGAGGGAAGGCAATAAGGACTGGAGGGAGATTGGTGGCTATAGGGAAGGCAATAAGGACTGGAGGGAGATTGGTGGCTATAGGGAAGGCAATAAGGACTGGAGGGTGATTGGTGGCTATAGGGAAGGCAATAAGGACTGGAGGGTGATTGGTGGCTATAGGAAAGGCAATAAGGACTGGAGGGTGATTGGTGGCTATAGGAAAGGCAATAAGGACTGGAGGGTGATTGGTGGCTATAGGGAAGGCAATAAGGACTGGAGGGAGATTGGTGGCTATAGGGAAGGCAATAAGGGCTGGAGGGTGATTGGTGGCTATAGGGAAGGCAATAAGGACTGGAGGGAGATTGGTGGCTATAGGGAAGGCAATAAGGACTGGAGGATGATTGGTGGCTATAGGGAAGGCAATAAGGACTGGAGGGGGATTGGTGGCTATAGGGAAGGCAATAAGGACTGGAGGGGGATTGGTGGCTATAGGGAAGGCAATAAGGACTGGAGGATGATTGGTGGCTATAGGGAAGGTAATAAGGAATGGAGGGTGATTGGTGGCTATAGGGAAGGCAATAAGGACTTGAGGATGATTGGTGGCTATAGGGAAGGCAATAAGGACTGGAGGGGGATTGGTGGCTATAGGGAAGGCAATAAGGACTGGAGGGGGATTGGTGGCTATAGGGAAGGTAATAAGGAATGGAGGGTGATTGGTGGCTATAGGAAAGGCAATAAGGAATGGAGGATGATTGGTGGCTATAGGAAAGGCAATAAGGAATGGAGGATGATTGGTGGCTATAGGGAAGGCAGTAAGGAATGGAGGGTGATTGGTGGCTATAGGGAAGGCAATAAGGACTAGAGGGTGATTGGTGACTATAGGGAAGGCAATAAGGACTGGAGGGTGATTGGTGGCTATAGGGAAGGCAATAAGGACTGGAGGGTGATTGGTGGCTATAGGGAAGGCAATAAGGACTGGAGGATGATTGGTGGCTATAGGGAAGGCAATAAGGACTGGAGGGTGATCAGCAGCAGAAGATGACCCATTTGTGGCAATGGAGTTAAAAAGTGGGACATCATGTGACACACTACTTTGGGGCCCACTAAGACTCTCTTGCCCAAGGGCCCCCACAAACCTGGAGCCAGCCCTGGTTTAAGGGTAAAGAAAATAAAGAGACAACGTGTAACATGATTTATTGACCCATTACATAGATTGACATACAACTTAGCTTAATAACACGCAGCTATGTTAATTGTGAAAACACGTGGACTGTGCCAGCATTTTAGTATCGTCTACAAAACATAAACATGGATTTTCATATATTTGAAACTATAAAAATAAATGACCCCTGTGAACTCATTCTGAAGAAAAAATAGCTAACACGTGTTTTGTCACTGTGGTAAAGACACATGATTGGTTGCTATATAAAAGAATCAGGAAATGCAATACATACCGTATATAAGCCAGGCGGCCACTGCAAGGAAGTTCTGATCTATTTCTGTTCTATAATCTTGATATACATGCCAGTGTCTTATTCCATGTGTGCAATGTACAGGCAAGTGAAACATGGTTCATTGTATAATAGCAGGAAAAGAGGCTGTGCATAGACATGCATAGAAACCTAAGGGACTGATAGATGGAAGTGTAGCTGCCCAGCCTATATGAGGACTGCAATATATGTTAACTAAGTGTCCCGAGCGAATGTGTCTTAGCTAGTTCCTATTAGAATGAGTGTACAGAGGGTGTATTTGCTCTTTTACTCACATTTGAACGACCTCGATATTATTAATGGCTGGGAGGTACTGTAAAAAACATTCCCCATATTAAAAACAAGATAATTTCTAGCCTGATTTAAACAAATACAATTTCCCACAGTCCAAACATAACTACAGGTTTTTCCCTATGTGAGTTTCTTGGTGTCTAATAAGGTGTGACTTCTGAGGAAAACATTTCCCACATTCAGGGCATGCATATGGCTTCTCTGCTGTATGAACTCTTTTATGTGCGGCAAGGTGTGACGTCTGAGAAAAACATTTCCCACATTCTGAACATGAATATGGTTTCTCCCCTGTATGAACTCTTTCATGGTTAATAAGGACTGGTTTCTGAGAAAAACACTTCCCACATTCAGAACATGAATATGGCTTCTCCCCTGTATGGATTCGTTCATGACTGATCAGGTTTGATTTCTGAGAAAAACATTTGCCACATTCAGAACAGGAAAACGTCTTCTCCTCTGTATGAAATCTTTCATGACCGATAAGGCCTGACTTGTGAAAAAAACATTTCCCACATTCAGAACAGGAATATGGTTTCTCCCCTGTATGAACTATTTCATGACGGATAAGGCGTGAGTTGCGAGCAAAACATTTCCCACATTCAGAACATCTATATGGTTTCTCCTCTGTATGAACCCTTTGGTGGATAATAAGGGCTGATTTCTGAGAGAAACACCTCTCACATTCAGAACATGAATATGGCTTCTCCCCTGTATGAACCCTTTCATGTGTGATAAGATTTGATTTATGAGAAAAACTTTGCCCACATTCAGAACATGAATAAGGCTTCTCCCCTGTATGAAGTCTTTTATGACAGATAAGGGTTGATTTCTGAGAAAAACATCTCCCACATTCAGAACATGAATGTATCTTCTTTGATTTTCGAGCAGATTGATGCTTCTCCTGTGTAGAGGGATGAGATAAGGAATGTGCAGGGTGCAGGGCTGCATTGGGGTTAGAGGCAGTCAGGCTTCCTCTAGACTTTGCTGTGTCATCATCTTTTCTCTTAGCCTTGGGAGTGTTAAGAACATGCCCATCCATACTATTCTGGCTGGATCTTTCACCTGGAAAAAGAAAAAAATGGAGAGGAAGAAAGAAGGTTAAAGGGCACCTAAGCTCTGGATGTAAAACAAGAAACTTTGTAAGACCAGTGTAAGGAAGATAGTTAAGAGTCCAAACGCATCTTAATGATCAGCAGCCAAAACTAAGCGTTTAATGGTGCTTGTTGGGATGCCCCGGGGGTACAAAACCTGGGAAAACCAGTGAAAATCCCAGGTTTTGGTCCATTTTAACAATTTGCTTCTCTGGAGGGGTCAATGCTAAGATGGGCCCATCCCCTTTATTGCAATTGAGTGTGCTCGCCACTGGGCGTAAATTTGACATGTCCACGACCGTCATCTTGGACTAGAGGACCTTTAATGAACTATTGGGAAGCTGGATTCACACCCAGCTAAAACATATTGTGCCACATCTACCAGGATACATTAGGGAATACAGGTCAGGTGTTAAATGGATTAGCATCTATTCAACGGCCGACGTGAATTTTCATTACCCGGGACGTTGAGTTCGCTATACTTCTCAATACCTTACGTTCTAACTCTAAATTCCCTCTAAGTGATGCTAGACAAATACACCAGTCTTGAATCTAACATAATTTATTATTATTGCTGTAAAATATCTATTATTACACAATTATTTTTGTTTGATGGTAAATAATATTGCGGTGCGTCGATGGGCACATTTTTCTAGTCCTCATTACCAAATCTGTTTATGGGGTGGTGGGAGATGAAACATACCAGGAACATATACACTGGTATGGGAGATACACTGATGAAATTATCCTCATTTCGGTGTGATCGGAGTCTTCTGACTTTTCTAAACCAACATTTCAGTTTACATTTTCCCTGTGAATCAAGTGGCCATAAAATAAATTTTTTGGACCTTACAATATCGGTCAATCTGATCCATAAGTTGGCTAGCGGCCATAGCACCCTTCATGCTAATGGCTTCCATTCAAGACATACTATCAGAGCCCTTCCAGTGGCTCCCTCCAGTACGTCAGGGCTCAACATAATTGCTCTACTGCAGAAACTTTTGATTCGGAAAGCTGAATTATCAGACAACGTCTTAGTATGGAGGTAGGCTAGGTAATCTCACTACCTTTTGTTATGGGTTGTCATAGTGGAATTTACTGTTACACTTGGGGCAGTCTATATGAGCATGTAATTTCCTCTGTTCCTATCTGCCCTCCTTCTTCATTACATGACCAACTACTCACTAGTTGCTAACGGGGTGCAGACAATCTCTCTGTCTGCGGCATGTCTCTCCATGATCCACCTTTTTGTGCAAGCTAAAAAGGTGGATCATGGACTCTAAGGACACTTATTCAAGCGTGGCCCATTATGAATATGCTAAACACAGTGTGCTTACATCACATCGCTGTTGCCACACCCACGTTTCTCTCCATTTTTTTCTATGAATCTCCAATGCTGTAATGCTTTTAAAGATAACTTAGGAACTACAGGGTCTTTTTTAAAGCGGAGTAACGTTTGGGACAATGCAACGTGTAGTCCGAGACACTGGGACAACAATCGGGTGTTCGCCTTTTGTAAAACTTTAACTGCAACCCCACCAAGCTTGATGCCTAGAGGCTATTCTAGACTACTCTCTCTTATTCACTCGTGTTATCTCCAACTTAAAAATATCTCCTGCATCTGTCCCTTCTCCTCACTAGACACCAGTAAAATGTTTGTACATGCCCTAATCATATCCTGACTTGAAGGGGGCAGTTATGGCCTTGAGGTAGGGAAGCAATCTTGTGACCAGAGGGTGGCAGGTTCGATTCCCGACAAAGACATGCTCTCATTGCAAGGAAGTGTCCAAAGCAGACAGAGAGAGGTTTCGTTTCATTGCAAGGAATAGACGCTGCTGTGCACAGGCAAAGTGAATGATGTTAGGGGCAGGAATCGCACATGAGGACACCGGGGGCCCCATTGTCAGAAGCTGGGAGGTTTCTATGCAGCGGACAGGTCAGGACCTGCTGCAGGGGGAGAGAAGGTGAGTGCCTGTTCTTTTTATGAGTTTTATAGACTGTTTAATAATGATTTACAACGCTAGTCGTTTAGCTTTAGCTTTCATATAATAATCATTTTATAAATGTATGCAATTTGCTATATCTATATTATACATTGTTTCTATACACATGCACATATATATGTGTACTATCCACATTCCTTCCTTGTGCTTCCGTGCCTGCTCCTTTTTCTTATTTCCTTGTTTTTTTTTAGTCTCATGTACAGAGATTTACATCATCATTGTAAGAAGGTTCCGGAGGAATAAAATGGTTATGATCTAAATTATTAATGAATCATTATAAAATGACTAATATTATTGATGTATATAGGTAACTTGGATGAATGTGGAAGTCAATGTTTACCTGCTTTTTATTATGATTCTGATCCGGGGCTGGCTAATTCAAGGGAAATCATACACATATAAATATAATATAAGGTTTACTTCGGTGAATTGTATCAATATTCATTATATACCTATGCAGACTCAAGTAATGTTTGGGTTATGTCGGGGTTTTCTCCCAGGAATTAGTTGGTATATGGGTTATGTCTGGGTTTTCTCCCAGGAATTAGTTGGTATATGGTCTTTCAACTATTTAACTGGTACCATCTGTTTTGTGTCTAGGCTAAGGAGATTGTATTACATGAATGCTTCTTTGTAACAGGAAGACTAAGGGGCAGGTTGGGGGAGGAGAAATTAAGGTTTGAACAGAGGAATAACATTTATGGAGGAAAGGGGATTGGTTCGTGGTGCTTTCCCTCTGACAGCATGAAGGAGACATGAAGGGCTGCCACACAGGAGTATGGCTGGGTCTGAGCAGAGGACAAAAGGCCCTGGTTGAATTAGTTTGAGAAAGACTGCCGTCTGTAGCGATAACCTTTATAGCCGGAGGGCTTCCCCGACAGAGACGTCCTTTTCCCAATGGTGAGAGATGCTGCAGGAATCCCAGAGTCATCCGTGAGGAAATCAGGAAAAGCTCTTACAAGGGCTAGTGAATGGCGATATACCGTTTCCCCCAATAAGAGACGGAACTCAGTATTGAGGGTGAAGACCCTGGGCCTTATATGCAAGTCACCATGCAAGGGGACCTCCCCTGTGGACCTGATGGAGAACTGCATGACAAACGTACAGACCAATGGGAGCAGGCCACACAATCCCTCAACTCTGCCGGTAACACAATCAGCAACACAATGACAGTCTGTAACACAATCAACAACACAATGACATTGTCTGGAACATGCTTAAGAAAATGAAAGTAATGAATCTATGTAAAGCCCAAGGGGCAGAAACAGTGCCTTTAAAATCCAATATGCCCAAGTAGGGTCCCATGGGCCGTATAGAAAAAGGAACAGTGGGCATCCAATGAATGACCCGGTGGGCAATTGAATAGTGATGAAATCCAAAAGGCAGAGAGTCTGTCACACCGTCTTTTAGTATGGACATTGCTAACATTCTGGACATTGCAACTTTACATCATATTTACACCGTTCATATTATTACTTTTCCTGTAATGTAACCGGCTCTATTTTAATTAAATCCACTCATCGATTTTTGGTTTCGGCCCAATACTTGTTTCTTGAATTATCATAGCTTAGATTATATCTGGATGGCCCAATAGTCCTTGTTCAAGTTAAAACAAGGAACCAACTTATTACAATCATATACCTGTGTGCTGTATCATTATATTACAGGATTCCCTTGATGGTGATGGCTACGTATAAGACACGCACAAGCCTGGTAGAGCTCCATCTTATATAGGTGGTATAGAGAAAGCACATTGTTTCACCATCGGCCAGTGTTGGACTGGTACCGAGAAGTGACATCTCGCTGTAGCCAGAGAATGCTGATTAAAGTGCCCAGGCCAAGTATGTGGGCGGGACCCCCTGGACTGGCCTATGAAATACATCAGTTAAGCTAAGTATAGTAAACGTCCCTATTTTCCTAAGTGTCCAAGTCCTTCATTATTCAGTAAACACATGACAGCAAATAAAACTTAAAAAGTTCTAAAAAACCCTCGCTTAAAATACTAAACAATTAGGTTATTCTGTATATAGTCTCTCGCTCCAAGCCTCTAGACTGTTGTCACCTCAGTCTCAATATTCAATATATATATATATATATATAGCCCTAGAGCTGTATACCAGGCTCAGCGAAGCAATTGTATCACCACAGGTGCTCTTCGTGTCAATTCAGTGACATCACCACCACCTTCTTATATATAACGTACCAGATATATAAACTTCAGTCTCTACAACCGAAAGGTTTAAATGTGGAGTATGATTTAAACTGCTTCATAGGTGATAATTGATAAGATATCCTTATTAAAGTTCAGTTTTAGGATTCCATATGATTAGCTTGTTCACCTCAGGAGAAGTGGCGCACTTCTCTGGGAATAGGGGCAGGTCTATAGGCACTTAGGTATAGATGACCCTCATCCTTAGGTTTTCCTGCCAGAGGGTGCAGGAGATACAAGCAGCAGAAGGGAACTAAAGAGAGGCAGAAGAGGACTAAGAGGATGCAGATGAGAGCCAGGGGCCAGAAGAGAGAAGGACCAGAGCAATGCAACAATCCAAGGGGGCAGATGAAGACCAAGGAGAAGCAGAGAACCATGAGGCAGAAGAAGACCAAATGAAGGAACCATGGAGAAAAAGAAGACCAAATGGAGGAAGAGAACCATGGGGCAGAAGAAGAAAAAGGGGAGGAAAAGAACCATGGGGCAGAAGAAAACCAAATGGAGGAACCATGGGGCAGAAGAAGACCAAGAGGAAGAAGAGAACCATGGGGCAGAAGAAGACCAAGAGGAAGAAGAGAACCATGGGGCAGAAGAAGACCAAGGGGAAGAAGAGAACCATGGAGCAGAAGATCAAGGGGAAAAGCGAATCATGCGGCAAAAGAAGAAGGACGAGCAGAGGAAGAGAACCAGGCAACAGATGAAGACTGAGAGGATAAAGAGAACAATGGGGCATAAGAACCATGGGGCAGAAGAAGACTGAGGGGAGGAAGAGAACCATGGGGCAGAGGAAGACTGAGGGGAGGAAGAGAACCATGGGGCAGAAGAAGACTGAGGGGAGGAAGAGAACCATGGGGCAGAAAAGACCAAGGAGAGGAAGAGAACCATGGGGCAGAAGAAGACTGAGAGGAGGAAGGGAACCATGGGGCAACATGAATTAAGATGGGCAGATAGGAGGCAGGAGAGGAGCAATGGGGAAGCTGAGGACAAATGAGGTAGAAGAAAGACAAGGAGGTAAAAGGAATCAAAGTGACAAAAAGGAGCCAGGTGTGGAATTGAAGGGGCAGAGAAAAAGAGAGGGCAGAAGTGAAGTAGGATAGGGGCAAGTTGAGAAGAGTAGTACGAGGTGGCAAAATAGAGAAAAAAGGAGGCGGAGGTTTTACAAGAGGAGGCAGAAGAGGAGCAAAAGGGGGAAGAGGAGAGACAAGAGGAGGCAGAAGAGAGAGACAAGAGGGGGCAGAAGAGAGAGACAAGAGGAGGCAGAAGAGAGAGACAAGAGGGGGCAGAAGAGAGAGACAAGAGGAGGCAGAAGAGAGACAAGAGGAGGCAGAAGAGAGAGACAAGAGGGGGCAGAAGAGAGAGACAAGAGGAGGCAGAAGAGAGAGACAAGAGGAGGCAGAAGAGAGAGACAAGAGGAGGCAGAAGAGAGAGACAAGAGGAGGCAGAAGAGAGAGACAAGAGGAGGCAGAAGAGAGAGACAAGAGGGGGCAGAAGAGAGAGACAAGAGGGGGCAGAAGAGACAGACAAGAGGGGGCAGAAGAGAGAGACAAGAGGAGGCAGAAGAGAGACAAGAGGGGGCAGAAGAGAGAGACAAGAGGAGGCAGAAGAGAGACAAGAGGGGGCAGAAGAGAGACAAGAGGAGGCAGAAGAGAGAGACAAGAGGAGGCAGACGAGAGAGACAAGAGGAGGCAGAAGAGAGAGACAAGAGGGGGCAGAAGAGAGAGACAAGAGGAGGCAGAAGAGAGACAAGAGGAGGCAGAAGAGAGAGACAAGAGGAGGCAGAAGAGAGAGACAAGAGGAGGCAGAAGAGAGAGACAAGAGGGGGCAGAAGAGACAGACAAGAGGGGGCAGAAGAGACAGACAAGAGGGGGCAGAAGAGAGAGACAAGAGGAGGCAGAAGAGAGAGACAAGAGGGGGCAGAAGAGAGAGACAAGAGGGGGCAGAAGAGAGAGACAAGAGGGGGCAGAAGAGAGAGACAAGAGGAGGCAGAAGAGAGACAAGAGGAGGCAGAAGAGAGAGACAAGAGGAGGCAGAAGAGACAGACAAGAGGGGGCAGAAGAGACAGACAAGAGGGGGCAGAAGAGACAGACAAGAGGGGGCAGAAGAGAGAGACAAGAGGAGGCAGAAGAGAGAGACAAGAGGGGGCAGAAGAGAGAGACAAGAGGGGGCAGAAGAGAGAGACAAGAGGAGGCAGAAGAGAGACATGAGGAGGCAGAAGAGACAAGAGGGGGCAGAAGAGACAAGAGGAGGCAGAAGAGACAGACAAGAGGGGGCAGAAGAGAGAGACAAGAGGAGGCAGAAGAGAGAGACAAGAGGGGGCAGAAGAGAGAGACAAGAGGGGGCAGAAGAGAGAGACAAGAGGGGGCAGAAGAGAGAGACAAGAGGGGGCAGAAGAGAGAGACAAGAGGAGGCAGAAGAGAGAGACAAGAGGGGGCAGAAGAGACAGACAAGAGGGGGCAGAAGAGAGAGACAAGAGGAGGCAGAAGAGAGAGACAAGAGGGGGCAGAAGAGAGAGACAAGAGGGGGCAGAAGAGAGAGACAAGAGGAGGCAGAAGAGAGACATGAGGAGGCAGAAGAGACAAGAGGGGGCAGAAGAGACAAGAGGAGGCAGAAGAGACAGACAAGAGGGGGCAGAAGAGAGAGACAAGAGGAGGCAGAAGAGAGAGACAAGAGGGGGCAGAAGAGAGAGACAAGAGGGGGCAGAAGAGAGAGACAAGAGGGGGCAGAAGAGAGAGACAAGAGGGGGCAGAAGAGAGAGACAAGAGGGGGCAGAAGAGAGAGACAAGAGGGGGCAGAAGAGAGACATGAGGAGGCAGAAGAGACAAGAGGGGGCAGAAGAGAGAGACAAGAGGAGGCAGAAGAGACAGACAAGAGGGGGCAGAAGAGAGAGACAAGAGGAGGCAGAAGAGAGAGACAAGAGGAGGCAGAAGAGAGAGACAAGAGGAGGCAGAAGAGAGAGACAAGAGGGGGCAGAAGAGAGAGACAAGAGGGGGCAGAAGAGAGAGACAAGAGGGGGCAGAAGAGAGAGACAAGAGGGGGCAGAAGAGAGAGACAAGAGGGGGCAGAAGAGAGAGACAAGAGGGGGCAGAAGAGACAGACAAGAGGAGGCTGAAGAGACAGACAAGAGGGGGCAGAAGAGACAGACAAGAGGAGGCAGAAGAGAGACGAGAGGAGGCAGAAGAGACAAGAGGGGGCAGAAGAGACAGACAAGAGGAGGCAGAAGAGAGACGAGAGGAGGCAGAAGAGAGACGAGAGGAGGCAGAAGAGAGACGAGAGGAGGCAGAAGAGAGAGACATGAGGAGGCAGAAGAGAGACAAGAGGAGGCAGAAGAGAGACAAGAGGAGGCAGAAGAGGAGAGACAAGAGGAGGCAGAAGAGAGAGACAAGAGGAGGCAGAAGAGAGAGACAAGAGGAGGCAGAAGAGAGACGAGAGGAGGCAGAAGAGAGACAAGAGGAGGCAGAAGAGGAGAGACAAGAGGAGGCAGAAGAGGAGAGACAAGAGGAGGCAGAAGAGGAGAGACAAGAGGAGGCAGAAGAGGAGAGACAAGAGGGGGCAGAAGAGAGACAAGAGGAGGCAGAAGAGAGACAAGAGGAGGCAGAAGAGGAGAGACAAGAGGAGGCAGAAGAGAGACAAGAGGAGGCAGAAGAGAGACAAGAGGAGGCAGAAGAGGAGAGACAAGAGGAGGCAGAAGAGAGACAAGAGGAGGCAGAAGAGGAGAGACAAGAGGAGGCAGAAGAGGAGAGACAAGAGGAGGCAGAAGAGGAGAGACAAGAGGAGGCAGAAGAGGAGAGACAAGAGGAGGCAGAAGAGAGACAAGAGGAGGCAGAAGAGGAGAGACAAGAGGGGGCAGAAGAGAGACAAGAGGGGGCAGAAGAGAGAGACAAGAGGGGGCAGAAGAGAGACAAGAGGGGCAGAAGAGAGACAAGAGGGGCAGAAGAGAGACAAGAGGAGGCAGAAGAGAGAAGAGGGGGCAGAAGAGAGAGACAAGAGGAGGCGGAAGAGAGAGACAAGAGGGGGCAGAAGAGGAGAAAAAAGAGGAGGCAGAAGAGAGAGACAAGAGGAGGCAGAAGAGAGAGACAAGAGGAGGCAGAAGAGAGAGACAAGAGGAGGCAGAAGAGAGAGACAAGAGGGGGCAGAAGAGGAGAGACAAGAGGAGGCAGAAGAGAGAGACAAGAGGAGGCAGAAGAGAGACAAGAGGGGGCAGAAGAGAGAGACAAGAGGGGGCAGAAGAGAGAGACAAGAGGAGGCAGAAGAGAGACAAGAGGAGGCAGAAGAGAGACAAGAGGAGGCAGAAGAGAGAAGAGGGGGCAGAAGAGACAAGAGGAGGCAGAAGAGACAAGAGGGGGCAGAAGAGACAAGAGGAGGCAGAAGAGAGACAAGAGGGGGCAGAAGAGAGACAAGAGGGGGCAGAAGAGAGACAAGAGGAGGCAAAAGAGAGAGACAAGAAGAGGCAGAAGAGAAAGACAAGAGGAGGCAGAAGAGAGACAAGAGGAGGCAGAAGAGAGAGAGACAAGAGGAGGCAGAAGAGAGACAAGAGGGGGCAGAAGAGAGAGACAAGAGGGGGCAGAAGAGAGAAGAGGGGGCAGAAGAGACAAGAGGAGGCAGAAGAGACAAGAGGGGGCAGAAGAGACAAGAGGAGGCAGAAGAGACAAGAGGAGGCAGAAGAGACAAGAGGGGGCAGAAGAGAGACAAGAGGGGGCAGAAGAGAGACAAGAGGAGGCAAAAGAGAGAGACAAGAAGAGGCAGAAGAGAAAGACAAGAGGAGGCAGAAGAGAGACAAGAGGAGGCAGAAGAGAGAGAGACAAGAGGAGGCAGAAGAGAGACAAGAGGGGGCAGAAGAGAGAGACAAGAGGGGGCAGAAGAGAGACAAGAGGAGGCAGAAGAGAGACAAGAGGGGGCAGAAGAGAGACAAGAGGAGGCAGAAGAGAGAGAGACAAGAGGAGGCAGAAGAGAGACAAGAGGGGGCAGAAGAGAGAGACAAGAGGGGGCAGAAGAGAGACAAGAGGAGGCAGAAGAGAGACAAGAGGGGGCAGAAGAGAGACAAGAGGGGGCAGAAGAGAGAGACAAGAGGAGGCAGAAGAGAGACAAAAGGAGGCAGAAGAGACAAGAGGGGGCAGAAGAGAGAGACAAGAGGAGGCAGAAGAGGAGAGACAAGAGGAGGCAGAAGAGGAGAGACAAGAGGAGGCAGAAGAGGAGAGACAAGAGGAGGCAGAAGAGAGAGACAAGAGGAGGCAGAAGAGAGAGACAAGAGGAGGCAGAAGAGAGAGACAAGAGGAGGCAGAAGAGAGAGACAAGAGGAGGCAGAAGAGGAGAGACAAGAGGAGGCAGAAGAGGAGAGACAAGAGGAGGCAGAAGAGGAGAGACAAGAGGAGGCAGAAGAGGAGAGACAAGAGGAGGCAGAAGAGGAGAGACAAGAGGAGGCAGAAGAGGAGAGACAAGAGGAGGCAGAAGAGGAGAGACAAGAGGAGGCAGAAGAGAGAGACAAGAGGAGGCAGAAGAGAGAGACAAGAGGAGGCAGAAGAGAGAGACAAGAGGAGGCAGAAGAGGAGAGACAAGAGGAGGCAGAAGAGGAGAGACAAGAGGAGGCAGAAGAGGAGAGACAAGAGGAGGCAGAAGAGGAGAGACAAGAGGAGGCAGAAGAGGAGAGACAAGAGGAGGCAGAAGAGGAGAGACAAGAGGAGGCAGAAGAGAGACAAGAGGGGGCAGAAGAGAGAGACAAGAGGAGGCAGAAGAGAGAGACAAGAGGAGGCAGAAGAGAGACAAGAGGGGGCAGAAGCGGAGAGACAAGAGGAGGCAGAAGAGAGAGACAAGAGGGGGCAGAAGAGAGAGACAAGAGGAGGCAGAAGAGAGAGACAAGAGGAGGCAGAAGAGAGAGACAAGAGGAGGCAGAAGAGAGACAAGAGGGGGCAGAAGCGGAGAGACAAGAGGGGGCAGAAGCGGAGAGACAAGAGGAGGCAGAAGAGAGAGACAAGAGGAGGCAGGAGAGAGAGACAAGAGGAGGCAGAAGAGAGACAAGAGGGGGCAGAAGAGAGACAAGAGGGGGCAGAAGAGAGAGACAAGAGTAGGCAGAAGAGAGAGACAAGAGGAGGCAGAAGAGAGAGACAAGAGGAGGCAGAAGAGAGACAAGAGGGGGCAGAAGAGAGACAAGAGGGGGCAGAAGCGGAGAGACAAGAGGAGGCAGAAGCGGAGAGACAAGAGGAGGCAGAAGAGAGAGACAAGAGGAGGCAGGAGAGAGAGACAAGAGGAGGCAGAAGAGAGACAAGAGGGGGCAGAAGAGAGACAAGAGGGGGCAGAAGAGAGAGACAAGAGGAGGCAGAAGAGAGAGACAAGAGGGGGCAGAAGAGAGACAAGAGGGGGCAGAAGCGGAGAGACAAGAGGGGGCAGAAGCGGAGAGACAAGAGGGGGCAGAAGCGGAGAGACAAGAGGAGGCAGAAGAGAGACAAGAGGGGGCAGAAGAGAGACAAGAGGGGGCAGAAGAGACAAGAGGAGGCAGAAGAGAGACAAGAGGGGGCAGAAGAGACACAAGAGGAGGCAGAAGAGAGACAAGAGGGGGCAGAAGAGACAAGAGGAGGCAGAAGAGAGACAAGAGGGGGCAGAAGAGAGACAAGAGGGGGCAGAAGAGAGAGAGACAAGAGGCAGAAGAGAGACAAGAGGAGGCAGAAGAGACACAAGAGGAGGCAGAAGAGAGACAAGAGGGGGCAGAAGAGACAAGAGGAGGCAGAAGAGAGACAAGAGGGGGCAGAAGAGAGACAAGAGGGGGCAGAAGAGAGAGACAAGAGGAGGCAGAAGAGAGAGACAGGAAGGGGCAGAAGAGAGAGACAAGAGGGGGCAGAAGAGGAGAGACAAGAGGAGGCAGAAGAGAGAGACAAGAGGAGGCAGAAGAGAGACAAGAGGGGGCAGAAGAGAGAGACAAGAGGGGGCAGAAGAGAGAGACAAGAGGAGGCAGAAGAGAGACAAGAGGAGGCAGAAGAGAGACAAGAGGAGGCAGAAGAGAGAAGAGGGGGCAGAAGAGACAAGAGGAGGCAGAAGAGACAAGAGGGGGCAGAAGAGACAAGAGGAGGCAGAAGAGAGACAAGAGGGGGCAGAAGAGAGACAAGAGGGGGCAGAAGAGAGACAAGAGGAGGCAAAAGAGAGAGACAAGAAGAGGCAGAAGAGAAAGACAAGAGGAGGCAGAAGAGAGACAAGAGGAGGCAGAAGAGAGAGAGACAAGAGGAGGCAGAAGAGAGACAAGAGGGGGCAGAAGAGAGAGACAAGAGGGGGCAGAAGAGAGAAGAGGGGGCAGAAGAGACAAGAGGAGGCAGAAGAGACAAGAGGGGGCAGAAGAGACAAGAGGAGGCAGAAGAGACAAGAGGAGGCAGAAGAGACAAGAGGGGGCAGAAGAGAGACAAGAGGGGGCAGAAGAGAGACAAGAGGAGGCAAAAGAGAGAGACAAGAAGAGGCAGAAGAGAAAGACAAGAGGAGGCAGAAGAGAGACAAGAGGAGGCAGAAGAGAGAGAGACAAGAGGAGGCAGAAGAGAGACAAGAGGGGGCAGAAGAGAGAGACAAGAGGGGGCAGAAGAGAGACAAGAGGAGGCAGAAGAGAGACAAGAGGGGGCAGAAGAGAGACAAGAGGAGGCAGAAGAGAGAGAGACAAGAGGAGGCAGAAGAGAGACAAGAGGGGGCAGAAGAGAGAGACAAGAGGGGGCAGAAGAGAGACAAGAGGAGGCAGAAGAGAGACAAGAGGGGGCAGAAGAGAGACAAGAGGGGGCAGAAGAGAGAGACAAGAGGAGGCAGAAGAGAGACAAAAGGAGGCAGAAGAGACAAGAGGGGGCAGAAGAGAGAGACAAGAGGAGGCAGAAGAGGAGAGACAAGAGGAGGCAGAAGAGGAGAGACAAGAGGAGGCAGAAGAGGAGAGACAAGAGGAGGCAGAAGAGAGAGACAAGAGGAGGCAGAAGAGAGAGACAAGAGGAGGCAGAAGAGAGAGACAAGAGGAGGCAGAAGAGAGAGACAAGAGGAGGCAGAAGAGGAGAGACAAGAGGAGGCAGAAGAGGAGAGACAAGAGGAGGCAGAAGAGGAGAGACAAGAGGAGGCAGAAGAGGAGAGACAAGAGGAGGCAGAAGAGGAGAGACAAGAGGAGGCAGAAGAGGAGAGACAAGAGGAGGCAGAAGAGGAGAGACAAGAGGAGGCAGAAGAGAGAGACAAGAGGAGGCAGAAGAGAGAGACAAGAGGAGGCAGAAGAGAGAGACAAGAGGAGGCAGAAGAGAGAGACAAGAGGAGGCAGAAGAGGAGAGACAAGAGGAGGCAGAAGAGGAGAGACAAGAGGAGGCAGAAGAGGAGAGACAAGAGGAGGCAGAAGAGGAGAGACAAGAGGAGGCAGAAGAGGAGAGACAAGAGGAGGCAGAAGAGGAGAGACAAGAGGAGGCAGAAGAGAGACAAGAGGGGGCAGAAGAGAGAGACAAGAGGAGGCAGAAGAGAGAGACAAGAGGAGGCAGAAGAGAGACAAGAGGGGGCAGAAGCGGAGAGACAAGAGGAGGCAGAAGAGAGAGACAAGAGGGGGCAGAAGAGAGAGACAAGAGGAGGCAGAAGAGAGAGACAAGAGGAGGCAGAAGAGAGAGACAAGAGGAGGCAGAAGAGAGACAAGAGGGGGCAGAAGCGGAGAGACAAGAGGGGGCAGAAGCGGAGAGACAAGAGGAGGCAGAAGAGAGAGACAAGAGGAGGCAGGAGAGAGAGACAAGAGGAGGCAGAAGAGAGACAAGAGGGGGCAGAAGAGAGACAAGAGGGGGCAGAAGAGAGAGACAAGAGTAGGCAGAAGAGAGAGACAAGAGGAGGCAGAAGAGAGAGACAAGAGGAGGCAGAAGAGAGACAAGAGGGGGCAGAAGAGAGACAAGAGGGGGCAGAAGCGGAGAGACAAGAGGAGGCAGAAGCGGAGAGACAAGAGGAGGCAGAAGCGGAGAGACAAGAGGAGGCAGAAGAGAGAGACAAGAGGAGGCAGGAGAGAGAGACAAGAGGAGGCAGAAGAGAGACAAGAGGGGGCAGAAGAGAGACAAGAGGGGGCAGAAGAGAGAGACAAGAGGAGGCAGAAGAGAGAGACAAGAGGGGGCAGAAGAGAGACAAGAGGGGGCAGAAGCGGAGAGACAAGAGGGGGCAGAAGCGGAGAGACAAGAGGGGGCAGAAGCGGAGAGACAAGAGGAGGCAGAAGAGAGACAAGAGGGGGCAGAAGAGAGACAAGAGGGGGCAGAAGAGACAAGAGGAGGCAGAAGAGAGACAAGAGGGGGCAGAAGAGACACAAGAGGAGGCAGAAGAGAGACAAGAGGGGGCAGAAGAGACAAGAGGAGGCAGAAGAGAGACAAGAGGGGGCAGAAGAGAGACAAGAGGGGGCAGAAGAGAGAGAGACAAGAGGCAGAAGAGAGACAAGAGGAGGCAGAAGAGACACAAGAGGAGGCAGAAGAGAGACAAGAGGGGGCAGAAGAGACAAGAGGAGGCAGAAGAGAGACAAGAGGGGGCAGAAGAGAGACAAGAGGGGGCAGAAGAGAGAGAGACAAGAGGAGGCAGAAGAGAGACAAGAGGAGGCAGAAGAGAGACAGGAGGCAGAAGAGAGACAAGAGAAGGGAAATTCGAGCAACAAGAGGCCTATAGAGGATAAGTAGCACTGGTCAGTGAAAGCTTATGGCAGAGGTGTCAGGACAGTGTATATGGGAAACTCCTGAGGAGAAGCTGTGGCCACCATATGGCGAGTTTGTGCCCCAGCATTACTGGCCTCTGCAGTGACATATTGGGATGGGCCTTAGCCGCAGGATGTGAGGAGAATAAAGCTCCGGCATTACCTCATATCACTTATTCTCGCTCCTTCTACAATGCGACTACAGCAAAGTTAGGACACTCGCTTCACCTCCCACAGGACTACGGCAAAATGGCCGCTCAGCACCTGGGGGATATACGCAGCAAACGCCTGCCTACAGGAAAATGGCCGCTCCGCTGCAGAGGACACGCTCCTCACATCTAATGGGACTACAACAAAATGGCCGCCGAACTCTTTTAAAATAGTAGTAAACGCCGGGCTACAGGACAATGGACGCTGCAGCTAACCGAGGACAGTTCTGTCTGATAATAACACGACGTTACAATGCTGACCAGAGGCGGAAGTGACGTACCAATTCTGACCAGAGGTTGAAGTAGCGTTCCAATTCTGGCTAGAGGCGGAAGTGACGAAAGTACCAGAGCAATTTCCGGTGCTGGCAGTCAGTGCGGGCCAGGGACCCATTAACCCTTCACGTGCCCTCTGAGCTTTCCACAGATGCCTCATCCGGAAGTGGCCCGCCCCCAGAGACGCCAACTTTGGAGAGCAGTTACAGGGTGATGGGCGGGGTTTATTTGCAGGCATTTGTATGGAATATTATGGGGGACAGAGGAAGGCTGCAGGCAGCGTGTGGTGTTAGGTGCTGCTGTAGCCAGGGCCTGTGCTATGGGATTTTTTAACTGGACCTTCAGCCCGATTTAATGAAAAGCCCAAACTCTTAAAAAACGATCCCCCAGCATCTAAAATTAATATATTTAAAGTTTTTAATCATTTTTTATTCTTTCCCCCACTGGGCTGCAACTCCGTCCAGGACTTTAGGTAGCATCACATACTGAGGAGAGGAGAGCAGGATAAAGTGCAGGGGGCGGGGTTACAGCTGTGCTTTGTTCAGACAGAGCAGAGCTGGGGTCAGGAAAAGGACAGCAATTCCAGAATGCAAAGCAGCACAGTCAGAAGACACTTCCTGGTTGCAGGCTGCCTCATGTTCCATAAGCCGCCATCTTGGATGTTTAAAGTCTCAGAAAATGCAATAGATGCAGGTAGGATGATTTTTAATGTGAACAATCTGTATGTACAGGGTGTGGGAAACATATAAGATAGGCTCTTATTCAGGGTGAAGGTCCGGATTAATGTGGGCAATCTGTATGTACAGGGTGTGGGAAACATATAAGATAGGCTCTTATTCAGGGTAAAGGTCCGGATTAATGTGGGCAATCTTTATGTACAGGGGGGGGGCATATAAGATAGGCTCTTATTTAGGGTGAAGGTCCGCTTTAAAGTGGACCAAAACCTAGCTCGATTGGCCCAGGAACCATAAAGATTGATCGATTCCCTGCCTCCGGGGCATCCAGAATCAGGATGCCCCGCAGTGTGAAACCCCCCAAGTTGCCACATTCACTTACCTTGCTTCCTGGGCCAATGGCGCATGCGTGAGCCGCATCCCCACCGTCCCCCTAGCAGGGCGCGTGCCTGAGTTCTGGATGCCCCCTCCAGCCTGTTGCCACAGAGGGGGTGCCCCGCTGTGTGAAACCCCCCAGAAAGCCCCCAAAACTCACCTGTTCCCGCTCCCACGTGGCCGCGCCGTCCAATCGGCGCCGACGGACAAGCTGATTGACAGCAACGTACAAGCAGCTTGCCCGTCGGCGCCTCCCGCGCGTCACTCTTGACGTGTGCGCGCGCGCGCCAGCCATTCAGAGACGGCCGGCGCGGGCACGCGCACGCCTAGAGGGGCGCGAGGGAGGCCAGGTAGGTGGATTTGGGGTGTTCAGGGGGGGTTCACCCCGCGGGACATCCCGATCTCGGATGTCCCGCGGTGTGTGAGGTGATCGGCCCGGGAATCTTATAGATTTCCGGGCCGATCACCTCAGGGTGTTGGTCCACTTTAAAGTGCCAAGAACATAGAAACTACGGCTTGGCGTTTACCCAATGCATTTTGTGGCCTGGATCCGGTGCTGGGGGTCTCCTATTCCTCCTTTTTTTGTAAAAGGGATTCTAAAGGCAAAAGCTTAAACATGATAAACAGCTACTTACCTTACTAAGCGGTTCTGTGCTTCATCTCAGGTTCACGCTGTAAATAAGGAAATACATCCCACAAAGAGGAACAGCCATCCAGCTCTGCCCCATCCATCCCTCTCCTCCCAGCTCTGCCCCATCCATCCCTCTCTTCCCAGCTCTGCCCCATCCATCCCTCTCCTCCTTTCTCTGCCCCATCCATCCCTCTCCTCCCAGCTCTGCCCCATCCATCCCTCTCCTCCCAGCTCTGCCCCATCCATCCCTCTCCTCCTTTCTCTGCCCCATCCATCCCTCTCCTTCTTGCTCTGCCCCAGCCAACCCTCTCCTCCCAGCTCTGCCCCATCCATCCCTCTCCTCCCAGGTCTGTCCCATCCATCCCTCTCCCCCCAGCTCTGCCCCATCCATCCCTCTCCTCCCAGCTCTGCCCCATCCATTCCTCTCCTCCTTTCTCTGCCCCAGCCAACCCTCTCCTCCTTTCTCTGCCCCAGCCAACCCTCTCCTTCTTGCTCTGCCCCAGCCAACCCTCTCCTCCCAGCTCTGCCCCATCCATCCCTCTCCTCCCAGGTCTGTCCCATCCATCCCTCTCCTCCCAGCTCTGCCCCATCCATCCCTCTCCTCCCAGCTCTGCCCCATCCATCCCTCTCCCCCCAGCTCTGCCCCATCCATCCCTCTCCTCCCAGCTCTGCCCCATCCATTCCTCTCCTCCCAGCTCTGCCCCATCCATCCCTCTCCTCCCAGCTCTGCCCCATCCATCCCTCTCCTCCCAGCTCTGCCCCATCCATCCCTCTCCTCCCAGCTCTGCCCCATCCATTCCTCTCCTCCCAGCTCTGCCCCATCCACCCCTCTCCTCCCTCCTCTGTCCCATCCACCACTCTCCTTCCTCCTCTGCCCCATCCATCCTCTCCCTTTCTTAGTTCTAACCTATCCATCCCTCCCCTCCCAGCTCTGCCCCATCTATCCCTCTGCTCCCTTCTCTGCCCCATCCATCATTCCCTTTCTCAGTTCTAACATCCATCCCTATCCTCCCATCTTTACCCCATCCATCCCTCTTCTTCTATCTTTGCCCCATTTATCCATCTCCTCACAGCTCTGCCAATCCATCCTTCTCCTCCCATCTGTTCCCCCTTTATCCCTCACCTCAAAGCTCTGCCCCATCCATTCCTCCCTTCCCAGCTCTGCCCCATCCATTCACCCCTGTTACGTTCAAGTCACTAAGCGGACTTGGTCTGGCTTCTGTTGTCCGATTCCCAATTACTATATTCTAAGAGAAATCAATACACGCGACAAGGTGTGTAGCAAAACCTCAGAGAAACACACTGAGCAGGGGGAGCTTCTGACCCCTGTTTTATTGAAAACTTTCATAGTTAGAGCATGCGCAGAACAGACAATTACCTAAATTAAAAATAATGAGAACAGAATATTTATTACTATGTACAAGGTTGAGTTCAGGGAGTATTTTATAGTTTTCTCAGTTCCCAGAGGCCCCTATGCGAAGCAGCACATTCCTTAGATAAGGAATAAGGGATAAGGAGAAGCCTTGCAAAAAGCAATTACAGAAAAGTCCAACGTTAAAGCGTTACTCTAACATACAGAAAATAAACCATAGTCTTTCAGAACTATGTTTCTTAAATCTGGATCTTCTCATTTCCCCCCTTTGACATCTACATCTGTCTTTCCTTTGACTGTGTCCACTTCGGAAGGTTTATAGCCAGTTCAGTCACTCAGGTACTATCCCAGGCCGGCGAGTTGCCTAGGGGAACACAGGTCTTCTCCAACTGGTTCCATCCCCCAAGTACTTGAACAGCATCCTTCCAAAGAAGAGTCTCGAATTTTGACAGATGATATGTCAATTCTAAAGGAAAGAAACATAGTTACTCACTTAGAAAGCGCATTATCTGCAATCAAGATAAGTTTATGTGTTACTTTAGGTGTCTTGATCTTGGCTACAAGGCAAAGAGCTAGTTTTACTAGAACATAAATCATTATGCCCAGAAGGCACAATGCCAAAATATTAATCAAGATATTCTTGATCCATTGTAGTGGACCACTCCAGTTTCCCCAATCTCCAAAAGGAGACCAGTCTTTTGCAAATGTCCTGATTTTACTCTGTATCTTTTGAACTTCTTCTCTATGACCTTTTATTACTTCATAATAATCAGGTATCTCTAATGAGGTATTATGTATCCAAGTACAGCACTCGTAATCCTCCGTCATTTCACAAAGTCCCGTCAAGGCTGCACTCATACTTTCTATAGCCATTTCATGCATCTCTACTTTATCTCTTATTGCTTTTTGTTCCACATTTAACTTCTCAATATCTTCAGAATTTCTGTCAAGTACTTCATTCATTAATCCTGTGTAATTATTTAATCTCTTCATCATATCTACGCTCCACCCTGTCCAACTGGGAAACCACGCCCACGTCATATCCCCTTCTGTAAACACGTCATAGTCTAGAGGATCTGTACGCTGTAAACTCTTCTTTACTCTATTTAGACTTTCCAAGGGATGCTTAGGGTATGGGCTCATTTTTAGACTTTTATTCTCTCCTACTACCCCCATTACCGGAATCAGGGAGGCCAAATAGCACCATCCCACGGGTTCTGGAGGTATCCATGGATAACAGGTTATCCCACAACAAATATATATATCATTTCCTAAAAATATGGACATCTGACTAAAAGAATATTGGCTATCACTGTCGTAGTTGGCTAGTGTAAATACAGCAAATAGTTTGGAGATATCAGTTTGTGAACCTGTGTGTGCAAAAACAACATTGCGGGTCATATTTCTAAGAGTTTCATTATTAGTCTGTATAGCAGATTGATTCATAACATTATCAGTGTGGGAGATATTCAATTTACTATATCTACACACTTCGCCCCTACTTGCATTCACTCTTCCCATCTGGAAACACCAATCAGGAAAGTGTGTTCTTGCTATTATAGGGAATTCTATGCTCTCATCACTGGTTCGTGTGATATTTTGAAAATTAATCCCAGGGGTTCCGTTCAAAAAAAGGGTATAATTTATAGGAGCTGCAACAAGAGGTATCCTGGCTGAACTAGGATGCAATTTGCTGCAAATCCAGCATTTTTCATAACCTGATTTGCGGGCATAAGCATATTTGAATTTCAGCAAAAGAAATTTCTGATGGTGAGTGCCTGCTTCTCTTTTATTTCTTATAGGTGCAGGGGATGAAATATTGAGGCAGAAAGCCATTATCATTGTTAAGAGGAAATATTTCATTTTCTCTCTGGACCTGTAACCTTTTTACAATGACTTGCGTGTATCCAAGTGGATTTTCCTTCAAGTTTCACTGAAGTAGGCGTTGTCAAAAGAACTTGAAAGGGTCCTTCAAACCTTGATTCCAAAGATTTTCTAGAATGTTTCTTTACATAGACAAAGTCTCCTGGTTGGAGATTATGAGTTCCTGTTATCTGGTCGGGGTCTGGAAGAGAATCAAAAACACTTTTGTGCAGTTTAGTGAGATGTTTCTGCAACTGTATCACATAATCAGTCAATTCATCACATTTTAGGGCAAGATGTTGTGGAAAGTACAACCTAGTTCTGGGAGCACTTCCAAACAGAATTTCATAAGGTGACAACCCTGTTTTCTTTGTAGGGGTGCATCTTATTGAAAATAACACAATTGGTAAACAATCTATCCATGGTTTACCTAATTCCTTCATAGTTTTCTGTAACTTCAGTTTAATGGTGCCATTCAGCCTCTCCACACTCCCTGAACTCTGTGGGTGATAGGGTGTATGGAAGGACTGCTGGACACCTAACATTTGCATTACATTTTGCATTATTTCACCTGTAAAGTGCGAGCCACGGTCACTTTCTATGGTCTCACATAGACCAAAACGTGGTATCAATTCTGTAATTAGTTTCTTTGCCGTGGTCTTAGCTGTTGCTGATTTTACTGGGTAAGCTTCTGGCCATCCCGAAAACAAGTCAATACACACAAGTACATACTCAAAGGGTCCACTCTTAGGGAGTTGGATGTAATCAATTTGAAGCCTTTGAAATGGATAGAGAGACCTAGGTTGATGTCTTACTGGTGTCTTAACAACCTGTCCTGGGTTCTCCGTCAAACAGATAGAGCATGCTGCACAGTATTGTCGTGCCATGCTACTAAAGCCTGGAGCATACCAAGTCTGATTGGTACTCCTTACCATAGAGTTTGCACTCTGATGTGTAGGCAGGTGTGATACCTGTGCCTGTTCAGGGTATAGGAAGCTAGGCAAGCACAATCGGCTTCCTTTGACCCATAATCCATCATTTTGCTGGGCTCCTGCTCTGAGCCATTTTTCCTTTTCCTCAGGCATTACCTTGTCTTGAAGATTTTTCATTAGTTCCATACTTACCGCCGATTCCTGGGTAAGATTTACACTTACACTCTCTATCTTCTTCAAAGCTGCTTGTTTAGCTGCTAAGTCAGCTTTTTCATTACCTTTAGCCTCTTTGGTTGTTTGTTTTGTGTGGGCTGCTACTTTTACTATAGCCACCTTTTTGACATTGTTCAGGTTGGCTCAGCTTCTACCACTTCATGTTCAGTTACTATTGCATAACCTGTATGAAACTGTCCTTTTTCATCAGCATATCTGCTGCCATCTACAAAAAATTCAAATTCTGGGTTTTCTAAAGGTGTATCATGCACATGTGGTAAACCCATTGTTTCTTGCTTCATAAGTTCAATGCAGTCATGTGTGTCTTCAGTATGTTCAAATTCTAAAAAATTCTCAAAATCTTCACTATTATTCCCCCCTTCAGAATCTGAAGAAATTGGTAACAAAGTCGCCAGATTCAGAGAAGTACATCTTTGAAACTTAATTGTTGGGGGTAGTAAAAGGGTACACTGCAGCCTAAGCTGTCTAGCCATTGACAGGTGTTTGGGATTTACCTGTGATAATATCCCATGAATGTCGTGATTGGTAGACACAGCTAATTCATTATCAAGTACAATTTCAGAAGCTTTGTCTACCAATAGAGAAACTGCTGCTACAGCTTTAACACAAGAGGGGGAACCTCTCGCTACGGGGTCTAAGCGAGCCGAATAATAAGCAATAGGTCTTTGTTTTGTGCCATGTGCCTGCATTAAAACTCCAGTAGCATGTCCTTGTATTTCAGTAGCCATGAGTGTAAATGGCTTGGAATAATCAGGAAGACCTAAAGCAGGTGCTCGTGTAACTGCAAGTTTAAGTTGTTCAAAAGCATCTCTTGCTTCTGGTGTTAGGCAAAAAAAAAAAAGGTGTAACTTTGACACAATCATACAGTGGTTGCATAAGTGAACTGGCATGCATAATCCACTGTCTGCAGTAAGAGATGAGTCCTAGAAACGCTCTTGTTTATGTGTCTTAGGAGGTGACATGTTCCTGATTATCTCTACTCTGTCTTTAGTAAGGTGTCTAGTGCCTTGTGAAATGCAATGACCTAGAAAGGTAACTTGTGTTTGGCAGAATTGTAGCTTTTCTTTGCTAGCCTTGCAGCCATTCTCAGCCAGAAATGTGAGAAGAGACAAAGTACCCTCCTCACATGTGATTTTGTCTGGGCAGCAAAGAAGCAAATCGTCTACATATTGGAGAAGCACACAATCTATTGGTGGTTTCCATCCTGCCAAGACTGAAAAGCGAAGAGGTGGTAACATTCAGGTGCTAAAGGAACCGAAAAGAAAGCTCCCATTAGATCCACGCAAGAAAAATACATGCTTGTACTCGGTATTTGAGAAAACAATGTATGAGGGTTTGGAACCACTGGTGTTATTGGAGCCAAAATGTTATTAATGGCTCCAAGATCTTGTACCATCCTGTATTTCACAGGCTGTCCTGGTTCCAAAACCTTTTTCCTGACTGGATACAAAGGAGTATTAGCCCCTGATTGCATCTGAATCAAAGCACCCTTGGCCAAAAGCTCGTCAATTTGTTCTCCTATAGCTTGTTCTTGTGCAGCACTCAAAGGGTACTGCTTAAGCTGTGGTAAGGTAGATCCTGGTTTGATATGGACCTCTACTGGTGAGACAGGGAGAAGTCCTATATCAGACCCTGACTTAGACCATAAATGGTCAGGTACAGTTCTTAGTAAATCTTGATCATTCTCTGTAAGTACATTAGTGAGTTCAAAATCTTCAAGAGCTTGTATTTGCATACAATATTCTAAATCATCAGGATGGTCAGGCAAAGTTAGAACAACTTGACCATCTTCTTGAAAATCAATTTTTGCTTGAAGTTTAGTTAAGTTATCTACACCCAATAAATTGTAAGGTGCTGAATCACAGACTAAAAATTTAGAGATAAACATGTGTGGACCAAGCCTGCCCTCTAGTGGTTTAGATATGGGCATAACTTTAGGCAGCCCATCGAAACCTGAAGCTATAGTTTGGGCTTCTGACTGCTGTTTCTTACTTAAAACTTTATTACTAATGACAGATTTAGTCGCTCCTATAGCAATCAAAAATTCAACTGTTTTGCCATCAATTTCAATCGGTATTATGGGTGTTTTGGCTGGTACTGTGAATGTTACTGCCGATAGTCAGTCTTGTTCTTTACTTTTAGATGCTGACTTATTGGGGGCTGTTCCTTGATCGGCAGCAAACTTTCTACAATTCCTCTTAATGTGACCAGGTTTGTCACAGTAGTAACATTTTAAAATTTTACTCTGAAAATTACCTTGAGATTTAGGTCTAACATCAGTGTTAACCTGGGCAACCATACGCACCTTGGGCTTGTCATGCATATCCATTTCAATACCCTGTGCTTTAGCTAACAATTGTGCCATAGTATGGTTAGTTCTCCAATCTGGGATAGAAGCCTTTAACTTTTCCTTAATGGTTGGTTTTAAACCATCAATATAGGCTCTAACAAACAACCTTTGAACTCCAATATTTCCAACATCTAAGCCTTCATCAATATATGTTGGTTCAAAATAAAAAATCAGTTCTACTGTCCCCAAGTCTAACATTCTGTGGTACATGTGCTCTCATATAATCAGTAAATTGATGAAACCTAGTAGGGGACATTTTCATCCTACAAAGATCTTCTCCATCCAACCAGGTGGCATTATGTGACTCCATCATTTGTACTACATACCTGCCAAACCTAGAAGGGCTAGTATGGGGATCAGGTGCATTCTGCAACAAAGTCATACATTCAGCTGGAGTCCATGGCTTATAATAAGGGGTTTCTTGGTTAATAAATTGACAAACTGTCCTGCATTTTGAGCATCTGGACTCTGCCTGGTATGGGTAAACACAGGCGCAACTAATTTATATGTGTTATTCCTGGGAGGGGGTCCTGTGTACCTATAAGTTTTACACCTTGGACAATGTGTAACATTTTCTGGTAAACCATAAGTCATACAGTGATGGCAAGTCCATGATTTTTCAGTAACTAAATTTACTTTTTTCTTTCTTGTGCTAACACCATTTATTCTCTCATCTGGATCCCCTCCTTGCTGATCTGCTCCACAAACATTACATTCTTCTTGTTCCTTCTTCATTTACTACTTTATCCTGCTCCCTTACTTTACACTGAGTACACATTCTGTCCCAACCCTTATTTATCATTCCACAATAGCATTGCCATAAGCCGCTATCGCCATCATCTGGTCCTGGATCTGGACCATACGTACTGTTACTGGCCAATGGGGAGTCTAGGATACAACTTACTAGTTTCTTTCTTTACTGTCTTTTCATATGGGGGTGGCGGTACTGGGTTTGTTGGAGCATCAGGTATGGGGTCTACTTGGGGATGAAGCAATGGTGTAGTATTCCATTGGTTTCTATGTGGACTGTACGTCCAGCCTTCCTTTTCTGCTAAACTTGAACGTTTCAGAGCACATTCCACTTGATGATCCCATCCTTTGTCAAAAATAATTCCATGTTTCCCTTTAGCTATCTGTTCCCATTTCCCTAAATCTAATTGTCATTTATGAACTAGCTTAAATTCCTTCCAAATCTTTTTCAAATTCCTAGCGGCATCTAAGCCACACCTTTCCCTGGTGATTTCTTCTAATGTCTGCCACTTCTCTTCCTGGGGTATCTCTTTGGACTGTTCTTTTCCCACCTTCCTAGCAACCTGCCTCAGGTACCTTATTGGGGTCTAACCTCTCTGTGGGCTAGCCTTCTTTGGCTTCCTCCTGAGGAACTAGGAACTGGAGTACCTCTCTGTGGGTCTCTCCTGGTAATGTCTAGTGATCCTACACGCTAACCAAATAGCAACACATAATCCAAGACAAACAATTAGGATCACAAACAACACATCACCTATCATATGGGTAAGTGACAGTCCTAGATACACTAATTGTATCTTATTCCCATCCCAGTAATATTGGCTTTAATTTTCTGAAATCACCACAAACACATCATCACCTATCATATGGGTAAGTGACAGTCCTAGATACACTAATTGTATCTTATTCCCATCCCAGTAATATTGGCTTTAATTTTCTGAAATCACCTATCGACTAGTCCTGGTCTTCTAACTAAGCCTGGGAACTGTGGTTCTTATAACTCAACGTAGTCAAGATCGGCTGGCATGCACCGTAAAGGCGCCGTCAAATCCGGTCAACTTGACAAACTGGCTCACGCCTAAATGAGTTGTGGAACCGTACAGGGTAAAATTTTTATCTAAAACTTCTTCTGGTCACCACTTGCGTTCACCGTCACTGGGTTATAGCGGTTTTACCCTCGCCAGTGGGATGGGGCGTCTAATGACCTTCCAAAGTTTTTAACTAAATGCCAGGCTCATAAAGTTTTTTATCACACTCTCAAAAATAACAAATTCTTAAGGGAACAGACAGACAAGACAAATACAAACAGACAAAACAAATGCAGACAACAGAAGCGCCTTAGGATTCTTAAAATGACCCTCTTTCGCAGAGGCTGGCTATGCCTATCTCACCTTAGAACGGACCCGCTGATGCCTCACAGGGGAAGAGCAGAGTATAAGAGTACATAAAAGCTGTCTCTTACCTGGCCAGGTTTTGAAGTCTGCTGTTCCGAGGTGGCATTAGTTGATGTTCCGTTCGGCGGGTGCGATACCTCTTGCGACCACTATCGAGAGTTCCTGTTCGGAGCGCCACGTAATGTTACGTTCAAGTCACTAAGCGGACTTGGTCTGGCTTCTGTTGTCCGATTCCCAATTACTATATTCTAAGAGAAATCAATACACGCGACAAGGTGTGTAGCAAAACCTCAGAGAAACACACTGAGCAGGGGGAGCTTCTGACCCCTGTTTTATTGAAAACTTTCATAGTTAGAGCATGCGCAGAACAGACAATTACCTAAATTAAAAATAATGAGAACAGAATATTTATTACTATGTACAAGGTTGAGTTCAGGGAGTATTTTATAGTTTTCTCAGTTCCCAGAGGCCCCTATGCGAAGCAGCACATTCCTTAGATAAGGAATAAGGGATAAGGAGAAGCCTTGCAAAAAGCAATTACAGAAAAGTCCAACGTTAAAGCGTTACTCTAACATACAGAAAATAAACCATAGTCTTTCAGAACTATGTTTCTTAAATCTGGATCTTCTCACCCCTTAACTCCAAACTTAGCCCGCAATCAATCACTGTCCTACCAGCAGTGTCCCATCCATCTCTCAGCTCTGTCGCTACTTTCCAGATCTGACCCCATCTATCCAATCCTCTTCTCCCAGCTCCACGCCATCCATCCCTCTCCTCCCAGCTCTGTACCAGCCATCCCTCTCTTCCCAGTTCTGCCCCCATCCATCCCACTGTTCTGAGCTCTTGCCCATCCATTCCTCTGTTTCTGGGGCAAGGGGCTGGTGCATGCAATTTCAGAGAGCTCAGGGGCAACTCGTAGAAAACAAGGGCATTCAAGCCTTGATTCAAATACGCAAGCCCAGTCTGCTGAATAGGTTTCCTGAATCTGATTGGACCTTGGTGGCTGCCGCCTTGCTGTTGCCGGGTGGTCTGAGGGACAAGCACATGGTACTCAGTGTGTCCTCCAGCTCTTAAACCTGTTTCTGGAGACAGTCTCCCTTATCTGGGAGCATATCCTTCTGCTGGAGCTGGGCGGGTGAGCATGTTGTGGAGGCGAGAGGAGTGGTTGCAGCTCTGTGCAATGAATCTTGGGAAGGAGGTGATGGTTCTCTTTTTTGCTACCTGTAATGTCCTCTGATCACTGCTTCCCCCTTTGTCATCAGAGCACAGCCTGGATGGCACAGATAATGGGGACTGATAATGGTCACCTCTTACTATGGCTGTTTCCTGGTGAGCAAATGCTTGGTCAGTGTTGGGGGACCTCACGGTGCAGGATCTCACATATTCGGTTCATCCACTAAAGGATGTTAGGAACCTTTTTACAATCAATGTGAAACCTTGTGCCATGCATGGTGCACGGCATAGTCCTCCCTGCTGCAGTGCCGACAAGATGTTCCTCCCATTGTCAGTCACAATGGTTCGTATGTCCAGTTGTCGGGGTACAGCCAAGAGATTTCCTGGTGTATGCCGTTGAGAAGTTCATGCCCAATGTGGCTGCATTCGCAGAGGCTCTCCAGGTGCAGAACCGCATGATGATGGCTCTGGCATTGGTGGTAAGAAACCTGACCAAGGTGACATATGTGAGGGTGAGGAGGTGGGGGTGGCAGGTGAAGAAAATAATTAAAAGTAGTATTAATTTTATGAGTCGTCTGTATGCCATCTCTTACATTCCCGATTGTTTGGAGGGGTTTTCACCCCCCCCTCATAGGGATGACCTTTATAAGGAATGTTATGTCAGAACAAATGTTCTTAAGGTGTAAGTTAAACTTTCTATAGGTACTGTATATATTCTAAATGTCCAGTGGAAAAAATACCATTCTGTGAATACTCACCTTGTAGAATGGATATTATAAGTATGCATCACGCCCTGCTCCAGTAATAATCATTACGTCTGGGATATAGTCCACTAGAGGGCGCTTTACTGCAGAGATGGCAAAAAAGAGGCTCCTCCCGGTCCAAATATACCCGGGACCTCTCACTCATTCCCCAGTATAATTAAGCAGTAAGGGAACCAGGAGAAGCCAATAACAAGATTAACAATATTTAACAAGGAAAACTTCACCATATAGAGGATCCAAGAATAAAAATTCAGGGTGGAATGGAGCAGGCCGTGATGCATACTTATAATATCCATTCTACAAGGTGAGTATTCACAGAATGGTATTATTCCAAGTAGGCATCACGCCCTGCTCCAGTAATAATCATTACGTCTGGGACATCCAGTAGCAGTGTCCAACAACGGGTGGGGATCCCAAAAAGAGCAACAATGCGCAGTTCAAACCACTGCAGCCTGCAGAACTTTGCGATCAAAAACAGCATCCGCTGAGGCCCGAACATCAACCTTGTAACACTTGGAAAAGGTATGAACAGAAGACCAAGTAGCAGCCTTACAAACTTGTTCAACAGAAGGCTGGTGCTGAAAAGCCCAAGAGGCCCCAACAGCACGGGTAGAATGAGCAGTAATTCGGAAAGGGGGATTCCTCCTAGCAGAATAGGCCCTAACAATGGCCTGACGAATCCATTTGCTAAAGGTAGACTTGACCGGCGCCAAACCCTTCTTTGGACCAGAGGGTACCACAAACAAGGCGTCCATGTTCCTGAAAGACGCTGTAGCCACCAGGTAGTATTTCAAGTTTCTGACAACGTCCAGTGAATGCAAGGCCCTCTCCTTGTCATTACCAGGATTAGGGCATAAGGAAGGAAGCACAATGTCCTGATTGAGATGAAAGGCAGAGACAACCTTAGGCACGAAGTCTGGTTTCAAGCGGAAAATCACCTTGTCCTGGTGTCTCTCAAAGTAGGGGGCCTGAATGAACAGAGCCGCCAACTCAGAAACATGTCGGACAGAGGTGATAGCCACCAAGAAGGCAACTTTCCAAGTGAGAATAGACAGTGCAGCCTCATGCACAGGCTCAAATGGAGGACCCTGAAGGGCAGACAAAACCAAATTCAAATCCGAAACCAGGAACAAGGGTTTGTGGGGAGGGCGCACATGAGTGACCTCCTGGAAGAAAGTCTTGACCAAAGGATGAAGAGCGAAAGACCTCTGAAAGAAAACCGCCAAGGCGGACACATGACCCTTCAGAGTGCTGAGCTGAAAACCCATATCCAGACCATGTTGAAGGAACTCCAGTATCCAAGGGATGGAGAACACCCGACAAGGGAAGGCCCTAGCCTCACACCAGTCAATTTAGGTCCGCTAGGTCCTGTAGTAGATGGTAGAAGAGGATTTCTTCCTAGCTCTGACCAGAGTCTGAACAACCGCATCAGACAGACCCTTTTCCTTTAGGATGGAGGTTTGAGCAGCCATGCCGTCAAAGCCAGCGTTTGTAAATTGGGGTAACAGAGCCGTCCTTGAGTGAGAAGATCCAGAACCAGGGGCAGAGGGTACTGATCGACCGCCAGCTGCACGACGTCTGCGAACTACACCTGTCTTGGCCACCTGGGGGCCACCAGAACAGCTGCCACTCCTTCTTGAATCAGCTTGCATAGGACCCTGCCCAGAAGGGGAAATGGAGGGAAGAGGTACAGGAGACCGAACCCCTGCCAAGACAGAGACATGGCATCCAGAGCCAGAGGATCCTGGGACAGTGAGACAAAAGCTGGAAGCTTGTGATTGTTCAGGGAATCCGCTTCCAGGTTCTCTACTCCCGGAATGTAAACCGCGAGATACACGGGACGTTGACCTCGGCCCAAGAGAGAATCCACAACACCTCCCGGAGGGCACTCTTGCTCCGAGTCCCTCCCTGATGATTGATGTAAGCGACCGCAGTCCTGTTGTCGGAGCGAAGCTGAACCGGTAGGCCCTGGAGGTGATGCGCCAGCTGTGCCAGCACCAACCGAACCGCCCTCAGCTCCAGAACATTGATGGGGGCGTGTGCCTCCTGAGGGCCCCACAGCCCCTGGAATTGGTGGGCTCTCCAGTAGCCCCCCAAACCTGACAGACTGGCATCCGTAGTGACCGTCTCCCAGCATGGTGTCAGGAATGATCTGCCCCCCAGAAGATTCTTCGAGTCCAGCCACCAAAGGAGGGACCGACGGGCCAGAGCAAAAGCCTGGTCCAGAGACAGGGGACACTTCTCCCAGGCTAAAAGAAGATCGAGCTGAAGAGGCCTCATGTGAAACTGAGCATAGGGAACTGCCTCGAAGCAGGCCACCATCTGTCCCACCAGTTGCATCCCTTGCCGGATGGATGGATGAGAGTTGGACAGCAAGCCATGAATCAGCGTTTGAAGAGAGTCCACCTTCTGCTGAGGGAGGAAAATCCTGCCTGAATGGTATCCAGAGTCATACCCAGGAAGGCGGTCACCTGTGACGGAGAGAGTGAGGAATTGGGGTAATTGATCACCCACCCGAACCTCTCCAGTGTCGCCACCACCGTCCGGGTGTCCAGTTCCGGTTATTGGAGTGAAGGAGATGTAATGAGAAGGTCGTCTAGATAAGGAAGAATGCGAATACCCCGGGTTCTGAGAAGGGCCATCACGCCTGCCAACACCTTGGTGAAAACCCTTGGGGCAGAGATGAGCCCAAAGGGGAGTGCCACAAATTGGTAGTGTTATTCCCCTCCGCAAACCTGAGGAACCGCTGGTGCCCTGGGAAGACCGGCACATGAAGGTAAGCATCCTTGATATCTATTGAGGTCATAAAGTCCAGCGGGCCATCTTTTAGCTGGAGCCTTATGGGCTGCAGAGCTAGCAATCAATCTCTCAATGTTGGCCAGTCTGGCGGAAACATCAGATTGCGACTATCCGCTAGTGTTAATGTCACTAGGGTTCATAACCAGGCGCGGGGGGTGTGGGGGATGAGGCCGAGGGTACTGATCCGGCTGCACGGGGCCCAGATTGCCGCGCAATAGCTTGCTGGGCACAGGGTACACAAACCCGCACATCATCGCCCACAAGGGATGCCCCGCACACCACACATAGCCGGGCTTGTCCCGAAGGGACCCCGAGCACAGTATCCTGGGAAGCCTCCATATGGTGAATTAGTAGTCGCAATGACCAGTGGGAATTACGCTGTGCAGCTACCCAAGATGCCCCCTAATTGTCTGCTAGTGGGAGGATTTGCAATTAAGCCCCCAATTTAGTAAGGGTATGACCCAGGGCCCAGGACCGGGAGAAACCTCTAAATAGGTTGTCCCAGCCTGAAAGACATAAGCATAGACAGAGGAAGTCCCATTAAATATGGCATGTATAATAATTAATACACAGTAAAGTAATAAGGATAGCAAGAAGAAAAGCCCGCGGAGGGCACTCACATAACCCGGATCGCACACACCACAAGGCAGCAGCAGGATGGCGCGATCAGCTCCGGAGGGGGGCGGGCCAGATGCGGAACGCGCCCGGCGCTAGGCCCCCTGGGAACGCGGGGACAGTGCAGAGAGGCCCCCGGCAACAGATGACGTCACTGGGCCGCCGCCGAGCGCGGGCCGTTCAAATTCTGCCAGCATGCTTACAGTAATGGAGGAGAGGAGGAGAGCGCTGAGCAAGTGCCAGCGCTGTAAAATTAAAAAGCAAAGAACGCACACACAGTGACAACAGTAAGACAATCACTACACTCACACGAGTATACGCCCCCCCCCCCCCCCCCCGAATAACCGGACTAGGGAGAAGGGGGAATAAGGCCATGAATACATTTGGTCACATGTAGTGAGGGCTAAGACAGACGGGGCATCCCATGTCAGGCTCACCAACCTGTGCCGCCTACCCTTACCCTTTGGTGCTGCCTACCATCACCCGGACCCTGCAGCCGTAGCTGGGAGGCATGTAAAGGTGGCACGGGTGGGTATAGGACATATGGCCGGGGTCTGTGCAGCCCGGCTTACCTGCAAGGAGAGAGAGCCATCATCTTGACCTTCGTCACCCACTGCAGAGACTAAACTGGGGAATGAGTGGGAGGTCCCGGGTATATATGGACTGGGAGGGGCCTCTTTTTTGCCATCTCTGCAGTAAAGCGCCCTCTAGTGGACTATGTCCCAGACGTAATGATTATTACTGGAGCAGGGCGTGATGCATACTTGGAATATGACATGTTTCCAGGCATCCAATCAGGATGGTCATTTAACCCTTTCGCTGCCAGCCTACCTGCAGCATTTGCCACTCCCTGTTGCCAGACGATGTTTCACTATTTTGCGCTACACATGTTCAACTGTCATTTTTGAAAGGATTTCCAGGGATTTCCCAGGAAAATTATATATTGTTTTTTTCAACAGAGTCTGGGCTTTAACATGAAATGTCTTGTTTGTATTTTTTAGGTGTATTCTCAATATTTTTGGGTGAAATGTGTGAAAAAAATACCATTTTGTGAGTACTCACCTGAAAAATGGATATTGTTGGTGTGCCACACACCCCGCTTCACTTCTTAAATATTCATTACTTCATGGGTTAATCACCTGCAGGTGACGTAGTGCAGAGAGGAAGTCTTGTAACGAGCCCCACCTTCCGGCCTATATATACCTGGTACCTCCCTTCAATCACCAGTATAATCAACAAAGCAGTAATACAAGGTACCAGTATTCCACCAGTAACCTCAAAATCAAATTTGATATAAAAAAGGCTTCACCATATAAAGGCTTCGGTAATACCGAAAAGGGCGGGTGTGAAGCGGGGTGTGTGGCACACCAACAATATCCATTTTTCAGGTGAGTACTCACAAAATGGTATTATTCTTGGTGTGCCACACACCCCGCTTCACTTCTTAAATATTCATTACTTCATGGGACATCCAAAAGCAGTGTCCACAAGGGCTGGGCAACCCAAGGCCAGGTGAAGCATAACTTAAACGACTGCAGTCTGCAGAACTTTGCGGCCGAAAACAGCATCCGCTGAGGCCCGCACATCAACTTTGTAAAATTTAGAAAAAGTGTGAACAGAAGACCAAGTGGCGGCCTTACAAACCTGTTCAACCGAAGCTTGGTGCTGAAAAGCCCAAGACGCCCCAACAGCGCGAGTGGAATGAGCAGTGATACGAAAAGGGGGAACTCTTCCCTTGGCAGAATAGGCCGCAGTAACGGCCTGACGTATCCACTTGCTAATGGCAGATTTGGCTGGTGCCAAACCCTTCCTAGGCCCATGGGGCACAACAAAAAAGGAATCCGTCCTACGGAAAGGAGACGTGATAACCAAGTAGCACTTAACACAGCGTACTACATCCAAACAATGCAAACCCCTCTCTTTGTCATTCTTAGGATTAGGACACAAGGAGGGAAGAACAATATCTTGGTTCAAATGAAAAGCAGAAACAACCTTAGGAAGAAAGTCTGGCTTGAATCGAAAGACCACCTTATCCCGATGCTTCTCGAAGTAGGGCGCCTGAATAGACAAGGCCGCCAATTCCGAGACACGCCGGATCGAAGTGATCGCTACCAAGAAGACAATCTTCTGAGTCAGGGTAGACAAAGCAATCCCTTGCAAAGGCTCAAAAGGAGGAGCCTGAAGAGCAGAAAGAACCAAATTCAAATCCCAAACCGGGAGTAATGGTTTCCTGGGAGGCCGCACATGCGTAACCCCCTGGAAAAAGGTTTTAACTAAAGACTTAAGCGCAACACGCTTCTGAAAAAAGATAGATAAGGCAGAAACTTGCCCTTTCAACGTACTTAGCTGAAGACCAGAGTCCAGCCCAGATTGTAAAAACTCCAGAACCCTGGGGACCGAAAATACCCTACAAGGAAAAGATCTCATCTCGCACCAAGCGATATAGGCTTTCCAGGTCCTATAGTAGATGACAGAAGAAGACCTCTTTCGGGCACTGATCAAAGTCTTAACGACAGAATCAGAAAGACCCTCTTCCTTTAGGATGGAGGTCTCAGCAGCCAGGCCGTCAAAGCTAGCGCTGGTAAATTGGGGTAACACAATTGACCCTGAGTGAGCAAATCGGGCCGAAGGGGCAGAACGACCTGGTCCACTGCCAGCCGAACGATGTCTGCGAACCACACTCGCCTCGGCCACCTTGGGGCCACGAGGACGGCGGACACCCCTTCCAGAGCCAACTTCCGAAGCACTCTGCCTAGCATGGGTGTCGGAGGAAACAGGTACAGAAACCCCAGATCCCCCCAGCTCAGGGACATGGCGTCCACTGCCAGAGCCAGAGGATCCTGGGAGAGCGATACGAAGTTCGGGAGCCTGTGATTGTGACGAGAGGCAAACAGGTCCACCTCTGGAGTCCCCCATTGGCGACACAGTGAGCGAAATACCCGAGGATGGAGGGCCCATTCTCCCCGACGGGGAGAGCCCCTGCTCAAGCGGTCCGCTTTCAGGTTCTCCACTCCTGGGATGTATACCGCCGAGAGACGAGGAACATGGGCTTCTGCCCAGGTCAGGATCAGGGACACCTCCCTGAGAGCACTCAGGCTGCGAGTCCCTCCCTGATGATTGATGTAAGCAACCGCTGTTCGATTGTCTGAACGCACCTGGACCGGAAGGCCCAGAACGTGCTGAGTCAGGAGAGCAAGCACCCGACGGATGGCTCTCAGTTCCAGAATATTGATGGGTAAGAGGGCCTCCCGAGGTCCCCACTGCCCCTGGAACTGCAGCTCCTTCCAGAATCCGCCCCATCCCGACAGACTGGCGTCCGTGGTGACAATTTCCCAAAGGGGGGCCAGGAAAGACCTGCCCTTCACGAGATTGGTCGAGACCAACCACCACTGGAGGGACTGCCGGACCCGGGAGGACAACTGGAAGGGCTGATCCAGCGACCGAGGCTGCCGGTCCCAAGCCGCCAACAGATAAAGCTGAAGCGTCCTCGTGTGGAATTGAGCAAAAGGAACTGCCTCGAAGGAGGCAACCATCAACCCTACCAGCCTCATCCCCAGACGGATGGACGGCCGAGGATTGGAGAGTAGGACCCGAGCCAACTCCTGAATCAGAAGAATTTTGGACTGAGGGAGAAACACTCTGTGTTGATGAGAGTCTAACCGCATCCCCAGAAAGGACACCACCCTGGCCGGAGCGAGGGAGGACTTGGAGAGGTTGATCACCCAACCGAAACTTTCCAGCGTGGAGAGCACCACCCTGGTGTCTTTCTCCGATTGATCGGGTGACGGAGCCATGATAAGAAGGTCGTCTAAATAAGGTACGACACGAATGCCCCGAGCTCTGAAAATGGCCATGACCCCTGCCAGCACCTTGGTGAACACTCTTGGAGCTGAGGTAAGGCCAAACGGAAGTGCCACGAACTGATAATGCCGATCCTTCATCATAAATCGAAGAAAGCGTTGATGAGGGAGGCAGATGGGAACATGCAGATAAGCATCCTTGATGTCTATAGACGTCATGAAGTCCCCTTGCCGAAGAGAGCCGACGGCAGTGCGCAAGGTTTCCATGTGAAACTTCCGAAAACGGATGAACCTGTTGAGCAACTTCAGGTCCAGGACGGGACGAACCGACCCATCCCTCTTGGGGACAGCGAACAGATTGGAGTAGAAACCGAGGCCCATCTCTAAACGCGGTACCGGCCGGATGACCGCCATCTCTAACAGATTCTCTACCGACGCCAGGAGCCCCTGTGCGGCCGAAGGATCGATGGGCACCCGAGACCGAAAGAACCGTGAAGGAGGGCGAGACTCGAACTCCAGTTTGTAACCGGACGACACTATCTCCTGAATCCACCTGTCCGGAACCTCCCGGTTCCAAACCTGGGAGAAGTGTCGCAATCGTCCCCCCACCCGCACGGGTGAGGGCGGCCCCTCATTGCTGAGTGGGCTTACCCGCAGGTTTGGGCTTGGAGCCCCAGGACTGGGCGGGACGGCCACGGCCCCTCCCCCGCGTCCAACCTGTACGACTGGTAGAGGGAAGGGAAGTCCCCCTACCCGCTCTGTATCCTCGAAAGGACGGCCTACCAGAAACAGCCCCTCTAAAGGGGCGTCGAGGCCTCCTGCGTTGTGGCATCTTGCCACCCTTTGCGACTGAATCAATTTTCTCCCCGAACAGCCGCAGCCCCAAAAAGGGGAGAGCTGTGAGCACCCTTTTAGAAGCTGAGTCCGCCGACCACTGTCGCAGCCATACTGACCGACGAATAGCGACCAGCATTGCCGCTGTCCTGCTACTCATAGCCAGCGCATCGTCCTGAGCGGATAGAACGTAAGACACAAAAGAATCGCACTGCTTAAGCGCAGCGAACTCATCACAGGCGGGATTGAGATCCTCGCATAGCCCCTGGATAACAGATCTTACCGCTAAAAGAAGAAGGGCCGAAGCGCACAAGGGGCGCATTGTTGACCCAGCATAAACAAAGCCATAGCGAGCATACTGGTCAATCCTACGATCCTCCCCATCCTTAGGGACAGAGGTCTCAGCAGACTGTACCATAGCGGAGCTAGATAACCCTAGCACAGGGGTATCGACTTCAGGAGGGACGGACCAAAGCTTCAGCAATTCTGGCGGAAAAGGATAACGCTTTTCCCAACTGGGAGGGATTCCAGATAACCGTGTGGGATGTTCCCATTCTTTCAGGACCACCCTCTCAAAGTGGTGCTGTCTGGGAAAAACCAAACGCGGCTGAGGCTCTTCAAACAACTGACCCTTTGGCCGGGTGACAGCCTCAGGCGGATCTAAATTCAAAATTTCAAACATTTGTGCCAGAATGGAGGGGGTGTCAAGGGCAACCCCCGCCGACCAATCGCCAATCGCATCAGCCTTAAGCTGACCTGCCGGCTCATCTGACTCCAAGAGGAATTCACCCTCATCCGGGGAGCCATCGGACCATTCCACAGGCTCACATAATTCGTCCTGAGGAGCCAAAGAAACCGGAGTCAGGCGCTTCCGTTTTGCAGAGGCCTTTAGCCCCGCTTTAACGGGCAATACTTCCCGAAGATTGGCTGAATTTACCACCACCTCGGATTGCGAATCCCCACCCTTGACAATGTCATGCGGGGTCCGGAACAGGGAGGGAGAGGCAGGAGATGATAGAGGTTGCGACGGGTCAGCCGCCGGATCAACAGACTGACGCGCAACAATCTGCCTTGCACAAGAAATGCAAATAAAGATATCATCAGCAGGGAGCGCAGCCCCACATTTTACACACCCCCTGGACGGCTCTGACGAGTCGTTTCCGGTAGTAACAGAAGCCTCCATATTGGTGATTTATGGTATCGCAAATACTGGGACTTTTAAGGCATAAGCCAACCCGGGATGCCCCTTTATAAGAATGTCCCGGAAGGGAGGGTTTTTATTTTTATATATTTTTTTTTTTTTTTTACACTTTATATTTTTTTTTTTTTTTTTTAAGAGAAAAAGGTCCCCTTTAACAGTCTCAAAATAAATATATATACATATATATATGTATATATATATCCAAAATGTGCAATTTTATATCAAGAAAGACTAGCCAGGCAATATAGAGCCGGAGGCCGCAGTAAAAGAGGGATCCCAGGATCTGAAAGGAAAGAAAAAACAAACCATCAGATCCCTTGTGAGAGAAACAAAGCAGCATGTTCACAATAGTCCAACAAAGAGAGTGCCTCCTTAAAAGTCAGCCCCATGAGTAAAACTCATTCTGGCCCCACAAAAGCGAGACCGCTTACCTGTTACCGACGCCAGGAGCCAGCCGGAGGGACATGTAGCAGCCGCAGCACACAAACTCATGTGTTGCTGCAGCGCGCGCCCCCCCCACGTGACCTCTTTTCACCGCAACATGAAGGAAGTGAGGCTGAGGCCGCCGAGCGCCGCTTCCGCCGGCGCCGCTTCCGCCGGCGCCACGCCCCCCCGCGTCACAGGGAGCCGCCCTGCTCTAATCAACGGGGGAATGCCACCAGCTGCGCTGGCTGACACCGAGCCGGCGGAGGAGGAGGAGGGGAAAAGAGAGACACAAGCGCAGCCACACAGGCTGCCGCACGGAGCAGCGGGGTAGGAAGGGAGGCGGGAGGGAACCAACTGAGGCTAGCTGAGCGCGGTCCGCTGCCCCGCCCCCATAAAGCAGACCAAATACACTGGCCATGCCTAAAGCATCTGCCCGGAGCCCCGGTCAAAAAACAGTTACTATGTAAAAGTGAACACACAGAAATAACACACAGTGAAAACATCATACAAGATACACAACCCTCTATACCCCCCCCCCCCCCCCCCCCAAGTGAAGGGAGAAAGGACCGGAGCGGGGGAGAAAGGGCTACGGGGACCCTCGGGACAGGGGCATCCCATTTCCGGATCACCATGCCGGATTGCCGCATTGCCCCCAAAAGAGGGGGATGAGCGGAGGAGATAAGCTCCTAGGCACCAATAGTGCCATCTACCAATTACCCGGTGAGCAGCCTAAGCTGGGAGGCTTCCTATCCACCATAGAGGTATACAACTCAAACCGGGCAGAAATAGACCAAAAGGGGGGTGGCGGGGTAAGCCCCGACCTACCTGTAAGCAGGAAACTTCCAACCTCTGCTTGTCACGCAGAGAGAAAAATACTGGTGATTGAAGGGAGGTACCAGGTATATATAGGCCGGAAGGTGGGGCTCGTTACAAGACTTCCTCTCTGCACTACGTCACCTGCAGGTGATTAACCCATGAAGTAATGAATATTTAAGAAGTGAAGCGGGGTGTGTGGCACACCAAGAATAAATAAAAAATAAATATTTTTTTACAATTTGTAGAGTTTTTTTGTAATAAAAAATGTAAGTTTGTCAATAAAATCTTATTGCGTGAGAAACCCCAATTTCTCCCGGTTACAGCGATACCACATATGTATAGGTAGACACCCTTTCCTGCCCAGAAGCCTTTTATAGCTGCTGGATGACACAAAGGGTTAACTAAAAAAAAAATGACATAGGGTCCCCCTTCCCGGGGGACCCCATTTTTGGGGGGGATTTTTAAGGGTTAAAAACCCTTAAAAATCCAAAAACAAAATGACGTGGGGTCCCCCTTACCCAAAGTAACCAGCCCGGGACCAGCTATGGAGGCTTGTAGGCACAGAGTGGGGGGGCCAGCTTTGGTGGCCCCCCCCACCCTGCAGCCTACGAGCCCACATAGCCTATGTGGGCCCGGGCTCTTCTGCCCCCCCCTGGCCTTTGGGGAGGCAGGTAATGGGGGTGCGGGGGTTAATGGCAAGTCACCCGCTAGGGCAGGTGACTTGCCACCCCCCCAGCCTTGTGAACTGGTATAAGGGGTCTCATGGACCCCTTACCAGCTCACAAAGGGTTAACTGTTAAAAAAAAACCATCACACAATAATAAACAGTATTTTATAAAAAAAAAAAAAAAAAAAAATTTTTTTTACTGTACTTACTTTCGATTGCAAGCTCTTGTCCCTCGCCGCTCAGCTGACAGATGCTGGTGATCGGCATCCAGAGAAGGAGAAGGCAGGAGATCAGAGGATCTCCTGTCACCTCCTTCCACGGCACCGAGGGGCGGGGCTTAGAGGCAAGATGGCGGCTGCCATCGAGAAGAAGAGAGGAGAGAGCCTCCCAGGCTCTCTCCTGAAGATCGGTAAGTCCTGGGGGGGATCGGAGGCCCCCCAGGTGAAGAGGAGGGACAGCGGGAGCCAGCGCACACACAGGTAAGTGAATGTCATTTTTATTTTATTTTTTTTTTACAGTTAGCAGCTGCTGCTGCAGAAGCGGGGGGGGGGGGGCGGCCTATTCCGGGGGCTCTCCCACGGGGGATCGGATGGCACCAAATTAAAGAGGAGACCCGGCCGGATCCAACAAGGGGTCAGGTGAGTATTTTTTATTTTTATTTTTTAAACTAGAAGCGAGGAAAGTCAAGCACGTAACACCTACGGGCTTGGCACTTAAGGCCCAGCCAAGCCAGCACGTAGGTGTTACGGGCTTGGCAACAAAAGGGTTAAGTTCCTTTGTCTAAACCTGTATTTAAGCAAGCCGCAATGGGGGCATTTCGGGTGTTCGCTGTTGAAGTAAGCAAGCCCCCGGTTGACCGAATAAACATTGTATTTCCTGAAGACTTATGCTTCTGAGTGCGTGTCATTTCTATTTCACAGGTGATGCAGAAAGCTCACGATGGGACTGTGGAACCACCACTGCTGTGACCTGGCCAAGTTACTTCATTGCCTGGGTCGAAAGGATGTTGATCCAATGGGTGTATCAAGATGGGTCACTCACCTGCCTCCCAGTCCCGCGGTGTCCTTGGGCGGCGTTGATCGCACATCGGCTGCTCCAGCTTTGGGCTCGAGCAGTGTCTTTTTGAGTGGCGCTACGAGTCTCCTCTGCATCCCTGGCATCTGCAGGCATCACACCCGCCGGAGGCCCCATCATTATATGCTGGGCTAATCAACCCGTGGGTTTTACTAGGCCAATGACCCCAAATCCCCTACACCCAATTCCTATTTAGGTCTTTCCAGGTCACTCACTCACTGCCCATGATAGCATTCTGCTGGGTGTTGGGAGTTTCTCTGTTTTTGTTAACTCTGATATCCGTTGCCGACTCTAGCCTTGTCTGACTGCTGTGCATATCTGATGTAAAATACATATTGAATGCCATGCCTGTGTCTATGTCCTGTTCCAGAAGTTTGGGTGAGAAAGGGAGCAGTGAGATGGGTCAGGAACTGGTGTGGACAGAGAAGTTCAGGGAGAGTTTTTGAGTAATCAGGTAGCATGTTTTAACAGCGAAGGGAATGTTTCTGTTGAGAAGGAAAGGTAAGAGATGTAGAGGCCACTGTGTGTCACCAAATAGCTCGGAAACAGGCCAGTCTGCATTGTTTGGACGAGGAGCTCTTGCTTTTAAGCGACCAGAAGGATGGGTTCAGTCTTTTGTTTGAATATATCTGGACGATGCAGAACGTGGCTGCTCCAGCTTTACAGGAGCCAAAGGAACCATTTACAGGTTGTTAAAATGTATTAGACATTCTAGAATAGTGGCTCAATAAATATACTTTAATTAAAGGATGCATTCATGTTTTCCTAGAAAATAATAGATCACCTTTAAAGCGGACCAACACCCTCCGCGGCACAGGTGTTGGTTTCCGCCGGCGCCACTGCTAAATGACAGGCTGGAGGCCATCCAGAATGCTGGAGCCCCCCCGCACATAACCCCTCCCCTAGAACACCCGTAATCCTTAACGTCAATAATCCAGCGCCATGACTGGCCTCCCGTCACTTACGTGGGCAGTGATGTTCCAGGTGCCAAATCTCCTGTCCGTGTGAGCACTGGACGGCTAATCATGGCACTGGATTATCATCGGTGGACCAACGTAAAGGTAATGACTACAGGTGTTTTGTCATTCAGCAGCAGTGCCGGTGGCAACCAACACCTGCTCTGGGGAGGGTGTTGGTCCATTTTAACCCTTTAAACGGCAAGCACATAGTAGCTATATAGCTGCTTCTCCAACCGCATAGTGCCAGCTACGTCCTGTGCATGTAAGCGCTGGACGGCCAATTGTGGGGATGGATTCTCGTTGGTGGACCGAGGTAAAGGTAAGGATTACAGGCTTTCTGGGAAGTTATGTCCAGGGGGAGGGGTGACCCCAGCATCCTGAATGCCCCCCCCCCCCCAGGCTGTCATTCAACAGCGGCACCAGCGGCAACCAACACCTGCTCTGGGGATGGTGTTGCTCCGTTTCAACCCTTTAAACGGCAAGCACATAGAAGCTACGTAGCTGCTTCTCTAACCGCTAAGCACCAGCTACGTCCGCTGCGTGAGTGCTGGATGGCCAATCGTGGCGATGGATTCTAGTTGGTGGACCTAGGTACAGGTAAGGAATACAGGCATACAGCTACGTAGCTGCTTTTCCGCCCACTAAGTGGCAGCTACGTTAATATCTACAAACCTGCCCGTTTCCCCTAGTTTACAGCCAAAAATAAGAAGCATCCCCGCCCCCGCCACAGGATTGCAATCATGGTATTGGCAAGTTTTGCTGGCACTCCTTTGGACTTACAGACTAGTGGGTGGGCATCATTGCCTTCACCTTGCTGGTTCGAGCTGATATCTAATGGTTACAAATCTTGATGTGTGAATGCCAAATTTGAAGAGGATATAGCAGGCTTGGAAAGACGATATCCGGATAAGTTTAATAAGACAAACTTGAATTGTGTGTTTCCAAAATATAAAGCTGCCCCACCACGTTTCTTCTTCTGACTAAAATGGAAGAAAGATTAAAACCACTAAAACGTTCAGGAAAACAACTGTAGGAATAACTTAAAGTACCGGACCTGCTGTTTTATTTTCTTGAAGACGTTTCATTTCACTCAGGAGGTTGACGGTTGACTAGCGACACACATTCTGGAAACTAAAGCAGCCCAGAACCATGACCTGGAAAAAATAAGGACCTTCACAGACAATTGGGAAAACAGTAAAATAAATAAATAATGAATGGAGGAAGCTCTAGCAGGTCTTTAGGCTTCGTCTTCAGGGAAAATGCCTTGAACCTTGGTGAGTGAGACGAATTCCCAACTTACTATATCAGCTCCTGCAAGGAAATACTGTTACATCATACCACACCTAAGACTAGGCTTCTACATATCCAGAGTTAAAACAATCAGCGCTGACGCACAAGGCTGCATCATTTCTCCTTTGTTATTCACAAACGACTGCGCCTCCACTGTAAATTCAGTGCAAGTTCTCAAATTCGCTAACAATACTTTTGTCATAAAACTCATCAGAAGCCACTAATTATTAAAAAAAAGGCAGACGAAAGATGTGGTAGCCCAGCAGGACACACAGTTGCATGCACCTTACATGTAAATAAACATCTAACTACGACGATATTAAGGCTGCATCAATAAAGAAAACAACAAACACCTGCCAGCCCACAGTCTCTATTGCACAAAGTCCTGGAAGCTGCTGCTCTCATTTAAGAGTCGCTGGCCCCCGCGTCCACTGTGCACTCCTTAACTGGTCTCTTTAACTACAACGATATTAATGTGACAGTCCAGGCTGCATCAATAAAAAAAAACAACAACAAGCATTTATCTGCCAGCCCACGGACTCTATTCCATGAAGTCCTGTAAGCTGCTGCTCTCATTTCAGAGTCTAGGCCCCCGCACCACTGTGCATTTCTTAACCGGTCTTGCTAAGTCATGCACTGATTTCAAATTAGGGTGGGACGTCCTCAAGGGGTCTTTCAATGCCAATCAGTAAGAGAGCCTGCTCCCACGTGACTGACCAGCAGGGACATGCAGCAGGTCCAAGCCAGAGAAGACAAAACCAGAGTGCAGAAGGATTGCATGGGATCAAGATGAACAGGTAAATGCTTATTTCTTTTTGCAGCAAACATAGGGACCCTGTAATGTCCTTTGAGAGAACCTTAAACCAGACCTTCAGTATAATTTAATGAAAAGCTCAAATCCTTAAACAATTCCCCAGCATCTACAATTAATATATTTTACGTTTTTAGACACTTACTTATTATTCTTTCCCCCACTAGGTTGCAACTCTGTTCAGGACTCTAGGATACGGGCGCCGCCATCTTGCCTCAGAAGCATTAAACATACCGAGGAGAGGAGCGCGGGTTATAGCTGTGCTTTGCACAGACAGAGCAGAGCTGGGGTCAGGAAAAGGACAGCAATCCCGGAATGCAGAGCAACACTGTCAGAAGACTGACTGAGATTTTTAATGTGAGCAATCTGTATGTATAGGGGGGGAAACATATAAGATATGCTCTTATTTAGGGTGAATGTCCAGATTAATGTGGGCAATCTGTATGTACAGGGGGGGAAACTTACAAAATAGGCTTTTATTCAGGGTGAAGGCCAGCTTTAAATAGCGGAAGTGCACCAGGACAAGAACAGGCAAAATAAAAGCAATTATAAGAGAAGCAAAGGTCAGAAGCAGTAGGCAGGATATTCAGGAAGCTGGTGGTCCAATGAGTATCAGAGCATTACGCTGCCTCATCAGGAGCCCTCATCAGCAGGACCACAGAGACCAGAGCAAATCTCATCTTTGATGTCCGCCTTGCAAGGGGAACAGGAAGCGTAATCATGCTTGGGCAAAGCGTAATCATGCTTGGGCAAATCATGGCTAAAGGCAGACAAAAAGAATATTTAAAGAGACAGCCCCTCATAACATAAAAATATGGATTTTACTTTGTCCTTCGCCGTTGATCCAGTTGAATAAATCTGTCCTGATACCTGGATGAAGCCCTGAAGAGCAGCCATTCCATTCAGCGCGACCGCCATGCCATATCGTTCACAGTTACTGGGAAAGCCTGCTACATTACAGCGAATTGAGTAGGCGTGGTGTTACTGTTACTGCCAGAGTGACAGCCGGCTGTTCGTCCAGTAGGGACACCACACGACTCAACCAGACTGGCATGTGTCAACTGCGGAGCATAAAAGAGAGTTTTATTTTGTGCCTGGACATGGACTTACCAAGCCCAAAGGTCCATCAGTTTCTATATAATGTAATATTTATAAAACCACAATTTAGCGTTATTCTGACCTGTCTGCGGAAACAATGTATAGTGGAACATTTTTCGACATGACCCGCAATATGATTAGTGGCCGATACAAATTCATCCACATATGCAAATCAGTTACTAGTAAAGTATTTCACACAGTCAAAAACATAATTAGAAGCTCCCCCCTGTATGAACCGTTTTGTGCGCGAGAAGATACGAGTTCCTGGAATAACATTTCCCACACTCAGAACATGCAAATGGTTTTTCTCCTGTATGGACTCTCTCATGCCGGACTAGGACCGATTTATGAGAAAAGCACTTCCCGCATTCAAAACATAAAAATGGCTTCTCCCCTGTGTGGACCTTTTCATGACTGCGAAGGTGTGTCTGCAGAAAAAAACGTTTTCCACAATAAGAGCACGAGTATGCCTTCTCCCCTGTATGAAATAGTTCATGTTTACGAAAGAGGGATTTATCGGAAAAAGAACTGCCACATTCCGAACAGGAGTACGGCTTCTCCCCTGTATGAATTCTTTTATGTGTGTTTAGGTCCGATTTCTGAGCAAAACTCTTCCCACAATGAGAACAAGAATATGGCTTCACTCCTGTGTGGACTCTTTCGTGACTGTTAAGGTGCGCTTTACGAGAAAAGCTTTTATCACAATGAGAACAAGAGTACGGCTTCTCTCCGGTGTGGACCCTTTCATGACAGATGAGATGTGACTTATGAGAAAAACATTTCCCACACTCAGAACAGGAATATGGCTTCTCCCCTGTATGAACTCTCTCATGTCGCACAAGATCCGATTTCTGTGAAAACGTTTTTCCGCATTCAGGACATGGATGTGGCTTCTTAGATCTAGGGGTAGCATGATGGGTAAGGCGAACAGTCTGATGCTCCTCCAGTGTAGAGGGGTATAAAACCAGATGTGCAGGGTAAAGTTCTGAAGGAGGGGGTGAGGTAGGAGAGTCTACGGTAAGCTTCGCTGCGATTTCATCATCTTCTCTTTTAGAATTTGGAAAGCTCAGAGCATGTCTGGCTTTTCTTTTCTTTCCGGATTTTCCACCTGGAAAAAATATGAAATAGAGGTGGAAGAGAGAAGGTTAAAGGGCAACTTCATGTTATTTAACAAATTAAACATGGGACTACTGTAATGAGAAAGAATCGAAGATCAGCACTGAATGCAGAGGCACAGCCTACAGCTGCAAAACAAAATGTTTAAAAGTCCACTTTAAATAGAACGGGTCCAAAGGTGGGCAACAAAAATGGTGGACGGACTTAAACGTAAAACTTAGCAGGAGAGACTTAAAAGACTACTACCGCAGGAAAAGGTAATTGTTACACTATTGCATCGGGTTACATTGGCGCTGTCCTCAGCTGAAGAAATGGCCAAGATATTGAGGTTTACGGATTCAGCCTATTACATAACCCCTTACATCCTGTCCCCCTATCAGCTCAGCACAGCAGGGACAGAATTGCCGCCGGTGCCTCCCTCATCCTCCTCCAGCTTCACAGCCTCTGCAGATGATCACCAGCTCCTCTGGGAATCCTCAGCTACATGTAGAGATCATTATGGAAGGAGTCCTTTGTTGGATATTGCGCCATACATCAAGTAATTACAGAGAGGGAACTGAGGCAACCCAGACATTCTTAACGTCTGCATATGATCTGCTTCCATGAGTTCCGCAGACGAATTCAATTTAACAGAACTAAACCTTTATATATTATATGGACCTATATATATATTACATGTGTATTATTTCCTTTGAATCAGCCAGCTCTAGATCAGAATCATAATAAATGGCAGGTACACATCCACAGCTTCCACATTAATCCAAGTTACCTATTTATAAGTAATATTAGTCATTTAATAATAATTCATTAATATTTGAGATCATAAACATTTTATTCCTCCAGAACCGTCTTACAGCTGCCAGTCACCCTCTTGCTGCCATGCTGGTCCCGGCTGCCTGGCACCCCATCCTCAGAGAGTGCATCTGTTGCTTGTCCACTGTGCTTCGTGCAGACTGCCTGTCAACGCGCACAGCCATCTATCACCCTCCAGGGAGCTCGCTGACGTCCATTCTTGGGGTGCGTCACCCAACTGGGACCACCTCCCTCCCTGCATGGTGCACACACCGCCCGACACTGCCTCCAGCTGTGTGGAGACTGACCCACGGGGCACTTGGTCATTAGCTGCTGTTAACCGGGCACCAGTGCTGCCCATGTATGGAGCAAGTGACCACATGACCACAACTGGTGGGGCGGTAGCTGCAGAATCAGTGGGGCAACCGCCGCGGAAGCAATAGGATGGCAGCTGGGGGGCAGTGGGAGTGCAGCATGCTCATCCAGTGTTGCGCACACGTGCCAGTGAGAGTGCGCGTAGGCACTTATGAGAGTGTGTGTAAATGTGCGTCTAGGGGTGAGCACATGTTGGAGTTGAATCTGGGGGTGCTGGTATAGTCATCCAACAGGGAGAGAAGGTAGGAGCACAGCAAGGGTGTAGAGAATGCCTGAGTTTGAAGCAGGATTTCAGGCAGACCCAACCTATTATGCTGATTATCATGCTTATTACTATGTAGCATTACAGAGCCAAGGGCCACGCCCACTTGCTTCAATGGAGAAATCATTGGTAAAATTGTAAACCTCGATATCTCAGCCATTTTTTGGACAGAGCCAAACATAGCCCAACGCAATGGTGTAACAATTGCCTTTAATATCACTTTAATTTGTACAGTATGGAGGAAAGAAGGGAGACAGGGGACATGATGGAGACCTTTATATATGTGAAAGGATTCAATAAGGTTCAGGAGGGAAGTGTTTTTAAGAAGAAACTTAATGATAGAACAAGGGGCCCAACCTGAAGCTAGTCGGGGGGGAAGATCAGGAGCAATGTTAGAAGATATTATTTTACAGAAAGAGTAGTAGATGCTTGGAACAAACTTCCAGCAGAGGTAATTGAAAAATCAACAGTAAGTGAATGTAAACATGCATGAGATAAGCACACATCTATCCTAAGATAAAGAGTATATACAGTATACACATAAAGGCAGACTAGATGGACAGTATGGTCTTCACCTGCCGTCGCCCTTCTATGCTTCTATAGACTTTCCCTGCAGACCCCAGAACAGGGTTGACATTTGGGGCAGTTCACAAACAAACCCTCCTGTCTACCCCACTGTACACAGTAACTGGCTAAGACACACCTTTCCCCCCCAACAGTGGAGGGAAAAATATCAGTGCGTCTTATCGAACGAATGTGTGAGGAGTGAGTGTAATGGAAGACCAGCATGCAGGAAGCAGATAAACTTACACTTGCTCCCTGCTGATCCTTCAATGCCCAGCACACACAACACCAAAATTTACAGATTCCCGCAGTGTGGATCGCAGTCTTATCTTTGGCAGGTGGGTGTGGCCAGTTTGTGGGTGGGCATGGCCTATTTACGGCCAACATCTGTGAATGGACACCCGCCGTTAATAGGCCACGCTTATCGGCACATATGCCCACCAGCCAAAGCTGAGAATGAGATCAGTGCTTTGGGACACTGTAAGTTATGGTTTTGTGTGTCTCTGTATGTGTGTGCATGTGTTTGTCTGTGTGTGTGTGTGTGTGTGTGTGTGTGTGTGTGTGTGTGTAGTGCCAGGTATTGGAGAACCAGCAGGCAGCATGTGTAAGTTTATCTACTTCCTGTCTGCCAGTCCCCCATTGGGCTCCCTCTTCAAACATGCGATTGAGGGGGGATGCTGCACACTGCCTGTATTGGGCTATGCCGCACACTGCCTTTAATGGAGGATGCCACTTACTGCCTACAATGAGTGATGCAGCACACTACCTGTAATGAGGGATGCCACTCAATGCCTGTATCTAGGAATGCAGCACAATGCCTGTAATGAGTGATGCTGCACATTACCTGTAATGAGGGATGCTGCACATTACCTGTAATGAGGGATGCTGTACACTGCATGTAATGAGGAATGCTGCTCACTGCCTGTAATGAGGGATGCAGCAAACTGACAGTAATGAGGGATGTTGTACACTGTCTGTAATGGGGGATGCCACCGTGCCTGTAATAGGGGATGCTACACATTGCCTGTAATAGGGGATGAAGCAAACTGACTAATGAGGGATGCTGTACACTGCCCGTAATGGGGGATGCCGCACACTGTCTGTGATTAGGGATGCAGCACACTGCCTGTAATGGGGGATGCCACACCGCCTGTAAAGGGGGATGGCACACTACCTGCAATGGTGGATGCTGCACAGCCTGTAATGGGGGATGCCGCAGACTGCCTGTAATGAGTGATGCTGTACACTGCCTGTAATAGAGAATGCCACACAGTGCCTGTAATAGGGAATGATACATACTGCCTGTAATAGGAGATGCCACACACTGCCTGTAATGGGGGATTGCGCACACTGCCTGTAATGAGTGTGGTGATTGTAGGGACGGTACTTAAGATCACTGGAAAATGGAAAGTGGTAAATTGGAAAACCCTGCTATAGACTGTTGTAAACAGAAAGTCAAACAAGACGAAGGTCAGTTAAGACCATTTAGGCAAGACAAGGTTTAGAAACAAAAAACATCACGTTGTAGAAAGCTGCGGGTCAGCGTGTGAGCTGTTTACATTTCAGCGTGAGGCTTGTGGCTGATATAGGTATCACATGTGAGCAGGGTTGCTGTTGTTACAATTATAACATCAGCTGTAGTCTGCCTCATCTTGTTTGATACACTGCACAGCAGGAGGCAGAGGCAGCAGCACGAGGTAAAAACCTCCCAGCATGACATTTATTGCTGCTGCTTTTGTATGTGTCCTAGTAGACAGACAGAACCTACCCCCCAAGTGTAGATGAATGAGAGACACAAGGTAGGGGAACAAGATAATAATTTTACTCACCCGGCCGCCTGACCTTTAAACCAGCCTCCACTCTATTTTTCACCAATACGTCTTCTTCATCCTCAGCTTTCACAATTCTTACTATAATGCCTCCAGGGTCTGCAAATAAAGATGAAGGAGACGCCCCTTTACGACGATGTATTAGACAGGGGGTGTGAGGAGTGACTGAGCATGAGGGGGGAGGAAATATATTCTATGTAATATTTATTACTCACCTGGGCTGATCTGTAGCGGAAGCCCCTCCTCCTTAATCCTGACAAATCCATCCTTTTCCTCCTCCTCCTCAGCTTTCACAGTTCTTACTATAATGTCTCCGTGGTCTGTGAATAGACAAGATGCGCGTCTAGCGTGACTGACGAGAGGAGCAGCGAGAGATATTTATAGAGGGTTTATTACTCACCCGAGGCGATCTGTACAGGAACTTCTTCCTCTTTGATTTGCACAAAAAATTCTTCCACCGCCTCCGTTTTCACGCGTCTCGCTTTTGTGTCTAAGGAATCAAAATAAAAATGAAAGAGTAATACATTTACAGTTGGGTAACCGATCGCGCTAAGGATCTGGAGGAAGATGTGCAGGGGTTGTGTATAACCCCATAGCGGGGCCGCCCATCAGCATCCCTCCTTGAGGCAGGTTGCAGCTGAGGTGCGGGAGTCACACGGCTGCAGGGGAGACGCGCGACCTGAAGTGAAGCCAGCATGGAGGTGGCACGGCTGGGTTAGTATGCGCAGGGAGTACATACTACAGAGGCAGTGGAGGCAGTTTGAGCCGGGCCCTCTTGCTCCACGGGACCAAGGGAAAGTGCCTGCACTGCCACTATGGCATGAACTCCCTGTACATACTTGTCACGCTCCAGGTACCACAATTAACCACTTGGGCAACTCCAGCTCTCTTGGTAAGGACCTCAACCCCCAATCTCCGCAGCCAGCTTCACCTATAGGAGCCCCCGCTTGCCGAGACGCAGAACACGCCTGCTCGGGATCGGTTGCCCCCAGGACTTTATGGCTCAAAGGATGAAACCTTACGGTACAGAGGACTGGAGAGCCCGCGGCTGGAAGTGGAATTGGGTAGCCCGTATATGAGCGTAAGGTGGAAGTCCAAGGACAGGCTGGAGGTTGGTAACAGGAGAGTAGATCAAGGATGGTCAAAACAGGCAAAGGTCGGCGACAGGAATCAAGATCGAGGATGGTCAAAACAGGCAAAGGTCGGCAACAGGAATCAAGATCGAGGATGGTCAAAACTGGCAGAGGTCGGCAACAGGAATCAGAATAGTCGGTTCAGGCAGGGGTCGGCAACGGTGATCAGATCAATGAATAACCCCAGTCAAAGCAAGGTACAAGGCGCTATCACAGGCAATTCCCAACTGAGGGGGAATTGCTTTTATAGGGACAGACAGGGGAGGGGAAGTGTAGGTGATTGGTGCACTTTAGGATAACACCCAGGATTGGTCTGCAGGGCTGAGAGGCACCTCCCTAACTCCTAGGGCTCATTGGCCCTTTAATTCAAAGGTTCCTGATCCTCCGGCGGGCGCGCACACCACAGCGCCGCCGGAGGGCATAGCTACTACGTGCTTGCGCCTGCGCGCGAGCACGTCCAGAGGACGAGGAAGCGGGGGGCGTGGCCGAGCTGAGCGCTGCTCGAGCCGACGCCGCCGGATCCGCCGCGGCCGCCGCACACTAACAGCCGCGGCCGGACGCCTGGAGACGGCGCTGGAACGGGGGTCAGGTAGGTGATTCCTGACAATACTTACCTAACCATGCTGGCTTCAAGTCAGCCGCGCGTCTCCCTCGCAGCTGCGTGACTCCCGCACCTCTGTCAGCTGCAGACCGCCTTCAGAACGCCTGTCCATTAAAGCGGACCAAAATCCAGTGAACGTGACATACATTTGGCCAAAGCCCCTGACGATACTCTCTTCTTAGGGTGTAGAACAAGAAATTGGTATTTCCGTTTTTAGGAATTGTCCTGAAACACTGATTTTTCGACCGTCCCTCTCTGTGAGATGTCAGGGGATCAATGATTGTAGTAGGGGGTTATGACATCATTGCCCTACAAAACAGTGGCAATGAATGGAGGAGGCGGAGCTTTACAGCTAAAACAGGCGCCATTATCTGGGATTAGAGTGAAGCGGGAGCAATGAAATTAGTAATAGGTTCTCTTTACGGGGGGAGAAATTCAGGGGATGCAAGTTAAAAGTGTGGATTTTGGCCTGCTTTAAAAGTTGCTCAAAGATTGAATAAGCAAGTACACGGTGGTACTTGCTAGGAAGGCCCTACCATCTTATTCGGATCCTAAGGTGGTTCGATTTATGGGCTTGAATATTCGGCCTCATCGCTACCCTATTTAAAGCGGAACAAAACCCACCAGCGTCCGGCCTGGAATCTGAAAGCTTTCAGGGTCAGCCGCTGACTTTCCCCCAGAGCATCCAGGATGGCCCACTGTGTGAAACCCAGAGCCCTGGTAATAACTCACCTTTTCCTGGTCCAACCACTGCGTATGTTCCGTGTCCCCCCCCTCCCTCCCCCCAGTCCTGAGCAAAACCTACCATCTCACCAATCCAACACACATCCGAGAGATCAGTAAAACCTGACCTGTTGGTGGCGCTCAATGAGAGGTTTGGGGAACACTGGTTAAGATAAATGGCCAGAAACACGGTACCCATGAATAACCTTCTTACACACAACAGATGTTGAGACTACTTGAACCTCCCCCTCCCGCTCCCACCTTACCCCCATTTTCTGTTTTTCCTTTTTTTTTTTCTCTCTGCAACTCACACTCAGGTTATTGTTCACTATCTATCCTTTTACTAGAGAAGTTCTAGAACGAACAAGGACTTCCAGATAGTACTAAGTAAGTTTGTTTATTTTATTGCAGATTCAATTAAACCTAAAACTCCCCCCCATGTCCCCTACCCGCCCCCCCCCCCTCCTCACCCAAGTACACTGGGCGATGCTTATGGCTTGGTTAGCCATGCCCACCCAGCAGCTTGTAGAGCTGCGATTGGCTGATTTCAGATCCACCACCTAAAACTCCCCCCTCCCATTTCCCCTACACGTCCCCCCTAACCCAAGAACATTGTGCAATGCTTATGGCTCGGTTAGCCATGCCCACCCAGCAGATTGGAAATTGACAAATGGCTGATCTTAGATCCACCACCTAAAATGCCCCCCCCTCCCATATTCCTTTCCAGTCCCCCTCAGCCAAGTACATTGTGCGATGCTTATGGCTCGGTTAGCCATGCCCACCCAGCAGATTGGAGATCGACGATTGGCTGATCTCAGATACACCACCTTAAACTCCCCCCCACCCATGTCCCCTACCTGCCCCCTCACCTAAGTATATTGGGCGATGCTTATGGCTCTGTTAGCCATGCCCACCAAGCTGATTGGAGATCGACGATTGGCTGATCTCAGGTCCACCATCTAAAACTCCCCCCTCATGTCCCCTACCTGCCCCTCACCTAAGTATAATGAGTAATTCGTATGGCTCAGTTAGCCATGCCCTACCCAGCAGATTGGAAATTGACGATTGGCTGATCTCAGATCCACCAACTAAAACTCTCCCATCCCATGTCCCGTTCCTCTCACCTAAGTATATTGGGCGATGCTTATGGCTCGGTTAGCCACACCCACTCAGCAGGTTGGAGAGCGCCAATTGGCTGATCTCAGATCCACCACCTAAAACACCCCCATCCCATGTCCCCTAACCATTTCCCTCACCCAGGTATATTGGGCGATGCTTATGGCTTGGTTAGCCACGCCCACCCAGCAGATAGGCTGATCTCAGATCCACCAGGTGACGTGACAAGGCCACATCCTGCCCCCTCCTGTAGTCTGGGGTTTCTGCCCGCAGCCTTCCTGTATGGCTGGGCACTGGAGCACGTCTCAGCTAAAGGAAAACGGGATGCAGGCACGTAAACACCATGAGAGCCGATTGGAAAGGTGAATTTTGTGGGGGTGACCCCAGGGGTTACACACAGCGGAGCATCCTAAAGGCTGGCCCTGGAGCCTTTTATAGTGCAGGGCTGATACACATGGGTGTCATGCCTCTTAAAAATGGAACAACACCCAAGAAATTGACTCTTGGGGTTTGTTCCTCTCTGGCGGTGCAACCTAATTTGGGATGCCAAGCTGTGTGTACCCCCAGATTAGCATATACTAAGCACAATCTAAAGGGGAAGGGGGGAGGAGACGAGAGGGTGGGTCACGAGTAGTATGTACTAAGCACAATCTAAAGAACAAGGGGGGGGGGAGACGAGAGGGTGGGTCACAAGCAGAATGTGCTAAGCAAAATCTAAAGGAGAAGGGTGGAGACTAGAGGTTGGTCACAAGTAGTATGTACTAAGCACAATCTAAAGGGGGAAGGGGAGACAATCTAAAGAGGAAAGGGGGTCACGAGTAATAAGTACTAAGCATAATCTAAAGGAGAAGGGTGGAGACGAGAGGTTGGGTCATGAGTATGTACTAAGCACAATCTAAAGGAGAAGGGTGGGGACTAGAGGTTGGGTTACGAATAGTATGTACTGAGCACAACCTAAAGGGGGAGACTAGAGGTTGGGTCACTAGTAGTATGTACTAAGCACAATCTAAAGCAGAAGGGTGGAGATGACAAATTAGGTCACAAGTAGTATGTACTAAGTACAATCTATTGCAGAAGGGTGGAGATAGAGGTTGGGTCACGAGTAGTATGTACTAAGCACAATCTAAACAAGAAGGGGGGAGATGAATGTTTGGGGAAAGGAAGTCTATGAGTAGGTGAAGATCATAGGTGTAAACGAAAAAGACTACGGGACCAAGGACGGAACCATGTGGTAGTACTAAGCACAATCTAGAGGAGAAGGGTGAAGACGAGAGGGTGAATCACCAGGAGTATATTCTAAGCACAATCTAAAGGAGAAGGGTGGAGACGAGAGTTTGGGTCACGAGTTGTATGTACTAAGCACAATGGGGAAAGGAAAGCGGGGAAAAGACGAGCTCTGTTTGACCATGATTAGTGAAGTAAACCATGTTAAAGTGGAATACACCATGTGCAATGTGCAATCTGAGAGGTAAGAGGAGAACCATAAAAGGGCAAGAACTTCATAGAAGAGAATGCTCAGTGGTACTGAAGGCAGTGTGTAGGCTGAGAAGAGTAAGATAATAATAAGAATTATCAAAAATAGAAAATGTACAAAATAAGAAGAATGTACCAGTGGTCTTTAGAAAGTAGATCGTTAGTTATTTCCTGTGTGTGTCACTAGTTTCTAAAAATATTAAAGAGTGTATGCGTAGGAAGTGCTCAGTGAAGGGGTCCGTGAGTTGAGAAAACAGTGAAGACTCTGGAATCAGATAAAGTCCCCTTCTAAAGCTGCATTCACACCTGTTCTGTCACGTTTGCGGCCTGCATTTTGCGGCATGAATTACACTTTGCGTTCGCATTTTTGTCTGCGAGTTATAAATATGCATTTGCGTGTTATGAATATCCCTACTAAGGAGTGCGTTAGCATCAGGACGCAGCAGGCAGGACTTTCTCCTTTTTTCCCCTCTCTGCCACACAGGAGAGGTGTGAAAGGGGCCATAGAGGCGCCATTGATGCATATTTTTGCGGTACCGCTGCGTCTGCCAAACCAAACCAATGGCGCATGCGGGAGGCACATCCCCGCTATTCCTTTAGTAGGGCGCGTACCTGCACCAGGCATTTGTGAATGGCTGGCGCGGCCATGCTCCCTGTTAGAGGGTAGCACCAGGGCACCTTAGACGATAGCTTAAACCAGCCATACTCAACTGGCGGACCGGGATCCAAATGCGGACCTCGGTGTCGGATTTCCTGACCGCTGCCCTGACAGCCCTGCTCTCAGTTGCTTCTGTGTTGCCGTGCTCAAGCACTGCCCCCTTTACTTGATTTTAGGCCCTAGTCCACCTCTGTACACGGCCTGCACAGAATGCATGGGGGGTTAAAATCAGTGTGCCATAGCTGTAGGTTCTGTGGGGCCAAAAGAAAAAAACTGTTTACCCCAGTGCCCAAAGGATTCTTGGTGTCAGACAGGCAGCCTTTTTTTTAGTTTTTCTTGTGAAATCTAAACCCTCTCATGTGCTGATTACCAACTAGCCCTCCCCCGCGACAGCCCCCCTGCCCGGACCTTCACCTCTCACCAGATGCCTGTAAATGGACCTTTACAAGAAGTGGTTGAGTACCCCTGGTTTAGACGAAGAGGCGGGAGCAGTTCCGAGCATGCTGATTGGATGAGAGGCCGCGCATGCGCCGTAGGATCGGGGAAGGGTAAGTCAGATAGAGCAATCTGGGGGGGTGGGGGTTCACACAGCGGGGCATCCCCGATCGAGGTGTCCAAAACCCAGCAAGGAACCCAGAAGTTAAAGTGGACCACGATGTGCATATTCACGGTAGAGGTTGTGTTAGGCTAGGAAGTCAGAGTCAAGAAATCAGTGAAGCCCCCTGTTATCAGATAAAGTCCCCCTGTAAGGCTACGTTCAGTCACATATGCGGCGTGCATTTTGCAGCAGGAATTCGGTTTTGCGTTCACGTTTTTGTTTGCTTGTTATAATATTCTTTTTCACGTTATATATATTCCTGTTTCAAACAGCGCGTTTGCATGCGTTTACGCAGCAGGCAAGACTTTTTGTGCCCACATTTATCTCCTCTTTGCCTCACAGGAGAGGTGTGAAAGGGGCTACAGAGATGCCATTGAGGGATTTTTTCTTATTGCATGGCACGGCCTGCTTCAGTATTCTTAACAGTTGGGTTATTCCGCCACAAGGTGGTCGCAGTGTACTGCAGAAGAGCTGTGGCATCTCCCGGCCCCCTATAAAAACGGGATTAACCATAGAGTTCTCAGTGTTTCCTCGGCAGTGAAATTGCGAAGATAGAAGATGGCTCTCTCTCTATGCGCAGGTGAGCGGGGCAACCAAGCCTGCGGCCCTGCAAGTCTATTTCCACCCGTTTCTGGACCCTCTCTGCCTCCCAGCCTTGGCTGACAGATCGGGTGAGGGTAGAAGAGCACTAGGGTCAAGTGCTTCAGGAGTGCTGCCCCAAGCCGCAGACCCTGTTCCACAAAGGGTAGCCGGCAATGGGCTTTATGGTGAGCCTACTAGGGATGCGGAGTTCCTGTCCTGGCTTCTGAGGGGGTGAGTTTTGGGGGATCGTGTCTTTTTCTTTTCCTTCAGTGAAATTTTGCACATTGCTCCCCCTGAGGTGGCTAAGAAAAAGCAGGGTGAGCTCTTTCATAGTAACATAGTAACATAGTATGTAAGGCTGAATAAAGACTTTAGTCCATCCAGTTCAGCCTGTTTAACTCCTTCCAGTGGTCTAGTGGCCATAGCCGGAAATGTTATTACATGCCAGGAAGGCATCAAGGCCACTTTTGAACATTTTTAATGTATCCCTCATTACTACCTCCTCTGGCAGCGAGTTCCATAGTCTCACTGCTCTTACAGAGAAGAATCCCCTCCTATGTCGGTGGAGAAAGCACCTTTCCTCTAACCTTAGTGGATGCCCCCGGGTTATGGTTACACTCCGGGGTATAAATAGATTGTGGGACAGATCCTTGTATTGACCCCGAATATATTTATACATAGTTATTAGATCACCCCTCAATCGTCTTTTTTCTAGACTAAATAAACCTAACTTGGACAATCTGTCCTTTTTAAGCACAGGTGCCCAGAACTGTACACAGTATTCCATATGGGGTCTGACCAGTGACTTGTACAGGGGTAAAATGATGCTCTGGTCATGAGCACCTATGCCCCTCCTGATGCACCCCATGATCCTATTTGCCTTGGCAGCAGCTGCCTGGCATTGATTACTACAGTTGAGCTTATTGTCAACTAAAACCCCTAGGTCCTTTTCCATTGTTGTTTTACCAAGTGTTTCTTTATTTAGTGTGTAATCATGACACAGATTTCTCCTTCCCATGTGCATAACCTTACATTTATCTGTGTTAAACTTCATTTGCCATTTAACTGCCCATGCTTCCAATTTATCTAAATCTGTTTGTAGTTGCCTGTTGTCCTCCTTTGTTTTAATTACTTTACTCAGCTTAGTATCATCTGCAAAGATTGAGACTTTACTGTTTAATCCATACCCAATGTCATTTATATATATATTGAAGAGAATTGGTCCCAGAACTGACCCTTGTGGTACTCCACTGGTAACAGTGACCCAATCTGAGTGTGTACCATTGATACCCACCCTCTGCTTCCGATCACTAAGCCAATTTCCCACCCATCTGCACACGTTTTCCCCTAGTCCAAGCATTCTCATCTTTTGTACCAGCCTTTTATGTGGCACAGTATCAAATGCTTTAGAAAAGTCAAGATATATGATATCCAATGACTCCCCCTGATCCAATCTTGAACTTACCTCCTCATAAAAGCTGATCAGGTTTGTCTGGCAGGAGCGATTCCTCATAAATCCATGCTGATATGGAGTAATAAAGTCATTTTCCCCAAGGTGCTCCAGTATAGTATCCCTTAAGAAACCTTCAAACAGCTTGCCCACCACAGATGTTAAGCTTACCGGTCTGTAGTTCCCAGGTTCCCCCCTAGATCCCTTTTTGAATATTGGCACCACATTTGCCAAGCGCCAATCCATCGGAACAAACCCTGTAGTTATGGAATCCACAAATATTAGAAATAACGGCTTGTCTATTACTGTACATAACTCCCTTAAAACACGAGGATGTATGTCATCTGGTCCCGGTGATTTATCGATTTTCATCTGCTTGAGACGGTGCCGGACTTCTTCCTTGGTTAGACCAGTGACATTTAATGGAGGGTTTCGGTTATTCCCCTGCATTTCACTCGGCATGTCAAATTCTTTTGTGAATATAGAAGCAAAGAAGTTGTTAAGCAAATTAGCTTTCTCCTCATTTCCCTCTATAGGGGTCCCATCCTTGCTTTTCAGGGGGCCCACACCCTCAGGTTTGTACCTTTTACGGTTTATGTAGCTAAAGAATAATTTAGGGTTAGTTTTACTCTCTTTCGCGACCAGTCTTTCTGTCTCCAGCTTAGCTGCCCTTATCTGTTGTTTACATTGTTTATTTTCTTCTTTATAGTTTTTTAACGCTTCCGCTGTCCCTTCCTGCTTTAAACGTTTAAATGCCTTTTTTTTGTTGTTTATTGCCCCCTTAACCTTTTTATTTAGCCACATCGGTTTACATGTGTGTCTAATAGTTTTATTCCTGTAAGGTATATATCTGTCACACTGAAAATTAAGTATTCCTTTGAAAGTATCCCATTTAGCGTCCATGCTTTTGTTCTTAAGGACATTTTCCCAGTCAATGCAATGTAGGGCATCTCTAAGTTGGTCAAACTTTGCCTTTTTGAAGTCCCGCGTTTTTGTGACTCCTTGATAAGGCACCCTAGTGACTGCTAATTGGAAATTAATGATATTATGATCACTGCTTCCAAGGTGTCCCCCAACCTGTACCTTTATTACTTTGTCTGGTACATTGGTTAGTATTAGGTCCAATATGGCTTTCCCCCTTGTTGGAGCTTGTACTTGTTGGGAAAGGTAGCCATCTTTTGTTTTAGATAAAAAACTATTACTTTTCTGCGAAACACATGTTTCAGCATCCCAGTCTATATCTGGGTAGTTAAAGTCCCCCATAATCACTACCTCATTTATTTTAGCGGCTATATCTATTTGCCTTAGCATCATATTTTCTATGGATTCGGATATATCTGGAGGTTTATAGCAAACCCCCATCAGTATTTTATTTTTGTTCCTCCCTCCATGTATTTCTACCCATACCGACTCCACATGGTCATTCCCCTCACATATATCCTCCCGCAGAGCAGGCTGTAGAGAGGATTTTACAATTAAGCAGACTCCACCCCCTTTGCGTTTGTTACGGTCCCTCCTAACACACAGTATCCCTGTAAATTTACTGCCCAGTCATAGCTTTCATCCAGCCAGGTCTCTGTTACCCCCACTATATCATATTGTTCTTCTGTCATTATCACTTCTAGTTCATCCATTTTATTAGTCAAGCTTCTAGCACTCGTAAGCATGCATTTCAAATGCTTATGACAATTTTGATAATTTTGTATATTGCCCTTATTCCTGCTAGATGTGCTAACCCCTCCCCCCTCTCCACCCCCAGTTTCATGTCTACACCCACTGTCACTTTCTTTCCTAACTTCCCCTTTGTAATAGCTTTTACCCTCCCCCCCAATGCTCAGTTTAAACACTCCTCTAACCTTTTAGCCATCCTCTCCCCCAGAACAGATGCACCCTCCCCATTGAGGTGCAACCCATAACTGCCAAAGAACCTGTAGCCCACTGTGAAGTCGGCCCAGTTCTCTAAGAACCCAAACCCCTCCTTTTTACTCCAATTTTTGAGCCACCTGTTTACCCCTCTAATCTCCCGCTGCCTCTCTGGTGTGGCTCTTGGTACTGGTAGTATTTCTGAGAATACTACAGTTGAGGTCCTTGCCTTAAGCTTAAGGCCTAAGTCCCTGAAATCATTTTTTAGGACCTTCCACCTACTTCTTCCTATGTCATTAGTGCCAATATGCACCATGACCGCTGGGTTCACGCCAGCCCCTCCCAACAATCTGTCAGCCCGCTCCGCTACATGCCGTACTCTTGCCCCAGGAAGGCAACACACTGTTCGGCAATCCCAGTCTTTGTGACAGATTGCCCTGTCTGTTCCCCTAATAATAGAGTCACCCACTACCAGCACCTGTCTTGCCTGCCCTGTTCTCCCATTTCCCCTCCCTTCCTTACTGGAGCCGACAGATGTGTCTTGCTGCAGCTCTGCCATTCCTGAGCTAACATCCTCCTCATCTGCCAACCGGGCAAACTTGTTTGGAGGTGCCTGTTCAGGGCTAGCCTCCCTATAACTTTTACCCCTACCCCGCCTTCTAACTGTTATCCAGCTAGCTGCCTCATTTTCCTGCTTTTCCTCTCCCCCCATACTACCACCCTCCCCTGACCCTGAGCCATGTAGTGCCAGATCAGTGAGATCCAGACTCTTTTGCATGATAACAATTTCTCTCAGTGTTGCCAATCGCTTATTTAGATCGTGAATCACGGCTTCCAAATCAGAGATTCGCAGGCATCCGGGGCATATATATTCACCATCGACCGATTGATCAAGAAGTGCATACATAGCACAAGATGTACACTGAACAGCATTGTTAGGCATGGAACCCATTGTATGAATTTGTGGGAACACCAAGTGTAGAATTTACAACACTTAAAATAACAATATGAAATCAAAGGCAGATACTTACGGCTGCCGAACTTCTGCTTGTAACTTCTTCTTTTAACTCCTGCTTTAACTCACCACTTCCAAGCAGCCACTTACAGAGACAGCAACAAGAGCGAGCTACAAGAGCTGCCTGGTGCCTTATAACACACCTGCTTCAATTAGGCCTCAGCAGGAATCCAGGAAAGAGAAAAAAAAAAAAAAAACTTTTTTTTTTTTCTTTGTTTTAAATTTGTGCCAGCATTAACACACTGATTCACAAAAATAAAACAAACACAGTTTACTATATTTTACTTACCAAATGAGCTCAGTTTCCCAAAGCTTACCACAGGAGAACCTGCTTTAACTCACCACTTCCAAGCAGCCACTTACAGAGACAGCAACAAGAGCTGATAAATAGCGTCTTGAGTTCCCTGAGCAGGGACATTTCACTACTGTGGTGCTTAAGGAGTGGGAACGTCCTAACAGGCCGCCCGCTGTGCCCAAGGGATTGGATAACAAGTATCCCTTACCTGCTGATCTAGTAAAGCGGTGGTCATGTCCCCCGAGGTGGACGCTCCCGTGCTAGGTCTGTCCAATAGCTTGGTCATGCCTTCCCCTGACACTACCACTCTGAGGGACAGCGAGGACCGGTGCATGGATCAGCTGGCCTGCCATGCTTTTACTTTTTTTTTTACTGGGGGCTGGACTGCGCCCGGCCTGTGCTGCTGCCATTATGGCTATTGCCCTTAAGAAACTGCTCAAGCGTCTATGTGATGGCGCTATGGCTGGTAGGAGGAGGGAGGATTATAGGGCCCTCTTTGCTCTTATTTTGTTGCATTTATCCTTACTGCCATGGATGATGCTATGAGACTGGGCGGTAGGGCCTCTGCATTTTTGGTGGCTATGCGCTGCTCTGTTTGGTTGCGTCAGTGGGCAGCTGAGGCTGCTGCTAAGAAGCCTCTCACTGGGCTCCCCTTTGCGGCGCTGCGGCTCTTCGGTGAGCGTCTTGATGTTTTAGCCAAGGATGGCAGACTGCCTCAGCGTAGGAGGCAGCCCGGCCCTTTCGGGGGCCCTCTGCCTCCTTCCCCTCCCCTCGTACTCCCAGAGGAGGTCATGGCTCCCTCTTCTCAGGTAGCCGCAGAGATTCTTGGGGCCGTGGCAGATCCCGTGGTCGTCCCGGTCTCTCCTGGGGTTCCAAGCCCAAACCCTCTCCCAAGGCCCCTCAGGGGGCCCCCTCACCCATCCGGGTGGGGGGACGGCTTCGATTCTTTGCTCACGTCTGGAGGCTCCACGTCTCAGACCGGTGGATTCAAGAGGTGGTGTCCTCTGGTTACAAGATAGAGTTTGCAGCCTGGCCGCCCCCAAGATTCATCAGATCCCGAATGTCTTTAAACCCCCTGTCAGCTCAAGGGTTTGCTTTCGGCGGTTCAATGCCTGCTGGAGTCAGGGGTCATTTGTCCGGTGCCCCCTCAAGAACAGGGTCAGGGGTACTATTCCAATCTTTTCACGGTCCCCAAAAAGGACGGCTCTCTGAGGCTCATCCTGGACTTGAAGGGCCTCAACAAGTTTGTCAGATTCAAGCATTTTCACATGGAGACACTACGCTCGGCTGTCAGTACCCTTCACCCGGGCGACTTCATGATCACCGTCGACATCAAGGATGCTTATCTTCATGTGCCTAGATGCAGCCTCCGCTCTGCTGCCGACCTTCTCCTGTCCTCCACCCTGGTCACCTCCTCTCATTCCCGCCTCCAGGAATTCTCACGTGTAACTCCAATCTTCTGGAATGCCCTCCCACACCCAATCCGCCACTCCACAACCCTCCAAAACTTCAAAGGCGCCCTTAAAACTCACTTATTCAGACAAGCATATAATCTGGCCTAACCAATCTTCTAAAGGGCATATGCCACAAAGCTTGCAAGGGCAGGGCTCCCTCCCCTATTGTATCATGTACTCAGAATATCCACTGTCAAACTGCATTTGAAATAGTATATGTACCGTATGTTTCTACCCTGTCTTTAATTAATACTTTGTAAAGCGCAATGGAAGATGATGGCGCTATATAAATAAACAATAATAATAAAATAATAATAATAATGTGCCTATCTTCCCAGGTCATCAGAGATTTTTGAGCTTCGCGCTGGAGGATCAGCATTACCAGTTTGTAGCTTTACCCTTTGGTATCACCTCGGCGCCTCGGGTGTTCACCAAGGTGCTGGCGGGGGTGATAGCTCTGCTATGGAACCAGGGCGTTCGCGTCCTTCCTTACCTGGACGACATCCTTATTGTGGCCCAGTGCTTTCATCAGGCCGAGCAGGACACCCGGGTGGCGACCTCCTCTCTGAAGTCCTTCGGCTGGGTGATCAACTTTCCCAAGTCTTCACTGTCCCCGTCCTTGGTGAGGTCCTTTCTGGGCATGACACTGGATACCTCTCAGGTCAAGGTGTTCCTTCCTCAGAAGAAGGTGGAGGGCCTTCAGAAGCAGGCTCTGCTCTTGTGTCCTCATCCCTCCATCCGTCTGGGAATGCAGTTGGTGGGCCTGATGGTGTCCTGCTTTGAGGCGGTCCCCTTTGCTCAGTTTCACATGAGACCTCTTCAGTTGCACCTCTTGTCAGTCTGGGATCGGGACCCTGTGTCCCTGGATCAGGAATTTGCTCTGTCTCCTCTGGCCAGACAGTCCCTTTCGTGGTGGCTGGACTCAAGGAACCTTCTGGTGGGCAGGACTTTCCTGCCCCCATGCTGGAAGACGGTCACCGCAGATGCCAGTCTGACAGGCTGGGGGGGGCTTTTGGAAGTCTCTGAAGTTCCAGGGTCGGTGGGGACCCCAGGAGGCCCATGCTCCCATCGATGTACTGGTACTGAGGGCGATCAGGTTGGTTCTTTCTCAGCTGACCACACACCTTCGGGGTCGGGCTGTTCAGATTCACTCAGACAACCAGACGGCGGTTGCCTACATCAACCATCAGGGAGGGACTCAGAGCAAGCGAGCCTTCAAGAAAGTGTCCCTGATACTGTCTTGGGCGGAACAGAATGCTCCCTGCATCTCAGCGGTATACATTCCGGGGGTGGAGAGCCAGGTGGCGGACTCCCTGAGCAGGGGGACGTCTCGTCTAGGGGAATGGTCCCTCAACAACCAGGTGTTTCTCTCCCTGTGTCACCGCTGGGGGCAGCCGGATGTGGACCTGTTTGCGTCCCATCACAATTACAAACTTCCCAAGTTTGTCTCCCTGTCACAGGATCCTCTGGCCTTCACCACGGATGCACTGGCAATGCCTTGGACGGAGTTTCGGATTCTCTATGTGTTCCCTCCATTCCCTCTACTGGGCAGGGTCATGCGCAAGATAGCCCAGGAGGGGGTGCCAGCCATCCTGGTGGCCCCCTGTTGGCCAAGAATGGTGTGGTTCGCAGTCGTCGTGCAGTTGGCAGTGGATCAGTATGTCTTGCCCAAGGATCCAGATCTTCTCACTCAGGGGCAGCTACGCCATCCCAATTTACAAACGCTGGCTTTAATGGCTTGGCTGCTGAAACCTCCATCTTGATAGAAAAGGGGTTGCCTGCCTCTGTTGTGGATACCATGATTCGGGCTAGGAAGATGTCCTCGTCCTTTATCTATTACAGGGTCTGGCATGCTTACATTGCCTGGTGTGAGTCCAAGTCTCTTCCCTGTTGGGTTTTTTCCATCCCCAGGATTCTGGAATTTTTGCAACATGGTTCGAATTCCGGCCTTCAACTGAGTACTCTCAAGGGCCATGTTTCAGCTCTGGCAATTTTTTTCCTTTGCCAATCACCGGTTGGTTAAAACCTTTTTCCGGGGTGTTACTCATGTGCGTCCACCTCGCAAGCCTATGCGACCAGTCTGGGACTTGAATCGGATGTTGTCTGCTCTGCAGGGTCCTCCCTTTGAGCCTATTCATGGGGCTGCCTTGCCCATTCTGACTCTTAAGGTAGCCTTTTTGGTGGCTATCACTTCTGTCAGGCGAGCTTCTGAACTGGCGGCGCTTTCCATCAAACCTCCTTATTTTGAGCGGCATCAGGATAGGGTGGTGTTTCGGCTTAAGCCGAATTTCTTGCCTAAGGTCGTGTCTGCCTTTCATCTCAATCAGGACATTGTTTTGCCTTCATTGTGTCCTAATCCTGCTAATTTCAAGGGGCGGACACTGCATTCTTTGGATGTGGTCAGGGCTCTGAAGTTTTATTTGGTCGCTACTGAGCCTTTCAGGAAATCTGATGCTCTTTTTGTTCTCACTTCTGGACCTAGGAAGGGTTTGCCTCTGGCTAAATCCACTATCAGCAAGTGGATCCGTCAGGCAGTAGTACAAGCCTATTCTGCTAAGGGGAAGGAACCTCCCTTTAGGGTTACTGCTCATTCCACTCGTGCTATTGGTGCCTCTTGGGCTTTTCAGCACCAAGCTTCTGCTGAACAAGTTTGCAAGGCCACTACTTGATCTTCTGTTCATACTTTTTCCAAGTTTTACAAGGTTGATGTTAAGGCCTCAGCGGATGCTGCTTTTGGTCGCAAGGTACTTCAGGCGGTAGTGACTTGAACTGCTGGCCGTTACTCATTGGGGATCCCACCCTACTTTTGGATGTCCCAACTGTTATGAATACTGAAGCAGGCCGTACCATGCAATAAGAAAAAGACAATTCTGTGAGTACTCACCCGTAGATTTGTTTTTGTTCTTGCAGGGCACGTCCTGCTTCACCCCACCCTTGTTATCGTTATTCTTGGTTGCCTCTTTATGGTGATTGTTCTAAGTTAATTGGGTTTTTTTACCTTTTTTACCTTTATTCTCTCCCTGCTTCTTGTCTCACTGCTTGTCTACGCTAGGAACTCTATGGTTAATCCCTTTTTTTAGGGGGCCGAGACATGCCACAGCTCCTCTGCAGTACACTGCGACACCTTGTGGCGGAATAACCCAACTGTTATGAATACTGAAGCAGGCCGTGCCATGCAAGAACAACAACAATTCTACAGGTGAGTACTCACAGAATTGTCTTTTTTTGCGGTAACAATGCGCCTGCCGTGGAAGCAGAAAGGCATGCAGTACTGCACAGGTGTGAATGAGGGCTTACCCAATGATAGGAGACGCTTCTGACTTTCCATGATGGTGTTCCTTTAGAGATCCTTGTGTCTTTCTGCCCAATTCTTGTGTCCTGTCTGTTCGCTCTGTAGATCTCACTCTGGAAGACATGAAAGAAAATTGGAGATCAACCTCAGAGAGATATAAGAAGCCAGATGGTGAGATATCCAACCAGGACTCACACACAGCTGGGTTGGGACTGGCACCCTGTTTCATATGATTTGGGACTGTCCGATAATCTCAGCATTTTGGGATGGGGTCTCCAACTTCATATCCACCTCCATGGGCTTACCAGTGAGGAAGTCAGCGATCTTGTGCTTATTGAGTGTGACTGAACCCATGTTGGAGGTCGGCCCACAGAAAACTCTGCTACACCTTCTAATGTTCTATGTAAGGAAGTGCATTCTTTTAAATTGGAAGCACCCAAACAAACCCAGCCTTTTAGGATGGAAGAATATAGCAAATTAATACTATATAAGATGACCTACCTAGCCAGAGGGTGCCCTGACAAGGTTGAGCGAGTTTGGGGGATGTGGCTTAACGCCCCAAACTCCGCCATTGACTGGGGGCTGCACTTTGCTCGCCCTCGGAGCTGCAACATACCCCTCATTCAGCTAAACTCGGATTACAGCAGGCGAGAGTGTGTGGTGAATGTGGTGTGAATGAATGTATAATGTTTGTCTGTTCGGTTGTTGAGTGCCCTCAATGGTAATTGTAATAGTTCTTATGCCTGCAACAAACATTTCCCCAACCAGTCCAGGATGGGGACAAAGACAAGGCCCAATCCACATGTGTATCCCACATCTATAAATCTCCCATTATTATCTCTATATAGTCTCCACCTGCCCCACTGCCCAAGGGAGGCTACATGTCATGATCCACTTACCTTCCCGGTCCAGCGGTGTCCTCGGTCGGCGTACCCGAGTCCCCTTTGCCCAGCAGCCTCTTCAGCAGCTCGGGCAGTGTCGGCTCGAACATGTCTTCCGCTCGTGGCCGCGTCCCCGGATCATCTGTCTGTGCTTACACAAGCACAGCTTTCTTATGCTCTCCAGCGGCGCTGCAGACAGCGTGCCCACCAGAGGTTAGTTTAAAGTGGACCAAAACCCAGGATTTTGACTTTGACCCCAATCGGGGATGCCCCGATATGTGAAACCCCCCAAATCTCCCACATCACCTCACCGCGGTCCTACAGCGCATACGCAGTCGCTTATCCAATCAGTGCACTCAGAGCCGCTGAGCTATGCACGTCTGAGCGACATCTTAGCACAGGGGCTCAGACCGTGCTGGTGGCCGCATCACACGCTTCCCTCTAACAGATGGGCGTTGCAGGCACGCTCCCTGCTAGAGGGAGGCTATCAGGGATCAGTTTCAGTCCACTTTAAAGGGCAGATGAGCCCTGACTGTACTGATGGGCGAAACACCCTAATTGTGTATTGGGCAATCAGCCCATAGTTTGTAGATGGGCTGATGAGTCCTAGTGTTCCCCCGGCCAATTCCGTCCACTTCCCTTCTATATAAGTGTTCCCAGCTCATTCTTTCACTGCCCGTGATAGCATGCTGCTGGGCCTGTGATTTTCCGATCGTTTCTGTTGCCGACCTTGTTTTGCCTGACCATTCTGTGACTGCTGCTTGTACCCTGACCACAAACCCTTCTCATCCCTTGTACTGCGTACTCGTGACCTCCCGGCTTGACCTTCAACCCATCGCTTGTCTCTCCCTTGGTGCTGCCTATCGTGAGGACTGATCACCTGTGTATTACCCTGGTTTACCCGACATTGCCCAGTCTTGCCTCAGGGTCATCCACCTTCACCCCGGTAAGTTCACAGCCTGGGGGCTGGGGGGCAACCGGCGAGGCGTTTAAAGCATCCCGGCAAACGGGGGCTTGTCTATAGGTGAAGCTAGCAGCAGAGATTGGGGTTGTGGACTTACCTAGAAGGCAGGTGTCCCACAGGACCTGACACTACACATGTGGGTCCATCATGATGGAGAAAACACAGGAGCGGTAGATCCAGCGCTTAGGCTAAAACATTACTTCAATCATTAAAAGCAGTATAACGAGAACTGCCCTGGAGTCCCGTCCATGAGTCAGGTGACGCGTTTCGAGTGGAAAGGGCTTTCACTCAAAACGTGTTGATCGAAGTAAAAGTTATGGAGACAAAGACATGGTCCATCACACATCTATGGACCGAACATCAAGAGAAAAATGTAAAAGAAAAAAAATCTCCACCTGCCCCACTTCCCCTGGGAATCTACAGATGTGGGTCCATCATGAGGGAGAAAACACAGGAACAGTAGATCCAGCGGTAGAGGTGACGCATTTTCGAGTGAAAGGACTAAGAGATTTTGACTATCCTGGGTTTTTGTCCTTGCCCCTGGGGCCCCCTCGATCGGGGGATGCCCCGCTGTGTAAAACCCCCCAGATGGCCGATGTCAACTCACCTCTTCCCGGTCCTACGGCGCATGTGCGGCCGCTCGTCCAATCAGCGTCCTGGGAGCCGCTGATGTCACATCATCTAAGACCAGTGGCTCTGAGTGCCCTGATGGCCGCATCCCCTGCTTCCCTCTAACAGTGAGCGTGCCAGCGCTGGTCATTCACAAATGCCTGGCACGCGCCCTGCTAGAGGAATAGTGGGATGCGGCCACCTCTCTTAGGTGCGCCATGGGACTAGGAAAGAAGGTAAGTGTACGGGGCGACCTGGGGGGTTTCACACAGCGGGGCATCCCGATTTTGGATGCCCCGGGGGGAGGGAATCTTATAGATTGAGCTGAGCGAGCTGATTGGAAAAGCGGCTGCACATGCAGTGTAGGACCGGGCAGAGGTGAGTTGGTTTTGGTAAACTGGGGGGTTCACACAGTGGGGCATCCCCGATCGGGGTGCCCCAGGGGTAAGGACCAAAATCCAGGATATTCAAAATCCTGGGTTTTGGTCCACTTTAAGGTCTTCTCTGACTGACCCCTGGTGGAGACAATAGATGATCTTGTCACTAAATAACTGCAGCAGTGCCAGCCTATCTAATGCCGTAATTGGATGAAAATACGGGCACTCACCCTCGTCATACCTCCCAAGTGTCCCTCTTTGGAGTCCATGTCCCTGTGTTCCTTCTATTTGTCCCTCTATGAGGTGTAACATGCAGCTTTACACCAATAAATAATTTGCCTCTTCAATGTGTTTCTATAGTTGTAACTGTTACATCCTATCTCCTATTCATGCCTCAATGACAGGATGTGGCTTCATCCATCCCTCAATGAGATCCCCTACCCAGGGCCGGATTATGAGGGGGCACAAGGGGTGCGTGCCCCGGGGCCTGCACCACTTGCCCTACAAAGGGGGCCTCCACCAACCTTTGGGTTATGGTCTGGTCCAGGAGGCTTTTCAGTCTTTGGTCTGGCAACAAATTTATCAGAGGCAGTGGGGGCCCCCTCGCTTGGGCAGCCAAAGCCACCGCAGGGAAGGACGGAGAGTCTAGAGCAGCAACGCAGCCGTCAGTAACACTACAGTGATGGGTGCGTGCAGAGCTGTCACTGTACATAAGCCACCAAGCACAGCCGCTGGCAGCTCAATGCAGGGAACTGTTTTCTGCTGGACCAGCTGGGCGACTACACCCCCCCCCCACCCAGAATGGCAAAGCAGGAGTTCCCGAGCAGCACGCACCCGCACAAGGGACTCGATCTCATATTCCAGTAAGTGGGCGGGTGCCAGACAACCACCAATCAGTTACTTGGCTGGACTTTGATTTTAAAGTGGACTTTTGACTGTCCTCGGTTTTGGTCCAAAGCCAACTCACCTCCTCCCAGCCCTACGGCGCATGCGCGGCCGCTCGTCCAATCAGCACACTCGGATCCGCTGACATCACGATGTCTAAGGTGAGCGGCCCTGAGCACGCTGACGGACGCATCCCCCGCTTCCCTTTAACAGGGAGCGTGCACGCGCCGGCCATTCACAAATGCCTGGTGGAGGCTAGATTCAGCCCTGCACACAGTGGGGCATCCCAAATCTGCCCCGGGGTGGAGAGGGAACAAAACTAGCCACAATCTCAGGTTTTGTTCTGCTTTATTGTGGACCAAAACCCAGAGGCACCCCGATCGTGGATGCCCCGCTATGTAGAACCCCCCAGATTGCCAAAACCAACTCACCTCTTCCCGGTCCTACGGCGCAGCTGCTCGTCCAATCATCGCGCTACATGGAGTGACATCAGCGGCTCGAGCGCGCTGATTGGACGAGCAGCTGCGCCGTGGGACCGGGAAGAGGGGAGTTGGTTTTGACAATCTGGAGGGTTCTACATAGCGGCGCATCCAAGCGCCCTCTATCCTCCCCTTCACAAATGCCTGGTGTGCTTGCGCCCTGCTGAAGGGATAACGAGGATGCAGTTGCGGCTCACACATGCGCCATTGGACAGGGAAACAAGGTAAGTGTATGGGGTGACCTGGGTTTCACACAGCGGGCATCTGGATTTTAGATGCCCTGGGGGGAGGGAATCACAGTGGGTTTTGGTCCACTTTAACCCTTCCCCAGGCCGCAGGAGGAGCTGGATGCGCTCCTCAGGGTCGGGGTCACCATGGAAACGCCGCAGACCGCTTCTGATTGGACCATGCGGCTTCTCATTCACTGCTAGGAACCTGTGAGAGGGGCTGGACCTGGGCTTCAAGGGGAAAAATCTCCACCAATCAGACGCCGGGGAGGAGGTGCCTAATACAGGAGAGCTCTATAATAGCTGACACCATGCATAAATAGGGGGCGGAGTCAGGCTTGTGCGGCAGCGTAAGGCACTGAGGCCTGTGTCACAGCCAAAGCAGCCCGGCTTACCTCAGCAATGGCAGCTCCGCCGCTCTACACCAAAATGGCCGCCACACTCACTTCCGCTCACCTAGCAACCAGCACGAGTCAGGCTACGGAAAAATGGCCGCCACACTCACTTCCGCTCACCTAGCAACCAGCACGAGTCAGGCTACGGGAAAATGGCTGCCACACTCACTTCCGCTCACCTAGCAACCAGCACGAGTCAGGCTACGGGAAAATGGCCGCCACACTCACTTCTGCTCAGCTCCCGTCACCTAGCAACCAGCACGAGGCAGGCTACGGAAAAATGGCCGACAAGCCAAGGCTCCGCCTCTTTCCCATTGCAGAGGTACAGAGGTAAAATCTCCACCAATGAGAAGACACCGCCCCCTGGAGTGACGTACTAAAAAGCGACGCGTCCAAGCGTCCCCGCCCTCTTCCCTCGCTAGACCCGCCCCCTCTTGGCCCACCGTCCTGCTAACTCCGCCCCCTGGAGTGACGTACTAACCAGTGACTCGTCCAAGCGTCCCGCCCTCTTCCCTCGCTGGCCCCGCCCCCTCCCGGCGGCTCAGAGCAACATGGCGGCCGCGAGATAAATGCTCCATCGTCAGGCATATTTGTAGGGTTACACCAGGGCAGGGCAGTGCTGCTTCTAGGCGGGGCGGCGGGGGGGTTCATGTAGGTGGGTTGCACCCCATCCCACATTATAGCCACGCCCTCTCATTGAGGGATATATAGGATGTAACAGTTACAATAGAAACACTTTGATTAGGCAAATGAATGAATCAAATCATAAATGAATCATTTATTGCTGCAGATCTGCATGTTACACCTCAAAGAGGGACAAATGAGAACAATGAGGGACATGGACTATGAAAGAGGGACAGTTCCTCTAAATCAGGGACACTTGGAAGGTATACCATATAGTAGGTAACCCCACTATGCAGCCGTGACTGGCCAGTGGCCAGATAAAGCCTACCCTCTACCAGCATGCACTCCGCGCTTTCGGCTATCCCAGGTTTGGTTCCGAGCCCCCAGGGGGCGAGGCGGGGGGGGGGGGGGGACACTTGCCCTGGGTGCCAAAGGGGGACCTGAGAACAGGTGGGGGGCGCCATTTTGAATCTTTGCCCAGAACCCCTAGCTACTCCTCTGCCCCGGGGTATCCCAAACTAGTGTGAAATCCCCCCCTCATTACACCCATACAAACTCACCTTTCCCTGGTCTTATGGTGCATGTGCGGGCTCTCGTCCAACCAGAGCCCTTCGACATATTAACATCCTGTGGCAACTGGTTCTGATTGCAATGGGCAGAGAGAGCAGCCCCCCCCCCCCCCAAGGAAAGACCTAACGTGTGCCCTGGAATCTGATTTGGGTTTTGTTTCACTTTAAAGTTGACCAAAAGCGGCCTTGGAGTCTATAGGGCCACCTGATTCGATCCTCCCCAGGGCATCCATATACGGGATGCCCCACTGTGTAAAACCCCCCAGGTTGTCCAGTAAACTTCCCTTCTGTCTGATCCAATAGTGCATGTGTGAGCCGCGGCCGCCGTCTGCTATACCTTTATCAGGGAGCGTGGCTGTACCAGGCGAATGGCCGGGATACACACCCTGTGAGAGGGTTGCAGGGATCGCCTCCTCTCGGCTAGACTCTTAGCCGAGTCTTAAAGTGGAAACCCTCCAGGTTGCCGAAACAAACTCACCTCCTCCCAGTCCTACGGTGCACAGAGCGCGCGTTTCGGCTGGCATCCCTTTGTTTAAGGCGAAAGGCTCAGAGCTCATGCTGACACCCTCATCCCCCATTTCACACAGGCATCCCGAATTGGAAGGCCCTGGCGCAAAGGCCAAAACCGCGGGATAGTAAAAATCCTGGGTTTTGGTGCACTTTAAAGCGGAATTCCGGTCAGTGGAGATGGACTCTGATTTAGGCAAATCAGACACGCCCAAAGGCCCTTGCAAATAAAATTCATGCACCGTTTGTTTCTTGGCCCCTCCCCCCTTCGAAATGGCTCCCGGGGTCCATCTTCTTGTCCAGCTAGGCACCACCATCTTGTGGCAGTAGGACAACAAAACAAACTCACCTCCTCCCGGTCCTACGGCGCACACGCTGCTGTTCGCACAGTCAGAGCGCTCGTTTCGGCTGGCATCCCTTTGTTTAAGGCGAAAGGCTCAGAGCTCATGCTGACAGCCGCATCCCTCACTACCCACTAAAAGAGAGTGTGTCCGCACCGGCCATTCACAAATGCCTGTCGCTTGCACACGCCCTGGGTTAGCGAGGATGCGGACATGCGTCATTGGACCGGAAAAGAAGGTAAGTGTATGGGGCAACCTGGGAGGTTTCACACAGCGGGGTATCCCGATTTTGGATGCCCCCGGGGGAGGGAATAGATCGGGCCGATCGCTGTGGGTTTTGGTGCATTTTAAACGATTTAACATTTGTGGAACCGAGTGCGCTGATCAGAGAGCCCACGCATTTGCCATAGGACCCGGTAAAGATGAGTTTACGGACTGACCTGGGGGGGTTTCACACAGTAGGGCATCCCGAATTGGAAGGCCCTGGCGCAAAGGCCAAAACCTCGGGATAGTAAAAATCCTGGGTTTTGGTGCACTTTAAAGCGGAATTCCAGTCAGTGTAGATGAGCTCTGATTTAGGCAAATCAGGCACGCCCAAATCCCCTTGCAAATAAAATTCATGCACCGTTTGTTTGCTTGGCCCCTCCCCCCTTCGAAATGGCTCCCGGGGTCCATCTTCTTGACCAGCTAGGCACCACCATCTTGTCCTCCCATCTTCCCCTGCTTGGCTTGAAATCTTGCCTGTTGCAGCCCCCCCCCGATGAAGTTTGCGCAGTCTTGCTCTTCAATACATTACGCTCAAGGAGGAGGCGATGGCAGTAGAAGCTCCGGCTCCCAGCGGTGACAGAAGCAGTGGTGATGAAGAGGAGGACATGGTGGTAGTAGGAGCTCCAGCAATGGCAGAAACAGCGAGGAGGAGGAGGGGACAGCAGTAGAAGCATTGGCTCCCGGCGGTGGAAGAAGCAGCGGCAATGACGAGGAGGAAGCAGAAGCAGTAGGAGCTCTGCCTCCCGGTGGTGGCAGAAACAGCTGCGATGAGGAGAAGGTGGAGGTAGTAGGGGTACTGGCTGTGGCAGATGCAGTGGTAATGATGAGGAGGCAGTGGCAGTGGGAGCTCTGGCTCCAGGCAGGGGCAGAAGCAGTATCGACAGTGAGCAGGAGGCATTGGCAGTAGGGGCTCTGGCTCCAGGCGGTGGCAGAAGCAGTAGCGACAGTGAGGAGGAGGCGTTGCCAGTAGGGGCTCTGGCTACATGTGGTGGCAGAAGCAGTAGCAACAGTGAGGAGGAGGCAGTGGCAGTAGGGGCCCTGGCTCCATGTGGTGGCAGAAGCAGTAGCGACAGTGAGGAGGCGGCGTTGGCAGTAGGGGCTCTGGCTCCAGGCGGTGGCAGAAGCAGTAGCGACAGTGAGGAGGCGGCGTTGGCAGTAGGGGCTCTGGCTCCAGGCGGTGGCAGAAGCAGTAGCGACAGTGAGGAGGAGGCGTTGGCAGTAGGAGCTCTGGCTCCATGTGGTGGCAGAAGCAGTAGCGACAGTGAGGAGGAGGCGTTGGCAGTAGGGGCTCTGGCTCCATGTGGTGGCAGAAGCAGTAGCGACAGTGAGGAGGAGGCGTTGGCAGTAGGAGCTCTGGCTCCATGTGGTGGCAGAAGCAGTAGCGACAGTGAGGAGGAGGCGTTGGCAGTAGGAGCTCTGGCTCTATGTGGTGGCAGAAGCAGTAGCGACAGTGAGGAGGAGGCGTTGGCAGTAGGGGCTCTGGCTCCAGGCGGTGGCAGAAGCAGTAGCGACAGTGAGGAGGAGGTGTTGGCAGTAGGAGCTCTGGCTCCATGTGGTGGCAGAAGCAGTAGCAACAGTGAGGAGGAGGCAGTGGCAGTAGGGGCTCTGGCTCCATGTGGTGGCAGAAACAGCTGCGATGAGGAGAAGGTGGAGGTAGTAGGGGTACTGGCTGTGGCAGATGCAGTGGTAATGATGAGGAGGCAGTGGCAGTAGGAGCTCTGGCTCCATGTAGTGGCAGAAGCAGTAGCGACGGTGAGGAGGAGGCGTTGGCAGTAGGAGCTCTGGCTCCAGGCGGTTGCAGAAGCAGTAGCGACAGTGAGGAGGAGGCGTTGGCAGTAGGAGCTCTGGCTCCAGGCGGTTGCAGAAGCAGTAGCGACAGTGAGGAGGAGGCGTTGGCAGTAGGAGCTCTGGCTCCATGTGGTGGCAGAAGCAGTAGCGACAGTGAGGAGGAGGCGTTGGCAGTAGGGGCTCTGGCTCCATGTGGTGGCAGAAGCAGTAGCGACAGTGAGGAGGAGGCGTTGGCAGTAGGGGCTCTGGCTCCATGTGGTGGCAGAAGCAGTAGCGACAGTGAGGAGGAGGCGTTGGCAGTAGGAGCTCTGGCTCCATGTGGTGGCAGAAGCAGTAGCGACAGTGAGGAGGAGGCGTTGTCAGTAGGGGCTCTGGCTCCAGGCGGTGGCAGAAGCAGTAGCGACAGTGAGGAGGAGGTGTTGGCAGTAGGAGCTCTGGCTCCATGTGGTGGCAGAAGCAGTAGCGACAGTGAGGAGGAGGCGTTGGCAGTAGGGGCTCTGGTTCCAGGCGGTGGCAGAATCAGTAGCGACAGTGAGGAGGAGGCAGTGGCAGTAGGGGCTCTGGCTCCATGTGGTGGCAGAAGCAGTAGCGACAGTGAGGAGGAGGCGTTGGCAGTAGGGGCTCTGGCTCCATGTGGTGGCAGAAGCAGTAGCAACAGTGAGGAGGAGGCAGTGGCAGTAGGGGCTCTGGCTCCATGTGGTGGCAGAAGCAGTAGCGACAGTGAGGAGGCGGCGTTGGCAGTAGGGGCTCTGGCTCCAGGCGGTGGCAGAAGCAGTAGCGACAGTGAGGAGGAGGCGTTGGCAGTAGGAGCTCTGGCTCCATGTGGTGGCAGAAGCAGTAGCGACAGTGAGGAGGAGGCATTGGCAGTAGGAGCTCTGGCTCCAGGCGGTGGCAGAAGCAGTAGCGACAGTGAGGAGGAGGCGTTGGCAGTAGGAGCTCTGGCTCCAGGCGGTTGCAGAAGCAGTAGCGACAGTGAGGAGGCGGCGTTGGCAGTAGGGGCTGTGGCTCCAGGCGGTGGCAGAAGCAGTAGCGACAGAGAGGAGGAGGCGTTGGCAGTAGGAGCTCTGGCTCCATGTGGTGGCAGAAGCAGTAGCGAAAGTGAGGAGGAGGCGTTGGCAGTAGGGGCTCTGGCTACATGTGGTGGCAGAAGCAGTAGCGACAGTGAGGAGGAGGCGTTGGCAGTAGGGGCTCTGGCTCCATGTGGTGGCAGAAGCAGTAGCGACAGTGAGGAGGAGGCGTTGGCAGTAGGAGCTCTGGCTCCATGTGGTGGCAGAAGCAGTAGCGACAGTGAGGAGGAGGCGTTGCCAGTAGGGGCTCTGGCTCCAGGCGGTGGCAGAAGCAGTAGCGACAGTGAGGAGGAGGTGTTGGCAGTAGGAGCTCTGGCTCCATGTGGTGGCAGAAGCAGTAGCGACAGTGAGGAGGAGGCGTTGGCAGTAGGAGCTCTGGCTCCAGGCGGTGGCAGAATCAGTAGCGACAGTGAGGAGGAGGCAGTGGCAGTAGGGGCTCTGGCTCCATGTGGTGGCAGAAGCAGTAGCGACAGTGAGGAGGAGGCGTTGGCAGTAGGGGCTCTGGCTCCATGTGGTGGCAGAAGCAGTAGCGACAGTGAGGAGGAGGCGTTGGCAGTAGGAGCTCTGGCTCCAGGCGGTGGCAGAATCAGTAGCGACAGTGAGGAGGAGGCGTTGGCAGTAGGGGCTCTGGCTCCAGGCGGTGGCAGAAGCAGTAGCGACAGTGAGGAGGAGGCATTGGCAGTAGAAGCTCTGGCTCCATGTGGTAGCAAAAGCAGTAGCGACAGTGAGGAGGAGGCGTTGGCAGTAGGAGCTCTGGCTCCGAGCGGTGGCAGAAGCAGTAGCGACAGTGAGGAGGCGGCGTTGGCAGTAGGAGCTCTGGCTCCAGGCGGTTGCAGAAGCAGTAGCGACAGTGAGGAGGAGGCGTTGGCAGTAGGAGCTCTGGCTCCATGTGGTGGCAGAAACAGCTGCGATGAGGAGAAGGTGGAGGTAGTAGGGGTACTGGCTGTGGCAGATGCAGTGGTAATGATGAGGAGGCAGTGGCAGTAGGAGCTCTGGCTCCATGTAGTGGCAGAAGCAGTAGCGACGGTGAGGAGGAGGCGTTGGCAGTAGGAGCTCTGGCTCCATGTAGTGGCAGAAGCAGTATCGACAGTGAGGAGTAGGCGTTGGCAGTAGGGGCTCTGGCTCCAGGCAGTGGCAGAAGCAGTAGCAACAGTGAGGAGGAGGCAGTGGCAGTAGGGGCTCTGGCTCCAGGCGGTGGCAGAAGCAGTAGCGACAGTGAGGAGGAGGCGTTGTCAGTAGGAGCTCTGGCTCCAGGCAGGGGCAGAAGCAGTAGCAACAGTGAGGAGGAGGCGTTGGCAGTAGGGGCTCTGGCTCCATGTGGTGGCAGAAGCAGTAGCGACAGTGAGGAGGAGGCGTTGGCAGTAGGGGCTCTGGCTCCAGGCGGTGGCAGAAGCAGTAGCGACAGAGAGGAGGAGGCGTTGGCAGTAGGAGCTCTGGCTCCATGTGGTGGCAGAAGCAGTAGCGACAGTGAGGAGGAGGCGTTGGCAGTAGAAGCTCTGGCTCCATGTGGTGGCAGAAGCAGTAGCGACAGTGAGGAGGAGGTGTTGGTAGTAGGGGCTCTGGCTCCAGGCGGTGGCAGAAGCAGTAGCGACAGTGAGGAGGAGGCGTTGTCAGTAGGAGCTCTGGCTCCAGGCAGGGGCAGAAGCAGTAGCAACAGTGAGGAGGAGGCGTTGGCAGTAGGAGCTCTGGCTCCAGGCGGTGGCAGAAGCAGTAGCGACAGTGAGGAGGAGGCGTTGGCAGTAGGAGCTCTGGCTCCAGGCAGGGGCAGAAGCAGTAGCGACAGTGAGGAGGAGGCGTTGGCAGTAGGAGCTCTGGCTCCAGGCAGGGGCAGAAGCAGTAGCGTCAGTGAGGAGGAGGCGTTGGCAGTAGGAGCTCTGGCTCCAAGTGGTGGCAGAAGCAGTAGTGACAGCGAGGAGGAGGCATTGGCATTAGGAGTTCTGGCTCCAGGTGGTGGCAGAATCAGTAGCGACAGTGAGGAGGAGGCGTTGCCAGTAGAAGCTCTGGCTCCATGTGGTGGCAGAAGCAGTAGCGACAGTGAGGAGGAGGCGTTGGCAGTAGGAGCTCTGGCTCCGAGCGGTGGCAGAAGCAGTAGCGACAGTGAGGAGGAGGCGTTGGCAGTAGGAGCTCTGGCTCCAGGCGGTTGCAGAAGCAGTAGCGACAGTGAGGAGGAGGCGTTGGCAGTAGGGGCTGTGGCTCCAGGCAGGGGCAGAAGCAGTAGTGACAGTGAGGAAGAGGCTTTGGCAGTAGGAGCTCTGGCTCCAGGTGGTGGCAGAAGCAGTAGCGACAGTGAGGAGGAGGAGGAGGCGTTGGCAGTAGGAGCTCTGGCTACAGGCAGGGGCAGAAACAGTAGCGACAGTGAGGAGGAGGCGTTGGCAGTAGGAGCTCTGGCTCCAGGCGGTGGCAGAAGCAGTAGCGACGGTGAGGAAGAGGCGTTGGCAGTAGGAGCTCTGGCTCCAGGCAGGGGCAGAAGCAGTATCGACAGTGAGCAGGAGGCGTTGGCCGTAGGGGCTCTGGCTCCAGGCGGTGGCAGAAGCAGTAGCGACAGTGAGGAGGAGGAGGAGGCGTTGGCAGTAGGGGCTCTGGCTACATGTGGTGGCAGAAGCAGTAGCAACAGTGAGGAGGAGGCGTTGGCAGTAGAAGCTCTGGCTCCATGTGGTGGCAGAAGCAGTAGCGACAGTGAGGAGGAGGCGTTGGCAGTAGGGGCTCTGGCTCCAGGCGGTGGCAGAAGCAGTAGCGACAGTGAGGAGGAGGCGTTTGCAGTAGGGGCTCTGGCTCCAGGCGGTGGCAGAAGCAGTAGCGACAGAGAGGAGGAGGCGTTGGCAGTAGGAGCCCTGGCTCCATGTGGTGGCAGAAGCAGTAGCGACAGTGAGGAGGAGGCGTTGGCAGTAAGGGCTCTGGCTACATGTGGTGGCAGAAGCAGTAGCAACAGTGAGGAGGAGGCAGTGGCAGTAGGGGCTCTGGCTCCGTGTGGTGGCAGAAGCAGTAGCGACAGTGAGGAGGAGGCGTTGGAAGTAGGGGCTCTGGCTCCATGTGGTGGCAGAAGCAGTAGCGACAGTGAGGAGGAGGCGTTGGCAGTAGGGGCTCTGGCTCCAGGCGGTGGCAGAAGCAGTAGCGACAGAGAGGAGGAGGCGTTGGCAGTAGGAGCTCTGGCTCCATGTGGTGGCAGAAGCAGTAGCGACAGTGAGGAGGAGGCGTTGGCAGTAGAAGCTCTGGCTCCATGTGGTGGCAGAAGCAGTAGCGACAGTGAGGAGGAGGCGTTGGCAGTAGGGGCTCTGGCTCCAGGCGGTGGCAGAAGCAGTAGCGACAGTGAGGAGGAGGTGTTGGCAGCAGGAGCTCTGGCTTCAGGCAGTGGCAGAAGCAGTAGCGACAGTGAGGAGGAGGCGTTGTCAGTAGGAGCTCTGGCTCCAGGCAGGGGCAGAAGCATTAGCGTCAGTGAGGAGGAGGCGTTGGCAGTAGGAGCTCTGCCTCCAGGAGGTGGCAGAAGCAGTAGCGACAGTGAGGAGGAGGCGTTGGCAGTAGGAGCTTTGGCTCCAGGCGGTGGCAGAAGCAGTAGCGACAGTGAGGAGGAGGCGTTGGCAGTAGGAGCTCTGGCTCCAGGCAGGGGCAGAAGCAGTAGCGACAGTGAGGAGGAGGCGTTGGCAGTAGGAGCTCTGGCTCCAGGCAGGGGCAGAAGCAGTAGCGTCAGTGAGGAGGAGGCGTTGCCAGTAGGAGCTCTGGCTCCAAGTGGTGGCAGAAGCAGTAGTGACTGCGAGGATGAGGCGTTGGCATTAGGAGTTCTGGCTCCAGGCGGTGGCAGAAGCAGTAGCGACAGTGAGGAGGAGGCGTTGCCAGTAGAAGCTCTGGCTCCATGTGGTGGCAGAAGCAGTAGCGACAGTGAGGAGGAGGCGTTGGCAGTAGGAGCTCTGGCTCCGAGCGGTGGCAGAAGCAGTAGCGACAGTGAGGAGGAGGCGTTGGCAGTAGCAGCTCTGGCTCCAAGCGGTGGCAGAAGCAGTAGCGACAGTGAGGAGGAGGCGTTGGCAGTAGGAGCTCTGGCTCCAGGTGGTTGCAGAAGCAGTAGCGACAGTGAGGAAGAGGCGTTGGCAGTAGGAGCTCTGGCTCCATGTGGTGGCAGAAGCAGTAGCGACAGTGAGGAGGAGGCATTGTCAGTAGGGGCTGTGGCTCCAGGCAGGGGCAGAAGCAGTAGTGACAGTGAGGAAGAGGCTTTGGCAGTAGGAGCTCTGGCTCCAGGTGGTGGCAGAAGCAGTAGCGACAGTGAGGAGGAGGAGGCGTTGGCAATAGGAGCTCTGGCTACAGGCAGGGGCAGAAGCAGTAGCGACAGTGAGGAGGAGGCGTTGGCAGTAGGAGCTCTGGCTGCAGGCGGTGGCAGAAGCAGTAGCGACAGTGAGGAGGAGGCGTTGGCAGTAGGAGCTCTGGCTCCAGGCAGGGGCAGAAGCAGTATCGACAGTGAGGAGGAGGCGTTGGCAGTAGGAGCTCTGGCTCCAGGCGGTGGCAGAAGCAGTAGCGACAGTGAGGAGGAGGCGTTGGCAGTAGAAGCTCTGGCTCCAGGCGGGGGCAGAAGCAGTAGCGACAGTGAGGAGGAGGCGTTGGCAGTAGGAGCTCTGGCTCCAGGCAGGGGCAGAAGCAGTATCGACAGTGAGGAGGAGGCGTTGGCAGTAGGGGCTCTGGCTACATGTGGTGGCAGAAGCAGTAGCAACAGTGAGGAGGAGGCAGTGGCAATAGGAGCTCTGGCTCCATGTGGTGGCAGAAGCAGTAGCGACAGAGAGGAGGAGGCGTTGGCAGTAGGAGCTCTGGCTCCATGTGGTGGCAGAAGCAGTAGCGACAGTGAGGAGGAGGCGTTGGCAGTAGGAGCTCTGGCTCCATGTGGTGGCAGAAGCAGTATCGACATTGAGGAGGAGGCGTTGGCAGTAGGAGCTCTGGCTCCATGTGGTGGCAGAAGCAGTATCGACAGTGAGGAGGAGGCAGTGGCAGTAGAAGCTCTGGCTTCAGGCGGTGGCAGAAGCAGTATCGACAGTGAGGTGGAGGCAGTGGCAGTAAGGGCATTGGCTCCCAGTGGTGGCAGAAGCAGCTGCGATGAGGAGGAGAAGGTGGAGGTAGTAGGGGTACTGGCTGTGGCAGATGCAGTGGTAATGACGAGGAGGCAGTGGCAGTAGGAGCTCTGGATTCCAGTGGTGGCAGAAGCAGTAGCGACTGTGAAGTGTTGGCAGTGGGAGCTCTGGCTCCCCGGTGGTGGCAGAAGCAGTAACACCTAATGCTCTCTGTGCTTATGTTACCCATCTCTCTTTTGCCTTCCTTTTTATACATCTCATTTCTGTGACTTCCTCTGATTTGCAAAACTTATGCACGCCATCTGGGCATTTCTCACACAATGCTACCCACAATGCTTCAGTACCTCTCTCTGACTCAGCATCCTTCTGTGCCTTATTTTTTTTAATATTTATTCTTTATTTGTTTTAACCATTACAGTGTAAGTATTAAAAAAGTGTGGGTTCTCCAGCTATGGGGGATGGTAGACCAGGGCGCGGAGACCAAGTGGCCAGCCCCCAGCCCTGAAGTCTACCAGCCTGCACATCCCTCACGGGTCACGGGCCCTTCTGCACCTTCCTGGTTTATGGGAATGCAGGTAATGGGGCAGGGGATAATGGCAAATCACCCACTTGACAGCAGGTTCACAAACAGTTAAGATAACAGACACACAGAGTAAGTCCTTTTTTTCTACTTACCACTGCCGATCACTATATCCCACGCCGATCACTGACCCCCTGCCCCGGAGTCTCCCGTTCCAACTCTCATTACCGGCTCCTGACACTCGCTCCCACTGCTGGATCGTCCTTCTCTACCAGCAGAGTGAGATGACATCATCTCACTGCCAGTATAAAAGGCCCCTCCCTGTGGCTGAGAGAAAGCTGTCAGAAGCAGGGAGCACAGGGAATGGGCATTCTCTACCCTGCTGAAGACCCCAGAATGGCGATCTGAGGTGGAGACCCTGGCGCTGGATCCAAGGAGGTAAGTTTTTTTGGGGTGTTAGAGGAGGAAATTACCAAGAACGTAGATTCTACATACTTGTCACTTATGGTGGACCAAAATCCCTATCTTTAACTAGCATCCAGTGAATTTCTCCCCCTATGAAGAGCACCATTTGACAATTTTCACTGCTCCTGCTTCACTCTAATCTCAGATAATGGCGTTTGTTTTAGCTGTAAAGCTCCGCCTCCTCCATTCATTGCCACTGTTGTTTGTGGCAATGATGTCATAGCCACACCTATGCAATGACTAATTACGTGAAATCTTACAGAGAAGGACAGCAAAAAAATCAGTGTTCTAGTACAATTCGAAAAGCAAAAATATCCATTTCTAGTTCTACACCCTAACAAGGGAGTATCGGCAAGGGCTTTGGCCAAATGTATTTCAGTGGGTTTTGGTCCGCTTTAACTGTGGAGTGGGGTACATGCAGAATATACATGCTTGGCTCTGAAAGAATAACATTGTGATTACAGAATACAGCAAGTATACAAGTAATACATTATCAGTTACATAAGCAGAATGCATCAATTAAAATTCTCAAGTTCTGATTTATTACATCAGATTCTTTAGCACCTTATCCAGTTACATTGTAGCAGTGTCAATAACGGTGAAGTCCATTAATGTGGAGCCAAAGTAACTCACTATATCTTATCACTTGTCTTGTTTCTGTTCCATACTTCTCTAGGAGGAAAGGACAGCAGTGCGTCCAAATAAGAGGAAGGTGAGCATTAACAAAAATGAGGAGGTGGCTTATAGGGTAGGTAGACAGATGAGTGACAGGGGAAGGAAGGGAAAAGGTAAATGTGGGATGCAATAGAGGGGGCAGCAAATAAGCAGGAATACGCTTAAAAGAGCAGTATCGCGAAATTTGCATTAAAAAAGATAAATAATTATATAGCCACACAATAGCTTATAACATGTGTATAAATAATCTGGCGATAGAAAAAGAAAAAAATATCTGCCTCTCTTTTAAATTGTATAATGACAATGGCTCAGTCCATTTGCTGAATAGGGGGATCTGCTGGGTTGTATTTAGTGAGCTGATTCATTTAGCCCACTGGTCTCCTAGCAACACTTTACCTCAGAGGCTGACACTGTAATCAGTGGTAACGGCTGTGTGTGTGTGAGGTGCTGCTTTTGTTATGAGACCAGGTGACTCAAATGTGTAAAATCTATACAAAATAAACTAAACTGACTGAAATTCTTCTTTGAATAACTGTGCAGGAAAATCTAAAGGTATTAAAGTGGAACAAAACCCTGAGTTGCCGACCCTGAAGTCTATAAGACCCGGCCATTGACCTTCCCCCTTGGGCATTCTAAATCGGGATGCCCCACTGTGTGAAACGACCCCTGGATAACCACAGATCCCCCCATTTTTCTGGCGCGCTCACGCAGATAGTCATTTAGACAGGCCGGGCGGCCAGGAAGGTTACTGCTCAGGCTCCCCATCTGCGTGCAAACAGAGCTGATTGGATGAGAGCCCGCGCATGCGCTGTGGGACAGGGAAAGGTACAAGGGCACAAAACAAAACTCCAGATAGTGAAAATCCTGGGTTGGGCTTTGCTCAAAACACACAAAGCTGAAAGAAAGATCATATGGAAAAATGAAAAATAAGAATATGAAAGAGAAAATGGTAAACTGAAAGATTCTGCAGCAGAGCCAACATGAAGGGAAAACTGTCAAAATCAGCTAAATGACTTCTAGAGTTTTTCTCTCTGTATTAGATATATAAGTTCTGGCCAGGCAATGTTGTATTGTTGTTATCTGATGCTGGAGGCTGCCAGCACTGAACAGCTGAGACTTTGATACATTGTTCTTCCCCTCTCCTCAGCATGGAACTGATACATTGTTTCACCCCTCTCCTCAGCGTGGAACAGGCCAGAGTGTCGGGTCCCGACACTCAGCAGACATAAACATGAGCTATTAGTCTCCAGCTGCTCAACACACACATCATTTTTTTCTACATTTGTAATTCTTACTCCAACACTTACATTCAAAGTACCATTTAAATATAAGTCACCAAGAAAAATTTGTGATACTGCTCCTTTAATCTATTTGACATGGCTTTTTTATTTATCAGTGTCTTGGAACACAAGTCTGTGTGAAGTTGGTTGTTCTGTTGTGTATTGAATAGGTAAGTCCTTCCATCTCCCTAACATTGTTAAATAGGAACATCAGGGGAGGTTAAAACCTCCCCCAAACCGGAGGAATAAGGCCTGCTCCCCCCCCCTTCCGGTTTTACATTTGGGCAATTTTTTTACTCCCTTTGCCAGGGCATCTATAATCTGGGTCCCTCGGATTCCGGTCGACCTCCCGATGGCCAGCGCCATCTTGCATCCCATCAGGCACTGTGCGCACCTCCGATCTTGCACCTATGCAGTGGCCATGAATGAGATGCAAGGGGAAGACACCGAAAAGCCGTGAGACTTCACTGAGCAGTGTGGGACTTCGAAGAACATGGCTAAGCCAGCAGCAAGGAGAGAATCAGGCCCTGAGACAGCCGGATGTCGCGGCATCAAGTGAATCCAAAAGGTAAGCAGGGTCAAAAGCAGTGGAAATGGTGATAGGTCCACTTTAGGCGAAGAAGTTCATCTAGCAGACAATACTCCTAAGTTTTAGTATACCACTGCTGGTTCAGTTTTTTATTTGTGGTAGTTGGAAAGAAAACAAGTAGCCGGTGACTAGTCTGTTGTGATTGATCAGCGGTATACTCCATCAAATTAAATAGAAACATTGGTTGTCTTTTAGACTTCAGGGTATCTGAGTTCCTGGCCCAAAATTGGATGCCCTGCTGTGTGAACGGGTAACCTGATCTATTTACCTCTTTCCTAGCCCCTGACACATTCCAGCACCGCAGTGCATCTGAATGAAGTCAGTCCTATCTGAATGGCCGGCACAGGAACGTCCACAGCTGGAGCAGAGCAGGGATACAGCCGCTGGCATGCTTGTCTGTATTCGGATCACTAGTTGCAGTACCATAACAGCGGCTTGCAGAGCCGAATGGAGCTGAAACCAAACACATTGATTGGCTGAGTGTCCCGCGCATGCGGTGTGGAAATGCTGGCAAGGTGCTTCCTGGGTGATCCATAGAAATAAACACAATTGGGATGCATCACCTGAAAGGAACAACACCCAGGAGTGTGAAATGCAGGTTTCTGCTGAGGGGGGCTGGAGTGAAGGAGCGTAACCTGCAAGAGCAGCTGCTGAGCCATTAACAAACTAATTGTTTTGTCTTCGAACACATTTTTTAATGCATTATCGAATATTAGTTTCCAGCTTTTGAAAAATCCCAAAGAGTGAAATGCATTAAGCAGGCTTGATATTTCATCTAATGCAAAATGAACGAATGCAAAATGAATCCCCTTTGAAGCCTTGGGCGCTTGGCGGAGCGCGCGGGGTCTGTTTATATACACCCCTGGATATGTCATATTGGCGGTAATAGATCTGTTTCTTGATAATGACGGTTTAACATGCATTGATGATCTGACTTGCTGTTCCTTGCTCCCTTGTATACCTATAAAATGACTTTGCACTTTTCTTATAGATACTAGATAAGGTTATTGGCACTTGGCACTTTCTGATGGGAGGTGCAATAGACTTGTATGAATTTGTTGAGTAGATAGGCACTATGCACTTTAATTAATTAATCAATTATTAGTTTATTAAGTATTACACTTTTTGCACATTTGTATATATGTTTGGAGGGATTATTTAGTTTTAGAAGAACCATTGTGGGAGTAATTATCATTTCTGACCAGTTGGGGGCAGGAGCACTCTCTATATATAATTTTTATGTGATAATAATAAGATTTGTCAGGAACTTCTCACCGCGGATATTATTATAATATTATTAGATTTGTACATATGATATCAATTGGCATTGAAACATTAATTGAGATATTTATTGATTTTTCATCCAGGGATGGTTGCTTTTAATTTTTGTTAGATGTGTGTTTTATATGTTTTTTAATGATTGCGCCATAATAAATTCTCATTGATTTCTAATGGAGTGCCCAGGTGTGAATTCCATTTTTTGGGTTTTGTCTTTATGAATAGTGGTTGTGGAATTCTAGGAGCACCCATTGTTTGGATATTTTTTTGGTGGTGCCCTCACATCAGTTGTGTTACGTAAGTATTTGAACAAGCAAATGCTATGGATATTTCTATCTTGAAATAATGTTTGTAACTTTTTTTTTTTTTTTTATAGGTAATATCAGGATCTGGGGACAATGGCAATGACTCTGAAGACAGTTCTTAGTCAAATAATAAGCGGTTTATTGAAAACAAAGTCCAACAGGCAAAATCTCTTAACTTCTCAGAGTATGACGCAGGAACAATGCAGTACAGCAAGCGGTTACCTCACCAACTTTAGCAATGTCCAGTGTATGATAATTACAGCGTATTGCAAGTTCTGGATATCACAGGTCCTCTTTCGGGGGAATACAAGTCCAGGCTGTTAATCCACAGGTTCCAAGAACAGATAAAACATAAAGTCCTTCGGATGCAGTTCAGACCTGTAGGTTTTGGGAGCAGCAAGGCCCAGGCTCCTCATCCCAGCCTCTCCATCTTCACTCTGGAAGCCTCAGCGGCTCCTTTTATAGGGCTTCCTTCCTTCCATTAGTCTCATCACCTGGGAAGACCTGTGAGTAGGGGAAAAACCCGTAGAGGACCCGGGATTTGGATCTCTGATATCCCGGCATGGATTGTGCCTAATCTCAGGCTCCTCACCCCAGCCTCTCCATCCCATCTCCACACTGGAAGCCTCGGCGGCTCCTTTTATAGGGCTTCCTTCCATTAGTCTCATCACCTGGGAAGACCTGTGAGTAGGGGAAAAACCTGTAGAGGACCAGGGATGTGGATTGGATCTCTGATATCCCGGCATTGATCGTGGCTGTCTGAAAAACTCATGGGAAATATAGACCCCATCCAACACTTACCACAGTAATAAAATAAGAATGTCCTTTTTAGAGTCCAAAAAGTCCCACAAGAGAAGACCAACACTAATATAAAGTCCAATATTATTTGGATCTTAATCTTCAGTGCAATGATATGAGTGGAACAGTGCCACCAGCAGGTGGCTAAAGGGTACTGCAGCCAAGGATCCAGCCATTTCCTGACATATGACCCCCCTTTAACTGGTGCAAAGTAGCTCTGAGACCCCCCAGCTCAGGGGGCCTCTGGCCCCACCACTATATTCACCACAGAGGATAACCAAGGCTGGATTAGAAAGAGGGGGCCCATGGCCTCCACAACTTACTATAGCTATGGGGTGTCCACCACTTCAGGGAGTAGTGAATCAGTGAAGACTGTATTGTAGAGTCCAGTAAACTGAGCAAGGCAATCCAAAATGTATAACAGCTGTGCCATTACGTCATACAACACGCATGAGACAATCATGTGCAGTCCATAAATTCCAACATTTCGGAGTGACATTAACGTGTTAATGTTTCTTAGTGTATTTTATACAATTGCCTTATTGGCTATTTACCCGCTGACGTCACTATGACATCAGGCGGGAATTTTGAACCATGTTTCTATATATTTTTTGCCTATATCAGTACCTAGTTCCTAAGCGGCACCACCATCGATACTGAATGTAAGTGTGCACTTGCCTCTGTGACTACTTCACCACTTCAGGGAGGCTGGCAGGATGTAGCTCCACTATTCTGAATTCTTTCTTTAAATATGTAAATTGGTGAATCAGCAATTCACTGATCCCCCCCCTCCCAAATCAAAGCATGAGCAGTACTGACAGCCCCCTAGAAAGAAATAAGAATGATAAGTGCTTCTGGTGAGATGTCATTATGAAGCTGCCTAATCAGACCTCATCAGAAGCCTTCAGATGGTGTGGGCCCATAAAGAACTGATCTGTACCATTTATTTCCATGATTGAGGACACCTTGCTGGGGTTTTTGGAAGTTCCAGTTTGACCTTGGCTTGGTTCCTGAACCATTGGCTTTGACTAACCACTTCGGCTCCTTACCTCCTGGCTCACTTGACCAAGCTACTCATCAGCCTTCCCTGCATCAGTAACAGTTGTGGGACCCCAGCAGTCCTTCAGCCCAGTCTCCAGTGACCATCAAGTCTGTCAGTGTTCCCACTCTGGAGCTGGTGTATGGTAATGATTCAGTGCTCCATTGTTCCTGTCCAATTCCAGCCACCCATTCTGGTTCTGCATCAGAACGTATCCACCTTGCCTGGCTCAGCACTCACAGGTCTTCTACCAGTTCCACAGAGAACTGGCAAACAGAACTATTGATGACCCCCCGCGCACCCAGGAAATGCTTTCTTCTGCCTCCTTCCCTCAAGATGCTCAGAGTACCTTTGTGTAAGACTAGAATGTTCCAGAAGAGCTTATTTCTGTGAGGATCAGCTCTGGTAGACAGCAGGATGTTAGCAGTATAGAGGCTCAGAGGCAAAAAGTTCAAAATAAAGTCAGTGTTTATTCACACATAAAGTCTATAACATAAAATATCCTTTTTAGGTTACATCACCTTTTCAGGAAAAATGCCATAGTATTGCATCAAACAGGCAACAGCCTTTCATAGTTCTTGTCCAAGCTTGCACACTTGCAGCCGAATCCACCTCAGGTCCACATGAAATAGCCTGTATAAGAGCTTCCAGCCAGGCACACAGAGTTGTGACTCCCCAAGTGAGCTCTAGACACAGCCAGTGCACAGCTGACTCCCCAGGCTATTTATGCGGCCCGCAAAACCCGGACCTGGGTAGGGGCATGGAGTCCCACCCTGCTCTACTCCATCCCAGTAAAGCCGTCCCGGGTTAGCCTTTCGGCTATACTAACATTTTAGCAGCAGACTGCCATTAGCAGCTGATGCTGGAGAAAACTATACAGCTTTACTGCACCAAGGCCAGGTACCTTGGTGCCACATACCTACCGTCAATGACCCAACATCCGTCCTGCTCTGTGCTCTACTGTCCTTAGCCTGGCACATCCACTTGAGGGGAGAATGGTCCGTAATCAAACAGAACCTTCTCCCCAGCAAGTAGCGAAGAGACTCAAGGGCCCACTTAATGGCCAAACACTCTCTCTCCACTACACTATACCAGGTCTCTGCAGGTGTCAGCTTGTGACTCATGTAGACAACGGGGTGTTCCTCCCCGTTGACTTCCTGAGATAGTACAGCACGAGACCTACTTCAGAGGCATCGGTCTGCACTATGAACTCCCTTTTAAAGTCGGGCGTCACCAACACCGTAGACCCACACAGGGCAGACTTCAAAGCGGAGAACGCTTTTTCGGCCTGTTCATTCCACTTCACCATGACAGACTTGCGTCCCTTTAACAGGTCTGTCAATGGTGCCGCTATGGTGGCAAAATTGGGAATGAACCTCATGTAATACCCCACCAACCCCAGAAATGACTTCACTTGGTGGGTAGAGGTAGGACGTGGCCAGCTACGGATGGCTTTTATTTTGTTAACCTGGGGTTTGACCATTCCTCGCCCAATCACATAGCCCAGGTATCTAGATCCTTCTAAGCCCAAGGCACACTTTTTTGGGTTTGCCGTCAAACCAGCCTTCCTGAGGGAATCCACTACAGCTTGGACTTTGGGCAGGTGACTTTCCCACATCCGATGATGATATCGTCCAGATAGGCCGAAGCATACCGACGATGTGGCCTGAGGACAATGTCCATTAACCGTTGGAACGTAGCTGGAGCGCCATGTAAACCAAAAGGTAATACCTTATACTGGAACAGTCCCTCAGGTTTAATAAAGGCTGTTTTCACTTTGGCAGCCTCAGTCAAGGGTACCTGCCAGTACCCTTTTGTGAGGTCTAAAACAGAAAAATCCCGGGCTTGGCCTAGCTTTTCAATAAGCTCGTCTACTCGGGGCATAGGGTAGGCATCAAACTTAGATACTTCGTTAAGTTTGCGGAAATCATTACAGAACCGCAACGTACCATCTGACCTGGGAATCAAGACTATTGGGCTGGCCCACTCACTCTTTGACTCTTCAATTACATCTAGTTGCACTTCTTCCGCGATAGCTTGTCGTCAGGACTCAGGTACTCGGTAGGGCTTCAACCGGATCTTAGCCTGAGGTTCCGTGACAACGTCATGTTGGATGACAGATGTGCGGCCAGGGAGTTCTGAAAAACATCCGTGTTTCTGCTAATAAACTCCCTGGCTTCCTGGGTCTGTTTAGAGGAGAGGTTTTCACCAGTTTTCATCTCAACTACTGCTTCTCTAACAACAGACTGAGGGAGGGGAAGTTCCACACCTAACATACCTGGTCGGGTACACCTGCTCTGGCTTTCTCCGCCCGGGCTGATGTACCTTGTAAGTCACTTCCCCAACTTTCCCAATCACCTCGTAGGGACCCTGCCACCTAGCTAGAAATTTACTATCCACTGTGGGTACCAGAACCACAACCCTGTCACCTGGGTTAAAGTTCCGCACCCTGGCTTGCCGGCTATAAACCCTACTTTGGGCCCGCTGTGCTGCCTCCATATGTTCCCTCACCAGCGGCAACACGGTCTCTATCCATTCCTGTAATTGAGTAACATACTTTTGTGGGGGGTGGGTTGCTGTTCCCAAGCCTCCTTGGCTATATCCAACATGACCCCGTGGATGCCGGCCGTATAAGAGCTCGAATGGCGAGAACCCCGTAGAGGCCTGGGGCACCTCTCGCACTGCAAACATCAGATAGGGCAGAAGCAAGTCCCAATTCTTCCCATCCTTGGCGACCACCCGTTTTAACATGGTTTTTAAAGTTTGGTTAAACCTTTCTACCAGGCCGTCTGTTTGCGGGTGGTAAACGGATGTCCGCAATTGTTTCACCTGCAACAACTTACAGAGCTCTTTCATCACCTTAGACATAAACGGGGTACCTTGATCGGTCAGGACCTCTTTAGGCAGGCCTACCCGGGAAAACATTTCCATAAGCTCCTTAGCAATGAGCTTGGCTGAGGTGTGTTGCAGGGGTATGGCCTCGGGGTACCGCATGGCATAGTCCAAGATTACCAGAATATGTTGATGCCCTCTAGCGGATTTTTGCACTGGACCCACCAGATCCATGGCAATCTGCTTAAAGGGCACCTCAATAACTGGGAGAAAAACTAGGGGACCACGGTAATGAGGCTGGGGGCTGGTCATCTGACATGTTGGGCAGGACTCACAATATCTCTCCACCTCCTTGTACACACTGGGCCAGTAGAACCGTTGTAAAATTCGGTCCAGCGTTTTCTGCTGGCCTAGGTGTCCCCCCAGAACATGTTGGTGGGCCAAATCCAACACCAGCTTGCGATAAGGATTGGGTACCACCAATTGTTCCACAACCTCTTCACGTACTTTGTTTACTCGGTACAGCATATCCTGGTGAACCACAAAGCGAGGAAACTGTAACTCCGCCCCTGGCTGTTGTGGCTCACCTTCCACCTCAAGTACATTCTCCCAGCCTGAGATAGTCGGGTCCTGGTGTTGTGCTGTACCAAAACTACCCGTGGAGACATGGAGATTGGCCAACTCTGGACCTGTTGGCAGATCTTCCACATCTCCAACCATAACACTCAGTGGAGTTGACTCCCCCTCTTCCACTATAGTTGCGGTCACCCCTACCGTGGTGCCTTCTGACTCCGGCTCCCAAGGTTCTGGGGTCACCCCTGAGTAGGGACAGTCTATTGGGGACACACCCGCCTCGCGGGTTTCCGGAACTCCCAGCTTGGTCCACAGTGACATGAACCCCCGGAAAGTCTCTCCCAATAATAAGTTCATACGGAAGTTTAGCGGCGACGGCGACTTCGTGGTTCCAGCTGCTGGACACGGTGGTTAGAGTCACTGTGGCATAGTCTCTTAAGTCCCCGTGTATGCACCAGACCCCGGTTTTTCGCCCCGTGTACTCATCGGACAGTACCATGGCGGTGGACAGTACAATGTCTCACCAGGGTAACCATACTTCCCGAGTCCAAAAGGGCCACAGCCAGGGTATCCCCCACTTTCACCTGACAGAGGTGACTTTGCCCCACAAGCTCAGGGACACCGGCAGCACACAGCCTCCTGGCATACATGGAAGGGCGGTAACCAAAGCTCACGTCCATGGGCTCCCCCTGGTGGGGACAGTTGGCTCTATGTCCCGGCTCCTTACACCCCAAACACAACACCGGAGCAGGGACTTTGGGGGGTAGGTCTTGAGGGGGTTTAGGGGACACCACTCACCTGGCCAACCCAGTGCTGGAGAGGGTGCGGTAAAGCCCTCAAGAACATGTCCGCCAGCAAGCGGTCCAACATGGCAGAGGGGCTTAATAAATCTGGCTGCAGCCATTTTTGTAGTAGGTGCAGCAGTTTATAGTACTGGGGTCTGGCGGGCTCTGCCGACTGATAGCTCCACTGATGCACTCGCTGAGCCCGAACCCACACATTCACCCCCAGTCTGGCCAGTATCTCACCCTTTAGAGTCGGGTAGTCAGCGGCTTGGTCATCTGGCAGATCAAACAACACCTGCTGGGGTCCAGATGCCAGAAATGGAGCGATGACGTCAGCCCACTGGTCACGAGGCAACTTCTCCTTTGCAGCCACCTTTTCAAACACCGCCAGGTAAGTCTCGACATCATCCGAGGGGGTCATCTTTGTAAACGCCAAGCAGACAGCTTTCCGGGCGTCAGGGACAGTTTTGGGTTGCTCCTGCAGCTTGCAGCGCCATCACATGTTGCAATAGCAGCAGGTTGGTCTCCTGCTTCTGCTTGTTGGCCTTGCGCTGCTGCAGATTCGCCTCCATGAGCGCTTTCACAACTGCCTCCATTTTGTCTGCGGTCTCAGGTAGCAGCCTGGCAGGCTTAATGTAGGACATGCACAAAAAAACTTTTCCGCCGGTTGCTCCTAGCAACGGCCTCACTGCTTTGCCCGCATCTGACACCAAATGTAAGGATCAGCTCTGGTAGACAGCAGGATGTTAGCAGTATAGAGGCTCAGAGGCGAAAAGTTCAAAGTAAAGTCCGTGTTTATGCACATAAAGTGTAACATAAAATATCCTTTTTAGGTTACATCACCTTTTCAGGAAAAATGCCATAGTATTGCATCAAACAGGCAACGGCCTTTCATAGTTTTTGTCCAAGCTTGCACACTTGCAGCCGAATCCACCTTGGGTCCACATGAAATAGCCTGTATAAGAGCTTCCAGCCAGGCACACAGAGTCGTGACTCCCCAAGTGAGCTCTAGACCCAGCCAGGGCACAGCTGACTCCCCAGGCTATTTATGCGGCCCTGCAAAACCCGGACCTGGGTAGGGGGATGGAGTCCCACCCTGCTCTACTCCATCCCAGTAAAGCCTTCCTGGGTTAGCCTTTCGGCTATACTAACGTTTTAGCAGCAGACTGCCATTAGCAGCTGATGCTGGAAAAAACTATACAGGATTACTGCACCAAGGCCAGGTACCTTGGTGCCACATACCTAACGTCAGTGACGGCACCTTGCACCTTACCACATTTCCCATGGCAAAAATTTCCACCACCAAACACGACAGCTTTTCCCACCTAGCTGTGCTTCCCTTTGTCCCTTCTTACCTACTGAATGCTTTTAGTTCTTGTTCAGTGCAGTCTCTAGCCCAAGTGAAATCTCTGTATATTGCACTAAGGTACTTGCTGAATAATAAAAACGTATTCAATGCTAAATACCCTAACCCACAGTCTGTGTTGTCCAATAGGAGAAGGCTTTTTGTGGTGGTCTTAACACTGTTGTAAGTCTGGCCATCCCCTTTGAAAGAGGCAGGGACTGAGGACCATCAACAGATGCTGCCCGATGAAGCAAAAGAAGTCGCAGCAAGTACAACAGAGATGGCAGAAGCAACCTGGGAGGTCTAGAATTATCAGACCACAGTAGGCTTTAGTGTCAGCCTCGGGAGGATGGTTGAAGTATAATGTCACGTCATCATGTCTTTTTTAACCATGTCCTATCAATTGGTTCTGCTCTTTTGGTGGTATTACATAACCCCATACCAGTCCATATACACCAGAGCATTGACTTACAAGTGCTATACCTTATATCCATGATCTTCCTGACAGCACTGTGCCCCAGCACCCTAATCTTCATTAATCCAAGGTTCTGAAGAGGTTGATTTCAAAGGAATCATTTGGGCGAACTCTCCACAGCTGCATATCATTAATGTTTAACAATTTATTTTTAACAATGTTCAAACGTTATTTTTTTTTAACATATAATTGATTACATTGTTGAAAAACACAGTCCTGGGGGCGTGGCCGAACGCTGGGGAAGATGGCTGCTTCTCCTTAGTGCTCGCCACCTCGAGGCACCAAAACCACCCCAAAAGTAGCCTTTTCACAGCCGCAGCGAGCACCCACCTGTCAGCATTCGCCCCACATCACCTGCCTGAGTCCTCGGATGGGCAGAAGCGGGGCCAAGACGAGGGAGAGGAAGACGGGCGGCGAGAGGAGCCGCATGCTCCCGCCAGCCAGACATCATGGCGGAGCTCAGGCGGCAGTCCCAGGCCGCCCACCACACGATCGCCGACCGGGACACCCGTCATGGAGGTCAGCTTCACCCGCCAGACCATGCCTCACCAGTCCCGAGGAGCACAGTGCGGGAGCCGGAGACGGAGGTAGGAGCTGGGGGCAGCCCCGACCACGTGGGCGGGAGGCGGAGGTCCCCGCAGCCGCAACGATCACCCCGGCCGCACGAGGAAAGAGGGAGCACGGCCCCGTTGCCAGGTCCATCGGGCCCCCCCCCGGACTCGGGAACAGACGGGGGTTGGAGGGGGGATACGGGAACGGACTTCCCGCCCTTGCAGGCGCCCTTGCGCCCTCAGTCTGCGCCCCTGCCTGCCCCATCACAATCCCCCACCCCTCATCAATGGCCACAGCACAGCCCGCAGCACCTGTCGCCTGCTGCTGATCCCAGACCCCCGCAACTTGGCACGCTGCCGAGGGGGAGCAATGGAGGTGCTGGTCCCCCACATCTGAGTCCGGCTGGCCCCAATGGAGGCATGGATGAAGGATTGCCCTTGTCCCTCGCTAGCAGCAGAGACTTCCCTCTCATATTCGAAACGACCCCCAGGCCGGGCAGCAGCGCTTCCTCCCAACCTTTGATTGAAGATGTACAGGAAGATGACCCGCGGAGTGCCCAGGGGTCTCCCTGCCCAGCTGATCCTATTATACGCGACGAACAGTTGTTGGCCAAATTTAAGCTGTTATTACAACAAGAGTTGGCCGCAGCAGTGTCCCAGCTTTCTACCAGCTTCGCCAACGACATTAGAGATCTGGGTGACCGGACCAACACACTGGAGGAAAGAATGGATGAAATAGTGACGGCCCTGGACTCTGGCGAGTCTTGCACCGCAGCAGTGCGAGAGGATGTGACCCTACTTCAACAAAAGCTGGAAGACCTTGAAAACAGATCCAGGAGAGAAAATGTCCGGATCCGGGGTCTCCCGGAGTCCATGGAGGATGTTCCCGCCACAGTTACAGCGCTGCTTCGTGAACTTCTCCCCTCTATGCCGACTGAACGCCTGGAATTGGACAGAGCCCATAGGGCCTTAGGCCCCCAAAGATCGGACGGTCGCCCTAGGGACATTGTCATCAGGCCTACATTCTACCGTACAAAAGAGGCCATCCTAGAAGCTTCCAGGGCGGCAACCCACCTTTCTTTCCAGAATCACGCTTACCAGATTTATCCAGATGTTGCCCCCCAGACGCTCCAGCGGAGACGGGAGATGAGACCGGGCCTGGAGATCTTGAAATCACATGGTATCAGGTATCGTTGGGGGTTCCCCTTTAGACTGATGTTCTCCCACGCGGGCCGACAATGCGCTGCGGGCTCCCTTGGTGAGCTTCAAAACCTCATACGGGAGCTGGGCATACCCTTAAAGGACCCGCTAGTGGCTGCACCTGACCGGGCGGCCCAGCGGGAGGCCCGACGCCAGCCGTTGCGGCCCATCTGGGAGAAGGTTCGCTCGCGCAGGAGACGGGATCGGGGAGTTGGCCGCCGGCCGGTCTCTGACTCTGATCCGGGCTGAGGCCTTTCGGGGCCGGACCGGGTCGGAGTTGGTGAACCATGCCCGGGCGCCTGATTTTGGGTGAGCCCTATTGGCCGAACGCAGGCTTCATATTTCTATCTCCCTGGATCTCGCCTTCTACCCCCCCTCCTGAGTTCCTTAAGTTTATATGGGTTTGATAAGTCAGCTTTTATAACGTTATATGCCTAATGACAACGAGTTTAAAGTTATATTTCTCTCTAGACTGTTCTGTTACGGTGGCGTAAACTGGGGGCCCCCCGCCCGCTTGTTGGGGTTGGGCGCCTGCCGTGGGCCCTCGGGGTACGGGGCCTTTAGGACCCTGTGCCCGGGACGGTCTGCGGTGGGGCGCGATGATCCACCGAGCGGCGTGGCTGCTCCCCTCATAACTTGGGATAGATGGGCGTGCGGGGGGGGAGACGGATCTCTCCCCTCTCTCTCGCGGGGTCTAAGTATTAATGTGTATTGTTCCTTATCCGGTTGCCGTTTCTCTTTTGCACTGGGGTGGTGGCCAGTGCCTCCGAGTATCACCCCCCACACTGTACGAGTCGTCCCGGACTGGGATGCCTTTGCCCCCGGTGCCTGGACGGCTTCCTGCCCCGGCAGGAATCTTCTGGGTCTTACTTGACCCAGAGGGTCTTATTGGGCTTAGGTCCTTACTGTTTTTTGTTTTGTGTATATTTAAACTGTTCATTGTTTCTGAATTGTTCACTATGTTAAGTTTTTTCTTGTCGTTCCTTCTCGCTACCTGTCCCCTTCCCCCCCTCTCCCGCCTAAGCCCCCGCTCCTCCCTCGCCCCCCCCCCCGCGCCTGGTCTGCTCTTTTTCCCATTAGAAAACCGACTCTACCTAGATGGCGGGGCTTAACATTAAGTTAATTTCCCACAACGTCCAGGGCTTTAACAGCCCCGTTAAGAGAAATAAAGCTTTCCACTATTACAAGTCCTGCAAGGCAGATATACTCTTCCTGCAAGAGACAAGGTTCTCGACCCACTCCAGGCCAAGGTATCTAAGCCACCAATACCCGGTGTCCCATATGTCATGCGCTAGAGAAAAGAAAAGAGGGGTGTTGATAGCCTTTAGCAAAAACCTCCCCTTTATCTGCTGTAAAGAAATCATTGATCCAACGGGCAGATATGTGGTTCTTCAAGGGTCCCTATACGATATCGATATCACTCTGGTCACATACTATACACCCAACTCCTTTCAGACACGCTTCTTTAAGCACCTACTGTCGGTAGTCCAGAACAACACTAAGGGCATCTTAATAATGGGTGGAGACTCAAATATGGTTGTGAACCCTAAGATGGACAGACAGAGAACGGGGCAACCCGCTACTGCGCTATAGGGGACAGATCCCCACACTACTGGCTTTGGTGATCTTCTGGACACACACGGTCTCTGCGATGTCTGGAGGGAAAAAAACCCCACTACCAGAGACTTTACGTTTTACTCTAACCCTCATGGATCCTTCTGTCGGATAGACCACATCTTTGTCCCCCAGGCTATACTCCCGGCAATCATTAACTCTAAAATCTATAACTCGACCTGGTCAGACCATAATCCTGTAATGGCGGCGGTTGACCTACTGGTCCCAGCCAAACGATCTTACAACTGGAGATTAAACGATTCCCTCCTAAGCTCTCAGGAAACATGCCTGAAGATCCAGGACGCCCTTAGGGATTATTTCGCCCTGAACGTCGACTCAGTCCGCTCCCCGATCACCCTCTGGGAGGCTCAGAAAGCTGTTATGCGGGGTAATATTATAAATATTGCTTCCCTTAGGAAAAGAGAGAGGCAGAAGCGACTCAAGGAACTGACGGCGAAGTACGAGCAAGCAGAGGCACAGTGGAAGAGAGCCCCGAACTCTAAACATAAAAAGACCGTTGATAGGCTTAGGACGGAGCTCAACGCGCTCTTAGACGATCAGGCTGAAAAACGGCTCCGCTGGGCCAAACAAAGATTCTATGCTAGGGGCAACAAACCGGATACTATGATGGCCCGGAAACTGAAAAATACTGCCTTGGATAAACAACGGCCAGTGAAACTTAGGCTTGGTACAGGTTCCATAACGGCCAATCCGGATAAAATTGTAGCCGCATTTCGGGGGTTTCTATCTACATTGTACTCGGCTCCCCCAAAGGCCAATAACGCCGACCTTGAGAGATTCTTCGAGCGTGTTGAGCTACCGCCTGTGACCCAAGATCATATTGACTTGATGGATTCCCCAGTCACGCCTCAGGAAATAATAGCGGCCATTAAATCTACCAAATCCTCTAAGACCCCGGGACCTGATGGTTTCAGTAATCTTTATTATAAAAAGTTTGCCCCCCTCCTGGCACCCCACCTGGCCAATCTCTTCAATGCCCTGTGTGCGGATGCTGCCTTAGGCCCGTGCTCCCTGTTGGCAGACATCTGCATGATACCAAAGCCTGACAAAGATAGTCTGCAAATACCCAACTACAGACCCATATCTTTAATCAACGCGGATGTGAAGTTGCTGGCCAAAGTATTGGCAGCCAGATTGAATACGTTTCTGGAGGAGCTTGTGCACAGAGATCAGGTGGGTTTTGTACCTTCCCGCCAGGCAGGGGACAATGTCAGGAGGGTTGCTCACTTAGTCCACCACACCCGGGCAAGAAACATCCCAGCTTTTCTGTTGTCCCTCGATATACAAAAGGCTTTTGACACCATTTCCTGGGACTACTTGTTCTGGGTGTTGAAGAAATGGGGATTTGGGCAACGATTTATTGAATGGATCAAGGCCCTCTATAACAATCCAACAGCACGAGTACGGTACTCGGGTTTCACCTCCGAGACCTTTCGGATTTCTGGGGGCACGAGGCAGGGATGCCCCCTCTCCCCGATCCTTTTCATCTTAGCCCTGGAGCCCCTGGGTGCAGCAATAAGGCAAAATCCAAATATTAGGGGACTGGAGGTGGCGGGAGTCCACCATAAGGCTCTCTTTTTTGCGGACGACGTTGTGGTGGCGATCTCGCAACCTCTTACTTCTCTCCCAAACCTGTACACCACCCTGGATCAATTCGCCCGCATTTCCGGTCTAACTATAAATAGCGACAAATCCCAGGCCCTTAATATATCCTTGACCCCAGAGACGGTGATGCAAATTAAGAATAACTTTTCCTTCAAATGGACGACAGAGCCACTTCAATACTTGGGAGTATATATTACGGCGACATATGAGGATCTTTACGGGGCTAACTATCCACCCTTGTTCAAATCTTTAACACAACTACTCGAGACTTGGAGGTCGCACTCGCTCTCCTGGTTGGGACGAATAAACGCGGTTAAAATGTCCATCCTCCCTAAACTCCTATACCTATTTAGAACGCTGCCAGTACCAATCCCAATGTACAGATTGCGTGCGATGCAGAGGAGAATATCGATCTTTATCTGGTCCGGCGCTCGTCCGCGAGTACCCAAGCGCACCATGTTTTGCCATAAATCGCTGGGTGGGCTTGGTGTTCCCAACATTAGTTTGTATTATAAGGCCGCCCAGATAGCCCAGCTGGCCCCCATGCATTCTCTCTCGAAGCCTCCCCTCTGGACGTTTCTGGAACTCCCAGACTGCTCACCAACCCCGATAGATGGCCTATTGTGGATGGACCCGGCGTCCAGACCCGAGACACTTAGCCCCCTAATGAAACATTCACTTTCAGTGTGGGACTCAGTGAAGTACTCTGCCTCCCTGATGTCCCCCCATACCCCTCTAGCTCATCTCTGGGGTAACCCGTCCTTTCCCCCAGGAATGGATAATAGCTCAACTTACCACTGGTGGAGGGAACATGGGATGACTAGGATAATCCATCTTTTGACAGAGGAGGGGTTCCTATCGTATGACTCCTTGAGAAGAAAATTTGACGTTCCCCAGAGGGCCTTTTTCCAATATCTACAGTTGAGGCATTGGCTAACACCTCTAACTAGATTGGGGCAACCCTTTCGAAGGTGTACCCCCTTTGAGGAGATCTGTAGCGAAGACCCGTTCCGTAGGGGATTGATATCCATGTTGTACTCCAAGTTGAACGGTATGGGGGCGGGAGTTCATACCTATGTGGAGAAATGGGAGAGAGACCTGGGCCCATGTACTTCAGACAGGGGGTGGGAAGAGATCTGGAGTGCGACCTCCTCATGCTCCACGAACATTCTGACAACCGAGACGGCTTACAAAGTCTTGTTTCGTTGGTACTTGGTGCCTAGTCGCCTCGGTAAGATGTTCCCCGGGCAGGCCAATACGTGCTTTAGAGGTTGTGATGCTGAAGGTACCTTTATGCATATTTGGTGGACCTGCCCCATGCTAACCCGTTTCTGGTCCCATATACACAAGATAGCCGGCAGAATGTTTCAAAAGACCATTAAAAAGGATCCCTGGGTGGCCCTCCTTCACTGTAGACCTCCAGATCTTACTAGGAAACAGTGCAAGCTGTTCACTTACTTGCTCTTGGCGGCGAAGCAGACCATCGCCAGAGCCTGGAAAAAACAGATTGTCCCGGTATCGGAGGTGTCATCCAGAATGAATGGATTCCTGATTAACGAGAGGCTTTCGAGCATTCTGGCCGACACACAGGATAAGTTTCTCTCCATCTGGGAACCATGGATACAGTACACCTGGCCCAGTGTTCCATTGGGTTTGCTCCACTAGGTGTTTGGTGCAGACCAGGCTGCGGGGATTTCCCCCCCCCTCTCCCCACCCTACCCCCTCCTTGTTCCTTACCTCCTTCTTTCACCCAGCTCAACCCCCATTCCCCCCCTCTTTTCCCCTCTTTATTCCTTATGGTTTGTATAGGACGGTAAATAACCGGCGCAAGAGACAGCGCGACTGTGAACTGATAAAAATTGACAAATCTCGATGTACTTATTGCCTACTCCAGTGTTTATCATACTGTAACCATGTTATCAATCGTTTTATTGTTGAACTGAAAGGTCGCACATTGATATTGGTTCAGATCACGAAAATTTGCTGTACTCTCTGTGTTGTTTGCCTCCCCTGCGTGGGAAGGATTTCTGTGTTGGCTGACCATACTTTTCCTTTGTATTGCCTTTTTGAAACGAATAAAAATATTGAAAGAAAAACACAGTCCTGTAAAGGTAATTGTTGAGCAATTTTCATATGTGGAAGAAGGACATACTAGCTTGTCAGTACTGTTCCTTTTTTCCTGATACACTTTGTTGGTCTATGATGCCAGATTTGTCAAAGCCCTAAAAATGTGCTTAAAAAAATACATAACGTGGTACCAAGTCAAATCATTAGAGAAACATGCTCTTAGTCTGAGAAGGTGTAATTGCTGAAGAAACATAACATGGCCTCCCTCTTGTGTGAATTATTTCATGCATAAGGGGTGATTTATCAAACACATTTCCGTATTTAAAACATGAGTATGGTTTCTACCCTGTATGAACCCTTGATTTTTCTGAAAAACGTTTACCACATTCAGGACAAGAATATATGGCTTCTCCCCTGTGTGAACCCTTTTATTTAGGCTAAGCTTGTATTTATCCAAAAAAACATTTCCCACAGTCAGAACAAGAAAACGGCTTCTCCCCGGTATGAATATTTTCATGGCGGACAAGGTCTGATTTCTGAGAAAAACATTTCCCACATACAGAACACACAAATGGCTTCTCTCCTATATGAATTTTTTTGTGTTTCTGTAGCTGTGATATCTGAGAAAAACATTTCCCACAGTCAGAACAAGAAAATGGCTTCTACCCTGTATGAATCTTTTCATGTGTGGTAAGGTGCGCTTTCTGAGAAAAACATTTTCCACATTCCGAACAAGAAAATGGCTTCTCTCCTGTATGAATTCTTTCATGTACGATAAGGTGTGATTTTTCACGAAAGCACTTCCCACACTCAGAATATGAATAAAGCTTTTCTCCTGTATGAACTCTTTCGTGCAATCTAAGCTTTGATTTCTCAGAATAACCTTTCCCACATTCAGGACAAGAATATGGCTTCTCTCCTGTATAAAATCGTTCATGCTTCCTAAGTTTTGATTTCTCAGAAAAACATTTTCCACATCCAGAACTGAGGGTTGTGTCCGAGGAAGCCACCCACTGTTGACTGGGGATGTCACTTGTGATGAAGTGGATGACCGTGTTACCCAATCAATGATGGCAGATGCGTTGCTTTTCTAGACACGACCACTAGCTGATACCGGGAGATCAGGCCTCTAACTTCGACTCCTGCTGTCACTCACCCCTAGCTTACTGCGATCTCTGCCTGATGAATTTAGGCCTCTGCCACTCCTCAGTGCACATCCTGGCACTTCTCTGCCTGACATACTTAGAGCATATGTGAGGGGAGGACAATACAGTACTCTTAAAACAGGATTTGTCTACAACAGCAGCAGGTGTGTAATTTTATCTGGCCTTTCACAGTAACTAGGCCCCAAACACTTTAACAGGTACAACACTTAGATGTACATATGTGGTATGCACTGATGAGGGCAGTTCAATGCACTCCAGTATGCTTAAAACAGGATTTCTCTACAACAGCAGCAGGTGTGTAATTTTGGCTGGCCTTTCACAGTGACTAGGCCCTGAACACTTTAACAAGAACAACATGGTACAACACTTAAATGTACATATGTGGTATGCACTGATGAGGGCAGTTCAATGTGCTCCAGTACACTCAAAACAGTATTTGTCTACAACAGCGGCAGGTGTGTACTTTTGGCTGGCCTTTCACAGTAACTAGGCCCTGAACACTTTAACAAGAACAAAATGGTACATATGCACAGATGCACATATGTGGTATGCACTGATGAGGGCAGTTCAATGGGCTCCAGTACGGTTAGAACAGTATTTGTCTACAACAGCAGCAGGTGTGTAATTTTGTCTGGCCTTTCACAGTAACTAGGCCCTGAACACTTTAACAAGAACAACATGGTACAACACTTAAATGCACGTATGTGGTATGCACTGATGAGGGCAGTTCAATGTGCTCCAGTACACTCAAAACAGTATTTGTCTACAATAGCAACAGGTGTGTACTTTTGGGCAGGTGTGTACTTTTGGCTGGCCTTTCACAGTAACTAGGCCCTGAACACTTTAACAGGAACAAAATGGTACAACACTCAGATGTACGTATGTGGTATGCACTGATGAAGGCAGTTCAATGGGCTCCAGTATGCTTAGAACAGTATTTGTCTACAACAGCAGCAGGTGTGTAATTTTGTCTGGCCTTTCACAATAAATAGGCCCTTGAGACTTTAATATGAACAAAAAGGTACACCACTTATATGGATGCACAGGTTACACTTAATAGTGGACAATATGCTTTCAGTGCTCTGCTCACCCTAACTGGTCAAGCTCTCTCCCTTCCATATCAGTGCTTCTATGCTTGAATTTGGTTTAGAGGTGAATCACTGCTGCAGCACACTGTAACTGTGTCTTAAACTCTCTCCCTTTCCAATCAATGCTTCTATGTTTGAATTTTACTTAGAAGCAAATCTCTGCTCCTGCACACTGTCCCTGTGGTGAATCGTTGTTGCTGCACACTGCCACTGTGTCTCTCCCTCTCTCTCTGTCCTCTCTGTCATTTTCTCTGTCCCTCTCTCTGCAATACACAGCTGAAGTCAGTGGCTGCAAGATGGCCGCTGATTATATAGGTCTGTGACATCACCGGGGTGGCTGGCTATTGATAGGCTGCATGCTTCATGTGATTCAGCATCATCCTGCCTTGTCACCTTCCCAGGATACCTTGCCCCATGTCCTGACATGTGGATCCACCATTTTAGATGGCCTGGACCACACTAAATGGAGTTTAATGAAGCAATTCGTGCAATCGAATCACAGCGAATTTCACATTTATTGCAATTTTTTTTTCCCTGAAATTCGTAACAAATTCTGATTCAGCAGATTCAATTCGCTCATCCCTATTGACCAGGCAGGTTAATAGTGGTGGACCAGCGCGAAAGGATGTGGATCAAGTGCAAAAGAAGTTGACATGAAATATTCTGAGAGGGAAAAAAATCAACAAAATTCAATAAGTGTAAAGGACTGTGTGCAATTGGTGACGTTGATGTGTGCAATGGCCTTTGCATGGCTACATCCTCTCTGTATGTTTTGCAGCTTGCAAACCAGTGGCAGGATAGCACACAATCTGAACTTGAATGCAGCAGAAGAAATCCAGGGATTGGCGGGGACCATCAACTCAGATTTGCGTGCTGCTGCTGGAATAGGTAAGTTGTGGCATAGTTTGGGTAGTTGTGTTAATTTGGATGTCTCATTTCAGTGTGTAAGTTCATGACACCAGCAGGGCCTAAATGTTGATGCTGGACCATGAAAGGGCAATCTTGGAATAGTGCCACATGGCACCTCAGCCAATTACTGACCTTTACATTCATGTGTATGCGCCACACCTTGCTTACTTTTAAAACACTGAAACAGAAGCGGGTTTGCGATTATATTCATAAAATAATGAACTTTAATTCATAAGATCACTCAGTGGGAATAATTGCAGTTCATGTGGCCTATTCACATTGCAGGAAAATAAACATGTCCACCCAAGCAAACCAACAAACAGGTACTGGTGCTACGTCATCATCTTCAAGGGCAGCACCAACGGAAGACCTGGATCTTGTGTCATGTGGCCAAAGTGGGGAACTCTGGATCCCCGAGCAGCCCTATTTTTTGTGTACTGGGTGTGTATCAAACAGCAGCGAAATAACTGATTTGTCTGGCCCTACAGACACCCCCGCTACTGTCTGCCATACAGGATCTGAAGGAGGAGGATCCACTGTATCTGCCTCTACAACAACAGCAGCATCAGCACCCTCTGCTACACCAGTAGTTTCCCAAACACCCTCAGACAAATCTGCCTCAACAGCTGCCACTGCAGCAGCAGCTGCATCTTCAGCTGCCCCAATCACTCTGCAACAGCAGCTACAGCTTGCTCCCCACTCCCTCTGCAACAGCAGCTTGCTCCCCCAATCCATTTGCAACAGCAGCTTGCTCCCCCAATCCCTTTGCAACAGCAGCAGCCGACTCCCTCTGCAACAGCAGCTTGCTCCCCCAATCCCTTTGCAACAGCAGCAGCTGCCTCCCCCACTTCATCTGCTACAGCAGCAGCTGCCTCACCTAATCCCCCTGCAACAGCAATAGCTGCCTCCCCTGCTCCCTCAACAACCTGGCACGCCTGGTGGCACTTCAAGAAGCCAGACAACCACCAGACGTTGCAGGCCAGCCACCCTTGCAATAATGAAAAACACGTCTTGTATTTTTTGGGGTAAATTTCAGTAGCCTAGGAATACGAATAAGCCTAAATATAGTAGTATGTCAGAGTTTTGTGACAACAATAAACAAAACAAGCATACATGATTTTGTAATTCAGTTTAATCTCACTGAATACATGAAAAGAGGATTTGAAGCTTACAGAACACACCTTCAAGGGCAAAGCTTGTCTCAAATCCAAATATATATATATAGACACACCACAAAAATTACCCTGGGGAACAAAAAAAGGACAGAAATTAAATAAAATCGGATGAGACAAGATGGTTCCTTCTGGGGCTGGTACTGGAGGGCACTGGCTCGAATAACCAAGAATAAATGCATCATGGGTCCAGCATGGATATCCAGCCAGAATGCTTAAGAACCGAAGATCAGAACCAAAAACACATAGTACAATGATGGAATGTCCCATCTTAAGGTTCCAGCACAAAGGTCAATAGCTCAGCAGCATTCAAGCACACCTACACTTACAGAACAGATGCTAAGCAGAAAGGGACAAACACTTGTAAGACTGCCTTCTTTGGGTAAGAAAAAGAGATTTAGCAGATAGTGTTGGGTGGGAGGCCATAACTTGTGTGAGCAAAAGGAAATTAAACATTAACATTTGCTTACTTTATAGTAAATATAGGGAAAGCTAGACTAAAAAAGGATGTAACTACATAGCAGGGAATGGGGAGAGGAGGCAAAGGGAAGCCAAAGACATACAACCTAAAAAGACACTTGTCAGCAACTGGAGGCACCAGGGCAATATGCGTGTAGTCGATCGCACCCATGACATTCTCTCCAAAGCTCGTAAAAGCCCGCATTCCAGCCTACTATGGTGTCAGCCAACCAGTTTGGTCATACCCACAATTGCTTGCCCCTTGGTTGTGGCGGGGCCAACCATTGGCGCAACTCAGGATACAGTTTCTCAAGGGAAACACGGTTAAGTCGGTAGCTCAACATCATGCATCTGCACGTGGCCGATGCAATCAAAAGTCAGACACATGTAGAGCAAACCGCGGCAACCCACCGGATGGAGGTGATCACCACAAGCCATCTTCAATGTGAGTATCGTCAGGGAAGCCTCCACCATGGATTCAAAGGGGGTCCCTGAGCTGATTGAGATCCCACGGCAGGACTATTGACCACCCTGGAGGCCGAACATGCGCAGCACCCTGCATGAAAGTGCTAATTAACCTATGCTCTGTGATTGTCCATTGGAAGGAAATGGACAAGGCTGAGACCTAGCCCTTAAGGATACTGGGCTGTAGGCCAGCATGCAGGAACTCCAACATTTTGGGTACCGAGAACCTCCAACCGGAGTGGCCCTTAGATTTGTACCAAGACACGAAGGCTCTCCAAGTCTTGTAGTAAATTCTAGAGGATGACTGTTTTCGTGCTTGAATCAAGGTCCGAATTACCATGGTGGACAAACCCCTCTCTTCCAATATGCTGGTCTCAACAGCCAACAGCTTTATCATGCGGTCACGAGCCACCGCCCTTTACTCGGCGTGGGTAGGCTTGGAGGCCTGGTCCCAAACTCGATGTATACGGAAGAAGCAACCTCCCGGGCCCAGACATTGGATATCCGTTCCCTCCACACCAGCGCAGAGTGCAAAAGCCATCCCCCCCACACGATCGGGTGAGGGTGCCCTGTCAACCCTAAGAGGGCTTGGCTGGGGACTTGTGCTGGCTGGCCCCTTGAAGTCTAAAATTCCCCCGTGGCTTTCGCTTACCCAAAAAAAGCCTTGTGGCGTCTGAGGTTTGTAGAACCCCCAAACTTCCGGTAGGGACAAAAAACAAGATCCTCTCTTTCCATTTTTGCAGAAGCCGAGTTGATTTCATACCCATGGCCTTCTGGACCATGGTCAGGTGATCCAGAGGGTTTGCCAGCGTATGAATGGCTTCCGGTTCCTTTCTGCTGCCGCACGATGTCCCCCTCAGTCTGGCCCTATCTAGATCCTGAACCCCTAGATAGGTTCTTGATGTAGGAGCTAGAATCCTCTGATGATTCAGTCTGAATATGCCTACGCTTGGTCATAGCCTTGGACCTGGCAGCCCTGTATCCCAGTATCCTGCTCCAACAAATCAGAGTCTGAAGACAAGGGAAAGTGGACGATCTGACTGCGGTGTGGAACCTGCCAGCTGTTTAAGGCAGCACAGGACAGTAGTGCACTCACCGCACAGGGTCTCTCGTCTGAGGTCAGTCACACTTGGCACTTGGGACACATGGCACCACTCTCAATTAAAATATGAAACCCTGGTGTGTCTGACATGGTAAAATGGCCGCTCTAACTGCTAAGCAACACACCCTCCTGCCTGTTGACTATTGGTCAGACCTCCCTGCAGCTGAGATAAACCCACCGGCCAAGGATGCAGCAGCTTCCGGAATCCTACCCTGCAACAACAAGAACAGTGTCAGATTCCTTATAGAATCAGTACAAATCAAAATGCTTTGCCGCCAGAGGGAGCCTTACCTGACCAGTGAAAACCATGAGGTGGCAGCCGCACTGGATCTGATACTCAGCCAGGGAGAACAGGGTGGCAGTGCAGCAGGAACCAAACAAGATGGCGCTGCCTCTGGCTGTGAGCGTTAAGTGTCCTCCACTGTAAGGCCCGAGTGGGTCCCCCCACCAGTGTTGCAGGTGCAGCTGGCCCATGCCCTTCCCGAGTTAGCCACTAGGCATGCCGTCCCCTCTCATGATAAGGCCACCTACCTGCACATCAAACACTGGCAGTCAAGCTCTGAATGAACTCTGACGAGCATGGCTGCCAACAGTAGTAATCACAAACACACTGACTCCAAGGAGCCTGGCCACCTAGCTCAGGCCCCCCACAGAAGCCATGTGGAAGGCAAACTGCATCTCTCCCAGGGTGTCATGGAGTCATGGGGTAGAGGGCCCGGGGTTCAGTGGGAGACACACAGCAGGGCCACTATGGAAGGCCCAGAGATCAGGTACCCTGCCAGAGTGGGGGGGCACAGACCCAGTTGGACAAACCCTGGCACACTTACCTGGACCCATGTGCGCAATCCTATTGAGGCAACGGGGGTCCCCAGGAACGCTGCAGCTGGTGAGGGGCTGGGAGACAGATGGAGTTGAAGCCCCTGCTCCTGGTCAGTACTGTAACTGAAAAAAGAAATCCAGGCATCTTCACAGTCCCTTGCGACTGCAAGAAAAAAAATTGAGATCCTGCCACAGCCTGCCCTATATAGGCCATGATGAACTAGTTTTTTTCCTACCTTGCAGTCCTTGACTACGGCTGAGATTAACCCACGTGTCGCTACTAGTGGTGGAATGGAAGAGATGAGAGAATGCGATTCTTTTCCTACATTTTAATTTTAATCTATATTACACACTCTACAGAATATTCATGCATGTGTATACATAGTTACATAGTTAATAGTTACATAGTTAATACGGTTGAAAAAGACATATGTCCATCAAGTTCAACCAAGGGTGTTGGGGTAGGGGGAAGTTATTTTTTATTTCATAGGGGAAGCTATTTATTTTATTTTTTGTCTATTTTTTTTTGTTGATAACCACTAGTAGTAACTGTTAATGTTATTTTCTTCAAAATAAGCATCTAATCCTTTTTTGAAGCTGTCAGCGGTTGATGCTGTAACAAGCTTCTGTGGGAGGCTATTCCATAGATTTATAGTTCTTATGGTAAAAAACAATTGTCGCCTCCGGAGACTAAATTTCTTTTTTTCCAATCGAAGGCAGTGCCCCCTTGTCCTTAGAGAGGATTTTACGTGAAATAGTGTTCCCCCATATTTTTTGTATGGTCCATTTATATATTTATACAAGTTAATCATGTCCCCCCGCAATCGCCTCCTCTCAAGACTAAACAGATTTAACTCTCGTAATCTTTCCTCATAACTAAGATCTTTCATTCCCTTTATTAGTTTGGTGGCTCTCCTTTGCACCCTTTCCAGAGTCAGGGCGTCCTTTCTATGAACGGGTGCCCAGAACTGGACGGCATATTCCAGGTGAGGGCGCACCAGTGCCTTGTAAAGAGGCAAAATTACATCTCTATCCCGTGATTCCATGCCTCTTTTAATGCATGATAATATCTTGGTGGCCTTGGAAGCAGCTGCTTGGCATTGCATGCTGTTATTTAGTCTGTGATCTACTAGTACCCCCAGATCCTTCTCAACAAGTGACTCTCCCAGTTTTACTCCCCCGAGGACATATGTTGCCTTCGGGTTATTAGACCCCAAGTGCATGACTTTACATTTTTCCACATTGAACTTCATTTGCCAAGTGGATGCCCAGACACTCAATGTGTCCAAGTCAGCCTGAAGCTTGTGAACATCTTCAATAGACTGCACTGTGCTACACATCTTTGTGTCATCTGCAAAAATAGAGACAGTGCTTTTAATTCCATCTTCTATGTCGTTTATAAACAAGTTGAATAATAGTGGGCCCAGCACTGAACCCTGGGGTACACCGCTTACAACTGGTAACCATTCAGAGTAGGTATCATTAACCACAACTCTCTGCACACGATCTTTCAGCCAGTTTTCAATCCAGTTACAAACTGCATTTTCTAATCCTGAAGATCTCAATTTCCCCAATAAGTGTCTATGGGGGACAGTGTCAAATGCTATTGCAAAATCCAGAAAAACAATATATGATTTAATAGATCAACATAATAAAGAAATTTAGAACAATTATATGGTTTTAGGCTTACTGGACTGCCTAGCATCCTTGGTCGTCTTGTTGTGAAACACCCAAATACACACAGCTAACATCCACCCCGAATGAGAATAACACAAATCTTTTCTTTTGAGCATTGGATAACTTCTGGAGTGATAATACCTATAATGCTTTTGCTTTTTTGTTTTCTCTCATTATATACAATATTATGGACCTGCTGTTACTATTTCTAGTTCTCTGTAATCATTCTCTCATGTAGATTTTATACTTGCCTCATTTCTTATAATTCTATAATTGATACTCATGGTGCTCAGCTTGACGAGTAAGAACTTCTTCACAGCATTTGCCGTGGAGAAATCTGAAGCTATCACTGTAGATAACAGTAACACCTGCCTATATGGATTACATGGATGTGCTAGAACTAGCTTGGTCAGCAAAACTATTATAAAATAGTCTCATTAAATGTATGGTTTGTGACTTTAATAGTTATGCTTTCTGTACAGTCAATTTTTGCAAAATCTAAATAAAACATATTAACAATCTTTAAACACATCATACAATATTGAATTCAAAATTTCAATGTGTTAAAATGATTAACTTAAACCAATTAAAGAAAGGATTGGCACCGCCTGGAAATAAAATAAATGTATGTGGAGTGCTCAACCAATTAGTGTTGACCAAAGTAGACCATTCGATTCCAAATAAGGGACCCTGGGGATGCCCCTATGGGCACAAAAGGTGTGCAGACATTTTTTGTGCCCATAGGGGCATCTCCAGGGTCCCTTATTTGGAATCGTTAAAATGATGCTGACGCAAAAAGGATCTACTGTACTAAACCCGAGCCAATAGCTGGGGACGGGAGTTTTTTAGACTTCAGGGCCACCATTTAAAGTGGTTTCAATGTATTCTAATATATTTCATAAAAAACTATTTTTGTTTCTGAGAAAAATATTCACATTCCTACCAAAACTACGGCCTCACTCCTATGTAGGGTAAGTTGTGTTTTCCGAGAGAAACAGAACTTGTATATGGCTTCTCCCCGGTATGAAGTCTTTGATGACGAATAAGGTCTGATTTCTGAGAGAAACATTTCTCACATTCAGAACATGAATATGGCTTCTCCCCGGTATGAACTCTTTGATGACGAATAAGGGCTGATTTCTGAAAAAAAGAATACCCACATTCAGAACATGAATATGGCTTCTCCCCAGTATGAATTCTTTCATGTGTGATAAGGGACGATTTCAGGAAATAAGACTTCCCACATTCAGAACAGGAATGTGACTTCTCACCTGTATGAAATCTTTCATGTGTGATAAGGTGTGATTTATGAGAGAAACATTTCCCACATTCAGAACATGAATATGGCTTCTCCCCTGTATGAAATCTTTTATGACTGATAAGGGCTGATTTGTGAGAAAAACATTTCCCGCATTCAGAACATGAATATGGCTTTTCCCCTGTATGAACTCTTTCATGTATGATTAGGGCTGATTTGTGAGAAAAACATTTCCTGCATTCAGAACATGAATATGGCTTTTCCCCTGTATGAACTCTTTCATGAATGATTAGGGCTGATTTGTGAGAAAAACATTTCCCGCATTCAGAACATGAATATGGCTTTTCCCCTGTATGAAATCTTTCATGAATGATTAGGGATGATTTGTCAGAGAAACATTTCCCACACTCAGAACATGAATATGGCTTCACCCCTGTATGAAGTCTTTCATGACTGATAAGGTGTGATTTCCGAGAGAAACATTTCCCACATTCAGAGCAGGAATATGGGTTCTCCCCTGTATGAAGTCTTACATGACTGATAAGGTTTGTTTTGCGAGTGAAACATTTCCCACATTCAGAACATGAATATGGCTTCACCCCTGTATGTACTCTTTCATGTTTGATAAGTTGTGACATCACTGCAAAACATTTCCCACACTCAGAACATGAATATGGCTTCACCCCTGTATGAAGTCTTTCATGACTGATAAGGTGTAATTTCCAAGAGAAACATTTCCCACATTCAGAGCAGGAATATGGGTTCTCCCCTGTATGAAGACTTACATGACTGATAAGGTTTGTTTTCCGAGTGAAACATTTCCCACATTCAGAACATGAATATGGCTTCTCCCCTGTATGTACTCTTTCATGTTTGATAAGTTGTGACATCACTGCAAAACATTTCTCACATTCAGAACATGAATATGGCTTCTCTACTATATGAAGTCTTTCATGACTGATGAGGTCTGATTTCTGAGAGAAACATTTCTCACATTCAGAACATGAATATGGATTATCTCCTATATTATCTGCTGCATGTGTGAAAAGTTCTGATTTTGGATGAAAGCATTTCCCACAGTCACTGGAACATTGTGTCTTAGAACTATGAGCTGTATGATGAGTGAGGACATCCATATAACACTCCTGTGTAGGGGGCTGAGACAAGAGATGCACATGGTGGTTTGAGGTAGTCGGTTCTCCTGTAGACCTTGCTGTTGAGTCTTCTCTTCTAGCATCGGGAGAGATAACAGCATGGCTATTCTGATTAATGTGACTGGATCGTGTACCTGGAGAGCATGGGAAATACAGAAGGTTAAATTGCAACTCTGCTCTATTTCACAGTTTTAATATAAAACGGGGTCTGCTGAAAAACTGTTGTTTAAGCTCAGCAATGAACAGAGGCACAGCTTATGGTTAGAACAGAACATCGATGCTCCAGAAGAGCAAAGGGAGCTGGGGGGTGACAGAAGATTTGTATTTGTAGTGTAACACCTCCAACTATAATCAATAGACAATGCAAGTAATAATGGTGTGACCCCATTGATTCTTTCAAGGATCACATAAGGATTAATAAAATTAGAAACAGGAGGAAGGGAAATCCCAGAATTTCCCCACCCCAGCTACCACTACCACTCAGCACTTTAACTGTGTTACAGTTTTATTAGCCATATAATATCAAAATACCATCATATAAAAAAATACATAAATAGCATTCAATAGCAGTTAGTATTATTCCACAATAAATACATTAAAATATTTTGTGTGTTTTTGCTAATTATAAAAAGGACTCTTACATTCCATATATTCCATTGACCCCTCTAATTCCCAAAGGCAGTGTGACTTCCCCCCATCTTATTCCAATAGCCATTGTGGCACCCCCTCTAATTCCCATAAGAAGTGTGGCATTCGCCACTCACATTCCCCATACACATTGTGGAATTCCCCCATCCCATTCCGCATAGGCAGTGTGGCATTCCCCCATCCCATTCCGCATAGGCAGTGTGGCATTCCCCCATCCCATTCCGCATAGGCAGTGTGGCATCCCCCCTCTGATTCCCATAGGCAGTGTGGCATTCCCACCTCCCATTCCTAATAGGCAGTGTGGCATTCCCCCTCCCATTCCCCATAGGCAGCGTGGCACTCCCAAATCCCATTCCCCATAGGCACTGTGGCATTCCCAAATCCCATTCCCGATAGGCAGTGTGGCATTCCCCCCTCCAATTCCCCATAGGCAGTGTGGCATTCCCTCATCCCATTCTTTATAGGAAGTGTTTATCCCCCATCCTATTCCCTATAGGCAGTGTCGCATTCCCCACTCTCATTCCCATAGGCAGTGTGGAATTCCCACCTCCCATTTCCCATAAGTAGTGTGGCATTCCGCCCTCCCATTCCCCATAGGAAGTGTGTTATTCCCCCATCCCATTCCCCATAGGCAGAGTGGCACCCCATGTGACATCCAATGTCTTAATTTATGTCATGATCCCCCCCTCTGTCTCATCCTCAGCATTCCTACACATGTTGTATAACCAAAATAAACAGTCCTTCAAAGACTTCCTGGACACAGGGGCAATAAATCCTTATCTAGGAACAGAAAGCACCACTGCTGGGGGGAGTGCAGGCAGCTTGGAGCAAGAGATTTACAATTTGTCCCCCAGCCCCCACCGGGGGGGGGGGGGGGGATGGCATCTGCCCTTCCAGCCCCCTTGGAATTGAGAATAAATCCAGGGAAGAAATGGTTTTTGGGGTCACATACAGAGGGTCTGATCCTTGATCGTGGTGTGTCCCATTGCTCCTCCAGCCCTCGGAACAGAAGTCTTTATCCATTTATGAGGTATAGGATTTCCGATGTTTTCTCCTTTCATTTTCTAACTGTTTTTCTGCACATTTGTTTATTGTCTTTTTTTTGTTTATTATTTGAATTCTTGTCTTTTTATTAAAATTTTAAAATTTCCATTTTTGCACGGGCCGACCTTTTTGGCAATTAGAAAACCTCTAACCTGGTTTCCTTGAAGGTCTAAAAACGATCCTGGTTTCTGAAGATTGTATGACCGCTCGTAATTGTGTATTAACCCATAGACTGTAAGATCGATTGTAACTAATCCATTGTATGATTGGGAAAGTGTAACTAATCATATAGTGATACAAGGTTGAATGACTCACAGTTAACTTGCAGTGCTGCATGGTGACTGTGTGTGAGCCAGCAGATTGCAAGCTGATTGTATCTGATCGTTCCACAGCAGAACTGATCAGACTCTCCTCAGGATAAGTGTGGGACGGAATCAGCGTGGATTGCCTGTGCCCTGCTTGTATGTGGAGAGGAGTGTGTAGGTGTGTGGTGACTGTCTCCATTACTCGCCAGCAGAGTTTGATCGGATGGTGATTGAGGAGGGCTCCACCGGCCCGATTTAATCGCTTAAAGTGTAGTTACGGTGGTGGTGGCAGCTTGTTGTAATTGTTGTGTGTGGGGTGTTTCTGGTGTGATTGCTCTCTGTGCTGGAAGCAGCCCACACACACGTCGCAGATCGCTCGATCAAACAGACCTTGAACGATCGATTTCGTGACATATTAAAGACAAAAATTCAAATAATAAACAAAAAAAAGACAATAAACAAATGTGCAGAAAAACAGTTAGAAAATAAATGGAGAAAACATCGGAAATCCTATACCTCATACACCCCGATCAAGGATCGGACCCTCTGTATGTGACCCCAAAAACCATTTCTTCCCTGGATTTATTCTCAATTCCAAGGGGGCTGGAAGGGCAGATGCCATCCCCCCCCCCCCCCCGGTGGGGGCTGGGGGACAAATTGTAAATCTCTTGCTCCAAGCTGCCTGCACTCCCCCCACAGCAGTGGTGCTTTCTGTTCCTAGATAAGGATTTATTGCCCCTTTGTCCAGGAAGTCTTTGAAGGACTGTTTATTTTGGTTATAGAACATGTGTAGGAATGCTGGGGATGAGGCAGAGGGGGGAATCATGACATAAATTAAGACATTGGATGTCACACCCCATCCCACACGGGCAGTGTGGCATTCCCCCCTCTCATTCCCTATAAGCAGTGTGGCATTCCCCCCTCCCATTCCCATAGGCAGCTTGACAAACCCGCCTTCCCATTCCCATAGGCAGCGTGACAAACCCGCCCTCCCATACCCATAGGCAGCGTGACAAACCCGCCCTCCCATTCCCATAGGCAGCGTGACAAACCCGCCCTCCCATACCCATAGGCAGCGTGACAAACCCGCCTTCCCATTCCCATAGGCAGCTTGACAAACCCGCTTTCCCATTCCCATAGGCAGTGTGGCAAACCCGCCCTCCCATTCCCATAGTCAGTGTGGCAAACCCGCCCTCCCATTCCCATAGGCAGCTTGACAAACCCGCTTTCCCATTCCCATAGGCAGTGTGGCAAACCCGCCCTCCCATTCCCATAGGCAGCGTGACAAACCCGCCCTCCCATTCCCATAGGCAGCGTGACAAACCCGCCCTCCCATACCCATAGGCAGCTTGACAAACCCGCCTTCCCATACCCATAGGCAGCGTGACAAACCCGCCCTCCCATTCCCATAGGCAGCGTGACAAACCCGCCCTCCCATTCCCATAGGCAGCGTGACAAACCCGCCCTCTCATTCCCATAGGCAGCGTGACAAACCCGCCCATTCCCATAGGCAGTGTGACATTTCCCCCTCCCATTCCCATAGGCAGCGTGACAAACCCGCCTTCCCATTCCCATAGGCAGTGTGACATTTCCCCCTCCCATTCCCATAGGCAGCGTGACAAACCCGCCCTCCCATACCCATAGGCAGTGTGGCAAACCCGCCCTCCCATTCCCATAGGCAGCGTGACAAACCCGCCCTCCCATTCCCATAGGCAGCGTGACAAAACCGCCTTCCCATTCCCATAGGCAGCGTGACAAACCCGCCCTCCCATTCCCATAGGCAGTGTGACATTTCCCCCTCCCATTCCCATAGGCAGCGTGACAAACCCGCATTCCCATAGGTAGCGTGACAAACCCGCCCTCCCATTCCCCTTAGGAAGTGTGGCATTCCCCCCATCCCAATCCCATAGGCTGTGTGGCACCCCCCTCTCATTCCCATAGGCATTGTGGCATCCCCTCTCCCATTCTCACAGGCAGTGTGGCATCCCCCCACCTATTCCCAAAGGCAGTGAGCCTCAAAGATATAGAAGAAGTCAGGCGGTGACAAATCCCAGCAGCACCCGCTCACACAGCTGAAGGGGTCCTCTGCTGCGCAGGGTGTGAGAGGGACAGGATAGGTATGGGGAAGTGAGGGTGCAGAAAGGGCATGGGAGAGTAAAGATGGCAGTAGGGGGTCTAATGGTGAGTAGGGTGGTGAGGGGGTCCTCTGGTGAGAAGAGGCACCTCCAGGCATTGTGGCATCCCTCTTCCCATAGGAATTTCTTAATGAGTCACATAGAGATCATACAGTCACTTGAGTGGTGCCAGTGGCCCAGGAGCAGGACCATGGCGAGACAGAGGAAGGTTAGTGTCTAACATCCTGGTAGAGAGCGACAAAACCTCAAGTGCAGATTTATGAGAGACACAGAAAAGCCTGTGGAGAGGGAACAGGAAATGGAGGAATCTTTCATATAGAAGGTTTATTACTCACCTGGAGTGATCTGCAGAGAGGTTCCCTCCTCTTTTTTTCTCACAAATCCTCCATCCTCCTCCTCAGTTTCCACAATACTCACCATGGTGTCTCGGGGGTCTGTGATTAAACATGAGAGTGAGGTTATTATAGTGTGTTCAGGACTGAGAAGTAGAGTGTGTGGAGTAACTGAAACCTTTATATAGAAGGTTTATTACTCACCTGAGCTGAACCACAGAGGAAATTCCTCCTCTTCGTCCTTCACAGATACATTTTCCTCCTCCTCAGTTGTCACATTTGTCACTGTAGTATCTCCAGGGTCTGTGAATAAGGATGAGAGAGATGCCATAGGAAAATGCAAATGTGTGGTAATATAGGTGTGCTCAGTTGTGCCCCCACTTACCCTGTGATGGGAGGAGCCGCAGAGCCTCCATCATGGTGTCTCCCCTGTAGATATCTTGGTGTCCTCCTGCCCAATACTCCCCCTATAATCAGATATAGCCCCGCCTCTTACCCTGTGATGGGAGGAGCCGCTGAGCCTCCATCATGGTGTCTCCCCTGTAGAGATCTTGGTGTCCTCCTGCCCAGTACTCCCCCTATAATCAGATATAGCCCCGCCTCTTATCCTGTGATGGGAGGAGCCGCTGAGCCTCCATCATGGTGTCTCCCCTGTAGAGATCTTGGTGTCCTCCTGCCCAGTACTCCCCCTATAATCAGATATAGCCCCGCCTCTTACCCTGTGATGGGAGGAGCAGCTGAGCCTCCATCATGGTGTCTCCCCTGTAGAGATCTTTTTGTTCTTCTGCCCGATACTCGCCCTGCCTGTTCGCTGTGTAGGCGTCTCTCTGGAAGACATGAGATGAGATGTGAGATAAAGCCTCTGGAGCCTCAAATATATAGAAGAAGCCATGTGACGACATATCCCAGCAGCACCCGCTCACACACAGCTGAAGGGGTCCTCTGCTGAGCAGGGTGTGAGAGGGACAGGATAGGTATGGGGGAAGTGAGGGTGCAGGAAGGGCATGGGAGAGAAAAGATGGCAGTAGGGGGTCTAATGGTGAGTAGGGGGGGTGAGGGGGTCCTCTGGGGAGAAGGGGCACCTCCAGGTTGGGCAACTGTATATTCCCTGGGGTGAGCAGAGTCACAGGCTGAGAACAGATAAACACCAGACATGTAACCCGTTTACACCACCAGAGGCAGGCCGCCAGCTACCCGGGGCATGAGGTCCAAGGCCTCGGGCAATCCTCTGGTGGTCGCAGACTTGGGGAAGGTGAAAAAGCGGGTGGGCAGTACACAGCACGGCAGACAGATGTACAGCAGGTATAGGAGGACAGGAAGTAGCCAGGGGGTAGCAAAAGGCCTGAGCCCAGCACAGACAACATAGGGCCTGGGCACCAGTATAGGGAATATAAGACTTACACCCCAAAGCTACAAGGATATCAGAGGACTGGAGAGCACATGGACACTCAGGCAGTGTGATGCACTAACTTCCCAGAACCGGCATCTGTCACGGCCCTCCCCTGCATGTGAGCCCTCTGCTGGATTCTAATGGGTAGAAGACCTGGGGGGTATAACTGGCCAAGAAGAGACAAAGGAGTAAAGGGTGGATGATGCCCATGAGCAGTGGTGGACTAGAGTCAGAAACCGGCCCTGGAATATTCCTGTCAGACCGGCCCTGTATATCTGTATCTGTTAATATCACAGCAATGTGCTGCTATGTTTGCGAGTCCTTCGCAGGAAGTGACCTGCTAAAGGAAACATGTACAATACCATTATTACCCCCCACAGCAGGTGCTTAACCAACTTAGATCACACTAAGAGCAAGGAATAGAAGTGTGAGGAAACCTCTAAGAGCCTTTCTCACATTAGCTAATGTTACTTAGGATAATGCTGAACAATGGTGCGCATGGCAGGATTGCAGGGAGAAAGCCACAGCCGCCCCCTGGCAGTTTGCATGAGATTACCCAGAAGGCCCAGCGGGGGAAAGAATAAGTGAGCGACTAATAAGTTAAAACATAAGAATTTTAGATTTCAGTGATAAGTTTTTTAAAGTGGACCAAAAGCCAGGATTTTGACTATCCTGAGTTTCGGTCCTTTCCCCCGGGGCGGCGCTGTGTGAAACTCCCCCACATCGCCCTAAGTCAACTCACCTCTTCCCGGTCCTATGGCGCATGTGCGGTTGCTCGTCCAATCAGCGCGCTCGGAGCCACTGATGTCACGTTGTCTAAGCCTTCCCCTAAGGCCAGTGGCTCCGAGCACGCCGACCAGGGCCGGTGTTATCACTCGGCAAGACCGGTCAGCTGCCAAGGGCCCCACTGACAGCTGGCACAATGTGGTTAAAGAACTGCACACACTTCCTTTCTCTGTCTCTCTGCTCCATCCATCCCTGTCTCCTCTGCTCTGCCCCATTGGTTGTATGTCACCTCTGCCTCATACATCCCTATCCCCTGAGCCCTGACCCATCCATCCCTATGCCCTGACCCATTCATCCCTATGCCCTGACCCATCCATCCCTATGCCCTGACCCATTCATCCCATCCCCTGACCCATTCATCCCATCCCCTGACCCATTCATCCCTATCCCCTGAGCCATTCATCCCTATCCCCTGACCCATTCATCCCTATCCCCTGACCCATTCATCCCATCCCCTGACCCATTCCTCCCTATCCCCTGACCCATTCCTCCCTATCCCCTGACCCATTCCTCCCTATCCCCTGACCCATTCCTCCCTATCCCCTGACCCATTCATCCCTATCCCCTGACCTATCTCTCCTTGTTCTTTTAGCTCTGTCCCATTCATCTATGTTCCCTCAGCCTCCCTCTTCCTCAATACTTCCCCATTCATGTCGGGCCAAACTAAAAAATAGCTCCAATAGGGGGTCGGAGGGCAAGCAGGCCTTCTTAGTTTTGGCCATACAATATATAGACCCCTGACCCGCGACTATCCACCGCAAAGGGGCCACTGAGCCCATGCCGCCTGAGGGCCACATAAACCTGGAGCCGATGGCCGCATCTCCCGCTTCTCTCTAACAGGGAGCAATGCCCACACCGGCCATTCACTGGCACATTCCCGAGCAGAAAGCGCTGGGTTTTGGTCCACTTGAAGGACAGAATAACGATGCCATCCCCCCCCCCCCCAGTGGGAAAAATGCCAGTGCTCCCGATGGGGGGATAGAAAAGGCGGGAAGAGGAGTGAGGGGGGAAATGACCCTCCAGGGACCAATGAGAAAAAGAGGAAATAAGCAAAGATATATAAATGCCCCCAGGAAAGAGGGCAGCAGAGGGGCGGGGCATAGTGTGCAGCCAATCACAGGAGACCCTCTGATATCTTAGGTAGGACACACAACACCGCAGCCTAACCTACCTGCGCTGTGCCCGGCCTCGGACTACACCAACATGGCGGACATTGCCCCGCCCCTATTCCCTCCAGTCACCTATCCCCAAGGCCCCTCCCCATTCCCTCCAGGCCCCGCCTCCACACTTATCTCTATCGGGGAGAAACTCCGCCTCCACTTTCCTCTGCTCGGAGATTACTGGCCCCGCCCCCGGGCTACAACAACATTGGCGGCCCGACATTGCTAGGCCGAGCCGAGGCTGCGTGCGGTGCTCCGGGAGGTGTTACCCCTTCCATGTTACAAAGAGCAGGGGTGTGTAACCACGCCCCTCCCCGTGTAACTCCGCCTTCTGTGTAACCCCGCCCCCATATTACCCGACTACCGCCTCCAGTTATTCGCCACATGAAGGGGTAACAACTCGGAGCATCGCACACAGGCCGCAGTACCGCCTCGGCCTAGCTATGTCGGGCCGCCATTTTGTTGTAGCCCGGGGGCGGGGCCAGAAATCTCAGCACAGGAAAGTGGAGGCGGAGTTTCTCCCCGATAGAGATGAGTGTGGAGGCGGGGCCTGCAGGGAATAGGGGCGGGGCTATGTGCGCCATGTTGGTGTAGTCCGGAGCCAGCGCAGGTAGGTTAGGCCGCGGTGTTGTGTCTCCTGAGATATCAGAGGGTCTCCTGTGATTGGCTGCACACTATGCCCCGCCCCTCTGCCGCCCTCTATTCTGGGGGCATTTATTTATCGCTGATATCCTCCTCTTCTTATCATTGGCCCCTGGGGAGTCATTTACCCCCTCAGCTCTTTTCTGCCCCCCTCTCACTCCTCTTCCCGCCTTTTCTACCCCCCCTAGACAGGGGCAGACTGGCCATCGGGAGCACCGGGATTTTTCCCACTGTGCCGGGGGGACCATCCTTATTCTGTCTAAACCGGACCTTCACCATGATTTATTGAAAAGCCCAAACCCTTATAAAACCATTCCCCAGCATCTAAAATTAATATATTTTAAGTTTTTAGTCACAAACATCCAGGCTGATCTAATCTATAAGATTCCCGGGCCGATCAGATCCCTCCCCGCTGTGTGAATCCCCCCAGGACGCCCCATTCACCTTACCTTACTCCCGTTCCAATGGCGCATGCGCGGCCGCATCTCGCGCTTCCCTCTAGCAGGCGTTTGTGAATGGCGGGCGCGCTCCCTGTTAGAGGGAAGCTCTAGAAGCAGCCGCCAGCGTGCTCGGAGCCGCTGTGGTTGTCCGTTCCTTGTGCGTGCATACCACAGCGGCTCTGAGCGTGCTGATTGGACGAGGCCCGCGCATGCAACGTAGGAGCGCCCCCCGGAAGTTTACCAAAACCCAGGGTAGTGAAAATCTTGGGTGTTGCTCCACTTTAAAGTGGAGCAAAACCCAACGCTTTCGCCCTGGGAATCCATAAGACGAAAATCGTGATGCCCCCGCTGTGTGAAACCCCCCAGGTCGCCCCGTACACTGACCTTGCTTCCCGGTGCAGCAGCGTGAGCCCCCTCTAGCAGTGCGGTGCCTGTGATTGGTCGGGGCGGGGGGCGCGCTCCCTATTAGAGAGAAGCGCGGGATGCGTCCGTACGCGCACTCAGAGCCGCTGGCCTTAGATGAAGGCTTAGACATCATGGCGTCGGTGGCTCCCAGCGCGCTGATTGGATGAGCGCCGTAGCACCGGGAAGAGGTGAGTTGACTTAGGGCGATGTGGGGGAGTTTCACACAGAGCCGCCCCGGGGGAAAGGACCGAAACCCAGGATAGTCAGAATCCTGGGTTTTGGTCCACTTTAAAAAAAACTATTCATTGTCATCTAAAGTGTTAACTTATTAGTCGCTCACTTATTCTTTCCCCCGCTGGGCCTTCTGGGTAATCTCATGCAAACTGCCAGGGGGCGGCTGTGGCTTTCTCCCTGCAATCCTGCCATGCGCACCATTGTTCAGCATTATCCTAAGTAACATTAGTTAATGTGAGAAAGGCTCTTAGAGCTTTCCTCACACTTCTATTCCTTGCTCTTAGTGTCATCTACGTTGGTTAAGCACCTGCTGTGGGGGGTAATAATGGTATTGTACATGTTTCCTGTAGCAGGTCACTTCCTATGAAGGAACATAGCAGCACATTGCTGTGATATAACAGACTATACAGAATATTCCTGAGACGTTTTTTGCCCCTAGTCCATCACTGCCCAGGGGCATCTTCCACCCTTTACTCCTTTGTCTCTCATTGGCCAGTTTTACCCCCCAGGTCTTCTCCTACCCATTGGAATTCTCCCTCTTTTTCTGTCCTTGGCTTCTCAGCCTCCACCTGGTCCCTCTTCTGCCCTTTTTCCTGCCCTCTGCATATTTGCCCCCATTTTGTCGTGTGCAACTTTACTACCCCGAGGTTCTGTCTTTCTGTTTTGTGCTGCCTATTAGTTACATGATTACATTTCATTTTTTCTGCCCCTTGGTGGTCTTCTGTCCCCCTCCTGGATTTCTACCGTTGTCTCTTTTGAATACCTTGGTTCTTCTTCTGCCCCCTGGTCCTGGTCTTCTGCCCCTTACCCCCTGCTCCTCTTCTATCTTCCCTGGCTCTCTTCTGCCCCGTGCTCCTCTTCTATTTTGCCCTGGTCCTCTTCTTCTATCTTCCCCTGGTCCTCTTCTGCCCCGTGCTCCTCTTCTATTTTCCCCTGGTCCTCTTCTGCCCTGTGCTCCTCTTCTATTTTCCCCTGGTCCTCTTCTGCCCTGTGTTCCTCTTATATTTTCCCCTGGTCCTCTTCTGCCCCGTGCTCATCTTCTAACTTCCCCTGGTCCTCTTCTGCCCTGTGCTCATCTTCTATCTTCCCCTGGTCCTCTTCTGCCCCCTGCTCATCTTCTATCTTCCCCTGGTCCTCTTCTGCCCCGTGCTTATCTTCTAACTTCCACTGATCCTCTTCTGCCCCGTGCTTATCTTCCTCATCTTCCCTTGTCCTCTTCTGCCCCGTGCTTATCTTTCATCTTCCCTTGTCCTCTTCTGCCTTGTGCTCCTCTTCTATCTTCCCCTGGTCCTCTTCTGCCCCGTGCTCCTCTTCTATTTTGCCCTGGTCCTCTTCTGCCCCGTGCTTATCTTCTATCTTTCCCTGGTCCTCTTCTGCCCCGTGCTCCTCTTCTATTTTCCCCTGGTCCTCTTCTGCCCCGTGCTCCTCTTCTATTTTGCCCTGGTCCTCTTCTGCCCCGTGCTTATCTTCTATCTTCCCCTGGTCCTCTTCTGCCCCGTGCTCCTCTTCTATTTTCCCCTGGTCCTCTTCTGCCCTGTGCTCCTCTTCTATTTTCCCCTGGTCCTCTTCTGCCCTGTGTTCCACTTCTATTTTCCCCTGGTCCTCTTCTGCCCCGTGCTCATATTCTAACTTCCCCTGGTCCTCTTCTGCCCTGTGCTCATCTTCTATCTTCCATTGGTCCTCTTCTGCCCTGTGCTCCTCTTCTATTTTCCCCTGGTCCTCTTCTGCCCCGTGCTCCTCTTCTATTTTCCCCTGGTCCTCTTCTGCCCTGTGCTCCTCTTCTATTTTCCCCTGGTCCTCTTCTGCCCTGTGTTCCACTTCTATTTTCCCCTGGTCCTCTTCTGCCCCGTGCTCATATTCTAACTTCCCCTGGTCCTCTTCTGCCCTGTGCTCATCTTCTATCTTCCCCTGGTCCTCTTCTGCCCCCTGCTCATCTTCTATCTTCCCCTGGTCCTCTTCTGCCCCGTGCTTATCTTTCATCTTCCCTTGTCCTCTTCTGCCCCATGTTCCTCTTCTATTTTCCCCTGGTCCTCTTCTGCCCCGTGCTCCTCTTCTATTTTCCCCTGGTCCTCTTCTGCCCTGTGCTCCTCTTCTATTTTCCCCTGGTCCTCTTCTGCCCTGTGCTCCTCTTCTATTTTCCCCTGGTCCTCTTCTGCCCTGTGTTCCTCTTATATTTTCCCCTGGTCCTCTTCTGCCCCCTGCTCATCTTCTATCTTCCCCTGGTCCTCTTCTGCCCCGTGCTTATCTTTCATCTTCCCTTGTCCTATTCTGCCCCATGTTCCTCTTCTATTTTCCCCTGGTCCTCTTCTGCCCCGTGCTCCTCTTCTATTTTCCCCTGGTCCTCTTCTGCCCTGTGCTCCTCTTCTATTTTCCCCTGGTCCTCTTCTGCCCTGTGCTCCTCTTCTATTTTCCCCTGGTCCTCTTCTGCCCTGTGCTCCTCTTCTATTTTCCCCTGGTCCTCTTCTGCCCTGTGTTCCTCTTATATTTTCCCCTGGTCCTCTTCTGCCCCATGCTCATCTTCTAACTTCCCCTGGTCCTCTTCTGCCCTGTGCTCATCTTCTATCTTCCCCTGGTCCTCTTCTGCCCCGTGCTCCTCTTCTATCTTCCCCTGGTCCTCTTCTGCCCCGTGCTCCTCTTCTATTTTGCCCTGGTCCTCTTCTGCCCCGTGCTTATCTTCTATCTTCCCCTGGTGCTCTTCTGCCCCGTGCTCCTCTTCTATTTTCCCCTGGTCCTCTTCTGCCCTGTGCTCCTCTTCTATTTTCCCCTGGTCCTCTTCTGCCCTGTGTTCCACTTCTATTTTCCCCTGGTCCTCTTCTGCCCCGTGCTCATATTCTAACTTCCCCTGGTCCTCTTCTGCCCTGTGCTCATCTTCTATCTTCCCCTGGTCCTCTTCTGCCCCCTGCTCATCTTCTATCTTCCCCTGGTCCTCTTCTGCCCCGTGCTTATCTTTCATCTTCCCTTGTCCTCTTCTGCCCCATGTTCCTCTTCTATTTTCCCCTGGTCCTCTTCTGCCCCGTGCTCCTCTTCTATTTTCCCCTGGTCCTCTTCTGCCCTGTGCTCCTCTTCTATTTTCCCCTGGTCCTCTTCTGCCCCATGCTCATCTTCTAACTTCCCCTGGTCCTCTTCTGCCCTGTGCTCATCTTCTAACTTCCCCTGGTCCTCTTCTGCCCTGTGCTCATCTTCTATCTTCCCCTGGTCCTCTTCTGCCCCCTGCTCATCTTCTATCTTCCCCTGGTCCTCTTCTGCCCCCTGCTCATCTTCTATCTTCCCCTGGTCCTCTTCTGCCCCGTGCTCATCTTCTAACTTCCACTGATCCTCTTCTGCCCCGTGCTTATCTTTCATCTTCCCTTGTCTTCTTCTGCCCCATGTTCCTCTTCTATTTTCCCCTGGTCCTCTTCTATCTTCCCCTGGTCCTCTTCTGCCCTGTGCTCCTCTTCTATTTTCCCCTGGTCCTCTTCTGCTTCATGCTCATCTAACTTCCCCTGATCCTCTTCTGCCCTGTGCTCATCTTCTATCTTCCCCTGGTCCTCTTCTGCCCCCTGCTCATCTTCTATCTTCCCCTGGTCCTCTTCTGCCCCGTGCTTATCTTTCATCTTCCCTTGTCCTCTTCTGCCCCATGTTCCTCTTCTATTTTCCCCTGGTCCTCTTCTGCCCCGTGCTCCTCTTCTATTTTCCCCTGGTCCTCTTCTGCCCTGTGCTCCTCTTCTATTTTCCCCTGGTCCTCTTCTGCCCCATGCTCATCTTCTAACTTCCCCTGGTCCTCTTCTGCCCTGTGCTCATCTTCTAACTTCCCCTGGTCCTCTTCTGCCCTGTGCTCATCTTCTATCTTCCCCTGGTCCTCTTCTGCCCCCTGCTCATCTTCTATCTTCCCCTGGTCCTCTTCTGCCCCCTGCTCATCTTCTATCTTCCCCTGGTCCTCTTCTGCCCCGTGCTCATCTTCTAACTTCCACTGATCCTCTTCTGCCCCGTGCTTATCTTTCATCTTCCCTTGTCTTCTTCTGCCCCATGTTCCTCTTCTATTTTCCCCTGGTCCTCTTCTATCTTCCCCTGGTCCTCTTCTGCCCTGTGCTCCTCTTCTATTTTCCCCTGGTCCTCTTCTGCTTCATGCTCATCTAACTTCCCCTGATCCTCTTCTGCCCTGTGCTCATCTTTTATCTTCCCTTGTCCTCCACATTCCAGACGTTCCAGTAAGTGTGTGAAACCCCCCAGAAAGCCCCGAAATCCCTCCTCGATCCAGCGCCGCTCGCACATCACTCTAGCAGAGCGTGCTCCCTGTAAGAGTGACGCGCGGGAGGCGGCGGCCGGCGCACTCGCTTGTCTTTCGGCGGGGATTGGCAGCAGCGGTCACATGGGAGCGGGGACAGGTGAGTTTTTGGGGCTTTCTGGGGGGTTTCACACAGCGGGGCACCCCCGATCGGGGTGCCCCACCGAAGTGGACCAAAACCCAGGATAGTCAAAAATACAATTCTGTGAAATACTCACCTGCAGAATTGGTATTATACGCATACAGCACGTCCTGCTCCAGATGTAGTAATTACATGTGGGTAATCTTCCGCCTCCGGCGCCGTGCACTGCAGACATGTAGAAAACAAGCTCCTCCCGGCCCTTCATATACCGAGGGACCTCCCACAAATCCCCAGCATTGAAAAGCAGTGAGAATGAGAAGCCTGGAGAAACCAACCACCCAAAACTGGCAATAACAACAATGATAACAATCACCAAACAGGGGATCTAGAACAAAGTGAAACCAGGGTGGGGTGGAGCAGGACGTGCTGTATGCGTATAATACCAATTCTACAGGTGAGTATTTCACAGAATTGTATTATTCTAAGCATACAGCACGTCCTGCTCCAGATGTAGAAATTACATGTGGGACATCCAATAGCAGTGTCCGTAAAGTAGGGTGGGATCCCCAACAGAAAAGGCAACAGCAAGCAGTTTAAACTACTGCCGCCTGCAACACCTTGCGGCCAAACACAGCATCAGCTGAGGCCCGAACATCGACACTCCCCCAAATGCAAAGGCATGACATGCCAGTTGGTCAACTCGCCGATCTTCCAAATCCCGCAGTGTAGTAGTGTCGGGGGAGTGCATAATAGAGGTGTTGGACAGACTTAGAATTGGGGCATCGACCTCGGGTGGCGATGTCCAAAACTTGACCAGGTCGGCAGGAAAGGGATATTTCTTATCCACAGCTTTAGGAACCCCATGGAGTTTGCTGGGATGTTCCCATTCTTTCAGCACAAGGCTATTGAAATGAGTTTGTTCGGGAAACTCCAACCGCACCCTAGCGGCGTGAAACAGATCACCCCTTTGCTGGGGAGCCGCGGCAGGGGGAGAGAGGGATAATACATCAAAGATCTGGGTCAGCAGTCTATCAATGTCGTCCGAGGACCAATGATTAGAACCAGACTCTTCCTGTCCCCTGGACTCGTCGTCGTATGACCCTGAGTCAGAGAACAGTTCCCCTTCGTCTGAGGGGGAATGTGCATAGGAAAGCAAAAAATCATCAGATTCTATAGGAAATATAGTAGATTCAGGATTCAAATGACGCCTTTTGGCAGTGGCCTTGCGCGCCAAGGAGCCAGCAAGTAAGTTTTCCACACTAGCCAGTCTAGTGGCCAAATCAGTATGAGAATCCCCACTAGTATTGGGGGTTAGGCTCAGGCTTGGGGGAGTAGGGGAAGCAAGGCGAGGTGTGGGTCCAGCCTCGGAAGAGGTGGGAATACCGGCTAGCGCCTGCTGTGCACAAGGGACGCAGACCCGTGCATTGTCACCGCTGCTAGGCAAGACCCCACAAGCTACACACAGACGGGCTTGTTCCAAAGGAACCCCGTTCACAATATCCTGAGATGCCTCCATATGGTGATTATTATATACAATATGCCAGTAGGGATTGACGCTATAAAGCAACCCTGGATGCCCCAATGACCCGCTGGGAAGTGGGAGTGATTTTTTAAAAATCTGGACCGGGCCGGGAGAAGCCACCGAGGTTCACGGTCTGAAAGACACAAGGGGAACAGGGATGTCAGAGCCAAGCGAGGAGAAGCAAAAGCTAAAGAAAGGTCGCCCATGAGGGCACTTACAGAACAGCGAGGGGAGGACCGTCTTCACCACACGCACGTGAGAAAGAAATGGCGCCAAGCGAACCTCGAAGGGCGGGCCAGAACGGGAGATGACGCGGAACGCGCCAAACCAAACCACGCACCCCCCCCCCCCCCCCGGAGAACGCGCCGCTTGAAGGCGCGCAGCCAATCAGAAAGACAGTAGCTATGCAACTGACAACCGCTCTAGATAATCACCTCAGAGAGAAAACTGACAGGGTGAATACGGGAATAAAGACGCCGTAGCACACACGAACAGAGCCGCCGTCCGCGGCACGTAAAAAACAATAAGGCGCTGCGGCTAACTTAAACATAAGTGTGAAGCGCAGCTCTGACACTCGGTAACCGATAAAGGCTATAAGTCTCTAGTGTAATTAGGGCAAGGATAGGCCAACGTATACACAACCCCCCCTCTTTTTCCCCCCACTAACGGGGGGAACTAGGGAGGTAGGTGACCCAAAAATCGGGGTTCACCGCTACACGGGGCTGGGGGCACTGATGCGGGAGGGGCATCCACTGAAGGCACACCATTTGCCTTAATCGCCTACCCTATGGAGGGGGATTGCGGTGGAGCATGGCTCCGTAAGCACACTAGGTGCTGCCTACCTTCACCCGACCAACGCAGCCCAGGCTGGGAGGCATATTCTTTACAAAGAGGATGGGTGGAAATAGTCCCGCAGGGCCTCGGGCTGTAAAGCCCCGCTCGCCTGCGAGAGCGTGATACTTCATGTCTTCGCAGTTCCAGCACTGCAGAGAAATCTGGGGATTTGTGGGAGGTCCCTCGGTATATGAAGGGCCGGGAGGAGCTTGTTTTCTACATGTCTGCAGTGCACGGCGCCGGAGGATTACCCACATGTAATTACTACATCTGGAGCAGGACGTGCTGTATGCTTAGAATATCCTGGGTGTTGGTCCACTTTAAAGACGGGATCATCATCGTCAGATTCTTCATAGAACCAGGAATCAGGGTCCTGGCTTCTAGCCGTAATCACAGGTTGGCTTCATGAGGAAGCAGCAGACCCCTGAGCCAAGGCCCCAGGTGAAGCACACAGCACCTCAGAGTAACCCCTAGACCCTACAGATTCAGCTAAAGGGACAGGAGATGGGGGAATCTGATCAGGGACACAGGGTTCAATGGAACAGGTCTGCTTAACCTGTGGCAAAGGAGTATTTATTTCAAAAGCTACATCCACCAGGATCTTAATGAGGGGTTGAGCAGCTGGGAAATCAAAATCTCCTTGATCAATCAAAGAATGAATAAAATTGATCATGTCTAGACACATGGATTTAGAGTATCCCACAAATAATGCTTGCACAGCATCAGCATGGCTTTCCGTTAATGAAAGCAACTCCAGGATCCATTTTAGGCGGCTACGAACAGACTTTGGCAAAAGCTAGAGGGACTACAGGTCCCAGGATGCGCAATGCTCTGGCCAGGTGGGTGGCAGCAGGATTATGTCAGGACCGGTGAGTTCTCTAATGTGAACTTCCCGCCAGGGAGCAGAAAGTTTGGCCAGAGCAATGACACAACAACCAAAATGTAATTAAAGGTTTTAATAAAGGAAAAAGGAACAACAAAAAATATCTTAAGTTCAGATACAAAAATAAGGCTCACTAACAAAATACCTAATAACAAAAACAGATACCCTAAGGTGCTGGAACACTCACCCAAGGGCCTTATGACAGATGCCGGCAGTCTACAGACTCCGGTAGGAACGGGTACAGACTTTGGTTCAGATCTCCAGACACAAAACACCAAGTAACTGTAGCGATAACCTTTATCGCCGGAGGGCTTCACCGCCCGAGACGTCCTTTTCCCAATCGTAAGAGGTGCTGCTGGAATTCCAGAGTCGTCCGTGAGGAAACAGGAACAGCCCTTACAAGGGCTAGTGAATTGTAATATAGCGTTTCCCCCAATAAGAGACAGAACTTCAGTATTGAGGGTGAAGGTGAAGTGTACTTTATTAGTCCCACTCTAGGCCTTATATACACAAGTCTCCATGCAATGGGACCTCCCCCGTGGACCTCATGACAAATACACAGACCAACTCTGCCGGTGACGCAATCAGCAAAACAATAGGCGTCTGTAATACACTCAATCAGAACAATGCCATTGCCTGTGACGTAATCAATTAACACAAAGGCAGTTTATAATACAATCCAAACTACAATGACCTAATTAAGAAAAGGCCAGTGAATGACCCGGTGGGCAACTGAATAGTGATGACATCCAAAAGACAGAGCGTCTGTCACAATGCCCCCTTTTTGTGGAACACCCGGCAGACCCGGATTGACCCTGTTCGGGTTAACGTGGGGCTGTCCGGACTCTTGTTAGGGGCAGAGTTCTGTTTGCCAGGATAATCCATCTGCATTACTGGTTTGTCTACAGGGCCTGTACACACACACACACACACACACACACACATACACACATACAGTTGTACTCACAGGGTGCTGGTCTTGTACACACACCGTTGTACTCACAGGGTGCTGGTCTTGTACACACACAGTTGTACTCACAGGGTGCTGGTCTTGTCATTTCCCCCCAATAAGAGACAGAACTCAGTATTGAGGGTGAAGATGATACACCCACACACACATACAGTTGTACTCACAGGGTGCTGGTCATGTACACACACATGTACTCACAGGGTGCTGGTCTTGTACACACATACAGTTGTACTCACAGGGTGCTGGTCTTGTACACACACATGTACTCACAGGGTGCTGGTCTTGTACACACATACAGTTGTACTCACAGGGTGCTGGTCTTGTACACACACATGTACTCACAGGGTGCTGGTCTTGTACACACACATGTACTCACAGGGTGCTGGTCTTGTACACACACATGTACTCACAGGGTGCTGGTCTTGTACACACATACTCTCTTAGCTCTGGTTGCAAGGCATTGAGAAAATGTTCTAGTAAAAACAACTGTAGGCTTCCGGGGTGACAGCGTGCCGGGCTAACAAAGCCTCCTTTACCAGATGGTAGTGTGGTAAGTCCGCATCAGGGATGGCCCGGAAAGCATCGGAAGCTTTCCCAGATAGTTTCCCTGATAATATGGTGACCCATTCCTCCGTGGGTACCCGGTGTAAAGCGCACTGCCGTTCAAAATCGGCCAAAAATCCATCACTCATCGTCACTTTCCTGGAAGGACTTAAATGCTGCAAATGGAATCTTTTTCCCCCCAGTGTAACTGAGGCTCGGAGACACAGGGGCGCTGAGAGGCTGCTGGGTTGCGAGTCGTCGATCTTCCCTTCGCTTACTGGCCTCTGCCTCCGCTGCGGCGAAGACTCGGTCGATCAGTTCTTGTAATGGATTCGGCCATAGACCGACAATCTGTTCCGATCCACTTGAACGAGAGCAGCGTCTTCATCGATCTCTATATTGGTTTCGGTCCTCACTGCTGCACGATCCATTTCGATCAGCTCGGCTATCAGTTCCTGACGTGGGCGGTTGCTAGCTGACCTTCCCCGGCTCTCGAGTAGATCCTTCAGGGTCAGCCTTTTCAACTTGTCCTACTGACTCTCCATCAGGGTAGCACTCTCTCTGGGTACAAAGGACCATCCCACCGCTGCCACCAATTGTAGCGATAACCTTTATCGCCGGAGGGCTTCACCGCCCGAGACGTCCTTTTCCCAATCGTAAGAGGTGCTGCTGGAATTCCAGAGTCGTCCGTGAGGAAACAGGAACAGCCCTTACAAGGGCTAGTGAATTGTAATATAGCGTTTCCCCCAATAAGAGACAGAACTTCAGTATTGAGGGTGAAGGTGAAGTGTTTTTATTAGTGCCACTCTAGGCCTTATATACACAAGTCTCCATGCAATGGGACCTCCCCCGTGGACCTCATGACAAATACACAGACCAACTCTGCCGGTGACGCAATCAGCAAAACAATAGGCGTCTGTAATACACTCAATCAGAACAATGCCATTGCCTGTGACGTAATCAATTAACACAAAGGCAGTTTATAATACAATCCAAACTACAATGACCTAATTAAGAAAAGGCCAGTGAATGACCCGGTGGGCAACTGAATAGTGATGACATCCAAAAGACAGAGCGTCTGTCACAGTAACCAAACAAACAAAATCCTGCTGCACCAGGTGGAGGGCCGATCTTACTTAAATAGCCCCACACACCAGGTGCAGCAGATGATGGGGAGAGAGCAGCCAGAGCTCTGCTGACACCCGCTGGTGGCTACCGATACCGCAGATGGGGTAATAGACCCCAGCCACCAGCCGGGCATCAGCCAAACACCTGCCCTGTATAGGCCACGATGAACTAGTTTTTTTCCTACCTTGCAGTCCTTGACTACAGCTGAGATTAACCCACGTGTCGCTACTAGTGGTGGAATGGAAGAGATGAGAGAATGCGATTCTTTTCCTACGTTTTAATTTTAATCTATATTACACACTCTACAGAATATTCATGCATGTGTATACAATATATGATTTAATAGATCAACATAATAAAGAAATATAGAACAATTATATGGTTTTAGGCTTACTGGACTGCCTAGCATCCTTGGTCGTCTTGTTGTGAAACACCCAAATACACACAGCTAACATCCACCCCGAATGAGAATAACACAAATCTTTTCTTTTGAACATTGGAGAACTTCTGGAGTGATAATACCTATAATGCTTTTGCTTTTTTGTTTTCTCTCATTATATAAAATATTATGGACCTGCTGTTACTATTTCTAGTTCTCTGTAATCATTCTCTCATGTAGATTTTATACTTGCCTCATTTCTTATAATTCTATAATTGATACTCATGGTGCTCAGCTTGACGAGTAAGAACTTCTTCACAGCATTTGCCGTGGAGAAATCTGAAGCTATCACTGTAGATAACAGTAACACCTGCCTATATGGATTACATGGATGTGCTAGAACTAGCTTGGTCAGCAAAACTCATGTATTATAAAATAGTCTCATTAAATGTATGGTTTGTGACTTTAATAATTATGCTTTCTGTACAGTCAATTTTTGCAAAATCTAAATAAAACATATTAACAATCTTTAAACACATCATACAATATTGAATTCAAAATTTCAATGTGTTAAAATGATTAGCTTAAACCAATTAAAGAAAGGATTGGCACCGGCCGGAAATAAAATAAATGTATGTGGAGTGCTCAACCAATTAGTGTTGACCAAAGTAGACCATTCGATTCCAAATAAGGGACCCTGGGGATGCCCCTATGGGCACAAAAGGTGTGCAGACATTTTTTGTGCCCATAGGGGCATCTCCAGGGTCCCTTATTTGGAATCGTTAAAATGATGCTGACGCAAAAAGGATCTACTGTACTAAACCCGAGCCAATAGCTGGGGACGGGAGTTTTTTAGACTTCAGGGCCACCATTTAAAGTGGTTTCAATGTATTCTAATATATTTCATAAAAACCCATATTTGTTTCTGAGAAAAATATTTCCCACATTCCTACCAAAACTACGGCCTCACTCCTGTATTAACTTTGCCATGTTGGGTAAGTTGTGTTTTCCGAGAGAAACAGAACTTGTATATGGCTTCTCCCCGGTATGAAGTCTTTGATGACGAATAAGGTCTGATTTCTGAGAGAAACATTTCTCACATTCAGAACATGAATATGGCTTCTCCCCGGTATGAACTCTTTGATGACGAATAAGGGCTGATTTCTGAAAAAAAGAATACCCACATTCAGAACATGAATATGGCTTCTCCCCAGTATGCGTTCTTTTATGTAGGTTAAGGGCCGATTTCTGAAAAAAAGAATTCCCACATTGAGAACAGGAATATGGCTTCTCTCCTGTATGGAGTCTTTCATGACAGATAAGGTCTGGTTTGCGATAGAAACATTTCCCACATTCACGACATGAATATGGCCTCTCCCCAGTATGAATTCTTTCATGTGTGATAAGGGACGATTTCAGGAAATAAGACTTCCCACATTCAGAACATGAATATGGCTTCTCCCCTGTATGAAATCTTGTATGAATGATGAGGTGTGAGTTCTCAATAAAACATTTCCCACATTCAGAACACGAATATGGCTTTTCCCCTGTATGAATTCTTTCATGAACGATTAGGGCTGATTTGTCAGAGAAACATTTCCCACATTCAGAACACGAATATGGCTTTTCCCCTGTATGAATTCTTTCATGAATGATTAGGGCTGATTTGTAAGAGAAACATTTCCCACATTCAAAACATGAATATGGCTTCACCCCTGTATGAAGTCTTTCATGACTGATAAGGTGTGATTTCTGAGGGAAACATTTCCCACATTCAGAGCAGGAATATGGCTTATCTCCTATATTATCTGCTGCATGTGTGAAAAGTTCTGATTTTGGATGAAAGCATTTCCCACAGTCACTGGAACATTGTGTCTTAGAACTATGAGCTGTATGATGAGTGAGGACATCCATATTACACTCCTGTGTAGGGGGCTGAGACAAGAGATGCACATGGTGGTTTGAGGTAGTCGGTTCTCCTGTAGACCTTGCTGTTGAGTCTTCTCTTCTAGCATCGGGAGAGATAACAGCATGGCTAGTCTGATTAATGTGACTGGATTGTGTACCTGGAGAGCATGGAAAATACAGAAGGTTAAATTGCAACTCTGCTCTATTTCACAGTTTCAACATAAAGCGGGGTCTGCTGAGAGGAACTGTTGTTTAAAGTGGACCAACACCCACCCCAAAAACGTACCTTATCGGCGACGGACAAGGCGCCGCCGCCGCCTCCCGCGCGTCCCTCTAGCAGTTTGTGAATGGCCGTCGCGGTTGCGTGCCCTGTAAGAGGGACGCGCGAGACGCGGCAGCTTATTTGTCGCTTGTCCGTCGCCGATAAGGTAAGATTTTAGGGGCTTTCTGGGGGGTTTCACACAGCGGGGCGCCCCCTGGGTGTTGGTCCACTTTAAGCTCAGCAATGAATACAGAGGCACAGCTTATGGTTAGAACAGAACATCGATGCTCCAGAAGAGCAAAGGGAGCTGGGGGGTGACAGAAGATTTGTATTTGTAGTGTAACACCTCCAACTATAATCAATAGACAATGCAAGTAATAATGGTGTGACCCCATTGATTCTTTCAATGATCACATAAGGATTAATAAAATTAGAAACAGGAGGAAGGGAAATCCCAGAATTTCCCCACCCCAGCTACCACTACCACTCAGCACTTTAACTGTGTTACAGTTTTATTAGCCATATTAGCCTTATAAAAAGGACTCTTACATGCCATATAAAGGGGTGCTTTGCACTATTCATAATTACATGTACCGTATCTTTAAGCCTATAAACATGCACCTAGGATTTAGAGGAGGAAAATAAGAAAAATAATATTCTGAACCAAATGTTGTAAACCAAATAATAGGCAGGATGCAGAATCGCCCAATTGTGGCATTTCCCCTCCTAATCCCCATAGACAGTGTGACATCCCCCCCCCCATCCTATTCCCCATGGGTAGTGTGGCATTCCCCTCATTCCCCATAGGCAGTGTGACATTCCCCTCATTCCCCATAGGCAGTGTGACATTCCCCTCATTCCCCATAGGCAGTGTGACATTCCCCTCATTCCCCATAGGCAGTGTGGCATTCCCCCCCATCCAATTTCCATAAGCATTGTTGCACTCCCCATAGGCAGTTTAGCATCCCCCCCTCCCATTCCTCATATGCAGTGTGGCATTCCCTCATCCCATTCCTCATAGGCAGTGTGGCATTCACCCCTTCAATTCCCATAGGCAGTGTGACTCCCCCCCCCATCTTATTCCAAAAGCCATTGTGGCACCCCCTCCAATTCCCATAAGAATTGTGGCATTTGCCCCTCACATTCCCCATACACATTGTGACATCCCCCCTCCCATTCCCCATAGGCAGTGTGGCATTCCCCATCCCATTCCCCATAGCCAGTGTGTTATTTCCCCATCCCATTCCCCATAGGACGAGTGGCACCCCATCCCCCACGGGCAGTGTGGCATTCCCCCCTCTCATTCCCCATAAGCAGTGTGGCATTCCACCTCCTATTTCCATAGGCAGTATGGCATTCCCTCCTCCCATTCCCATAGGCAGTGAGGCAAACCCGCTTTCCCATAGGCAGTGTGACCCCCGCCCCCATTCCTCCTTAGGAAGTGTTGCATTCCCCCCCTCCCATTCCCATAGGTAGTGTGGCACCCCCCTCTCATTCTCACAGGCATTGTGGCATTTCCCCCTCCTAGTCCCATAGGCAGTGAGGCTCAAAGACATAGAAGAAGCCAGACAAATCCCAGCAGCACCCTCACACACAGCTGAAGGGGTCCTCTGCTGCGCAGGGTGTGAGAGGGACAGGATAGGTATGGGGAAGTGAGGGTGCAGAAAGGGCATGGGAGAGTAAAGATGGAAGGAGGGGGTCAACAGGTGAGGGGGTCCTCTGGTGAGAAGAGGCACCTCCAGGCATTGTGGCATCCCTCTTCCCATAGGAATTTCTTAATGAGTCACATAGAGATCATACAGTCACTTGAGTGGTGCCAGTGGCCCAGGAGCAGTACCATGGCGAGACAGAGGAAGGTTAGTGTCTAACATCCTGGTAGAGAGCGACAAAACCTCAAGTGCAGATTTATGAGAGACACAGAAAAGCCTGTGGAGAGGGAACAGGAAATGGAGGAATCTTTCATATAGAAGGTTTATTACTCACCTGGAGTGATCTGCAGAGAGGTTCCCTCCTCTTTTTTTCTCACAAATCCTCCATCCTCCTCCTCAGTTTCCACAATACTCACTATGGTGTCTCGGGGGTCTGTGATTAAACATGAGAGTGAGGTTATTATAGTGTGTTCAGGACTGAGAAGTAGAGTGTGTGGAGTAACTGAAACCTTTATATAGAAGGTTTATTACTCACCTGAGCTGAACCACAGAGGAAATTCCTCCTCTTCGTCCTTCACAGATACATTTTCCTCCTCCTCAGTTATCACATTTGTCACTGTAGTATCTCCGGGGTCTGTGAATAAGGATGAGGGAGATGCCATAGGAAAAATACAATTCTGTGAAATACTCACCTGTAGAATTGATATTATACGCATACAGCACGTCCTGCTCCAGATATAGTAATAACATGTGGGTAATCCTCCGCCAGAGGGCGCTGTTCACTGCAGACATGCAAAAACGGGCTCCTCCCAGCCCTACATATACCGAGGGACCTCCCACAAATCCCCAGCATTGAAAAGCAGTGAGAAGGAGAAGCCGGGAGAAACCAACCACCCAAAAACTGGCAACAATAACAATGATAACAATCACCATACAGGGGATCCAGAACAGAGTGAAAGCAGGGTGGGGTGGAGCAGGACCTGCTGTATGCGTATAATATCAATTCTACAGGTGAGTATTTCACAGAATTGTATTATTCTAAGCATACAGCACGTCCTGCTCCATCTATAATACTTACACATGGGACATCCAATAGCAGTGTCCATAAATAGGGTGGGATCCCCATGAAAAAAGGCACAGCAGACAGAAAAAGTGCTGTCACCTGCAAACATTGGAAACATGAGCCAATGCTCTAACGTCAACCTTATAAAAAACCTTTAAAAAGGATGAACTGAACACAAGCAGTGATCTAGCAAACTTGTTCAACAGAACCTGGTGCTGAAAGGCCCAAGCCAAGCACAATTAGGAACAGAATCAAAAAGAGAACAAGATTCTTCCCCAAAAAGAATAGGCCAGAGTACAGCCTGACCACGCCACTGCCAAAGGTAGCCATGGTAAACTTAGAACTCGAAGAACTTAGAAGAGCCGAAACCTTTACTTAGGATCAGAAGGACAATCAAGCCAAGTAAGACCGATCCAAAGGGCACGTACACCCCTGGAAGTAGACGAGATCCAGCGCGTACGGATGGAGACGCCTGTAAACCCCAAAGGGCATAAGACCCCCTCAGGGACAAGAGACAATCCAGGAAAGGCCTCCCAACACCTGTTGAGGGATGCAGATCCCCTTACTTCAGAGTAATTAAGGAAAAAGCCCAGAGGCAAACAAAGATCTTGAAAAAAAGAGCATAAAACACCACCTTAGACATAAGGTCCGGCGTAAGACGGAACATCCACCTCATAGTGTATATATAAATATATATGATGAACGAGGGCTAGCTAAACAGAGCCGCCCTCTTCAGCACACGTCTGACTGAAGCAACAGCCCCCAGAAGATCACATGAGGGAAGGAACAGTTCAGACAACAACCGGACTAGGACCAAAGGGAACACCCCGTAAGGTAAACAGAATAAAATAACCCCAAACGGGAGCATAGAATTTCCTGGGGGATGCACCTGAGCAACCCCTGAAGACTGCTTAACAAGGAAGACTGAACAAGACTTCTACAGGAAGGCGGACAGGCGAAACCTAAAACCTTCAGAGTACCGAGTTGGGGAGCCAACTCCAGCCCATGCTGTGATAACTCTAGAACCCTGGGAACAGAGAACATCCAACAGGGGAGAGAGCTAGACCCAAACCGAACAATACGGGTACAACATACCCAAACATAGACGGCCGGAAGGAAGAAGAAGAACATTCTTCCGGAAGGAAGAAGAAGAACATTCTGGGACAATAACCAAGGGCAGAGCCCCTGTGATAGTGACGGGGCCCAACGGAGCCACACCAGTTGTACCTCAGTGGGGCACTAGGATAGAACCTCCTGCCACAGGAGGACAGCCATCGGAGCTAATACCAATGAAGTGCAAGGAAAGTTGACCCCCCACTTAGATCAGGATCAGAACCTTCCTGGAGGATCATCCTGTTCCGAGACTCTCAAAGATAACAAAGGTACAGGCCACTGTCCTCAGATAGACCAGGAGTTACCAAACAGACAGGTCCAGAAGAGGAGTAGTCCAGCCAGATAGAGTCGAAGGCTCCCTGTTTCAACAAAGTCAGTAGATGAAAGGACCCCCTAAGGGCCTCACCTAGGAACCACGGGGGATATCAGAAGAGACAACCCCCCCCCCGTCAACCTGCAAGACTTGGTACCCATGGTGACCATCAACAGGACGATGCAAGAAGGGAGAGGATGCTCCCTGACAGATTCCTTGAATTTAACCAACTCAAGAGGAATCACCGCAACTAGGGGGAAAGATCACAGACCTAGTTCCAGGGGTGCTGTAACCCTGTCCAGAACTAATAACATAGGTTGCCGCAGAGCCCAAGGGCTCCGAGTATAAGGGACATCATCTGAGCAGCCACCAACGGCCCCACCAGCTGCAATCCTGCCTGGTGAAAGTAAGGTGACAGCAAAGAGGGACAGAGACCGTGTCACCAGAAGTCCACTTATTGCCAAGGAAGAAGGTACTAGCCAGAACCGGATCCAAAGGCAATCCTAGGAATGGAGATACTGGAGAAGGGGACAAAGAGGAATTGAGGTGATTAAACACCCATCCAAATAACTCCCCAGAAAACAACACCTAGCCGAGTAATCTGCGCAGCCTGATGAGGGGATTGTAAGTAAAAAGGACGACCTGATAGGTCCTTGTGCAACTGCCCCTTGGTCTCATCCGAGACATCACCCCCATCCGAGCATTCAGCGAACACGGGGAGCGGAAGAGTGGCCCAATAGCAAGGACACAATCAGCGGTGTTGACCCACCAACACCAACCTGTAAGAGCCTCGGTGTCCCGAAGACACATGGGAGCCAACATAAGCATCTTAGAATTCCGCGGACGGCCAGAAGACCACCGGTGTACAGGGCCCTGGAGGCCCAACTCAGACACACCATGCAAAAATGCCTGTGGATACAAATTGCCGAACCCATGGAGGGTTAGTATAGGCGAAGCCACTTCATCCTCAAGGGGAATGTGGAACAAATTGGTGTAGCGGCCCCTGCCTCTGTCTGTGAAGGGCATCCTGCCAATGACCCCAGACCTAGCAGACCAAGCAAGGCCTGCACCAACACCAGAGGAAAGACAGGGACCAGAAGCACCCTGACAAGTTCGGTGAAGTACCGCCCAGCAAACACTGTCCTGCATCAGGAGGAAACTACCTCCTGAATCCACCAGAGCGAGGCATGATGCCTCCTGATAGGAGCAAGGTGCTGTGGCCATCCCCTCACCCAGGCGGGCGAGGGCGTCCCATCATGCTTGGGGGGTTTTGGTGAAGGATTTGGACTTAGCCCGGCCTGAGGGCCCTGGACATTGTCTGCCGCTCCTGGGGCAGGAGTCTGCACCAGACCCTGGAAAGGGCACCCCTGGTTCTTGTTTAAAACTATGATACGGAGGGGGAGGGGTATCCTTGCTCCGAGGGGGCCTAGACGGCCGCCCTTGATGGGGTGAATTGCCCTCTTTTCCAAATAGGTCCAGACAGGCCCCAAAAAGGCGTTGCCCTCTAAAGGGAAGCCCAGTCAGAGTCCTTTTAGCAGCATCGTCAGCACCCCACTCTCGCAGCCAGAGCAAGCGACGTATAGCCACCACTAGGGCAGAGGTCCTCGCACACATTCTGATGGTGTCATCCAGAGCTAAAAGGATAAATTTAACAAAAATATCACAACTGGAGAGTGCATTAAACACCTCCCAGGGTAGATCCTCCGGGTGAGACTCAAGCATCTTTCTTATGAGGGTTCTAGCGGCCACTGCAGTGATGGCCGCGGCACAGACAGGACGCAGCGCCGTTCCTGCACAAGCAAAGGCGTGTGAAGCCAGCCTATCGATGCGCCGGTCCTCGGCATCCCGAAGGGTGCTGTAAGCCGGGGATGTAATGAAGGGGGGGTTAGGAACCCCAATGATCGGTGCGTCCACCACGGCGGGAGATGACCAACAATCAACCACCTCAGGGGGAAAAGGGTATTTCCAATCCCAGTCCTCTGGGGTCCCTGGAAGTTTAGTGGGACATTCCCATTCCTTGAGTACAAGAGCGTGGAAGTGAGCCTGCTCGAGAAATTCCAAGTGCGCAGTATGGAAGCGCTCCCCTCTCGGCTTGGGGACCGCGCCAGGGAGCGAGATAGACAGGGCCTTAAAAATCCTAAGCAACATACCATCAACATCAAGCTGGCCCCAATCGTCCTGGCCAGAATCATCATGACTCCTCGGCCTCTCATCAGAGGAACCTGGGTCAGAGGACAGATCTCCATCGTCAGACGGAGCACTATCACGCGGAGAAGAGAACTCCTCCGATCCCATAGCAAAGGCCGAAGCCGGGGGCGTCAAGGGCCGCTTCCTGCCATGCCCCAAGCGTTGGGACAACCCCGCAACAATCTGGTCAACCGTAGGCCGTCAGGTTGTAACTCCCCACTTGTACCTGGCTCAACAGGAGTGAGATTTAGGCATGGGGAAAGGAGAGTATAGGAGCGAGGTGCAGCCACAGGCGCAGGTCGCAGGGCCAGCATCTGCTCGGTACAGGGCGCTCAGACCCGTGCCCTGTCAGCATCAGTATGGGGGAGTCCACACGCTATACACAGCCGGTCTTGTCCCAGAGGGACCCCGGTAACACAATCCTGAGATGCCTCCATATGGTGATTATCTAGGCACAGTATGCCGGTAGGAATTTTGCAATAGGCAACCCTGGATGCCCCAACGACCCGCTGATTAATGTGGGAGAATTGTAGGTAGGCCCGCTAATATCTATCTATCTATCTATCTAGCCGGGAGAAGCCACCGAAGACTTGGCGTCTGAAAGACATAAAGGGAGAAGAGGTGTCAGGGCCATGCGCAGCTGGAAAGACATATAATAAAGAATCACCCGCGAGGGCACTTACAGACCAAGGGAGGAGGGGAACCACGACCACGCACGCGAAGATTATAAAAATGGCGCCCAGCGAACCTCGAAGGGCGGGCTCGATGCTCGGCCGTGACGCGGAGCGCGCCAAGTCAAGTCCCCGCCCACCCCGAAGAGCACGAAGCTCTGAGGTAGTAGTCAAAAAAGCAAGGATAAAATCACAACACATTTTGTAACAGAAAGGCGCCGCAGCATCTAGACGACGCAGCTAACTATGTAGAAAGAGACACATATGGCGGCAGCCCAAAACAGAATAAAGAGCAAGCAGCGCGGCTCTGACACCCAGATGTTAATAAAGGGCAGAATACGGCCAAAGGCGTGACATAACAGTACACTGGGACCGCCACACACCCCCCCCCTTTCTTTTCCCCCTAACTAATTGGGGAAATGAGGGAGGGTGGCGACCCTATAAACAGGGTCCACCACTACTCAGGGCATGGGGCAATAATGCGGGAGGGGCATCCACTAGAGGCTCACCATCAGCCTAACCACCTACCCTATGGTGGGGGATTGCGGTGGAGCGTAGCTCCGTGAGCAAACATGGTGCTGCCTACCTTCACCCGACCAGCGCAGCCCAGGCTGGGAGGCACATCGTTGAAGAGGACGGGTGGGAATAGTCCTGCAGGGCCACAGGCTGTAATAGCCCCGCTCGCCTGCGAGAGAGTGATACTTCATGTCTTCGCAGTTCAGCACTGCAGAGAAATCTGGGGATTTGTGGGAGGTCCCTCGGTATATGTAGGGCCGGGAGGAGCTTGTTTTTGCATGTCTGCAGTGAACAGCGCCCTCTGGCGGAGGATTACCCATGTGTAAGTATTATAGATGGAGCAGGACGTGCTGTATGCTTAGAATATGCAAATGTGTGGTAATATAGGTGTGCTCAGTGGCGCCCCCACTTACCCTGTGATGGGAGGAGCTGCTGACCCTCCATCATGGTGTCTCCCCTGTAGAGATCCTGGTGTCCTTCTGCCCAATACTCCCCCTATAATCAGATATAGCCCCGCCTCTTACCCTATGATGGGAGGAGCCGCTGAGCCTCCATCATGGTGTCTCTCCTGTAGAGATCTTGGTGTCCTCCTGCCCAATACTCCCCCCTATAATCAGATATAGCCCCGCCTCTTACCCTGTGATGGGAGGAGCCTCTGAGCCTCCATCATGGTGTCTCCCCTGTAGAGATCCTGGTGTCCTTCTGCCCAATACTCCCCCTATAATCAGATATAGCCCCGCCTCTTACCCTGTGATGGGAGGAGCTGCTGAGCCTCCATCATGGTGTCTCCCCTGTAGAGATCCTTGTGTCCTCCTGCCCAATACTCCCCCTATAATCAGATATAGCCCCGCCTCTTACCCTGTGATGGGAGGAGCCTCTGAGCCTCCATCATGGTGTCTCTCCTGTAGAGATCTTGGTGTCCTTCTGCCCAATACTCCCCCTATAATCAGATATAGCCCCGCCTCTTACCCTGTGATGGGAGGAGCCGCTGAGCCTCCATCATGGTGTCTCCCCTGTAGAGATCTTTTTGTTCTTCTGCCCGGATACTCGCCCTGCCTGTTCGCTGTGTAGGCGTCTCTCTGGAAGACATGAGATGTGAGATAAAGCCTCTGGAGCCTCAGAGATATAGAAGAAGCCATGTGACGACATATCCCAGCAGCACCCGCTCACACACAGCTGAAGGGGTCCTCTGCTGAGCAGGGTGTGCGAGGGACAGGATATGTATGGGGGAAGTGAGGGTGCAGGAAGGGCATGGGAGAGTAAAGATGGCAGTAGGGGGTCTACTGGTGAGTAGGGGGGGGTGAGGGGGCCCTCTGGGGAGAAGGGGCACCTCCAGGTTGGGCAACTGTATATTCCCTGGGGTGAGCAGAGTCACAGGCTGAGAACAGATAAACACCAGACATGTAACCCGTTTACACCCCCAGAGGCAGGCCGACGACTACCCGGGGCATGAGAGGTCCAAGGCCTCGGGCAGTCCTCCGGTGGTCGCAGACTTGGGGAAGGTGAAAAAGCGGGTGGGCAGTACACAGCACGGCAGACAGATGTACAGCAGGTATAGGAGGACAGGAAGTAACCAGGGGGTAGCAAAAGGCCTGAGCCCAGCACAGACAACATAGGGCCTGGGCACCAGTATAGGGAATATAAGACTTACACCCCAAAGCTACAAGGATATCAGAGGACTGGAGAGCACATGGACACTGACTTTCCCAGGACCGGCATCTGTCACGGCCCTCCCCTGCATGTGAGCCCTCTGCTGGATTCTAATGGGTAAGAGAAGACCTGGGGGGTAAAACTGGCCAAGAAGAGACAAAGGAGCAAAGGGTGGATGATGCCCATGAGCAGTGGTGGACTAGAGTCAGAAACCGGCCCTGGAATATTCCTGTCAGACCGGCCCTGTATATCTGTATCTGTTAATATCACAGCAATGTGCTGCTATGTTTGCGAGTCCTTCGGAGGAAGTGACCTGCTAAAGGAAACATGTACAATACCATTATTACCCTCCACAGCAGGTGCTTAAATCCGGACCTTCACCCTGAATAAGAGCCTATCGTATATGTTTCCCACACCCTGTACATACAGATTGCTCACATTAATCCGGACCTTCACCCTCAATAAGAGTCTATCTTATATGTTTCCCACACCCTGTACATACAGATTGCCCACATTAATCCGGACCTTCACCCTGAATAAGAGTCTATCTTATATGTCTCCCCCCCCCCCCGTACATACAGATTGCCCACATTAATCTGGACCCTCACCCTGAATAAGAGCCTATCTTATATGTTTCCCACACCCTGTACATACAGATTGCCCACATTAATCCGGACCTTCACCCTGAATAAGAGTCTATCTTATATGTTTCCCACACCCTGTACATACAGATTGCTCACATTAATCCGGACCTTCACCCTCAATAAGAGTCTATCTTATATGTTTCCCACACCCTGTACATACAGATTGCTCACATTAATCCGGACCTTCACCCTGAATAAGAGCCTATCGTATATGTTTCCCACACCCTGTACATACATTAATCCGGACCCTCACCCTGAATAAGAGCCTATCTTATATGTTTCCCACACCCTGTACATACAGATTGCTCACATTAATCCGGTCCTTCACCCTGAATAAGAGCCTATCTTATATGTTTCCCACACCCTGTACATACAGATTGCTCACATTAATCCGGACCTTCACCCTGAATAAGAGCCTATCGTATATGTTTCCCACACCCTGTACATACAGATTGCCCACATTAATCCGGACCTTCACCCTGAATAAGAGCCTATCTTATATGTTTCCCACACCCTGTACATACAGATTGCTCACATTAATCCGGACCTTCACCCTGAATAAGAGCCTATCGTATATGTTTCCCACACCCTGTACATACAGATTGCCCACATTAAAAATCATCCTACCTGCATCTACTGCATGTTATGAGCCTTTAAACATCCAAGATGGCGGCTTATGGAAGCCGCCATCTTATCAGGCAGCCTGCAAACAGGAAGTGCCTCCTGACTGTGCTGCTCTGCATTCTGGGACTGCTGACCTTTTCCCGACCCCAGCTCTGCTCTGTCTGAGCAAAGCACAGCTATAACCCGCCCCCCCTGTACCTTATCCCACTCTCCTCTCCTCAGTAAGTGTGATGCTTCTGAGTCAAGATGGCGGCGCCCATATCCTAAAGTCCTGAACAGAGTTGCAGCCCAGTGGGGGAAAGAATAATAAGTTAGTGACTAAAAACGTAAAATATATTAATTTTAGATGCTGGGGAATCGTTTAAAGTGGACCAACACCCTCCCATGATCGGCCCAGGAATGATCAGACCCCTGACTGCGGGGTCCCCCGATCGGGGGTGCCCCGCTGTGTAAACCCCTCAGAAACCCCTAAATTCCTACCTGCTCCTCGTTCCAGCGCGGGCCGCCGCCTCCCGCGCGTCCCTCTAGCAGGACGCGCACCCGCACCACCTGTTAGTGAATGGCCGGCGCAGGCGCGCGCCCTGTAAGAGTGACGCGCGGGAGGCGGCGGCGGGGGCGCGCTCTCTTGTCTGTTGCTGCCTCCCGCTTCTCTGCCAGCAGGGATTGGCTGCAGCGGTCACATGGGAGCGAGGAGAGGTGATAGTCAAAATCCTGGGTGTTGGTCCACTTTAGGAGTTTGGGTTTTTTATTAAATCACGCTGAAGGTCCGGTTTAACCAACGTAGATGACACTAAGAGCAAGGAATAGAAGTGTGAGGAAAGCTCTAAGAGCCTTTCTCACATTAGCTAATGTTACTTAGGATAATGCTGAACAATGGTGCGCATGGCAGGATTGCAAGGAGAAAGCCACAGCCGCCCCCTGGCAGTTTGCATGAGATTACCCAGAAGGCCCAGCGGGGGAAAGAGTAAGTGAGCGACTAATAAGTTAAAACATAAGAATTTTAGATTTCAGTGAATAGTTTTTTAAAGTGGAACAAAACCCAGGATTTTGACTATCCTGGGTTTCGGTCCTTTCCCCCCGGGGCGGCGCTGTGTGAAAATCCCCCACATCGCCCTAAGTCAACTCACCTCTTCCCGGTCCTACGGCGCATGCGCGGCTGCTCGTCCAATCAGCGCGGTCGGAGCCACTGATGTCACGTTGTCTAAGCCTTCCCCTAAGGCCAGTGGCTCCGAGTGCGCCGACCAGGGCCGGTGTTAGCACCCGGCAAGACCGGTCAGCTGCCAAGGGCCCCACCCATCAGGAGGCCCCACTGACAGCTGGCACAATGTGGTTAAAGAGCTGCACACACTTCCTTTCTCTGTCTCTCTGCTCCATCCATCCCTGTCTCTTCACCTCTGCCCCATTGGTTGTATGTCACCTCTGCCTCATACATCCCTATCCCCTGACCCATTCATCCCTATCCCCTGACCCATTCATCCCTATCCCCTGACCCATCCATCCCTATCCCCTGACCCATCCATCCCTATCCCCTGACCCATTCATCCCTATCCCCTGACCCATCCATCCCTATCCCCTGACCCATTCATCCCTATCCCCTGACCGATCCATCCCTATCCCCTGACCCATCCATCCCTATCCCCTAACCCATTCATCCCTATCCCCTGACCCATTCCTCCCTATCCCCTGACCGATCCATCCCTATCCCCTGACCCATCCATCAATATCCCCTGACCCATCCATCAATATCCCCTGACCCATCCATCCCTATCCCCTGAGCCATCCATCCCTATCCCCTGACCCATTCCTCCCTATCCCCTGACCCATTCCTCCCTATCCCCTGACCCATTCCTCCCTATCCCCTGACCCATTCCTCCCTATCCCCTGACCATCCCTATCCCCTGACCCATCCATCTCTATCCCCTGACCCATCCATCCCTATCCCCTGACCCATCCATCTCTATCCCCTGACCCATCCATCCCTATCCCCTGACCCATCCATCTCTATCCCCTGACCCATCCATCTCTATCCCCTGACCCATCCATCTCTATCCCCTGACCCATCCATCTCTATCCCCTGACCCATCCATCCCTATCCCCTGACCCATTCATCCCTATCCCCTGACCCATTCATCCCTATCCCCTGACCCATCCATCCCTATCCCCTGACCCATCCATCCCTATCCCCTGACCCATTCCTCCCTATCCCCTGACCCATTCAGCCCTATCCCCTGACCATCCCTATCCCCTGACCCATCCATCCCTATCCCCTGACCCATTCATCCCTATCCCCTGACCCATTCATCCCTATCCCCTGACCCATTCATCCCTATCCCCTGACCCATTCCTCCCTATCCCCTGACCCATCCATCTCTATCCCCTGACCCATCCATCCCTATCCCCTGACCCATCCATCCCTATCCCCTGACCCATCCATCCCTATCCCCTGACCCATTCATCCCTATCCCCTGACCCATCCATCCCTATCCCCTGACCCATTCATCCCTATCCCCTGACCCATTCATCCCTATCCCCTGACCCATTCCTCCCTATCCCCTGACCCATCCATCTCTATCCCCTGACCCATCCATCCCTATCCCCTGACCCATCCATCCCTATCCCCTGACCCATCCATCCCTATCCCCTGACCCATTCATCCCTATCCCCTGACCTATTCATCCCTATCCCCTGACCCATCCATCCCTATCCCCTGACCCATCCATCCCTATCCCCTGACCCATTCATCCCTATCCCCTGACCCATTCATCCCTATCCCCTGACCCATTCATCCCTATCCCCTGACCCATTCATCCCTATCCCCTGACCCATTCCTCCCTATCCCCTGACCCATCCATCAATATCCCCTGAGCCCTGACCCATCCATCCCTGTCCCCTGACCCATCCATCCCTATCCCCTGACCCATTCATCCCTATCCCCTGACCCATCCATCCCTATCCCCTGACCCATTCATCCCTATCCCCTGACCCATTCATCCCTATCCCCTGACCCATTCCTCCCTATCCCCTGACCCATTCATCCCTATCCCCTGACCATCCCTATCCCCTGACCCATCCATCTCTATCCCCTGACCCATCCATCCCTATCCCCTGACCCATCCATCCCTATCCCCTGACCCATCCATCCCTATCCCCTGACCCATCCATCCCTATCCCCTGACCCATTCATCCCTATCCCCTGACCCATCCATCCCTATCCCCTGACCCATTCATCCCTATCCCCTGACCCATCCATCCCTATCCCCTGACCCATCCATCCCTATCCCCTGACCCATCCATCTCTATCCCCTGACCCATCCATCCCTATCCCCTGACCCATTCATCTCTATCCCCTGACCCATTCATCCCTATCCCCTGACCCATCCATCCCTATCCCCTGACCCATCCATCTCTATCCCCTGACCCATCCATCCCTATCCCCTGACCCATCCATCCCTATCCCCTGACCCATTCATCTCTATCCCCTGACCCATTTATCCCTATCCCCTGAGACCTGACCCATCCATCCCTATCCCCTGACCATCCCTATCCCCTGACCCATCCATCTCTATCCCCTGACCCATCCATCCCTATCCCCTGACCCATCCATCCCTATCCCCTGACCCATTCATCCCTATCCCCTTACCCATTCCTCCCTATCCCCTGACCCATCCATCTCTATCCCCTGACCCATCCATCCCTATCCCCTGACCCATCCATCTCTATCCCCTGACCCATCCATCCCTATCCCCTGACCCATCCATCTCTATCCCCTGACCCATCCATCCCTATCCCCTGACCCATCCATCCCTGTCCCCTGACCCATCCATCCCTATCCCCTGACCCATCCATCTCTATCCCCTGACCCATCCATCCCTATCCCCTGACCCATCCATCTCTATCCCCTGACCCATCCATCCCTATCCCCTGACCCATCCATCTCTATCCCCTGACCCATCCATCTCTATCCCCTGACCCATCCATCTCTATCCCCTGACCCATCCATCCCTATCCCCTGACCCATCCATCCCTATCCCCTGACCCATCCATCTCTATCCCCTGACCCATCCATCCCTATCCCCTGACCCATTCATCTCTATCCCCTGACCCATCCATCCCTATCCCCTGACCCATCCATCTCTATCCCCTGACCCATCCATCCCTATCCCCTGACCCATCCATCCCTATCCCCTGACCCATTCATCTCTATCCCCTGACCCATTCATCCCTATCCCCTGACCATCCCTATCCCCTGACCCATCCATCTCTATCCCCTGACCCATCCATCCCTATCCCCTGACCCATCCATCCCTATCCCCTGACCCATCCATCCCTATCCCCTGACCCATTCATCTCTATCCCCTGACCCATTCATCCCTATCCCCTGACCATCCCTATCCCCTGACCCATCCATCTCTATCCCCTGACCCATCCATCCCTATCCCCTGACCCATTCATCTCTATCCCCTGACCCATTCATCCCTATCCCCTGACCCATCCATCCCTATCCCCTGACCCATCCATCTCTATCCCCTGACCCATCCATCCCTATCCCCTGACCCATCCATCCCTATCCCCTGACCCATTCATCCCTATCCCCTGACCCATCCATCCCTATCCCCTGACCCATTCATCCCTATCCCCTGACCCATCCATCTCTATCCCCTGACCCATTCATCCCTATCCCCTGACCCATCCATCTCTATCCCCTGACCCATTCATCCCTATCCCCTGACCCATTCATCCCTATCCCCTGACCCATTCATCCCTATCCCCTTACCCATTCATCCCTATCCCCTGACCCATCCATCCCTATCCCCTGACCCATTCATCCCTATCCCCTGACCCATCCATCTCTATCCCCTGACCCATTCATCCCTATCCCCTGTCCCCTGACCCATTGATCCCTATCCCCTGAGCCATTCCTCCCTATCCCCTGACCCATTCCTCCCTATCCCCTGACCCATTCATCCCTATCCCCTGACCATCCCTATCCCCTGAGCCCTGACCCATTGATCCCTATCCCCTGAGCCATTCCTCCCTATCCCCTGACCCATTCATCCCTATCCCCTGACCCATCCATCCCTATCCCCTGACCCATCCATCTCTATCCCCTGACCCATCCATCCCTATCCCCTGACCCATCCATCCCTATCCCCTGACCCATTCATCCCTATCCCCTGACCCATCCATCCCTATCCCCTGACCCATTCATCCCTATCCCCTGACCCATCCATCTCTATCCCCTGACCCATTCATCCCTATCCCCTGACCCATCCATCTCTATCCCCTGACCCATTCATCCCTATCCCCTGACCCATTCATCCCTATCCCCTGACCCATTCATCCCTATCCCCTGACCCATCCATCCCTATCCCCTGACCCATCCATCTCTATCCCCTGACCCATTCATCCCTATCCCCTGTCCCCTGACCCATTGATCCCTATCCCCTGAGCCATTCCTCCCTATCCCCTGACCCATTCCTCCCTATCCCCTGACCCATTCATCCCTATCCCCTGACCATCCCTATCCCCTGAGCCCTGACCCATTCATCCCTATCCCCTGACCCATTCCTCCCTATCCCCTGACCCATTCCTCCCTATCCCCTGACCCATTCATCCCTATCCCCTGACCCATCCATCCCTATCCTCTGACCCATTCATCCCTATCCCCTGACCCATTCATCCCTATCCCCTGAGCCATTCCTCCCTATCCCCTGACCCATTCATCCCTATCCCCTGACCCATTCATCCCTATCCCCTGACCCATCCATCCCTATCCTCTGACCCATTCATCCCTATCCCCTGACCCATTCATCCCTATCCCCTGACCCATTCATCCCTATCCCCTGACCCATTCATCCCTATCCCGAGCCCTGACCCATCCATCCCTATCCCCTGACCCATCCATCCCTATCCCCTGACCCATCCATCCCTATCCCCTGACCCATTCATCCCTATCCCCTGACCCATTCATCCCTATCCCCTGACCCATCCATCCCTATCCCCTGACCCATTCCTCCCTATCCCCTGACCCATTCATCCCTATCCCCTGACCCATCCATCCCTATCCCCTGACCCATTCATCCCTATCCCCTGACCCATCCATCCCTATCCCCTGACCCATCCATCCCTATCCCCTGACCCATCCATCCCTATCCCCTGACCCATTCCTCCCTATCCCCTGACCCATTCATCCCTATCCCCTGACCCATTCCTCCCTATCCCCTGACCCATTCCTCCCTATCCCCTGACCCATTCATCTCTATCCCCTGACCCATCCATCCCTATCCCCTGACCCATCCATCCCTATCACCTGACCCATCCATCCCTATCCCCTGACCCATCCATCCCTATCCCCTGACCCATTCATCCCTATCCCCTGACCCATTCCTCCCTATCCCCTGACCCATTCATCCCTATCCCCTGACCCATTCATCCCTATCCCCTGACCCATTCATCCCTATCCCCTGAGACCTGACCCATTCATCCCTATCCCCTGACCCATTCATCCCTATCCCCTGACCCATCCATCCCTATCCCCTGACCCATTCATCCCTATCCCCTGACCCATTCATCCCTATCCCCTGACCCATTCATCCCTATCCCCTGACCCATTCATCCCTATCCCCTGACCCATTCATCCCTATCCCCTGACCCATCCATCCCTATCCCCTGACCCATTCATCCCTATCCCCTGACCCATCCATCTCTATCCCCTGACCCATTCATCCCTATCCCCTGACCCATCCATCCCTATCCCCTGACCCATCCATCCCTATCCCCTGACCCATTCAGCCCTATCCCCTGACCCATCCATCCCTATCCCCTGACCCATTCATCCCTATCCCCTGACCCATTCCTCCCTATCCCCTGACCCATCCATCCCTATCCCCTGACCCATCCATCTCTATCCCCTGACCCATCCATCTCTATCCCCTGACCCATCCATCCCTATCCCCTGACCCATCCATCCCTATCCCCTGACCCATCCATCTCTATCCCCTGACCCATCCATCTCTATCCCCTGACCCATCCATCCCTATCCCCTGACCCATCCATCCCTATCCCCTGACCCATCCATCCCTATCCCCTGACCCATCCATCCCTATCCCCTGACCCATCCATCCCTATCCCCTGACCCATTCATCCCTATCCCCTGACCCATCCATCCCTATCCCCTGACCCATCCATCCCTATCCCCTGACCCATTCCTCCCTATCCCCTGACCCATTCAGCCCTATCCCCTGACCATCCCTATCCCCTGACCCATCCATCTCTATCCCCTGACCCATCCATCCCTATCCCCTGACCCATTCCTCCCTATCCCCTGACCCATCCATCCCTATCCCCTGACCCATTCCTCCCTATCCCCTGACCCATCCATCCCTATCCCCTGACCCATTCCTCCCTATCCCCTGACCCATCCATCAATATCCCCTGAGCCCATTCCTCCCTATCCCCTGACCCATTCATCCCTATCCCCTGACCCATCCATCTCTATCCCCTGACCCATCCATCCCTATCCCCTGACCCATTCCTCCCTATCCCCTGACCCATCCATCAATATCCCCTGAGCCCATTCCTCCCTATCCCCTGACCCATTCATCCCTATCCCCTGACCCATCCATCTCTATCCCCTGACCCATTCATCCCTATCCCCTGACCCATCCATCTCTATCCCCTGACCCATTCATCCCTATCCCCTGACCCATCCATCTCTATCCCCTGACCCATCCATCTCTATCCCCTGACCCATTCATCCCTATCCCCTGACCCATCCATCTCTATCCCCTGACCCATTCATCCCTATCCCCTGACCCATCCATCTCTATCCCCTGACCCATTCATCCCTATCCCCTGACCCATCCATCTCTATCCCCTGACCCATCCATCTCTATCCCCTGACCCATTCATCCCTATCCCCTGACCCATCCATCCCTATCCCCTGACCCATTCATCCCTATCCCCTTACCCATTCCTCCCTATCCCCTGACCCATCCATCCCTATCCCCTGACCCATCCATCCCTATCCCCTGACCCATCCATCTCTATCCCCTGACCCATTCATCCCTATCCCCTGACCCATCCATCCCTATCCCCTGACCCATTCATCCCTATCCCCTTACCCATTCCTCCCTATCCCCTGACCCATCCATCCCTATCCCCTGACCCATTCATCCCTATCCCCTTACCCATCCATCTCTATCCCCTGACCCATCCATCCCTATCCCTGACCCATTCATCCCTATCCCCTGAGCCCTGACCCATTGATCCCTATCCCCTGAGCCATTCCTCCCTATCCCCTGACCCATTCATCCCTATCCCCTGACCCATCCATCCCTATCCCCTGACCCATCCATCCCTATCCCCTGACCCATCCATCCCTATCCCCTGACCCATCCATCCCTATCCCCTGAGCCCTGACCCATTCATCCCTATCCCCTGACCCATTCATCCCTATCCCCTGACCCATCCATCCCTATCCCCTGACCCATCCATCCTATCCCCTGACCCATTCATCCCTATCCCCTGACCCATCCATCCCTATCCCCTGACCCATTCATCCCTATCCCCTGACCCATTCATCCCTATCCCCTGACCCATCCATCCCTATCCCCTGACCCATTCATCCCTATCCCCTGACCCATCCATCCCTATCCCCTGACCCATTCATCCCTATCCCCTGAGCCCTGACCCATCCATCCCTATCCCTGAGCCCTGACCCATCCATCCCTATCCCCTGACCCATTCATCCCTATCCCCTGACCCATTCATCCCTATCCCCTGAGCCCTGACCCATCCATCCCTATCCCCTGAGCCCTGACCCATCCATCCCTATCCCCTGACCCATTCATCCCTATCCCCTGACCCATTCATCCCTATCCCCTGACCCATTCATCCCTATCCCCTGACCCATTCATCCCTATCCCCTGAGCCCTGACCCATCCATCCCTATCCCCTGACCCATCCATCCCTATCCCCTGACCCATCCATCCCTATCCCCTGACCCATTCATCCCTATCCCCTGACCCATCCATCCCTATCCCCTGACCCATTCATCCCTATCCCCTGACCCATTCATCCCTATCCCCTGAGCCCTGACCCATTCATCCCTATCCCCTGACCCATTCATCCCTATCCCCTGACCCATTCATCCCTATCCCCTGACCCATTCATCCCTATCCCCTGACCCATTCATCCCTATCCCCTGACCCATCCATCCCTATCCCCTGACCCATTCATCCCTATCCCCTGACCCATCCATCCCTATCCCCTGACCCATTCATCCCTATCCCCTGACCCATTCATCCCTATCCCCTGACCCATCCATCCCTATCCCCTGACCCATTCATCCCTATCCCCTGACCCATTCATCCCTATCCCCTGACCCATCCATCCCTATCCCCTGACCCATTCATCCCTATCCCCTGACCCATCCATCCCTATCCCCTGACCCATTCATCCCTATCCCCTGACCCATTCATCCCTATCCCCTGACCCATTCATCCCTATCCCCTGACCCATTCATCCCTATCCCCTGACCCATTCATCCCTATCCCCTGACCCATTCATCCCTATCCCCTGACCCATTCATCCCTATCCCCTGACCCATCCATCCCTATCCCCTGACCCATTCATCCCTATCCCCTGACCCATTCATCCCTATCCCCTGACCCATTCATCCCTATCCCCTGAGCCCTGACCCATTCATCCCTATCCCCTGACCCATTCATCCCTGTCCCCTGACCCATTCATCCCTATCCCCTGACCCATTCATCCCTATCCCCTGACCCATTCATCCCTATCCCCTGACCCATTCATCCCTATCCCCTGACCCATCCATCCCTATCCCCTGACCCATCCATCCCTATCCCCTGACCCATTCATCCCTATCCCCTGACCCATTCATCCCTATCCCCTGACCCATTCATCCCTATCCCCTGAGCCCTGACCCATCCATCCCTATCCCCTGACCCATCCATCCCTATCCCCTGACCCATTCATCCCTATCCCCTGACCCATCCATCCCTATCCCCTGACCCATTCATCCCTATCCCCTGACCCATTCATCCTATCCCCTGACCCATTCATCCCTATCCCCTGACCCATTCATCCCTATCCCTGACCCATTCATCCCTGTCCCCTGACCCATCCATCCCTATCCCCTGACCCATTCATCCCTATCCCCTGACCCATTCATCCCTATCCCCTGACCCATTCATCCCTATCCCCTGACCCATTCATCCCTGTCCCCTGACCCATTCATCCCTATCCCCTGACCCATCCATCCCTATCCCCTGACCCATTCATCCCTATCCCTGACCCATCCATCCCTATCCCCTGACCCATTCCTCCTATCCCCTGACCCATTCCTCCCTATCCCTGACCCATTCATCCCTATCCCCTGAGACCTGACCCATTCATCCTATCCTCTGACCCATCATCCCTATCCCCTGACCCATCCATCCCTATCCCCTGACCCATTCATCCCTATCCCTGAGACCTGACCCATTCATCCCTATCCTCTGACCCATTCATCCTATCCCCTGACCCATCCATCCCTATCCCCTGACCCATCCATCCCTATCCCTGACCCATTCATCCTATCCCCTGACCCATCCATCCCTATCCCCTGACCCATTCATCCCTATCCCTGAGACCTGACCCATTCATCCCTATCCCCTGACCCATTCATCCCTATCCCCTGACCCATTCATCCCTATCCCTGAGACCTGACCCATTCATCCCTATCCCCTGACCCATTCATCCCTATCCCTGACATCCCTATCCCCTGACCCATTCATCCCTATCCCCTGACCCATTCATCCCTGTCCCCTGACCCATTCATCCCTATCCCCTGACCCATTCATCCCTATCCCCTGACCCATCCATCTCTATCCCCTGACCCATTCATCCCTATCCCCTGACCCATTCATCCCTATCCCCTGACCCATCCATCCCTATCCCCTGACCCATCCATCCCTATCCCCTGACCCATTCATCCCTATCCCCTGACCCATTCATCCCTATCCCCTGACCCATTCCTCCCTATCCTCTGACCCATTCATCCCTATCCCCTGACCCATCCATCCCTATCCCCTGACCCATCCATCCCTATCCCCTGACCCATTCATCCCTATCCCCTGACCCATCCATCCCTATCCCCTGACCCATTCATCCCTATCCCCTGAGACCTGACCCATTCATCCCTATCCCCTGACCCATTCATCCCTATCCCCTGACCCATTCATCCCTATCCCCTGACCCATTCATCCCTATCCCCTGACCCATTCATCCCTGTCCCCTGACCCATTCATCCCTGTCCCCTGACCCATTCATCCCTATCCCCTGACCCATTCCTCCCTATCCCCTGACCCATCCATCCCTATCCCCTGACCCATCCATCCCTATCCCCTGACCCATTCATCCCTATCCCCTGACCCATTCATCCCTATCCCCTGAGCCCTGACCCATCCATCCCTATCCCCTGACCCATTCATCCCTATCCCCTGACCCATTCATCCCTATCCCCTGAGCCCTGACCCATCCATCCCTATCCCCTGACCCATTCATCCCTGTCCCCTGACCCATTCATCCCTATCCCCTGAGCCCTGACCCATCCATCCCTATCCCCTGACCCATTCATCCCTATCCCCTGACCCATTCATCCCTATCCCCTGACCCATTCATCCCTATCCCCTGACCCATTCATCCCTGTCCCCTGACCCATTCATCCCTATCCCCTGACCCATCCATCCCTATCCCCTGACCCATTCATCCCTATCCCCTGACCCATTCATCCCTATCCCCTGACCCATTCATCCCTATCCCCTGACCCATTCATCCCTATCCCCTGAGCCCTGACCCATTCATCCCTATCCCCTGAGCCCTGACCCATCCATCTCTATCCCCTGAGCCCTGACCCATTCATCCCTATCCCCTGAGCCCTCACCCATCCATCTCTATCCCCTGAGCCCTGACCCATTCATCCCTATCCCCTGAGCCCTGACCCATTCATCCCTATCCCCTGACCCATTCATCTCTATCCCCTGAGCCCTGACCCATCCATCCCTATCCCCTGAGCCCATCCATCTCTATCCCCTGAGACCTGGCCCATTCATCCCTATCCCCTGAGACCTGACCCATCCATCCCTATCCCCTGACCCATTCATCCCTATCCCCTGAGCCATCCATCCCTATCCCCTGACCCATCCATCCCTATCCCCTGACCCATTCATCCCTATTCCCTGAGCCCTGACCCATTCATCCCTATCCTCTGAGCCCTGACCCATCTATCCTCGTTCTCTTAGCTCTGTCCCATTCATCTATGTTCCCTCAGCCTCCCTCTTTCTCAATACTTCCCCATTCATGTAGCTCCAATAGGGGGTCGGATGGCAAGCAGGCCTTCTTAGTTTTGGCCATACAATATATAGACCCCTGACCCGCGACTAAAGTGGCCCAGTGAGACCATGCCGCCCGAGGGCCCACATAAACCTGGAACCGATGGACGCACCTCCCGCTTCTCTCTAACACCGGCCATTCACTGACGATGCCAACCCCCCCAGTGGGAAAAATGCCGGTGCCCCTGATGGGGGATAGAAAAGGCGGGAAGAGGAGTGAGGGGGGGAAGAAGAGAGCTGAGGGGGGAAATGACCCTCCAGGGACCAATGAGAAAAAGAGGAAATAAGCAAAGATATATAAATGCCCCCAGGATAGTGTGCAGCCAATCACAGGAGACCCTCTGATATCTTAGGACACACAACACCGCGGCATAACCTACCTGCGCTAGTTCCGGACTACACCAACATGGCGGACATTGCCCTGCCCCTATTCCCTCCAGTCACCTATCACCCAGGCCCCGCCCCATTCCCTCCCAGGCCCCGCCTCATTCCCTCCCAGGCCCCGCCTCCACACTCATCTCTATCGGGGAGAAACTCCGCCTCCACTTTCCTCTGCTCGATTGCTGGCCCCACCCCCGGACTACAACTAAATGGCGGCCCGATATTGCTAGGCCGAGGCGGGGCTGCGTACGTTGCTCCGGGAGGTGTTATGCACTCATGTTACAAAATGCAGGAGTGTGTAACCCCGCCCTCCGCTTTCTGTGTAACCCCGCCCCTCCCCCTGTGTAACCCGCCCTCCTCTGTGTAACCCCGCTGCCTCCTCCTCTCCCATCTCCCCGCCTCCATTTATTCGGCACATGAAGGGATAACACCTCCGCCTCGGCCAAGTAATATCGGGCCGCTATTTTGTTGTAGCCCGGGGGCGGGGCCAGTAATCTCCGAACAGAAGAAAGTGGAGGCGGAGTTTCTCCCCGATAGAGATGAGTGTGGAGGCGGGGCCTGGAGGGAATAGGGGCGTGGCCTGGAGGGAATAGGGGCGGGGCAATGTCCGCCATGTTGGTGTAGTCCGGAGCAGCGCAGGTAGGTTAGGCCGCGGTGTTGTGTCTCCTGAGATATCAGAGGGTCTCCTGTGATTGGCTGCACACTATGCCCTGCCCCTCCGCTGCCCTCTAACCTGGGGCATATATATATATATATATCTTTGCTTTCTTCCTCTTCTTCTCATTGCTCCCTGGAGGGTCATTTCCCCCCTCACTCCTCTTCCCGCCTTTTCTATCTCCCTAGACAGGGGGCAGACTGGCCATCGGGAGCACTGGGATTTTTCTCACTGGGCCGAGGGAGGGGGCGGCATCCTTATTCTGTCTGTCATTAACCCGGACCTTCACCATGATTTATTGAAAAGCCCAAACCCTTATAATCTATTCCCCAGCATCTAACATTAATATATTTTAAGTTTTTAGTCACTTATTTTTCTTTCCCCCACTGGGCTGCAACTCTGTTCAGGACTCTAGGATACGGGTGCTGCCATCTTGAAACATCACATACTGAGCAGAGGAGAGTGGGATAAAGGGCAGGGAGCGGGGTTATAGCTGTGCTTTGCTCAGACAGAGCTGGGGTCAGGGAAAGGTCAGCGATCCCAGAATGCAGAGCAGCACAGTCAGAAGGCACTTCCTGTTTGCAGGCTGCCTGATGCTCCATGAGCCACCATCTTGGATGTTTAAAGGCTCATAACATGCAGGTAGGATGATTTTTAATGTGGGCAATCTGTATGTACGGGGGGGACATATAAGATAGGCTCTTATTCAGAGCCCCCTCTAGCAGTGCGGCGCAGGTCACTTCCTCTGAAGGAACATAGCAGCACATTGCTGTGATATAACAGACTATACTGGGCCGGACACAGAATATTCCCGAGACGTTTTTTGCCCCTAGTCCATCACTGCCCAGGGGCATCTTCCTCCCTTTACTCCTTTGTCTCTCATTGGCCAGTTTTACCCCCCAGGTCTTCTCCTACCCATTGGAATTCTCCCTCTTTTTCTGTCCCTGGCTTCTCAGCCTCCACCTGGTCCCTCTTCTGCCCTTTTTCCTGCCCTCTGCATATTTGCCCCCATTTTGTCGTGTGCGACTTTACTACCCCGAGGTTCTGTCTTTGTGTTTTGTGCTGCCTATTAGTTACATGATTCCATTTCATTTTTTTCTGCCCCTTGGTGGTCTTCTGTCCCCTCCTGGATTTCTACCGTTGTCTTTTTCGAATACCTTGGTTCTCCTTCTGCCCCCTGGTCCTGGTCTTCTGCCCCTTACCCCCCGCTCCTCTTCTATCTTCCCCTGGTCCTCTTCTGCCCCGTGCTCATCTTCTATCTTTACCTGGAGCTGAGCTGATATCTGCACACGGGGCCCTTCAGGAGCTGATATCTGCACACGGGGCCCTTCAGGAGCTGATATCTGCACACGGGGCCCTTCAGGGGCTGAGCTGATATCTGCACACGGGGCCCTTCAGGAGCTGATATCTGCACACGGGGCCCTTCAGGAGCTGATATCTGCACACGGGGCCCTTCAGGAGCTGATATCTGCACACGGGGCCCTTCAGGAGCTGAGCTGAGATCTGCACACGGGGCCCTTCAGGAGGTGATATATGCTCATGGGGCCCTTCAGGAGGTGATATATGCTCATGGGGCCCTTCAGGAGGTGATATATGCTCATGGGGCCCTTCAGGAGGTGATATATGCTCATGGGGCCCTTCAGGAGGTGATATCTGCACACGGGGCCCTTCAGGAGCTGATATCTGCACACGGGGCCCTTCAGGAGGTGATATCTGCACACGGGGCCCTTCAGGAGCTGATATCTGCACACGGGGCCCTTCAGGAGCTGATATCTGCACACGGGGCCCTTCAGGAGCTGATATCTGCACACGGGGCCCTTCAGGAGCTGATATCTGCACACGGGGCCCTTCAGGAGCTGAGCTGATATCTGCACACGGGGCCCTTCAGGAGCTGATATCTGCACACGGGGCCCTTCAGGAGCTGATATCTGCACACGGGGCCCTTCAGGAGCTGAGCTTATATCTGCACACGGGGCCCTTCAGGAGCTGATATCTGCACACGGGGCCCTTCAGGAGCTTATATCTGCACACGGGGCCCTTCAGGAGCTGATATCTGTACACGGGGCCCTTCAGGAGCTGAGCTGATATCTGCACACGGGGCCCTTCAGGAGCTGATATCTGCACACGGGGCCCTTCAGGAGCTGATATCTGCACACGGGGCCCTTCAGGAGCTGATATCTGCACACGGGGCCCTTCAGGAGCTGATATCTGCACACGGGGCCCTTCAGGAGCTGATATCTGCACACGGGGCCCTTCAGGAGCTGAGCTGATACCTGCACACGGGGCCCTTCAGGAGCTGATATCTGCACACGGGGCCCTTCAGGAGCTGATATCTGCACACGGGGCCCTTCAGGAGCTGAGCTGATATCTGCACACGGGGCCCTTCAGGAGCTGATATCTGCACACGGGGCCCTTCAGAAGCTGATATCTGCACACGGGGCCCTTCAGAAGCTGAGCTGATATCTGCACATGGGGCCCTTCAGGAGCTGATATCTGCACACGGGGCCCTTCAGGAGCTGATATCTGCACACGGGGCCCTTCAGGAGCTGATATCTGCACACGGGGCCCTTCAGAAGCTGATATCTGCACACGGGGCCCTTCAGGAGCTGATATCTGCACACGGGGCCCTTCAGGAGCTGAGCTGATATCTGCACACGGGGCCCTTCAGGAGCTGATATCTGCACACGGGGCCCTTCAGAAGCTGATATCTGCACACGGGGCCCTTCAGGAGCTGAGCTGATATCTGCACACGGGGCCCTTCAGTAGCTGATATCTGCACACGGGGCCCTTCAGAAGCTGATATCTGCACACGGGGCCCTTCAGGAGCTGATATCTGCACACGGGGCCCTTCAGGAGCTGATATCTGCACACGGGGCCCTTCAGAAGCTGATATCTGCACACGGGGCCCTTCAGGAGCTGATATCTGCACACGGGGCCCTTCAGGAGCTGATATCTGCACACGGGGCCCTTCAGGAGCTGATATCTGCACACGGGGCCCTTCAGGAGCTGATATCTGCACATGGGGCCCTTCAGGAGCTGGTATCTGCACACGGGGCCCTTCAGGAGCTGATATCTGCACACGGGGCCCTTCAGGAGCTGATATCTGCACACGGGGCCCTTCAGGAGCTGATATCTGCACACGGGGCCCTTCAGGAGCTGATATCTGCACATGGGGCCCTTCAGGAGCTGGTATCTGCACACGGGGCCCTTCAGGAGCTGATATCTGCACACGGGGCCCTTCAGGAGCTGAGCTGATATCTGCACACGGGGCCCTTCAGGAGCTGATATCTGCACACGGGGCCCTTCAGGAGCTGATATCTGCACACGGGGCCCTTCAGGAGCTGATATCTGCACACGGGGCCCTTCAGGAGCTGATATCTGCACACGGGGCCCTTCAGGAGCTGATATCTGCACATGGGGCCCTTCAGGAGCTGATATCTGCACACGGGGCCCTTCAGGAGCTGATATCTGCACACGGGGCCCTTCAGGAGCTGAGCTGATATCTGCACACGGGGCCCTTCAGGAGCTGATATCTGCACACGGGGCCCTTCAGGAGCTGATATCTGCACACGGGGCCCTTCAGGAGCTGATATCTGCACACGGGGCCCTTCAGGAGCTGATATCTGCACACGGGGCCCTTCAGGAGCTGAGCTGATATCTGCACACGGGGCCCTTCAGGAGCTGATATCTGCACACGGGGCCCTTCAGGAGCTGATATCTGCACATGGGGCCCTTCAGGAGCTGATATCTGCACACGGGGCCCTTCAGGAGCTGATATCTGCACACGGGGCCCTTCAGGAGCTGATATCTGCACACGGGGCCCTTCAGGAGCTGATATCTGCACACGGGGCCCTTCAGGAGCTGATATCTGCACACGGGGCCCTTCAGGAGCTGATATCTGCACACGGGGCCCTTCAGGAGCTGAGCTGATATCTGCACACGGGGCCCTTCAGGAGCTGAGCTGATACCTGCACACGGGGCCCTTCAGGAGCTGATATCTGCACACGGGGCCCTTCAGGAGCTGAGCTGATATCTGCACACGGGGCCCTTCAGGAGCTGAGCTGATATCTGCACACGGGGCCCTTCAGGAGCTGAGCTGATATCTGCACACGGGGCCCTTCAGGAGCTGATATCTGCACACGGGGCCCTTCAGGAGCTGATATCTGCACACGGGGCCCTTCAGGAGCTGAGCTGATATCTGCACACGGGGCCCTTCAGGAGCTGATATCTGCACACGGGGCCCTTCAGGAGCTGAGCTGATATCTGCACACGGGGCCCTTCAGGAGCTGATATCTGCACACGGGGCCCTTCAGGAGCTGAGCTGATATCTGCACACGGGGCCCTTCAGGAGCTGATATCTGCACACGGGGCCCTTCAGGAGCTGATATCTGCACACGGGGCCCTTCAGGAGCTGAGCTGATATCTGCACACGGGGCCCTTCAGGAGCTGATACCTGCACACGGGGCCCTTCAGGAGCTGATATCTGCACACGGGGCCCTTCAGGAGCTGAGCTGATATCTGCTCATGGGGCCCCTCAGGATGGGGTCATTGTCCTCCGTTTTGGCTTCCTTGGAACAAGAGGAACTTCTGGTAGCAGACATGAAGCGTTCACGTTCTGCTCCTGAAGCATCAGAGATTCCTGAGTTGTACTGTGGCCCCCTCAGCACTTCCAGGTGGTGGTTCTGGGAAGCAAAGCGAGATCCTAGCAGTGATGATGGAAATTCTAGATCAGAAGGGACACAGCGCCATCTTCTGGTGGGACCCAGGCTGCAGAGGAGGCCTCTCGGGATGTGCAGACAGCACCACCTCCCAGGAGTTTGGGTGGATTGTCGGCCACATTCTTTTTCAGGAAAAGATCCTGAGCACAGACAAGGTCAGGGCCCATCTCTTACAGGCGGAGAGTCTGAAGGAACAGGACACCGACCTTGTGGCACCGCATGAGGCTGCTGGGCCTGATAGATGCAGCAATGGAGGCAGTGTCCACCACTCCCACTATAGCTTCTGCTGGTTCTGGATAAGACAGACAGGACACCAATGATCCAGCAGAGGGCTCACATGCAGGGGAGGGCCGTGACAGATTTGTAGCTTTGGGGTGTAAGTCTTATATTCCCTATACTGGTGCCCAGGTCCTATGTTGTCTGAGCTGGGCTCAGGCCTTTTGCTACCCCCTGGCTACTTCCTGTCCTCCTATACCTGCTGTACATCTGTCTGCCGTGCTGTGTACTGCCCATCCTCTTTTTCACCTTCCCCAAGTCTGCGACCACCGGAGGACTGCCCGAGGCCTTGGACCTCTCATGCCCCGGGTAGCTGGAGGCCTGCCTCTGGGGGTGTAAACGGGTTACATGTCTGGTGTTTATCTGTTCTCAGCCTGTGACTCTGCTCACCCCAGGGAATATACAGTTGCCCAACCTGGAGGTGCCCCTTCTCCCCAGAGGACCCCCTCACCCCCCTACTCACCTAATGCCATCTTTACTCTCCCATGCCCTTCCTGCACCCTCACTTCCCCCATACCTATCCTGTCCCTCTCACACCCTGCTCAGCAGAGGACCCCTTCAGCTGTGTGTGAGCGGGTGCTGCTGGGATTTGTCAGGACCCGGCTTCTTCTATATCTCTGAGGCTCCAGAGGCTTTATCTCACATCTCATGTCTTCCAGAGAGACGCCTACACAGCGAACAGGCGGGGCGAGCATCGGGCAGAAGAACAAAAAGATCTCTACAGGGAGAACACCATGATGGAGGCTCAGAAGCTCCTCCCATCACAGGGTAAGAGGCCGGGCTATATCTGATTATAGGAGGAGTATTGGGCAGAAGGACACCAAGATCTCTACAGGGGAGACACCATGATGGAGGCTCAGTGGCTCCTCCCATCACAGGGTAAGAGGCGGGGCTATATCTGCTTATAGGGGGAGTATTGGGCAGAAGGACACCAAGATCTCTACAGGGGAGACACCATGATGGAGGCTCAGCGGCTCCTCCCATCACAGGGTAAGGGGCGGGGCTATATCTGATTATAAGGGGAGTATTGGGCAGGAGGACACCAAGATCTCTACAGGGGAGACACCATGATGGAGGCTCAGTGGCTCCTCCCATCACAGGGTAAGAGGCGGGGCTATAGCTGATTATAGAGGGAGTATTGGGCAGAAGGACACCAAAATCTCTACAGAGGGGACACCATGATGGAGGCTCAGCGGCTCCTCCCATCACAGGGTAAGATGCGGGGCCACTGAGCACACCTATATTACCACACACTCACATTTTCACATTCTCTCTGCAGATCACTCCAGGTGAGTAATAAACCTTCTATATGAAAGATTCCTCCATTTCCTGTTCCCTCTCCACAGGCTTTTCTGTGTCTCTTATAAATCTGCACTTGAGGTTTTGTCGCTCTCTACCAGGATGTTAGACACTAACCTTCCTCTGTCTCGCCATGGTACTGCTCCTGGGCCACTGGCACCACTCAAGTGACTGTATGATCTCTATGTGATTCATTAAGAAATTCCCATAAGAATGGGAAGAGGGATGCCACAATGCCTATTGGAATGAGAGGGATGCCACACTGCCTATGGGAATGGGAGGGGGATGCCACACTGCCTGTGGGAATGGGAGGGGGGATGCCACATTGCCTATGGGAATGGGAGGGAGGGAATGCCACACTGCCTATGGGAATGGGAGGGGGTAATGCCGCACTTCCTATAGGGAATGGGAGGGGGGAATGCCACACTGCCTATGGGAAAGGGGGGATGCAACACTGCCTATGGGAATGGGAGGGGGAAATGCAACACTGCCTATGGCAATGGAAGTGCTGGTTTGTTACGTTGCAAATGGGAATGGGGGGCGGGTTTGTCACACTGCCTACGGAAATGGGATGGGGGAATGCCACGCTGCATATAGGAAATGGGAGGGAGGAATGCTGCACTGCCTATGGAAATGGGGGGGGGAAATGCCACAATGCCTATGGGAAGAGGGGGATGCCACACTGCCTATGGAAATGGGAGGGCGGGTTTGTCACATGGCCTATTGGAATGGGAGTGGGGGATGCCACACTTCCTATGGGGAATGGGAAGGGGGAATGCCACACTTCCTATGGGGAATGGGAGGGCGGGTTTGCCATCCTGCTTATGGGAATGAAATGGGCAAATGCCACACTGCCTATGGGAATGAGATGGGGGGAATGCCACACTGCCTATGGGAGGGGGGAATGTTGCACTGCCTATGGGATTGGGAGGGGGATGCCACACTGCCTATGGGAATTGGAGGGCGAGTTTGCCACGCTGCTTATGGGAATGGGAGGGGGTGCCACAATTACTATGGAAATGGGAGGGGCAAATGCCTCACTGCCTATGGGAGGGGGGAATGCCGCACTGCCTATGGGAGGGGGGAATGTTGCACTGCCTATGGGATTGGGAGGGGGATGCCACACTGCCTATGGGAATTGGAGGGCGAGTTTGCCACGCTGCCTATGGGAATGGGAGGGGGTGCCACAATTACTATGGGAATGGGAGGGGGGAATGCCGCACTGCCTTTGGGAATGGGAGGGGGATGCCATACTGCCTATGAGGAATGGGAGGGGGATGCCAAACTGCCTATGGGGAATCAAAGGGGGGAATGCCAGAATGCCACACTGCCCATGGGATGGGTGGTTGAATGCCACATTGCCTATGGGAGTGGGAGGGCGGGTTTGCCACACTGCCTATGGTAATGGGAGGGGGTGCCAAAATGCCTATGAGAATGGGATGGGGAATGCCGCACTGCCTATGAGGAATGGGATGGGGTGCCACACTGCCTATGGGGAATGGGATAGGGGAATAACACAATGCCTATGGGGAATGGGAGGTAGGAATGCCACACTGTCTATGGGAATCAGAGGGGGAATGCGACACTGCTTATAGGGAATGGGATGTGGGAATAAAACACTTCCTGTAAAGAATGGAATGGGGGGAATGCCACACTGCCTATGGGGATTGGGATTTGGGAATGCCACACTGCCTATGGGAATGGGGTGCCACAATTACTATGGGAAAGGGAGGTGGGTTTGCCACACCGCCTATGGGAATGGGAGGGGAGTGCCACAATGCCTATGGGAAATTGAAGGGGGCAATGCCACACTGCCTATGGGGAATGAGAGGGGTGGAATGCCACACTTATGGGAATTGAGGGTGTGCCACAATGCCTATTGGAATAAAATGGGGGGAATGTCACATTGCCCATGGGAAATGGGATGCGGGGAATGCCACGCTGCCTATGGGAATGAGAGGGGGAATGTGATACTGCCTATGGGGAATGGGATGGGGGAATAACACACTTCCTATAAAGAATAGGATGGGGCAATGCCACACTACTTATGGGAATAGGAGGGTGGGTTTGCCACACTGCATATGGGAATGGGAGGGGAGGGCCACAATGCCTATGGGAATAGGTTGGGGGGAATGTCACACTGCCTATGGGGATTAGGAGGGGAGATGTCACTCCGCCTATAATTGGGGGATTCTGCACCTTGCCTATTATTTGGTTTACAACATTTGGTTCAGAATATTATTTTTCTTATCTTCCCTGTTATAGGGTTAAAGATACGGTACATGTAATTATGAATAGTGCAAGGCATCCCTTTATATGGGATGTAAGAGTCCTTTTTATAATAAGCAAAAGCACACAGAATGTTTTTAATTTATTTATAGTGGAATAATACTGACAACAACTGCTATTGAATGCTATTTATGTATTTAAAGGATTGTATTTTGATATTATGGCTAATAAAACTGTAACACAGTTAAAGTGCTGAGTGGTAGTGGTAGCTGGGGTGGGGAAATTCTGGGATTTCCCTTCCTCCTGTTTCTAATTTTATTAATCCTTATGTGATCCTTGAAAGAATCAATGGGGTCACACCATTATTACTTGCATTGTCTTGATTATAGTTGGAAGTATTACACTACAAATACAAATCTTTTGTTAGAAGAAATTTGTGTGGGGGAGTTAAACTGTCACCCCAGCTCCCTTTGCTCTTCTGGAGCATTGATTTTCTGTTCTAACCTTAAGCTGTGCCTCTGTATTCATTACTGAGCTTAAACAACAGTTTCTTTCAGCAGACCCCGCTTTATGTTGAAACTGTGAAATAGAGCAGGGTTGCAATTTAACCTTCTGTATTTCCCATGCTCTCCAGGTACACAATCCAGTCACATTAATCAGACTAGCCATGCTGTTATCTCTCCCGATGCTAGAAGAGAAGACTCAACAGCAAGGTCTACAGGAGAACCGACTACCTCAAACCACCATGTGCATCTCTTGTCTCGGCCCCCTACACAGGAGTGTTATATGGATGTCCGCACTCATCATACAGCTCATAGTTCTAAGACACAATGTTCCAGTGAATGTGGGAAATCAGAACTTTTCACACGTACAGAAGATAATATAGGAGATAAATCATATTCATGTTCTGAATGTGATAAATGTTTCTCTCAGAAATCAGACCTTATCAGTCATGAAAGACTTCATATAGTAGAGAAGCCATATTCGTGTTCTGAATGTGAGAAATGTTTCTCTCAGAAATCAGAGCTTATCAGACATGAAAGAAATCATAGAGGGGAGAAGCCATATTCATGTTCTGAATGTGGGAAATGTTTTGCAGTGATGTCACAACTTATCAAACATGAAAGAGTACATACAGGGGAGAAGCCATATTCATGTTCTGAATGTGAGAAATGTTTTGGTTACAAATCAGCCCTTATCATACATGTAAGAAATCACAGAGGGGAGAACCCATATTCATGTTCTGAATGTGGGAAATGTTTCACTCAGAAAGCAAACCTTATCAGTCATGTGAGACTTCATACAGGGGAGAAGCCATATCCCTGCTCTGAATGTGGGAAATGTTTCTCCCAGAAATCACACCTTATCAGTCATGAAAGATTTCATACAGGGGTGAAGCCATATTCATGTTCTGAGTGTGGGAAATGTTTCTCTGACAAATCAAACCTTACCAGTCATAAAAGAGTTCATATTGAGAAGAAGCCATATTCATGTTCTGAATGCGGAAAATGTTTTTCTCACAAATCAGCCCTCATCATTCATGAGAGAGTTCATACAGGGGAAAAGCCATATTCCTGTTCTGAATGCGGAAAATGTTTTTCTCACAAATCAGCCCTCATCATTCATGAAAGAGTTCATACAGGGGAAAAGCCATATTCCTGTTCTGAGTGCGGGAAATGCTTTTCTGAGAAATCACACCTCATCATTCATGAAAGAGTTCATACAGGGGAGAAGCCATATTCATGTTCTGAATGTGGAAAATGTTTCTCTCATAAATCACACCTTATCACACATGAAAGATTTCATACAGGAGAGAAGTCATATTCCTGTTCTGAATGTGGGAAGTCTTATTTCCTGAAATCGGCCCTTATCACACATGAAAGAATTCATACTGGGGAGAAGCCATTTTCATGTTCTGAATGTGAGAAATGTTTCTCTCAGAAATCAGACCTTATTTGTCATCAAAGAGTTCATACCGGGGAGAAGCCATATTCATGTTCTGAATGTGGGAAATGTTTCTCTCGGAAAACATACCTTACCCAACATGGTAGAGTTCATAAAGTAGTGAGGCCATAGAAATGTGGAAATATTCTTCTCAGAAACAAATATAGGTTTGTATGAAACATTAAAATACATGGAAACCACTTTAAACGGCGGCCCTGAAGTCTAAAAGACTCCCGTCACCAGCTATTGACTTGGGTTTAATACAGTAGATCCTTTTTGTGTCAGTTAATCATTTTAACACATTTTTGAAATTTTGAATTCAATATTGTATGATGTGTTTAAAGATTGTTAATATGTTTCATCTAGATTTTGCAAAAATTGACTGTACAGAAAGCATAATTATTAAAGTCACAAACCATACATTTAATGAGACTATTTTATAATACAGGAGTTTTGCTGACCAAGCTAGTTCTAGCACATCCATGTAATCCATATAGGCAGGTGTTACTGTTATTTATAGTGATAGCTTCAGATTTCTCCACGGCAAATGTTGTGAAGAAGCTCATACTCGTCAAGCTGAGCACCATGAGTATCATTTATAGAATTATAAGAAACGAGACAAATAAGTGTAAATCTAAATGAGAGAATGGGGGGGGGGGGGGCAAATGCATTATAGGTATTATCACTCCAGAAGTTCTCCAATGCTCAAGAGAAAAGATTTGTGTTATTCACATTTGGGGTGGATGTTAGCTGTGTGTATTTGGGTGTTTCAAGACAAGGCAACAAAGGATACCAAGTGGTCCAGTAAATCTAAAACCATATGACTGTTCTATGTTTATTTATTGTGTTGCTTATTGTAATAAATCTAATAAATCATATATTGTATACATATGCATGAATATTCTGTAGAGTGTGTAATATAGATTAAAATTAAAACGTAGGAAAAGAATCGCACTCTCTCATCTCTTCCATTCCACCACCAGTAGCAACGTTTGGATTAATCTCAGCCATAGTCAGGGACTGCAAGGTTGAAAAAAATAGTTCCTCATGGCCTATAAAGGGAAGGCTGTGTCAGGATCTCCTAAGTTCTTCTCTTGACAGCGTTCCTGGGGACCCCTGTTAGATGCCTAAAGCATAGGATTGTGCTGAGTGAGGGGAGCGCCCATGGGTCCAGGTAAGTGCACCAGGGCTCGTCCAACTGGGTCTGACTCCCGAGGTTCGGAACCCTGCTGCGTCAGGGTACCGGATCTCTGTGCCTTCATGGTGGCCCTGCTGTGTGTCCCCCACTAAACCCCTGGTCCCTCTATGCCATGACTCCATGACACCCTGTGAGAGATGCAGTTTGCCCCATGGCTGCTGTGGGGGGGGTCTGAGCTAGGGGGCCAGGCTCCTTGGTGTCAGTGTGTTTGTGATTACTACTGTTGGCAGCCATGTTCAGCAGAGCTAAATCCACCTTACCATTTACCCTGGCCAGGTAGGGCTCCCTCTGGGGGCAAAGCATTTTGATTTGTACTGATTCCATTAGGAATCTGACATTGTTCTTGTTGTTGCAGGGTGGGAGTCCAGAAGCTGCTGCATCCTTGGCCAGTGGGTTGATCTCAGCTGCAGGGAGGTTACTTTTCCGGTAGTGCAGGCAGGTCTGACCAATAGTCAAAAGGTAGGAGGGTGTGGGGACCAGCGCTCCAGCTGTGTTGCTTAGCAGTTAGAGCAGCCATTTTACCATGTCAGGGCTTCAGGATCTAGGCCGGACCGAGGGGGAGGCGTCGTGCGGTAGCAGAGAGGAACCGGAAGTCTCTCATACGCCGGCGAACCCTCTGTATCACCTGACCATGGTCCAGAAGGCCATGGGTGGGAAATCAACTAGACTTCCACAAAAATGGAAACTGAGGACCTTGTTTTTCATCCCTAACGGAAGTTTGGGGGTTCTACAGACTTCAGACGCCACAAGGATTTTTTTGGGTAAGCGAAAGCCGCAGGGATATCCTAGACTCCAAGGGGCTAGCCAGAACAAGCCCCCAGCCTAGCCCAAGCCCACTCATGGTTGACAGGGCACCGATCGGGTGGGGGGGGGGCGCTTTTGCACTACACCGCTGGAGTGGATGGAACAGATATCCGATGCCTGGATCCGGGAGGTTGTTTCTTCCGGATACATCTAGTTTGGGACCAGGCGTCCAAGTCTTCCCGCGTCGAGTAAAAGGCAGTGGCTTGTGACTGCACGATAAAGCTCCTGCTGGACCGGGGAGCTGTCCTTCTCAGAGTGGGGCTGTAGCTTCTGCTCAATTCTATTCATCATCCCCAAGAAGGATGAGTACATTTGGCCGATACTAGATCTTCAGATTCTGAACGGATGAAATCTCTAAGGTTGGTTGTGATGTCCCTGCAAAAGGGGATTTTCTGACCACGGTGGACATAAAGGATGCTTATCTGTATGTCCAGTTCTTTCCTGGTAACCAACAATACCTGCGCTTTGCGGTGGGTGCCCTTCCAATTTGTCTATCCACTGCCCCGCAAGTGTTCATGAAAGTCTTGGTGGTGGTGATGGCACTCCTGGATGACTTTCTCATCCGAGCCCTATCTCTGGCAGAGGTACTGCAGGATGTTTGGACTGATTAAGTCTATCATCAAGGCAGTTCCGTATGCCCAGTTCCACTCCAGGCCTCTACAAATGCTACTCCTATCGAAATGGCTCAGTACTGTGCACAAGTTGGACCGTCGCTTCATTTTGATGGACAATGCTCAGCAATCCCTGAATTGGTGGCTGGACCAGCAGTTGGTGGCAGTGGGTCATTCTTTCCTGCCAGTACGGTAGGTCATCCTGACCACAGATGCCAGTCTGACGGATTGGGGTGTTGTTCTGAACAACCAGACGGTTCAGGGTCTATGGGACCAGTGGGAGAGTAGTCTCCCAATCAATGTGTTGGAACTGAGGGCGATTCTGATGGTTCTCAGGTATTGCTTGTCCCAGCTCCAGGGCCTTCCGGTCAGAGTACAGTCTGACATTTCCATGGCTGTGGCCTACATCAACAATCAGGGTGTACCAGGAGCTAGCAGGTGTTCCAGAGTCGCATCATGAGGTGGGCGACTTCAGGTTCCATACTTCTCACTCTCACAGTTCACACTCCAGTGGGTGGAGAATCCGCCGGCCAATTATTCGAGCAGGGGGGCAATGGATCAGGGAGAATGGTCCCTTCATTGGGACGCGTTTCAAGCCCTCTGTGACTGTTGGGGTGTGCCGGAGGTGGACCTCTTTGCATCTCAGCACAATCAGAAGGTCCAGAGTTTCGTGTCCAGGGTGCAAGACCCCCTGGCCATGGTGGTTGATGTGCTGGCCATTCCCTGGTCAGGATACAGCCTGCTTTAAGCACTCCTGCCACTGCCACTTCTGGGTCACATGCTAAAGAAGGTCAACTGCGAGCAGATTCATCCTGATCACCCCACACTGGCCCAGAAGGGTGTGGTTCGCGGATCTGGTCAGCCTGGCTGTGGAGCTGCAGTGGCATGGTGGCTGCGATGGCTCTGCTGCATCCCAGTTCTCCAGCGGTGGCTTTTGTGGCTTGGCTGTTGAGACAGCATATTGGAGGAGAGGGGTTTGTCTGCCATGGTAATTCGGACCTTGATTCAAGCACTGAAACAGTCATCCTCAGTCAGCCTTCGTGTCTTGGTGTGAATCTAAAGGTCACTCCTGTTGGAGGTTTTCGGTACCCAAAATGTTGAAGTTCCTCCAGCAAGGCCTGCACGCTGGTCTTCAGCCCAGTACCCTTAAGGGCCAAGTCTCGGGCTTGTCCATTTTCTTCCAACGGATGATCGCGGAGCATAGGTTAATCTGCACTTTCATGCAGGGTGCTGTGCATGTTCGGCCTCCACAGCGGTCAATAGTCCCTGGGATCTCAATCTAGTCTTATCAGCACTTCAGGGGCCCCCTCTGAATCCATGGCGGAGGCTTCCCTGACGACACACAAGGTGGCTTTTCTTCCATCTGATGGGTTTCCGCGCCAGCAGTGCTTTCAATCAGATCAGACCCTTTCGGGTGCTGCATGAAGTTCGTGCACATTGTTTTTGTAAGTTTTGGCCCATTTTCAAGCTTCTGGTGTGTTTTTGTGGTCATATTAGCATTTATGTAAGTGTGTTTAAGCCTTTTTGCTATCGTGTCTATTGCATATATTTTTCATGTGGTTTTTGCTTTTAAGCATATAATTAAGTGATTAGTATAGGCTTCTGCATGATTCATCTGCAGCGTCGCGGTTTGCTCTACATTTGTCTGTCGGACTTTCGTTTGCATCGGCCGCGTGACATTGAGCTACCGACTTAACCATGTTTCCCTTGACAAACTGTATCGTGAGTTGTGGCAATGGTTGGCCCCACCACAACCAAGGGGCATGCAATTGCGGGTATGACCAAACTGGTTGGCTGCCTTCAATTGGTGAACAGTTCATTACAGAGGCTGAGTTCCCTCTTTGTGGGCATGTCCCAGCCTATGCTCAGCTGCACCCTCAGTTAATTTCTTGAAGACATGCCTACTTTGGTGGACAAGTATATCTGACACCATGGTAGGCTGGAATGCAGTAAAGTTGGGCTTTTACGAGCTTTGGCAAGAATGTCAAGGGTGTGATCAACTGCACGCATGTTGCCTTGGTGCCTCCGGTTGCTGACGAGTATATTTTTAGGTTTTATGTCTTTGGTTTCCCTTTGCTTCCTTTCTCCATTCCCTGCTATGTAGTCACATCTTTTTTTTAGTCTAGCTTTCCTATATTTAGTGTGTGTTGTCCCTTGCATTGTATTGCCTCCTCAATCTCTCCTTTCAACTGGTTGCCATTTGTTCCCTGTAGATGCTTCACTATAAAGTAAGCCAGTGCTAATGTTCAAGTTCCTTCCTTTCCTTTATGGCCTCCCACCCAACACTATCTGCCAGGTCCATTTTTCTTACCCAAAGTCTTAGAAGTATTTGTCCCTGTCTGCTTAGCATCTGTTCTTTCAGTGTAGGCGTGCTTGAATGCTGCTGAGCTCTTGACCTTTGTCAATTACAAAATCACTTATGCTTGTTTTGTTTATTGCTGTCACGAAACTCTGACATACTACTATATTCAGGCTTATTCTTAGGCTACTGAAAGTTCTAAAAAAAAATACAAAAATGTTTTTCATTATTGGTGGGGTGGCTGGCCTGCAACATCTGGTATTGTCTGGCTTCTTGGAGTGCTACCAGGCATGCCAGGCTGTAGAGGGAGTGATCGGGGGAGGCAGCTGCTGCTGTTGCAGAGAGATTGGGTGAGGGAGCTGCTGTTGCTTCTGTAGCAGAGGGATTGGGGGGCAGCTTCTGTTGCTGTAGCAGGGGGAGTGGGGGAGGCAGCTGCTGCTGCAGCAGAGGGAGTGGAGGAGGAAGCTGCTGATTTGTGTTGCTGGGTTCAACAGGTCATACACCAGTTCTGCTGCATTCAAATTCAGATTGTGTGCTATGATGCCTCCGAGAGGATGTAGCCATGAAAAGGCCAGGGCACACATCAACATCACCAATTGCACACAGTCCCTTACTCATTGCTTGTTGACTTCTTTTGTTGATTTTTTTCCTCACAGAATATTTCATGTCAACTTCTTTTTCACCTGATCCACATCTTTTCACGCTGGTCTCCTACTATTAACATTCCTGGTCAATAGGGATAAGTGAATCAAATCTGCCAAATCAGAATTAGTTACAAATTTCAGGAAAAAATCGATTCGCAATGAATGTGAATATCGCCGTGATTCAATTGCGTGAATCGCTTCATTGAACTCCATTTAGTATGGTCTAGGCCATCTAAAATGGTCGATCCACATGTCAGGACATGGGGCAAGGAATCCTGGGAAGGCGGCTAGGCGGGATGATGCTAAATCACATGAAGCATGCTGCCTATCAGCAGCCAGCCACCCCGGTGATGTCACAGACCTATATAATCAGCGGCCATCTTGCAGCCACTGACTTCAGCGGTGTATTGCAGAGAGAGGGACAGAGAAAATGACAGAGAGAGAGGGAGAGACACAGTGGCAGTGTGCAGCAACAGCGATTCACCACAGGGACAGTGTGCAGGAGCAAAGATTCACCTCTAAGTGAAATTCAAACATAGAAGCAGTGATTGGGAAGGGAGAGAGTTTAGGACACAGTTGCGGTGTGCTGCAGCAGCGATTCACCTCTAAACCAAATTCAAGCATAGAAGCACTGATAGGGAAGTGACGGATCTCGGGACACTGTGTGCTGCAGCACTGGTGTGTAGAACTCAAAAGGCTTTTTTTTTCACAACAGCTAATGGTAGCCAACCTGTTAGGGTGAGCAGAGCACATATTAAAGTCTCAAGGGCCTATTTACTGTGAAAGACCAAATAAAATTACACACCTGCCCAAAAGTACACACCTGCTGCTGTTGTAGACAAATCCTGTTTTAAAGCCTAATGGAGCACATTAAGCTCCTCTAATAAGTGTATACCACATACATCTGAGAGTTGTACCAATTTGTCCCTGTTGTAGTGTTCAGGGCCTAGCTACTGTGAAAGGCCAGCCAAAAGTACACACCTGCTGCTGTTGTAGACAAATACTGTTTTAAGCGTACTAGAGGGCATTGAACTGCCCACATCAGTACATACCACATATGTACATCTAAGTGTTGTACCATTTTGTTCCTGTTAAAGTGTTCAGGGCCTAGTCACTGTGAAAGGCCAGTCAAAAGTACACACCTGCTGCTGTTGTAGACAAAAACTTTTAAGCGTACTGGAGCGCATTGAACTGCCCTCATCAGTGCATACCACATATGTGCATCTAAGTGTTGTACCATTTTGTTCCGGTTAAAGTGTTCAGGGCCTAGTTAATATGAAAGGCCAGACAAAATTACACACCTGCCAGACAAGATTACACACCTGTCCAAAAGTACACACCTGCTGCTGTTGTAGACAAACCTACTGGAGCCCATTGAACTCCCCTAATAAGTGTATACCACATATGTTCATCTAAGAGTTGTACCAATTTGTCCCTGTTAAAGTGTTCAGGGCCTAGTTACTGTGAAAGGCCAGACAAAATTACACACCTGCTTCTGTTGTAGACAGATCCTGTTTAAAAAGCCTACTGGAGTGCATTGAACTCCCCTAATAAATGTATACCCGATACGTACATCAGACAAATATACAAACCTGCCCAAAATTACACACCTGCTGCTGTTGTAGAAAAATACTGTTTTGAGCGTACTGGAGCGCATTGAACTGCCCTCATCAGTGCATACCACATACGTACATCTGTTGTACCATTTTGTTCCTGTTAAAGTGTTCCTGTAAAGTGTTTAAAAACCTACTGGAGCGCATTAAACTCCCCTCATCAGTGCATACCACATACTTACATCTAATTGTTGTACCATTTTGTTCCTGTTAAAGTGTTGAGGGCCTAGTTACTGTGAAAGGCCAGACAAAATTACACACCTGCTGATGTTGTAGACAAATCCAGTTTTAAGCATAATTGAGTGCATTGAACTGCTCTCATCAGTGCATACCACATATGTACATCTAAGTGTTGTACATTTTTTCCTGTTAAAGTGTTCAGGGTCTAGTTATCCACCTACTGCTGTTGTAGACAAATCCTGTTTTAAGCGTACTGTAGTGTATTATCCTCCCCTCATATACACATTAAGTATGTCAGGCAGAGAAGTGCCAGGTTGTGCACAGAGGAGTGTCAGAGGCCTAAATTCTTCAGGTAGAGGTCACAGCAGACTAGGGGTGAGTGGCAGCAGGAGTCGCAGTGAGAGGCCTGATCTCCCAGTATCAGCTAGTGGTCATGTCTCAAAAAGCAACGCATCTGCCATCATTGATTGGTTAACACATCATCCACTTCATCACAAGTGACATCTGACACCCCCAGTCAACAGTTGGTGGCTTCCTCAGACACAATCCTCAGTTGGCATGGCCCAGGAGCAGTCCCTGTCCTCCCATTGCCTCTGTCTTATGCTGTTCCCTCCCCCAGAGAAGTATGTTATGCTTTAGATTCATCTCAACTATTTAGCGAGGATGATCTGATAGAGAACAATCAGCAGCTACTGCCCATCCAAGAAGTAGAGGAGATATCCGCCGCTTCCTCATGTGGGAGGTGGTGTTGCGAGCGTTCAGGTTCCTGAAGCAGACACTGTTGAGGAACCTAAGGTGACATGCAGACACAACTCTATGATGATGAAGCCTATCACACTTGGAAGCCTGGTGCAGAAGGGGCTTCATCATCATCAGGAGAAGCAGTTTGCTCATGAGTCAGCAGCTGAGGCAGAAAGGTGATATGTTTGGCAGTCAGCATGGTGGTAGAAGTGGAAATTCTGGAGCCAAACATGCCCAGTCCCGGGGTTGACCACCTGCTTAGCCGCAGCCTACCTTCCCTAAAGGTAGTGGAACAGGGATTCCTAGAGTCGGCAGCAGTAGCAGTCAATTAGTGCGGACTGTTGGTGGGAAAATCAGCTACTCAGCGCTGTGGCAGTTTTTCATCAAGCATCCAGAGGAGTCTAACATGGCCACATGCAAGATGTGTTGGCAGAAGGTGAAGCATGACCAGGGTCCCAATGTTGGCCTCATACACATCCTCTGTCACTCCAGATGCTCCTCCTACTCTGAGTCAGTCATTCCACCAGCAATCCATCGGTGAAGCCATGTCCAAGAGACTACAGTATGCGCCCATTCATCCAATGGTGCAGAAGCTAAATGTGCTCCTATCCAAGTTGCTGGTGCTGCAGTCCCTTTCTTTTCAGGTGGTGTACTCTACACCTTTCAGAGAACTGATGGCTTTTGCCAAGTGTAGAGTCCAAGCCGTCATTTCTTTGCAAAGAAGGCAGTACCAGACCTGTACAATTTTGTTGAACAGAAGGTGGGCCAGTCCTTGAGCCTGTCAGTGTGTACCAAAGTAGATGAGATGAAAAATGCACTGGGTGCAGGCCCTGAGAAACTACCACATGGAAACACCACATGGAGGCTCTGAAGCAGCCTCTCCAAAACCCCAGAAAAATGGCCGCACACACTAGCAATGAATTAAAAATGTTACATTTATTGATACTAAAAGCTACACATATCTAAAAACCAAATAACATGAATGACGGGTGAAATACACACTAAAACCACGGTAGAATACAATACAATTTGGGACAAACACAAAAATCTAGAGGCTGGAGAGATGGTAAGGTTGCTATAACCTGGGTGCAATAAATGCACTAAAATGCCAATCCCAACAATTGGCTATGCTGGCAACCACCAAACTAAGGAGATATATATATGAAGTATAAAATATAGTATATGAAATATGCCAGTAGGTTGTGGTGACCTGCAGAATGCTGAAAAAATACTGGTGCAAGTGAAAGTGCAATGTGCAAGTATGTGCAAACGGCAATAAGCCTCAGAAATAAGGTGCAAAAGAACAAAATAGAATGGTGACAGCGCCAATAATAAAAAACTGTAACAAAATATCACAAACAGAGACAAAAGTGCAGCTAAGCAAGAGAGAAAGTGCTAGTGCCAGTGCCTTTGAAGTAATTAATGTTAACCCGGTGACAGACTAGAGCCAGGGCTTAAAGTGCAAGGTGCAATAAGCAGGATTGTATGCAGTCACTTACAACCGATGGCGAATATCACATAGCAAATAATGAAGTGATCAATACATCACCAATTAAATGAGTCCCAGGCCGACCTACTCCCCTCCACTCCAGACAGCAGCACCGTCGCGTTGCGTAGTTTTTGAACTACTTCGCCAGGGTGATGAGCGGAATGGTGTGCGGGCCTTAAATATTGTTACAAGTTAATTGGAGAAGGGGAGAGTCGAGCAACGTGTCGCAGCCAATCAAATGTCCCGCCACATATAGCAAGAATGTCACTGTCAAGGCGGCCTATCAACAGGGACTTCCGCCCTGTTCACCCATCCCGATCAAGGAGTGTCATATCTGCCCAAACGTGATGCATAGGAGCACAGACGCGCGTGTCCGCGCGTTCATGCCCAGGTGTAAGTGCGCGCCGCCCTGTGGAGCGAATGCGCGCCCACCGGATCCAGGCCAGGTGAGTAAACAATGCGGAATATAAGAGCCCCGCAGATGTATCCAAATTGCTATACGTGAGTCCATGCACTATGCAGCAAAGAATGGACATCTGGCTGCGGCAGTTCACCCCTCCACTGTCCCCTGCAGCCCGAACACTAGACACATGATAATAAATAAACCACACAAACAAGAGAAACAATATTATGCAGTGCTAGCTATAAATTGTATATAGTTCCATAAATCTGTGAGATGGGGGTCATAAGGTAGAAAGTGCATGTATCAAATAAATGCACAACAATGCTCAGAATGCCTGAAAGAGGGAACGATCTCTCAATATATCTCTGAGTAATGCAATTGATCAGATTAATAATAAATATGGTTACACTGGGGCATGTCATTGAGAAATATGGTTACACTGGGGCATGTCATTGAGAAATATGGTTACACTGGGGCATGTCATTGAGAAATACCAATGACATTGGCCATTGGTATTTCTCAATGACATGCCCCTGTGTAACCATCAAGGCAATAAGATTAATTGGAGATGATAATACCTGCACAAGATTAAAGATAATATAACATGGTACACAATTGGACTGTAGTAATTTAATCATTGCAACATGCTGATACACTAATGCCACTGCCGGCAGATGCCCAATTGTAGGGATCACCTCCAAAGATGCACAACATTTTTTTGTATTAGATTACGTGCCGAGTTGTGCTGTACTACTATGTAACCAGGAGGGGAGTGGGGGCATATTTTTGTAACCTTCCAAGCATGGATTAAATATCCAGACATGGGCCTTGATTCACTAAGACTTGAAAAAAAACTCTCATGGTAGTAAAAAATTCAATTCATGAGAAAAAAGCCTGAGAATGTCACTGTTAGTGAATCACCAGCTAAGAAAACAATGAAAGTCAATGGCACTTTTTTACTCTTGAAAAAGGTATTGAACTTTTTACCTGTAGTAAAAAGTTATTTTAAACAGTGTGGTCGGCACTCCACCAAAGAAAAATATAGAGTAACAAAGAACAAAGAAAAAGGGTGCTGCCTGCCAAGGATTAAATCCTCCAATAATCCCTAACCTTGAATCCAAAAATATACATAGAGGTAGGCGCACACCAAATAGTTATAGTTTGCAAAAAAGTATTTTTATGTTATGAAAAATATTTACATGGAAAGTACAAACATTTCATTTCTATACACATATATACACATAACAACTAGAGTATGTGGGGTATCTCAAATCTCTAGTAAAGAAATCATTTGTATACAATATAGCCATATGTATAATTAGAGAAGCTGGGTTGCATTTATAAACAGCAAAAAATAGCAAAAAATAACCATGCAATAACATTAAATCTCTGTATATATGATACACTGTTTCAATTGTAATGTTTCCCCAGTATCGTCAATTCAAACCTACACTTGTTACACTAAGTAACAATCTATTCAAGCTATGAAGGCAATGCTGTCTGTCAATGTGAAATGCAAAATAACATATCCAGCTGCCACTTGTGATCACACGCTGTGGCTGTCACACATAGCACGGGCTGACAGGATTTGAATAGAGGAGCCCCATATACAAACAAATATGCAACTATACACAAGCAGAATCCTAATATATGGCTATATTGTATACAAATTATTTCTTTACTAGAGATTTGAGATACCCCACATACTCTAGTTGTTATGTGTATATATGTGTATAGAAATGAAATGTTTGTACTTTCCATGTAAATATTTTTCATAACATAAAAATACTTTTTTGCAAACTATAACTATTTGGTGTGCGCCTACCTCTATGTATATCTGTAGTAAAAAGTTGCCATTGATTTGCATTGTGTTCCTATCTGGTGATTCACTAACAGTGAAATTCTCAGGTTTTTTTTTTTCATGAATTGAATTTTTTACTACCATGAGAGTTTTTTTCAACTCTTTGTGAATCAAGGCCATGGTGTTAAATAACACAATGTCACTCTGCGAGGCAGTATTCAGCCATCCAAGTGCAATTCCATCAAGGGTACAATCCTTCCATATAAAGTGACCATCTGCTAGAGGTTTCCATCTATAAATTCATGGCATCACATAGTAATCCAAAATTCTTTCCATGGACATCCATGTTTCAGCCAAGAGACGTCATGTGCTGATCCTTTGAAGATCTGGGACTGAGAATCCCTCCTTAGATTCAAGGGCAGTATATGGTCGTATATCCAAAGCAGCCAAAGAAAAGAAGGTGAGATACGGTCAATGGCCCATCAATGGCACAATTAATCTATGGAAGTCCACCTTCATCTATAAATCATCATGGGGGCATTCATGGCATCGCAGGGACTTGCATGGCATCACGTGATGATCCAAAAGGTGTTCGTATGGGTGTCCATAATTCAGCCGAGAAACATAATTTGCTGGTCCTGTGGATATATGGAGCCAAAAATCCCTGAATGCATCAAGGGGCAATAAGTATTCATGCACCTAAAACTGACAAAAAATGAAAAGATTAGAATTAGAAACATGCAGGAAAAGAATCTACACTATACATCCAAATGCAGTCTGATGTTGGACCAGTGCTTTTGAATCCTAAGTTTGACTTTGTTTTGGGTCTTGCCCACATAATGTTTTGTGCAAGGACATTCAATAGCATATATCACCCCCTCAGTCTGACAAGTCAAATCATGTAGCCAGCTCCTGGGTCTAATGTAGTGGCTGCTACATAAACTATCTCTTAGGTTGGGGGCCCATCTGGTTATCATGAGTGGGCCTCTCCCAATCCACGGGGCTATCTGTGGTTCTAACTGCAATATCTTCCAATGGGATTTTAGAAAACCACGTATCCTGTTCCAATCGCTGTGGTATGTGGATACAAACCTTACTTGATGGTCATATGTCTTTTGCTGGTAATTCAAAAGTGTTTCCCTGGAGCTGCAGATGGCCCGATGGCATGCTTTATCCAGTACCTTGCGAGGATAGCCTCGTTTCTCAAACTGCTGTCTTGTGTTCCTAAATTCAACCCGAAAGTCTCCACAAACTACTGGCATATTTCATATACTGTATTTTATACTTCATATATATATCTCCTTAGTTTGGTGATTGCCAGCATAGCCAATTGTTGGGATTGGCATTTTAGTGCATTTATTGCACCCATGTTATAGCAACTGTTCATTTATCCCAGTAGCCCTCGCCGCACCCCCCCCCCCCCCCTTACCATCTCTCCAGCATCTAGATTTTTGTGTTTGTCCCAAATTGTATTGTATTTTACCGTGGTTTTAGTGTGTATTTCACCTGTCATTCATGTTATTTGGTTTTTAGGTATGTGTAGCTTTTGGTATCAATAAATGTAACATTTTTAATTCATTGCTAGTGTGTGCGGCCAATTTTCTGTGTACCAAAGTACACTGAAGCGCCTACGTCTGGAGCTGTAACTATGGTCAGGGACAATACATATCCTTTACGACCCACTGGGTGAATGTGGTTCCTGCACAGCCACAACAGCAACTTGGACAAGTCACGCCGCTTCCGCCTCCACGCTCTCGGGCCATTGTTCCTGTGACAGTGTGCAACTCTGCCTCCTCAACCTCCACCGTGTCCTCAGCCTCCACTGCATGGACAAGTCTCAGTGCCCCTCCAGCCTATCATGTGTGCAGGGCACGGTGGTGTCACGCTGTTCTTCACATGGTTTGCCTTGGTGAATGTCACACATGGGAGGAACTGCTAAAAGTCATTAATCAGAAATCATGGCTTATGAAAGGCTTAGTTCCACGAAAACTGCAAATGGGAACCATGGTGACCGACAACGGGAAGAACCTCTTGTCCGTGCTGCGACACAGAAGCCTGAGCCATGCGCCCTGTATGGCACACATGTTCAATCTGGTTGTCAAGTCTTCCCCCTATCTGCAAGACATCCTAACAATAGGAAGGAAACTTTGCATGCACTTCAGCCACTCGTACACCACAAAGCACACCCTGCAGCGTCAGAACGGTATCCTCCACATAGTCTTATTTGAGGCGTTTCCACTTGGTGGAATTCCACCCTACATAGGTTGGACCACCTATACGAACAGATAAAAGCCATCACCAATTTCTTGATGATCCAAGCAGATAGAGGGACTCCTCTGTGTAACTTCAATGTAAACCAGTAGCAGCTAATATGTGACACCTGCCATTTGCTAAGGCCCTTTGAGGAAGCCATTTTATTAGTCAGTCAGTCACCAGGATTATGGGATGAATGATTTTATTCCACAGCTTCATCAACTACAGTAGACATCTGCACTATAGTTGATGAGCCAGATCCAGAGGGACTATATTGCTGACTGGCTGGTGACTGCTGCTGCTGGGGAGAGGGGGGTATCCAGATTGGAGCTGCCCTGCTGTTGACCTAGACCCCTGCTACATGTCAAATGGTAAGAAGTTGGGGTGCAAGCTCCAATGGGAGAGGAGATGCGGGGGGCTGCTCTGTCTTGGCCTTGCACTTTGCCTGGCACTGCTCTACCTTGGCCTAACACTTTGTCTGCCACTGCTTTGGCTTACCCTAGCACTATTGACTGGAACTGGTGTGGGTTGCCCTAGCACTATGGCTGGAATTGGTGCGGGTTGCCCTAGCACTTTGCCTTGAACTGCTCTGACTTTGGCTTAGGTGGTGCTTTGGCTGACTGTGTGCTGGCATGTGCTTAAAGGAGGGCTGTGGCAACATGGTCCTTGGTGTACAACATGCAGGGCATGGCTTGGTTTAGCTGTCCTGCCTGTGTATGTGCACTTTTTTCCTCCCATCCTGACACTGGAAACTACAGTGGTGGAGTGTTGCCCTCGCCACATGTCAGCGTGTGGTTTTTTGAATTTATGTTTCCCTTATATGTAATTGTGTATTCCCATGCAGGTGTTAGCTCTGACGCGAAGTTCAGACGTAGTTCAACTTCTGGGATCCACTGGGGTGTGTCAGATAATGCAAAAAAGAGCTGGAAAATGGCACCCTCGCTGTTCTCCTGTGACCAGCAGGACACCTTCATACTTGTGAGTACACATGCCTGCGTTTGCACGCACAATAGGTGTAGCTATTCAGGGTCGCAAGTGTGTAGCCATTCAGAGGTTTATTTTTGTTTCTTCTACAGACCCAGTGCGAAGGGTGGCTCCCCAACCCCGACTTCCCCACCAGCCTAGTAATTTATAATAATTTATAATATGTGACTATTTACTAAAATGCCTTCTTTAACAGGTTTGCAGAAAGCAGAGGCTAGCCACTAATTGATTTTGTCTTTTACAGTATACAGAGAAGATGCGCAGCAGTGCCTGCAGGAGCTATCATCTGCTGTGCATAGTCTGATGGAGGAGATTTCAGAGCTGGCCACAGCCATGGGGAGCCACCCACCTTAAGACACTGGGAGTCTGCCACATTCTTTTACCCCCCCATTGTAAATCAATTTATGTCATTGTTTTTAAAATATAATATTTTTTTATAACTTGATTATTAAAAAAAACAATAAAAAATTACCATTCCATACCTCTAAAACATTGTTTTTGTTATATAGATTTTTTTTTCAAAAGTAATGTGTACATTATATACATGGGAAATCCAAAAAATACAACAAGCAAGGAGAAGGAACTACACTGGAGGGAAATAAGTGGTACAGGTAAACAGTTAGGACAAGAAAGAACACTGGATGGAAAACAGAATGTGGTACAGGTAAGCAGTTAGAAGAAGAAAGGCCACTTGAGGGCAATACAGAATGTGGTACAGGTAAGCAGTTAGAAGAAGAAAGGCCACTTGAGGGCAATACAAAATGTGGTACAGGTAAGCAGTTAGGAGAAGAAAGATCACTGGATGGCAATACAGAATGTGGTACAGGTAAGCACTTAGGAGAAGAAAGAACACTGTCTGGCAATAACAAAAGTTGTACAGTTAAGCAAGGGAGAAGTCCAGCACCGTCTCAAGCAGATAAAAATCGATAAATCACCGGGACCAGATGACATACATCCTCGTGTTTTAAGGGAGTTATGTACAGTAATAGACAAGCCGTTATTTCTAATATTTGTGGATTCCATAACTACAGGGTCTGTTCCGAGGGATTGGCGCTTGGCAAATGTGGTGCCAATATTCAAAAAGGGATCTAGGGTGGGAACCTGGGAACTACAGACCGGTAAGCTTAACATCTGTGGTGGGCAAGCTGTTTGAAGGTTTCTTAAGGGATACTATCCTGGAGCACCTTGGGGAAAATGACCTTATTACTCCATATCAGCATGGATTTATGAGGAATCGCCCCTGCCAGACAAACCTAATCAGCTTTTATGAGGAGGTAAGTTCAAGACTGGATCAGGGGGAGTCATTGGATATCATATATCTTGACATTTCTAAAGCATTTGATACTGTGCCACATAAAAGGCTGGTACAAAAGATGAGAATGCTTGGACTGGGGGAAAACGTGTGCAGATAGGTGGGAAATTGGCTTAATGATCGGAAGCAGAGGGTGGTTATCAATGGTACACACTCAGATTGGGTCACTTTTACTAGTGGAGTACCACAAGGGTCAGTTCTGGGACCAATTCTCTTCAATATATATATATAAATGACATTGGGTATGGATCAAACAGTAAAGTCTCAATCTTTGCAGATGATACTAAGCTGAGTAAAGTAATTAAAACAAAAGAGGACAGCAGGCAGCTACAAACAGATTTAGATAAATTGGAAGCATGGGCAGTTAAATGGCAAATTAATTTTAACACAGATAAATGTAAGGTTATGCACATGGGAAGGAGAAATCTGTGTCATGATTACACACTAAATAAAGAAACACTTGGTAAAACAACAATGGAAAAGGACCTAGGGGTTTTAGTTGACAATAAGCTCAACTGTAGTAATCAATGCCAGGCAGCTGCTGCCAAGGCAAATAGGATCATGGGGTGCATCAAGAGGGGCATAGGTGCTCATGACCAGAGCATCATTTTACCCCTGTACAAGTCACTGGTCAGACCCCATATGGAGTACTGTGTACAGTTCTGGGCACCTGTGCTTAAGAAGGACATATCAGAACTGGAGCACGTTCAAAGAAGGGCAACAAAGTTAATAAAAGGAGTGCGGGGGCTAGAGTACCCGGAAAGATTGTCCAAGTTTATTTAGTCTAGAAAAAAGACGATTGAGGGGTGATCTAATAACTATGTATAAATATATTCGGGGTCAATACAAAGATCTGTTCCACAATCTATTTATACCCCGGAGTGTAACTGAAAGGATACGTAGGTACAAAGTAACAAAATGGCTACTGCATGGCTTATGCCTGGCTTATGCTTAAGGGGATTGCTTTAAGACTCCAAGGGTGAGAATAACGGAGTGACCGTTATCTCTGGGAATGGAATGTGCAGACAGAAGAACATAACAATCTGTTTCTGTGAAAATGTCCATGGGTAGGTGAATGTCTGGAAAAACCCATGACACACAATGACATACAATGGGGTGATGTACAGCCACCCCCAGCACACACCCCTGACAGCAAGATGTTGATACAGCTACTCCAATTAAAAGGCAAATGTCCACTTTAGAACCTTTTCCCCGCCTAGGCCTTATCATGCTTTATATACTGAAAATCATGACGTAATAAACAGTTCACACCGAGAATAGCTGTTTTGTGTCTTTCTTGCGCTTGGTGTGGGCTCCGGAATTCCGAGGTGTAAAGGTAACTCTGGTCTACAGACAAATAAGATAATCCCAGGTAGAGGACTCAGAGGGAGTCGCTCTTAGGTGTCTGCCGGTAATAGGGGCAGTTATTTTTTCAGTAACTATAACCCGAGGGCATCCACTAAGGTTAGAGAAAAGGTGCTTTCTCCACCGACATAGGAGGGGATTCTTCTCTGTAAGAGCAGTGAGACTATGGAACTCACTGCCAGAGGAGGTAGTAATGATGGATACAGTAAAAACGTTCAAAAGTGGCCTTGATGCCTTCCTGGCATGTAATAACATTTCCAGCTATGGCTACTAGACCACTGGAAGGAGTTAAACAGGCTGAACTGGATGGACTAAAGTCTTTATTCAGCCTTACATACTATGTTACTATGTTACTAAGCAATTAGGAGAAGAAAATGCACTGGATGACAATACAGAAAATGGTACAGGAAAGCAGTTAGGAGAAGAAAAGACACTGCAGCAAACATCATGAACTAAGACCAAGCAAGGAGAAGGAGCAACACTGGAGAGAAGGATGGGTAGAGGTAAGCACTTAGGAGCAGAGGACACTTGGCACAGCAAAAAGTAAGTAATCAAATACCAGGGCCAGGGGTTGAAGAATGGAAAACACTGAAAATGAGGGGCTTGCATATACGTACACATTACAGAAATGCGTACAAAAAATGGAATGAACATGCTAAATTGAGGGGGAAAACAGCTTTTTTCCAAACTAGTAGGACTTCACTGGACAGTAAAACTTTTCACAGCAACGTACGTGGAAAAATGCTGAAAAAAAGCTGGAGGACGGGACGTTCGATCCACATAAATGCTGTATGCACAACGCTTTTGCTGGCTTATGCAACAACAAAGGCGGAGCGAAGTGTCCCCATGAAGGCTCTGAACACTCGTAATAACAACGAAGAATATTTATAATGGACAGGCTTACACAAGAAAACAAAAACTACCGTATTTTTTGCCCTATAAGGCACACTTATTTTTCCACAAAAGTGGGGGGGAAATGTCAGTGCGTCTTATCGTGCGAATGTAAAAAAAAACTCACCCCTTCCTGGTGCTCCCGCGTTGCCTGCCACACTGACAGAGCCCAGAAGAAGACAGAGGAGTGGCGTGCTCTGTCCCGGCCCCACCGCTGCGATCGCTGTCTTTTCAGCAGGGCCAGAGACAGCGCCCCCTGCTCCTCCATCTGCTGCCTCTTTCGGCTGGGGCACATGCGAGCATCTGGGTCCGTGCAGCCGGTGGGCGTGGCCTGCACCCACGCCCACCCGCTGCCCTGACCTGGGTGTTTGTCTGTGTCCAGGAAGCGGGGCAGGCCACGGCCACCCGACTCACGGAGCCGTGAGTTTTACAGCGGAGAGGTGAGTTTTACATTTTTTTTTTTTTTACTCAAGCCGACTGCCTATGGAAATGGGGGGAAAGGGGGATGCCACACAGCCTATACTAATGGGGGAAGAGGGGGATGCCACACAGCCAATGGGAATGGGGGGAGGGGGATTCCACACTGCCAATGTAAATGGGGGAGCGGGATGCCACACTGCCAATGGTAATGGGGGGAGGGGGATGCCACACAGCCTATGATAATGGGGGGAGAGGGATGTCACACTGCCAATGGGAATGGGGGGAGGGGGATGCCACACAGCCTATGATAATGGGGGGAGGGGGATGCCATACAGCCTAGGGTAATGGGGGAAGAGGGATGCCACATAGCCAATGGGAATGGGGGAAGGGGAATGCCACACAGCCAGTGGGAATGGGGCGAGCGGGATGCCACTCTGACAATAGAAATGGGGGAGGGAGATGCCACACAGCCTAGGATAATGGGGGAGGGGGATGCCACACTGCCAATGGGAATGGGGGAGGGGGATGCCACACTGCCAATGGGAATGGGGGGATGCCACACAGCCTATGATAATGGGGGGAGGGGGATGCCACACAGCCTAGGATAATGGGGGGAGGGGGATGCCACAATGCCTATGGGAATGGGGGGGCACACTGCCTATATGGGGAATAGGAGGGGGGAATGCCACACTGCTTATGATAATGGGGTGCACACTGCCTATATGGGAATGGGAGGGGGATGCCACACTGGGTATGCCACACTGCCTATATGGGGAATATGAGGGGGAATGCCACACTGCCTATATGGGGAATAGGAGGGGGGAATGCCACACTGGGTATACGAGGAATGGGATGGGGGCATGTTACACTGTCTATGGAATGGGGGCATCTCACATGACCTATGGGAATGGGATAGGGAAATGCCACACTGTCTGTAATGGTGCGTTTTTGGTTTAAAATATATTTTTTTTCTCCCCCAAATCCTAGGTGCGTCTTATAGGCATGTGCGTCCTATAGGGCGAAAAATACAGTAATATAGAATGCTGTGAATCGATCTAAAAGTGGTGTTTCATGTGACGCAAGATTTTTTGCCCAAGGTGGCCTCTCCCTTTCATATTAATCAGGAGATAGTGCTACCCTCCTTGTGCTCACACTCCCCTCGCCATAAGGAGCAACTACTCCATTCCCTTGATGGTGGTCAGGGCATTAAAGTATTACTCAGCCGCTACTTGAGAGGTACATAAGATGGATGTCTTGTTCGTGATCCCAGAAAAACCAAGATGGGGCCTAGTGACTGCCAGGTCCACTCTTAGCAGATGGATCTGGCAAGCGGTCATACAAGCCTACGCCTGCAAGGGGAAGGAGGCACTCTTCCAGGTCACTACTCATTCCAACACTCCACTCCAGCCCGCGTATTGGGCTGTCCAACCCCAGGGGTCGGAGGAACAGGTCTGCAAGTTGGTTACCTTGTCGTCTCTCCCCCCCTTACTAAGTTTTACAGACTTGTCAGGGCATATGCCGATGCTGCTCTGGGGCATAAGGCTTTTGGCTGTTCTTGCGCAGTTCCACCCTTATTGTGGGTGCTGCTGTGGGATGTCCCACGCGTTGCTACTGAATCAGCAGGCCTCATCCGAACTTCAAATTCTTCACAAGATGGCTGTCAAAGCAGGGCTTCTTCAGTTCAGAGAAAGCCCCATCGTCATCCGCCTTCTGCAAAAACGCGTGTGTGTGTGTGTGTGTGTGTGTGTGTGTGTGTGTGTGTGTGTGTGTGTGTAGATATCTCCCCTTCTCTCTCTTTTGTTTCATTTATAGCATCACTAGGCCGGCTTAATTAGCATGCCAATAAATACATAATACTAAGCCCAGGCCAAACGCAACCTTGTCCCTTCTGAACAAAAGGAATCAGCCATGTTGGCTCAAACTACATAACCTGGGTTGGACTTTAGTACCATATACAGTGCAGTTTTGATGAGATTTTACAATCTTTGGGAATGTAGGACTGGAATGGGTCATGACACTGGTGTGTAGGTCTAGCAATTTTGGCATAAATGTCAGGAGGTAAACAATTGGTAAAAATTTAGGTCTCAATGATGTAGGGTTGATATGAAATTCATGGTGGTGTTGTAGGGTTGGTATAGAAATCATGGTTCTGTTTTTTTAGGGCAGATATGGTTATCATGATTTTGTGGTGTAGGACTGGAATTAAGGTCAGGGCACTGGGGTGTGGTGCTTATATGGAAGTCATTGTTCTGGTGTTTAAAATTGTTATGGTGGCCAGGGCTCTGAGGTGTAGGGTTTGTATCATTCTGAGGGGTCTAAGGATTCCTTATAGAATGAAAATATGGGCAGTGGGGTGTAGGGCTAGGATAGTGGTGCAAATTCCATTCAGGTGCAAATTATCTGTAGAGTGCAGTTTGTACCCCAATAAGTTCCCAAGTTCCCTTCAACTTGGTGCCTAATTCCTTAAATGTATTCTTAAGGTTCCACCATCTCCCATATATTCTGTCATTGGTCCCCACGTGGACCATGACAGCTGGGTCATCTCCAGCCCCTCCCAATAATTTGTCCACCCTTTCCACCACATGCTGAACCCTGGCACCAGGGGGGCAGAAAACCATTCTGTTGAGGCGGTCTTGGTGACAAATTATTCTATCAGTCTGCCTTATAATAGTAATCCCCTATTACCACTAACTGCTCAGTAGCTCGGCTGTTAGAGAGAGCAGTATCCGCTAGGGCTGCCATTTCTGAGACTGACACTCTTGCATCATTACCCAACTTGGCAATTTTGCTAGGGTGTGCAGACACAGGTATGTCCTTCCTTTTCGGTGCACCCTTTCTACTCCCTCTAACTACATTTACCCAGCTACTTACCTGCCCCTCCTGACCCATCTTTCCACCCTCTGTTTCTAGCCCATTTAATGCTTGCTCTGTGAACAGCATGTCCCTTTCAAGAAGGTCAATCTCCCTCAGTGTTGCATTTTGCACCTCTAGATCTCTAACTCAAGCTTCCAATGTTACAATATGCTCACATTTATCATAGCGGTATTCATCTTGTAACTGAAGCTCCAGCAGTGTATACATCTGACAAATTGTGCACTGAAGTAGACCTCCAATGTTGCTGGCCATTATCCTAGTATTCTGACAGTAATGGAATCCTGTAGACAGGTCCACGTTCCTTGTGTGTGTCTGTGATGGATGTTTTCTTTTCTCCATAAGGCTTGTAAGTCAGTTGTTCTTGGATCACGTAGTTACAATTAAAAAGCTTTATTTCGGTACAGAATCTTGTTACAGCAGACATGTACATTCAATACAGCTGAAAACATGTGGTGTAATCCATACAGCAACAACAGGTAAAAGGAATGTAGCTGTAGATGGTAGCAGCAGGTGTGCACTGCTTGGATGCCAGATTAGAAATTTCAGAAGGAGAGAGGGAGAAGGGAGGAGTTACTTGCATCAGAGCAAGACTAAGGGGGGCTGGAAGGGACAAGGGGAATTAAAGGCACACTGCTGAGCCTATGCAAATAAACATATATTAAACTGTTGCCCCAGGTCAAATAAAGTACACGTCATGGGACATGACATCTAGTTACAAAACAGCAGTGAATACAAAAAGTTGAGTACTTACAGTTGCAGCAACTTCTGTATTTAACTCCTGATTTTTTAACTCAATACACTTATCAAGGCCCACTTATTCTAAGCATAGCTTTCTGAGCAAAGCTCTCTGAGTTGTACCTTGGATTTTAAACCACCTGAACCAAGTTAACCCCTCCTACTCAGCAGGGATGCAGGAGAGAAAAAAACTCTGCTTTTGTGAATCAGCACACCAGATAGTTTGCAATATTTCACTTACCATGTTGACCACGATTGGTCACAATTTACCACCAACTTACCACAGGAACACCTGACACAAAGTCTTTATCCCCTCTGGCCACACAGAGCCAGATGCTTGTTTAAACAGGCCAATGAGCCTCAGCATTGCTTATGGGCTCAGCCCTTAACCCTTCTAGTGCCAGCTACATGAGCCTCATGTAGCTGCCTCCTCTACCGTTAAGTGCCAGCTATGTGAGACTCACGCTTTTGTGGGTGAGGCAGGTAACGTCATCCCACAGCCGCCCAAAGATGCTCAGTAGCGCTGCGTGATCAGCGGGGAGAGGGTTGGAGGGGCCGGGGGTTGTGATCCCTTGCTCCCCGGCCCCCCCTCCACTGATTACCTAGCAGCTGTTATCAGAGCTCTCATTACGGAGGTGAGTAAAGAAAAAAAATTAATAAAACTCCTTTTTACTTTGTGTCACTGTATTTTCTTACTGTTAACTCTTTGTGAAATGGTAAGCGGCTTTAGGCTATGCAGGCTTGTAGCTGGCAAGATGGGGGCCACCAAGGCTGGCCCTGGCACCCTGTTCTACTAGCCTTGCATTACTGGGCCCCAGGCTGGTTATGCTTGGTAGGGTGGACCCCAAGTAATTTTATGGAGGATTTTTAAGGGTTTGTAACCCTTAAAATTCAAAAAATGGGGTATCTCCCTGCTCAGAAGGGGACCCTGTGACATTTTATTTTATTAACTCCTTATGTCCTGTCCCCCCAGCAGGAATAAAAGGCTTCCAGTAGCAGTAGGAGAGCAAAAGCCAGATTGATCGGCGTGGGACTCAGTGCTACAAAATTGATGGGAGGTATTAAAAAAAATACAATTCTGTGATTACTCACCTGTAGAATTGGTATTATATGTATACAGCACGTCCTGTTCCAGAAGATATTCCTTACACTTGGGATATACTCCACTAGATGGCGCTGGATTGCAGAGACAGAAAAGTGGCTCCTCCTGTCCCCTTATATACCCGGGACCTCCCACAAATTCCCCAGTATTGAAAAGCAGTTAGCAAGAGACCGGGAGGACTATAATCATAATATAAAAATTTGAACATAAGAACAATCACCATAAAGAGGTACCTAAAGATAATGATAACAAGGGTGGGGTGGAACAGGACGTGCTGTATACATATAATACCAATTCTACAGGTGAGTAATCACAGAATTGTATTATTCTAAGTATACAGCACATCCTGTTCCAGAAGATATTCCTTACACTTGGGACATCCAATAGCAGTGTCCGTAAGGTAAGGTGGGATCCCCAAAAGTAACAGCAGACAGTTTAAACCACTGCCGCCTGCAGAACCTTGCGGCCAAAAGCAGCATCAGCTGAGGCCCTAACATCAACCTTGTAAAACTTTGAAAAAGTATGAACAAAAGACCAAGTAGCGGCCTTGCAAACTTGTTCAACAGAAGCTTGGTGCTGAAAAGCCCAAGAGGCACCAATAGCACGAGTAGAATGAGCAGTAAGGTGGAAGGGAGGTTCCTTCCCCTTAGCAGAGTTGTCCTGAATCACAGCCTGACTTTGCACTTACTGATAGTGGACTTAGCCAGAGCCAGGCCTTTCTTAGGTCCAGACGGAAGCACAAAAAGAGCATCAGTCTTCCTGAAGGATTCAGTAGCCACCAAATAGAACTTCAGGGTTCTGACTACATCCAAAGAATGTAAAACCCTTTCCTTAGGGTTACTAGGATTAGGACACAGAGAAAGCAAAACAATGTCCTGATTGAGATGAAAGGCAGAAACAACCTTAGGTAGGAAATCTGGTTTAAAAGGAAACACCACCTTGTCCTGGTGTCAAAATAAGGAGGCTTGATGGAAAGCGCCGCCAACTCAGAAACACGCCTAACAGAAGTGATAGCCACCAAAAAGACCACCTTAAGTGTAAGAATGGACAAAGGGGCCCCTTGCAAGGGCTCAAAGGGAGACCCCTGCAGGGCAGACAAGACCAAGTCCCAGACTGGTGACATAGGCTTACGTGGGGGACGCACGTGAGTAACCCCCTGGAAAAAGGTCTTGACCAGGGGATGCTGAGCAAAGGATCTTTGGAAGAAAATAGCCAAAGCAGACACATGGCCTTTTAGAGTACTGGGTTGAAGACCCAGCTCCAAACCATGTTGGAGAAACTCCAGAATCCTAGGAATAGAAAACTCATGACAGGGAAGCGAGTGGGACTCGCATCAGTCAATGTAAGTACGCCAAACCCTGTAATAGATGGAAGAAGAGGACCTCTTCCTAGCCCTGATCATAGTATTTACCACCGAGGCAGGCAGCCCCTTTTCCATCAAGGTGGAGGTTTCAACAGCCAGGCCGTCAAAGCCAGCGTTTGTAAATTGGGGTGGCGTAGTGAGCAGATCTGAAACCAGTGGCAGCGCGTACTGATCTACTGCCAACTGCACGATGTCTGTGAACCACACTCTTCTTGGCCAACAGGGGGCCATCAGGATGGTTGGCACCCCTTCCTGAACTATCTTGCGCAGCACCCTGCCCAGAAGTGCAAACAGGAGAAACACATACAGGAGCTGGAACCTCGTCCAGGGCATTGCCAGGGCATCCGTGGCCAAGGCCAGAGGATCCTGGGACAGAGAGACAAAGACTGGAAGCTTGTGATTGTGACAGGGCACAAATAGATCCACGTTCGGCTGACCCCAGCGGTGGCACAGGGAGCGAAACACCCTGCTGCTGAGGGACCACTCTCCCAGACGAGAGGTCCCCCTGCTCAGAGAGTCTGCCTCCAGATGTACACAGCCGAGATGCAGGGAACATTTTCCTCCGCCCAGGACAGTATCAGGGACACTTCCTTGAGGGCCCTCTTGCTCCGGGTCCCTCCCTGATGATTCATGTAGGCAACCGCTGTCTGGTTGTCTGTGCGGACCTGAACAGCCCGACCCCTCAGGTGAGGGGTTAAGTGGGCGAGAACCAACCTGATTGCCCTCAATTCCAGAATGTTGATAGGAGCATGGGCATCCTGAGGGCCCCACTGACCCTGGAATGTCAGGGACTTCCAGAATACCCCCCAACCTGTCAGACTGGCATTCGTTGTGACAGTCTCCCAGCAGGGGGCCAGAAATGACCTGCCCCTCAGCAGGTCCCTGAGACCAACCACCACACTAGAGACCGCCTGACCAGAGGGGACAACACCTGATCCAGGGACCCAGGGTCCCGATCCCATACTGACAAGAGGTGAAGCTGAAGAGGCCTCATGTGGAACTGAGCATATGGAACCGCCTCGAAGCAGGACACCATCAGGCCTACCAGCTGCATTCCCTGCCTGATGGATGGATGGGGACAAGACAGCAGGAACTGAACTTTCTCTTGAAGGACCTCCACCTTCTGCTGAGGAAGAAAGATCTTGACCTGAGCTGAATCCAGCATCATGCCCAGAAAGGGTTTCACCATGGAAGCAGACAGGGAAGATTTGGGGTGATTGATCACCCAGCCGAATGATTCCAGTGTGGATACCACCCTTTGAGTGTCCAGCTCTGCCTGATGGAAGGACTGAGAAGCAATAAGCATGTCATCCAGGTAGGGAAGAATGCGAATGCCCTGAGATCTCAGCAGGGCCATCACTCCTGCCAGCACCTTGGTGAATACCCTGGGGGCCGAGGTGAGGCCGAAGGGCAAGGCCACAAATTGGTAGTGCTGGTCCTCCAGAGCGAACCTGAGGAACCTCTGATGACCTGGAAAGATAGGGACGTGAAGGTAAGCATCCTTGATGTCTACAGAGGTCATGAAGTCCCCTGGGCATAGGAAAGTCACAGCTAAACGCAGAGTCTCCATGCAAAAGTGTCTGAATCTGACAAACTTGTTGAGAAGCTTTAAATCCAGGATAGGTCTTATGGACCCATCCTTTTTGTGCACAATGAAAAGATTGGAATAATAGCCTTTGCCCCTTTTCCTCAAGGGCACCCGGCAGATGACACCTAGGTCTAGAAGGCCTTGGACAGCCAGGGAGAGACACTGAGCTGACAAGGGGTTTGGAGCTACACAAGATTTGATGAATCTTGGGGGCGGCCAGGCTGCAAACTCTATCTTGTAACCAGAGGAAACTACCTCCTGAATCCACCGGTCTGAGACATGACGCCTCCAGATGTGAGCCAAGAGCCGAAGCCGCCCCCCCACCCGGATGGGTGAGGGCGCCCCTTCATGCCTGAGGGGGCTTGGGGGAGGACTTAGTCTTGGGACCCCGGGGGGGCCAGGGCAGCCACGTCCTCTGCCCCTGCCCCAAAAATCTCCACGGGCTCCGGCAAAGGAAGCTCCCTGTCCATTTCTGGAGCCCCTGAAGGAAGGAGAAAAGGCACCTGAACCCCGAAAGGACCGGGGCTGCCTTCTACGTTGAGGTAATTTGCCACCCTTAGCAAACAAGTCCAAACGTTCCCCAAAGAGGCGCAGCCCCTTAAAGGGAAAACCAGTGAGGGCCTTTTTGGCAGCATTGTCAGCTGCCCACTGGCGCAGCAAGGCCGATCGGCGTATAGCCACCAACAAGGCAGAAGCCCTGCCACACACTCTAATGGTATCATCCAGGGAGGAGAGAACATATGCAACAAATTCCTCACAACGCAAAAGAGCTCTATACTCTTCACTACCAGTATCATCAGGGGTCCCATCTAAGAGACCCCTGAGCAGGCTTTTAATGGCAACAGCCATGATAGCAGAGGCACAGACCGAACGGAGCGCGGTCCCAACACAGGCAAATGCATGGCTAGCCAGCTGATCCATGCGTCTCTCTTCCCCATCTCTCAATGTAGTAGTGTCAGGGGAATGCATGACAGATGTGTTAGACAACCCCAGAACTGGTGCATCCACCTCTGGAGGACATGACCAACGTTTAACCATTTCAGCAGGGAAGGGATACCTCTTATCCCAACTCTTTGGTACCCCGGGAAGCCGGCTAGGCCTTTCCCACTCCTTGAGAATCAGATTTTTACAGTGAGTTTGTTCAGGAAACTCCAAACGTGGCTTAACAGTATGAAACAACTCCCCCTGCTGCCGCGGGGCCACAGCAGGAGGAGAGATACAGAGTGTAGCGATAACCTTTATCGCCGGAGGGCTTCCCCGCCAGAGACGTCCTTTTCCCAATGGTGAGAGGTGCTGCAGGAATCCCAGAGTCATCCGTGAGGAACCAGGAACAGCCCTTACAAGGGCTAGTGAATTGTAATATAGCGTTTCCCCCAATAAGAGACAGAACTCAGTATTGAGGGTGAAGATGAACTTCCTTTATTAGTGCCACCCTGTGCCTTATATGTAAGTCTCCGTGCAAGGGGACCTCCCCCGTGGACCTGATGGAGAACTGCATGACAAACACACAGACCAATGGGAGCAGGGTACACAATCCCTCAACTCTGCCGGTAACGCAATCAGCCACACAATAGCAGTCTGTAACACAATCAATAACACAATGGCAGACTGTAACAAACTCAATAACACAATAGCAGTCTGTAACACAATCAATAACACAATGGCAGTCTGTAACACACTCAATAACACAATGGCAGTCTGTGACATGCTCAAGAAAATGAACGTAATTAGTCTATGCAAAAGTCCAAGGGCAGAAACAATGCCTTTAAAATCCAAAAGGCATAGAGTCTGTCACACAGAGTACTTCAAATATTTGAGCCAAAAGTCTGTCAGTATCATCTGAAGCCCATGGGTCAGACCCAGACTCAACATAACCCCTAGGCTGATCCTCAGATGATTCTGAATCAGAGAATAATTCCCCTTCTTCCAGGGGGGAATAACCAGTAACATCGAAAAACTCCTCAGCTTCCATAGGAAAGAGAGTAGCTTAGCAGGAGCCTTACGCGGACCAGAACCAGCAATATGCCTTTCAATGCTGGCTACCCTGGTAGCCAAATCAGGTTGAGACTCCTCACTGGTATGCACCTCACTGGGGGACAGGTGTAAGCGTGGGGGGGTAGGCGAAGCCAGAGGGGGCGCAGCACTAGGCCCAGCCGCAGGTAAACCAGACTGCAGGGCAAGTACCTGCTGGGCGCAGGGTACACACACCCTAACATCATCACTTATAGGGGTTACCACACACGCCACACACAGCCGGGCTTGTCCCGAAGGAACCCCGAGCACATTATCCTGTGAAGCATCCATATGGTGATTATCAGGGCACAACAAGCCAATAGGGATTGACGCTAGTAAAAGCAACCCGGGATGCCCCAATAACCCGCTAGGGAAGTGGGAGTAATGGTATGTAATAGCCCTCCAATAAGAGTTAACACTAAAAAGAGGGGATAGGACCGGGAGAAACCACAAAGTTTGACCCGCCTGCAAGACATAAGCAAAAGATCCCATAAGCGATAAGCAATACAGATATGTACATAAAAAATCAGCCCGCAGGGGCACTTACGGACTGCGATAGTGAGACGCCAGGCACACGCAGCAGAGAATTAACATAGCGGCCGCATATACCTCGAGGAGCGGGCCGCGGAGACAGTGATGCAAAACGCGTCATCCGCAAGGCCCGCCCCCCCAGAAAGCGCGAAAATGCGCCCACCTGACAAGACCAGCCAATGAGGGCGCAGCAGCGCCTGAGGCGATGTTGCCGATGACCGCGGAGCGCAGTACAAACGTGCGGCGGCGAAAAAAAACCAGTGTAATCAATTCTAGCAAAGACATGCAACCCCCCCCCCCCGAGAACTACAAGGGAGAGCAAGGGGGAAGCAACGGCCAGACCAAAGGGAGCCAACTGTGGGGACAGGGGGCGAGGGGCACTAAATGCGGGAGGGGCATCCCATAAGGCTCACCATGGGCCTATACCGCCTACCCTTTGGTGGGGGACTGCGGTTGGAGCAGCGCTCTTAGCACCTGACGGCAGTGCTGCCTACCTTCACCCCAACCAGAGCAGCCTGAGCTGGGAGGCAGTAGAAGGAAACGGGTGGGAATAGTCCTACAGGGCCGCAGGCTAATAGCCCCGCTCACCTGCGAGTAGAGAGAGCCATCTTCTAGTCATCGCAGCCAGGACTGCAGAGAAGAACTGGGGATTTTGTGGGAGGTCCCGGGTATATAAGGGGCCGGGAGGAGCCACTTTTCTGTCTCTGCAGTCCAGTGCCATCTACTGGAGTATATCCCAAGTGTAAGGAATATCTTCTGAAACAGGACGTGCTATATACTTAGAATAAACAAATAAAATATTTTTTTTGTGTGTGTGTTTTTACATTTAACCCCTTGTGAACTGGTTGTCATGAATGACTTGCCTTCAGCCTGTGCCTGTGGTGTCCCTAGGCCACTGGCCGGGGTTTCTCCTGCCCAGCAGCTGCTTCTGCCTCAGGTGCCAGCCCCAGTGGCGCGTGCGGCGCAGAGCGCGCCCTCGTCCACTGTCATTCGACTCGTGCTTGCGTGCGAGTACAGTCAGCTTATGTCCCCTAGGTGCTATACACAGCGTGGCCACTGGAGGCTGTTTTAAAGAGCTAAACCTAGGAGGTCCAGTTCTGGGCGGTATGCCTTTGGAGTTCAGCTGGGGCAATCAGCCCAGAGCTCTCTAAGTGCACCAATCAAACCACAGATCTGAAGTGCACCAATCAGCACACAGATCCAAAGTGCACCAATCACAGTCACTGACTCCCTGTCCAATCCAGCCAGGTTCAGTCCTATAAAGGGATTACTACTTCAGTGTATCAGTGCCTGTGATAGTGTTTAGCTGACTTAGTGATTGCTCCTGTGATTTCCTGTATATATCGTTATTGACCATCGACCACGTCTCAGTCTCATCCCTTTGTACTGCGCAGCTCTCAGACCTCCCGGTGTGACCCCTGGCTTGACGTCTGACTTCGCTTGATTTCTCCTGAGAACCCGAATTGCTTTCAATACCTACCTGTTTCCGAAGCACCCGAACTGTTTCCAGTACTTACCCGACATTGCCCAGTCTGGCCTCTGGTTCATCCGCCTTCACCCCCTGTAAGCTCACATCCTTTGTGCTATTAAGTCCTGGGGGCAACCGTGTCCGACCAGGCATATAAAGTGTCCCGGCAAATGGGGGCTTGACTAAAGGTGAAGCTAGCAGCGGAGATTTGGGGTTGTGGGCCTACTCTGAAGGTGTGCGTCCGACGGGGCATGACACTGGTATGGGGTCCATGAGATCCTTATACCAGTTCACAAGGCTTAGGGGGCTGGCAAGTCACCTGCAGCTAGTGGGTGACTCGCTGGCTTGTAGCCAGCAGGGAGAGGCACCACCAAGGCTGACCATTGCTGGCTAGGGGGGACCACACATAATTTTTTGGGGTTTTAAGAAGTTTTAACAGTTACAGTTCCCCCAGAAAATGGGGTCCCATCAGGAAGGTGGACTCCATACCAATTTTCTTTTAGCCCTTTATAATGTGGATAGTAGTTGTATTTTATTTGGAAATGTTATTAAGTGCTGTTTTCATTTTGGGTGGGTCTCCTGGGCAGGAATATGGAAGCTACCGATACATATGTGGTATTGTTGTAATCAGCAGAAATAGGGTTTTCACGTGTATATATTTTTCTTTAATAAAATAATTTTTTAATTTAAAATAAAGGAGACAATTTTCGAAAAAAATTATTTTTGGTTTTTTCTACTTAAAAATATAAAAAAAAATATATAAAAAATACAAACAAGAAATTTTGATGTTAAAACATTAACTCTGTTGCAAAAAAACATAATTTTTCTGGAAATTCCTGCAAAAATCACAGTTAAATATAGCGCAAAATGGTGAAAAATTACCTGTCAACAAAGGGTGCCAAAATTTCAAGTAAGCTGGCAGTTAAAATGGTTAAAAGTAGCTAGGCATGTTGGATAAAAACATTATAAAAAAAAAAAATAAAAAAAACACATTTTCCTAAAATATCAATATGCAAACGAGGTAAATCTGAATTTTTATAATTTTTTTAGGGAAACCTTGTGCAACCTAAGAATTCTTTGAGGGATTACTTCTAGAAAGATGAGCCCACTACAACAAGCTGGGTATGCCTAAAAAGATGTGTGTACTTTCAGAGACTATATAGTTTGTGGGGTGTATTTCCAATGTAAAGGGTTGTTTCCCTTGAATAGCGCATAGCATAATTGTATTTTAGCTGAAAACCTCCTAAAGTGCTGATTCAGTTTGGAGGAGTCTCCTGGGCAGGAAAGGGTGTCTACCTATACATATGTGGTACTGCTGTAACCAGGAGAAATGGGGATTTTACACACAATTAGATTTTATCGACAAATTTACAAAAAAAACCTTACAAATTGTAAAAAAAATGTTTTTTGCACATTCAGCCAAAAATATTGAGAATGCACTTAACAAATGCCAAACAAGACATTTCATGTTGAAGCCCAGACTCTTCTGAAAAAAAAAAATTCCTGGAAATCCCTTAAAAAACAGTTGAACATGTGTAGCGCAAAGTAGTGAAAAATGGTCTGGCAGAGGGTGACAAAAACTCTAGGTAGGCTGGCACTTAAAGCATTAATCAAGTGTGGGCTAATAAGCCCTGGTGTTGTTGCCTAACCAATGAGCCCAACGTTGCCCCTGCCAATCCCTGCACACCTTCCCCTATAAAGGTGCCCCAGCCCCTGTCATTAGTGCCAGTGATATCTAGTGCTTTGGGTGTTATGCAGGGCTCTGTTTCTCTTGATACTCGCTGAGGATTTTCCCTTTCTGGACAAAGGTACAGATTTGGACACTATTTGTCTTCTCCCACTACGCTGCCACCAAATTGTCAGGGAAACGTGTTCCATTATCACGCTAACGACACATGCTTTCATAAATCACCATCTGTTTCACCAGCCCAGCGTACAGCAAGGTCCAGCAAGGGTATGGACACACAGATTTTAGGTCTAGGCAAAAAGGTAGCTCAAGTTAAATATATATTTTAATGCAGAAGGCACACTAGTCATTTATTACAATCATTTGATATGGTGGAAAATAATACAAATACCAGTTCTGAGGAGTGGGATACAGTTCACAGGTACAGTACATTACAAGTAGAGATACAACAAAAGTCAGATTACCTTAAATGTGTTCAGATGAGATGTTAGGCAAAGCAGCTTTCTGAGTTCCTAGAACCATTCCTGACACCTGTAGGTGATCCCTGGGAAGATAGAAAAGCTTTCCCTAGGTTAAGGCCTGGGATTTTACCCCCAGCTACACACTCCCAACGTATCTCTGAGCAGAGTCTCCAGCTGCTCCTGTTCTGAGAGCCAGCTTACAATCTACAAACACTATTTTGGGTGTAGCTTTTAACCCCTCTAGTGCCAGCTATGCGAGTCTCACATAGTTGCTTCTTTCACCCTTAAGTGCCAGCTACATGAGACATAGCTGACTTTAAACCCCCACAGAAAAAAGTAAACAGGTTAAAAACTCATATGACCACTTAATCGATCTGGGCAGGTCTTTTCTTCACCTGGGGGCATCTGATCTCCCCCTTGGGGCTCTTCTGGCTCCAAGAGATGGCCCAAAAGGGCCCCCTCACTTCCAACACCACTGCTGACAGCTGTGCAACCAAAGAATTCTTTGAAGGATTACTTCCAGAAAGATGAGCCCACTAAAACAAGTTGGGTACGACTAGAAAGCTCAATATGTGTAATTTCAGGGAAAATATGGTTTGTGGAGAGTATTTCAAACATAAAGGGTTGTTTTGGTTAAAAAATTTCAAGATGCACACTTGAAATTTTCAGGTAAAATTAACCTTACGCACATGCTATACTTTGGGCTGTTTACCAACTCTTCCCTTGACAGTACCTATGCATGTTGGGTATTGTTCTGTTCGGGGGACCTTCTTTTTTCTTGCTTGCATATACCTTTTTTAGGAAAATGTGGCTTTAATTTTTTTAATTCTGTTATTTTTTATAATTTTTTTTTAGGGAAACCCTATGCAACCAAAGAATTGAGGGAATACTTACAGAAATCTGCACCCACATCAAGAAGCCTGGTACACCTAGAAAGCTTGAGGTGTGTACTTCCAGATAATATATAGTTTGAAGGAGTATTTCAAATGTACAGGGTTGTTTTCCTTGAAGAACTGCATAGCAGTTAACAGTTACTTGGGGGGGGGGTTAATATAACCAATCATCTAAATTTTATGTCTACTATTTAACCGATGGTCAAAACAATAAAGGCTCAGAGAGTGACTTTATATTGACATGAATTGATTGCCTTCTTGGGAACTGCTCAAATCGACCTCTTCCAAGCCTAGAATGGCAAAGATACACTTTCCACATGGATATGGTTTGGTATGGATAAGTTTTGTGCCTTGCCTGTGAGATCAAGAAGCCTTTCCATACTATCAGGGGGACCTAGAGTGGGATAAAGATTATATGAGATAGGGAGGGGGAAATTGGCTTAAAAATGCTCCCTGGTGGTACAGGAGAACAGAGAAACAGACAAAAAGAATAACCAACACTGAAGACAAAGAATCTTCAGGATTGCATGTCAGTGAAAGCCAGTTAAGGCCAAAACAGGAGCTCCATCCTCCTATGTCCCCTCACCCAGCAGAACCGGTTTGTACCCCATTTTTACTTTTTGTAGCCCCGCAGGAAAATCAATGGATAAATGATATGCCAGAGATAGAGGGAGAAGAGACAGAAGTGAAAACCACAGGCAGATACTGCAAGGAGACCCTGGAAACAAAACAGGAACATGGCAAAGGGGGAACACCTAGGGTAGAAAGGGGATATCAGAGAAATTAGGAAAAAGAAAAGAGTGTTATATTTACCGCCCCTTGTATGACTGCAGGGGATGTGCTTGTAAAAAGGGTTATAGACATAAAAGACATAGACAGCAGTAGCAAACACTGTCCAAACCCACAGTAACCCCTACTAGTGTGGCTTACCTAAAAAGTGCTGGTAGAGGAAGATATTACACACAGGAAGATATGAAATTAATCATAGATGCCATAATAGGAACCACTTCTCCTTGGGAATGGGCCAAAGTGCCTTCTATAAACAATAAAGTAATATGGGAAATGTGGACAGAAATAGAGGATGAATTTAACTGGGCTTTTCCTAAACCAATTAGGCAAAGCCTAAGAGGCTTTGGCTTTAGGACAGACTGTTTCAGGTGTGGAGCAGCAGACCACTGGAAAGCACAATACCCTTTTTCAGATGAGGCATTCCGACAGCCACAAGGCACATTGTCCCAGAATCAAGCCCCGCTTCAGGGACAAGAACCCTCACAACCAATACCACAGGGGGACTGTGTAAGATACCCCATCAATTGGTCTCAACAGACTCACCAATAAAGGGGCCCCGAAGGTTGAAAGAGTTCCCATGTTGGTGGATAGTGGAGCAACCTGTAGCATGCTATGCAGTGATTATTATTGATGGTGTTAGCCCTTATACTCTGCTGGTTCAATTATATAGGCTCAAATATACAGAAGCTTAGAGTAACGCTTTAAGATGCAAATTTACCAAACAATTAAGATATATTATAAGAAATGCTTTATTTGCTGAATATTACAGAAGTTGTGGTTTTGTATGTAACTGTCGCCCACACGTCTTAGGCAAAGGCGCTTAACCACAGCGGCGCATCCCCCTCAGATTTTCTAAGAAATGATACTTTATGCTTTTGGAAAGTACCGCCCTGCCCGCTATACTGAGGTGAGATGGAAACCACCTATATTCTTTGTATAAGAAGAGCTCATATCCTGAATAAAGTAGACTTGTTTGGTGAATGCTTTCTTGTGATCTTCTTCATTCATTCACCATACATTTCTCTGTCCCAGGTCGTACAGGTCAAGGTACTCGGTGTCAGACGCTTAGGAGGGCCCATGTTGCCCAGTAGTAGAAGACCACCCAACAATTATAAGGGACCAATGACCAATGCTGAACCCTTTATGGGAATAAATGGGATACTGACTAAAACTTACCAGACCCCCCCACTGACCATCAAGGGTGTGAAGGATTAAGAGCGACCCATACAACATTTCTTTAGAGTAGTCCCAGGCTGGCCAGTTAAATTACTAGAGATTTGTTGGGGAAGCTAGGAATGACCATGGAAATTAATAGACAGGGGGGTATAATTGTCAAATCACAAATAGTACCCATTATCAGAGGAACCATGTCTTTCTTTCCTTGTACACCAGCCTTACCTGAACTACTGGATGTGGATGAAAGCTTATGGGCCAACCTTGGGATTTGGGATGTGTAGCCTGTACCCCATACAAAGCCTGCCTCAAACCCAGCATGAGACCTGTTTATCACAAACAGTACCCCCTGTCTAAAGAGAAAGAGGAAGGAATAGAAACCATCATACCACATTTCCTCAAAGAAGGCATACTGGAAAGGATATCCCTGTACAACACACCAATAAACCCCGTAAGAAAAGCAGTTAGCCAATTCAGGTTCGTTCAGATTTTAGGCCCATAAACAACCTGATAGTACCCATAGCTCCAGTTGTCCCACATGTACCATCCCTTCTGATTTCCCTACCATACAATGCGGGGATATTTACAGTTCTGAATCTAAAAAATGCATTTTTTGTGTGCCTGTTGATAAATGAGACCAGGCTTATCTTTACTTTTTGTTACAGAGGAAAATAGTTTTGTTGGAATCAGCTCCCTCAGGGCTTTATAAATTCCCCTGTAGTTATTGCCATTGTCCACCAAGAAACACTTAGGGTGTGGACACCTAGCTGTGGCTCGGTCCTGAAATTGTATGCAGATGATAATCTGCTCCATAATGTGACCCAGGAAGCTGGTCAGATAGATGGCACATGGCTAATACAAGCTCTAAATGTCAGTGGTTTGAAAGTGTCAAAGGAAAAAATGCAATGGTATCAGGAAAAGGTTGAAAACCTAGGTTTTGTGCTTTCTAAAGACAAGAGAGAAATTAGTCATAAGAGAATTTCTGCCATTGTGGGTTTGCCCCATCCACTCACCAAGAAAGACATGTTGCACTTTCTTGGCATGATTGGTTACTGCCGCCAAAGGATACCTGGTTGCTAATATAATGATAACATTCTGAGGAATCACACACATGCTGATCAACCTGACACCATAAAATGGTCTGAGGACATGTGTAATGCTTTAAAATATATAAAGAACGTTTCTATATGTATGTCTGGTCTCGGCCTCGCAGACCAGGGCCAGATTAAGTGTGGTGGAGGCCCCTGGGCACAAAATCTGTCCCCAGATACAGCATTCTTTTCTTTTAAAATAGTCCAGCCAAGTAATTGATTAGTGGTTGTCTGGCACCTGCCTACTTACTGGAACATCAGATCGAGACCCTTGTGCCACCCTTGTGCGGGTGCGTGCTGCACAGGAACTCCTACTTTACCATTCTTGGCGGGGTAGTGTAGTCACCCAGCTGGTCCAGCAGAAAACTGGTTTCCTGCATTGAGCTGCCAGCGGCTGAGCTTGGTGGCTTATGTGCAGTGAGTGGCTGACAATTGATAGCTCTGCACGCACCTATCACTGTAGAATTACTGATAGCGGCTTTGCTGCTCTAGACTCTCCATCCTGCCCTGTGGTGGCTTTGGCTGCAAGTTTTATAAAACAAAAGAAGGCTTGCTCAGATGCACCTCCACTGCCGCCAATAGCATTGTTGCTGGCCCCGCGGCCCATCAGACCAAAGACCATAACCCAATGGTTGGTGGAGGCCCCCTTTGCAGAACAAGTGGTGGAGGCCCCGGGGCTTGAGCCCATTGCACCCTCCTCATAATCCAGCCCTGTCCCAGACTATGGAAAAATGTTTCCTTTGTTTGCTTGAGAAAATTGTAAAACCATGGCCGGTATCCTAGCCAGGAGCATGGGGTAAACACCAGTGGCACTTTTCTACAAGATAATGCCTATGCAGCTACAGGGCATGCCTGCTTGTCTCAGGGCACTAGCCTTATGCGCTATAGTGGTGGAACTGGCCAGCCTTTTGACTTTAGGTCATCCAATGACCTTACACACAGCACATAACGTCTTCTACCTATTAAGGTCTTTTGAGCAAAGAGGGGAAACCTTGAATACCAGAAAGTAGTGCCCCACTGTTTATAGTGCAATACCATAGCCTGGATCATAGAGGGAGGAAATCCACCTTCCAACTATTACAACAGGATTTATATATCACTAAAGGTAAAGAACTGACGAAACAATATGTGGCCAGATGACTTACCTGTATCAGAAATAACCCCAAATAACTCTGGAAATGCAAAACATTACCAGATTACAGATTGATTTCACACACATGCCTAAGACAGGAAGGACACAAGTACCTCTTGGTGATAGTAGGTATGTATTTCAGGTGGGTAGAGTGTTTTATACCTACTAGGGAAGATGCTAGGATGTGGTTACATTTCTCACGCAGAGGTGGGGCTGCCCCCTCCAGATCAATTCAAATAACAGCCCCGCTTTCGCAGCTAGAGTTTGTCAAGACTTAGTGAAAGCCCTTACGATAGATTGGAAGTTTTCAAATCCCCCACCAGCCTCAAAGGTTGAACAAGACCACTAAAGACAAAATAATAAAAACAACGGGGGAACGTTTGTAAACTGGAAAAGGATCCTTCCTGCGGTCCTGGCAGTAATTAGAATGACTCCAGCAAAGACTACAGGATTTTCCACTTTTGATGTATTAATGGGAAGGCCTTTTCCCACGCCTTGGAGTAGATCCCCAGGGTGATAGAGAAAGGGGATTTGAAGGTGATACAGGATGTATAAGAGAAATGTAATTATAGCTTTGGGTTCTATTGAACAGAATGTGGCTGGCACCTCTCCTTTCTCTTCACAGGAAAATGTACATTTGTCCCAAGTAGGCGACAGGGTCAAGGTGAGACAACGGAACCCCAATAAGAAGCGGGAATTCCATTTGGACCAGTGACGAAAGTGATAGCAGTCACAAGAATGGCAGTACTAGTGGACGATTGCCAATGCTGGATTCATGCAGCACGGATCAAGAAATGCCCTGAGGAAAGGAGCCATGCGGATGTGACTTACCCCTTGTTCCTGATAGAATTACAAGGTTGGGGTTGCATGGCTACCCTGATCTCTGTAATGGGTATTGTAAGGCACAATAAAGGAGAACATATTTTTAAAGCAATCCAATACCCCAAACATCCACTTAGTCTAAAAAAAAGAAAGAGAGCTGTTCAATTTAGGAGACAAGACTTGGGTCTGGTTCCCATCCTGGACAGGATGGGGAATAGACTTAATGAAAAGACTGAATAATTACAGTATTTTAATGGAAGAAATAGCTCAGGACAATTCAGAAGACATGGGTAGTTTAAATGAAAAAGTTATGGCAATCAGGAAGGAGCTAGCATTACATGAGCTAGCCATAGAGAGCATGCCACCCTTACAGGATTATGTGAGATGACAGAAGACTACGCGTGTTGTACATGGATACATACCAGTGTGGAAATAGCAGACTATAAGCAGAGCATAGAGTAGAGGTGGCTAGATAACAAAACAAAGTAAACATATCTCTAAGATTTGGAGCCCATTCACAGACTGGGGAATAGGGCTAGGAGCTTTTAAATGGATGAAGGACACTGCAGTTACAATGCTCTTAATATTGCCCGGCTGCCACCTATACAGCCTACCTAGCTCATAGAAGCAGAACATAAGATAGAGATCATCCACAGATGATCTAAGAGGGGATTAAAGGGTAGAATGCTTAGCTTAACCACCGCCATTTTGTAAAGGACACTTACTTTTATATTCTATACTTTGATATTAAACGTATATATATATATATATATATATATATATATATATATATATACACACACACACACGTGATGAGTTAAGTTCTGGGCATAAAAGCCAACAGATATTTGTGGTAATTAGGAATGTTCTGCTCTTAGCATTTAATCTAGGTGTTAAATTACAGAAAACATGCTGACAAGTACCACTAGATGCATTGCAAACTTTCTGGGTAAAAGTTCAAGTCATGCCACGAGGGTGGGGACTAATGCTCATTTTTGTGTGTGACATGCTGTATAAATGTGAGTGATGATTTTTAATAAACCAGATCATGCTATGAACTGTACACCTCATAGTTCTATCAAAGTGTGATCTTCGGCGGTCGAAAGAAGCAATGATAGAAGTTGGGCAAGAGTGTGTACTCCAATGTTTTACTTCAATACTTCACCTTCCTCCAGCATGAGAAATTACTCTCTGCCCAAGCCCAGGGCCCCCCTACCGATTGTTTTTCAGGGGACCAGAAAAAATGTCATTCCTTGCCAGTTGCCAACTGTTCTTCACTCTGCAGCCCCATACTTACGCTTCAGAGTTTATCAGAGAATAAACTTGTATACCTTGGACAGTTTTTTCACAGCTCTGGATGATTTGTATGATGATCAAGGTCACATTGCTTCCGTTGAGTGTGCTCTGCACAAACTTAAACAAGGAAATAGTCCCACTGAGGAAAATGCCGCAGTGACCCGAGTCACTAGTTGGGCTAGTGACTCAGGTTGGAATTCTGAAGGCTCCTGGACTAATTCTGCAAGCTTCCAGCTTTTCTCCACTTCTGAAATGGCACCAGAACCTATACAGCTGGGCATGGTACAACCTCCTTTGTCTCCAGAGGAATGACCTGTCGCTAATCTCAAAACATATGCCTGTACTGCGGGCCCCACGGACATTTTGTGGCCAACTGTCCTGCTAAATGCCCAGGTAGGCGAGCTTTCAATCCCTGTCCTGCCAGCTGTTTTTTTCACCCTGTGTGAAGCCTAATTATCTGTCCTGCTTCTCTTTCAGTTGTCAAACAGAAAGTTTAAGGTGCCAGTCATCATGGGGAATGCAGTTGTTACTTGCTGAACATAAGATTCCCATTCAACCTAAGTCTAACCCACTTGCTGTCACCATAGCAGAAGAATCACATATGAACTCTGATTCAATCTGTTTCGAGACTCCCATCTTCATTGAACCCCATCATATCAATCTGTAGCCTCCCTTGTTCATGAGCTACACGTTTTTTTACCACAGAATTCAACTCGAAAATTGTATGTACAGAAAGTTAATTGCATTCCCCATAGTGCACTGTGCTCTTCTTATTCCTATTCAAATGAGTAATTTGTGATCACTGTAATGTTACTACTATACTGATGGATATCATTGGTTTTTTAAACAATGTTGACATTTTTGAAACTGTTTTTTTTTATTTACAATTACATTTAAAAAAACTGTTCCTTTTTCCTGATACACTATTATGCCAGATTCACTAATGCCATAAAAATATGCTTATAAAAACATACAACTTATCACTTGAGAGAACTTAAAGTAGAATACTCCATTACTTTTGGCCTAATAATATAATTTCATGAATGCAGAACCAGTAAACATTGTCCTACAAATGTTTGTACATTCAAAACATGATTACCATCCCTGCCAACAAAAACAAATACATCTTACAGGTTTAATCCTACGAGGATCTGCTCTCAGGTTTTAGGACTGTCGGCTCCCATACCTCCATAGCCTTGCTGTGGACCCCTGCTGTCAGTCAGTCAAGGCTCATTTGTTGGCAGCAGAAGGCATATTTGATTAGTGTGGTACGGAGTATAAACGGGAGAGAAAGGTAAGGAGGTGTATTTGCTGGTCTCCCTACTGTGTGAATTATTTTATGCATAAGGGCCAATTTATCAAACACATTTCCTTATTTAAAATATGAATGTGGTTTCTACTCTGTATGAACCCTAGTATGTACGATAAGCTTTGATTTTACAGAAAAACATTTACCACAATGAGAACAAGAATATGGCTTCTCCCCTGTATGAATCATTTCATGTGAGGTAAGGTGTACTTTCTGAGAAAAACCTTTCCCACAAACAGAACATGCAAATGGCTTCTCTCCTGTATGAATTCTTTCATGTACGATAAGGTGTGATTTTTCACGAAAACACTTTGCACATTCAGAACATGAATAAAGCTTTTCTCCTGTATGAACTCTTTCATGCAATGTAAGCTTTGATTTATCAGAAAAACCTTTCCCACATTCAGGACATGAATATGGCTTCTCTCCTGTATGAACTCTTTCATGCAGTCTAAGCTTTGATTTTTCAGAAAAACCTTTCCCACATTCAGGACATGAATATCGTTTTTCTCCTGTATGAAATCTTTCATGCTGTCTAAGCTTTGATTTCTCAGAAAAACATTTTCCACATTCAGAACAAGAAAATATCTTCTCCCCTGTATGAACTTTTTTATGACTAATAAGGGCAGCTTTGCAAGTAAAACATTTCCCACATTCAGAACATGAATACGGCTTCTCCCCTGTGTGAATTTTGGTATGATAATTAAGATGTGATTTATCATAAAAACACTTGCCACATTCAGAACATGAATATGGCTTCTCTCCTGTATGAACTCTTGCATGTACTATAAGGTGTGATTTTTCACGAAAACATTTCCCACATTCAGAACATGAATATTTTTTCTCCCCCGCATGAATTCTTTCATGTGTGATAAAATTAGATTTATCTGAAAAACATTTCCCACATTCAGAACATGAATATGGCTTCTCTCCTGTATGAACCCTTTCATGTGTGATAAGCTGTGATTTATGAGAAAAACATTTCTCACATTCAGAACATGAAAATGGCTTCTCCCCTGTATGAACTCTTTCATGTCTCATAAGGGCAGATTTCTGAGAAAAACATTTTCCACATTCAGAACATGAATATGGCTTCTCTCCTGTATGAATTCTTTCATGTGTGATAAGGGCTGATTTCTGAGAAAAACATTTCCCACATTCGGAGCATAATAGGGACTTCTTAGATCTATCCATAGTATAACTGATAAGGGAAACAGCATGACATTGTTCTGGTGTCGAGCCGTGAGAAGAAAGATGTGCAGGGTGCAGTGCTGAAGGTTTTTGAGTTTTCTGCATAATTTGGGATGCACAGGGTGCACTGCTAGATGTTGGCGAGTCTTCTTTAGCCTTTGCTGTGATGCCATCATCATCCATTTTAGCATCTAGAGCAGAAACAGCATGTTCTGCCATATAATTTTGCCGAGATCTGCTACCTTAAGAAAATAAGAAATGAAGAGAAAAGGTTTTAGGGCAACTCCACTTTGTTTCTCAAGATAGACATAAATCACATTATTGCCCCTGCAAAGGGGGGGGGGAGCAAAACCAAATCTGTGTGTCCTGATGGAAGCACAGCCACTACTTTCTCAGGCTGAAGTAAAGGTTGAGTTTTACATCTCTTCACTTTGCCACTTCACACTTGGGACTGTGCTGGACTTTTATTAACCAAAAATACAGTGGCACAGCAAACTCTTAGAAAAGAAACAGTTTAAGATGAGCTTTTTTTGTCTTTTACTGTGAGATAGGGATGCAGGATATCCTTCCACAACATTTCTTCTAGCAGATAAGAGAAAGACCATTAAAATAATATTAAGGTAGCCCAACCACCATGCATCACAAGCGTGGAATCTAAAATATTCCAAGACCAGTTTCAGGATGCCCCGCTCCGTGAGCCCCCCTAGAGCCCCCACATTTACTCACCTTTTGCTCAGCAGCTGCTGACGGACCCCCGGCACCCCTGTAGCTGAGGCATGTTGCTGTGCCCAGACGTTCAGATAGGCTGGGGCATAGGAACACACCTAAGCGACAGGTGTAAAAGGAAATAAATCCACTTCCATTTCCCAATGCTGGGCTGTGTGTGTAATCATGGCTATATGCCGATAATTAATATCCACAGCATATGGCACAGATTGGATGAGAGAGCCTGCGCACGTGGCATGGGCTGGGAAAAGATACGTTTTTGGGGGGTTCACATAGCGGAGACAAAAACAAAAACCCAGGATAGTAAAAATCATTGGTTTTGGCCCATTTTAATAGACGATCCTGAGATACCTGACAGTTGACCTTTTGTTTACAGTAACTGATGATATCTGCAAGTGTGATTAACAGGGGTCAGATGACCCTATTGCTCTGTTAAAGGTCTACTAGAATTCCAAACTCAATTTTACCTGGACTAAAGGCATTGTCTTTAGAATGGTGTCAGTTGGCAAACTCCCTTTTGTCAGTATCCTGCACCAATGCACTCTCTTTTATTTCACTTCATTTTACATTACATGACATATTGCCTCTGTTTGACCTTTGGAATGATGTCCTAATACAACCAGCACCATTGACAGCGATTAGCTTTGGGTAGTTTCCAGAGTTTCTGCTGTGACCCTAGGGAGAAATACTAACCTACAGGTTGTTCCCACTATCCGGTCTCATCATCCGTGTGCCTGGTCAGTCATTACAGCCTTTTCGTTCTTCACCGCAGGGGATGCACCATCACATTTAGGGTTCTTCTGCTTAACTATTCTCTTTGGTGAGTGGACATGAGGAATAACAGCATGTGTAAGAAGGTTTCTAAGCTTTGTGGTTCTGTGTGACTGGATAAACTCACCAATGAAGTCAAAGTAACAACACAGGACTCTGATTATAAACTTCAAAATGTAGGCCTTTCAAGTCCAGACTCACCAGCAGAAGTTTATCCTACTCTGACCAAGTAGGCGGGTAGTAGATTTTAGCATTTCAACCACCAGCTAGTAAGAAAGACAAAATGACTCTCAATTAGAATGCCTATGAATAATGTGCAGTGTCTGTTGGTCAGCACAAGCACAACAATGTGACTGAGGATGAGGAGTCAGGTGTCCCTGATTGATCAGGGAGGAAGCCAACAGAGTCCAGTTAGAACCTATCTGCCTTAATCCACTATTCCATGGTAGTATCAGGCTGTGTTATTCCAGCCTATTACCGTGGATTATTCAGCCTGGCAAAGTGGCAGGGCCCCAGGGAGTGTTCTCCAGACAGTAATGTAGTCTCAAAATGAGTACCAGGGACAACAAGTAGGTGATGAGCCCGCAGGAGGTCCTGTGAAGAGTTGTATAACTCCCTCTGTGTGCATCATAGGGTCAAGTTGGAAGCTGTCCCAGCCATCATGGTGGCTCCAGAATTAACAAGAAGGTCCTGGTATGCAGATTAGGTTGATCTGGTGGTCATTTGACCTGGAAAGGGTTCCAAAAGGCCCTGATACCCGTTCAAAGGGCAGGGGGACTGTAAGTCACCTGCCTGACATCCCAGTGGGTGGGTTGCGACCACATTGCTAACACTGTCATAGGGTTGCAGATGAGCCTGGTGGCCCACAGCATGGGCCGAGTGCTGAGCACCTGTGCTGTAGACAGGGCCAGCTCCAGGCTTATGTGAACCCTCGGATAAGAGTCTCAGTGGGCCCCTGATGTAACCCGGCACCCCTCATTGGTGCTGCCACTGATGGCTCCTCCTCACTATAGGGTCCACCACTGCCGCCGGTCCTCCTTTGGTCCTCACCACCATCTAAGCTGCGACCAATCGCCTTCTAGTTCTTGCCACCGTCTCTATTGCTGCTGATCATCATTTGGTCCTAATGCCAACCAAGAGCAAGACTGTCTGAGCCTCAGCACTTGCCCTAGTATGCCCAGTACTGGAGCCATCCCTGGCTGTAGGGAGTAAGGGCTGGTAATGCAGCACCACTTCCTGATGCTTCTGATGCCACCAGTCATGGTGAATTCAAAGTCCGAGGACCTGAAACCTGAATGGGTAATAGGAGGCGATAAAATCTAACCTCTGGTATGGACACAGGATGCCCTCTACCCCCTCAGAGGAAATTAAACGAAGCTTCCCCCTAAACCTGCCGGACGAAAGCTAGGAGCCTGGTCTGGCACCTGGGGAGAAAAAACTATTCCCCTTATAATAAACTAATAATGCATGCCAAAAATATCTATAAATAATATATAAAAACTAAATAATATAGACAAACCCATGTGTAATAATACATAAACACAGACACAAAAACAATGCTGGGGAAGTAGCCCAATAGGGCCCTACCTTGACCCAGCCGGAACCTGGCCGCTGCACAGTGAGCAAGCGAAAGCGCAAAGAAACTACTGCCTTCAGGAGCACAGTGCTGCTCCTCGCGAGCACCAAGAGCAAGGTGTCCAGAAGACCTTGTGAAACACAAGAAAGGAGGGGGGATGGGACCCAAGAGAGCAACAGACGTGCCATATGATGTGTATCCAGCCCCACCCCACCCTCCAACACTCGCTGAAAGAACAGCCAGGCCTTACCCACACAGCAGGATGGTTGCCTGACCCAGCAGGAGGCCCAAGGAAATAGCCAGCATCCCCACCTGGTCTCCACCCATAAGAAGGGCCATCTCTATTTAAAGTGGACCAACACCCTCCACTGATCGGCCCGGGAATCTATAAGATTCCCGGACCGATCAGTCCCCTGACAGCGGGGCACCCCGATCGGGGGTACCCTGCTGTGTGAAACCCCCCAGAAACCCCTAAATCCCTACCTGATCCTCGTTTCAGCGGGGCCCGCCGCCTTTCGCGCGTCCCTCTAGCAGGACGCACACCCGCGCCGGCCGTTTGTGAATGGACGGCGCGGGCCCTGTAAGAGTGACGCGCGGAAGGCAGCGGCGGGCGCGCTCTCTTGTCCGTCGCTGCCTCCCGATTGTCCGTCGGCGGTGATTGGTGGCAGCGGTCACGTGGGAGAGGTACGTTTTTGGGGCTTTCTGGGGGGTTTCACACAGCGGGGGGGGGGGGTGCCCTGCCGAAGTGGACCAAAACCCAGGATAGTCAAAATCCTGGGTGTTGGTCCACTTTAAGCACAATCCCAGTCCACACCAAGAAAATGGCAAGGACACCATGTAAGTCCAGGAAAAACAGTGGATCTCTGGCACATTGAGTTCCCCTGTTCAGCATCCTACTTGCCAGTGTACAATTGTTGGACCTCATGAAGAGAGTCAAGTTTCAAGGAGACATAAGAGACTGCAACTGTACAAATTTTCCAAACAGCTGGTGCACACTTACATGTCCAGTAAGGCTGGGTGCCAGGTCAGCGGTGGTGCCGCTTCACGTCAAAAAAGGAAGTAAAGACCAGCACTCCAGTGGAAGATAAGATAAGGTTGCATTAAAGTGCATAAAAGCACAAATCCAATATGTAAAATATCATTGTTTGTGATATTTCTTTCCCTTGTTTTCCTTAACAAGGACTGTTTTGGGCCATCCAGAATCTGATCTCAGCTATCGTAATTTTAGCAAGTATTGGCCAAAACCAAAATCAATAAATGGATTTAATATAAAATAGAGCTGATTACATTACAGGGAAATAATAATATGAATGGTGTAAATATGATATGAAGTTACAATGTACAAAATTGTAAGCAGTGTCCATAGGGAAATGCAGCAATCATTCTTAGGTTAATTCAAACTAGAGTCTTTTGTCTTCCTTACCCAACCCCCACCATCCTGCCTATGTGGCAATCTCCTACATTTCTCACATGTTGTCCGTTCAGAGACCCAAAGCAAAGAGCCCGCCAAGAGAAGAGAAGAGTGACCCCTTCCCCCACATTCTCCTCAAATGTTATTCCTAAATCTCTCCACCTCCAACTGTCCTCCTATTACAAAGAAGCAGTCATGTAGTACAAACATATGGTTTCAGTGAAATAGTTGAAGTAAAAGTAATAACATTACTGTGCATATACATATATATATATATATATATATATATATATATATATATCACAATGAACATTGAGGCAATTCACCAAAATAAACCCTATATTATATTATATTATATGTGCATCAGCCAGCCCTGGATCAGAATCATAATAACCAGGTAAAAATCCACAGACTCCATTCATCCAAGTTACCTATTTTTCAGTAATATTAGTGATTTAATAATAATTCATTAATAATTGAGATCATAAACATTTTATTCCTCTGGAACCTTCTTACACAATACATGCCAGATGAACCAGAAGTCCAATAATAGCAATCCGTTCCAAAGTAGCAGTCCATATAGGTTCCAACGTTTAAGGGGGTGTGATGCCCCCTTTCCCCAGGAAGGACTGCCAAACCGTGCTATGTGTTAAAGGCCATTATCTCTGCATTCTTTACTATATAATGGGCACATTGGCAGTCCTCCATGAGGAAGGGGGGCATCACACTCCCAAAACGTTGGAACCTATATGGACTGTTACTTTGGACTTAATGAACTTATATGGATTGCTATTATTGGACTTCTGGTTCATCTGGCATGTTTTGGACTTTAATACAACCTTATCTTATCTTCCACTGGAGTGCTGGTCTTTACTGCCTTTAGAGACTGCAACTGCTTCACAGAGGCATAGTTCAATCCAAGAATCCCCAACCATGCCATTCAACCAGCTGGGTTCCTATCACCATACTGCATAGGTTAGATTAGGCATTCAGAAAAGCTAAAAACGACGTGAAAATTCTGTCTCACCCAATGTGGAACGCCTGACGCCTTCCCTCCTTAAATTACCCTCACCTCAAGCAACAAGGAGGAACACTCCTACAGCACATTTCGAGATAGGTCACCTACACATCTCACAGTACAAACATATCCATCTGTGTTGGATTTAATTAAAAGCAAAACCATCGACACAAGTCCAACTATATTGTGCCTGCTGGCACATGTAAAATTGTCAATATGGCCGGCAAAACCCTGCGGAGGGGTCCTCGCAAGTTGGCATCCGAGTCACACGCCCTGCGCTCACCGGAAACCCGCTTACTGCAGCCCAGCGGATACACACTGGCACCACTGGGTGCCAATCCCTGAACAGGGACAAGCCTGGACAAGGAGGTATTTAGCAAGATGAGTAACAGGCCCTCTGCTTCCGATCTCAGCATGCCCAGCACAGCCCAGGTATCCCCTAGCTCCCTGCTAGGTCTTCTCCCGCTCTGGGGAAAAACTTTTTCCCCCAGAGTAAAACCCCGGGCCTCAGTGGGAAAACCCGGCTGCTTCAAGGCCCGATCCTATGCCCCTGCCGGCTGTAAATGACAGCTTGGCTTTAGCCATGCTCTGCAAAGCCCTGCGTCATTCAGTAAACCCTCATCAGATTCCGGTGGCTCCATTGCATCCCAGGCGCAAGATTAGTGGGGCGCGCAGAGTGCCTGATGGGATGCAAGATAGTGCCGCTCATCAGGAGGTCACCAGAAACCAAGGGACCCAGAAGATGGATGCCCTGGAGAGGTGAGCAAAACTTGCCCAAAAGGTAAAATGTAAAACAAAGGGGGGGGGGGGGGGGGCAGCAGATTGGTGAGGTTTGGGGGGAGGTTTTAACCCCCCCAATCTTCCTCTTTAAAGTGATACTGCAACATTTGGCGCTGTCCTAAACTATTCTCTGTTTTTAAATTGAAGCAGAAATGGCTTGGATATTGGGATTTACAGGATTGCACATTAATATTCGCTTCTGGAGAAGCTGATTGAGAATGAGAGCCGCGCCTGTGCCACTAAACGGTAAGAACAGCAAATGAACCGGTGGAGGGGGGCCTGGATCAACGTAGTCGGTCATCCCGAAACTGAGGTGCCCCAGGGGAACGGACCAAAATCCAGAAAAGTAAAAATCCTGGGTTTTCATCCACTTGTGCGATTCATCTTTCACCTAAATACCATTGCCTGGATGGTGGATGTGAAAAGCCTCATCAAAACCAAGCCCTGAGGCCTAGCAGCCGCTCGAGTGGTGTCAGCAGGCAAGTAGTAACAGGGCAAGCAATATGAGTATCCAACATCCTGGAAGAGAGAGAGCCAATACGTCAAGTGCGGATGTAAGACACACAGCGCATGTGGAGAGGCCTAATAGAGAGAATTGCAAATTAATATTACTCACCTGTCCTGATCGGCAGAGGAACTTCCTCCTCTTTGGTTTCCCTCCCTTCTTCCCCTTCCTCAGTTTTCACTTTTCTCCCTGTAGAGTCTCGGGGGTCTGTGGAGAAAGATGAGAGTGACACCCCCTGTACTGAGATCTATAGGACTCTCCAGAAGAATACGGAAAACTATTCTATAGAAGGTTTACTACTCACCTGGGCTGATCTGTAGAGGAACTGCTTCCTCTTCGGTCTCCGCAGAAAATTCCCCCTCCTCCTCAGTTGTCACATGTGTCTCTATAGACACGGGGTCTGTAAATAAAGAGGAGAGTAAGGCCATGAGAAGGTGCGAGTGTGTGGTAATGGAGGTGTGCTCAGTCACCCTGCCCCCTCCTACCCTGTGATGGTAGGAGACACTGAGCCTCCATCATGGTGTCTCCCCTGTAGAGATCTTGGTGTCCTTCTGCCCAATACTCCCCCTATAATCAGATATAGCCCCGCCTCTTACCCTGTGATGGGAGGAGCCTCTGAGCCTCCATCATGGTTTCCCCGCTGTAGAGATCTTGGTGTTCTTCTGCCCAATACTCCCCCTATAATCAGATAGAGCCCGCCTCTTACCCTGTAATGGGAGGAGCTGGTGAGCCTCCATCATGGTGTCTCCCCTGTAGAGATCCTGGTGTCCTCCAGCCCAATACTCCCCCTATAATCAGATATAGCCCCGCCTCTTACCCTGTGATGGGAGGAGCCACTGAGCCTCCATCATGGTGTCTCCCCTGTAGAGATCTTGGTGTCCTTCTGCCCAATACTCCCCCTATAATCAGATATAGCCCCGCCTCTTAGCTGCTGAGCCTCCATCATGGTGTCCCCCCTGTAGAGATCTTGGTGTTCTTCTGCCCAATACTCCCCCTATAATCAGAAATAGTCCCGCCTCTTACCCTGTGATGGGAGGAGCCGCAGAGCCCCCATCATGGTGTCCCCCCTGTAGAGATCTTGGTGTTCTGCTGCCCAATACTCCCCCTATAATCAGATATAGCCCCGCCTCTTACCCTGTGATGGGAGGAGCTGCTGAGCCTCCATCATGGTGTCTCCCCTGTAGAGATCCTGGTGTCCTCCTGCCCAATACTCCCCCTATAATCAGATGTAGCCCCGCCTCTTACCCTGTGATGGGAGGAGCCACCGAGCCTCCATCATGGCGTCTCCCCTGTAGAGATCTTGGTGTCCTTCTGCCCAATACTCCCCCTATAATCAGATATAGCCCCGCCTCTTAGCCTGTGATGGGAGGAGCTGCTGAGCCTCCATCATGGTGTCTCCCCTGTAGAGATCTTGGTGTCCTTCTGCCCAATACTCCCCCTATAATCAGATATAGCCCCGCCTCTTACCCTGTGATGGGAGGAGCCGCTGAGCCTCCATCATAGTGTCTCCCCTGTAGAGATCTTGGTGTCCTTCTGCCCAATACTCCCCCTATAATCAGATATAGCCCCGCCTCTTACCCTGTGATGGGAGGAGCCGCTGAGCCTCCATCATAGTGTCTCCCCTGTAGAGATCTTGGTGTCCTTCTGCCCAATACTCCCCCTATAATCAGATATAGCCCCGCCTCTTACCCTGTGATGGGAGGAGCTGCTGAGCCTCCATCATGGTGTCTGATACTCGTCCTGTCTGTCTGCTGTGTAGGTGTCACTCTGGAAAACACGAGATCAGAAGTAACATCAGAGAAATAAAAAAAGCCGGGTGGGGAGATCCCAGCAGTACCCACACACATGAGAAAAAGAGCAGGAGATGAGGAAGAGATAGTGGCAGACGGGGTCCTCTGGTGAGCAGGGGGGTGAGAGGGGCAGGAGGGGCCCTCTGGTGAGCAGGGGGGTGAGAGGGGCAGGAGGAGTCCTCTGGTGAGCAGGGGGGGTGAAAGGGGCAGGAGGGGTCCTCTGGTGAGCAGGGGGGTGAAAGGGGCAGGAGGGGTCCTCTGGTGAGCAGGGGGGGTGAGAGGGGCAGAAGGGGTCCTCTGGTGAGCAGGGGGGTGAAAGGGGCAGGAGGGGTCCTCTGGTGAGCAGGGGGGTGAGAGGGGCAGGAGGGGTCCTCTGGTGAGCAGGGGGGTGAAAGGGGCAGGAGGAGTCCTCTGGTGAGCAGGGGGGTGAAAGGGGCAGGAGGGGTCCTCTGGTGAGCAGGGGGGTGAGAGGGGCAGGAGGGGTCCTCTGGTGAGCAGGGGGGTGAAAGGGGCAGGAGGAGTCCTCTGGTGAGCAGGGGGGTGAAAGGGGCAGGAGGGGTCCTCTGGTGAGCAGGGGGGGGGTGAAAGGGGCAGGAGGGGTCCTCTGGTGAGCAGGGGGGGTGAGAGGGGCAGGAGGGGTCCTCTGGTGAGCAGGGGGGTGAGAGGGGCAGGAGGAGTCCTCTGGTGAGCAGGGGGGTGAAAGGGGCAGGAGGGGTCCTCTGGTGAGCAGGGGGGGGGGGGTGAGAGGGGCAGGAGGGGTCCTCTGGTGAGCAGGGGGGGTGAGAGGGGCAGGAGGGGTCCTCTGGTGAGCAGGGGGGTGAGAGGGGCAGGAGGAGTCCTCTGGTGAGCAGGGGGGTGAGAGGGGCAGGAGGGGTCCTCTGGTGAGCAGGGGGGTGAAAGGGGCAGGAGGGGTCCTCTGGTGAGCAGGGGGGGGTGAGAGGGGCAGGAGGGGTCCTCTGGTGAGCAGGGGGGTGAGAGGGGCAGGAGGGGTCCTCTGGTGAGCAGGGGGGGGTGAGAGGGGCAGGAGGGGTCCTCTGGTGAGCAGGGGGGTGAAAGGGGCAGGAGGGGTCCTCTGGTGAGCAGGGGGGTGAAAGGGGCAGGAGGGGTCCTCTGGTGAGCAGGGGGGTGAGAGGGGCAGGAGGGGTCCTCTGGTGAGCAGGGGGGTGAGAGGGGCAGGAGGGGTCCTCTGCTGAGCAGGGGGGGTGAGAGGGGCAGGAGGGGTCCTCTGGTGAGCAGGGGGGTGAGAGGGGCAGGAGGGGTCCTCCGGTGAGCAGGGGGGTGAGAGGGGCAGGAGGGGTCCTCTGGTGAGCAGGGGGGTGAGAGGGGCAGGAGGGGTCCTCTGGTGAGCAGGGTGGGGGGTGTGAGAGGGGCAGGAGGGGTGGGTAAAGTAAGGTAAACCACCCCTCCCCCACCATAGAACGCTCAGGTGAGGTACTGTCACGTCGCACTTACCACAGGCCTTTGCCTCCAGCCTCGGGAAAACTTTCTTTAGTTCCTACTTCCGCATCGGGATGCAGCGCCGCCTCTGGTCGTCATAGCAATGTGCGGCCGCCATGTTGTCGTAGCCGACTTGCATTCAGTGGATGGGGCCGGTGTGTGGACAAGAACAATAAAGTGGTGGCGGAGTTTCTCACGCATATGGAGTCTCCTGGAGACGGGGCCTGTGCTGATAACAGTATCACAGAGGCACGACGGCGGAATGTCCTCAGTGCTGGGAGCCGCCATTTTGGTGTAGTCCGGAGACGCACAGAACAGCACAGACAGGCCTTGTTGTTGTGCCTCCTGATTTCTCGCTGCAATAATCAGCTTCAGAGGCCAGCAAAGAGTCTCCTGTGCTTGCCTGGTAAGTTACCTTTTATTTTCTGCCTCTTCTTTTGCTCTTCTGATCCTCCCCCAGGGTATCTTTGCCCCCTCCTCCTATGTCTGCCCCTTTCTCGTCATTGGTTTACCCCTCCAGGCCCAGCAGAGGGCTCCCTGGAGGTGAGGGGTTAATAGTGGGGAATGAGGGGGCCAATAAGGAGACACAGGCTGGATGTTTCCATGGTAACCCATACCTTCCAACTTTTCAGGGTGGGAAAGAGGGAGCATAGTTACATTTGGCCACGCCCCTCATTGGGGATGGATAAAGCCACGCCCCCTCATTGAAGGATGGATAGGAGATGTAACAGCTACAACAATAGAAACACTTTGAATGAATCATTTATTGCTGCAGATCTGCATGTTACACCTCCAAGAGGGACAAATAGAAGGAACACGGGGACATGGACTGCAAATCAGGGACAGTTAGAAGGTATAGTTCCCAGTACCGCCATCAGTGCAGGAAAGCCAAGACTCCTTTATGGGTGTGGCTGTGAAGGTGACCGCCTCCATATTGCTTCTGGTGATGACTATGAATCATGGCGTCTGCCCCCCCCCCCCCCCCACATTATCTATACCCGGCCCCCTAGTGTGATCTGGGCCTTTATATCCCAGGGCCCTAGTATGAACCTGGGGCTCTAGAAATAGATTAGTGGATTTTGTCTGTCCTGGGTTTTGGTCCTTGTCCCTGAGATTGCGGATGCCCCACTGCGTGAAACCCCCCAGATCGCCAAAACCCTCGCCTCTTCTCGGTCCTACGGCCGCTCGTCCAATCAGCACGCTCGGAGATGTCACGTCGGCTAAGGCCAGCGTCTCCTAACACTGTGGCGGCCGCATCCCCTGATTCCCTCTAACAGGGAGGGTGCTCGTGATGGCCATTCACAAATGCCTGGTGCGAGCATGCGCCCTGCCAGAGGGATAAAGGGATGCCGCCGCGTCTCGCACATACACCGTTGGGCAGGGAAACAAGGAAAGTTTATGAAGCGACCTGGGGGGTTTCACACACAGGGGCATCCCGATTTTGGATTTTGCGGCATGGGTGGCATCCTCACTACCCTCCAGCAGGGTGCACACTACCACTAACCAGTGACAACAGGGTTCTGAGGATGCCACCCAATCATTTCCAGGCCTGGGGAATCATCACCCCAGGCACTCAGAAACAAGGTAGGTTATCAGGGCTGTGTGTTTTTGTTAAAGTGAACCAAAATCCATGCCAATCGGCTAGGGAATCTAAAAGATTCCTGGGCTGATCCATTCCCTCCCCCCGGGGCATTTAAAATCAGAATGTCCCGCTGTGTAAAACCTCCCAGGTCACCCCATACACTTACCCTGTTTCCCGGTCCAACGGCGCATGTGTGAGCCGCATCCCCGCTATCCCTCTAGTAGGGCAGGTGCCCGTGCCAGGCATTTGTGAATGGCCAGAGCGGGCACGCTCCCTGTTAGAGGGAAGCGGGGGATGCGCTCGTTAGCCTGCTCGGAGACACTGGCCTTAGACGATGTGATGTCAGCAGCTCCGAGCTCACTGATTGGGCGAGCAGCCGCGCATGCGCCGTAGGACTGGGAAGAGGTGAGTTCTGCGTTCAGTGATCTGGGAGGTGTCACACAGCAGGGATCGGGGTGCCCTGAGGGAAAGCTTACAGGGTATCCCAAATATGCCTATTGCACCCTTAAAGCAGCGCGAAACCCATGCGGCCAGCCCCTGGAATCTAAAAGATTCCAAGACTGGCCGCTAGCCTGCCCGTGCTATGGGATGCCTTGCTGTGTGAAACACCATGGGGCATCCTAATTCAGAAAAGTCAATTTCCCGGGTTTAAAGAGGAACATTGGACAGTCTGGGGAGTTCTCGAAAACTACCCAAACTTCGTCCTCTTTTCCCTTCAAACCTCTGATTCTTTAAAGCAGTACAAAACCCAGCAGCGACCTGCCTGGAATCTAAAAGATTCCACGGCTGGCTACTGACTTTCCCCGGGGATGCCCTGCTGTGTGAAATCCCCCCCCCCCCCCCCGTCTCTGGTAATCGCTTACCTTTCCAGGATCCAACGTCACATGTGCGGGGTCTGGTCGAATGGCTCTGGTCCAATGAGAGCTGCCTGGTATGACTACAGACGGCTCTCATTGTTTTCAATGGGGAGCGGACGCTGCATCCCCGGTGCATGCACAACTGTCACAAGCGGCTAAGACGCCGGGATTTGAAAGAAACAAACATCCAAACGGTGTTCAGTATCACGGCGGGGGTCTAAGAGGACCAACTTGTTTAGAGGTCTATAAGACTCCAGAGCCGCCTAATCCCCTCCGCCTCGAGATATTCAGGTTCAAGATTCCCCACTGTGTAAAACCCCCCAGGTCACCCAGTAAACTCACCTTCTTCCCGTCTTTTCTTCTTCTCCTGCATGGCTCTCTTCTCATTAGTTCACCTTCACCTCTTTTACTCCTTGCCTGTCTTCTAGTCTTTCCTTCTTCTCAGGATATTCGGGTTCGGGATTCCCCACTGTGTAAAACCTCCCCCAGATCACCCAGTAAAATCACCTTCTCCCTGATCCAGCGGCGCATGCGTGAGCCGTGGCCGGTGCCCTCTATACCATTAGCAGGGTGTGCACCCGCACCAAGCGTTTCTGAATGGGCTGGGGTTTCCGGTGGTCGGCGCCGTGGACCTGACCATGGCCCATGTGACCGTCCAGCTGCTAATCGCAGAACTCCTTTCCCAAAGTTGAAGGTAAGAAGATCGAGTGTTCTGGAGGGAGTTATGTGCAGGGGGGCGTCAGCATTCAGGATGCCCCCCCCCCCTCCAAGCTTGTTCTTATTCACTGTGTGCAGGACCAACACTCCTTAAGAACAAATGAGTGTTGGTCTGGTTTAAGTGGTCGGCTTCCTATCTGCTGCATTAGCATCACTTTGGTATTGTAAGAATGTGGGGCAGACGCGGTCAACCAGGATTTCTCCCAGTCCTCCCAATGGCTGGGGGGGGGGGAGGGGCCAGACTCTGTGCAGCCTATACAGTGTCTGGGCACATCCCCCTTCAAAACCTATAATGTCATGGCTGGGCCTCCATTTCCTATATAGCTCGAATACTGAGGTGAGCCTGGGGTGCCCTGGGCCCCAGATCAAATTATAGGACAAGTCATTAGATATGGGTTTCGAGGTGGCGTGGGGGTGGGGCAGTCTCTTCTTTGTACTGTGCCGCTGTTTCCTGTCCTGCATTATACGGATACAGACACGGAAGGGAATTCCTAATCAGAATTTTTAAATGGTCTCAAAGTTATTTGTGGGTGGCAGCCCGCTTTAACCCTGGCAGGGGCCTGGAATTGTTGTATGGGGCCCAATAAATTCTCATGGCAGCCCTGGAAACACCAACATTCAGGAACAACACTAGCTCCTCCCAGACTCCTTGACTAACCACACCCCCTGTAGCTTAAAAGTGGGAAGGGGCAATTCAGTGGAAGTTTCTCACTTACTGGGGGGGGTCACAGTCCAGGGGGAGGGACATTACATTGGCCAAGTAAGGGGCTCTCCTGTTCATGGGGGTGAGGGGACCTGTTGGGGAGGAATTGAAGAGGAGGAGACTCGAATGGCCCCTCTGCTGTTTATCCCATTCCTTGGCTCTCTTTTGCTCCCCCTGCCCGTCTTCTAGGCTTTCCTTCTTCTCCTCTTTTGCTCTCTTCTCATTGGTTCACAATCTCCTTTTGCCTGTCTTCTAGGCTTTTCTTCTGCTCCTCAGCTCTTTTCCACTCATTGGGTCACCTTTACGTCTTCTCCTTGCCTGTCTTCTAGTTTTTTCCTCTTCTCCTCTTTAACTCTCTTCTTCTCATTGGTTCACCTTCACCTTTTCTCCCTCTTGCCTGTCTTCTAGCCTTTCGTTCTTCTCATCTTCAGCTCTCTTCTTCTCATTCGTTCACCTTCACCTTTTCTCCCTCCTGCCTGTCTTCTAGTCTTTCGTTCTTTTCATCTTCAGCTCTCTTCTTCTCATTGGATCACCTTCACCTTTTCTCCCTCTTGCGTGTCTTCTAGTCTTTCTTTCTTCTCATCTTCAGCTCTCTTCTTCTCATTGGTTCACCTTCACCACTTATTTCAATTACTTGTCTTCTAATCTTTTCATCTTATCCTGCTCACCTCTCTCTTATCTCCTGCTATTCTTCTCCTTCTTTTTGTTCCAGTTCCACCTCTCCTCTACCGTACCTGTCTTTTGGTCTTTTCTTCTACTTCTGCTTGGTTCACCTTCACCTCTTCTACTCTCTGCACGTCTATGTCTTTTTCATTCTTTTACTCCTGTGCTCTCTTCTTCTCATTGGCTTACCTTCACCTCTTCTCTTTATTTCCTGTCTTCTAGGCTACCCTTCTCCTCCTGGGCTTTCTTCTTCTCATTGGATCATTTTCACCTCTTCCCTCTCTTGCTAGTCTTCTAGTCTTTCCTCTCTCTCCTTTTTGGCTCTCTTTTTCTCATTGCTTCACCTTCACTACTTCTCCCTCTTGCCTGTCTTTAAGTTTTTCCTTCTTCTCCTCAGCTCTCTTCCTCTCATTGCTTCAACGTCTCCTCTCTTCTGCCTGTCTTCTAATCTTTCCTTTTTCTCCTCCTCGACTCTCTTCTTCTCATTGGTTCTCCCTCACCTCTTCTCTACCTTACCTGTCTTTTAGTCTTTTCTTCTTCAACTGCTTGGCTCTATTCTCATTAGTTCACCTTCACCTCTTCTATTCTTTGCCTGTCTTCATCTCTTTCCTTCTTTTCCTAATGTGCTTTTTTCTTCTCATTGGTTCACCTTCACCTCTTTTACTCTTTGCCTGCCTCCTAGTCTTTCGTTCTTCTCTCCTTGGCTCTCTTCTCATTGGCCGACCTTCACCTCTTTTCTCTCTTTCCTGTCTTTTAGGCTATCTTTCTCCTCCTGGGCTCTCTTCTTCTCATTAGATCACCTTCACCTTTTCCCCCCTTGCCTGTCTTTTTTTCTACTCCTCGTCTCCCTTCTTATTGGTTCACCTTCACCTCTTCCCATTCTTGCTAGTCCTTTAGTCTTTGCTCGCTCTCCTCCTTGGCTCTCTTCTTCTCATTGCTTCACATTCACCTCTTCCCCTTCTTGCCTGTCTTCCAGTCTTTCCCTTTTCTCCTCCTTGGCTCTCTTCTTCTCATTGCTTCACATTCACCTCTTCTCCCGCCTTGCATGTCTTAGTATTTAGTGAGTCCAGACCAACCCTTACCTGTTCTGACCACAAGCCTCTGTACCGCGAATCACGCAGTCCCAATTTTGACCTCGGCCTGACCCCTGACCTCGCTTTTATCCAACCACCTCACCTTATCTGTGTCCATCACGCTAGTGTGTCTTGGCAGTACGTAGGCCTCTGTTGCCTCGGGTAACATCTTCTGTGTCCGGTGATGCGTGACCAGTGTCCCGGCAAATGGGGTCTCGACTATCAGCGGGAGCAGCGGTGGAGAATGGAGGTTATGAGCTGGATGGGGAAGGGTCTGAGTTACCGGGTCCATTAGCTAAAGCTGGGCTCTGATTGGCCAGTGGTCACATAAACCTACCCGCTCCCAGCATGCCTTGCACGTTGTAGCGTTTGGGTTTGCTGTGTCTTGTGAATCAAAGTGATCCTCCTTTTCCAAGCCCTGCTTGATCCTTGATTACGTCCCAGTTATCTGGTACCGTGAACCTCTGCCGCTCCCTTAACCATTGGTGTGACCCTGGTTAGGCTCTTGTTTAACCCCTGTGACACCATTGCTGATAGGAGTAATGTCTTGTTGCAGACCCAGGTGTCCTGACCTGTACACCCTTATCTTGCATGTGCCATGTTAGCTTATCAGCCTTCACCATCTCAGATGCTCATAAGTACTGGGGGGACCGTGTCTGGGTAGGCATGTAGTGATGGCAAACGGGGTCTGGTCATTTGGTAGGTAAGTTGTGACAGAGAGTCTGGGGTTGTCATCTGATTATAGGTCGGGGATCAGCCAGGCATTACGTGTAGCATGTACAAAGCTTCATATTTGGGGTGGGGTGGGTGGAGATAATGTTCTTTTACATTTCTCTCTGGATTTCCTGTTCCTGGGTGTGGAGGGGCATTATAGTTGTCATGGAAACTGTGTAGGCTGATGTCACATCTCATCTAATGTCTTCCAGAGTGACGCCTACATAGTGGACAGAAGGACACCAACATCTTTACAGGGGAGACACCATGATAGAGGCTCAGCAGCTCCTCCCATCACAGGGTAAGAGGGGGCGGGCCACTGAGCACACCTCCATTACCACACACTCGCACCTTCTCATGGCCTCACTGTCATCTTTAGACACAGACCCCAGGGACGCTATACTGACAAATGTGACAACTGAGGAGGAGAGAGAAGGATTTGTGGAGTCCAAGAAGGAGGAAAATCTACAGATCAGCTCAGGTGAGGAATAAACGTTCTATAGAAAAATCTGTATTCTTCCTGTTTAGTCACCTGGCACACTCTAGTTTGACATCTTGGTAAAGGGGTTTCACTCTCGTCTTTCTTCAGACTTCGGTGACTCTGTAGTGACAAATGTGACAACTCGGGAGGAGGAAATTGTGAAGATAAAAGTGGAGGAGCTTCTACAGATCAGACCAGGTGAGTAATAAACCTATAGCAAAGATTCCCCCTGTCCGCTCACTCTGATTTCTCTCATGGATCTCAGTACGGGGCATCACTCTGCTCTTTATTCACAGACCACAGAGACACTATAGTGACACATGTGACAACTGAAGAGGGAGAAGGATTTGCAGAGGTTAAAGAGGAGGAAGTTCCCCTAGAGATTGGCCCAGGTGAGTAATAACTATTCTATAGAAAATCAAAACATGGAGTGTCAGGAATATGGGAACTTATGACAAAGGCTTTGCTAAATATTATCCATCAGTTCTGATTGGTTTATGATCAAATGTAAAGAGAAACACCCATGGCTTCTAAATCTTACACCTGCCAATCAAGGAAGAGACCTGACAGTTACCAGAACTGGATATTAAAATAAAGAGATGTCAGGAACTGTCCCAAAGGAGTGTTAGGAAACAAGAGAAGTGTGGCAGAGCTTCTGATTGGACAGAAGTTCACTAGAAGGCAGGAAATGAAGATATCTACAGAGACACCATGATGGAAGGTCAGCCACTCCTTCCAGAACTCCAAGGTGGCGCTTCAGCTGCAGGAAATGGCAAGGAAAGGTATGTGGTTGGTCCTGAGGAAGGGGGCCACAGTGCACCCCAAAACATCGACCAGAAACCAATCCTTCTTTTGCATGATTTATGGTGTTTGGATTACAAATATAAGCTCATTTACTTTTACCAAAGCGGTGAGCCAGCCAGCACAGGCTCAAACGAGTGCCTTACAAATGAGGCCGCACAAACCAGAAATATTAAAAATAAAGTTTTTATATATTTAATATCCAGCAAGTACCAATACAATACAAACAAACTATACATACACACATAAACAGACCATTAAAAAACATAAAAGACAGCCCCCTCTAGTGGCGAACCTTATTATGACTCTGAACAATTTAAATTTGAATGCACTGCCTGTCTAATGAAAAATGCATGTCATAAGAAAAACTTCAATACATAATAAAATAATACAAGTGAAAAATATATACAAACAAAAAGGAAATTTGATAATCTAACACATCCAAACGGATCAACAACATCTAATGTGAATGTAAGTGCACCAGGTACACTAGTAACCCGGCATTTGACAAAAAAAGTGCTATGTGCTGTGCATTTCCTGTGTCAATGAGCTGACAATGACACAAAGTGCAATGTGCTGTAAACAATTTGTGTAAAGAAGCCTATCTGTGCAAAATCCTATATAGGTTTCCTACTAATATATACAATTCCTAGTCTCGTAAGGGATAATAAGATAAAGAACCAGGCATAAATAAGTATGTCTCATATCACCATAATGGGGTCTCAGGTGCCACGGAGGGGTGGTATCAGCATCGACGCGTTGCGTGGGCGTACTTGCATCCTGAGGAAGTGGGCGGGGCTACGCCCACGCAACACGTCGATGCTGATACCACCCCTCCGTGGCACCTGAGACCCCATTATGGTGATATGAGACATACTTATTTATGCCTGGTTCTTTATCTTTTATCCCTTACGAGACTAGTAATTGTATATATTAGTAGGAAACCTATATAGGATTTTGCACAGATAGGCTTCTTTACACAAATTGTTTACAGCACATGTGTCATTGTCAGCTCATTGACACAGGAAATGCACAGCACATAGCACTTTTTTTGTCAAATGCCGGGTTACTAGTGTACCTGGTGCACTTACATTCACATTAGATGTTGTTGATCCGTTTGGATGTGTTAGATTATCAAATTTCCTTTTTGTTTGTATATATTTTTCACTTGTATTATTTTATTATGTATTGAAGTTTTTCTTATGACATGCATTTTTCATTAGACAGGCAGTGCATTCAAATTTAAATTGTTCAGAGTCATAATAAGGTTCGCCACTAGAGGGGGCTGTCTTTTATGTTTTTTAATGGTCTGTTTATGTGTGTATGTATAGTTTGTTTGTATTGTGATGGTACTTGCTGGATATTAAATATATAAAAACTTTATTTTTAATATTTCTGGTTTGTGCGGCCTCATTTGTAAGGCACTCGTTTGAGCCTGTGCTGGCTGGCTCACCGCTTTGGTGTATCAATAGGGTGGTACTGTGTACCTGGGTGCCTTTGAGGCCTGCACCCATATATGTATTTGAATAGCTGTGCATTACTTCAGTTCTCTCATTTACTTTTACCTTTACATTGGAGTGCTGGTTCTTTACAAGATTCTTGGACTTTGGTGGTGTCTCCGCGGACCGCGCACCCACCCGACATGGGATACATATGAGTAAGAGTGCGACAGCCACTAGAAAATCAGCTGCAGGAAATGCCTAGCCAAGGAGAGCGAAGGTGTGGTCAGATGAGCAGAAGGTCAAGGCTGGTGATTGGGCATAAGTTCAAGGGCGAACGTTATATGCAGGATACACTTGGCCAGGGAAAGCGACTATGCCACAGGGCCTGGGCACTACTGATGTGTTCCCTGAAGCCTGCCCCTGCAAAAGAGCACAAACTGGGCTGCAGGCAGTACTGGGGTTGTGCCCTGGAAAGTCAAAAGCTCTCCGAAGTTGAAAGAGTGTAAAGGTGTAGTCAGCCAAGCAAAAAGCAGGCTGATGGAAAAGGATCACAACGACAGAGAAGAAGAAGGTCGGACTGGCAGCAAAGGATCATGACAGTGGACAAGGAGAAGGTCGGGCCAGGCGACAACATATCAGAACAGTAGACAAGCAGAAGCTCATAGCTGCCAGCACAAGATGGTAGACAGCTAGACAAGCAGAAGATTGGGGCTGGTAGCAAAAGATCATGATGGTAGACAAGTGGAAGGTCGTGGCTGGAGGCAAAGGATCATGGCAATGGACAAGGAAAAGGTCAGGCCTTGTGGCAACGGATCACAACAGTAGACAAGCAGCAGGTTGGGGCTGGAGGCAAAAGATCACAAAGGTAGACAAACAGAAGGTCATAGCTGCCGCTAAAATGTCGCAACATTAGACAAGCAGAAGGTCGGGTCTGGCAGCAAAAGATCACAATGATAGACAAGAAAAAGGTCAAGGCTGGAGGCAAAGGATCACAGTGGTGGACAAGGAAAAGGTCGGGGCTGGAGGCAAAGGATCACAATGGTATACAAGTAGAAGCTCGTGGCTGGCAGGGAAAGATCACAATGGTAGAGAAGCAGAAGGTCAAGGCTGGTGGCAAAGGATCACGATAGTGAACAAGAATAATGTCGGGCCTGGCAGCAAAAGATCACAACAGTAGACAAGCAGAAGATTGGAGGTGGCAGCAAAAGATCATGATTGTAGACAAGCAGAAGGTCGGGATGAAGGCAAAGGATTGCAATGGAGGACAAGGAGAAAGTGTGGGCTGACCGCAAAGGATCACAGCGGTAGACAAGCAGAAGGTTGTAGCTGAGGGCAAAAGGTCACGATGGTAAAAAAGCAGGAGGTTGGGGCTGACCGCACAAGATCACAACGGTAAACAAGCAGAATGTTGGTGCTGTTGGCAAATGATTACAATAGTAGACACGCGGGTTGGGGCTGGCAGAAAAGGTGTGGTGGTCAGAAACAAAGTTGTGGTCAGTCCAAAGAGTCACTTGGTCGTAGAATCCATGCAAAGTTTCATGACTACATGGTATCGGTGGTTGAATCTGATGGATATAAAGATTTGGTTGCTTGAACTTGGCCCCACAGATCTAGGCCGTACCGCCGGTGGCCATTTTAACCCCACACACTATGATCCCCTCTCATACCTATAGCCTAACCCCTTTTTTCCCCTTCCCTCCTGCATTCTCCCTATCCCCGTCTTCTCTAATGTAAAATGTCTCTTTCCCTCCTATACATTTGCTTTACGTTACATAATATTTGTCGGTTATAATTTTTTGTAGTGAACCTTTCCGGCAGACACTGAGGAAGCCAATTGGAAGGGCGAAACTAGTCTGTCTAGTGGAATGATGGTCACTCTGTACTACAATTTTATATTGTACCACTGTGTACTTAACCAGTAGATCATATGTAGATATTTCCCTCATAGGGCAAAATGCAAACTACATGCACTAATATTGTTAGAGGAATATTCACGAGTTGCTTTTTAATTGGCATGTAAATAAAGAAAAATGTTTTAATCTGTATACTTTGTTATGGTCATATTGGTGAGTGGGACGAAGTTGAGCCCCGTTTACTCTTCTGTGGCACAGGGGGGTGGTCCATCAGACCCTGGCCTCATTACCCTTTTATCCCTCCTATACACCTTTCTTTCAATCATTATTTTCATCATCATCATCACCCTTCCCATTTTTTTATCTTTCCTTATTCTCTTCAATTAGAAAAGTCCCTAACCATATTTTTTTGTAAACTCCCACCAAGAGAGAAGAGGGAATAAAGAAATATATGTGTGTGTTTGTGTGTGTGTTTTTGCTTTCCTTTTCCTCTTTTCTAGTATCAATATTTTTATTATGAGGCCAGATTAGAGTTGGACTAGCGCACACATGACGGTGTCTCTAGTACTAGCTCATTGCGATCTATTATACCATGCAACGTCTCCTGTTAATATTGTAAGACTGCAGATTACCTAAGTCCACCCTCTTTAAATTGTTATTAATATGCACAATAATTCACTCCTTATTTGTGTATGTCTAAAGCAGTGGTTCTCAACCTTTCTAATGCCGTGACCGCACAATACAGTTCCTCATGTTGCGGTGACCCCAAACCAAGAAATAATTTTGGTGGCTACTTCAAAACTGTAATTTTATTACAGTTATGGTTCGGAATGTTAATACCTGATATGCATTATGTATTGTCATTGCTACAAATCAAACATAATTTAAACATAGCGATTAATCACAAAAAACAATATTTAATTATATGTTGAGAAATATTTATTACTAATTCCAATAAATCCCTCATTCAGAATATGGGAAAATAGTGAGAGATATGGGAGATAATTATACATTGGGGAACAGTGTGAACTACATCTTATAGTGGTCTCTTATGGTATAAGACACTGTGTAAATGTTTGGTGCTTTGTGTAAGTGTAAGCTGCTTTGTGTACTGTGTAATGATTACACACAAAGCACCTTACACTTACACAGTATTGTGTGTATGGTGTGTGTACTGTTTTTACATTATTAACCTTTTTTACACCAGCAGGCTGTCTCGCAGGCTCTCTTGGCTTCTGTCCTTCGGCGCTTGCTGCGTCCACCCACTGATGATGTCAGCAAACGCGTTCCAGCTGAATAGCGCTGCTGCAGACGGTAGCGCGACTTCTCAGTGGCTAAAGCCATCGGAAATGTGTATTTTCCGTTGGCTTTAGGCGGCCCCTGGGTTTTGGTCGTTTCGACCCCCGCCGGAGTCCCGACCCACAGGTTGTGAACCGCTGCTCTAAAGACTTTGTGAATTGTGTACCTATCATTTTGCCCAGCTGGTTTGACACTTCGTATGTATTGAGCAGGAAGGAAGTGGTACCTTGTACAGCAATCCAGGCCAGTATGGAGTACCACTCCCAAATATGAGGCTTTATCCCCCATTCTTTATGATGATATAAAATCTGTAATAACTTAGTTACAACAATTAAAATCTTTTTAATAACCACCTCTTGCATAACTTCTTTTGTTCCATATCAACCGCGTTTCACTCAAAAGATGAGCTTTCTCAAGGATTCCTACAGGGCAGGACGTTGAGGTGTGCCATCGTACAGGGCACCATGGTCGGGGGCTCGTCAAAGCTGCGTCCACCCGCTCAATAGCAATTGGAGCTGCACGGTTGGTTGGGTCAGATTGAAGGCGTGCCATGCTTACCTCTATTTTGCCCTTTGGGTCAACCAAACCAACCCTGTTGCACATATGCAAGCTTTCATCCAATCACTCTATGTTGTGCATATCAACGCAGAGCATAGAACACTTTTTGTCCACTGAGCCCAGCATAGAGAATGGGAAGCAGCTGGTATCCTTGGTTTCCTCCAGCATGGCAGCTCATCAGCTAGGAAGACCGGGGATGTGACCCATGCATGCAATTCAGGGCCGGTAAATACATTACTGTTGGTCCAATCGCCCTTAGCATCATGCCTGATACTGGAGGAATTCCCCCACTTCTGCATTGCCTCCACACTGGCTTTGGGTGTGTGCTTTTATCTCTTTATCAGCCATCAATGGCATTATATGATAATTGTTGCAAAGTGATATATGAATCCAGGGCCAACCTTTGGATGGAAGGCCTGCTTTGCGAGTCTTCAGAATGCCCCCCAAACACTTCTGCACTTCCTCACTACCGGCCAACTTGCTCCGTGGTTGCCGATAGCCACCAGAAGCCTGCAGTTCATAACCTAGCATCAAGCCTGACGCCAGAGGCCCACTGACCCACTCGCATAAGCATTCCCTAGCCAATTGCTGCCAGTTCCACTGCCCTATCTGACCACCCATGTGGCGTGGTGAACTGGCAGCGATTGGCTTAGGGAATGCTTCTGTGAGTGGGTCAATGGGCCTCTGTCTAGTATCAGGCTTGATGCTAGGTTATGTACAGGGGGTTCTAGCAAACCCTGGTGGCTGTTGGTAACTACGGAGCCAGTAGGCCAGCAGTGAGGAGGTGCAGAAGTGTTTGGGGGGCATCCTGTAGACTCGCAAAGGGGGCCTTCCATCCAAGTTTGGCCCTGGATTTATAAATCACTTATCACTCTGTAATAGGTATTAAATCATGCTATTGATGGTTGATAAAGAGACACAACCCCAGAATCCGCAACAGGCAGTCCAGGCAGAAACCACGGGGAGAGGGGGGGTTATGTTGTGTTTGTTTTTATGCCATAAGGAATCCCCGTGTCTATCAAAAAATATACCATGTTCCTGTTGAAACAATCACCATTTATATATATATACAAATCTCTTTTATGTCCTGTTAATTTATGTAATCATCCCTTTTGAGTGCATTATGTACTATTATCTTCAATTATGTTCAAAAAGCACATAATCTGTTGTTGTTTGTATTTGTTGTAATAAAGTTATTACAGATGTTATATCAAAAGTATTTTGATGCAGACTTAGTTGCTTCTAGAGTGGGGAAATAAAAGTGGGTATTAAAGCCTGTTTGGGAGTGGCTCTCAATACTTGTTTAGATAACTGTGTTACTTTTTCTAAGAAGAAAAAGTTTGGGATATCTTTGCTTTTATGATTAGTTTCTTCTTCTATAACATTCCCCCATTCCCCCTCTTTCTGCCTCATTGATCTCATAACAGCAGCTTCACTCTTTTATCTTTCTTCACAGACCCCGGAGACACTATAATGACAAATGTGAAAACTGAGGAGGAGTTAGAGGTATCTGTGAAAGATGAAGATGCGGAGATTCATCTACAGTTAATTCCACGTGAGTAATAAACTTTCTATAGAAAAGATTCCCACTGTTCCAGTCACTCTGCACACTCTAGTGTGTCTTAAACATCTCAGAACAGTGGCCTCACTCTCATATTTCTTTACAGACCCCAGAGACACTATAGAGAGAAATGTGACAACTGATGAGGAGGGAGAAAAAATAGCCATGAAAGTAGAAGATGAGGAATTTTTTTTACGACTCATCCCAGGCGAGTAGTAAAGCTTAAAGGAAAAGAAAATTGTGGATACCCAAGAGGGTGGATTCCCTCTATAAATTGGCCTTCTATCGAAAACATTCCCCAGGTTTAACACACATCTTCATTCACAGACCCCAGAGACACTATAGAAAGAATTGGGACAACTGTAGAGGAGGGAAAAGTATCTGTGAAGAATGAAGAGGAGGAAGCCCCTCTACAGAGTGAGTAATATTGTTTTCGTTTGCCTATCCACAGTCTCTCCTGTGTTTTTTCTACATCTGAACTTGAGGTCAGGCTCACTCTTAACAGGATTTGGGGAGTCCACCTGTATTTTCAATACAGAAATGTCGGCCTACTGAAAGGGAAGTCCAGTATATGCTCGTAAAACTTGACATGAAGACCATCAGTGATGTGTAATCGACTTCAATTTCGGTACTACGTCATCAAATTCATGGGCTGAGGAAGAGAGAATGTCCTCTCGCCTAGCCATGTTTAATAGGCCAAGTAACTGTTTCTGAATCTGGGAGTCCGACACTGGGGGTCCCAGAAACATCGACCAGACAGGGCACAGTACGGGGAAGTCAGAACAGCAGTTTCAGTTATGACCCAAGTCCAAAAGAAGACTCACGGAAGCATGGAGTGAAAATGTTATCCGGAGTCAAAAGCCAGACAGTGAGAAAGAAAAGCGGTACAAAAGTACGAGACTGGTTCAGCGTCAGATCAAACCAACATAGGTGCAGGCGGCAAACAGGAATGGCCAGGAAACATAAGCAGGTCATTCACCCTGGCAAATAGCTAAAATGGGCATGGGACATATGGAAGTGGCCAGATTTATTCAGACCAATTACCATGGCAAGCGGTGATTGATCACGGAAAGGGAGGCTGCCTCTATATGGACCAGCAGGTTAAGACAGACCACTGAAGGCTCTCAACCTTGTTAGCCCCTCCAGAGCTCAAAGGATGGTGTCGGGTCATCCTGACACTGGCCCACCCCCTCCAGTTTTGCAAAGCTGTACAGCTCCACTGAAGATGTAGAAATTACAGAACCACTAAAGACGTAGAGAGCCAGATGGCTGCGCTCTCCCGGTGGCACGTATCACACCCATACTTATGTTTGTGTGGGGGATGCCACCGCAGAAGCCAGTCAGACAATATGGGAACAGCGCCGGGAACTCTGCGGGTTGACCCAAAGACCACAATATTTGCTTTGTCCTTGATTTCCTCGCTGTAGTAAGTTATGGCTGCAGACTAAACATTAAAAGGGCATCTCAATGGCCTGGAATCCTAAACAATTGATCAACACCTTATACACTCTACTTTACTGTCTATGGGTAAATTTGACAATATCCAACGTAACCACTCTAAACACTTCACGTCATTCAACTGCCCCCAGACTATTTCCCTAACCCACTGAAGGAACACTGTCCTCCCACATCTTTCTGATCCCTTTGAGCCTATTCCATCCCACCTAGTTCCACAGCTGTCTTCATCCCTCACTCCAAACATGCAGTCACAACTTACTGTAGCCAGGTTGGAATATATAGATAGCCAATGCCGAGTGGTAAAAGGAATTGACTTGTAATGAGAAGGTTGCAGGTTTGATTCCTGGCTGGGACATGACTAAAGTACCCTTGAGCAAGGCAAAAAACACCCCAAATGCTGCTGGGCACCATAGATAGAGCAGGCCACCACTCTAGGCACTGCCCCTTATTGTGTTCACTGATGCACTTCACTTGTGTGTCCAGTGGATTGGGTCCAGTCCACTGCATGGATGGGTAAAAAGTGGAGCACAAATTCCTTGTGTATGCAAGCATGCATTGATCATATATACACTCTATACATATGGAACTCTCTGCCCTTACCAGTTACTGCCCCTTGTTCTCTTCTAACTCCTAACTTGGCCCTCTCCAATCTGGATTCTTCCCTAATCACTACTAAACAATCAGGATGTCTTGGTGTTATACTGTACTCCTCTCTCTCATTCATAATTGCTAGCCACCACCTGCTGTTTCTATCTTAAAATGTCTCCCACATCTGTCCCTTCCCACTAAAGTTCCAGTGCATTGCCTGATCATATCCCAACTAGACTACTGCAACACTTGTCTCTCTGGTCTAACTGGCACCCCCAACCTATTCTCAGCTTTTCTTTTCAGCTCACCCACTTGTCTTCTCATGTCTCAAGTGGTGCTTCTCTCTGTCAGTCCCTCCACTTGCTGAAAACATCTGAAAGAATTCCAGCCAAGCTCCTATGATTATATTTTAAGCATTTTTTGTAGGCATTTTTGTTCAGCTTGTGACATATAGCCAAGTTGCATTTTAACCTTCTAGATAATTCAGTGAGAATAACTTGGCTAAACATGTTCTTCTCTCTGCAGATGCTAAAAGAGAAGATGACATCACAGTAAAGGCTACAGGAGACCCGACTACTGCAAACTTCCATCCTGGACTACACGCTGCACCCCTCTTACCTCCCCCTGCTACACAGAATTGTTATATTGATGTACTTACCCATTATGCAGCGTATAATTCTAAGATGCCATATTCATGTTCCGAATGTGGGAAATGCTTTGCCCAGAAATCACACCTTGTCACACATGAAAGAATTCATACAGGGGAGAAGCCATATTCATGTGTTGAATGTGGGAAATGTTTTTCTTATAATTCAGCCCTTATCACTCATGAAAGAATTCATACAGGAGAGAAGCCATATTCATGCTCTGAATGTGGGAAATGTTTTTCTCGTAAATCACACCTTATCACACATGAAAGAGTTCATACAGAGGAGAAGCAATATTCATGTTCTGAATGTGGGGAATGTTTTTCTCATAAATCAGCTCTTATCACTCATGAAAGAGTTCATACAGGAGAGAAGATATATTCATGTTCTGAATGTGGGAAAAGTTTCTCTCATAAATCAATGCTTATTGCTCATGAAACAGTTCATACAGGGGAGAGGCCATATTTCTGTTCTGATTGTGGGAAATGTTTTTCTAACAAATCAGACCTCATCAAACATGAAAAAGTTCATACAGGAGAGAAGCCATATTCATGTTCTGAATGTGGGAAATGTTTTTCTCGTAAATCACACCTTATCGGTCATGAAAAAGTTCATACAGGAGAGAAGTCCTATTCCTGTTCTGAATGTAGAAAATGCTTCACTCGGAAATCAGCCCTTGTCAGGCATATAAGAGTTCATACAGGGGAGAAGTCGTATTTATGTTCTGAATGCAAAAAATGTTTTTCTCGGAAATCCTTGCTTATTGCTCATGAAAGAGTACATACTGGGGAGAAGCCATATTCGTGTTCTGAATGTGGGAAATGTTTTTCTCAGAAATCACACCTGCTCACGCATGTAAGACTCCATACAGGAGAGAAACCATATTCATGTGTTGAATGTGGGAAATGTTTTTCTGATAAATCAGTCCTTATCAGACATATAAGAGTTCATACAGGGGAGAAACTGTAATGTGCTGAATGTGTGAGAACAGCTTTACATATGAGAAATGGATTGCATAGGCCAGTAATTATATTGGGATCCTGTAAATAGTTCACATAATTTATCAGTTTATTCATTGCCAAGTACATACATTGCATACATACAGGGAATTCACTTTCCGAGGTGTAGTGTGAGTGGGTCTTAGGGGTAAGAAAAAGGACTTGAAATGAAACAGTGCAGTACAGAAGATCTGAAGAACCATTGAAAAAATTCTCCTTTTAATAAGATTCTTAGGACAAAACAAGGCATAAATGTTATGTTACCTGGTGCACACCAGAGTTCAGCTGTTGTATCTCCAAAGGAAAAGAGCTTCTTTGTTGTAGTCTTTTAAGTAGGAAACTTTATATTTTCGACCTGATGGAAAGCGCTATAAAAATGATTTGCAATGGTACATTGAGTGAAGAATGATTTTCCCTGCATGCGATTGCAATCTGCAATTAAAGAGTTTTTTGCGGTGATGGAAATTTTGTGTCAATTATCTGAACTGGAAAACAGCATCATCAGAGATCTTGTCGATTCCTTGTTGAATTCCTCTGCCAGACCCGTGTTCATAGTCACCAGTGAGGATGGGATTTTGTAGTTGGTGACTGCTTTAACCCTTTAAACACCAAGCAGGTTGAACGGGCCCAGAAGCTCACCTCCGTCCATCACCTGGGGGGGCTATGATTCACCTAGGGTCTTCAGCGGGGCTGAGAATGTCCGTTTGAACGAAGGCCTGGACCCCTCTCTTTGGCCAGAATGGAGCGATGAGAGTCGCCTGCTTATGAAGGAAGACATAAGCAAGATGAAAATGTCATGGCTAAGTAAGAGCATCTATTGCTAGCGCCCCTTCCCCCCTTGTTAGGTTCTGCATTTTGCATTCTTGGCATTGGCAAACAAATCTGCAGATGACCCCAAACCGTTTGGTAAACCTCCTAATTTAACACCATTTGGACTGCTGGATCTTACACGGGAGAATGTAGGGTCCCCTTCAGATGAACTGCCTACAATGAATGGATTTAATGTTGGAGCGATAATAGAATGTCTTTTGCTAAGCTCATCGGACTTAAGGACCTGGTTTCCCCCTGACGATTTAGATACGCCACTTTTGAGGTTTTGTCCAACCTTTTTTGAACTTCCTTGTCCGGTATTACTGGCTGAAAGTGATCTGGTGCCAGCTTAACTGCTAGGAGTTCTCTGAAGTTCGAGGATCTGGCTGCAATGCTTTTTGACCACGTTCCCTGAATCTGGTGACGCCCTAGATGGGCTGTCTGTTTCCTTTCTCTTCCTTATCCCAGATTTTCTGAATCTAGCAATCATTGTAGACCTTTTATCACTTCTGGGCTCAACTGAACTAGTTGTTCCAGTTCTGCAAAGTTCATGTATGAAGCTGAACCCAGGGCATTGCGGTGATTGTCGAGGTCATGAACCCCAATATCCTCATTACCCTACTTAGGGGGACCAGAGAGACTGCACCTCTGCTGTAATGATGTCTCTTTTTCCTGTGGGAGAAACAACATTTGTTGCACACTGTCAATATTGATCCCCAGAACTCTAAACTGTTGACTGGGCGTTAGTTTGGACTTTTCTGTGTTTAATATCCACCCCAGACTCCTTAATACTGCTAAAGTCTTTTCCAGGTCTGCTAGCATTGCCACCAGTGATTAGTTTAATAGAAGGAAGTCATCCAGATAGGGTATCACAATTATGTCCCTCTCTCTGAGGTAGGCCATCGGTTCTGCTAGGATCTTTCTGAAAAATCCTTGGAGATGAGGATAGGCCAACAGGTGCTCTGTACTAGAAGTAGAAGTACCTCCTGAACCCACTGTACAGTGAACCTGAGAAATCTGCAGTGCACCAACATAATAGGGATTTGCAATTATGCATTCTGTAAGTCTAGGTTCACCATCAGGGCATCTTCTATCACTATCTCCGACAGGTTATGGGGAATGTTCTTGTTCCCCTTCTCCCTGGACCTCCTTGTCCATGAATCCTGTGAAGAACCATTCCCTTCCACTAACTCCCATGATTCAGGACTTACATCAATATGCCCTGGGGAGGAATATCTCTCTACACCATAATTATAAATATATAAGTAAATACCTGTTTACCCTGCTAATGGTATTCACAACAATAAAAAGATAAAGCAAGGTCCTACCACATGCTGTACTTCACCAACGGTATTGCTGTCCGATGTGACCAGTCCTCCTTGGCAGGGGATGTTGCCCTGCTGATGCCACTGCCACTGCCGCTCTTTAGCAATCACCCGGGGTGCCAGATACCAAGCACCGCTGCCGTTGCCCAGGGGTTATCTCTCTCCTGTCCTGCTGCTTTCTGAACGCGGGGAGAGGAGACATATCTCAATGCCGAAACCAGAAGTGAGGTCAGGTACCACGTCACTGACTCCGCCCCCAAATCCAAAATTTTTGTAGGGAAAGTTAAACAAAGAAACATTATATTAGTAAAAAAAGCAGAATTGAGGGCACTTATAAAGAGAGTGGTGGAGTGCACGGGAGAAGGCGGGAGTATGGGGAGGTAACCAAGGAGGTAGACAGGAGGATGTCAGAGGCAGAGCGGAGGTTGTGTGTGGCTTGATAACGCTGGATCAGAGATGAAATGTAGGGAGGGGCCTGGCTGGAGAGACCTTTGTAGGTAATGTTAGAAGTTTGAACTGTACTCTCTGAGAAACAGGTAACCAGTGGAGGGATGATAGAGGGGAGCAGCGCTGGAGAAGCGAGAGGAGAGATGGATGAGGCGAGCAGCAGAGTTTAGAACAGATTGGAGGGGTGCCAATCTGTTTGTTGGTAAGCCACAGTGTGGCAGTAGTCCAGTTGGGATATAACCAGGGCGTGCACTAGCAATTTAGTGGTATCAGGTGTGAGAAAGGGATGGATGCGGGAGATGTTTTTAAGTTGGGGATGACAGGAGGAGGCTAGGGAGTGAATGCGAGGTGTGAGGACGGGGCGGGCCAGGAGATGGCAGGAAGCGGGGCTAGGGAGTGAATGTGAGGTGTGAGGACGGGGCGCGCCAGGAGATGGCAGGAAGCGGGGCTAGGGAGTGAATGTGAGGTGTGAGGATGGGGCGGGCCAGGAGATGGCAGGAAGCGGGGCTAGGGAGTGAATGTGAGGTGTGAGGACGGGGCGGGCCAGGAGATCGCAGGAAGCGGGGCTAGGGAGTGAATGTGAGGTGTGAGGACGGGGCGGGCCAGGAGATGGCAGGAAGCGGGGCTAGGGAGTGAATGTGAGGTGTGAGGACGGGGCGGGCCAGGAGATGGCAGGAAGCGGGGCTAGGGAGTGAATGTGAGGTGTGAGGACGGGGCGGGCCAGGAGATGGCAGGAAGCGGGGCTAGGGAGTGAATGTGAGGACGGGGCGGGCCAGGAGATAGCAGGAAGCGGGCTAGGGAGTGAATGCGAAGTGTGAGGACGGGGGGGCCAGGAGATGGCAGGAAGCGGGGCTAGAGAGTGAATGTGAGGTGTGAGGACGGGGCAGGTCAGGAGATGGCAGGAAGCGGGGCTAGGGAGTGAATGTGAGGACGGGGCGGGCCAGGAGATGGCAGGAAGCGGGGCTAGGGAGTGAATGTGAGGTGTGAGGACGGGGCGGGCCAGGAGATGGCAGGAAGCGGGGCTAGAGAGTGAATGTGAGGTGTGAGGACGGGGCGGGCCAGGAGATGGCAGGAAGCGGGGCTAGGAAGTGAATGTGAAGTGTGAGGACGGGGCGGGCCAGGAGATGGCAGGAAGCGGGGCTAGGGAGTGAATGTGAGGTGTGAGGACGGGGCGGGCCAGGAGATGGCAGGAAGCGGGGCTAGGGAGTGAATGTGAGGTGTAAGGACGGGGCAGGCCAGGAGATGGCAGGAAGCGGGGCTAGAGAGTGAATGTGAGGTGTGAGGACGGGGCGGGCCAGGAGATGGCAGGAAGCGGGGCTAGGGAGTGAATGTGAGGACAGGGCGGGCCAGGAGATGGCAGGAAGCGGGCTAGGGAGTGAATGCGAAGTGTGAGGACAGGGGGGGGCCAGGAGATGGCAGGAAGCGGGCTAGGGAGTGAATGCGAAGTGTGAGGACGGGGCGGGCCAGGAGATGGCAGGAAGCGGGCTAGGGAGTGAATGCGAAGTGTGAGGACGGGGGGGGGCAGGAGATGGCAGGAAGCGGGGCTAGGGAGTGAATGTGAGGTGTGAGGACGGGGCGGGCCAGGAGATGGCAGGAAGCGGGCTAGGGAGTGAATGTGAGGTGTGAGGACGGGGCGGGCCAGGAGATGGCAGGAAGCGGGGCTAGGGAGTGAATGTGAGGTGTGAGGAAGGGGGGGGGGCCAGGAGATGGCAGGAAGCGGGGCTAGGGAGTGAATGTGAGGTGTGAGGACGGGGCGGGCCAGGAGATGGCAGGAAGCGGGCTAGGGAGTGAATGTGAAGTGTGAGGACGGGGCGGGCCAGGAGATGGCAGGAAGCGGGCTAGGGAGTGAATGTGAGGTGTGAGGACGGGGCGGGCCAGGAGATGGCAGGAAGCGGGCTAGGGAGTGAATGTGAGGTGTGAGGACGGGGCGGGCCAGGAGATGGCAGGAAGCGGGGCTAGGGAGTGAATGTGAGGTGTGAGGACGGGGCGGGCCAGGAGATGGCAGGAAGCGGGGCTAGGGAGTGAATGTGAGGTGTGAGGACGGGGCGCGCCAGGAGATGGCAGGAAGCGGGGCTAGGGAGTGAATGTGAGGTGTGAGGACGGGGCGGGCCAGGAGATCGCAGGAAGCGGGGCTAGGGAGTGAATGTGAGGTGTGAGGACGGGGCGGGCCAGGAGATGGCAGGAAGCGGGGCTAAGGAGTGAATGTGAGGTGTGAGGACGGGGCGGGCCAGGAGATGGCAGGAAGCGGGGCTAGAGAGTGAATGTGAGGTGTGAGGACGGGGCAGGTCAGGAGATGGCAGGAAGCGGGGCTAGGGAGTGAATGTGAGGACGGGGCGGGCCAGGAGATGGCAGGAAGCGGGGCTAGGGAGTGAATGTGAGGACGGGGCGGGCCAGGAGATGGCAGGAAGCGGGGCTAGGGAGTGAATGTGAGGACGGGGCGGGCCAGGAGATGGCAGGAAGCGGGGCTAGGGAGTGAATGTGAGGTGTGAGGACGGGGCGGGCCAGGAGATGGCAGGAAGCGGGGCTAGGAAGTAAATGTGAGGTGTGAGGATGGGGCGGGCCAAGAGATGGCAGGAAGCAGGGCTAGGGAGTGAATGTGAGGTGTGAGGACGGGGCGGGCCAGGAGATCGCAGGAAGCGGGGCTAGGGAGTGAATGTGAGGTGTGAGGACGGGGCGCGCCAGGAGATGGCAGGAAGCGGGGCTAGGGAGTGAATGTGAGGTGTGAGGACGGGGCGGGCCAGGAGATGGCAGGAAGCGGGGCTAGGGAGTGAATGTGAGGTGTGAGGACGGGGCGGGCCAGGAGATGGCAGGAAGCGGGGCTAGGGAGTGAATGTGAGGTGTGAGGACGGGGCGGGCCAGGAGATGGCAGGAAGCGGGGCTAGGGAGTGAATGTGAGGTGTGAGGAACGGGGCGGGCCAGGAGATGGCAGGAAGCGGGGCTAGGGAGTGAATGTGAGGACGGGGCGGGCCAGGAGATGGCAGGAAGCGGGCTAGGGAGTGAATGCGAAGTGTGAGGACGGGGGGGGGCCAGGAGATGGCAGGAAGCGGGGCTAGGGAGTGAATGTGAGGTGTGAGGACGGGGCAGGCCAGGAGATGGCAGGAAGCGGGGCTAGGGAGTGAATGTGAGGTGTGAGGACGGGGCGGGCCAGGAGATGGCAGGAAGCGGGGCTAGGGAGTGAATGTGAGGTGTGAGGACGGGGGGGGGGCCAGGAGATGGCAGGAAGCGGGGCTAGGGAGTGAATGTGAGGTGTGAGGACGGGGCGGGCCAGGAGATGGCAGGAAGCGGGCTAGGGAGTGAATGTGAAGTGTGAGGACGGGGCGGGCCAGGAGATGGCAGGAAGCGGGGCTAGGGAGTGAATGTGAGGTGTGAGGACGGGGCGGGCCAGGAGATGGCAGGAAGCGGGCTAGGGAGTGAATGTGAGGTGTGAGGACGGGGCGGGCCAGGAGATGGCAGGAAGCGGGGCTAGGGAGTGAATGTGAGGTGTGAGGACGGGGCGGGCCAGGAGATGGCAGGAAGCGGGGCTAGAGAGTGAATGTGAGGTGTGAGGACGGGGCGGGCCAGGAGATGGCAGGAAGCGGGGCTAGGGAGTGAATGTGAGGTGTGAGGACGGGGCGGGCCAGGAGATGGCAGGAAGCGGGGCTAGGGAGTGAATGTGAGGTGTGAGGACGGGGCGGGCCAGGAGATGGCAGGAAGCGGGGCTAGGGAGTGAATGTGAGGTGTGAGGACGGGGCGGGCCAGGAGATGGCAGGAAGCGGGGCTAGGGAGTGAATGTGAGGTGTGAGGACGGGGCGGGCCAGGAGATGGCAGGAAGCGGGGCTAGAGAGTGAATGTGAGGTGTGAGGACGGGGCGGGCCAGGAGATGGCAGGAAGCGGGGCTAGGGAGTGAATGTGAGGACGGGGCGGGCCAGGAGATGGCAGGAAGCGGGCTAGGGAGTGAATGCCAAGTGTGAGGACGGGGGGGCCAGGAGATGGCAGGAAGCGGGCTAGGGAGTGAATGTGAGGTGTGAGGACGGGGCGGGCCAGGAGATGGCAGGAAGCGGGGCTAAAGAGTGAATGTGAGGTGTGAGGACGGGGCGGGCCAGGAGATGGCAGGAAGCGGGGCTAGGGAGTGAATGTGAGGTGTGAGGACGGGGCGGGCCAGGAGATGGCAGGAAGCGGGGCTAGGGAGTGAATGTGAGGTGTGAGGACGGGGCAGGCCAGGAGATGGCAGGAAGCGGGGCTAGGGAGTGAATGTGAGGTGTGAGGACGGGGCGGGCCAGGAGATGGCAGGAAGCGGGGCTAGGGAGTGAATGTGAGGTGTGAGGACGGGGCGGGCCAGGAGATGGCAGGAAGCGGGGCTAGGGAGTGAATGTGAGGACGGGGCGGGCCAGGAGATGGCAGGAAGCGGGGCTAGGGAGTGAATGTGAGGTGTGAGGACGAGGCGGGCCAGGAGATGGCAGGAAGCGGGCTAGGGAGTGAATGTGAGGTGTGAGGACGGGGCGGGCCAGGAGATGGCAGGAAGCGAGGCTAGGGAGTGAATGTGAGGTGTGAGGACGGGGCGGGCCAGGAGATGGCAGGAAGCGGGGCTAGGGAGTGAATGTGAAGTGTGAGGACGGGGCGGGCCAGGAGATGGCAGGAAGCGGGGCTAGGGAGTGAATGTGAAGTGTGAGGACGGGGCGGGCCAGGAGATGGCAGGAAGCGGGCTAGGGAGTGAATGTGAAGTGTGAGGACGGGGCGGGCCAGGAGATGGCAGGAAGCGGGGCTAGGGAGTGAATGTGAGGTGTGAGGACGGGGCGGGCCAGGAGATGGCAGGAAGCGGGGCTAGGGAGTGAATGTGAGGTGTGAGGACGGGGCGGGCCAGGAGATGGCAGGAAGCGGGGCTAGGGAGTGAATGTGAGGTGTGAGGACGGGGCGGGCCAGGAGATGGCAGGAAGCGGGCTAGGGAGTGAATGTGAGGTGTGAGGACGGGGCGGGCCAGGAGATGGCAGGAAGCGGGGCTAGGGAGTGAATGTGAGGTGTGAGGACGAGGCGGGCCAGGAGATGGCAGGAAGCGGGCTAGGGAGTGAATGCGAAGTGTGAGGACGGGGGGGGGGGGCCAGGAGATGGCAGGAAGCGGGGCTAGGGAGTGAATGTGAGGTGTGAGGACGGGGCGGCCAGGAGATGGCAGGAAGCAGGGCTAGGGAGTGATTGTGAGGTGTGAGGACGGGGCGGGCCAGGAGATGGCAGGAAGCGGGGCTAGGGCGTGAATGTGAGGTGTGAGGACGGGGCGGGCCAGGAGATGGCAGGAAGCGGGGCTAGGGAGTGAATGTGAGGTGTGAATGAGAGAGAGGAGTCCACAATGATGCCCAGACACCGAGCTTGATGAGTTGCGGTTAATATAAGATGATTTACAGAAATTGTGGTGTTAGAGAGGGGAGGGGAGTGAGATGGTGGGAAGATGATCGGTTCTGTTTTGTCCATGTTTAGTTTAAGGGAGCGAGATGTCATGAAGGAAGAGACGGCTGTTAGACAGTCACGAAGACGAGAGAGGAGGGAAGAGAGATTTGGCCCAGAGAGGTAGATCTGAATATCATCTGCATAAAAGTGATATTGGAAGCCCAGCGAGGTTATTTGAGAAATTCTTATTATTCTTTCCGCAACTGGGCTGCAACTCTGTTCAGGACTTCAGGATATGGGCGTCGCCATTGCCTCAGAAGCCTCACATACTAAGGAGAGGGGGGAAAAGTGCAGGGGGCAGGTTATAGCTGGAAAAGGGCAGAAACCCTAGAATGAAGAGCAGCATAGTCCGAAGACACTTCCTGCCTGCAAGTAGGGTTGCCAACCGGCCGGTGTATCACCAGCACAGCTGGTATTTCATGCCCGGCCCGCTACCGGTATTTTTAACTGCCGATATTCTGAGTGGGGAGGGGCGTGGCCGGGGCAAGGTGTAGAGTCCTGGCTAGTCCATCATTGCAGAGCCCTGGGGAATTATGTTGTTTGTGAATTTGCCGCTACTGTGTCAGCTCCTCCCTCCTTTCTCTTCTCCGTCCTCTCAATTCGACCTGCCATGATGTCAGCCATGCGCCACCTCCGTGCCCTTCCTCACTCCCTCCCTCATCTGTGTGCTCCGACCTCTGCAGTGATTGAAGAATGCCCCCACAAAACCAAGCCCCACAAGACTTTCTTTGTAGGGAAAGCTGGAAACCCTATCTGCAGGCAACCTGAGACTCCATGGGCTGCCATCTTGGATATGCTCTTATTCAAGGTGAAGGCCCGGATTAATATGGGAAATCTGTATGTATGGGGAAAAACATACAAGATGGACTCTTATTCAGGGTGAAGGTCCGGATTAATGTGGGCAATTTGTATGTACAGGGTGTGGGAAACATATAAGGTGAGCTCTTATTCAGGGAGAGGGTCCGGATTAATGTGGGCAATCTGTATGTACAGGGGGAAAACATACAAGATAGGCTCTTATTCAGGGTGAAGGTCTTGATTAATGTGGGCAATCTGTATGTACGGGGGGGGGAACATACAAGATAGGCTCTTATTCAGGGTGAAGGTCTGGATTAATGTGAGCAATCTGTATGTACAGGGTGTGGGAAACATATAAGATAGGCTCTTATTCAGGGTGAAGGTCCGGATTAATGTGGGCAATCTGTATGTACAGGGGGTGGGGGAAACATAAAATAGGCTCTTATTCAGGGTGAAGGTCCAGATTATTGTGGGCAATCTGTATGTATGGGGGGGCATACAAGATAGACTCTTATTAAGGGACAGGGTCCGGATTAATGTGGGCAATCTGTATGTGAATCTTTCGTGGGCAATCTGTATGTACAGGGTGGGGGAGCATACAAGATAGGCTCTTATTCAGGGTGAGGGTCCAGATAAATGTGGGCAATCTGTATGTACGGAGGGAAACATACAAGATAGGCTCTTATTCAGGGTGAATGCTCCCTGTGGCATTTCACACTCCTGGCTGCAGCTGCGAGGACTGACCAACAGACTACCCCATGCAGAGAGCAGCCTCTCTTCAAACACCCCATCCTCAGACAGCCAAGAGCCAGCTATCCCTCCGGGAAGGTGTGGTAGAAGATGGTGCTTGAAAGAGATTCCCAAGGAATCATATCTTCAGCTGCAGCTAGGAGGGAGGGGAGGGACAATGGAGAGCCCCAACATAAAGATGAGTCTCCCAGACCAGCACGTAAGGGTTGATTCAGAGCCCCTTTCTCACCTTTTTTTTTTGCGTGAAAATTTCCATTCTCGTTCATTTTTTCTCCTCGTCTGATTCAGCAGAGCCTTTTTCTGCAAGAACCTTAGTGTGAAATGTTTTCATTTTTGCATGATTTTTCGTTTGGTAGCAAGACCTCCATAAAAATGATAAGAAAGGGGCTCGGAATCAACCCTATTGTCAGCAAGTTTGGCACAGGCCAAAGAGGACCAGCAATCTATCTCCAAGCTTCCTGGATGCCCTGATCTAGAGATGAGCAAACTTCTTGAAAGTTCGATTCGGGCGATTCGACGAATTTCCCCAAGAAATTCGGGTTCGCCCGAATCGAAGTTTCACGAATCGCTCATCTGAAAAATTTAATGCCGGCATGGTGGGAGCGGGCAGCCCGGCTACGCCTGTCAGCGGGCCGCCGCCAGCCCGCTGACAGCATAGCCGGCCTGCCCGCTCCCACCATGCCGCTCTCAGCTGTCATTAGAGGATGCGTCATCAGAGGGCGCGTCATCAGAGGGCGCCTGAGAGCGGCGCCGGCCTCCACGCTGTTAGGGCGAGCGCTGCGTTTTCCCCGCGCAGCGCTCCCCGCCGTGCCTCTCCTCGGGCGAGCGCTGCGTCCCCTTCCTGCAGCGCTTCCCGCTGTACTACCATCAGGGCGAGCGCTGCTGGCCCCCCAGGCTGCGCTTCCCTCTTACCTGGTCCCCGCGCTTCTTCCTCTGGCCGGCATGGCCGCCGGCTTCCTCATGCAGCTGCATTTCCGCCCTCCCTGCGCGCACGTCCCCGGCCTCTAGGGGGCGCGCGCGTCAACATTCACAAATTTAAAGGGCCAAGGCACTGATAATTGGTGTCTGGCCATCCAATCTCCTTTCGGCTCTTCCCATAAATTGGACCCTGCCTTACTTCCTGTACCGGATCTTCGGTGTTCTTCCGTGAATGACAGTCGCTGTATTGCTTGTTTCCACGTGTATGACCTCGGCTTGTTTCTCCGCTATTGAACCTGCGCTGCCAGCCCTGACCCCGGCCTTCTTCTTCGACCACTGTTTGTCTCTGCTGCACGTCATCTCAGCTGATTGTGGAACTGTGCCGCTGTTGGGGGGTAGCGACCTGGGAGTCACCTGCCGCACAAGTCCATCCCGCCTTGCGGTGGGCTCTGGCGAAAACCAGTGGCTCCTTAGACCCCGCTCCCCTGACGCGGTATCTGCCAAACAGTTCTGCAGATCCAGCGGGTCCACTTCTTCGCACATTCAACCCGGTGCGTAACACACGCTCTGACCATGAAGGTAAGTGTTTGCTTTTTAAACAAATGCCGGCATGGTGGGAGCGGGCAGGCCGGCCCGCTGACAGCGTAGCCGGCCTGCCCGCTCCCACCATGCCGGCATTTTTTTTTTTTATTTCAGGGAAAATTCGATCGGCCCGAACCAAAAAAAATTCAGGTTCGTGCCGAATCGAATTTTCCCTGAAATTCGGAGCGAATTCCGGTTCGTCCGAACCGGTTCGCTCATCCCTACCCTGATCCATACACATCACCCATCTTGCTAAGGGAACTTGCGTGACTCTTCTATCTCTGTTTTTTAAGCCACTTACATGTAACCTGCATCCCGCTTTTCACACCTGTATATGAATTATTTCCACAATAGCCACGGTAGCCTTTTTTTTTGCGTGAAAATTTCCATTCTCGTTCATTTTTTCTCCTCGTCTGATTCAGCAGAGCCTTTTTCTGCGAGAACCTTAGTGTGAAATGTTTTCATTTTTGCATGATTTTTCGTTTGGTAGCAAGACCTCCATAAAAATGATAAGAAAGGGGCTCGGAATCAACCCTATTGTCAGCAAGTTTGGCACAGGCCAAAGAGGACCAGCAATCTATCTCCAAGCTTCCTGGATGCCCTGATCCATACACATCACCCATCTTGCTAAGGTAACTTGCGTGACTCTTCTATCTCTGTTTTTTAAGCCACATACATGTAACATGTATCACGCTTCTCAGACCTGTATATTAATTATTTCCACAATAGCCATATGCTTGTAATAATGGCCTATCACATTAAAGTATATACAGATGCAGCTTTCTTTAAAACTCCACTTGGTGCATGGTGCTATCCTGAAATCAGGCGATTAAAAACTAAGTAACAGTAGCTTACCTTTCATTTACAATATTTTTATTGAGCAAATTTAGAGTTTACAACATGGTATAAAATCACAGCATGTTCCAGTCCAACAGATAATAATAGAGCATACTGGTGTTATTTAATCTAAGCGGTATAAATGTCAGATAATTGCTGTCTTTATCATTATTAAAGTGCAAGTTCTAATAAATCCTATGTGAGTATCTGTTAACTGTAAACAGCCTGACTGCACTACTGTGACCAGAACCCGCCCCGTGCGTAACGCCCCGGGGGGGGGGGGCTTTGGAGCATTTGGTCTACCGAAGACCCTCTTGGGAGGAGCTGCGGTAGAGGTTGTTATGCAAATTAACTTATAAACTCATTATACATGAAACCACACATAGCAATTTAAGGCGTCCTCAATGGACTACCTGTTTAAACAGAACGAAACAAAGCAAGCAGAAAGAAGGGAAGAGGGAAGGGAGATAAGTTATATATATAAGTGGACCAACATCCTCCCCTGATCGGCCCGGGAATCTATAAGATTCCCGGACCGATCAGCCCCCTGACTGCGGGGCATCCCCAACAGTGTGTGAAACCCCCCAGAAACCCCTAAATCCCTACCTGCTCCTCGATCCAGCGGCGCCCGCCTCCCGCGCGTTCCTCTAGCAGGACGCGCACCCAGGCCGGCCATTTGTGAATGGCACGCGCTGTAAGAGTGACGCGCGGGAGGCACGCTCTCTTGTCTGTCGCTGCCTCCCGCTTGTCCGTCGGTGGGGATTGGCTGCAGCGGTCACGTGGGAGCGGGGAAAGGTGAGTTTTTGGGTCTTTCTGGGGGGTTTCACACAGCCGGGCACACCCGATCGGGGTGCCCCACCGAAGTGGACCAAAACCCAGGATAGTCAAAATCCTGGGTGTTGGTCCACTTTAAGAAAGTGTAAAGAATGAAAAAGGAAGAGAGGAAAAGGGGACGGAGGGGGAAGAAAGGGGGGGCGGTGACGTTAGGGCCTCCATAAAGGTGGATGGAAGGGGGGCGTCCCGGAGCACGCAACATCTCCCCTTCTGCTGGGTCAGTGCTTACTAACCCTATTCCCTAGGGCCATCAAACCTAAAAGCCCCTAACACTATTTCCGTTGCAACTCTCTCCATGGTTACCACAACTGGTCAGCCTTTTCCTTATTAGACATGATGGAGGCCGTCATTTGTTCATACAGTAGCTTACCTTTCATTGAGTGGATTCAGTGCTGTGCTTCCTCCTCTGTGTTCTTAGTGAGGAGCATCACTTCCTCACTCAGCTTTCAATCCCCATCCCGCTGATCGGGTCCCTCAATCCACCTTCAGTGGACCAATAATGGAAACACCCCCCACTCCCTCCACAGATGTCCTGATTGGCTGCCTCTCTCTGCAGCTCTGAAACCCCACCCTCCTCTCACACTCATCACAATGTGCTTACATCACATGATTGTTGCCACAACGTGGTTGATTCAGAGCCAGGTGAGAAAACAATGAAAGTGAATGGCAGTTTTCTCTCCTAATAAAGGAGTGAGCTACCTCACCTGTCTCTGAATCGACCCCGATGTCTCTGTTTCTATTCATTTTTTCTATGAATTTCCAATGTTTTAATACTTTTACTTTCAATATTTTTATTTTATTCAAAAGAGGCAATACAAAGGAAATATATGGTCAGCCAAACAAGAATCCATCCCACGCAGGGGAGGCAAACAACACAGTGGCTACAGCAAGTTCTCGTGGTCTAAGCCAGTAGCGAGACGCGGCATTTCGGATTAACAAGAAAATGATTGGCAATGTGATTACAGTGTGGCAAAAGCTTGAATAAACAATGAATACATCAAAATTTGTCAATTTTATCAATCCTCAATCGCGCTGTCTCTCGCGTCAATTATTTGCCGTCATATACAAACCATAATGGCATCTCATCGCGGCCCGCCCCCCGCCGCCCCACCCCGGCCATGGCCGAGGAGACCGACAGGGGGCCAGCCACACGACAAGAGGCAGAGAAAGTCACAAGAAAATAGAGAAATGAGGGGAAAAGGGGGGGAATGGGGAGTGAGCAAAATGAGAGGAGGGGGTAAAGGACAAGGGGAGGGTAGGGTAGAGGGGGGGGATCCCCGCAGCCTGGTCTGCAACGATGGCCTAATGGAGCAAACCCAATGGAGCACTGGGCCAGGCATACTGTATCCATGGTTCCCAGATGGAGAGAAACTTATCTTGGGTGTCGGCCAGAATGCTTGAGAGCCTCTCGTTAACCAAGAATCCATTCATTCTAGACGACACCTCCGATATTGGAACAATCTGTTTTTTCCAGGCCCTGGCGATGGTCTACTTCGCCGCCAGGAGCAAGTAAATGAACAGCTTGCTCTGTTTTTTAGTAAGCTCTGGAGGTCTACTGTGAAGGAGGGCCACCCAGGGATCCTTTTTGATGTTTCTTTGAAACATTCTGCCGGCTATCCTGTGTATATGGGACCAGAAACGGGTTAGCATGGGGCAGGTCCACCAAATATGCATAAAGGTGCCTTCGGCGTTACAACCCCTAAAGCATGTATTGGCCTGCCCTGGGAACATCTTACCGAGGCGACTGGGCACCAAATACCAACGAAACAGGACTTTATAAGCCGTCTCAGTTGTCAGAATGTTCATGGAGCATGAGGAGGTCGCACTCCAAATCTCCGCCCACCCCCTATCTGATTTACAGGGACCCAGGTCTCTTTCCCATTTCTCCACATAGGCATGAACTCCCGCCCCCGTGCTATTCAACTCAGAGTACAACATGGATATCAACCCCCTACGGAACGGGTCTTCACTACAGATCTCCGAAAGGGTTGCCCCAATCTAGTTAGAGGTGTTAACCAGTGCCTCAACTGTAGATATTGGAAAAAGGCCCTCTGGGGGACGTCAAATTTTCCTCTCAAGGAGCCATAAGACAAGAACCCCTCCTCTGACAAGAGGTGAATTACCTTAGTCATCCCATGTTCCCTCCACCATTTATAAGTTGAGCTATTATCCATTCCCGGGGGAAAGGACGGGTTACCCCAGAGATGTGCTAGAGGAGTATGGGGGGACATCAGGGAGGCGGAGTACTTCACCGAGTCCCATACTGAAAGTGAATGCTTCATTAGGGGGCTAAGTGTCCCGGGCCTGGACGCCGGGTCCATCCATAGTAGGCCATCTATCGGGGTTGGCGAGCAGTCTGGGAGTTCCAGAAACGTCCAGAGGGGAGGCTTTAAGGAGGAATGCATGGGGGCCAGCTGGGCTATCTGGGAGGCCTTATAGTACAAACTAATGTTGGGGACACCAAGCCCACCCATCGATTTATGGCAGAACATGGTGCACTTGGGTACTCGCGGACGGGCGCCAGACCAGATAAAAGTCAATATTCTCCTCTGCATCGCACGCAGTCTGTACATTGGGATTGGTACTGGCAGTGTTCTAAAAAAGTATAGGAGTTTAGGGAGGATGGACATTTTAACCGCGTTTATACATCCCAGCCAGGAGAGCGAGTGTGACTTCCAAGTATCGAGTAGCTGTGTTAAAGATCTAAACAGGGGTGGGTAGTTAGCCTCATAAAGGTCCTCGTATGTCGCCGTAATGTGTACCCCCAAGTATAGAAGTGGCTCTGTCGTCCACTTGAAGGGAAAGTTATTTTTAATCTGCGTCACCGTCTCTGAGGTCAAAGATATATTAAGGGCCTGAGATTTGTCGCTATTTATAGTCAGACCGGAGATGTGGGCGAATTTATCCAGAATGGCGTACAAGTTTGGGAGGGAAGTAAGGGGTTGCGAGATCGCCACCACAACGTCGTCCGCAAAGAAGAGGGCCTTATGGTGGACTCCCGCCACTTCCAGTCCCCTAACGTTTGGATTTTGCCTTATTGCTATACCCAAAGGCTCCAAAGCCAAGATAAAAAGGATTGGGGAGAGGGGGCATCCCTGTCTCGTACCCCTGGAAATCCGAAAGGTCTCGGAGGTGAAGCTCTAGTACCGCACCCGTGCTGTTGGATCATTATAGAGGGCCTTGATCCAATCTATAAATCTTTGCCCAAAACCCAATTTCTTCAACACCCAGAGCAAGTAATCCCAGGAAATAGTGTCAAAGGCCTTTTGTATATCAAGGGACAACAGAAAGGCTGGGATGTTTCTTGCCCGGGCGTGGTGGACCAAGTGAGCGACCCTCCTGACATTATCCCCTGCCTGGCGGGATGGTACAAAACCCACCTGATCTCTATGAACAAGGCTTTCCAGAAACGTATTCAATCTGGTTGCCAGCACTTTGGCCAACAGCTTCACATCCGCATTGATTAAAGATATGGGCCTGTAGTTGGGTATTAACAGGCTATCTTTGTCGGGCTTCGGTATCATGCAGATGTCTGCCAGCAGGGAACAAGGGCCCAAGGCAGCCTCCGCACACATGGCATTGAAGAGATTGGCCAGGTGGGGTGCCAGGAGGGGTGCAAACTTTTTATAATAAAGGTTACTGAAACCATCAGGTCCCGGGGTCTTGGAGGTCTTGGTAGATTTAATGGCCGCTATTATCTCCTGAGGTGTGACTGGGGAGTCCATCAGGGCAATGTGGTCTGGGGTCACAGGCGGCAGCTCAACGCGCTCGAAGAATCTCTCAAGGTCGGCGCTATTGGCCTTTGGGGGGGCCGAGTATAATGTAGATAGAAACCCCCGAAATGCGGCTACAATTTTGTCCGGATTGGCTGTTATGGAGTTTTAATACTTTTAAAGATAACTACAGGGTCTTTTTGAAAACTGATTGAAGTTTAGGACAACCACAATTGTAATTGGAGTCTGCACCGCTACCTCAGATCAATACTGGTGCAAGCCTATGGGACCATAATGAACATTAGATAACACCAATGGTAAGGCTACAGGGCTAGCCCTCCTATGTCCTCAAATATAAGGCTGCACACAACTTATAAAATTAATTAGAAGTTTATTGCTCACATGGATCTTTAAATGTACAGACAACATAAATCTTGACAAAACACTCTATAAAAAACATATAATTAAAAACCAACAGTGGGGAGGAGCATTAGGGCTAATTTCATGACACCAGTATAATAATGTGTCTAAATCATTAGATCAATTTATATAATGCCTGCTGTATACATGCATATGCGGATGCCCACGTGATGAGATACTAATAAAAAAGTGAAATATGTATATAAAATTCTATAGAATCCTTATAGAGGAGTCATCAACTCCATTAACTACGAAAAATATTGTGCAAACTACATATAAAGTGCCTACAAAGTGCAAAGGTGCTCATCTCTATAATAAATAAATAGTGCCACTACTCATCTCCATGAGCATCCGCCATATCAAGTATCAAAAACCGCAGTATTAGTACATATTCAATAATATAAATGCTGAACGCCCTATTTTCCTCCCCACCTACCTCTCACCTACGCCAGGAGAAGTGGACCTGTTCCACACAGCGCGTAGGTGAGAGGTAGGTGGGGAGGAAAATAGGGCGTTCAGCATTTATATATATATATATCTCATCACATGGGCATCTAATGATTTAGACACATTATTATACTGGTGTCATGAAATTAGCCCTAATGCTCCTCCCCACTGTTGGTTTTTAATTATATGTTTTTTATAGAGTGTTTTGTCAAGATTTATGTTGTCTGTACATGTGAGCAATAAACTTCTAATTAATTTTATAAGTTGTGTGCAGCCTTATATTTGAGGACATATAGGAGGGCTAGCCCTGTAGCCTTACCATTGGTGTTATCTAACGATTGAAGTTTAGGACAGTGCAACATGTAGCCCAAGACAATGGCACAACAATCGAGCTGAGCTGTGATGTGTCGGATAACGATTGCTACATCTGTATTTAAAGAGGAACAACAAACCTTTTCTGATTTTCCTCTTTAAAGATCCCTCCCTCATTGCCTTTTGGATGTCGGCAGTTTTTCCCGGCACTTTTCCATCCCCTCCCTCCCTTAGTTTATCTAGAGTGACGGCTACACTCTTAGCCGGCCTTACCTGTTGCCATCTTCTCTTCAAAAGTTCCGCACTGCTCCTCAGATATCGTGGTATCACTGCAGCCTATGCAATGACACTGCAGATGCCCGAGATCTGAGGGGTGGCGCGGTGCATGCCGGGATGGCGCTGGCTGATGGCAGAGCAGAGGGATGCCTAGCTCAATGTGAATGGAGAGGTAAGTTGTATATTTTTGTAAACCGGAGGGGCAGGGGGCCAGGCAAGTCAGGTCTGGGGAGTTTTTACTGACACCCCATGACCTCAAATGTCCCTCTTTAACTTGAGCTGTTTGCCTTAACAAAAATCTGGCAATGCTGGTGAAACGGACCACGGTTAGGAAAGTGTGTTGCGTGATCTTATAGGCTGTGTCCCCGCAGACTTATGTGATATGGGTTTCCTCACATCTGGTGACAGCAATGGTGGGATAAGGCAAAGAGTTCGTGAGTGAGCACCCCATACTCTCATACAGTAAAGATTACCAGCAGTGCCTTTTCTGTTGCTGGGATCTTAAGACCAGCTCAACACTAGACTATTTCGAAAGTGATTACAGTGATGGTGTGTGATTGCAGCAGGATGCAGCTTTTGTCAGTGACCAGCGGCTGCAGGCAAGGCGCGTGGCACGCAGGGCAGAAGGGAGATGGCTGCTACTGTGGGTAGTGTGGATGAGGTGGATGTCAACATTACACTAGGTGTGGGGGGCCTAGCCAGGGCTCTCCCAAAAGCCAATTGTTAGTGCAGTCTCCCAGAGGACCATGCCCCACCTGCCAGTCTCCCCAGCCAGGCAGGCTCAGACGCTCTCCTGTACGTTGCTCTGGCCAGTCTCTGGGATGGAGACTGGGCTACCTACAAGGTCCTGATCAAGGCTGCAAAATGACAAGCAGAATGAAGTCTGTTGCAAGGTTGCAAAGCATGCAGCATGCCAGGAGCAGATCAAGGCCAAACATGCACACCAGCACGAAGTATTCCAACTTAAGATTTAGCACCCGAAACCCAGCACAGCTGGTAGCGAGACCCTAAAAAACAGGCCCCAAAGCTACATGCAGAGGATTTCCCCATTTTGGACAAAGGTACAGATATGGACACATTTATGCTGGCTTTTCAAACCGTATGTCATCAATAACATGTGCGTGAGGATCAGTGGGTCATCTCGCCTTAGGGGTAAAGCCCTTAAACATTTTGAATAGCTACCTAGCGAGGCCACCCTGAGCTATGAGGAAGTCAAGCAGGCTCTGTTCTGCCAGTATGACTTGACCCCTGAGTCCTGTTGAAAGAAAATGTGCAGTTTTGCATGGGACCCTATCACATGATAGCCTACAGCGAGCAGCCGACTAGTGACCTACCGGCTTGGAGCTCACCACCATTCAGCACCCCATCCAGCATCTGAAAGAACTTATCAGAACAGAGCAGTTTTTATGGAATTGCCCTGAGGATTTGTAGCAGTGATTGTAAGCCTAAGGGGGCCTTAGCAACATCAGCACTCATGGATGAGTACACACACAACAAAGCTCCAGAGGCCAATAATCCTGCCGGCTGGAGAAAGGATAAATCATCTGAGGTGCCCCAGGCACATACCCCTGCTGCACTCTACAGCCTGGGGGGTAAAACCCATTTATGCCACATTCACAACCTGCCAAGACACTTAAAAACTACGTGTCACCAGCACCAGCAGGGTCCGTCCCAAACAACTTGCAACCCATCACCATAGGCCAGGCTGTGACCATGGGCCTTAGGGACGCCAGCGCTGAGATGTCTCTGGTCCACACTGAGATGGTGTCCCTACTGGACAGACTGTCTCATTCTCCAGGATAGGGGAAGTGCATCGCTGCTGCCCATTGCAAAAGTGTATTTGGACTGGAGTGCCCTGACAGTGTTTTGCTAGGGACAAACCTGGGGGGCTAGTGTCTCAGTATGTGGCCACTGAACCCCCAAGGTCTGGCCTCCCAGGCTGCAATGCCATGTACAACACTGTTATTGATGTGAATGTGTTTAACCTGCATGCTACAGAGAATTTAGGGGTGGGTAGTGTAGTTTGTGCTTCTTCCGCCCAAATGAAAGAGGTTAATCCAGCATGTTAGACTTGTCTGTACCCTGAGGCTAAGCAGTGGCTCTGGAGGAGCCTGGACAACCTGCACAACCACTGCTAAGGGGGACTGTTTCAAAAAAAGTGGGACCCCTAGGTAAGTCTGCATTACAGGATTGCTCCACAACCTGGTTGTCATAGGGCCAGGCTCGTCCATTTAGGCTGGCAGCTTCGGTGGAAGTGGAAAGGAGACAGGCGCTACCTGAATTCACAGCAGCTCTGACTGTCATGCACAGTGGGAGCCCTGGAAGCCCAGGGAATCCTCAGGGGTTGGATGGCTCCCTTCCTTCCAAACAAGCAGCTGGCAGGGCCAATTGAGTCTAGGAGGTAGGTCCTGGGAAATGGACGGGGATGGGCCAGTTTCTGCTATGCCTACCATGTCACGCCCAGGGTTCCTGGAACCTGCAGATGATGAGGGTCATCTCAGGAGAATAGGAACCCCCAGATAAGTCTCCAGAGCCGGGTTTCATCACATCCGAGGTGTTAAGGAGCCAGGGTAGTCCATCTGGCCCAGCGAATTGGGTGGAAGTAGTGGAGGAGTGGGTGCTATCTGGAGCTTCAGCAACTGAGACCACTGACAAGCACAGTAAGAGCACCAGGGGCCCTCTTACAGCTCCCTCGCTTTTAACCTAGTGGCTGCCGAGTTAGACAGAGATCAAAAGACAGGTTTTGAGAAACTGACTGCAGATATGGTCTGGTCTCATCAATTGTGTGAGGTTGCATTGGACCCTGGCGACACCCAGAAAGCTCTCCTTGAGCAGGAGGCACCAGCTCACTTGGACCCAGACACCAGGCCGATGGTCTGGGGACAAGTGTAGCTGTACCTGATGATGGTCCAGAAAGGGTCTTCGGAAGTGTGGCTTAAAATGCGGCAATTAGTGGTACCCATACATCCAAGGCCCAGGTGTACATCGCACTTGAAACTATAGACTGGGCACATGGGGCTTCCTTTGAAACAAGTAGGGCCTGGAGTGGCAACCCACTGTGATTCGTACACCTGTCAGAGGGTGGGGGTAACTATGCCACCTGGGGCCCAAACACCGTGGCCCTGTCTCCCACCAGGGCAAGGTCCCACCCCTGAAAAGATTCTCCTTTCAGGGGATCCAGGCAACAAATGGGTGCTACCACTTCAAACTCCTGCTCTGGTGACATGAACAGGAGCCCCTGGTCTGGGTAAAGCAGAAAGGGAAGGGTTGCCATCAGTGGATGGTGAACCCAGGGTCCTAGCTATGGACAACCCTACAACCCTTTGGGGAGTGGTCCAACCACCATTTCGGAAGGACGTGGCTGGCTGTTCTGCACATGGACCCTGGAGATTACTCTCAGCCCTGCTTCAGTGCTAGGGGAGAGTGGCAGGGTGGGGGGTATTTTAAAAATTGCAAATTATTGGCTGAAGTGGCCCTTTAAGACCTTGGGATGGGCTATCCCTCCTCTGGGGCCATAACAAGATGAGTCTGGCCACTCTCTACGTAAGTGCCATTGTTCACCAATACTATTCTAATCACCTGCTATATTTTCTAAAACAGTCATGAACCAATTATTGGAATGTAAACAGCATACATTGTAATGTCATGTGTGCATCACACTGTGGGATGGGATGGACTCACTAAGGATTGTCTCTTCTGTATGATAAAATTATTCTATGTATAGTTCATGGCCAATATAAAATCATACATTAAATTCATATTTCAAAACTACTCTTAAATTGATTAACTGACACAAAATGGGTCTCCTGTACTATACCCTTGAGTTGCCTTTTATAAATCACATTTCTTCATAGGTGTAAGGTAAAAATGAGCTTGGGCTGCAGGCCCTGAGAAAACATACATGTTCCTGTGTTTGCTTTGGACACACATTGGCCTCTTACAGCCCCTGCCTGCTTCAAGACTATTGTCCTTCAGTTTCCATATAACCTAATATGCTTAATAAGAACCATACATTTGATGAATAACTTAACCTGGCTGTTTAATATTAAGAATATCTGAAAAATTACAATTAGCAGCAATTGGAAAACATTTCCTACATTTAGAACATGATCACAGCTCCCCCACTGTATGAATGCTTTCATGTATGGTTTCTGTGAGAAACATTTACCACATTTGGAACATTAATATGGTGTCTCACCTGTCTTTTGGGTCATAAGGGCTCATTTGTGAGAGAGACTTTTCCCACATTCAGAATAATATGACTTCTCCCCTGTATGACCTTGTTCATATTTGATAAGGTGTGATTTAGCAAAATACAATTTATCACATTCAGAACAAGAATATAGGGTCTGCCCTGTATGAACTCTTCCATGTATGATAAGGTGATTTATTAGAAAAACCTTTCTCAATGTTCAGAACACAAATATAGCTTCTCCCCTGTATGAACTCATGTCTGAGGTGTAATCTATAAGAAAAACATTCCCCCGTATTAAGAACATGAATTTTCCCCTGTATAAACTGTTTCATGCAGGATAAGGGCTGATTTGCGAGAGAAACATTTCCCACATTCAGGACAGGAATATGGCTTCTCCCCAGTATGAATTCTTTCATGTTTGATAAGGTCTGATTTCTGGGTAAAACATTTCCCACATTCAGAACAGGAATATGGCTTCTCTCCTTTATGAAATCTCTTATGTCTCATAAGGTCTGATTTCTGGGAAAAACATTTCCCACATTCAGAACAGGAATAAGGCTTTTCCCCTGTATGAACACTTTTATGTTTGATAAGGTGTGATTTGTGAGAGAAACATTTTCCACATTCAGAACAAGAGTATGGCTTCTCCCCTGTATGAACTCTTTCATGTTTGATAAGGTCCGATTTCCTAGTAAAACATTTCCCACATTCATTGCATGGATATGGCTTCTCCCCTGTATGAACTCTTTCATGTCTGATAAGGTCTGATTTCTGAGGAAAACATATCCCACATTCAGAACAGGAATATGGCTTCTCCCCTGTATGAACACTTTCATGTCTGATAAGGTGTGATTTCTGAGAAAAACATTTCCCACATTCAGAACAAGAATATGGCTTCTCCCCTGTATGAACTCTTTCATGTCTGGTAAGGTATGAATTGTGAGAGAAACATTTCCCACATTCAGAACAAGAATATGGCTTCTCCCCTGTATGAACTCTTTCGTGTCTGGTAAGGTGTGAATTATGAGAGAAACATTCAGAAGCGTAGTATGGTTTCTCTCCTGTATGAACCCTGTCATGTTTTATAAGGTGTGATTTGTGAGAGAAACATTTCCCACATTCAGAACATGAATATGGCTTCTCCCCTGTATGAATTCTTTCATGCTTGATAAGGTCTGATTTCTGAGTAAAACTTTTCCCACAATCAGAACATGAATATGGCTTCTCCCCTGTATGAACTCTTTCATGTCTGATAAGGTCTGATTTATGAAGAAAACATTTCCCACACTCAGAACAGGAATATGGCTTCTCCCCTGTATGAACTTTTTCATGTCTCGTAAGGTATGAATTGTGAGGGAAACATTTCCCACATTCAGAACAGGAATATGGCTTCTCTCCTGTATGAACTATGTCATGTGTGATAAGGTGTGACTTATGAAGAAAACATTTCCCACATTTCAAGCAAGAATATGGCTTCTCCCCTGTATGAACTCTTTCATGTTTGATAAGGCTTGATTTATAAAAAAAACATTTCTCACATTCTGAACAGGAATATAGGGCCTGTCCGGTATGAACTCTTTCATGTCTGATAAGTTCTGACCTACGAAGAAAACATTTCCCACATTCAGAACAGGAATATGGTTTCTCCCCTTTATGAACACTTTCGTGTCTCATAAGGTCTGTTTTATGAAGAAAACATTTCCCACATTCAGAACAGGAAAATGGCTTCTCCCCTGTATGAACTTGTTCATGTCTGGTAAGGTGTGAATTGTGAGAGAAACATTTCCCACATTCAGAACAGGAATATGGCTTCTCCCCTGTATGAACTCTGTCATGTGTGATAAGGTGTGATTTACGAAGAAAACATTTCCCACATTCCGAGCAAGAATATGGCTTCTCCCCTGTATGAACTCTTTCATGTTTGATAAGGCTGGATTTATCAAAATAACATTTCTCACATTCCGAACAAGAATATAGTGCCTGCCCATTATGAACTCTTTCATGTCTGATAAGGGCTGATTTGTGTAGAAAACATTTCCCACATTCAGAACAGGAATATGGCTTCTCCCCTGTATGAACTTTTTTATGTCTGGTAAGGTGTGAATTGCGAGAGAAACATTTCCCACATTCAGAACAGGAATATGGTTTCTCCCCTGTATGAACTCTTTCATGTGTGATACGGTGTGACTTGTAAGAGAAACACTTCCCACATTCAGAACATGAATACGGCTTCTCCCCTGTATGAACTTTTTCATGTCCGATATGGTGTGATTTGTGAGAGAAACATTTCCCACATTCAGAATAGGAATATGGCATCTTAGTACTATGAGCTGTTTGAGGAGTGAGGACATCCATACAACACCCCTTTGTAAAGAGATTGGACAAGAGATGTGTGGGGTATACGTGGTGGTTTGATTCAGCTGGTTCTGTAGACTCTGATGTGGTCTCTTCTTCTCTTTTAGCAACTGGAGAGATAATAGCATGTTTGTCCAAATTATTGCATCTTCGACCTGGAGAAGATAAAACATACAGTTAAAAACAAATAAATATATTGCAATTTTGCTCTATTCACAGACTGGCCCTAGCTCAGGGTCTACAGGAAACACAAAGAAACTGTTTTAAGTACAACAAAACCCAAATATGTTCATGGGTTTTGTTTCTCTGTTCCAGCTATGTATATCCCCTAGGACTGCCTGTAAACTCACTTTTCCCTTGTTCCCACAACACATATGATAAAGGCTCAGCCAATAAGCATTGCTTTTTCCATTCAGATTTCAAACTAGAGCAAATGCTGCCACCAGCGTTCCTTCTGTGGGTGTGCCTGTGACAGCCATTTAAAAGACTTGGCACAGGTGCACTCCCAGCTAGAGGTATGCTGGGGATGCAACTACGGCACCAAAATGCGGCAAGGGCTCGGGGAAGCAGTGAGTCATTTAGGCAATCCAGCGGTTCCACAGATGGGCATCCCAAAGCGAGGGCACTGCCCCAAGTATCTATATTATAGACTTGAAGGGGGTTGTTTCTCTTTAAGATCTCAATAAAGACAGGGGTACAACTTATGGTTAGAATAAAAATGATTTCTTAACTTAATAACAGAAGAATTTTCTACATTCTTCAAAGAAAAAATTGCCAACATCCGACTTGGCTTTGCCCCTCAGAATCCCTCACCACTCCAAGCAACCCCCAAGGCTAACTCTCTTACTTTCTTCACTCCAATAACTGCACTTGGACTAACCTGTCTAATTTGTAGGGCCCATCTGACTACATGCTCCCTCAATCCTTTTCCATCCCACTTTATTTCTCAACTGTCTCCATCCCTCACTCCAGTCTTAGCCTCTATATTCAACATTTCCTTCCTCCTACAAACATGCAGTTATTACTCCAATAATCAAGAAACCATCTCTCGACCACTCTGCCCTCTCCAGCGATTGTCCTATCTCACTGCTCCCCCTCTGCGGCTATCGTCCTATCTCACTGCTCCCCCGCTGCAGCTATCATCCTATCTCACTGCTCCCCCTCTTCAGCTATCGTCCTATCTCACTGCTCCCCTTCTTCAGCTATCGTCCTATCTCACTGCTCCCCTTCTTCAGCTATCGTCCTATCTCACTGCTCCCCTTCTTCAGCTATCGTCCTATCTCACTGCTCCCCTTCTCCAGCTATAGTCCTATCTCACTGCTCCCGTTCCCCGACTATCGTCCTATCTCACAGCTCCCGTTTCTCAGCTATCGTCCTATCTCACTGCTTCCCTTCTCCAGCTATCGTCCTATCTCACTGCTCCCCTTCTTCAGCTATTGTCCTATCTCACTGCTCCCCTTCTCCAGCTATTGCCCTAACTGCTCCCGTTCCCCGGCTATCGTCCTAACTGCTCCCGTTCCTCGGCTATCATCCTATCTCACTGCTCCTCCTCTACAGCTATCGTCCTATGTTACTGCTCCCCCTCTGCAGCTATCGTCCTATGTCACTGCTCCCCCTCTGCAGCTATCGTCCTATGTCACTGCTCCCCCTCTGCAGCTATCGTCCTATCTCACTGCTCCCCCTCTGCAGCTATCGTCCTATCTCACTGCTCCCCCTCTGCAGCTATCATCTTATCTCACTGCTCCCCTCTCTTCAGCTATCATCTTATCTCACTGCTCCCCCTCTTCAGCTATCATCCTATCTCACTGCTCCCCTTCTTCAGCTATCGTCCTATCTCACTGCTCCCCTTCTTCAGCTATCGTCCTATCTCACTGCTCCCCTTCTTCAGCTATCGTCCTATCTCACTGCTCCCCTTCTTCAGCTATCGTCCTATCTCACTGCTCCCATTCTTCAGCTATCGTCCTATCTCACTGCTCCCCTTCTTCAGCTATCGTCCCATCTCACTGCTCCCCTTCTCCAGCTATAATCCTATCTCACTGCTCCCATTCCCCAGCTATCGTCCTAATTGCTCCCGTTCCCCAGCTATCGTCCTATCTCACTGCTCCCCCTCTCCAGCTATCATCCTATCTCACTGCTCCCCCTCTCCAGCTATCGTCCTATCTCACTGCTTCCCTTCTCCAGCTATCGTCCTATCTCACTGCTCCCCTTCTCCAGCTATCGTCCTATCTCACTGCTCCCCTTCTCCAGCTATCGTCCTATCTCACTGCTCCCCTTCTCCAGCTATCGTCCTATTTCACTGCTCCCCTTCTCCAGCTATCGTCCTATCTCACTGCTCCCCCTCTGCAGCTATCATCTTATCTCACTGCTCCCCTCTCTTCAGCTATCATCTTATCTCACTGCTCCCCCTCTTCAGCTATCATCCTATCTCACTGCTCCCCTTCTTCAGCTATCGTCCTATCTCACTGCTCCCCTTCTTCAGCTATCGTCCTATCTCACTGCTCCCCTTCTTCAGCTATCGTCCTATCTCACTGCTCCCATTCTTCAGCTATCGTCCTATCTCACTGCTCCCCTTCTTCAGCTATCGTCCCATCTCACTGCTCCCCTTCTCCAGCTATAATCCTATCTCACTGCTCCCATTCCCCAGCTATCGTCCTAATTGCTCCCGTTCCCCAGCTATCGTCCTATCTCACTGCTCCCCCTCTCCAGCTATCGTCCTATCTCACTGCTCCCCCTCTCCAGCTATCGTCCTATCTCACTGCTTCCCTTCTCCAGCTATCGTCCTATCTCACTGCTCCCCTTCTCCAGCTATCGTCCTATCTCACTGCTCCCCCTCTCCAGCTATCGTCCTATCTCACTGCTTCCCTTCTCCAGCTATCGTCCTATCTCACTGCTCCCCTTCTCCAGCTATCGTCCTATCTCACTGCTCCCCTTCTCCAGCTATCGTCCTATCTCACTGCTCCCCTTCTCCAGCTATCGTCCTATTTCACTGCTCCCTTTCTCCAGCTATCGTCTTAAAAGTAAGGCTTAAAAGTAATTGGACAAATTCATTGTACATAAAATAATACTGGTTGATATCTAATCTAATATCTATCTAATATCTAATACTTGGTTGATAATCCCTTGTTGGCAACGACTGCATGAAGTCTTGAACACATGGACATCACAAGGTGCTGTGTTTCCTCATTTTTAATACCCTGCCAGGCCTTTACTGCAGCGGTTTTCAGTTGCTGATTGTTCGTAGAAACAAAGAAACATAGAAGGTTGACGGCAGAAGGAGACCATACGGTCCATCTAGTCTGCCCTTATGTGTATATTGTATGTACTCTTTATCTTAGGATAGATGTGTGCTTATCCCAGGCACGTTTAAATTCAGTGATTGTTGATTTTTCAACTACCTCTGCTGGAAGTTTGTTCCAAGCATCTACTACTCTTTCTGTAAAATAATATTTTCTAACATTGCTCCTGATCTTTCCCCCGACTAGCTTCAGGTTGTGCCCCCTTGTTCTATCATTAAGTTTCTTCTTAAAAACACTTCCCTCCTGAACCTTATTCAATCCTTTCACATATTTAAAGGTCTCAATCATGTCCCCCCTCTCCCTTCTTTCCTCCAGACTGTACAAATTAAGTTCTTTAAGTCTCTCCTGATAAGTTTTAAGTTTAAGTCCCTCCACCATTTTCGTTGCCCGCCTTTGGACACGTTCTATTTGAATAATGTCTTTTTTCAGGTAAGGTCTCCAGAACTGCACACAGTATTCTAGCTGTGGCCCTACCAGGGCTCTATACAGCGGCATCACAACCTCCCTCTTCCTACTGGTGATGCCTCAAGCTATGCAGCCGAGCATCCTGCTTGCTTTTCCCACTGCCTGGCTACACTGTCCACTCATCTTGCAGCTATCAGTAATCAGTACCCCTAAATCTCTCTCCTCCGAGGTCCTGTCTAACACCGTACTGCCAAAAGAATGGGGCGCAGGACAGAGCCTTGCGGCACACCACTTGTAACTCGCCTTTGTTCAGATTGCACACCATTTACAACAACGCTCTGATACCGATCCCTCTCAGCCAACTGGAAATCCACTGAACTATCCAGGGATTGAGTCCTACCTTCAATTACTTATCTATGAGCTCCTTATGTGGTACAGTGTCGAAGGCTTTGCTAAAATCCAGATAGATGAAGGTGGTGCTGTGGATATCGCCTAACACTTTAGTGACATTGTCGAAGAAATCAATAGGATTGGTCTGACATGACCAATCTTATTGATTTCTTTGACAATGTCACTAAAGTGTTAGATGAAGGTGGTGCTGTGGATATCGCCTATCTGGATTTTAGCAAAGCCTTGACACTGTACCACATAAGGAGCTTGAAGGTTAGGACTCAATCCCTGGATAGTTCAGTGGATTTCCAGTTGGCTGAGGGATCGGTATCGTGGGCCTTTCTGTCTGAAGTTTAGTCTTTAACAAGTGAAATGCTCGCTCAGTTCGGTTGATATCGGTAAATGACTTGGCCATTCAAGAATATTCTACTTCTTTGCTTTAATAAACACCTGGGTAGCTTTGGATTTATGTTTTGGGTCATTGTTCATCTGTATTATGAAACGCTGACCAATCAGTTTGGCTGCACTTGGCTGGATTTAAGCACACAGTATGTCCATGAATAGCTCAGAATTTATCGGGCTGCTTCTGTCCTGTGTCAAGTCATCAATAAACACTAGTGACCCAGTGCCACTGGCAGCCATGAATGCCCAAGTCATCACAATAACTGTGTTTTACACATGATGTGCTATGCTTTGGATCATGAGCTGTACCACGCCTTCACCATACTTTTATTCTTCCGATAATTTTGGTAGAGGTTGATCTTGGTTTCATCTGTTCAGAGTGTTCTTCCAGAACTTTTTAGATCTAGCCTTTTTATTATTGAGGCTTATGAGTGGCTTGCACCATGCAGTGAACCTTCTGGATTTACTTTCACACATTCATCTCTTTATTGTAGATTTGGTTGGTTTGGTTTGCTTGATATGCCTACATCCTGGAAGGTGTTGTTCACTTGGTTGGCTGTTTCACCATGTGAATGATTCTGCGATCACCCACCACTGTTGTCTTCCATGGGCATCCAGGTCTTTTGGCATTGATGAGTTCTGCATTCCTTTGGTTTAAAGAGGCTGCCAAGATTTTTCCAAGCTTAAAAGGCGATTCACCTCTGCTCCTATCCTGAAACATGCAGACCTAGAACTCGAGTTCCTAGAGAACTAGAGTTCCATGTGCTGTTGGGGCTGTTCTCTCAATGCATCAAGGAAAAAAGAGTGGGTAATCCAGGTGTTCTTCTCCAGGAAGTGGTATCTGACAGCCTGGAACTACGACAGTAGTGACCTTGAGCTTCTGTCCATAAAACTTGCCTTGGAGCAATGGCGCCATTTCCTGGAAAGAGACAAGAATTTAAGACTAACTGCGCTTCACCAAACTTTGGCAAGATGGTCTCTGTTCTTTTCTCAGTTCTGCTTTCATATTTCTTATCGAACGGGTCATAAGAATGCCAAGCCTGACGCCTTTCCTGTCCACCCCTAGCAGAAGAACCTGAAGTTCATACCATCCGACAGCCTAGCCATTTCCTGGTCGGAGTCCAAACTTATCTCCAAGACTTGTAAGTGCCTCTTCAAATACCGCCAGCAATCTTGGGGAACAACTAACTTGAAGCAATGGGATCCTGATATACAACAGCAAAATATCTGTCCCAGAAGCCCACCATCCTGAGGTTTTTTTCGCCCACCCACTTGTGGATCTTGTGGTCGAGCTCCCTCCTTCAGAAGGCTGTAACACCATATTGGTGGTTATGTTCTGTCAAACTCAGTCATTTCCTACCTTTACCTGGGGGTTCCCAGGTTTCATCGCAGAGCCAGTCCAGCTCCATGGTCTTCCTGCAAGAAAAATCTCAGATCAGGGTCTCAGTTCACCATCAAGTTCTGGTCTGTACTATGTAAGAACCTTCAGATAACCCTGGCTCATTCCTGGGCCTATCACTCTCAAACCAACGGCCAAACTGAATGGGTAAACCAGACCATGAAGAAATATCTCCACTGCTACTCCCTGGCTCTCCAAGGTGACTGGGTACATTTGTTAACGTTCCTTAACGGAGTTGGCATACAATAATTCTGTCCACTCCTCAACAGAACAAACCCACTTCAAAGCCAATTATGGGTTCCACCCTAAGAGGTTTCCCAGCCCTTGTATTCTGGGGATGTACCTGCTGCCCAAGTCTTTGGCTCTTCATCATGCCCAGAACAGTTATAAACACATGAGCGATCACCGTTCTCCAGCTTTGGAACTATCGATCGGACATTCTGTGCTCCTTTCTACCACCCATTTGAACCTTCAACTCCTTCGAAATTGGGGCCTCTAAAATCAAGAGAAGGACAAACAAGGTGGCTTATACACTTGAACTACCATCTTGTTTGAAGATCCACCCAGTCTTCCATGTATTCCTTTGGAAGAAAGCTGATCTTCGGGAACCCTTGGTTAAACCTCCTGATCCTGTTTCTACTGATGGAGAAGATTCTGGATTGTAGAAGAAGAGGTAGAGGACTGCAATATCTGGTCTGCTGAAAGAGTTACGGTTTGGAGGAGAAATCTTGAGAAACTGCAAGAAGCTTGCCCACTCCAGCTCTGATTGGGTTCTTTCATCTAAGACATCCCAGAAAACAGCAAGGTTGGTCGGCCGGTCGCCTCCTGTGGGGGGGGGGGGAGGGCAATGAGGTGTTTGAGCTGGTATGACATGCGCAGAATTCTACAGGCATCAATCTGGAGTCTTGCAATAAACAGCACATGCGGAAGACATGCGCTTCTGTGAAAATGTGCGCACCCGCACTGGGACTCCTGTCCTCTATTTAAGGATGGCTTCTGCCACCTTACAATGCTGTTGAGTCACCTCAGTTCCTGAACCCCGTTCCTCTGACCTATGAAGTTTGGATTGCATTTCTGCTTACGACATTGGCTTGAGCCTCAACCCCTGCTCTTGGTCTTTGGCCTGATACTCTTTCACTACACTTCTGAACCTCTGCTGCCAGCACTGACCTTTGGCTAGACCACCACTTCATCCTTCAGTAGACTCTGGGCCCAGAAAGTCAAATATAAACACTTTATTACAACCGTAAGCACTGCAATACAAACTATATATATCCAATCCCCTGATACTGCATACGACCTTGCTTGCCATGTCACTTCTGCTGCTCTTCTGTCCGACTCAGCATCTTGCATCTGCTGCCAAGCCTTGTTGTTGACCATGCCACGTCTGCTGCCAAGCCCTGTTGCAAACCCTGTCACATCCAACCCCATCTGGTGCACTGTTGCCATGCTTAACCATATCAGCTTCTGCGTTTGGATCACTAGCACTGTCAATCAAGTTGAAAGCAACAGATTTGTGTGTTTACACTATAGAGCTTCAGGATCTACTGACTGGACACAGACTGTGGAATTAGGTCAGGGGTCCACGCCACGGTTCAATCACCATGTACCATGCAGTGGGGTTTTCACCAATGTGGGGCAACACTCACCAAGGGAGGCCTATCCGGAGCAAGGAGATACACAAATTCAACATTGAACTGGGCACATAGGTCAGGGAGAACCCAGCAAATAGAGGGAAGTAGAGCCCCGCCAACAAATGAAACCAAATTGGGCCACAATTGTTAATGCTAACTCAGAAGAACACGGGATGTGGGAGTTAATCAAAGCTTGCCAAACCATTCTAGTCTGCCCCCTCCCCCTCTAGTTCTCATATTGGGCTATTTGCGCTCCCCTTGCTGAGCGCAGCTAGCCTGTCGGTCCCTCGTCTTTGGACACCTTCCAATGAGCAGCACCATCTTGCTCTTCTTCCTTCTCCCAACAGACACTGCACCCGTCACTGATCTCACGCATGTGCAGTGTCTGCTCTATAGCCTGCAATGGGAGGAGACGGAAAATCTATGATATCTGTGGAAATATTTACCCCTGCTGGGAGTGGGGATGGGAAACCCTGAGAGTATCATCACTACAGTTATAGCTGATACTTCACTCACATGCGGTTAAGCCAGCGGAGGGGGGGGGGCTGAGAATCAACAGGATGTTTGTGATTCACAGATCACCGACATTCAAAAAGTATGCAGTGGCCGGTGGAGGTGTTGCCCTAGTCTATCAGAGCTCTGTTGTTCCTCTTTAACCGAAAGTGAGATCACATAGAATGCACAGGTGTCATGTCCCATGACGTGTATTTTATTTTACCTGGGATAACTGTTAATATTTTTATTTGCATAGGCTCTGCAGTGTGCCTTTAACTCCCCTTGTCCCTTTCAGGCTCCCTTAGTCTTGCTCTGATGCAAGTTACTCTTCCCTTCTTCCCCTCCCTTTCTGCCCTTTCTAATCTGGAATCCAAGCAGTGCACACCTGCTGCTACCTTCTGCAGCTACGGTCCTTTTACCTGTTGTTGCTGTATGGATTACACCACAAGTTTCCTGCTGTATTGTACGTACATGTCTGCTGTAACAAGATTTTGTACCGAAATAAAGCTTTTGAAATTTACCACATGATCCAAGAACAACCGAGTAAGCTATCTGCCAAGCCTTATGGAGTAAAGAAAACATCCATCACAGACACACACAAGGAACGTGGAGCTGTCTACAGGATTCCATTTACTACCATTAGTATACGTACACATAGACCAATTGAGCAGGACTGGGAATTTGAGAATTCAAGGCTTTTAGACTCCAGAGCTGGGTAAAAATAAATTTGGCCCACAGTAAGTATATCCTAAAATAATAAGGAGCAAATAAAGGAGTAGAGCACCTTAAGAAAAATATAAATAAGATAAATGAGTGTATTAAACAATGACTATAGGGGGGTGATTGGGTACCAGGAAGCAAGGCTGACGGGGGGAAATTAGAAGGACCAGGGAATAGGTGGAAGGTGTGAACTATTAAACATTCAAATAAACTATCTTAGCCATGACCATATACCAAAACCATAAATCAATGCTAAGAGTAACTATGGACAAAAAGAGAAAAAGAGAGGGTCAGAAGGGTTGGGACATGGGTAAAGCCAGATAGGCGGCAGGCTGAGGCTTTTAATTCACATTGCCCTCTTGACTTCCATACCTCCTTCTGTGGCATCTAGCTTTATGCTGTGGGAGCTACATTGAGGGTGGTCAAGAGACAGAAAAAGTCAATCAGGGATCAGATCTGTCTCAAGAAAGACAAAAAGCTTTGGCAACATGTGTCCTCAAGGTGAAGGTTCTCCATGTCTCCTGAAAACAAGATAAAATTGGTGCTCCTGGCCCCTATGGTTCTCATTTTCTAATGCGATTAAGGAGGGGTTTTAGTTAAGGCCATTTTCCCAGGCCATCCTTAGGATTTTATCTTTGATTCAAAAGCAATGTTGTCTGCACACTATGTATTTTTACATGTAAGGCCAAGGGTACTAAAGCAGCTGGAAATTGTTGTAACATTGTTTATGAGGTTCCTGATGGATTCAGGAAAACCTCGAACTGTCCCACTGTATTAATTCTGTGGGATAGTTCAGCAACAGAGCCTTGGAAAGAAGTAGTCTTGCAATGGTGCATTCCATCCTGGACATGTAACTGCCAGTTAAGTCAGAGAGTAAGGCCTTAATTGCTTCAGAAATGTTGCTCCTCACCTGTACCATTATAGAAGATAATGACATGATGGCCGACCTCAAAGAAACCGTTGGTAAAACGGTCAGTTCAACAGAAACAGTCGGTAACCAGGAAGTCTGTTCCTTATGTACTAGGCATCAGGCATAGTACAGGGGTTGGCACAGCAATTTCATTATGACCATTAGCTCCGCATTTTAAGTCCAAGGTGCCAGTGAAGGAGGCATCGAAAATTATATATGCAGGTGATTTGGAGATCAGCACTTTCAAGGGTATTGAACCCGAAGCCTTTGGTTAAGCAGCACAAAGCTATTGGGGATGTTATTCTCTAGGGCAGACATAGAGGCCCTTATTAGAAGATTGAAGCCTCGTCCTGATTTAGGAGGATTCCTATTGTGCTAATAGATCTTGCCAGTATGGTCTGCCCCCCATCCTAGGGGATGAAAAATTAGACTTCTTTCTGATGGATTGCTGATCAAAAACAGAAGGGTGTCGAAGGTGACCCAAGTGCCTGGGCTCCGGTAATTAGTCTCTGTATTGATAAAGAAGCCACTCCTAGGGAGATGCATGCAGAACTGCCTTTTGTTGGTGAGCATAATGCTGGGGGGTGGGCATAGAGAGTGAGATCTGAGAGCGGACATTTTGCTATACTCCATCCTTTTAGTGCTATTTTGCCGGCCAACTTTCTACAACTAAAAGAAAAGTGGAAAAGTATTTCACATCGCCAACTCATGCTGTTTTTGAAGACCATCCATTTTTACAACCTGGACACCTCAAGTCCAATCACGGTCTTCCTATGGGAGGAGAACGTGTGTCCATGGCCAATAGGAAGAACATATCAAAGAGGTTGTTATAAGCTGATCAAAATATATGCTGAACACATGAAGAAGCAGCAACAGACATTCCTAAAAGCATCAGGCATCAGAAAGCACCAGCTTAAGGGAATGCCTAAGGGCCAGGTTGTTCCATTGTCCGCCTACCACTGCAACATAGTCTTTAGGCATTCTGGGGCCTCGGCAATGGAATGGAGAGCCTGGTCTCATACCTAGTCAAGGTATGAAACATCTCCCGCATCCGTCCTTTCCTCTCACCTGACACCACTAAAATGCTAGTGCATGCCCTGGTCATATCCCGTCTGGATTACTGCAACATCCTTCTTTGTGGCCTACCAACTAACAGACTGGCACCCCTCCAATCTATCCTGAACTCTGCTGCTCCCCTCATCCATCTCTCCTCTCGCTCCTCCAGTTCTGCGCCTCTCTGCCAATCCCTACACTGGCTGCCAGTCCCACAGCGAATCCTGTTCAAAACTCTAACTCTCGCATACAAGGCTCTCTCCAACCAGGCCCCTCCCTACATATCATCTCTAATCCAACAGCATCAACCTAGACGCATCCTCCGCTCTTCTGCCGACCTTCTCCTGTCCTCCACCCTGGTCACCTCCTCTCAGGCCCGCCTCCAGGACTTCTCACATGCAACTTCAATCTTCTGGAATGCCCTCCTGCACCCAATCCGCCACTCCACAACCCTCAAAACCTTCAAAGGCGCCCTTAAAACGCACTTATTCAGACAAGCATATAATCTGGCCTAACCAATCTTCTAAAGAGCACATGCCACAAAGCTCAATACTGACTGTTTGTGATCCTTCCCCCTCATCTTCACCCCTCTTCCTTTAGACTGTAAGCTTGCAAGGGCAGGGCTCTCTCCCCTATTGTATCTTGTACTCAGAATATCCACTGTCAACTCTGTAAAACTGCATTTGAAATAGTATATGTATCGTCTGTTTCTACCCTGTCTGTAATTACTACTTTGTAAAGCGCTACGGAAGATGATGGCGCTATATAAATAAACAATAATAATAATAGGCTCAAGGCTCCTGAATCACCAGAGGATTAGTCGGCACAGCAGCAGACAATAAGTTATAGCAGAAGTCTTGTACCATGAGCGCACACCCCTTGACCCCTGAGTCACAGAATCTATGAGAAACCACTCATCTTCAATGAAGCCCCCCAGAAGGGACTGGGCTGTGGGAAACCTTGAGTCATACACTCAGGACGAGAGGGTTAATTGGTGGTGGAGTGCTTGGGGGAGGGCAGATAGGTCCTGAATAAGGCAACCGATTTCCTTTCCCTGCTGGGGGCTACTGAGGTGCTGAAAGGATAGACGACTCCATCACTAGGTAAATGATGTTATGTCTACTTTTGAATATTGGATAGACACTCTCTTTAACTGTTTCTTTATATACAGTTGAAGCTGTTAAAGAATTAATATGGATTGCTGTATTTTTGATATTAAGAGAATGATGTGACCCTTTGTCATTGAAGTTTATTTTGCTGCGCTCACAGAAAGAGACTTTTCTGCTGTTAAGTTGCACCCATGTACACCCATGTTATCTGTCCAAGGGTGTGATCTTCGCGTGCTTCTACTACGGACCTCCACCCTTTTCAGATCAGATATGGATTTGGGACATTTTCTACCTAGTCAGCTAAAGAACTTGAACTAGTTATTGGCTAATACCTGTCACGATGGACAACTCAAGCACTATAAGAATGCCACTGTCATCTGATTGTTGAGCGCGCTCCCAGAATTGCACAAGAGTGAATTGATGTATATCACTATTTTGTAATCTCTGTTAATTAATTAATAATAATAATAATAATAATAATAATAATAATAATACTAAAGAATTTGGACCAGCTGTTATCACGTTGTCAATTTCTTCTACAACAAAGCAAATATGCCAATGTAACAGCGTATGCTCAAGTTTTGTATTTTCCATCTACCTGATGGATTGCCAAGCGGACCACAGATTGAGAAGGTCATGTACCCAGGACGGATGCTTTGCCTCGATTGGGTAATAATAATGCCTATACGAATGTCATTCGACACTTGTACTTCCTTATATACTTATTAATATTAATTAATAGTTTTAATAAAACTTTCTGACTGCACCGAGACTGAATACGTGGCAAAAATGTTGCAAGTCTTTCTCCATTGGCTGATGAGCTCTGCTAATTGGGAATCCTCAAATTTGCGTGGCTCCCATTCCCCCCATGTTTTTGGAAACTAAAGAATTTCACGTCAAGAAACAGAGCCAGAGAATAAAGATCAACTGAGCATATGACTCAGAGCTGGTCTTCGGAAATTTGCGTGACCCCACAAATGGTCATCACCATAGAAGTTGGTGGTACAGAGCACTGTATACAGCGTATTAATGGAGAGCTGAGAGGCAGTAATCAAATGGATAGTCAGAAAATGGCCATTGAAGAATTAGGGGGAAGATTAACAAAAAGTTTAATGCGTCAGGAGTCACCATAAACCACAACAGATGTCTTTAGGACATGGGCTACAGCTGTCACCTGCCTTGTGCAATTCCTGACTCGAAAAGCAAGTAAAGTAGCCAGCTCACTACATCCACATAAAGGCACGGAAGAGGGAATCCACTCAGCAGTCCTCCCAAATTACAGCAAATTGTCAGCCTCCAAGTAAAACGTAATTTTTAATATATCTTGTTAAAAATAGCCAACCATAGAAGAATGCCAAGATGAGTGAAAATAAAGCAGGGACCCAGAAGCCAGTCCTCCCACCAGAACCCCATTACACATTTCGGGCCACAGGGGCTCTTAATCATACAATTCCTGACTCGGACAACTTCAGAAGCCTCTTACCTGGGCGAATGAGAAAAAGGATGGGACTGCTGCACAGTGGAAAATATTTACGTTCTTTTGGGTGCCAGAGTCTGTAGAATGAGTGGAGAGGCCATAATGCAAGCTGCTGGAGGTCCGGTGTGAGGTCTCCAGTCAGATGGTTTGTGGAGTCCTGTCATCTACTGCTGTTGCTCCACTCGGTTATATGAAGTCACAGGTCAGCAGCAAAGTCTTCTAGCAGGACACGTTAGAGCTTTGCTACGCAACAGAGCCGAGAAAGAATTAGGGGGAGAGTCACAAGGAGTGGACGTCTCCAGGACAGGGTCTTCAACTTTCACCTTCCTTGGGCCACTCGCTGCCTTGAGAAAGGGGCTGTAGGCCCTAAAACGTTGGCTGTGCTGAGCGATCGCTGCTTTGCTTATCATTGGGTATAATCTCTGCCTTATCATTATGCTCACGCTGTGTTTTGCATTGGACCTTGTTAGTTAACTACTTACATGCTGGTGTATGGACATGGATATAATCTGTTAGATCACTCTTTCTGATTATTTTTGTTCTTGTTTATATGAAATATATATATATTGTAGACATGTCACTGGAGAAGTGGTCGAGGGGGTGTACATTTCACCTAGGTTACTACGCTGGGTGAGATGGTAAGTCCAGGATTGATTTGTTTCCCAGCAGTGGTATGCTGCTGAGGTGTTGTTCAATTTTGCCGGGCCTGGATTTATATGGAATGGCAGGTAGGTTTGGTAGAGGGACCTGTCATTCCACACCCCTCCGATCCGGTTTGGGTTTTGAATCAGGTGAGCTCTGATCCTAATCAGCCTGGGAGGTAAAAGCTCTGCAGAGACTGCAGGCTATTGCTCTCAGCCAGAAATGAACAGCCTGTGTGTGTGTGAAGGAAGCTGCGAACGCAGCCACTGCTGGAGCTAAAAACTCACCCTGCGATGTCCAGGCGAACGCTGTGTTTTAAAAGTGTCAGCTAGGTGAGAAGAACCTGCTAGTAAGCGCCCAGACGGGCTAGGTCTTTATTTTGTTTTGTACACTAAAGAAGCACGCTGCTGCTGTATGTTTTGTTTACTGGACTGTTTATGCCATGAATAAACGCCAAGACCTGCTTTTATAACACCTAAGTCTGTCGTGAACTGTGTCCAAACACACCATCCCCCGGGAAGATCCCTACAATTGGTGCTGCGGAGCGGGCAAAACGGTTGCTAGGGGCAACGGTGTGGACAGACTTGGCTACAGCTGCTTATGTCTTGGGTGAAAGCTGCAACTACACTCCAAGAACAGTCGGGCAACATGGAGGAGATGCTGAAGCAGTTTATGCAAGTAAGTTTGCAACAACAACAGGCTCAGATAGAGGCCAATAGACGACATGAACAGACCATGGCTGCCCAACAACAACTTATTGAACACCTGATAGCAAAACAAGAGGCGCCTGTGGTTGCCAACCCCCAGTCAGTGGTGCGAGCCGCTCCAGAGACTTTTGATGTGAGAAGAGCTGTGCAGCGAGCACTGCAAAAGATGACTGCTGAGGACGATGTTGAGGCCTTCCTAACTGTGTTTGAGCGTGTGGCTGAGCGAGAGAAGTTACCAGTCGCTGAGTGGGCAGAGGTAATTGCGCCCTATTTAACAGGGGAACCTCAAAAGGCCTACTATGACCTCAGTGAGCAAGAGGTTAAGGACTATACTCGGCTAAAAGCGGAGATACTTGCCCGACTAGGCGTTACTACTGCGGTCCGTGCCAGGAGGGTACGCAACTGGAGCTACAGTTTGGACAAATCGGCGAGGTCCCAGATGTATGACCTGATCCATTTGGCGAGAAAGTGGTTGGAGCCAGACACTTCTACTCCTGCACAGATCCTAGAGAGGGTTGTGATGGATCGCTACCACCGAGCACTTCCTGCTGACCTGCAACGCTGGGTGGGACAAGGTGACCCTAAGAATGCAAACGAACTTGTCAACCTTGTGGAGAGGTTCCAGGCGACTGAGGACTACCTCCGTGATGTTTCTGCAGCCCCCTCACCTCCCCGGAGTGCCAGATCTGTGCCATCAGCTGGTAAGAGACTTCCATCTATTGGGGGAGTGTGGAGGGGTGCTGAGGGAGGGAAAAGGGCTCAAGTGGTGTCTCAGGGGCAAAAGACTGGGGATGGTCCCGGGTGGCTAAGTGGCCCTAAAAAGGACTCCTTGCCAAGGAGACCAGGCTCTATCCAGTGCTGGAGATGCCATGAGATGGGACACGTGTCTGCCCATTGCCCTCTTACCACTGAGCCCATGGAATGTGAGGCTAATCGACGTCAGTCGCTATTTGCGGAACCATCTTGTGTTGCAGTTCCTGGACTAGAGACTGAACCGCAAATCTGCAACGTTACAATTAATGATTTTCCTGTTAAGGCGTTGCTGGACTCAGGAAGCCTCGTAACCTTGGTGCATGCCAGCCTGGTGGCTGGCGACTTTGAGTGTAAAAAGCATATGAGTGTTGTTTGTATACATGGGGATACAAAAGTGTACCCTATAGTGCTGGCTGAAGTCGGGACTGAACAAGGCACCGTACAATATGAAGTGGGTGTGGTTAAAAACCTCATGCATAACGTAATATTGGGGCGCGATTTTCCATTATTCTGGGCTCTCTGGGGAAAAAGAAAATCCCCCGAAAGGAGTGAGGATACTCCTAAGGTTGTTGCATTGCCCCCTGTAAATGATAAAAGTGTGCCGGATGAAAATGATTGTTTTCCTTTGCAGGTCCTGGCTGGAGAGGAGGAGGCTCCTCCCACTGAGCAAAATATACCAGACTTAGAGGTGTCTAAGGATAATTTTGGGACTGCACAGTTACAGGACCCCACTCTCAAAAATGCGAGAGAGCAGGTTTCTGTCATGAATGGGGTACCTCAGGAACCAGATGCTGAGAAAAGATTTCCACATTTTTCTGTGACTAATGATCTTTTCTATAGAGTCACTAAGATTAAGGATGAGATTGTGGAACAGCTTCTGGTGCCTAAGCCGTACCGGCGTCAGGTGCTTGACATGGCACATAACCATGTTCTTGGGGGACACTTGGGGACTGACAAAACGCAGGAGAGGGTTCTCCAGAGGTTCTACTGGCCGGCGATATATAATGATATTAAAAAGCACTGCGAGTCGTGCCCCACATGTCAGCTTAGTGCCCCAGTGTCACATTTTCGCAGTCCTTTGATTTCGCTCCCTATTATAGAGGTGCCTTTTGAGCGTATAGCCATGGATTTAGTGGGTCCCATTGTAAAATCCGCTAGGGGACACTAGTATATTCTGGTGGTCATGGATTATGCGACCCGCTATCCTGAAGCTGTGCCCTTAAAAAACACTGCATCTAAAACAATTGCACGTGAGTTGTTTTATATGTTCTCTAGGACTGGAATCCCCAAAGAAATCCTGACTGACCAAGGTACACCCTTTATGTCAAAGGTGATGAAGGAGTTATGCAAACTATTTAAAATCTCACCCATCCGTACCTCTGTATACCACCCCCAGACGGACGGATTGGTGGAGAGATTTAACAAAACTTTGAAACATATGTTGAAAAAAGTGGTGGAAAAAGATGGCCGTGACTGGGATCATTTGTTACCCTACCTCATGTTTGCTATTAGGGAAGTGCCCCAAGCGTCCACAGGGTTCTCACCATTCGAGTTGGTCTATGGCCGTCACCCTAGGGGTCTACTGGACATTGCAAAAGAGACATGGGAGAGCGAGTCCACCCCATACAAGAGCGTTATTGAACATGTAGCACAAATGCAGGACCGTATAGCCGCTGTAATGCCCCTAGTAAGGGAACACCTCCAGAGGGCGCAAGAGGCCCAAAGTAGAATCTACAACCGGTCTGCAAGAATCAGGACATTTAACCCAGGCGATAGGGTCCTTATACTAGTTCCCACTGTTGAGAGTAAATTCCTGGCGAAGTGGCAAGGTCCCTATGAGATTGTGGAAAAGGTCAGTGAGGTGAACTACAAGGTGCACCAACCAGGTAGAAGGAAGCCTTTCCAAGTTTACCACGTAAACTTGATTAAGCCCTGGAAAGACAGGGAATCCTTGGGGGCGACAAATACTGTTAATAATTTGTCACAACCAATCCCTCCAGTCAAGGTTGGTGATACCCTATCAGTGTCACAGAAACAGGAGGTTCAGGAATTTTTACAGAAAAACAAAGACAAGTTTTCTGACCTTCCAGGGCGTACACACCTCATCTGTCATCACATTGAAACTGAGCCTAGAAGCAGAGTAAACCTCAAGCCCTATAGGATCCCAGAAGCCCGTAGGGAAGCCGTATCTGCCGAGGTAAAACGTATGCTTGATCTGGGAGTAATTGAGGTGTCACAGAGTGAATGGTCCAGCCCGATTGTATTAATCCCAAAGCCTAATGGAACTTGGAGGTTCTGTAACGATTTCAGAAAGTTGAATGAGATCTCAAAATTTGATGCCTATCCTATGCCCAGGGTAGATGAGTTGATTGAGAAGTTGGGTAATGCCAGGTACATAACCACCCTCGATCTCACAAAGGGCTACTGGCAGATTCCACTTACTAATGAGGCTAAAGAGAAAACTGCATTCTCCACCCCTGATGGGCTATTCCAGTATGTAGTGATGCCGTTCGGGTTACATGGAGCACCTGCGACTTTCCAGAGGTTGATGGACTTGATTTTGCGACCACATCGTGATTACTCAGCTGCCTACCTCGATGATGTGGTCATTTTTAGCCCTGATTGGGAAAGTCACCTCTGTAAGGTACAGGCCGTATTGGATACCATAAGTGGTGCAGGATTGACCATAAATGCCGAGAAGTGTGCAGTAGCCCTAGAAGAGGCCAAGTATCTGGGCTACATTATTGGAAGAGGGTTGATTAAGCCACAGCTAAATAAAGTGGAGGCAATACAGAATTGGCCAAAACCCCTGACAAAGAAACAGGTCAGAGCTTTCCTTGGTATTACAGGCTATTACCGTAGATTTGTGCCGAACTTTGCCTCAGTTGCTGCTCCCCTAACTGACTTGACAAAGGGCGGAAAGAGAGCCATGATCACGTGGACTCCAGAGGCCGAGAAGGCTTTCCAAAGCCTTAAATCTGCCTTGTGCCAACAACCTGTGTTAGTTACCCCCGATTTCAGGCGAGAATTTCTGGTCCAGACAGATGCTTCTAACACAGGCTTAGGTGCAGTACTCTCACAAGTAGTAAATGGTGAGGAGCATCCGGTGATGTACTTGAGTAGAAAGCTAACCCCGGCCGAAAAAAATTATGCCATTGTGGAGCGAGAGTGTTTGGCAGTGAAGTGGGCCCTCGAATCCCTAAAATATTACTTACTAGGCAGGAAATTCAAGTTAGTGACAGACCATGCCCCCCTAACATGGATGAAGTTAAACAAGGAGAGAAACGCAAGAGTGACTAGATGGTTTCTGTCCCTACAAAACTTTAATTTCACTGTGGAACACAGGCCAGGGAAATTACAAGCAAATGCTGACGCATTGTCGAGGGTACATTGTCTGTGGGGACAAAATGCTCAGCCCTCCGGTCTGAAAAAGAGGGGGGGGATATGTAGACATGTCACTGGAGAAGTGGTCGAGGGGGTGTACATTTCACCTAGGTTACTACGCTGGGTGAGATGGTAAGTCCAGGATTGATTTGTTTCCCAGCAGTGGTATGCTGCTGAGGTGTTGTTCAATTTTGCCGGGCCTGGATTTATATGGAATGGCAGGTAGGTTTGGTAGAGGGACCTGTCATTCCACACCCCTCCGATCCGGTTTGGGTTTTGAATCAGGTGAGCTCTGATCCTAATCAGCCTGGGAGGTAAAAGCTCTGCAGAGACTGCAGGCTATTGCTCTCAGCCAGAAATGAACAGCCTGTGTGTGTGTGAAGGAAGCTGCGAACGCAGCCACTGCTGGAGCTAAAAACTCACCCTGCGATGTCCAGGCGAACGCTGTGTTTTAAAAGTGTCAGCTAGGTGAGAAGAACCTGCTAGTAAGCGCCCAGACGGGCTAGGTCTTTATTTTGTTTTGTACACTAAAGAAGCACGCTGCTGCTGTATGTTTTGTTTACTGGACTGTTTATGCCATGAATAAACGCCAAGACCTGCTTTTATAACACCTAAGTCTGTCGTGAACTGTGTCCAAACACACCATCCCCCGGGAAGATCCCTACAATATATATATATATATGCCTTGACTTTATCCATGCAACCAGCAGCCTGAGATCTGTGCTACCCCGGTACTGTTAACAATTATCAGCCATCCACAGGAGGATATTGGTGACTCCCCTAATAGCATTTAGGGCAAACCTTTTACCTACATATAGAGATGTTGTTTACGGATAGATGGTATTGATTACATATCGCTAATTTTTCTAGGTCACAAAGGGGCACCATTCTCCTGAGGATCTACATTGGATTGAGAAGCCCACTGTGTCCTTTTCTAACTGTTGATGTGATTACATTGTGCATAGTGTATGACATTTTTAATACACTTCAGTACACTTCAATTTGCAATGTGTGGTGTGCATCCTTCACCATAGTTTACACTTGTGCCACTCCTGACCCATAGAAAACATCAGAAGCTTTGTATATGGGCTAAGGTAAAAATCATAGAAACATAGAAGGTTGACGGCAGAAGGAGACCACAGGGTCCATCTAGTCTTATGTGTATACTGTATGTACACTTTATCTTATGTGTATACTGTATGTTCCCTGTATCTTATGTGTATACTGTATGTTCCCTGTATCTTATGTGTATACTGTATGTTCTCTGTATCTTATGTGTATACTGTATGTTCTCTTTATCCTATGTATATACTGTATGTTCTCTTTATCCTATGTATATACTGTATGTTCTCTGTATCTTATGTATATACTCCATGTTCTCTGTATCTTATGTGTATACTGTATGTTCTCTGTATCTTATGTGTATACTGTATGTTCTCTGTATCTTATGTGTATACTGTATGTTCTCTGTATCTTATGTGTATACTGTATGTTCTCTGTATCTTATGTGTATACTGTATGTTCTCTGTATCTTATGTATATACTGTATGTTCTCTGTATCTTATGTATATACTGTATGTTCTCTGTATCTTATGTGTATACTGTATGTTCTCTGTATCTTATGTGTATACTGTATGTTCTCTGTATCTTGTGTATACTGTATGTTCTCTGTATCTTATGTATATACTGTATGTTCTCTGTATCTTATGTATATACTGTATGTTCTCTGTATCTTATGTGTATACTGTATGTTCTCTGTATCTTATGTATATACTGTATGTTCTCTGTATCTTATGTATATACTGTATGTTCTCTGTATCTTATGTGTATACTGTATGTTCTCTGTATCTTATGTATATACTCTATGTTCTCTTTATCTTATGTGTATACTGTATGTTCTCTTTATCTTATGTATATACTGTACGTTCTCTGTATCTTATGTATATACTGTATGTTCTCTGTATCTTATGTGTATACTGTATGTTCTCTTTATCTTATGTGTATACTGTATGTTCTCTGTATCTTATGTGTATACTGTATGTTCTCTGTATCTTATGTGTATACTGTATGCTCTCTGTATCTTATGTGTATACTGTATGTTCTCTTTATCTTATGTGTATATACTGTATGTTCTCTTTATCTTATGTGTATACTGTATGTTCTCTTTATCTTCGGACAGATGGAGGCTTATTCCAGGTATGTGCTCATTCACTTACTGTCGATTTTTCAACAACCTCTGCTGGAAGTTTGTTCCAAGCCTCTACTACTCTGTTACATATTTTATTTTCTAACATTGCTCCTGATCTTCCCTCCGACTAGCTTCAGGTTGGGCCCCTTGTTCTATCATTAACTTTCTTCTTAAAAACACTTCCCTCCTGAACCTTATTTAATCCTTTTACGTATTTAAAGGTCTCCATCATGTCCCCCTCTCTCCCTTCTTTCCTCCGGACTGTACGAAGTTCCTTAAGTCTCTCCTGATAAGTTTTCATTTTAAGTCCTTCTACTATTTTGGCCTCTCTTGGACCCGTTCTATTTTAATAATGCCAAAAAACCAAAAGCAACAGACCGCACCAACAGGATCTACATTACTTGTAAGTGTGCTGTACTGGGAGGTGGTGTGCAAACAAGCCAATGATTATTCCAAACTGGGGATCCCACAATCCCCACAAATCCACCCCCACAAATTCAGCGGCACCACTATTTGTATCCAAAAATATATACAAACTTTATTGATAAATCTATTTATACTACACCATTAAGACACATTAAAATAATTAAAAAACACATAACAATGATTATAGAGGGGGCGGGGGAGAGGCAAAAAAGGGGACACTGAGATGTAAAAAAGAGGCAGCTAGCTTTTCTGCTTCAAGTAATCAAGACACTTGCCCTGAAGAAGTGATGCGGTGACGTCACGCAACGCGTCGGCAGTGAGGTGTGTGTGGTTTTAGGGGGGTGACACTGCTGCGGCTCTGCTCCTAAAAACGTGAGATTTTTATGTTACATGGTGTATGTCTGTATTGTTTTCCATCCTGGCTGGTCCTCTTTAACAAAGCTCATTTATATATGTATAATATTGTAAGGCACATTGAACTTTATTAGGGGTTGTTATTAGGTAGATTCATTTATACATAGTTGGGGTAGATATTTATGATATATGGTTTTGAGATATCAAGGGTTATATATACTTTATGTTGCACTTTTTTATAGTTGATTACTTGAAGCAGAAAAGCTAGCTGCCTCTTTTTTACATCTCAGTGTCCCCTTTTTTGTCTCTCCCCCGCCCCCTCTATAATCATTGTTATGTGTTTTTTAATGATTTTAGCGTGTCTTAATGGTGTAGTTTAAATAGATTTATCAAATAAAGTTTGTATATATTTTTGGATACAAATAGTGGTGCCGCTGAATTTGTGGGGATTGTGGGATCCCCAGTTTGGAATAATCATTGGCCTATTTTAATAATGTCTTGACTTGTGTTCAAGAGTCACCAGGAAGACTGGAGAGGCCACAATGCCAGCTGCTCGAGGTTCAGTGTGAGGTCTCCACAGTCACTGATGGTTTGGGGAACTGGCAAAGTCACAGGTCAGGTAGACTTCCTCGTGCTTTGCTCTGCTGACAAGTTTTGCGGAGATGCCGGTTTCCTCTTACATCAGAACTTGGCACCTGCCAAACCTACCAAGATCTGGTTTACTAACCCCAGCGTTACTTTGATTTACTGGCCAGCAAACTCGCCTGACAACACACGCCATAAAGAACTTATGAGAGACACCAGAAACAAAAAAGCCGGAGAGGCAAAAATGGGTCAGGGGATCCGTGGGAATAAGGCAGTGCAGGAAGCCGACAGGGTAAATCCCCCGCTTACTGCCATACCAAAAATCGAGAGAGAAATCCAAGCAACCTTCACAGTCCAGTCCAACTGCAAGAATGAAACTGGCTTGGTCGGAGGCAGCCGCATGTTTATAGGGCCGGGAGGAGCTACACCTTTCAATCTTGCAGTCCACACCCTCCCTGCAGGAATTAACCCTATCGTGAATGAAGCTGACGGCCTGGAATGGATCGGAAGAGAAATGAGGGCTGCTATCAAAGCAACCTGGGCTTCCATAACACCTCAGCAGTGCCGCAGGCTGATCACCTCCACACAGTGTTGATGGTCATTCATGCAAACGGAGCCTAGACCAAGTATGCTGCACATATACTGGACTTTCCTTTCAGTAGGCCAACAATTCTGCATTGAAAATCCACAATGGAAGACTGGAAGAGAGCATGAACCACAAGTGCAGATGTGTGAAACGCACAAGAGGCCAACGAAAACAACATTACTCACCCGGAGCGATCTGTAAAGGAACTTCCTCCTCTTCAATCTTCATGCGTACTTCTCCCTCCTCAGTTGTTACTATAGTGTCTCTGGGGTCTGTAAATAAAAATGAGAGAGACGCCCCTGTACTGAGATCTATGAGACACAACAGAGTGTGGGGAGTGACTGAAACAAGGGCAATGTTTTCTATAGAAGCTTTTGTACTCACCTAGGATGGTCTTCAAAGGGAATCCCTCCTCTTTGGTCTCCTCTATGTCCTTCCCCTCCTCGGTTGTCACTGTAATGTCCCTGGGGTCTGTAAATAAAGAGTGACTCCCCTGTACTGAGATGTATGAGACACACCAGAGTGTGCGAAGTGGCTCAAACAAGGGGAATCTTTTATATGGATGATTTATTACTCACCTGGGATGAACCGTAGAGGAATTTCTTCATCTTTGTCTTTCACGCATATATTTTCTCCATCCTCCTCAGTAGTCAACATAATGTTTCCGGGGTCTGTGAAAAAAAGATGAGACCGACGCCGCCTGTACTGAGATCTATTGCACACACCAGAGCAGCGCTACTCAACTGGCGGACCGGGGTCCGAATGCGTTGTGTTGCCGTGCTCAGCACTGCCCCTTTTACTTGATTTTAGGCCCTAGTCCATCCCTGTACACGACCTGCAAAGAATGCATGGGGTGTGCTGCGGGACAAAGCTGTAGGTTCTGTGGGGCCCAAAAAAAAGCTGTTTCCTCCAGTGCCTAATAAGATAATACTCACAAAGAATGGGGCAATCCATAACACCCCCACTATATACCTGTATACATACAACCGCACAAACCACAAAATTGTGATATAATAATAGCCCTTTATTTCATATTTGGGTATAATTACAATATTGGATCACTCTTCTAAGGTTAAAAACTATATTAAAAACATCAGGCCCCCCGGGTCAATATATCAAGCTCTCAGAGAAAAATAGATAATGAGTCCCTGTGAATCCGTGAACCTACTACCAGTTATACAATAAAGTGCAAATGCAAATTTGGTCTCCTGACCTGACCTGAGGAAGTGATCCAGAGCGGATCACGCAACGCGTCGTTGTCCAGGTGTTGACGGACCCCCGGGGAGCAGCTCTATACATTCGGTGAAGTACTCTTTATATATTTTTAAGTCCCAACTGAATCTCACTCATGTATGTTATTTAAGCAAGTGTTTAGGGGACAAGGTCTCATTCATTCCCATCTAGCACATGGCACTTTATGTTTTTATTGCACTGATATGCAGGTTGCACAGTATCTAACAATTAATGTTGTATATAGCACAGTTCATACCAATTAGCTAATTTGCATTTGCACTTTATTGTATAACTGGTAGTAGGTTCACGGAGTCACAGGGACTCATTATCTATTTTTCTCTGAGAGCTTGATATATTGACCCGGGGGCCTGATGTTTTTAACCCCCCTGGCGTTATGATAGAGGCAAATGTAATGGTAACGAAAGCGTTACCATTACATTTGTCTCTGACGCACGGCTCCGCCCCCATGAGCCTCTGCGGCTCACAGAGACGGAACCCGGAAGTGCGACGGACGCCGCAGCCGCGGCTCTCACCTGCGATCGCAGCGGGGACATCGCTGGATCGCAGGGAGAAGGTAAGGAGACTGCGCCGCCCTGCTCCTCGATCCCGAGCGTGACTCGGGGTTACCGCTACTTACAGCGCAAATTAACCCCGAGTCATGCTCGGGATCACCGCTAAGGAGGTTAATATAGTTTATAACCTTAGAAGAGTGATCCAATATTGTAATTATACCCAAATATGAAATAAAGGGCTATTATTATATCACAATTTTGTGGTTTGTGCGGTTGTATGTATACAGGTATATAGTGGGGGTGTTCTGGATTGCCCCATTCTTTGTGAGTATTGTCTGTCCCATCGGGACCTGTATATAACCGGCACACCCCGATTCAAGTAGTGGTGCGGAGTTACATATAGTTTTCAGTGCCTAATAAGATTCTTGGGGTGGGGCAAGCAGCATTTTTTAGTTTTGCCTGGGGAATCTATACCTCCCCATGCGCTGATTTCTAACTATTGCCCCCCCCCCCCCTTGCAACAGACAGCCCCCTGCCTGGACCTTCACCTCTCACCAGATGCCTGCAATTGGACCTTTACAAGAAGTGGTTGAGTACCCCTGCATCAGAGTGTGCAGTGTGACTGAAACAGGGGGAAAACAAGAGTGCTGAACAGGCAGTGTCCCAAAGCCCCCATGGAATGTTGGAGGTGCAGGAAGGGAAGAGGGGATCTGCTGCACAATTTTTTGGACTTGTTCAAAGCTTAAAAGGGTACCGGGGAGAAGGTCAGGTAAATTGCGAGTAAGGTAGCAGATGCGGAGGTGCCTGATGACATGGTGCTCTGCCTCCTTCACTTGTTGGAGGTCCCGGTTAAGAAATATCGTAAATCCGTGCTATGCCACCTGCTAAATGCGGCTAAGGCCTGCATCCCGCTAGTGTGGAAGTCTGTGGAACCCCCTTCGAGCTTTGGGTTAGGAAAGTGAATGACATAATGAGATTTGAGAACCTTATTTCCTACAGGGAGGATAACCATGAGAGATTTGTAGCGGACCTGGAACCACTGGGTTGAGTATACGAAGTCCCCAGAGGGCAGAGCTTTACTGGGTGCGCCTTAGGGCCTCAAAACCTTTCCCTTCCTCACCCTTTTTTCTTTGTCTTGCTCATCCCACCTTTCCCTGCTGCTTGCACCTCCTTTCTCTCTCTTAATGGTTGTCAAGGTACCGTATGTCCCCAAGGGCGTCAATGGCAGGCATGTGGAGGATGACCCCTGCCGGGTGGAGGTGGGCAATTTGTTTTGTTGTGTGCCCAAACTCAGTGGGTATAGAGAGTTCCGGTGGTCGGAGCCGCTCCTCAGTTGTCACATTTGTCACTAGTGTCTATGGGGTCGGTGAATAAAGAGAGTGACGCCCCTGAGATGTATGAGACACATCAGAGTGTGTGGAGTGACTGAAACAGGGGGAATTTATTTTTTATTTTTTTTTTATAGAGGATTTATTACTCACCTGGGACTAACCGTAGTGGAAATTTTTCTTCTTTCGCACATATGTCTTCTCCATCCTCCTCAGCTGTCACATTTCTCACCATAGTGTTTCCGGGGTCTGTGAAAAAAAGAGGAGAGTGACGCCCCTGTACTGAGATCTATGGGAACTAGAGTGTGCGGGGCGACTTAAACAGGGGAAATCGTTTCTATAGAAGCTTTATTACTCACCTAAACTGATCTGTAACGGGAAACCTTCCTTTTTGGACGCCACCATGTCTTTCTCAGTTGTCACATTTGTCACCATAGTGTCTCTGGGGTCTGCGGATAAAGATGAGAGAGTGATGCCCCTGTACTGAGATCAATGAGACACATGACAGTGTGAGGAGTGACTGAAACCGGGGGAATCGTTTCTATAGAAGCTTTATTACTCACCTAGGCTGATCTGTAAAGGGAATCCCTCCTCTTTGGTCGGCACTATGCCCTTCTCCTCCTCAGTGGTCACATGTGTCACCATAGTGTCTCTGCGGTCTGTGAATAAAGATGAGAGCGACGCTCCTGTACTGAGATCTATGGGAACATCAGAGTGTTCGGGGTAACTAAAACAGGGGGGAATCTTTGCTATAGAAGATAAATAAATCATAAAAGCTAAAGATATCCCATTGATTTCAAGTTTTAAGCACTACTCTGATATTTCTGGGACCAAGCATTAACCCAAAAATAATATAGCAAATCATAGCACGTCAGTATAGTGTGTGCCATAGTATATTTAAAGTGGATAAAAGCCCAGGATTTTGACTATTCTGGGTTTTGGTCCTTTCCCGTGTGAAACCCCCCAGATTGCCGAATCCAACTCACGTCTTCCCGGTCCTACGGCGCATGTGCGTCCGCTCGACCAATCAGCGAGCATCCCCCGCTACACGCTAACAGGGAGCTTGCCTGTTAGAGACCTTCCAGAAGAGCTTTTTCCCCCCCCAGGACACATGTTCCACCTTCCAGAAGAGCTTTTTTCCCCCAGGACACATGTTCCACCTTCCAGAAGAGCTTTTTCCCCCAGGACACAGGTTTCACCTTCCAGAAGAGCTATTTTTCCCAGGACACAGGTTCCACCTTCCAGAAGAGCTATTTTCCCCAGGACACATTTCACATTCCAGAAGAGTTTTTGTTCCCCAGGACACAGGTTCCACCTCCCAGAAGAGTTTTTGTTCCCCAGGACACAGGTTCCACCTTCCAGAAACATTTTTGTTCCCAGGACACAGGTTCCACCTTCCAGAAGATTTTTTTTCTCTGGGACACAGGTTCCACCCTCCAGAAGAACTATTTTCCCCAGGACACATGTTCCACCTCCCAGAAAAGCTTTTCTCCCAGGACACAGGTTCCACCTTCCAGAAGAGCTATTTTCCCCAGGACACAGGTTCCACCTTCCAGAAGATTTTTTTTTTCTTCAGGACACAGGTTCCACCTTCCAGAAGAGCTATTTTCCCCAGGAAACATGTTCCAGCTTCCAGAAAAGCTATTCTCCCCAGGACACAGGTTCCACCTTCCAGAAGAGCTATTTTCCCCAGGAAACATGTTCCAGCTTCCAGAAAAGCTATTCTCCCCAGGACACAGGTTCCACCTTCCAGAAGAGCTATTTTCCCCAGGACACAGGTTCCACCTTCCAGAAGAGCTTTTTTCACCAGGACACAGGTTCCACCTTCCAGAAGAGCTATTTTCACCAGGACACAGGTTCCACCTTCCAGAAGAGCTTTTTTCACCAGGACACAGGTTCCACCTTCCAGAAGAGCTTTTTTCACCAGGACACAGGTTCCACCTTCCAGAAGAGCTTTTTTCACCAGGACACAGGTTCCACCTTCCAGGAGAGCTATTTTTCCCAGGACACAGGTTCCACCTTCCAGAAGAGCTATTTTCCCCAGGACACATTTCACATTCCAGAAGAGTTTTTGTTCCCCAGGACACAGGTTCCACCTCCCAGAAGAGCTTTTTTCACCAGGACACAGGTTCCACCTTCCAGAAGAGCTTTTTTCACCAGGACACATGTTCCACCTTCCAGAAGAGCTTTTTTCACCAGGACACAGGTTCCACCTTCCAGAAGAGCTTTTTTCACCAGGACACAGGTTCCACCTTCCAGAAGAGCTTTTTTCACCAGGACACAGGTTCCACCTTCCAGAAGAGCTTTTTTCCCCAGGACACAGGTTCCACCTTTCAGAAGAGCTATTTTCCCCAGGGCACAGGTTCCACCTTCCAGGAGAGCTATTTCACCCAGGACACAGGTTCCACCTTCCAGAAAAGCTTTTTTCCCTAGGGAACATGTCCCACCTTCCAGATAAGCTTTTTTCCCAATGACACAGGTTCCACCTTCCAGAAAAGCTTTTTTCCCATAAAACCATAAATTCCATCGAGACAAACATGTCAGTTTTGTCCAACTAACTGTGTCCCCCATTCCTTGTCACCTCTTACATACGGTGTGCTTCATCTTAGATCTTACCGCTGTAGTCTCTAGTCAAAGTGAATTTCATGTATATTGCACTAACGTATCTATTCTATTTTCCAAAAGTTCCTTCTCCTCCTCAGTTGTCATATTTGTCATTATAATGTCTCCGGGGTCTATGAATAAAGATGAGAGAGTGACGCCCCCCTGTACTGAGATCTATGCAACATATATTTGTTACTCACCTGGGCTGATCTACAGAGGTTCCTCCACTTGTATCTTCACAATTTTCTCTCCTTCCTTGACCCTCCGTCACATTTCCCGGGCAGGCATCAGCACAGGGCTTACCCGGGTAGGTGCCAGGGCTCCTGAACCTCGGAAGGGCCCACCTCATATGGTCGTCATGTGACACACCTCTTCCCATCAGTGGGTGGGATCATTCCCTCCCTCCTAGACAGCCCCTGTGATGGGAGGAGCTGCTGAGCATCCATCATGGTGTACCCCCTTGTAGAGATCTTGGCGTCTTTCTGTTCAATACTCCGCCTGTAATCAGTTATAGCCCCACCTCTTACCCTGTGATGGGAGGAGCTGCTGAGCCTCCATCATGGTGTCTCCCCTTGTAGAGATCTTGGTGTCCTTCTGCCCAATATAATCAGATATAGCCCCGCCTCTTACCCTGTGATGGGAGGAGCCGCTGAGCCTCCATCATGGTGTCCCCCCTTGTAGAGATCTTGGTGTCCTTCTGCCCAATACTCCCCCTATAATCAGATATAGCCCCGCCTCTTACCCTGTGATGGGAGGAGCTGCTGAGCCTCCATCATGGTGTCTCTCCTGTAGAGATCTTGGTGTCCTCCTGCCCAATACTCCCCCTATAATCAGATATAGCCCCGCCTCTTACCCTGTGATGGGAGGAGCTGCTGAGCCTCCATCATGGTGTCTCTCCTGTAGAGATCTTGGTGTCCTCCTGCCCAATACTCCCCCTATAATCAGAGATAGCCCCGCCTCTTGCCCTGTGATGGGAGGAGCCGCTGAGCCTCCATCATGGTGTCTCTCTTGTAGAGATGTTGGTGTGCTTCTGCCCAATACTCCCCCTATAATCAGATATAGTCCCGCCTCTTACCCTGTGATGGGAGGAGCCGCTGAGCCTCCATCATGGTGTCCCCCCCTGTAGAGATCTTGGTGTCCTCCTGCCCAATACTCCTCCTATAATCAGATATAGCCCCGCCTCTTACCCTGTGATGGGAGGAGCTGCTGAGCCTCCATCATGGTGTCCCCTCTGTAGAGTTTTCGGGGTCCTCTTTCCCAATCCTCGCCCCCTTTCTGTCCGCTGTGTAGGCGTCACTCTGGAAGACCTGAGATGAGAGGTGACATCAGAGATATAGAAGAATCTGGGTGGCGAGATATCCCAGCAGCACACATTTTCCACACAAAAAGTAAAGACTCGAAAAAAGGTAAGGGGGGCAAGAGGTGAAGGTGGACCAAAGCGAAGAAGAGGGTTGAGGAGGCGAAAAGAAAAAAAAACTAGAGAAGAAGAGGTAAGAGGGAGAAAAGGTGGAAGAGGTGAACTTGGACCCAACAGAAGAAGATAGCCAAGAGGCGGGAGAGGGCCAAGGAGGTGAAGAAGGAAAGACTAGAGGAGAGGTAAGGGGGGAGGGGAATAGGTGAAAAAATTGAAGGTGGATCAAAGAGAAGAAGAGAGCCAAGAGATGGGAGAGAGCTGAGGAGGTGAAAAGACTGGAAGACAGGTAAAGGAAGGAATACTTGGAAGGGGTGAAGGTGGACCAAAGAGAGGAAGAGAGCCAAGATGTGGGAGGAAGCCTGAGGAGGTGAAGAAGAAAAGACTAGAAGACAGGTAAGGGGGGGGGGGGATAGGTGGAAGAGGTGAAGGTGAACCAAAGAGAAGAAGAGAGCCAAGAGGTGGGAGAGAGCCAAGGAGGTGAAGAAGAAAAGACTAGAAGATAGGTATAGGGGAGAACAGGTGGAAGAGGTGAAGGTGGATCAAAGAGAAGAAGAGAGCCGAGGAGGTGGTGTAGAAAAGGCTAGAGGACAGGTAAGGGGGAGAAGAGGTGGATGAGATGAAGGTGGACCAAGGAGAGGAAGAGAGACAAAAGGTGGGAGAGAGCCAAGGAGGTGAAGAAGAAAAGACTAGAAGATAGGTATAGGGGAGAATAGGTGAAGGTGGATCAAAGATAGAAAAAGAGCCAAGGGGTGGGGAAGAGCCAAGGAGGAGTCTAGAAGACAGGTAAGTGGGGGGAATAGGTGGAAGAGGTAAAGGTGGATCAAAGAGAGGAAGAGAGCCAAGGAGATGAAGAAGAAATATCTAGAGGACTATCTAGAGGACAGGTAAGGGAATAGGTGGAAGAGGTGAAGGTGGATCAAAGAGCAGAAGATTGCCAGGAGGTGGGAGAGAGACGAGGAGGTGAATAAGAAAAGACTAGAAGACATTAAGGGGGGGGGGAATAGGTGGAAAAGGTGAAGGTAGATCAAAGAGAGGAAGAGAGCCAAGAGGTGGGAGAGAGCCAAGAGGTGGGAGAGAGCCAAGAGGTGGGAGAGAGCCAAGAGGTGGGAGAGAGCCAAGAGGTGGGAGAGAGCCAAGAGGTGGGAGAGAGCCAAGAGGTGGGAGAGAGCCAAGAGGTGGGAAAGAGCCAAGAGGTGGAAGAGAGCCAAGAGGTGGAAGAGAGCCAAGAGGTGGAAGAGAGCCAAGAGGTGGAAGAGAGCCAAGAGGTGGGAGAGAGCCAAGAGGTGGGAGAGAGCCAAGAGGTGGGAGAGAGCCAAGAGGTGGGAGAGAGCCAAGAGGTGGGAGAGAGCCAAGAGGTGGGAAAGAGCCAAGAGGTGGAAGAGAGCCAAGAGGTGGGAGAGAGCCAAGAGGTGGGAGAGAGCCAAGAGGTGGGAGAGAGCCAAGAGGTGGGAGAGAGCCAAGAGGTGGAAGAGAGCCAAGAGGTGGAAGAGAGCCAAGAGGTGGAAGAGAGCCAAGAGGTGGAAGAGAACCGAGGAGGTGAATAAGAAAAGACTAGAAGATAGGTATAGGGGAGAAGAGGGGGAAGAGGTGAAGGTGGATCAAAGAGAGGAAGAGAGCCAAGAGGTGGACGAGAGCCAAGAGGTGGACGAGAGCCAAGAGGTGGACGAGAGCCAAGAGGTGGACGAGAGCCAAGAGGTGGACGAGAGCCAAGAGGTGGACGAGAGCCAAGAGGTGGACGAGAGCCAAGAGGTGGACGAGAGCCAAGAGGTGGACGAGAGCCAAGAGGTGGACGAGAGCCAAGAGGTGGAAGAGAGCCAAGAGGTGGACGAGAGCCAAGAGGTGGACGAGAGCCAAGAGGTGGACGAGAGCCAAGAGGTGGACGAGAGCCAAGAGGTGGACGAGAGCCAAGAGGTGGACGAGAGCCGAGGAGGTGGACGAGAGCCAAGAGGTGGACGAGAGCCAAGAGGTGGACGAGAGCCAAGAGGTGGACGAGAGCCAAGAGGTGGACGAGAGCCAAGAGGTGGACGAGAGCCAAGAGGTGGACGAGAGCCAAGAGGTGGACGAGAGCCAAGAGGTGGACGAGAGCCAAGAGGTGGACGAGAGCCGAGGAGGTGAATAAGAAAAGACTAGAAGATAGGTATAGGGGAGAAGAGGGGGAAGAGGTGAAGGTGGATCAAAGAGAGGAAGAGAGCCAAGAGGTGGGAGAGAGCCAAGAGGTGGACGAGAGCCAAGAGGTGGACGAGAGCCAAGAGGTGGACGAGAGCCAAGAGGTGGACGAGAGCCAAGAGGTGGACGAGAGCCAAGAGGTGGACGAGAGCCAAGAGGTGGACGAGAGCCAAGAGGTGGACGAGAGCCAAGAGGTGGACGAGAGCCAAGAGGTGGACGAGAGCCAAAGAGGTGGAAGAGAGCCAAGAGGTGGGAGAGCGCCAAGAGGTGGGAGAGCGCCAAGAGGTGGGAGAGCGCCAAGAGGTGGGAGAGAGCCAAGAGCTGGGAGAAAGCCAAGAGGTGGGAGAAAGCCGAGGAGGTAAAGAAGAAAAGACTAGAAGATAGGTATAGGGGAGAAGAGGTGGAAGAGGTGAAGGTGGATCAAAGAGAGGAAGAGAGCCAGGAAGAGGAAGAGAGCCAAGAGGTGGGAGAGAGCCAAGAGGTGGGAGAGAGCCAAGAGGTGGGAGAGAGCCAAGAGGTGGGAGAAAGCCAAGAGGTGGGAGAAAGCCAAGAGGAGGGAGAAAGCCAAGAGGAGGGAGAAAGCCAAGAGGAGGGAGAAAGCCGAGGAGGTAAAGAAGAAAAGACTAGAAGATAGGTATAGGGGAGAAGAGGTGGAAGAGGTGAAGGTGGATCAAAGAGAGGAAGAGAGCCAAGAAGAGGAAGAGAGCCAAGAAGAGGAAGAGAGCCAAGAAGAGGAAGAGAGCCAAGAGGTGGGAGAGAGCCAAGAGGTGGGAGAGAGCCAAGAGGTGGGAGAGAGCCAAGAGGTGAGAGAAAGCCGAGGAGGTAAAGAAGAAAAGACTAGAAGATAGGTATAGGGGAGAAGAGGTGAAGGTGGATCAAAGAGAGGAAGAGAGCCAAGAGGTGGGAGAGAGCCAAGAGGTGGGAGAGAGCCAAGAGGTGGGAGAGAGCCAAGAGGTGGGAGAGAGCCAAGAGGTGGGAGAGAGCCAAGAGGTGGGAGAAAGCCGAGGAGGTAAAGAAGAAAAGACTAGAAGATAGGTATAGGGGAGAAGAGGTGGAAGAGGTGAAGGTGGATCAAAGAGAGGAAGAGAGCCAAGAGGTGGGAGAGAGCCAAGAGGAAAGCCAAGAGGTGGGAGAAAGCCAAGAGGTGGGAGAAAGCCAAGAGGTGGGAGAAAGCCAAGAGGTTGGAGAAAGCCAAGAGGTGGGAGAAAGCCAAGAGGTGGGAGAAAGCCAAGAGGTGGGAGAAAGCCAAGAGGTGGGAGAAAGCCAAGAGGTGGGAGAGAGCCAAGAGGTGGGAGAGAGCCAAGAGGTGGGAGAGAGCCGAGGAGGTGAAGAAGAAAACACTAGAGGACAGGTATGGTGGGGAAGAGGTGAGGGTGACCCAAAGACAAAAAAAGAAGAGAAGGAAAGGCTGGAGAGAAAAACAAGGAGCAGAAAAGAGGCAAGGGGGCAGAGAAAAGCAGACGAAGGGGAGACCCCACCTCTTCCTCAGACTCCTCCCCACATGTGCCCGGGAATCCTCCAGCCAAACGTTTCCCAGGCCGGTGACATGAGCCACCTTCCTCCTCACACAGAAGCCCCTCCCCCCTGGCTCTGCCTCAGCATTACTGTTGCACTGTGTTGTGGAGCCCCTTGCCGTGTCCCAGACCCTCCATCTTATTCTGGTCTGGGCTAGGAGAGTGTTCCCAGGAGCATTTGGGCCTCCTCCCATGTTTCTGAGGGCAGAGCAGGCAGAGACGTGTTTCCTCATCACTGATAGACCCCCTTTCAAGTGGACCAAAACCCAGATTCCCGGGGCATCCAAAATCGGGATGTGTGAAACCCTGCAGGTCGCCCCATACACTTACCTTGTTTCCTGGTCCAGTGGCGCATGCGCGAGCAGCATCCCCGCTATCCCTCTAGCAGGGCGCTTGCCTGCGGCAGGCATTTGTGCAGGCACGCTCCTTGTTAGAGGGAAGTGGGGGATGCGGCCGTCAGTGCGCTCTAAGCCCGTGGCCTTAAACCAAGGCTTAGATGACGTGATGTCAGCGGCTCTGAAGCGATGATTGGACAAGCGGCCGCACATGCGCCGTAGGACCGGGAATAGGTGAGGTGCACTCTGCGTTCTGGGGGGTTTCACACAGCGGGGCATCCCCGATCGGGGGAAAGGACCAAAACCCAGGATAGTCAAAATCCTGGGATTTGGTCCACTTTAAAGTGGACCAACACCCAGGGGTGATCGGCCCGGAAATCTATAAGATTCCCGGGCCGATCACCTCCCACCCCGCGGGACATCCGAGATCGGGATGTCCCGCGGGGTGAAACCCCCCAGAAACCCCCAAAACATCTTACCTGATCCGCCGCCGCCTCCCGCGCGAGAGTGAAGCGCGGGCGGCGGAAGCGGCTTGGACGTTCCTGATCCCCGCCTGGACGTTGGCGGGGATTGGCTGCGGCGTTCACGTGGGAGCGTTGAGAGGTGAGTTTTTTGGGGTTTCTGGGGGGTTTCACACAGCGGGGCACCCCCGATCGGGGTGGACCAAAACCCAGGATAGTCAAAATCCTGGGTGTTGGTCCACTTTAATATCACCTCACTCTACAAGGTCCCTCCCCTGAGGAGCTGAACATCTCCCCAGCCTTTGTCCCTGTTAATTGCCCCTGCTCAATAGGCTTGAGGGTGGTGGGACTTCCATTTGCGAAGGCCATCACCACACATCACATCCGGCCTCTGAAGCCGCATATTACAGGTGAAGGGCGGACGGGAGAAAACAGGTTATCTATAGAAATATATGATATAAAACAGGTGGCTCACCTCCACTAACACACACTCACACCCCCGCAGCGCCGCTCTTCCGACACGGCTAGCCCTTCCTAAGGACTAAATACGGGCTACGGCAAAATGGCCGCCGTCGCTGATAAGAACACTGGCTACAGAAAGATGGCGCCTGGTAAGAACCTAGCCTATATATATATAATGTAAAGGGGCGGTGCCGTGCGGAGGTGAAGGCGACGCACGCTTATTGGTCTCGGGCTTCGCCTCTTCCCGCGCATGCGCAGCTTGTTGCTCTGGCTTAGCGGCCTGTCTAGAGATATGCGGAAACTGGATCTGGGAGCGGCGTGTGGCTGGCGGCCATTTTTCTGAAGACCAAGGAGCTGAAGTGAAGGTGTCTCTGGAGTTATCCTGCATGGCTGGAGGTGAGGAAAATGTCCTGCGACTACATTGTGTTACAATAGCAACTCCATATTTTATATATACCAACTTCTGCCCCTCCTCTTGTCTCTCTTATATATCCCCTTTCTTTCTCTCTTTCGCCTCCTCTTGTCTCTCTTCTGCCTCCACTTGTCTCTCCTCATCTGCCTCCTCTTTCTCTCTTCTCCCTCTTCTTGTCTCTCCTCTTCTGCCTCCTCTTGTCTCCTCTTCTGCCTCCTCTTGTCTCTCTTCTGCCCCCTCTTGTCTCTCCTCATCTGCCTCCTCTTTCTCTCTTCTGCCCCCTCTTGTCTCTCTCTTCTGCCTCCTCTTGTCTCTCCTCTTCTGCCCCCTCTTCTCTGTCTTCTGCCTCCTCTTGTCTCTCCTCATCTGCCTCCTCTTGTCTCTCTTCTGCCTCCTCTTCTCTCTCTTCTGCCTCCTCTTGTCTCTCCTCATCTGCCTCCTCTTGTCTCTCTTCTGCCTCCTCTTGTCTCTCTCTTCTGCCCCCTCTTGTCTCTCTTCTGCCCCCTCTTGTCTCTTTCTTCTGCCTCCTCTTGTCTCTCTCTTCTGCCTCCTCTTGTCCCTCTTCTGCCTCCTCTTGTCTCTCTCTTCTGCCTCCTCTTGTCCCTCTTCTGCCTCCTCTTGTCTCTCTCTTCTGCCTCCTCTTGTCTCTCTCTTCTGCCTCCTCTTGTCTCTCTTCTGCCCCCTCTTGTCTCTCTTATGCCTCCTCTTGTCTCTCTTCTGCCTCCTCTTGTCTCTCTTCTGCCTCCTCTTGTCTCTCTTCCGCCTCCTCGTCTCTCTCTTCTGCCCCCTCTTGTCTCTCTTCTGCCTCCTCTTGTCTCTCCTCTTCTGCCTCCTCTTGTCTCTCCTCTTCTGCCTCCTTTTGTCTCTCTTCTGCCTCCTCTTGTCTCTCCTCTTCTGCCCCCTCTTGTCTCTCTTCTGCCTCCTCTTGTCTCTCTTCTGCCCCCTCTTGTCTCTCCTCTTCTGCCTCCTTTTGTCTCTCTTCTGCCTCCTCTTGTCTCTCCTCTTCTGCCCCCTCTTGTCTCTCTTCTGCCCCCTCTTGTCTCTCTTCTGCCTCCTCTTGTCTCTCCTCTTCTGCCTCTTGTCTGTCCTCTTCTGCCTCCTTTTGTCTCTCTTCTGCCTCCTCTTGTCTCTCCTCTTCTGCCCCCTCTTGTCTCTCTTCTGCCCCCTCTTGTCTCTCTCTTCTGCCTCCTCTTGTCTCTCTTCTGCCTCCTCTTGTCTCTTCTCTTCTGCCTCATCTTGTCTCTCCTCTTCTGCCTCCTCTTGTCTCTCTTCTGCCTCCTCTTGTCTCTCTCTTCTACACCCTCTTGTCTCTCTTCTGCTTCTTGTTGTTCTCTTCTTTTGCTCTATCCCCCCCTCCTCCTCCTTGGTTATTTCATTCCCTGGGTCCTGGCTCCAGGGCTGGGGCATATCTGACAAATGCAGCATGGTGGATGCTGGTGGGGTGAGGAGCTGCCCCACTGGGGGTAATAAGGCTCATGGGTTACTTGAAGCAGGGCTGTGTGGAAGCTGCATGAGGAAGCTCTATGATCATGTTGCTACTCATCAGAGGTCACCCTCTTTCCTCCAATCATCACCCACAACCAGACCTGGGGCCCCACCCTAAAAGGTCCAGCATGGCGGTATGAGGGACAAGCTGGTGGCTTTGTGACTGTTGGGTTGGTGACTGATGGGGTATTTGGGGTGTCTGCCACATCCAGTGTTGGCCCTTCAGGAGCTGAGCTGGTATCTGCTGTCTCCATCCCCGTGACCCCGCTTGCCTGTCTGCAGCCCCGTGACCCCGCTTTCCTGTCTCCAGCCCCGTGACCCCGCTTTCCTGTCTCCAGCCCCGTGACCCCGCTTTCCTGTCTCCAGCCCCGTGACCCCGCTTTCCTGTCTCCAGCCCCGTGACCCCGCTTTCCTGTCTCCAGCCCCGTGACCCCACTTTCCTGTCTCCAGCCCCGTGACCCCGCTTTCTTGTCTCCAGTCCCGTGACCCCGCTTTCTTGTCTCCAGTCCCGTGACCCCGCTTTCTTGTCTCCAGTCCCGTGACCCCGCTCGCCTGTCTCCAGCCCGTGACCCCGCTCGCCTGTCTCCAGCCCGTGACCCCGCTCGCCTGTCTCCATCCCCGTGACCCCGCTTTCTTGTCTCCATCCCCGTGACCCCGCTTTCTTGTCTCCAGCCCGTGACCCCGCTCGCCTGTCTCCATCCCCGTGACCCCGCTCGCCTGTCTCCATCCCGTGTCCCTGCTTGCCTGTCTCCTGCCCGTGTCCCTGCTTGCCTGTCTCCTGCCCGTGTCCCTGCTTGCCTGTCTCCTGCCCGTGTCCCTGCTTGCCTGTCTCCAGGCCATGCCCCTGCTTCCTGTGTCCAGCCTGTGACCCTGCCCGTGACCCCGCTTGCCTGTCTCCAGCCCCGTGACCCCGCTTGCCTGTCTCCAGCCCCGTGACCCCGCTTGCCTGTCTCCAGCCCCGTGACCCCGCTTGCCTGTCTCCAGCCCCGTGACCCCGCTTGCCTGTCTCCAGCCCCGTGACCCCGCTTTCCAGTCTCCAGCCCCGTGACCCCGCTTTCCAGTCTCCAGCCCCGTGACCCCGCTTTCCAGTCTCCAGCCCCATGACCCCGCCCACCTGTCTCCAGCCCCGTGACCACGCTTGCCTGTCTTCAGCTTAGATGTGGGAGGAGCAATTCTGGGGCTACATGGTGGAGTAGTCATGTGACACTGCTTTGCTATAGGAAGATTATGAACCTAAAAAATCCTACAGCTGTGCTGCAGAGATAGGAAGATTTGGGGAGCTCAATGTTAGACTCTTACCTGCTCGCCGTTCCGGGTCCCGCGGCGCACTGTTGCGTGGGCCCCAGCGGGCCTCTGCTCGGCGGTCCCCGAGTCGTCCGTCCCCTCGGCGCCCCTGTGGGGTCCGGGGGCTGTCGGCACAGGACGCGGCTGATGGCCGCGTCGCAGCCCGCTCCGCGCGGCGGCGCCGGCCTGCTGGGCTTCCGGGTGGCGTGACGCTGCCTCCTCCGGGCGGGGGCGCGCCTGTCTCACGTCGTGCTCGCGCGCGCGCGCAAGCACGTCTCTCTTATGCCTCCCGGCGGCGCTTCCTCCAGCGCGCCCGCCGGGGGCGAGTGTTAAAGTGACCTATCGGCAGCTGGATCCTGAGATCGGACCCAGGGACTGGTCGGCCTGTCTGGCCTGGGCCGTCCAGCTCCTGGGACCGATCCCATTTTAGTTTGTATGCACCAATCATTGATCTTCCCCCCAATTGCGCCCTTCCCTATTGGCCAGCATTCCCTATAAAGTTTTTCTGCTCCTTCATCCCAGTGCCCGTTATAGCCTTTGGGTTCTGGATGTGCGTTGCAGTGTTTTTTGTGATCATTTGGATATTGGACTTTGACTACCCTTGCTTGCTGCCTGCCCTGACCTTTTGCTTTGCCTGACCACGCCTTTGCCTGACCCTTCTGATACCTCGCTCCGTGACCTCCTGGATTTGACCTCGGCTAGCCTCGACCACCCCTTCGTTACCTCCTTCGGATACCACGCCCCGTGACCTCCTGGTTTGACCTCGGCCTGTAATTCGGACTTCTGCCATCCGGCATCCTCATTCGGGATTCCCTGCCAAACATCTTTCTGCACCTTAAGCCGGTATCCTTTGCGCCTTATAAGTCCTGGGGGCAACCGACTGGGAGAGGCATTACCCGCGTCTCCTACAAGCGGGGGCTTGTCTATAGGCAGAAGTGGCGGCGGAGATTGGGGGATACCAGCTCAAGACAGACGGGTGTTTGGTACAGTCCTGACATTATAACGGGCCAGAAGAATGGACCAAATCCTGGAACAGGTGCAAGCCTTAACAGCGGCGGTGGAGCACCTGGCTCATCGGGTTGCGGCCCAGGAGAACCGTCCTGCTCCTAACGTCCCCAGTCCTCAGGGGACTCCGGCCGCAATGTTTGTGGAACCTAAGATCCCACTTCCTGAAAAATTCCACGGCGACAGGGCAAAATTTGCCAACTTCCGGGACTCTTGTAAATTGTACTTCCAGCTCCGTCCTGTCTCCTCAGGGTCACAAGAGCAAAGGGTCGGCTTGATTGTTTCCCTTCTTCAAGGAGATCCTCAGTCCTGGGCCTTCAGCTTATCCGCTCAGGACCCAATCCGTCTCTCTGTGGATAGCTTTTTTTCTGCGATGGAGGTTCTCTATGATGATCCCGACAAGGGGGCCACAGCTGATGCCAAGTTACGTACTCTTCGCCAGGGACGCCGTCCAGCCGAAGACTACTGCTCAGAATTCCGTCGCTGGGCGGTAGATTCCCGTTGGAACAATCCTGCCCTCTGCGGCCAATTCCGACTAGGATTGGCTGATACCATCAAGGACACCTTGGTGAACTACCCGGAACCTCAGACCCTAGACGAATTAATGCACCTTGCCATCCGCATTGATCGTCGGCTTTGGGAGAGGCGCCTAGAAAAAGGGTCGCATGCCGAGTCTGCTTCAAGGCCTGAGGTCCCAGTCGTACAACCTTCGGAAGAGCCCATGCAACTAGGTGCCACAAGGCTCACTGAAGGCGAGAGGCGACGACGTTTATCCGAGGGGCTTTGTCTGTATTGTGGTGGAACCGGCCACATGGTCAGACTTTGCCCAAATAAACCGTCGGGAAACTCCAGAGCCTAGGGGGTTTCGAGGGGGCCCTCCTAGGCTGTAAGGTATCTCCTCAAGTATCGTCTCCAGTTCTTATTCCAGTTCAGATTAAGATTAATTTCAAGTGTTTGAATCTAAAGGCTCTCCTAGATTCCGGAGCAGCTGGGAACTTCCTAGACTCCGAACTAGCACAGACTTTAGGAATTATGATCCAGCCCTTGCCGACTCCCATCCGGGTTTCAGCCATTGATGGCACCCCAGTGGCCGGAGGTTTAGTTCGGTTCCGAACCCCTCCTATACAAATCAAAGTGGGAGCCAATCATTCTGAAGTTATCAGTTTTTTGGTATTGAGTATGCCTAGTACCCCTTTAATCTTGGGATTGCCATGGCTGCAGCAGCACAATCCCCAAATTGATTGGGTCTCAGGGCAAATCACTAAGTGGGGACGCCAGTGTTTTCAGAGCTGCTTAGAATTTCCACTCAGGGTCGCGCATCTAGCGCCGGTTGGGGTCCCCACTCCATACTTAGAGTTTGCTGACGTCTTTTCTGAAAGGGCGGCAGACAAACTTCCTCCCCATAGACCATGGGATTGCCCTATTGAACTTCTCCCCGGTACCATGCCTCCCAGAGGGAGAATATTTAATTTGACCCGGACTGAAACCCTCGCCATGCGGGAATATATTGCCGAGAACTTAGAGAAGGGGTTTATCCGGCCTTCATCTTCCCCAGCAGGGGCAGGGTTTTTTTTCGTGGAGAAGAAAGATGGGGGACTCCGCCCCTGTATTGATTATCGGGGTTTAAATAACATCACGGTAAAGAATAAGTACCCCCTACCACTTATTGAGGGACTATTTACACAGGTGGTTGGGGCGCAGGTCTTTTCTAAACTCGATCTCCGGGGGGCCTATAACCTCATTAGAATTAGGCAGGGGGACGAGTGGAAGACGGCCTTCAATACCCTTGAAGGGCATTATGAGTATCTAGTAATGCCTTTCGGCCTGTGCAATGCCCCCGCGGTCTTTCAAAGTTTCGTTAATGAAATTTTTAGGGACTATCTTGGTCGCTTTGTGGTCGTTTATTTAGACGACATTTTAATTTTTTCTTCGTCCCTTGATGAACATCGCAAACACGTGTGTTTGGTCTTGCAAAAACTTAGGGAAAACTGTTTATATGCTAAGTTAAAGAAATGTCAATTTGAAGTGTCAGAGGTTCCGTTTCTCGGTTACATTATCTCTAAATCTGGTTTATCCATGGATCAATCTAAGGTGAAGGCAGTCTTAGAATGGGAGCAGCCCAGGGATTTGAAGGGCCTGCAAAGGTTTCTGGGCTTTGCTAATTTCTATAGGAGGTTCATTAAAAATGTTTCTGCCCTTGTTACACCACTAACCAATCTGACCAAGAAAAGCGGGTACCCCTCAGTATGGCCTGTTCAAGCTGTCCAGGCCTTCGAGAATCTTAAAAGGGTGTTTAGTGCCGCTCCCGTCCTAGTCCACCCTGATGAGCAACGACCCTTCCTTGTGGAGGTAGATGCTTCTGAAGTCGCAGTTGGGGCAGTCTTGTCACAGTATTATGGGTCACCTGAACGCCTCCATCCATGTGCCTTCTTTTCCAAGAAATTCTCAGCAGCCGAAAGAAATTACGATATCGGCAATAGGGAATTATTGGCCATCAAGTTAGCCTTTCAGGAATGGAGACACTGGCTGGAGGGGGCTCAGTATCCAGTCACGGTCTTTACGGATCATAAAAATCTAGAATACATTCAATCTGCTAAGAGATTAACTCCTAGACAGGCTCGCTGGTCCTTATTCTTTTCTCGATTTAACTTTTCTATAACCTATAAGCCCGGATCCAAAAACATTAAAGCAGATGCCCTGTCTCGGAGTTTCTCCGCTCCCGACTTACCTGAAAGGTTGGTTTCTCCCATTTTACCCCACTCCCTAGTGGTAGCCGCTATCCAACCCCAACTTCCTGACCTTACTCAGTTCCAGGCCCAAGCTCCTCCTGGGAAACCTGACTCAACCCAGTTTGTGCCTTCTACTTACCGGACTGACTTTTTGTCCCATTTTCATGATACCAAAACAGCGGGTCATCCAGGGGTCAAGAAAACCATTGCTTTATTAACGCGCCAAGTTTGGTGGCCCTCTCTCAGGAGGGACGTTCAAAAATTTGTCTCCACTTGTAAAGTCTGTGCCCGAAGTAAATCTTTGAGGCATTCTCCTGAAGGCCCACTCCTTCCATTATCCATTCCCGCCTCTCCGTGGACCCATCTGGCCATGGATTTTGTTACTGACCTTCCCCCTTCCCAGGGATATACTGTTATTTGGGTAATTGTGGACCGCTTTAGCAAGATGGCTCATTTCGTTCCTTTAAAGAAACTCCCCTCAGCCCAAACATTAGCTCAACTCTTCATCACTCACATTTTTAGAATCCATGGTATTCCCATAGATGTTGTTTCGGATAGGGGGGTCCAGTTTGTCTCCCGGTTTTGGAGGGCTTTCTGTGCTAAGTTGGGTTTCACTGTCTCCCTTTCCTCGGCTTTCCATCCGCAGTCGAATGGACAAACCGAGAGAACGAATCAGTCCTTGGAACAGTATTTGCATTGTTTTACGGCTGATACCCAAACTGACTGGGCCTTCTTCTTACCATTTGCGGAGTTTGCATTTAACAACGCTGCACATTCTTCCACGGGGGTTTCTCCCTTCCATTGTGTTTATGGCAAGGACCTGAAGTTTTCTGCCCTTCCGGACCAACCCTCTAGAGTTCCCTCCGTGGATGAATGGGTTTCCAAATGGCCGGAGGAATGGAATAAGATCCAACAACATCTAACTAAGGCCGCTCTTCAGCAGAAAAAAATTTCAGATCGCAAACGTTCCTCTAACCCTAGTTATAAGGTGGGAGACTGGGTTTGGCTTTCAACTAAGAACTTGGCACTACGCCAGCCCTCCGCTAAGTTAGGACCTAAATTTATTGGTCCCTTCCCCATAGTACGGAAAATTAATCAGGTCACGTTTCAGTTGGCCCTCCCTTCGTCCATGAAGATTTGTAGGTCTTTTCATGTTTCTCTTCTTAAATCTGCTAGAAACCATGAACCCGATAAGCTCCCCGGTCCTGAGTTAGTCGATGGTCATCAGGAATTTGAAGTCGCCCGAATTCTTGACTCCCGCCTTTTTAGGAACTCTCTTCAGTATTTAATTGACTGGAAGGGGTACGGCCCGGAAGAAAGATCTTGGGTTCCAGCCAGAGAGGTTCATGCGCAGAATCTGGTGAAGAGATTTCATAGGGAGAATCCATTGAAACCCAGCTTGGAGGGTCCAGTGGCCCCTCCTCAGGGGGGGGGTAATGTTAGACTCTTACCTGCTCGCCATTCCGGGTCCCGCGGCGCACTGTTGCGTGGGCCCCAGTGGGCCTCTGCTCGGCGGTCCCCGAGTCGTCCGTCCCCTCGGCGCCCCTGTGGGGTCCGGGGGCTGTCGGCACAGGACGCGGCTGATGGCCGCGTCGCAGCCCGCTCCGCGCGGCGGCGCCGGCCTGCTGGGCTTCCGGGTGGCGTGACGCTGCCTCCTCCGGGCGGGGGCGCGCCTGTCTCACGTCGTGCTCGCGCGCGCGCACGTCTCTCTTATGCCTCCCGGCGGCGCTTCCTCCAGCGCGCCCGCCGGGGGCGAGTGTTAAAGTGACCTATCGGCAGCTGGATCCTGGGATCGGACCCAGGGACTGGTCGGCCTGTCTGGCCTGGGCCGTCCAGCTCCTGGGACCGATCCCATTTTAGTTTGTATGCACCAATCATTGATCTTCCCCCCAATTGCGCCCTTCCCTATTGGCCAGCATTCCCTATAAAGTTTTTCTGCTCCTTCATCCCAGTGCCCGTTATAGCCTCTGGGTTCTGGATGTGCGTTGCAGTGTTTTTTGTGATCATTTGGATATTGGACTTTGACTACCCTTGCTTGCTGCCTGCCCTGACCTTTTGCTTTGCCTGACCACGCCTTTGCCTGACCCTTCTGATACCTCACTCCGTGACCTCCTGGATTTGACCTCGGCTAGCCTCGACCACCCCTTCGTTACCTCCTTCGGATACCACGCCCCGTGACCTCCTGGTTTGACCTCGGCCTGTAATTCGGACTTCTGCCATCCGGCATCCTCATTCGGGATTCCCTGCCAAACATCTTTCTGCACCTTAAGCCGGTATCCTTTGCGCCTTATAAGTCCTGGGGGCAACCGACTGGGAGAGGCATTACCCGCGTCTCCTACAAGCGGGGGCTTGTCTATAGGCAGAAGTGGCGGCGGAGATTGGGGGATACCAGCTCAAGACAGACGGGTGTTTGGTACAGTCCTGACACTCAAAGAGGAGGACGTTCCACTACAGATCAGCGCAGGTGAGTAATAAACCTTTTATACGAAGGATCCCACTCTCCCCCTGCTCATTCTCTCCACACAAGCTTTAGTTTGTCTCATATATTTTTTGTAAGACTGGCATCTCTTTCATCTTTAGTCACAGACCCTGGAGACACTATGATGAGACATGTAAAAACAGAGGAGGAGGAGGAAATATTCGTGGAGAATAAAGAGAAAGTTCCTCTTCAAATCAGCCCAGGTGAGTAATAAAATTCTCTCAAATCAAGCCTTCCCCATATTCCGTTTAGTCACTGTCCTATAGATGTCAATACAGGGGCATCACTCTCATCTTTATTCACAGACCCCGGAGACAGGATAGTGACAACCAAGGAGGAGGAGCAGGAAGGAGGGAGACCAAGAAGGAGGAAGTTCCTCTGCAGATGAGCCCAGGTGAGTAATAAACGTATATCGATTATTCCCCCATTTCCCCTTTTCAGTCATCTCACACTCTCTGCTGTGTCTCAAAGATCTCAGTACAGGGGCGTCTCTCATCTTTATTCACAGACCCTGGAGTCATTATAGTGACACATGTGAAAAGTGAGGAGGAGGAAGTATCTGTAAAGAAGGAAGAGGACAAAGTTCTACAGATCAGCCCAGGTGAGTAATAAACCTTCTATAAATAAACATTATTGCTTTAGCACTCATAGACCCAACACGAGCACAGTTTTAACCCTTTAACTGCCGGCCTACCTGGAGATTTTGTCACCCTTTGTTGCCAGACCATTTTGCACTATTTTGCGCTCCACTTGTTCAACTGTGATTTTTGAAGGGATTTCCTAGGAAAGTTATATATTGTTTTTTTCAGCAGAGTCTGGGCTTTAACAGACATTTTAAGTGTATTCTCAATATCTGAAATATGTGCAAAAAAATAAAAAAAAATATTTTTTACAATTTGTAGTGTCTTTTTGTAATAAAAAAAGTTTGTCAATAAAATTTTATTGCGTGTGAAATCCCCAATTTCTCCCGGTTACAGCGGTACCACATATGTATAGGTAGACACCCTTTCCTGCCCAGGAGACTCCCCCAAACTGAAACAGCGCTTTAGGAGATTTTCAGATAAAATACAACTGTGATATGCGCACCTTGCAGTTTTTCAAGAAAAACAACCCTTTACATTTGAAATACCCCCAACAAACTATATATTCTCTGGAAGTACACACCTCAAGCTTTATAGGAGTACCAGGCTTGTTGATATGGGCGTAGTTTCCGGAAGTAATCCCTCAATGAATTCTTTGGTTGCACAGAGTTTCCCTAAAAATGAGTAAAAAAGCAGAATCAAACTCACATTTTCCTAACAAAACAATATGCAAACAAATCAAATCTGAAAAAGCAACATCCCCCGAACGAACAGAACAATACCCAACATGCATAGGTCCTGTCAAGGGAAGAGTTCCCAAACACCCCAAAGTAAAGCATGTTTCAGTTCCACTGACAAAGTGCGCTCCTTGCACTTTTTCTACCAAAACGACCCTTTACAGTTGGAATACCCCCCTACACCATATATTTCCTGAAAGTACACACGTTAAGCTTTCTAAGCGTACCCAGCTTGTTGTAGTGGGCTCATCGTTTTAGAAGTCTGCTTAGCAAAGGCTAAAGTACTTTAAAATACTAGAAAACACCGCACAGTCATCTGGGTGAGCTGGAGATATTGAAACATTGTATTCTAAGTTTTATATGGAGGGGGCAGAGGGAAGAGGGGGCAAACTAACCTACTTTGTACCTAAAAAAACAGGAGAGTTTGGCGGTCCCTAAATAGAAACAATTTTACGATGCAGCAAGGGTGGGCCAATTTACTGAGTTATATAAATCAAAGGATAGACTTCTCTGGGTGGACACTGAACAAGAGCATATGAGAGCCACACCTTTAGAGATTCTTTTAGCAATACCAAGGAAAAAAGACCTGAGATCCCATCAAAGGAAAAAGAGAAATTAATGTTAGACAGGAACCCCTTAAATGTATTGTTGGTAACCCTTCAATAGTTTTGGGGGTTCAAGTTCAGGGTTCAAATGGTGGATTCAAAATGGTTTCACGAGAAAGGCACATTTTTCCCATGCTCGTGACTGGGAGAGTCTTGGGCTGGGACAATTCGAGCAGAGTTACGGGCTGGAAATATATACACATAAGACATACAACCCATCTACACCACCAGAGAGGTAATCTGCCAACCATTGGGGGTTCCACATCTTCAGCCAAGCATCTAATTGTGGAAATTGTAAAATGTAATGCCCAGTCCGCAGACAGACTTACAGTGGGTAAAAGAGGACAGGTACTAGCCAGGAGGGTAACAAATGACCTGAGCCCAGTATTGACAATGGAGGCATTGGGCTCCATTATGCACATCAATGGAACGAGGATCACAGTGGGCTGGAGAACACATGTACAAAGTGATGCAATCATGCAACATGGAGGCGGGGCTACACGTATAATCTTTATCGGGAAGACAAGGGAGGGAATTACCAACACCTGTGAGAGGACAAGGATCAAAAAACAGAACCCAGCGAAAAGTCACATAAAGAAAATTAACACCCTGTCAAACTTCCTGGCTACAACCATGGGTAGGGCTGAGCGGAGTGGGGGCGAAGCAAAGCAAATAAATCCGAAAGTCAAAAGTCAGTCAAAAATCTTGTGGCAGACAGGCAAATCCAAGAATAAGTCAGAGTTCAGGGGCTGGCAGCAAACAGGCAAAGTCCAATGAGAGAATCCAGGAAATCAGATCAGGAACTCAAGTATCAGGAAAACAGAATCCAGGAAGTAAGCCCTCTTCAAACCTTACTTTACCTGGCTCTTTTCAGTTCTTTTCTGTTTTTTTACTCTTTTCTTTAATTGTCTTACTTTTGTTATTCAATAAAGAGTTAGCAATTATCAAGAATATGATGACAGTTAATCAATGTTATTTAAAGGATGAAAAGCTGTATGTTTTTTCATGGCGATTAAGCAATTTTCTCATTGGAAAAAAAGCATTATTAAAAATATTTGAGACATAAACATTTGGTGGAATTTGAAGTAGCTATAGTAGTCATGGGTTTATAAGGAGTATATCAGAGGGCTTATGAACACCATGTTTTGTGGGGGGGGGGGAAGGGGGGGTGTTCTTAGGTCTGGGAGGTACCGAGTAGTTTTGGGCAAGGCGCTTCTGAACCGGAGTTCAGAGAGAAATAAAGAATAAGTTTGGGTTGGTCCCCCTTAGAGTGGTGTCTTCAGGGTCTTACGTAATTGCCCTGTGTGGCACCCTCTAAGCGGGTTCCAGGTGCGCCTTGTTGTTTCCCATTAAAGGTTGCTTTTGTTGAATTTTTAAATGCAATAAGCAGTTTTTATTCTTAGCAATTACATCTACATTTTCATAAGCAATACAAAATACAAAAAATATATAAGAAATATAATAAACTAAGCATATAACGGTAGAAAAACAAAAAGGAAAATATTTTACAATATATACTATATACAAAGGGTTTCTTTTCACCGATTATTTTGGTGAGCAGCCCTTAATTCAGGGTTGTTTCTCTGTTTACTCTCCTGTTTATAACAGGTATATTGGGTTTATAGTCCCTTGTTTGTAGCAAGTGTTGTTTGTAGCAGGAATGTTGGGCTTGTGATCCCTCTTTTGTAGCAAGTAAAATAGGTTTGCATGTAATCCCTCGTTTGTAGCAAGTGAGGTAAATTTGCATACGCGTTTCGCTCTAACGGCTTCTTCAGTGCGTTTAGGTCTGCATGAAGATTGTATAGGGATGAGTAATCGATGCCCAGCGAAGGTATATGTTTTTTTGTGATATAATTTTTGTTTTATGTTACTCACTGTGAACCATTCGGGAACTGCCTTCCTCAGTCCTTTCAGTGCGTTTAGGTCTGCATGAAGATTATGCAGGGATGAGTAATGGATGCCCAGCGAAGGTATATGTTTTTTGTGATATAATTTTTGTTTTATGTTACTCACTGTGAACCATTCGGGAACTGCCTTCCTCAGTCCTTTCAGTGCGTTTAGGTCTACATGAAGATTATGCAGGGATGAGTAATGGATGCCCAGCGAAGGTATATGTTTTTTGCGATATAATTTTTGCTTTATGTTACTCACTGTGAACCATTCGGGAACTGCCTTCCTCAGTCCTTTCATTACTGTGTGGGGGGAATGTCCTGTGAAAATATTTCTAGGTCAGTGTCTGGACCTCGCTTTTGTTGGTTAGCACATTATTGTATGTGATGGTGTTAGTACCTTGTAAATGGAATCCGCTTCTACAGGCTCATCCGGTTCCCCAGATTGGAAAAGCGGGGAGGTTTTCTTATCTTTTCGGACTCTGTATTTAGGTCCCACGTGCTTTCAGCGTGGTCTGCGTCTTGTAGCTGTGCTTAATGGGGGGCCTGCGGTGCGTGCTCCTTTTTATGGGCAGCGCGCCTAGATTGGGGGCTGTTTTCCCTGTTGGTGGGGTCCCTCCCACCAAATCCCTCCCACCAACAGGGAAAACAGCCCCCAATCTAGGCGCGCTGCCCATAAAAAGGAGCATGCACCGCCAGCCCCCCTATTAAGCACAGCTACAAGACGCAGACCACGCTGAAAGCACGTGGGACCTAAATACAGAGTCCGAAAAGATAAGAAAACCTCCCCGCTTTTCCAATCTGGGGAACCGGATGAGCCTGTAGAAGCGGATTCCATTTACAAGGTACTAACACCATCACATACAATAATGTGCTAACCAACAAAAGCGAGGTCCAGACACTGACCTAGAAATATTTTCACAGGACATTCCCCCCACACAGTAATGAAAGGACTGAGGAAGGCAGTTCCCGAATGGTTCACAGTGAGTAACATAAAGCAAAAATTATATCACAAAAAACATATACCTTCGCTGGGCATCCATTACTCATCCCTGCATAATCTTCATGTAGACCTAAACGCACTGAAAGGACTGAGGAAGGCAGTTCCCGAATGGTTCACAGTGAGTAACATAAAACAAAAATTATATCACAAAAAAACATATACCTTCGCTGGGCATCGATTACTCATCCCTATATAATCTTCATGCAGACCTAAACGCACTGAAGAAGCCGTTAGAGCGAAACGCGTATGCAAATTTACCTCACTTGCTACAAACGAGGGATTACATGCAAACCTATTTTACTTGCTACAAAAGAGGGATCACAAGCCCAACATTCCTGCTACAAACAACACTTGCTACAAACAAGGGACTATAAACCCAATATACCTGTTATAAACAGGAGAGTAAACAGAGAAACAACCCTGAATTAAGGGCTGCTCACCAAAATAATCGGTGAAAAGAAACCCTTTGTATATAGTATATATTGTAAAATATTTTCCTTTTTGTTTTTCTACCGTTATATGCTTAGTTTATTATATTTCTTATATATTTTTTGTATTTTGTATTGCTTATGAAAATGTAGATGTAATTGCTAAGAATAAAAACTGCTTATTGCATTTAAAAATTCAACAAAAGCAACCTTTAATGGGAAACAACAAGGCGCACCTGGAACCCGCTTAGAGGGTGCCACACAGGGCAATTACGTAAGACCCTGAAGACACCACTCTAAGGGGGACCAACCCAAACTTATTCTTATGAACACCATCCTGGGGTTCACAGTCAGTTTGCTAGAGTGTCTTGTGCAGAACTGTAATCCACAAATAACATTTTGATGTCATTTTCTCTTTACCCAGTTTGGTATTTATGGGTAGTGCAATTGGGTTTAGGTTAGCAGAAATATATGAGATTCCTAACTCTCGCTGCACTTCACCTAGAAGTCTCATTTAGGCAAGTGGGTTATGGTTTATTTGGGACAGGTACAATGATAAAGTTTTTAAAGCACCCAGGAACCACACGCTTTGACGGAGAGAGATTACATATTTTAGCAAATACATCAGCAAGGTGATGTGACTTATGCTCTGGGGACCGGCCCTGAAACGCCATCTGGTCCTGGTGCTTTCCCTTATGTTCACTCTCTTTAGGGCTTCCCTCACATCATCCTCTGTGATAGTGAAGGGACCTCCCTCCCTTCTGTTCAATTTCCAGTGTTATTGGCCATATTGGTGCTAATAGAAGCGCTGTTTGTGGCATTAACCCTTCTAGTGCCAGCTACGTGAGACTCACGTAGCTGACTTTAAACCCCCATAAAAAAAAACTATAAAAGATACAGACTTACCTGACCCCTCGTTTGATAGTGCCAGCGATTCTCTTCAAGAATCAGCTGTTTGATTTCCCCCCCGGGCCTCTGATCTTCAGGAAGGGGCCCGGAATAGCCCCCCCACCATCTGAAAGAAAAAAAAATAATAATGACACAAACTCACCTCGTAGCCCGATCGCTCTCCCCGGGTCTTCTCTTCACCAGGGGGGGCTCCGATCCCCCCCCCCTGGACTTACCACTTTTCAGGTGAGGACCCAGCAACGGGCCCTCACCGTCCTCTTTGTCCGGCGCTGGCCCCGCCCACTTGTGGGAGGAGCTGGATGACGTCATCCAGCTCCTCTATACCGGCACCCAGGCTCAGACTGTCACTTGTCGGTAGCTATCGGAGCAGGGAGGGTGGCAGGCAGGGAGGCTCTGATCTCCCTGCCTCCCACCCTCCCTGCTCCGATCACTACCGACAAGTGTCATCTGCAGCGGCGCGGGACACGGGATCAGAGGTAAGTATAAGCAAATATGGATTTCTCCCTGTGAAGTGTTTTCTAAAGGGAGGCTGGCTGCTTCCCAGGTGAGTAGCTCTCAGATATTTGTCTGCATTGCATGTCCCAACTTTGGGGACTCAGAATTAAGAGTAGGGACCACACTAAACACAGAGTGCCTTGCCGGGGCATTGTGGCTTCCACATGTATCTGCAGATATATGCAACCAAATCTCTGTCTTTCCACATAGCTAGACATGTTTGTTGCTTGATATTTAGTTGATGAGAGGGTTAAACTGGGCGGTAAATTAGTTCCCAGGCCCTGAATAATAATGTTGATAATTTTGTATAAATAGTGATTGAGCTGCTCCCACCCCCCTTTGTTCATAAGTATAAGTAAAAACAAGAATAATAAAGAATTTTGTGTCTGTGTCTTTTTTTACTTTTAACTATTTGTGAACTGGTAAGGGGTCCATGAGACCCCTTATACCAGTTCACAAGGCTCTGGGGCTGGCAATCACCTGCGGCTAACAGGTGACTTGCCATAACCCCAGCCCCCCCATTACCTGCCTCCCCAACGGCCAGGGGGGGGCAGAAGGGCCCGGGCCACTTAGTGGCTATGTGGGCTAGTAGCCTGCAGGGCCAGGGGCCACCAACGCTGGCCCCTGCGCCCTGTTCTACAAGCCCCCATAGCTGGTCCGGGTCAGTAATGCTGGGTAAGGGGGACCCTACGTCATTTTTTGGGGGGATTTTAAGGGTGGGGGGACCCTATGTCATTTTTTTTTTTAAGTTAACCCCTTACAACTATGCAATCATATTGCATAGTTGTATCCTATCTGAAATCTCCTAAACTGCTGTTTCAGTTTGGGGAAGTTTCCTGGGCAGGAAAGGGTGTATACCAATACATATGTGGTACCTTTGTAACCGGGAGAAATAGGGCTTTCACACGCAATAATATTTTATTAACAAACTTACATTTTTTATTACAAAAAAAACTACAAATTGTATTTTTTTTATATTTTTTTTATTTTTTGCACATATTTCACCCAAAAGTATTGAGAATACACTAAAAAAAAGGCAAAACAAGACATTTCATGTTGAAGCCCAGACCAAAAAAATAGTATATAATTTTCCTGGAAAATCCCTGGAAATCCCTTCAAAAATCAAGGTTGAACACGTGTAGCGCAAAAACGTGAAAAGTAGTCTGGCAACAGAGTGTGACAAAAAATCTAGGTAGGCTGGCACTTAAAGGGTGAAACTATTCAGCTCGTCTTACAGAGATATGTTGGGGCATTCAAAATTGGGATCCCCCGTGGTGTGAAACCCCCAGGTCGCTGGTTACACTTACCTGAATTCCGGTCCAACTACGCATGCTCGGGCCGTGGCCGCATCCTCGGCATCCCTCTAGCAGGGCACATACCTGCACCAGCCATTCGTGAATGGCCGATGCGGGCGCGCTCCCTGTTAGAGGGAAGCACGATATGCGGCTGCCAGCACGCTCGGAACCGCTAAGCTAGGACGTCTCTTAGCTCAGCGACTCCGAGCGCGCTGATTGGACAAGCGACCATGCATGCGCCGTAGGACCGCGGTGAGGTGAGTTGCAGCTGGTGATCTGGGGGGTTTTACATAGCGAAGCACCCCCGATCGGGGTGCTCCAGGGGAAGTGGACCAAAACCCAGGCTGGTCAAAATTCTTGGTTTTGGTCCACTTTTAAGTTCTAGTTTCCTGCAATGGTGGCACTTTTTCACAGCCTTCCTTACCTAGGTTAGGGTGCAGCCTTATGTTCTGTCATGACCCCAGTGGTGAGTCCAGTATTGTAGGCGCTGGTGAGTGATTTCAGAGCATCTTGGGTTTATCCACCCCTGGCATCTGGTTATATACCTACATGGATGTATGTAAGACATTTGTCAAATGTGTTAGTGAATAACTTCCTAATACTAATCAGAACTTCATTTGTAATCACAATGATAAATTAAAAAATAGTGTCAGGCTAGCTAATGGAGATGGCCTCCAAGGTCCTAATACAGACATGCCCTTACTCATATACAATGCAAACCTTTTGGGTGGTAAAGATCTTTTTCATATGAAATATGTCCTGTTCACTTTTGTATATTTAAGTCTGTATTAGGACCCTGAATGCCATCTCCATTAGGGTTTAAGTTGTTTGCAATGGATTGTAGGATGTTCTGCTCTAAATTTGACTATTTACTGCTCTTCTTCTTTTCTCTTCTGTCCCCCTGCCGGGCACTGCCTACCTCTAGTCTAGGCCAGGTCTCTGCTGTACTTTTAGGGCTCCTCAGGGCCCCTCCACTGTCTCCTAGATGGTGGAGGCATCAAAAGAAGATACTACCACCACCATCTGGCTCCAAATGGGAGCTCCCCTCCTTCCCTTCCGGTTGCTAGCCGGGAGCCTTTTATACTTCCAAGGTGGAGGCTCCAGATATGCTCTGCCTCTCCATATAAAAGCTCTGTTCCCTGGCTTGTCACTTATTCCCTGGCTAGAAGCTGGTATGGAAACAGTGTTACCCTTCTTTCCAAAAGCTTGCTGAGCATCTGTTAGACACCCCACCGGCATCTTTTTAAATGATGCAGTGTGGGGCAGAGGATGGAAATAGGGATGTATAGGTTAATTATTACTAATATTAATATCATGTGGTATTAATAATATTATTGTGGGTCCAAAAAAACCCAATATCAGTTCAAAGGGCAGGGTGACTTTGTTATATCGCCCACGATATAAGAGCTGGAATGATGAAAGGGTTATCCATGCCTACTAATGGGAGAAGGAAAAAGTTATTACCTTCGTGATTAGGGGTGGGATGGAGGTTAACTGTATGGCCCATGGAAATTAGAGGCGCTTTGATGTCTAGGGGGCATCCCAAACGGGTGCAATGGCAGTAGAATGCATTCAAATGGTTTATCCTTGCTGAAAAATAATAGATTGATACATTATATCAATGTAACTTAAAGAAAGTTTATAAAAAAAGGAAAGTAATCTATTTTTTCGTTTAGTCCCCTTGGTTACTTAGTCTGAAGAGTATGAATCCAATGATCTCCCGGCAGAGAAGAGCTGTATTGCTGTTGCCCCCTCTAGATCATGATTGGACCTGTTCTATTGCTTGGAAACATCATTGGGAAATTTGATGCCCAGTTTCAATACAGTGTCGGGTCATAGGGGATTCAAGATCAGTTCTCCGTATTGTGCTTCGATGCTCGCTGGTGCCCTGGTGGTTTTACCCACATAGTCAAGGCCACACATGGGCACTTGATGAACTAGACACCGTTGAAATGTAGAAAGGTGTTCCTATCTGTTTTTTTTTTGTATGGATCGGTTAAATGATACTATCCTTAATGGAGACCTGAACATCCAAGAAGTGCACCTGTGTGTGGCTATAGTCCAAGGTGAAACTAATAGTTAAGCCAGGCTACAAATTCATGTAAAGCATCCTCGGAGCCTTGCCAAAAAAAGAAAATTATGTCTATATAGCGTACCCAATAGAGTACCTGTGATTCGAATGCTGCATCGGTATAAACTTGGGGTCTTTCAAGTGGTCCATGTATAGGTTAGCATATGAAGGTGCCACATTCGAGCCCATGGCTGTCCCTTGGAGCTGTAGGTTGTAGTCGGTGCCATATCTAAAGTAGTTGCTGGTCAGTACAATTGTGAGTAGGTCAAGACCAAATTGGTTAAATTCAGGGGTATTGCCAGTGTCCTGTAGGACCGGGATATGGTTGCTAGGCCTAAGTAGTGTGGTATAGCAGTATACAGGGATGCTACATCCATGCTACACAAAATGTTCTGTGTTGGTAGCTGACCCAAGGGGCTGATCTTATTGAGGAAGTCACCTGTGCCTAGTAAGTAGGATCTAGTGGCCAGTACTCTCGTTTGTAAGACTTTATCAAGAAATGTAGCTATATTCTGAAAGACGGATTTGGTTCCTACCACTATGGTACGACCGGTTGTATGTGTAGGGTGTTTATAGATCTTAGGTAGGATGTAGAAAACAGGAGTGTGCCAACATATAATCATCATGTAGGTTTTTATTAGCAATGAACTTATTATTGTAAGCCTGATCTACAAGGGAGTCTGTTTCAAGCTTCACCTGTGGTAAAATATCCCTGTCCAATTTTTGATTGTTGTTAAGTTGTGATCTAACAGTCATGTCATAGTAGGAACGGTCAAGAACAACCATGGCGCCCCCCTTGTCAGCCGGTTTATTTATTTATGATCATATGATCATAAATGGTTATCTGGATTCTCCATTGTGGGGGCTGTGAATGTAAAAAAAATATTTTTTTAAAAACGTTCTAAAGAATCTATGCAATTAAATTTCTGTGTCAGACCTTTGAGTACCTGCAGTTCCTTAGGTGTCAGTTCCCTGCTCGAAAGATTCACCACTAGGTTTTCAGGTTCAGCTGGCTGCAGGTGATCATCTGACTGGGTGCATCTCTTGCCCCTCCTCAACCTTTTCTTCCGTGGTACGGATAGGTTTGGGATGTCTCTAAAAAATGTGGTCGCTGGGAATAAGAGCTACTAGAGTCACTGTCTACCAGTTGGGCACTATTGGGTTTATGTCCCCCTGCGGGCCTCCCTCCAAGTGTAGACCTGATCCTCCCTGTAGTCTTGAGTATCTCTTGGAAATGTATTTAGTTTAAAATTAAGTGTGTCTGTTTTGTACTTGATGAGTTGTAAATTGACCTCCTCCAAGTAGGGCTTCAAATCAGTCTGATATGTCTCTCCAATTGTAATTGTGATTCCCGTATAGAGGACTCAGTCTCTGAGATTTGTGATTGTATTCCCTCAATTGTCAGGGCTATAAGATCTAGGCTGCATTTGTTCAAAATTCTGAACCATTTGTTGCAGAACTCTTTGTCCTCATGGTAAAAAGTGGGACAAATAGCCAGACATAGCCCTCTGGGTATCCGTTCACCCTCAGATATTCCAATAATGTCAGCGAATGCAGCTGGTATTGTATCAATTATTCAGATTGATATAATACAATTTTTTGCATGCGTCATGGATTGTACTCGGCCAAGGAGACTGGATGCACAGTGATAAATCAACCCTGATGTCTATTGCTTATATTAAATGTTTTTATGTGATTTCAGCTTTATGTCCAGTTTGAGAAATAGAGCAAATTTACAATTTAACTTTCTGTATTTTCGTCTAATTTCCTTTCTTCTTCAGGTAGAGGATCTAGCCAAAATGCTGTTAACTCTCCAGATGATAAAACAGAAGATGACACCACAGCAAAGGCTATGGGTGGCCTGACTTCCTCAGACCACTATGTGCATCCTGCACATATATTCTCTTACCCCTCTACACAGGAGTGTTATATTGATGTCCTCACCCATCATACAGCTCATAGTTTCAAGAAGCCATACTCCTGTTCTGAATGTGGGAAAGGTTTTCGCGGGAAAGTACACCTTATCAGACATGAAAGGGTTCATACAGGGGAGAAGCCATATTCATGTTCTGAATGTAGGAAACGTTTTTCTTCGAAATCATACCTTATCAGTCATGCAAGGGTTCATACAGGAGAAACAACATATTCCTGTTCTGAATGTGGGAAAGGTTTTTCTCTGAAATCACACCTTATCAGACACAAAAGAGTTCATACAGGGGAGAAGCCATTTTGCTGTTCTGAATGTGGTAAATGTTTTGCTGTGAAATCACACCTTATCAGACACGAAAGGGTTCATACAGGGGAGAAGCCATATTGTTGTTCTGAATGTGGGAAATGTTTTTCTGTGAAATCACATCTTATCACACATGAAAGAGTTCATACAGGGGAGAAGCCATATTTATGTTCTGAATGTGGGAAAGGGTTTTCTCAGCAATCAACCCTAATCAGTCATGAAAGGGTTCATACAGGGGAGACAAAATATTCATGTTCTGAATGTGGGAAATGTTTTCCTGGGAAAGCACATCTTATCAGACACAAAAGAGTTCATACAGGGGAGAAACCATACTCCTGTTTTGAATGTGGGAAATGTTTTTCTCTCAAATCACACCTCATCAGACACGAAAGAATTCATACAGGGGAGAAGCCATATTGCCATTCTGAATTTGGGAAATATTTCTCTCGCAAATCAGCCCTTATCAGTCATGAAAAGGTACATCCAGGGGAGACAACATATTCATGTTCTGAATGTGGGAAATGTTTTCCTGGGAAAGTACATCTTATCAGACATAAAAGAGTTCATACAGTTGTGGCTTCGTGATCTTATTCTAAAATATGGGAAATGTTTTTAGTAACTGTTTCACATAATGAAATGAATTGTAAAGACCTGTTATCAAGCTGAGGTCATGTAATTATAAGAATTGTTGCGATATAAATTATTTCAACAGATGAATAAGGTTAATTATCAGATTTAGGTTCTTATGAAGCGTATGAGGTGGATATTCAGCAAACCATGTTTAATGGTGATAAACAGAAACAAGTATACATAGAACACACCAACCAGGCTGCTGTACAAATACACACGTGAACATAATAACATACATGTGCTAAGGTAACTGTACAGGAATACGGGTGAACACTACATGCTATGAAATGATAAACCCGGAAAACATAAACACACTGCTGTACATATACACAGGTGGAGTCTGCAAACATACATGCATAGGAATCCAATTAAAGTCCAAAAGCAGATACAAGGCTTAGACAGGGAAAGCAGATAACAAGGCTGTGGCAGGAGTCCTGGGTTCTGGGTTCAGAGTCTGGATCTGGGTCCGGGTAGAAAGACAATGCAAAGCTGATCCACCGGCTGCAGGGGTGGATCAGCTTATAAAGGCCAGGAAGTGACACAGGTGCTGGCTAATTACTTACATCTCTGCAGGAGAGGGCTACCTGCTGGTGGAGCATATAGCAGGGAAAAGTTCAGGAAAGGGAGCCAGCCAAAAGCAGTACAGAACAGATGCATGCTTCCATGTTGCAGAGGAACTCCAGACCTGACAATAAGCAGGTAGGGGTTTTACAAGGCCAGTGTATGTCAGAAGCAAAAACGGGAACACAGAGGTGAATTTTTTGGGGCTGCATTCTATGCTCCTTTTTTACCTAACTCCTAGGAAGAAATACACTGCTTGGCCAAGTAAAGGTCACCACCTGAATGTAACTAGGTAAGAGCACCATTGAATATAGACACACCCTGTGGTTGTGTAATGGATCTATAAATCTGTTTCAGAAGGCTCAAATTATTGGCATGCGTCAAGCAGAGAATACATTTAAGGAGATTGCTGAAACTGCTAAGATCAAGTTAAGAAAACAATAAAAAAGCAGAACAGTGAGTGAAAGCAAGAACATTTTCACATAAACAATGCAAAGCGAACTTAAGGGATTGGGACTAAACAGGGGCATAACGATTGTATGCAAATTCAAAAAAGAGGGTATAACCGCACAAGAGTCCAGTTAGGGTGCAAGACCTGGGGGAGTCCCAAAACCCCACTCAGTATTGAGAAAAATATAACAGTTGGTCAGCACTCCTTAAAATGCAATACTTTAATACAAAGTGAGTAAAAGCATCCATATGATCCAAAAACAGAGACAGCTTAAAAACATGTAACAGAACCCAGATGGAAGTGTAGAATCTCACGTGCTTACTAACGCGTTTCGGACGCTGGAGGGTCCTTAGTCATAGATAAATGAGATACTACACACGAAGATATATATAACAAACATAATCAAGGCTTACCTTAACCCGGTGTGTGTATCAAACGAGAGGGCCACATCCTCCAGCCGCGCGAGTGCCCATATTAAAAATCCAGTATGCTTCCCGTGCCAGAAGTTTTCGCCTCATGTCACCCCCTCTAGGACCCAAAGTGACCCTTTCAATAGCACTGATTTTTAAAGACACCTCCTCCCCTATATGGTGAGAGTTGAAGTGCTTGGCCACGTTAGAAATACCTATGGTATTGGATTTACCAAAACCCTGTAGATGTTCGGAAATTCTAACTTTAAGTTTAAGATTTTTAATATGGGCACTCGTTCCCCCCAGGGCCTGAATTATAGGTGGGACATATCGTATATAACAGATAGATAGTGATCTAGACTGAGTCCACAGTTTGCTTGTTTGTTTAATTTTCTGGTTTGGTCACTTTAATTAATCTATTCAGTAATTTGATTGTAAGGTCTGATCGCCAATCTGTGGATCCATATTGCTATACGTTATAGACAGTCCAGATATGTGTGCTCCATAAATGAGGCCACTTAGTTCATTGACTCCCTACTATTTCTTTATATTGTTATATGGTTTAGATATGCTTTAGGGTTGTATCCTATTTATGGGGCTACATATCCTGAATATCTTCTATTATTGTCCCGAATTTTATGGGTCTTTATCATCTTGTATTCCTCTGAGTATGAATACCCCTGATGGGTGTCTAGTTAATTGTATGTTCTACATATATCCTATACTGGGTTTATATATATATTTTTTTGGGCTGGTACGCCGTTGCTTTTATTAACATTTGTAGACGTAAGTGCATGGTTTTCCGGCGGTGTGAACATGCATTATATTAACATGTATCTGTTACATTGTGAGGCATTATATATATGCATTTATGTGCCACAACGATAATTTGTGTTTTGATCACGCTTTATTGTTTTCACATGTTCCCCCTGTGTGTTTCTTTCTGGCGGCCCGTGCTCTCCGTTGCGTGCGGTGGCGTCCTGGTTGCCTTGGAGACCGCCCGGGTTTGCGGTCATGTGGTCCGCCGTGTGGCGCTTCCTCCCAGTGTTTGAGCCTATGCCCCCTTTCATTGGCCTGCGTGCCTGTCAGGTGGGCGGGCTCTCGCTGGATTGGCTGCGCGTACCGGTGGTTCCCGGATGTTGCGGCCTGAGTGGTTTCCGGGCGGCGGGAGCGCCGCGCGCGCGGCTGGAGGATGCGGCCCTCTCGTTTGATACACACACCGGGTTAAGGTAAGCCTTGATTATGTTTGTTATATATATCTTCGTGTGTAGTATCTCATTTATCTATGACTAAGGACCCTCCCGCGTCCGAAACGCATTAGTAAGCACGTGAGATTCTACACTTCCATCTGGGTTCTGTTACATGTTTTTAAGCTGTCTCTGTTTTTGGATCATATGGATGCTTTTACTCACTTTGTATTAAAGTATTGCATTTTAAGGAGTGCTGACCAACTGTTATATTTTTCGCATAACGATTGTACTTTGGAGCAATGGAAAATGTTGTCGGGCCCAGATTTACCCTGTTCTAGAATGATGGATGCATCAGGGTAGGAAGCGAGGCTGAAGTGATTGATCCATCATGCCGAGTGCCTACAGTGCATGCCTATGGGGAGCATTGCTATGACCTTTGATTTCTGCAGTTGGTCAGGTCTAGGTTCAGCATGTTATGTGCCCGACTAATAAGGTCAGCTGACTAGTTGAATAACCACATTATTTCATCTATTGATTTAGATTTTTTCTTGTCTGATGGCACAATGGGCATATTCCAAGTTGACCCATCATGGAATCATGGGACTCATCAGGCTCAAATTGTGAAAGAGTGGTTCAGGGAGCATAAGACATTATTATTAAACATGGATTGGCCACCAATGTTCAGACCTGAACTCCATTAAGAATCTTTCGGATGTGCTGTAGAAAACATCATTAATACCAGGTTTTGGGGAGAAATTAATGACAGAAATGATGCCATAGTAAATGCGTGCTAGAATCAAAACTATAGGCAGTTCAATGAAATGTTAGTGTGCAACGTTATTCTTAGTATACAGTACGTCCTGCTCCAAATCTGATTCTTACACTTGGGATATACTCCGCCAGATGGCGCTGGACTGCAGAGACATCGAAAATAGGCTCCTCCCGGCCCCTCAAATACCCGGGGACCTCCCACAAATCCCCAGAATTTCTCTGCAGTCTGGCTGCGAAGGACGAGAAATGGCTCTCTACTCGCAGGTGAGCGGGGCTATTAGCCTGCAGCCCTGTAGGACTATTCCCACCCGTTCCACTAGTAATATGCCTCCCAGCCTTGGCTGCGCTGGTCGGGTAAAGGTAGGCAGCACCACTGTTAGGTGCTTAGGAGCGCTGCTTCACCGCAATCCCCCACCAAAGGGTAGGCAGTTCAGGCTTATGGTGAGCCTCTATGGGATGCCCCTCCCGCACTAGTGCCCCCTTGCCCCTGCCCATCGGTGGGCCCTGTTTAAGTGGCCGCTGTCCTCCCTCATCCTCCTTGTAGCCTTCGGGGGAAAAGAGGGGGGGTTGTGTGTAAATGTGTATGCTATGCATTCTGTGTTTTACACTCTTTTTCCATTCTGTTTAGTCTTGTGTCAGCCGCCGCGCTGACTTGCCTTTACTGTCTTTTTAAAATTGCTGCCGCCGCGCGCTGACTTGGTTCTGTCTTTGGCGGCGGCATTACCTCAGGCGCTGGTGCGCCGTCATTGGCTGCTTGCACGCTCTGGCTTCGCGCTCTTCGGGGGGGGACCCGTCTATGGCGCGCTCCGCATCATCGCTGATACCGGCCCGCCCCTCGAGGTATACCGACGCCATCTTTAACCTGCTTGGTTGGCCCATGCATGACGGAACCCTACCGACCGCGGTCCGTAAGTGCCCTCGCGGGCGGCTTTATATCTTTCACTTTTGTTACGGTGTGCTTACAGGTCTTGTCTGCTTATGTCTTTCAGGCGGGGCGAACCCTTTTGGCTTCTCCCGGTATTAGTATATAACTTGTAGGCTTTGAAAAAATAATACTCCCACTTCCCTAGCGGGTTATTGCTATATAGCGTTATTCCCTATCATCGTAAAGTGCCGCTATAATCACCATATGGAGGCATCCCAGGATAATGTGACCGGGGTCCCTTCGGGACAAGACCGGCTGTGTGTAGCGTGTGGGCAGCCTCATGCTGACGCTGACAAGGCGCGGGCCTGCCAGTGGCTGCACCTCGTTTCACTTCGCCTACTCCCCCAAGCTTAAACCTCACTCCTACTGAGTTGCATACTAGTGGGGATTCTCAGCCGGATGTGTCTTCTAGGCTGGCTACTGTTGATTGCTAAGTCCTTAGCGCGTAAGGCCCCTGCTAAGAAGCGGCACTTGACGCCTAATGTCACTGTTTTCCCTATGGGACTGAGGAGTTTTGGAATCTTTGTGGCTATACCCCGTCTGATGAAGGGGAGCTCTTTTCTGATTCGCGCTCATCTGATGAGAGACCAAGGGGTCATGATGATTCTGGCTCTGACCCCTGGGCCCCGGATGACACTGACAGATTATTGACCCAGATTTTGAGGTTCTGTCCTTCTCTCTCCCTGTTGCGGCTCCCAGGCAAAGAGGGGAGCTTTTCCATACAGCAAAATCACGTTTGGAATTTCCCGAGCAGGCACATTTCCATAACTTTGTGCTCAAGGAATGGGAGCGCCCCAGTAAACTTCCCGGGGTTCAAAAAGTTGGGATAGGAAGTATCCCTTTCCTGCTGAGGTGGTTAAATGTTGGTCTTCCCCCTCCGGGGTAATGCCCCGATGCTAGGGCTATCTAACACCTCTGTCATGCATTCCCCTGACTCTACTACCCTGCGGGATGCTGAGGACCGGCGCATTGACCAGCTGGCATCCCACACCTTTGCATGTGCGGGGACGGCGCTGTTCCCGGTCTGTGCCTCTGCCATTACTGCTGTGGCCACTAGAACCCTTATCAGAAATATGCTTGATAGTGCCCCTGATGATTTGCCTTGTGATGTGTTTAATGCACTCTCCAGTTGTGATGTTTTTGTAAATTTTGTCCTCTCAGCATTGGATGACACCATCAGAATGTGTGCCAGAACTTCTGCCCTCGTGGTGGCTATACTCCGCTCGGTTTGGCTGTGCCAGTGGGCTGCTGACAGCGCTGCCAAGAAGGCCCTCACTGGGTTTCCCTTTAAAGGACTGCGCCTGTTTGGGGACCGCCTGGACCTTTTTGCTAAGGAAGGCAGGTTACCCCAGCGCAGGCTGCAATCTCTGCCCTTTCGGGGTCAGGGTTCCTTCTCCTCCCCTTACCGTGGTGCCAGACAGGGAAGGGGGGTTTCCTTTCCTGGGGCCCGGGGAGATTTCTGGGGTAGGGGCAGAGGACGTGGACTTCCCGGCTCCTCCTGGGGTCCCAAAGCAAAATCCTCTCCCAAGCCCCCTTAGGCATGATGGGGCGCCCTCACCCATCCTGGTGGAGGGACGGCTGCAGCACTTCGCTCACGTCTGGAGTCTTCATGTCTCAGACCGGTGGATTCAGGAGGTAGTGTCCTCCAGTTACAAGTTGGAGTTTGCTGCCTGTCCCCTTCCAAGATTCATCAGATCCTGGATTCCTCAGGACCCTGTGTCAGCTCAGGAGCTAGTGCAAGCAGTGCAAGGCCTCCTGGAGCTGGGGGTCATCTGCCAGGTCCCCTTAAGAGAAAAAGGCAAGGGCTTTTATTCCAGCCTATTCACAGTACCCAAAAAAGATGGTTCTGTCAGGCCCATCCTGGACTTGAAGATCCTCAACAAGTTTGTCAGGGGCAGGCGCTTTCGCATGGAAACTCTTCGCTCTGCTATCAGTTCCCTGCGGCAAGGGGATTTCATGACTTCTGTGGACATCAAAGATGCTTATCTTCATATTCCTGTGTTCCCAGGTCATCAAAGGTCCCTCAGGTTCGCTCTGATGGATCAACACTACCAGTTTGTTGCCCTTTGGCCTCACTTCAGCTCCCAGGGTGTTCACCAACAGTGCTGGCTGGCGTGATGTCTCTGCTCAGATGTCAGGGCGTCCGCGTGCTTCCCTATCTGGACGACATTCTCATCACTTCCCAGTCTCTACATCAGGCAGAGTTGGATACTCAGCTGGTGGTGTCCACTCTGAAGTCACTTGGATGGGTGATCAACCACCCCAAGTCCTCATTGTCCCCTTCCTTGGTAACTCCATTCCTAGGAATGAATCTGGATACAGTTCAGGCAAGGATCTTCCTTCCTCAACAGAAGGTGGACAGTCTGATTGCACAGGCTCAGTCCCTCTTAGCTTGTCCCTATCCCTCCATCAGGCAGGGGATGCAGCTGGTGGGCCTGATGGTGGCATGCTTCAAAGCGGTCCCTTATGCTCAGTTCCACTTGAGGCCTCTGCAACGTCACCTATTATCAGTATGGGACAAGGATCCAGCATCCCTGGACAGGGTTTGTGTGCTCCCCCCCCCCTGGTCAGGAAGTCCCTCTCGTGGTGGATGGACTCAAGGAACCTGTTGGGGGCAGATCCTTTCTTGCCCCTTCCTGGGAGACCCTGCGGTTTCAGGGGAGGTGGGGCCCTCAGGAGGCCCACACACCTATCAATGTCTTGGAACTGCGGGCAATCAGGCTAGTTCTGGCTCACTTGACTACTCACCTTCGGGGCCTGCCTGTTCAGGTGCGCTCGGACAACCAGACAGCAGTTGCCTACATCAATCATCAGGGAGGGACCCGGAGCAAGGGGGCCCTCCAGGAAGCATCTCTGATCCTGACTTGGGCGGAGGCCAATGTCCCCTGCATATCAGCTGTGTACATCCCGGGGGTGGAAAATCGACTGGCGGACTCTCTGAGCAGGGGGACCTCTCGCCAGTGAGAATGGTCCCTATGCAGCAGGGTGTTTCAATCTCTGTTTCACCATTGGGGCCAACCAGATGTGGATCTGTTTGCGTCCTGCCACAATCACAAGCTCCCAGCTTTTGTCTCTCTGTCCCAGGATCCTCTGGCCTTGACCTCGGATGCGCTAGCAATGTCATGGCAGGACTTTCAGTTCCTGTATGTCTTCCCTCCAATCCCCCTGCTGGGCAGGGTTCTGCGCAAGATTGTTCTGGAAGGGGTGCCAGCAATTCTGGTGGCCCCCAGCTGGCCAAGAGTGTGGTTCGAAGACGTGATGCAGCTGGCAGTAGATCAGTACGCTCTGCCCTTGGTGCCAGATCTGCTCACTCAGGGCTCACTACGCCATCCCAATTTACAAACTCTGGCTTTGACGGCTTGGCTGCTGAAACCACCATCTTGATGGAGAAGGGGCTGTCTTCCTCGGTTGTGGATACTTTGATTAAAGCTAGGAAGAAGTCTTCCTCTTCCATTTATTCTAAGTATGTCACACACCCCGCTTCAAAACATTAATTCTTACACTTGGGTTACTCCACCAGCAGGTGGCGACGTTGCAGAGAAGTCCTGAAAAACGAGCCCCTCCTGATCTATAATACCTGGGACCTCCCACTTATTCCCCAGTGTTCTTCTCTGCAAGATGGTGACAAGACAGAAGAATGAAGTCTCCTGCTTGCAGGTAGCCGGGGTAACACCCCGGCCCCCCTTCTGGTCTTTTTCCGCTCGGCTATTTTTTATATGCCCCTTAAAAGTGAAGCCTCCCAGCCTAGGCTGCTGGCCGTGCGAGGGTAGACGGCACCTTAAGGTGCCTAGGAGCTTAGCTCCTCCGCTAGACCCCATACTATGGGGCAGCGCGGTTATCCGGCCTGGTGATCCGGATTGGGATGCCCGTCCCGTTCCTCCCTATGGGTATTGGCCCTGTTCCCCGCTTGGTCCCTTCTCCCTGCGCTAGAGGGGGGGGGGCTCTGTGATTACTAGTGCTTGCTGATTGTGATTACTGTGTGCTTGTGCTTGCTTGTATTTTTACTCAGACATGATGTGGAGTTTGGAGAGCTTCCCCACCTCAGGCGGTTGGCAGTTGTATGGTGCCGTGCCTGGGTAGGTTCTGCCTTGATGGGGGGCGGGGCCGAGCGGCGCGTTTGTCGCTGTTCCGCCCGCTCCCGTTTTGCACAGGTTTTTTTTGGTTCAGGGTCTTGGCTGGCCCCTCGGCTTGCGGTGCGGAGGTGAGGCTGGGCGCCATGTGCGTGCGGTGCCCGTGGCCTCCCCTTGTGTGGCGTGCTACGGTTGTCTGGCGGGGCCGCGGCCCGCGCTGCACTGTGTCCAGGAAGGGGGGCGGCGCCGGAGCGCTCCGGTTTTGGGGCTGTCTAACACGGCTGTGTTGCACTCTCCTCGAATGTACTACTATTTAGGATGGTGAGGATCGCCGGAGTGACCAGCTGGCTCGCCACGCCTTTGTCGGTGTTGGTTCGGCTTTGAGGCTGGTTTTGTGCTTCGGCACTTTTGTTGTTAGCTGCAAGGTCTTTTATCAGGGACTTGTCGTCGGGCCTTGATCCTGTTTGTGAAGAGTTTGAGGCTCTCAAGCGTTGTGATTCGTTTGTTCTTGCCGCTCAGGTTGATGCCACGGTGATGTGTAGTAGGACCGCGGCCTTGTTGGTGGCTGTCCGGCGGTTGGTGTGGCTGCGGCAATGGACTGCTGATTTTGATTCAAAAAAAAAAAAGACAATCATGGTTCTTCCCTTTTGGGTTTTTGCGACTGTTTGGTGAGAATTTAGATTCTGTTGCCAGGGGAGGTAAGTTACCTCAGAGCAAGTAACTATGCCGTTCCTTTCGGGGGGCAGCTTCTTTTAATCCCTCCTTTCGGGGAGCCAGAGCTGGCAGGGGCGCGTTTTTTCCCTGTCTTCAGGGGTGCCGGTTGGAACCAGGGTAGAGGCCGTCCCGGTCACTCCTGGGGCTCCAAGCCAACACCCGCTGCCAGGCCCGCTCAGCAATGAGGGGGCATTCTCATCCATGCGGGTGGGGGGACGGTTGCGACACTTCTCCCGGGTCAGGGACCAGGCGGTCTCGGATAGATGGATTCGGGAGGTGGTGTCGTCCGGTTACAAGCTGGAGTTCGAGTCCCGACCTCCTCCAAGGTTTTTCAGGTCTCATGTGCCCACGGATCCTTTGGCCGCGCAGGGGCTCCTGGCGGCGGTAAGGAATCTTCTGGACATGGCAGTCATCTGCCCGGCTCCGTCCTCGGATGTGGGCTTCGGGTATTATTCCGATCTCTTCACAGTTCCCCATCCTGGATCTGAAGTCCCTCAATAGGTTTATACGTCCTTGGAAATTTCGCATGGAAACTCTGCGCTCTGCCATCACTTCTTTTCGGCAGGGGGACTTCATGACGTCCGTAGACATCAAGGCTGCCTACCTTCATGTTCCTATCTTTCCGGCTTATCAAAGGTTTCTTCTTTTCATGGTGGAAGATCGGCATTTTCAACTTGTGGCTCTTCCGTTTGGCCTTACCTCGGCTCCAAGGGTGTTCACCAAGGTGCTGGTCGGAGTGGTGGCCCTTATCTGGACGACCTTCTCATGATGGCTCCTTTCTTCGGTCAATCGGAGAAGGACACCAGGGCGGTGGTGTCCTCTCTGGAGAGTGACGGCTGGGTGATCGACTATCTCAAGTCCTCCCTCGCTCCGGCCAGGGTGGTGTCCTTCCTGGGGATGTCCTTGGATTCTTGTCAACACAAAGTGTTTCTGTCTCAGCCCAAGGTTCTCTTGATTCAGGAATTGGCGCAGTTTCTTATATCCAATCCTCGCCTGTCCATCCGGTTAGGGATGAGACTGGTGGGGTTGATGGTAGCTTCCTTCGAGGCGGTTCCCTTTGCTCAGTTTCACACGAGGACGCTTCAGTTTCATCTGTCGGCGTCTTGGGACCGGCGACCGCGGTCGTTGGATCGGTCTTTCCGGATGTCTTTCCGGGTTCGGCAGTCTCTCCTGTGGTGGATGGTCTTGGACATGTTGAGGGGCAGGTCCTTTCTGTTGCCTCTTTGGGTAACTGTCACCACGGACGCCAGTTTGTCGGAATGGGGAGTTTTCTGGAAGGACCTTCGGTTCCGGGGGTGGTGGGGTCCTCTGGAGGCCCACTTTCCCATCAACATTCTGGCGTTGAGAGCCATCAGGTTGGTTCTGTCTCACTTGACACAGCATTTACAGGGCTTGCCGGTTCAGGTTCGGTCGGACGATCGGTCGGCGGTTGCTTACATCAATCGCCTGGGAGGGACTCGCAGTCTGGGTGCCCTCAGAGAGGTGTCTCTGATTCTAGCCTGGGCGGAGTCTCATGTCCCTTGCATCTCGGCAGTGTACATTCCAGGATTGGAATACACGGACGCGGCCTTTCTGAGCAGGTGCTCTTTCCGCCGGGGGGAATGGTCTCTCCACCCTCAGGTGTTTCGGTTGCTTTGTCTCCGGCGGGGGACGCTGGAGGTGGATCTGTTTGCCTCTCGTCACAATTACAAGTTTCCGACATTCGTGTCGCTCTCGCAGGATCCTCTGGCTCTGGTGGTGGATATCATGTCCCTGAGCTTGGGGGACCTGGTGTTCCTTTCTCTGTTTTCTCCGATTCCCATGCTAGGCAAGGTGTTGCGAAGAAGCTGAAAAATGTAGTGTAGAGCGCTGGAGATAGGGATTGGTTGTGAGCTGCACCTATTAAGTAAGAGACCCCTCCTTACTTAAGCTGGGCAAAAGGTTTCCAAACAGAGTCCCACAGACACCAAAATTGATGTACTGAGGAGCAGTGGTTGTGTTTAGGTGCGCTTTAAAATATGATTAAAAAAATCACTTATTTGTTATCAATATATACCAAAACAATTGTTACAGTGTGGAACTTTGAGCTTGATAGAAACTGGTTATCCACTCAGCTGGGCTTACTTTAATAAGCAAAAATATTCAAATTCCACGTGCAGTTCTCTATGCTAGCACAGTTGTTATCAAAAGTAAGCTAAATCAGGTAAGTATAGAGATGAATAAATTCTGCAGATATTGCTTACGAAATTAATGAGGAGGTAGTAGAAGTTGAGCAAGTGGTTTGAATAATACAAATGATTTGAGTAATAAAAAAAAAAAATAATTATTGGTTGAGATAAAAAAATTATTAATCAATTAAACGTTAAGGAACAGTGAAGGTGACTTACCGCCGAGGCCCGGGGGTACACAACCTGCCCAGGGCCTTTGAGGGTACGACTTGTAGTATATTGGATTGTTGAATCAGTTGCACCTGGGTTCTCCTTTAGGGTCCTTCCAGGCTGTATTTCAATGATTGCCCATATCCTTCTTAATGATAAGGCATTTATTGATCACACAAAGTCTTTTAAAAAGTGCGGGGGAGGGGGATGAGGGACAGGGAGGTGGCTGCAGTGAAGAGATGTAAGGCGGAGTGTGTCTTTTTCTTCCAGCTGGAGACTCGCTCTGAGCTGCAGATGAAGTAAACAGCAGCGTACGTGAGGCAATGTCTTCTTATGCTGATGCACTCGTACTGCAGACGTTCTCAGTGGTGGGCGACGAACGGGATGGAGGGAGGTAGAGGGGGCAGGGAAGGGTTGGTGAAGTCCAAGGGGATAGTTGATTAAGTCTTCTGTGGGGGCGCGTGAGGAGCGTCTTCCCCGCTGTCTTACTTCTCAGGTTCTGTTGCAAAAGTTCACCGACGCGCGTTTCGGCTGATGCCGTCTTCCGGGTGTTACTGGGCAGGCGCCCAGACTGCTACTTTTATAATTGACGTTTGCAAGGTCTCATGGGAAATGTAGTTTTCTGCTTCTGGCGTGAGCTGTTAGATGTCAGTTCATTCGCATATGTTGTGGGATTCCACTTGTGTCACTCAAAATTAAACCAGACAAACTCGTTATAGAAGTATCTTGTTTGTATAAAGATTTTGTTACACATATTCTACAACTGTCTGTGCGCACAATAGAATTTGTTACATATATGTTTAAACTAGTTTATCTGCTCAGTGCACGGGCTGCTGATGATTAAATGCAGCTGCAAGCAGTCGGGAAGCGCTGGAAAAGATTAACTATCATTTGTCTCTGCTGTGTCTATATTCTTGATACTATAATGAAGTTTAAGAATTAATAACGTATGCAAAGGTATTTGATTGAATAACTTGTATTAGGTTATACATTTAACTGGGTGTTAAATGATCAGACCTATTAAAATAAATAAATTAAAATAAATTACATTATACATTTAAATAGGTGTCAAATGATCAGAATAAATTACATTAAATACATTAAATACATTAAAAACATTACTAGACAAGTAGATCCATCCCAAAAATATGAGATGATTGTATCCAAAAATTGTTGTGCAAACTCTATTTTAATTAGTTATCTCTTAGAATTTATGATTATAAAAATGACATATACAAATATATAAAAATGGGAGTAGTAAAATCCATTATATCCTATTTATAAAAAGTTACTGATCCTAAATAGAAATAATTTGTGTGTAAAAAAGTATATAAAAGAGAGGTTAAAAAGTTTTTTTGTTATTCATTAGAAATTAATTTTATTTTTATTCTTTATTTTTTATTAAATGGATAATATAAGAAGACTTATTGTATACTTTCTAAAGGTGTTGCGAAAGCTGGCCCTGGTTGGGGTTCCTGCCATTCTCATGGCTCCAAGGTGGCCAAGGAGGGTGTGATTCGCAGACATCGTTTGTCTGGCGGTGGATCAGTTCGATCTGTTTCTTTGGCTGGATCTTATCACACAGGGTCAACTGCGTTGCCCCAATTTATCAACGCTGGCTGTGACGGCCTGGCTGCTGAAATTCCCATCTTAGGGGAGGAAGGTTTTTTCGGATCTGTTATTCAGACTCTTATTAGTGCCGGGAAGAGGTCCTCTTCTTCCATCTATTATAGGACTTGGAGATCTTATATTGATTGGAGTGAGGCTAGATCTTTGCCCTGTCGGGTCTTTTCTGTTTTCAGGATTTTGGAATTTCTTCGATTGGGGCTGGACTCTGGTCTTCAGCTGAGTATCTTAAAGGGACAGGTTGTTGCCTTGTCTGTTTTATTTTTCAAAAATCCTTGCGTTTCCTCCTTTGGTCAAGACTTTTTTCCAGGGGGTCTCGCATTTGCAGCCTCCTAGGAAACCTTTTGTTCCCTGTTTGGGATTTGAATTTGGTTATCTCTGCTCTTCAGGCTTCTCCTTTGAGCCTTTGCAGGTTATTGCTCTTTCTGCGCTGACTCACAAGGTTGCCTTGTTGGTGGCCATCACTTCGGTTCGGCGTGTCTCGGAGTTGGCAGCCTTGTCGGTTCAGGCTCCTTACTTTGGAAGACATCAGGTCAAAGTGGTTTTCCGCTTCAAATCGGGCTTTCTTTCTTAGGTGGTCTCTGCTTTTCATCTTAACCAGGACATTGTTCTTCCTTCCTTGTGTCCTAAGCCTAGGAATGACAAGGAGAGGGTTTGCACTGTTTGGATGTGGTACGCTGTGTGAAGTACTTTTTGATTACTACATCTCCTTTTCGTAAGACTGATGTCTTTTCGTGGTGCCCTGTTGGGCCTAGGAAGGGTTTGGCTCCCGCTGAGTTTTCCATTAGCAAATGGATTCGTCAGGCTGTTGTTAGGGCCTATTCTACCAAGGGGTAGGTTCCCCTTTTTCGTGTCACTGCTCATTCTACTCGTGCTGTTGGGGCGTCTTGGGCTTTTCAGCACCAGGCTTCTGTTGATCAAGTTTGTAGGGCCGCTCCTTGGTCTTCTGTTCACACTTTTTCCAAGTTTTACAAGGTGTTGTGCGGGCTTCAGCGGATGCTGTCTTTGGCCGCAAAGTTCTGCAGGCTGCAGTGGTTTGAGTTTTGCATTATTGCCTTGTTGGATACCCGCCCTTTCTGGACACTGCTTTTGGATGTCCCAAGTGTAAGAATTAATGTTTTGAAGCGGGGTGTGTGACATACTTAGAATAATACCATTTTGTGAATACTCACCTGTAAAATGGGTATTATAAGTATGTCACACACCCCGCTTCACCCGCCCTTTTTGGTATCATGGATTCTTTATAGGGTGAAGCGTCGTTTACAGTTTGAGGGTTGCCAATGGTTTTTTCCTGGTACCTTGTCTTTACTGCTGTTTGAATACTGGGGAATAAGTGGGAGTTCCCAGGTATTATAGATCAGGAGGGGCTCGTTTTTCAGGACTTCTCTGCAACGTCGCCACCTGCTGGTGGAGTAACCCAAGTGTAAGAATTAATGTTTTGAAGCGGGGTGTGTGACATACTTATAATACCCATTTTACAGGTGAGTATTCACAAAATGGTATTATTACAGGGTTTGGCGTGCCTACATTGCCTGGTGTTCCATGTCGTGTGTTCTCTATTCCCAGGATTCTGGAATTCTTACAGCATGGTTTGGAGATGGGGCTCCAACTCAGTACTCTGAAGGGTCAGGTTTCTGCCTTGGCTATTTTCTTCCAGAAGTCCTTTGCTCAGCACCCTCTGATCAGGACTTTTTTCCAGGGGGTCACTCATGTGCGCCCCCCACGTAGGGCTATGGTGCCTGTTTGGGATCTGAACTTGGTTCTGTCAGCCTTGCAGGGTGCTCCCTTTGAACCTGTGCAGGATGCTGTCTTGGCCATTCTTACGCTCAAGGTTGTATTTCTGGTGGCTATCACTTCTGTCAGGCGTGTGTCTGAGTTGGCGGCGCTTTCCATTCAGCCCCCCTACTATGAGAGACACCAGGACAAGGTGGTGTTTCATTTCAAGCCTGGCTTTCTGCCTAAGGTAGTGTCTGCCTTTCATTTGAATCAGGATATTGTTCTTCCTTCTTTGTGCCCTAATCCTAGCAATGCTAAGGAGAGGGTTTTGCACTCTTTGGATGTGGTTAGGTGTCTGAAGTACTATCTGGTGGCTACTGCACCTTTCAGGAAAACTGATGCTCTTTTTGTGGTCCCTTCTGGTCCTAGGAAGGGTTTGGCTGCTGCCAAGTCTACTATCCGCAAGTGGATTCATCAGGCTGTGATTCAGGCCTACTCTGCTAAGGGGAAGAATCCTCCCTTCCGCCTTACTGCTCATTCCACTCATGCTATTGGTGCCTCTTGGACTTTTCAGCACCAGGCTTCTGTTGAACAAGTTTGCAAGGCCGCTACTTGGTCTTCTGTTCATACTTTTTCAAAGTTTTACAAGGTTGATGTTAGGGCCTCAGCTGATGCTGCTTTTGGCCAAAAGGTTCTGCAGGTGGCAGTGGTTTAAACTGTCTGCTGCTGATTTTTTGGGGGGGATCCCACCCTACTTTATGGACACTGCTATTGGATGTCCCAAGTGTAAGTATCAGATTTGGAGCAGGATGTACTGTATACTAAGAATAATACAATTCTGTGATTACTCACCTGTAGAATTGGTATTATGAGTATACAGTACGTCCTGCTCCACCCCACCCTTGGTTGCATTATCTTGGATCCCCTGTATGGTGATTGTTATCATTGTTATAGTTGATAGTTTGGATTGTTTAATTCTCCCGGCTTCTCCTTAACTGCTTTTCAATGCTGGGGATTTGTGGGAGGTCCCCGGGTATTTGAGGGGCCGGGAGGAGCCTATTTTCGATGTCTCTGCAGTCCAGCGTCATCTGGCGGAGTATATCCCAAGTGTAAGTATCAGATTTGGAGCAGGACGTACTGTATACTCATAATACCAATTCTACAGGTGAGTAATCACAGAATTGTATTTTTTCGGCCAGGCAGTATGTAATAAAAAAGGTCAACTAAAGGGTATAGTACAAGAGATCTAATACTGTTATATACAATAATCGTTTCTCCAGGGCAGATGTTGTGAAGAAACTCATAGTCATGTTAAGATGATCCACTGGGCAAGTCCAAGATAGGGCAGAGGGAGTCTCCAGAAGAGAATTATAAGAAAACAGATATGAAATACAAAAATGAAGATGTTCAGAGAAAAGCAGAAAAACAATAATCAAAAGAAGGGAAGCGCCGCTCCTCTCCAGCCCCTGTGACCTCCATGTCATGCTGCCAGACAGGTGGCTTCCTACACGGCTGTGTGCCAGACTAAGGAAGCCGAGCACCGCTCCTCTCCAGCCCCTCCTCCCCTGTGACCTCCATGTCATGCTGCCAGACAGGTGGCTTCATACACAGCTATGTGTGCCAGACTAAGGAAGCCGAGCACCGCTCCTCTCCAGCCCCTCCTCCCATGTGACCTCCATGTCATGCTGCCAGACAGGTGGCTTCATACACAGCTTTGTGTGCCAGACTAAGGAAGCCGAGCACCGCTCCTCTCCAGCCCCTCCTCCCATGTGACCTCCATGTCATGCTGCCAGACAGGTGGCTTCATACACAGCTTTGTGTGCCAGACTAAGGAAGCCGAGCACCGCTCCTCTCCAGCCCCTCCTCCCATGTGACCTCCATGTCATGCTGCCAGACAGGAGGCTTCATACACAGCTGTGTGTGCCAGACTAAGGAAGCCGAGCACCGCTCCTCTCCAGCCCCTCCTCCCCTGTGACCTCCATGTCATGCTGCCAGACAGGTGGCTTCATACACAGCTATGTGTGCCAGACTAAGGAAGCCGAGCACCGCTCCTCTCCAGCCCCTCCTCCCATGTGACCTCCATGTCATGCTGCCAGACAGGTGGCTTCATACACAGCTTTGTGTGCCAGACTAAGGAAGCCGAGCACCGCTCCTCTCCAGCCCCTCCTCCCATGTGACCTCCATGTCATGCTGCCAGACAGGTGGCTTCATACACAGCTTTGTGTGCCAGACTAAGGAAGCCGAGCACCGCTCCTCTCCAGCCCCTCCTCCCATGTGACCTCCATGTCATGCTGCCAGACAGGTGGCTTCATACACAGCTGTGTGTGCCAGACTAAGGAAGCCGAGCACCGCTCCTCTCCAGGCCACTCCTCCCATGTGACCTCCATGTCATGCTGCCAGACAGGTGGCTTCATACACAGCTGTGTGTGTCAGACTAAGGAAGCTGAGCGCCGCTCCTCTCCAGCCCCTCCTCCCATGTGACCTCCATGTCATGCTGCCAGACAGGAGGCTTCATACTCAGCTGTGTGTGCTAGACTAAGGAAGCCGAGCACCGCTCCTCTCCAGCCCCTCCTCCCATGTGACCTCCATGTCATGCTGCCAGACAGGAGGCTTTATCACAGCTGTGTGTGCCAGACTAAGGAAGCCGAGCACCGCTCCTCTCCAGCCCCTCCTCCCATGTGACCTCCATGTCATGCTGCCAGACAGGTGGCTTCATACACAGCTGTGTGTGCCAGACTAAGAAAGCCGAGCACCGCTCCTCTCCAGCCCCTCCTCCCCTGTGACCTCCATGTCATGCTGCCAGACAGGTGGCTTCCTGCACAGCTGTGTGCCAGACTAAGGAAGCCGAGCACCGCTCCTCTCCAGCCCCTCCTCCCATGTGACCTCCATGTCATGCTGCCAGACAGGTGGCTTCCTGCACAGCTGTGTGCCAGACTAAGGAAGCCGAGCACCGCTCCTCTCCAGCCCCTCCTCCCATGTGACCTCCATGTCATGCTGCCAGATAGGTGGCTTCATACACAGCTGTGTGTGCCAGACTAAGGAAGCCGAGCACCGCTCCTCTCCAGCCCCTCCTCCCATGTGACCTCCATGTCATGCTGCCAGACAGGTGGCTTCATACATGACTGTGTGTGCCAGACAAAGGAGGCCGAGCGCCGCTCCTCTCCAGCCCCTCCTCCCATGTGACCTCCATGTCATGCTGCCAGACAGGTGGCTTCATACACAGCTGTGTGTGCCAGACTAAGGAAGCCGAGCACCGCTCCTCTCCAGCCCCTCCTCCCATGTGACCTCCATGTCATGCTGCCAGACAGGTAGCTTCATACACAGCTGTGTGTGCCAGACTAAGGAAGCCGAGCCCCGCTCCTCTCCAGCCCCTCCTCCCATGTGACCTCCATGTCATGCTTCCAGACAGGTGGCTTCATACATGACTGTGTGTGCCAGACAAAGGAGGCCGAGCGCCGCTCCTCTCCAGCCCCTCCTCCCATGTGACCTCCATGTCATGCTGCCAGACAGGTGGCTTCATACACAGCTGTGTGTGCCAGACTAAGGAAGCCGAGCACCGCTCCTCTCCAGCCCCTCCTCCCATGTGACCTCCATGTCATGCTTCCAGACAGGTGGCTTCATACATGACTGTGTGTGCCAGACAAAGGAGGCCGAGCGCCGCTCCTCTCCAGCCCCTCCTCCCATGTGACCTCCATGTCATGCTGCCAGACAGGTGGCTTCATACACAGCTGTGTGTGCCAGACTAAGGAAGCCGAGCACCGCTGCTCTCCAGCCCCTCCTCCCCTGTGACCTCCATGTCATGCTACCAGACAGGTGGCTTCATACACAGCTGTGTGTGCCAGACTAAGGAAGCCGAGCACCGCTCCTCTCCAGCCCCTCCTCCCATGTGACCTCCATGTCATGCTTCCAGACAGGTGGCTTCATACATGACTGTGTGTGCCAGACAAAGGAGGCCGAGCGCCGCTCCTCTCCAGCCCCTCCTCCCATGTGACCTCCATGTCATGCTGCCAGACAGGTGGCTTCATACACAGCTGTGTGTGCCAGACTAAGGAAGCCGAGCACCGCTCCTCTCCAGCCCCTCCTCCCATGTGACCTCCATGTCATGCTGCCAGACAGGTGGCTTCATACACAGCTGTGTGTGCCAGACTAAGGAAGCCGAGCACCGCTCCTCTCCAGCCCCTCCTCCCATGTGACCTCCATGTCATGCTGCCAGACAGGTGGCTTCATACACAGCTGTGTGTGCCAGACTAAGGAAGCCGAGCACCGCTCCTCTCCAGCCCCTCCTCCCATGTGACCTCCATGTCATGCTACCAGACAGGTGGCTTCATACACAGCTGTGTGTGCCAGACTAAGGAAGCCGAGCACCGCTCCTCTCCAGCTCCTCCTCCCATGTCACCTCCATGTCATGCTGCCAGACAGGTGGCATCATACACAGCTGTGTGTGCCAGACTAAGGAAGCCGAGCACCGCTCCTCTCCAGCCCCTCCTCCCATGTGACCTCCATGTCATGCTGCCAGACAGGTGGCTTCATACACAGCTGTGTGTGCCAGACTAAGGAAGCCGAGCACCGCTCCTCTCCAGCTCCTCCTCCCATGTGACCTCCATGTCATGCTGCCAGACAGGAGGCTTCATACACGGCTGTGTGTGCCAGACTAAGGAAGCCGAGCACCGCTCCTCTCCAGCCCCTCCTCCCATGTGACCTCCATGTCATGCTGCCAGACAGGTGGCTTCATACACAGCTGTGTGTGCCAGACTAAGGAAGCCGAGCACCGCTCCTCTCCAGCTCCTCCTCCCATGTGACCTCCATGTCATGCTGCCAGACAGGTGGCTTCATACACAGCTGTGTGACAGACTAAGGAAGCCGAGCACCGCTCCTCTCCAGCCTCTCCTCCCATGTGACCTCCATGTCATGCTGCCAGACAGGTGGCTTCATACACAGCTGTGTGTGCCAGACTAAGGAAGCCGAGCACCGCTCCTCTCCAGCTCCTCCTCCCATGTGACCTCCATGTCATGCTGCCAGACAGGTGGCTTCATACACAGCTGTGTGACAGACTAAGGAAGCCGAGCACCGCTCCTCTCCAGCCTCTCCTCCCATGTGACCTCCATGTCATGCTGCCAGACAGGTGGCTTCATACACAGCTGTGTGTGCCAGACTAAGGAAGCCGAGCACCGCTCCTCTCCAGCCCCTCCTCCCCTGTGACCTCCATGTCATGCTGCCAGACAGGTGGCTTCATACACAGCTGTGTGTGCCAGACTAAGGAGGCCGAGCACCGCTCCTCTCCAGCCCCTCCTCCCATGTGACCTCCATGTCATGCTTCCAGACAGGTGGCTTCATACATGACTGTGTGTGCCAGACAAAGGAAGCCGAGCACCGCTCCTCTCCAGCCCCTCCTCCCATGTGACCTCCATGTCATGCTGCCAGACAGGTGGCTTCATACACAGCTGTGTGTGCCAGACTAAGGAAGCCGAGCGCCGCTCCTCTCCAGCCCCTCCTCTCATGTGACCTCCATGTCATGCTGCCAGACAGGTGGCCTCATATACAGCTGTGTGTGCCAGACTAAGGAAGCCGAGCACCGCTCCTCTCCAGCCCCTCCTCCCATGTGACCTCCATGTCATGCTGCCAGACAGGTGGCCTCATATACAGCTGTGTGTGCCAGACTAAGGAAGCCGAGCACCGCTCCTCTCCAGCCCCTCCTCCCATGTGACCTCCATGTCATGCTGCCAGACAGGTGGCTTCATACACAGCTGTGTGTGCCAGACTAAGGAAGCCGAGCACCGCTCCTCTCCAGCTCCTCCTCCCATGTGACCTCCATGTCATGCTGCCAGACAGGTGGCTTCATACACAGCTGTGTGACAGACTAAGGAAGCTGAGCACTGCTCCTCTCCAGCCCCTCCTCCCCTGTGACCTCCATGTCATGCTGCCAGACAGGAGGCTTCATACACAGCTGTGTGCCAGACTAAGGAAGCCGAGCGCCGCTCCTCTCCAGCCCCTCCTCCCATGTGACCTCCATGTCATGCTGCCAGACAGGAAGCTTCATACACGGCTGTGTGTGCCAGACTGGATGCACACAGGGAAGAGACAGCAGGGATGTCTCTAAGTGCGGTGTGCTCAGCATTGCTTCAGCACGGGGTGGTATCTTCAGCCTAGGTTGCACCCATCAGCAGCCATTCAGGTCTGACTGCACACAGAGCGGCCATGATGCTGGAGGCCCTGCATACACCTTCTCAAACCTTCTCAAAGACCGAGGTGATTTAATGGGGACCCTGGGGGGTTTCACGCAGTGGGCTATCCCAAATCAGGCCCTGGGCCTGAGAATCGGCTGGGCCTAGAGTATTCTAAAGAGGAACATCGGGGGGAGGTTAAAACCTCCCTTAAGTCTCACCAATCTGCTGCCACCTTTGTTTTTTCCTTTGGGCACTATTAACTCACTTCGCCAAGGGATCCATCTTCTAGGATTTCTCCTTGGATTCCAGCTGACCTTCCGTCGGACGACGCCATCTTGCATCCCAACAGGCACTGCATGCGGTCCCCGATCTCACGCCTGTGCAGTGCCCATGAATGGGATGCTATGGAGCTGCCAGGAATCCCGCAAGACTTGGCTGAGCTGCTAGATCGCTGTGGGACATTGATGAGCGCGGCTAAGGCCATGCTGGTCATTAACAGATGGCTAAGAGGACAGCGGGCCCTGAAGCCGCCGAATGGAATCCCGCAAGGCAGCGGCGACATCCAAAAGGTAGGTAGGGGCCAATGGGGGGGGGGGGGGAATCGACCTCTTTTATTTTTGGTCCGATGTTTAAAGTGGACCAACACCCAGGGGGGATCAGCCCGGGAATCTATAAGATTCACAAATGGCACCCTGCTAGAGAGATGCGTGAGATGCGTCTCGCGCATGCGCCATTGGAACGGGGATAAGGTAAGGTTTCTGGGCGTCCTGCGGGGTTTCACACAGTGGGGCATCCCAATTCCGTACATACCGTACCTACCGAAATTGGGATGCCCCACTGTGTGAAACCCCGCAGGACGCCCAGAAACCTTACCTTATCCCCATTCCAACGGCGCATGCGCGAGCCGCATCTCACGCTTCTCTCTAGCAGTTTGTGAATGGCCGGCACGGACGGGCTCCCTGTTAGAAGGAAGCACAAGATGTGGCCTCCAGCGCTCAGAGCCGCTGTGGTTGTCCGTCGCTTGTCCGTACCTACCGAAATTGGGATGCCCCACTGTGTGAAACCCCACAGGACGCCCAGAAACCTTACCTTATCCTTGTTCCAATGGCGCATGCGCGAGCCGCATCTCCCGCTTCTCTCTAGCAGGGCGGCCGTTTGTGAATGGCCGGCACGGGCGCGCTCCCTGTTAGAGGGAAGCGCGAGATGCGGCCTCCAGCGTGCTCAGAGCTGCTGTAATTGTCCGTCGCTTGTCCGTACATACCACAGCGGCTCTGAGCGCTCTGATTGGACGAGCGCTCGTGTAGGAGCGGGGTGAGGTGAGTTTTTTAGGGCGATCAGGGGGGTTTCATGTAGCGGGGCACCCCCGATCGGACCAAAACCCAGGATAGTGAAAATCCTGGGTGTTGGTCCACTTTAAAGTGGACCATGTTAAATGGGGTCAGTTCTTAAAAATCACTGCCCTCATCCAAGGATTGCAAGTCCTGAACATATGCCCAGGTCTCAGAACATCAGAAGCTGATAACCATTAATGAATAACTGTGACCTTTATGGAGGGTGCACAGAATAAAAAGGAAAAATACGACTGTAAACAAAACTAATATAAAAATAGCAGAATAGCATAAAATAAGAAGCCAGATGCAGATTCTTGCTAAGCTGTTATGTGGAGGCGCGCTATGTTTATGTCCTTGCTCCGGTGGCCCTTGGTGTATGAATGTGTGCTGAAAATGGCCGCCTCCTTGTGGGTGCTTTCCTGTTTTATCCAGATCAAACAAAGAACGACGCGGTGCTTTCTGGTTAGTGTTATACTTGAGATGCTTTCTATCAGACTGGTCGAGCCCCCCCCCCCCCCCTCTTGTCTCCTGGATGTTATCCCATATACGTTCATGATGAATGGTCTATGTACTTTGCTCCTGTCTAGGCCAGCTCAGGCCCTTAAACTGGACCTTCAGCATCAATTAATAAAAATCCCAAACTCTTAAATAACTATTCCCTGGCATCTAAAACTAATATTGTGACAGACTCTCTGCCTTTTGGATTTTAAAGGCACTGTTTCTGCCCTTGGACTTTTGCATAGACTCATTACTTTCATTTTCTTGAGCATGTCACGGACAATGTCATTGTGTTGTTGATTACGTTACAGACTGTCATTGTGTTGTTGAGTGTGTTACAGACTGCTATTGTTCTACTGATTGTGTTACAGACTGCTATTGTTCTACTGATTGTGTTACAGACTGCTATTGTTCTACTGATTGTGTTACAGACTGCTATTGTTTTACTGATTGTGTTACCGGCAGAGTTGAGGGATTGTGTGGCCTGCTCCCATTGGTCTGTGCGTTTGTCATGCAGTTCTCCATCAGGTCCATGGGGGAGGTCCCCTTGCATGGAGCCTTGCATATAAGGCACAGTGTGGCACTAATAAAGTACACTTCACCTTCACCCTCAATACTGAGTTCTGTCTCTTATTGGGGGAAACGCTATCTTACAATTCACTAGCCCTTGTAAGGGCTGTTCCTGGTTCCTCACGGATGACTCTGGAATTCCAGCAGCACCTCTCACCATTGGGAAAAGGACGTCTCTGGCGGGGAAGCCCTCCGGCGATAAGGGTTATCGCTACAAATATCATTTAAGATTTTAGTCAATTATTATTCTTTCCGCACCGGGATGCAACTCTGTTCAGGACTCTGTGATATGGGCTCCTTCATCTTGCCTCAGCAGCTTCAAATACTGAGGAGAAGAGGAGCGGGGGGAGTGCAGGGGGCAGGCGTTATAGCTCCCAGACTGCAGAGCTGCGCAGTCAGAAGATACTTTGTTTGCAGGCAGCCTGAAATTTCACGTGCCACCATCTGGGATGTTAAAGGGCTCACAAAACGCATTAGATGCAGGTAGGATGATTTTTAATGTGGGCAATCTGTATGTACAGGGTGTGGGAAACATATAAGATAGGATCTTATTCAGGGTAAAGGTCCAGATTAATGTGAGCAATCTGTATGTACGGGGGGGAATACAAGATAGGCTCTTATTCTGGGTGAAGGTCCGGATTAATGTGAGCAATCTGTATGTACAGGGGCGGAAACATACAAGATAGGCTCTTATTCAGGGTGAGGGGTCCAGATTAATGTGGGCAATTTGTATGTACAGGGGCGGAAACATACAAGATAGGCTCTTATTCAGGGTTAAGGTCCGGATTAATGTGGGTAATTTGTATGTACGGGGGCGGAAACATACAAGATAGGCTCTTATTCAGGGTGAAGGTCCGGATTAATGTGGGACATACAAGATAGGCTCTTATTGCAAGGATGACGCCTTTATAGGATTTCAACCGGATAGGGTAAGGGGAATTGTGTGCGTGATTGGTGCACATGGAATCTAACCCCTCGTTGGATCCTACAGGTGAAGGGGCGTATAGCCCAAAAACCCTGGGCTCATTGGCCCCTTGATTCTACCTCTGGAGGGCGCGCTGAGTACAGTGCCGCCAGAGGGCATAATAGACACGTACCCGCACCCTCGGGCACGTACACAGGCGCCCGACACCAGGGAAAGTGGCCGTGCTCGGCGCCGCATGAGCAGATGCGGCAGCCGAGCAGGAGGTGCCCCCGCCAGCCGCCCGCAGATGGCGCGGGACCGACGGTGAGGTGAGTTATCCGTGACAATAGGCTCTTATTCAGGGTGAGGATCCGGATTAATGTGGGCAATCTGTAGGTACAGGGGGGGAAACATACAAGATAGGCTCTTATTCGGGGTGAAGGTCCGGATTAATGTGGGCAATCTGTAGGTACAGGGGGGGAAACATATAAGATTGACTCTTATTTAGGGTGAACGTCCGGATTAATGTGGGCAATCTGTATGTACAGGGGGGGGGGGGGACAAATGACATAGGCTCTTATTCAGGGTGAGGGTCCGGATTAATGTGGGCAATCTGTATGTGCGGGGGGGGGGGGAACACACAAGATAGGCTCTTATTCAGGGTCAGAGTCCGGATCAATGTGAGCAATCTGTATGTACAGGCGGGAAACATATAAGATAGGCTCTTATTCAGGGTGAAGGTCCGGATTAATGTGGGCAATCTGTATGTACAGGGTGTGGGGAACATATAAGATAGGCTCTTATTCAGGATGAAGGTCCGGATTAATGTGGGCAATCTGTATGTACAGGGTGTGGGAAACATATAAGATAGACTCTTATTCAGGGTGAAGGTCCGGATTAATGTGAGCAATCTGTATGTACAGGGTGTGGGAAACATATAAGATAGGCTCTTATTCAGGGTGAAGGTCCGAATTAATGTGGGCAATCTGTAGGTACAGTGGGGGAAACATATAAGATAGACTCTTATTCAAGGTGAAGGTCCGGGTTAATGTGGGCAATCTGTATGTACGGGGGGAAACATACAAGATAGGTTCTTATTCAGAGTGAAGGTCCGGATTAATTTGGGCAATCTGTATTTACGAGGGGGGGGACATACAAGATAGGCTCTTATTCATGGTGAAGGTCTGGATTAATGTCGGCAATCTGTAGGTACAGGGGGGGGGGAAACATATAAGATAGGCTTTTATTCAAGGTGAAGGTCCGGGTTAATGTGGGCAATCTGTATGCACGGGGGGGGGGGACATACAAGATAGGCTCTTATTCAGAGTGAAGGTCCGGATTAATTTGGGCAATCTGTAGGTACGGGGTGGAACATACAAGATAGGCTCTTATTCAGGGTGAGGTTCTGGTTTAAGGATGCATTTCAACATTGGTTTTGGACCAGGGGAAGATAGAAGGGAAGACAGTAGAGGAGCAGGTGGCAGTAGAAGACCAGGGGAATTTAGAAGATGAGCACAGGGCAGAGGAGGACCAGGGGAATGTTTAAGAGGAGCAGGGGGCAGAAGAGGACCAGGGGAAGATAGAGGAAGATCAGCAGAAGATAGAAGAGGAGCACGGGCAGAATAGGACCAGGGGAAGATAGAAGAGGAGAATGGGGCCGAAGAGGACCAGGGGAAGATAGAAGAGGCGCACTGGGAAGAAGAGGACCAGGGGAAGATACAAGAGAAGCAAAGGGCAGAAGATGACCAGGGGAAGATAGTAGATGAGCAGGGGGCAGAAAAGAACCAGGGGAAAATAGAAGAGGAACACAGGGCAGAGGTGGAGGAGGAAAAGCTAGAAGAGGAGCAGGGGAAGATAGTAGAGGAGCATGGGGGGAACAAGACCAGGGGAAGATAGAAGATGAACACGGGGCAGAAGACCAGGGTAAAATAAAAGAGGAGCAGATTACCAGTAAAAAAAAAACAAATAATGGCACCAGCAGGCCAGTGGCCAGTAAATAAATAAAAACTTCTGGCCAGGTGGAAAGCCTAGGCGTGGCCTAATTTAACAATGTCCCTCTTTCCCGCCCTGAAAAGTTGAGGGGTATAAGTCACTGAGATAATTCCACCCCTCCCCCACCATAAAGAGCTTAAAGTTGTAGTAAATTAAAGTGGGCCAAAACCTACGCAGATCGGCCTGGGAATCTATAAGATTCACGGGTCCATCGATTCCCTCCCCCGGGGGCATCCAAAATCGTGGCTGCGAGATATCCCCCGGGTCGCCCCATACACTTACCTTGCTTCCCGGTCCTATGGCGCATGCACGAGCCTCATACCCGCTATCCCTCTAGCAGGGTGCGTGCCCGCGCCAGGCATTTGGGAATGGCCAACACTCTGTGAAGAGGGAAGCGGGGGATGCGTCCGTCAGCGTGCTTGGAGCCGCTGGCCTTAGATGACGTGATGCCAGCGGCACCTAGCGTGCTGATTGGACGAGTGGTCGCACATGCACCGTAGGACCGGGAGAAGATGAGTTCACTTAGGCAATCTGGGGGGTTTCACATTGTGGGGTACTGGGGGAAAGGACCAAAACCCAGGATATTCAAAATCCTGGGTTTTGGTCCGCTTTAAGGGCTAATCCCTCACTTATAGGCAGCCTCTACCGCCAGCAACGGATATACTTCCCTAACTTTCCTTTCAGGATGGCCTAACAGTGTCGGGCCGCCATTTTGTTGTAGCCCGGCGGCTGCAGACTTGTGGGCAGTGAAAATGAGCGGCCCAGCACTGGAAAGCGGGCGTTTCCTCCCATATGGCGAGTACAGGATTACAGGAGTGGCTTGTGTGACGGCAACAGGACAAAATTGACTCGGGAATGGGATTGTTCGCCGCCATTTTGTTGTAGCCCGGCGGCTGCAGACATGTGGGCGGTGAAAATGAGCGGCCCAACACTGGAAAGCGGGCGTTTCCTCCCATATGGCGAGTACAGGATTACAGGAGCGGCTTATGTGAGGGCAAGAAGATAAAATAGACTTGGGAATGGGCTTGTTCGCCGCCATTTTGTTGTAGCTCGGCGACTGCAGACTTGTGGGCGGTGACAATGAGCGGCCCAGCACTGGAAAGCGGGCGTTTCCTCCCATATGACGAGTACAGGATTACAGGAGTGGCTTGTGTGACGGCAACAGGATAAAATAGACTCGGGAATGGGCTTGTTCGCCGCCATTTTGTTGTAGTCCGGAGCGGAGCATAAGACAGCGCAGGTAGGCCGCGTTTGTTGCGTCTTCTGAGGTGAAGTTAGGCGGTCAGCAGGGCCTCGCCTGTGATTGGCCGCACGCGATGGCCCCGCCCCTTATGTTCTGGCGTCTCTGGTGGAAGCCTCCATTGGTGTCTTGTTCCCAGCTGCAGCAGCAGGGGGCGCCCTAGTGATACAGCTAGGTGAGTATAGAGGGTGCAGGAAGCTATGGCGGGGGCTGCAGAATGTCTGTCCTCACACACAGGCCGCGTATTATCCCATGGGATGCCCTATTATCCCCCTGACTCACAGGGGCATCCCCGGCACATTCCCATCATGCACCACGGCTGTGTTCCTGGAGGGCGTGTCATGGCTGCCTCTTTCCGGGGGCTTCCCCTCGCCCACTCTACTTAGATTCCAGGACCGGCCGCAGGGGGTGATTGGGTCACTTGTAATAGGAACTTGCCCTGAAACCGGACCTTCACCATGATTTATAGAAAAGCCCAAACCCTTATAAAACGGTTCCCCAGCATCTAACATTAATATATTTTAAGTTTTTAGTCACTTATTATTCTTTCCCCCACTGGGCTGCAACTCTGTTCAGGACTCGGATACGGGCACCACCATCTTGCCTCAGAAGCATCACACTTACTGAGGAGAGGAGAGTGGGATAAGGTACAGGGGGGGCGGGGTTATAGCTGTGCTTTGCTCAGATAGAGCAGAGCTGGGGTCAGGGAAAGGTCAGCAGTCCCAGAATGCAGAGCAGCACAGTTAGAAGACACTTCCTGTTTGCAGGCTGCCTGATGCTCCATGAGCCACCATCTTGGATGTTTAAAGGCTCATAACATGCAGTAGATGCAGGTAGGATGATTTTTAATGTGAGCAATCTGTATGTACAGGGTGTGGGAAACATATAAGATAGGCTCTTATTCAGGGTGAGGGTCCGGAGTAATGTGGGCAATCTGTATGTACAGGGTGTGGGAAACATATAAGATAGGCTCTTATTCAGGGTGAGGGTCCGGAGTAATGTGGGCAATCTGTATGTACAGGGTGTGGGAAACATATAAGATAGGCTCTTATTCAGGGTGAGGGTCCGGAGTAATGTGGGCAATCTGTATGTACAGGGTGTGGGAAACATATAAGATAGGCTCTTATTCAGGGTGAGGGTCCGGAGTAATGTGGGCAATCTGTATGTACAGGGTGTGGGAAACATATAAGATAGGCTCTTATTCAGGGTGAGGGTCCGGAGTAATGTGGGCAATCTGTATGTACAGGGTGTGGGAAACATATAAGATAGGCTCTTATTCAGGGTGAAGGTCCGGATTAATGTGAGCAATCTGTATGTACAGGGTGTGGGAAACATATAAGATAGACTCTTATTCAGGGTGAAGGTCCGGATTAATGTGGGCAATCTGTATGTACAGGGTGTGGGAAACATATAAGATAGACTCTTATTCAGGGTGAAGGTCCGGATTAATGTGGGCAATCTGTATGTACAGGGTGTGGGAAACATATAAGATAGGCTCTTATTCAGGGTAAAGGTCCGGATTAATGTGAGCAATCTGTATGTACAGGGTGTGGGAAACATATAAGATAGGCTCTTATTCAGGGTGAAGGTCCGGATTAATGTGAGCAATCTGTATGTACAGGGTGTGGGAAACATATAAGATAGGCTCTTATTCAGGGTGAAGGTCCGGATTAATGTGAGCAATCTGTATGTACAGGGTGTGGGAAACATATAAGATAGGCTCTTATTCAGGGTGAAGGTCCGGATTAATGTGAGCAATCTGTATGTACAGGGTGTGGGAAACATATAAGATAGGCTCTTATTCAGGGGGAAGGTCCGGATTAATGTGGGCAATCTGTATGTACAGGGTGTGGGAAACATATAAGATAGGCTCTTATTCAGGGTGAAGGTCCGGATTAATGTGGGCAATCTGTATGTACAGGGTGTGGGAAACATATAAGATAGGCTCTTATTCAGGGTGAAGGTCCGGATTAATGTGGGCAATCTGTATGTACAGGGTGTGGGAAACATATAAGACAGACTCTTATTCAGGGTGAAGGTCCGGATTAATGTGAGCAATCTGTATGTACAGGGTGTGGGAAACATATAAGATAGGCTCTTATTCAGGGTGAAGGTCCGGATTAATGTGGGCAATCTGTATGTACAGGGTGTGGGAAACATATAAGATAGGCTCTTATTCAGGGTGAGGGTCCGGATTAATGTGAGCAATCTGTATGTACAGGGTGTGGGAAACATATAAGATAGGCTCTTATTCAGGGGGAAGGACCAGTTGAAGTCTAAAGCAGTGGTGGCGTTACAAGATTCCAGGACCGGCCGCTCGCCTGCCATGCACCGGATGCCCCCTGTGTGGGGGGGGGGGCGCACCCCCGGCTTCTCTGCAGCTGTGCGTGTGATAGGCCTGGCACGTGGGAGCGTGCACTCCACGGGGGGGGGGGGGGGGGATGTGGCCGCAGGCACGGAGTTCAAATCGGTGACTTTATTCCGTGCATTAGTGTGCGCCACCTAAAGCTCTGATTGGACGAGCGCCCCCACATGCGCCGTGGGAACAGGGAAAGGTGAGTGAAATTGTGGGGGGGGTGTCACCGAGCAGGGTATCCCACATGAGGATGCCCCCGAGGGGAGGGAATCAAGTCTTATAGACACCAGGCTCGTCGGGCCAGGGTTTTGGTCTACTTTAAAGAGTAACACAACCCAACCTGACCGGACCTGGAATATAAAAGACTCCAGGGCCGGCTGATGTTCCTTCGGGGCATCCCAAATCAGGATCCCCCACTATGTGAAGCTCGATTGGCGGCCGTATCCCCAGCATCTCCCGCTCCCCAAGACCTGCTTTCGAACATCGCGGCTCACTACTACGCATGGAAAATGGCCCCTGATTGGATGAGAGCCTGCGCATGTGCTGCGGGACTGCGGAAAGGTGAGTTTTCAGGGGCACACAGTGGGGCATCCCAAGGTTTTGTTCCGCTTTTAAGTCCTTCTTAAAGAGGAACATTGGAGGCCCTGGAGTCTGAAAAACTCCCGAGCTGTCCCAAGTTCTCCCTCTTTGGGGCTTCCTGAATTGGGATGCCCCTCAGTGTGAACCCCCCCCCTCCCCCCAGATGCCCCGATACACTCACCTTCTCCCGAGCCCTCGCCGCGTCTCTGCGCTGCAGGCGCATCCCCCCGCTCACCTTTAGCCGTGCGCGTCGCTCCTTCAGAAAGGCAGAGCGCGGGCACGTGAGGGCTGAGCGGGGGATGCAGCTGGCGGTGCACTGATTGGTTGAACAGGCCACTCAGCCAATCAGTGCGCTCGCTTTCAGCTCGAGTCTGTCGCATGGAAGTGACTGGATCAGGTGTCCCATCCAACCAATCAGTGCACTCGCTTTCACCTCGAGTCTGTGTCACGTGGAAGTGACTGGATCAGGTGTCCGATCCAACCAATCAGTGCGCTCGCTTTCACCTCGAGTCTGTGTCGCATGGAAGTGACTGGATCAGGTGTCCGATCCAACCAATCAGTGCGCTCGCTTTCAGCTCGAGTCTGTGTCATGTGGAAGTGACTGGATCAGGTGTCCGATCCAACCAATCAGTGCGCTCGCTTTCAGCTCGAGTCTGTGTCACGTGGAAGTGACTGGATCAGGTGTCCGATCCAACCAATCAGTGCGCTCGCTTTCACCTCGAGTCTGTGTCACGTGGAAGTGACTGGATCAGGTGTCCCATCCAACCAATCAGTGCGCTCGCTTTCAGCTCGAGTCTGTGTCACGTGGAAGTGACTGGATCAGGTGTCCCATCCAACCAATCAGTGCGCTGGCTTTCAGCTCGAGTCTGTGTCACGTGGAAGTGACTGGATCAGGTGTCCCATCCAACCAATCAGTGCGCTCGCTTTCAGCTCGAGTCTGTGTCGCGTGGAAGTGACTGGATCAGGTGTCCCATCCAACCAATCAGTGCGCTCGCTTTCAGCTCGAGTCTGTCACATGGAAGTGACTGGATCAGGTGTCCCATCCAACCAATCAGTGCGCTCGCTTTCAGCTCGAGTCTGTGTCACATGGAAGTGACTGGATCAGGTGTCCGATCCAACCAATCAGTGCGCTGGCTTTCAGCTCGAGTCTGTGTCACGTGGAAGTGACTGGATCAGGTGTCCCATCCAACCAATCAGTGCGCTCGCTTTCAGCTCGAGTCTGTGTCGCGTGGAAGTGACTGGATCAGGTGTCCCATCCAACCAATCAGTGCGCTCGCTTTCAGCTCGAGTCTGTGTCATGTGGAAGTGACTGGATCAGGTGTCCCATCCAACCAATCGGTGCGCTCGCTTTCAGCTCGAGTCTGTGTCATGTGGAAGTGACTGGATCAGGTGTCCCATCCAACCAATCAGTGCGCTCGCTTTCAGCTCGAGTCTGTGTCACGTGGAAGTGACTGGATCAGGTGTCCCATCCAACCAATCAGTGCGCTCGCTTTCAGCTCGAGTCTGTGTCGCGTGGAAGTGACTGGATCAGGTGTCCCATCCAACCAATCAGTGCGCTCGCTTTCAGCTCGAGTCTGTCACATGGAAGTGACTGGATCAGGTGTCCCATCCAACCAATCGGTGCGCTCGCTTTCAGCTCGAGTCTGTGTCATGTGGAAGTGACTGGATCAGGTGTCCCATCCAACCAATCAGTGCGCTGGCTTTCAGCTCGAGTCTGTGTCACGTGGAAGTGACTGGATCAGGTGTCCCATCCAACCAATCAGTGCGCTCGCTTTCAGCTCGAGTCTGTGTCGCGTGGAAGTGACTGGATCAGGTGTCCCATCCAACCAATCAGTGCGCTCGCTTTCAGCTCGAGTCTGTCACATGGAAGTGACTGGATCAGGTGTCCCATCCAACCAATCGGTGCGCTCGCTTTCAGCTCGAGTCTGTGTCATGTGGAAGTGACTGGATCAGGTGTCCCATCCAACCAATCAGTGCGCTCGCTTTCAGCTCGAGTCTGTGTCACATGGAAGTGACTGGATCAGGTGTCCCATCCAACCAATCAGTGCGCTCGCTTTCAGCTCGAGTCTGTCACATGGAAGTGACTGGATCAGGTGTCCCATCCAACCAATTAGTGCGCTCGCTTTCAGCTCGAGTCTGTGTCACGTGGAAGTGACTGGATCAGGTGTCCCATCCAACCAATCAGTGCGCTCGCTTTCACTTGGCTCTGCCTATGGCTGAACAGTTGAGCAGAGCTGAAGGGAGTTGAGTACATCGCCGGCCGCATCCCCCGCACACCTCGCGGCTGAGACAGGCGCGCACCGCAGAGAAGCAGCAAAGGCTCCGGAACAAGGCGAGTTAAACAGGGCATCCCAATTCGGGATGCCCCAAGGAGGGGGAACTCGGGTGGCCCTGGAGCCTTTTAGACACCAGGGCCTCCTTTTTAAAGTGGACCAGAACCCACCACAATTGGGCTGGGGAATCTAAGATTCCCAGGCCGATTGATTCCCTACCCCCGGGGCATCCAAAATCGGGATGCCCCATTGTCTAATCCCCCCCCCCCCCTGAAGCCCCGATACGCTCACCTTGTCCCAGTGAGTGGCCTCGGCCACATTCCTGCACACACCCACGCCCTGCCTTTCGTAATGGCCGGCGCGGGTACATCACAGCTAGAAGGTGAACGGGGAATGTGGCCGGCGTAGTGCTTGGCTGTCTAGACGAGTGCGCTGATTGGACGGGAGGCCGCATGTATGCCGTAGGACCCGGAAGAGGTGAATAGGCGCGTGCAACCTGCAGGGTTACACACAGAGGGGCATTGGGGTGCCCCGGGGGGAAAGGACCAAAAGCCGAGTCAGAATCCTGGGTTTTGGTCCACTTTAAGGTAAGCTGAGCTAATTGGCCCTGGGACCATGTATCCTATGGTTCTGCTTGCACTTGCGTCCCATTGGTCCCAAAGAAGCCCCGCCCTATCCAGGATCGGCTGTGACCACCATTAAGGCGCTCTAGTAGGGAGCATAGTTCTAATTACCGTTGCCGACCTTGCCTTGATTCTGACCTTTGAAGTGGACCAAAACCCAGGATTTTGACTATCCGGAGTTTTAGTCCCCAATCAGGGATACCCCGCTGGGTGAAACCCCCCAGATCGCCGAGCACAACTCACCTCTTCCCGGTCCTACGGCGCGCGTACATGGCGGCTCGTCCAATGAGCACGCTCAGAGCCGCTGACATCACGTCGTCTTAGGTCATTGACTCCGAACATGCTGGCCGCATCCCCCGCTTCCCTCTTACAGGGAGCGTGCCTGTGCCGGCCATTCACAAATGCTTGTGCCCTGCTGGATAGTGGGGATGTGGCCGCAGCTCATGTGACCAGAGAACTTGGACGTATTCGAGGATAAAGATTCACAAGACAAACGCAAACGCTACAACCTGCAAGGCATACTGGGAGGAGGTGGGTTTAATGTGACCACCGGCCGATCAGAGCCCAGCCCAGCTTTGGCTAATGGATCCCAGTTAAGCAGAGACCGGTTACTTGCAACCTGCGATGCCCGGGTAACCCCCAATCTTCACCGCCACTTCCGCCTATAGATACACCCCCATTTGCCAGGATGCTGCTTACACCCGCACCAGGTACAGTTGCCCCAGGTTGTCACCCGAGGCTGGACCAGGCAAGAAGGTAAGTGTATGGGGCGACCTGGGTGGGGCATCCCGATTTTGGACGTTGCGGGCACATCACAGCTAGAAGGTGATCAAGGGATGTGGCCGGTGGCACTAGGTAAGCCTAGGCGAGTTTGCATCGGAGTAGTCGCGTGCTGACTGAATGAAAGGCTGCGCATGCGACAGGGGAAAGGAGAGTTAGATCGAGCGACCTGGGGGGGGGGGGGGTTTCACACAGCTGATGCGGGATGCCCCCAGGGCAAGGACCAAAACCCGGGATAGTCCCGCTCTGTGCCCTGACTCTATTCACTCGCATGTCCATGTCTAACTCGTGCTCCAACCATCGGCCTCAGGGGCGCTGCCACGCCCTCTCCGTTCAGTAGAATGAAGGCTGTGTTTCACATCCTAATTTAGGATGCCCCAAGGGGAGGGAATCAATCGTTCCGGGAATCTTATTGATTCCTGGGCCGATCTCGCTGGTTTGTGGTCCACTTTAACTGCTCGCCACATGGACCGACCCTTACCTGTTTCTTACCACAAACCATCTGTACTGTACCCGATACTGACCTCGCTGTCATCCGACCACCCCCACTTTTGCCGTGCATTGGTGACTCCCTTTCCATCCTGAGAGCATCCGTTCCCCTAGTGGTAGTAGGTAAGTCACAGCAGCCTCGGGTGACATCCTGGGGCAACTGTACCTGGTGCGGGTGTAAGCAGCATCCTGGCAAATGGGGGTGTATCTATAGGCGGAAGTGGCGGTGAAGATTGGGGGTTACCCCCAGTAACCTGTCTCTGCTTAACTGGGATCCATTAGCCAAAGCTGGGCTTAGCTCTGATCGGCCGGTGGTCACATTAAACCCACCCTCTCCCAGCATGCCTTGCAGGTTGTAGCATTTGCTGGGTCTTGTGAATCTTTATCCTCGAATACGTCCCAGTTCTCTGGTCACACGACCTCTGTCGCGCTCTCTCATTGGTGCGACCCGGGATAGGCACTGGTTTAACCCCTTTGGAACTAGTGATGATAGGAGCGATGGCTTGTTGCCGACCCTGATGTCCTGACCACCCTGTACACTCATATCTAGCATGTGCCCTGCTAGCCTATCAGCCTTCACCATCTCAGGTGACATCACGCATAAGTCTTTGGGGCACCGGGTAGGCGTGTAGTGACGGCAAACGGGGGATTGTCAGTAAGGTAAGGCCGGTAAGGATCCGGGCATTACGTGTAGCATGTACATAGCTGCCCGCTGTCTCTGATTGGAGGATAGGCCGGGCATTACGTGTAGCATGTAAATAGCTGCCGCTGTCTCTGATTGGAGGATGAGCCGGGCATTACGTGTAGCATGTACATAGCTGCCACTGTCTCTGATTGGAGGATGAGCCGGGCATTACGTGTAGCATGTACATAGCTGCCGCTGTCTCTGATTGGATGATCCGGGCATTACGTGTAGCATGTACATAGCTGCCGCTGTCTCTGATTGGAGGATGAGCCGGGCATTACGTGTAGCATGTACATAGCTGCCGCTGTCTCTGATTGGAGGATGAGCCGGGCATTACGTGTAGCATGTACATAGCTGCCGCTGTCTCTGATTGGAGGATGAGCCGGGCATTACGTGTAGCATGTACATAGCTGCCGCTGTCTCTGATTGGATGAGCCGGGCATTACGTGTAGCATGTACATAGCTGCCGCTGTCTCTGATTGGAGGATGAGCCGGGCATTACGTGTAGCATGTACATAGCTGCCCGCTGTCTCTGATTGGATGAGCCGGGCATTACGTGTAGCATGTACATAGCTGCCCGCTGTCTCTGATTGGAGGATGAGCTGGGCATTACGTGTAGCATGTACATAGCTGCCCGCTGTCTCTGATTGGAGGATGATCCGGGCATTACATGTAGCATGTACATAGCTGCCGCTGTCTCTGATTGGAGGATGAGCCGGGCATTACGTGTAGCATGTACATAGCTGCCGCTGTCTCTGATTGGAGGATGAGCCGGGCATTACGTGTAGCATGTACATAGCTGCCGCTGTCTCTGATTGGAGGATGATCCGGGCATTACGTGTAGCATGTACATAGCTGCCGCTGTCTCTGATTGGAGGATGATCCGGGCATTACGTGTAGCATGTACATAGCTGCCGCTGTCTCTGATTGGAGGATGAGCCGGGCATTACGTGTAGCATGTACATAGCTGCCCGCTGTCTGTGATTGGAGGATGAGCCGGGCATTACGTGTAGCATGTACATAGCTGCCCGCTGTCTCTGATTGGAGGATGAGCCGGGCATTACGTGTAGCATGTACATAGCTGCCGCTGTCTCTGATTGGAGGATGAGCCGGGCATTACGTGTAGCATGTACATAGCTGCCGCTGTCTCTGATTGGAGGATGAGCCGGGCATTACGTGCAGCATGTACATAGCTGCCGCTGTCTCTGATTGGATGATCCGGGCATTACGTGTAGCATGTACATAGCTGCCGCTGTCTCTGATTGGAGGATGATCCGGGCATTACGTGTAGCATGTACATAGCTGCCGCTGTCTCTGATTGGAGGATGATCCGGGCATTACGTGTAGCATGTACATAGCTGCCGCTGTCTCTGATTGGAGGATGATCCGGGCATTACGTGTAGCATGTACATAGCTGCCGCTGTCTCTGATTGGAGGATGAGCCGGGCATTACGTGTAGCATGTACATAGCTGCCGCTGTCTCTGATTGGATGAGCCGGGCATTACGTGTAGCATGTACATAGCTGCCACTGTCTCTGATTGGATGAGCCGGGCATTACGTGTAGCATGTACATAGCTGCCACTGTCTCTGATTGGAGGATGAGCCGGGCATTACGTGCAGCATGTACATAGCTGCCCGCTGTCTCTGATTGGATGATCCGGGCATTACGTGTAGCATGTACATAGCTGCCGCTGTCTCTGATTGGATGAGCCGGGCATTACGTGTAGCATGTACATAGCTGCCCGCTGTCTCTGATTGGAGGATGAGCCGGGCATTACGTGTAGCATGTACATAGCTGCCGCTGTCTCTGATTGGATGAGCCGGGCATTACGTGTAGCATGTACATAGCTGCCACTGTCTCTGATTGGAGGATGAGCCGGGCATTACGTGTAGCATGTACATAGCTGCCACTGTCTCTGATTGGATGAGCCGGGCATTACGTGTAGCATGTACAGAGCTGCCGCTGTCTCTGATTGGAGGATGAGCCGGGCATTACGTGTAGCATGTACATAGCTGCCGCTGTCTCTGATTGGATGATCCGGGCATTACGTGTAGCATGTACATAGCTGCCGCTGTCTCTGATTGGAGGATGAGCCGGGCATTACGTGTAGCATGTACATAGCTGCCCGCTGTCTCTGATTGGAGGATGAGCCGGGCATTACGTGTAGCATGTACATAGCTGCCGCTGTCTCTGATTGGATGAGCCGGGCATTACGTGTAGCATGTACATAGCTGCCACTGTCTCTGATTGGAGGATGAGCCGGGCATTACGTGTAGCATGTACATAGCTGCCGCTGTCTCTGATTGGATGAGCCGGGCATTACGTGTAGCATGTACATAGCTGCCGCTGTCTCTGATTGGATGAGCCGGGCATTACGTGTAGCATGTACATAGCTGCCGCTGTCTCTGATTGGATGATCCGGGCATTACGTGTAGCATGTACATAGCTGCCGCTGTCTCTGATTGGAGGATGAGCCGGGCATTACGTGCAGCATGTACATAGCTGCCGCTGTCTCTGATTGGATGAGCCTGGCATTACGTGTAGCATGTACATAGCTGCCGCTGTCTCTGATTGGATGAGCCGGGCATTACGTGTAGCATGTACATAGCTGCCGCTGTCTCTGATTGGAGGATGAGCCGGGCATTACGTGCAGCATGTACATAGCTGCCGCTGTCTCTGATTGGATGATCCGGGCATTACGTGTAGCATGTACATAGCTGCCCGCTGTCTCTGATTGGAGGATGAGCCGGGCATTACGTGTAGCATGTACATAGCTGCCCGCTGTCTCTGATTGGATGATCCGGGCATTACGTGTAGCATGTACATAGCTGCCGCTGTCTCTGATTGGAGGATGAGCCGGGCATTACGTGTAGCATGTACATAGCTGCCACTGTCTCTGATTGGAGGATGAGCCGGGCATTACGTGTAGCATGTACAAAGCTGCCGCTGTCTCTGATTGGATGATCCGGGCATTACGTGTAGCATGTACATAGCTGCCGCTGTCTCTGATTGGAGGATGAGCCGGGCATTACGTGTAGCATGTACATAGCTGCCACTGTCTCTGATTGGAGGATGAGCCGGGCATTACGTGTAGCATGTACAAAGCTGCCGCTGTCTCTGATTGGATGATCCGGGCATTACGTGTAGCATGTACATAGCTGCCGCTGTCTCTGATTGGATGATCCGGGCATTACGTGTAGCATGTACAAAGCTGCCGCTGTCTCTGATTGGATGATCCGGGCATTACGTGTAGCATGTACATAGCTGCCACTGTCTCTCATTGGAGGATGAGCCGGGCATTACGTGTAGCATGTACATAGCTGCCCGCTGTCTCTGATTGGAGGATGAGCCGGGCATTACGTGTAGCATGTACATAGCTGCCGCTGTCTCTGATTGGAGGATGATCCGGGCATTACGTGTAGCATGTACATAGCTGCCCGCTGTCTCTGATTGGAGGATGAGCTGGGCATTACGTGTAGCATGTACATAGCTGCCCGCTGTCTCTGATTGGAGGATGAGCCGGGCATTACGTGTAGCATGTACATAGCTGCCCGCTGTCTCTGATTGGAGGATGAGCTGGGCATTACGTGTAGCATGTACATAGCTGCCCGCTGTCTCTGATTGGAGGATGAGCTGGGCATTACGTGTAGCATGTACATAGCTACCCGCTGTCTCTTATTGGAGGATGAGCCGGGCATTACGTGTAGCATGTACAAAGCTGCCGCTGTCTCTGATTGGATGATCCGGGCATTACGTGTACATACCTGCCCTGGAAAAGCTATTGAGAAACCATGGAGAGACCTCAGGGGAGGATATTTGTAAGGCTCCGCCCATAATGGACCTGCATATAGACCCACCCCCCTCTGTGAGGAATCCGTATTATAAATGGTGGGTGGAGATGATCTCTATGGATTTCCTGTTCATGGATGTGGGGGAGGGGCATTTAGTCATCAGTAGTCACGGAAAGCTTTGTGTAGAATAATTCTGCAGATCCTGATCCTAAGTTCCCAACTGAAGGCCGAGCGTGTTCCGACCCTTGAGCTGTGTGAGCGGGTGCTGCTGGGATATGTAGTCACATGGCTTCTTCTATATCTCTGAGGCTCCAGAGGCTGATGTCACGGATCACTGTATGTCTTACAGAGCGAGGCCTACACAGCGGACAGACAGGACGCGGGAATCGGCCAGGAGGACACCAAGATCTCTACAGGGGAGACACCATGATGGAGGCTCAGCAGCTCCTCCCATCACAGGGTAAGAGGCGGGGCTATATCTGATTATAGGGGGAGTATTGGGCAGGAGGACACCAAGATCTCTACAGGGGAGAGACCATGATGGAGGCTCAGTGGCTCCTCCCATCACAGGGTAAGAGGCGGGGCTATATCTGATTATAGGAGGAGTATTGTGCAGGAGGACACCAAGATCTCTACAGGGGAGACACCATGATGGAGGCTCAGCAGCTCCTCCCATCACAGGGTAAGAGGCGGGGCTATATCTGATTATAGGGGGAGTATTGGGCAGGACGACACTAAGATCTCTACAGGAGACACCATGATGGAGAGTCAGCGGCTCCTCCCATTACAGGGTAAGAGGCGGGGCTATATCTCATTATAGGGGGAGTATTGGGCAGGACGACACTAAGATCTCTACAGGAGACACCATGATGGAGAGTCAGCGGCTCCTCCCATTACAGGGTAAGAGGCGGGGCTATATCTGATTATAGGGGGAGTATTGGGCAGGAGAACACCAAGATCTCTACAGGGGAGACACCATGATGGAGGCTCAGCAGCTCCTCCCATCACAGGGTAAGAGGCGGGGCTATATCTGATTATAGGGGGAGTATTGGGCAGGAGAACACCAAGATCTCTACAGGGGAGACACCATGATGGAGGCTCAGAAGCTCCTCCCATCACAGGGTAAGAGGCGGGGCTATATCTGATTATAGGGGGAGTATTGGGCAGGAGGACACCAAGATTTCTACAGGGGAGACACCATGATGGAGGCGCGCCCTAATGGTCACTCTCATCTTTTGATAGACCCCGGAGACAAAATAGTGAAAAATGGGAAAACTAAGGAGGAGGAAGAAGATGTATTTGTGAGAAATGAAAAGGAGGAAATGATTCCACAGATCAGCCCAAGTGAGTAATATTATTTTCCTATTCCCTCTCGTTTGTCTGTCTGAGCACCTTCCTTTGTTTCTCATACATCTGGATGTTGCACACATACTTACCTCACTCCCCCCTGGCTCCCCTGTCATTGCTCGGCTGCTTGCTGTGCTCCTGTGGCTGCTCACTCCTTGTGACCAGCACTGGACTTGCTGTGTGGTCTGGAGCCACATGCTGAGGTGTTGTGTAAATGCAGTTTTTTCCCAACAGTGCACTATATAAACCTGGGAGAGCCACTTGTTGAGAAGGATCTGGGGGAACTGGTAGATCACAGGCTGAATAACAGCATGCAATGCCAAGCAGCTGCTTCCAAGGCCACCAAGATACTATCGTGCATTAAAAGAGGCCTGGAATCACGGGATAGGTGAGTAATATCGCCTCTTTACAAGGCACTGGTGCGCCCTCACCTGGAATATGCCGTTTAGTTCTGGCCACCCGTTCATAGAAAGGACGCTCTGACTATGCAAAGGGAGCAGAGGAGCCACCAAACTAATAAGAGGAATGAAGGATTTAGTTATGAAGAAAAATGACGAGAATTAAATCTGTTTAGTCTTGAGAGGAGACGGCTGAGGGGGGGGAAATGATTAACTTGTATAAATATATAAATGGCCCATACAAAAAATATGGGGGAACACTATTTCAGGTAAAATCCTCTCTAAAGACAAGGGCGCGCTCCCTTCGACTGGAAAAAAGAAATTTAGTCTCCGGAGGTGATAATCATTTTTTACCATAGGAACTATAAATCTATGGAATAGCCTCCCCCAGAAGCTTGTTACAGCATCATCCACTGACAGCTTCAAAAAAGGATGAGATGCTTATTTAGAAGAAAATAACGTTAACAGTTACTATTAGCATTTATCAGTAAAAAAATAAAAAATAACTTCCCCGACCCCAACATACTTGGTTGAACTTGATGGTCATATGTCTTATTTTAACCGTATTAACTGTGGGGGGCAATTCCTGTAAAAGTTATTGTGTAGTTGAAATAAATGACATCGACACTAGGTCTAGTAACATCAAAAGAGGGTTTCATTGGGGGGGGGGAGGATACAGGGTAGGTTGGGCAAATAAAAAGGGTGCAGGATCAGAAGGGTGTCCTTGGACCTTGATGCCTGAAAGGAAATGGGATTTAGCCCTGGGAACATGGCCTAGTGTCTCACCCGGGCACCCCCTTCTTAATGTAGTACTCACAAGTTAGGTGGTGGAAGGGAAATGTGGACCCCCAAGTGGACACCCTTGCTTGTTTTGCAAGGACGGCTTAGAACCATTGTCGTCCTGGAATTCCCTGAGCGATTACCGGATCTGGGCTGGTGGCGATTCTCATCTGTAGGTAGAAAGGGAGAAAGGTAAGTTTGGAGGTATAGTGTGGCCCTAGATTAGTAACAAGGTAACGAGAGAGTGGCTTACCCTGAGAGGGGCGGTCTGTCTGTCCTCGGTCCTTATCTATGCGGCCACAGGTCCAGATCTGGTCATGGGTGGCAGGTGGATTTCCTAATATCGTGCCATGGGGATACCCTAGAGGTGCTTTTCTACGGCCTGGACATCCCGATGCCGCATGATCGCGGAAGCCCCAGGGTGACGGGGGGGCATCGGCTGGTCCAGCAGAACTAGGTGGCATCAGTGCTCTGCTACCTGATCTGTCTGTCTCCTCTTTTTGCATATTTGCTGGGACTGGTGTATTGCGGACTACTTTAAATATATCAAAAATAAACAAGAACACAGAGCTAAATATAAATTAATTAGAGTCCTCTTTAAAGTCCTCCAACTTGTGATTCTAAATCCACCGTGATCCAATTGTGCAATTCCACCACCGATTTGGTACACAGCCAACTCACCCTGCTGAATTGCTGGATCCTTTTGTTTTTAAGTGTTTTAATGTACAGATGGTGGGCGTTTTATATTTGTAATGCGCCTTTCATTCCTGTAAGTTGCTTATTTTTATCTTTTTATGAGGATTTTTATTTTTATACATGGTGTCCATATATAGCTTTGCGCACTGTTGTACTAAATTTAAGTTGCGTGATTACATAGTAGGGAAGCTATTAAAGCTTCTGTTGATCTGTCAGTTTGATTGGACTATGTGGCGTGCAACCGCATGTAAATAGCCGACCAACAGGTTTAATCTGTGTTGAGCCGGCGAATGCGGGATGACGCTCGGGTTACCATAGGAATGAGACGCCAGGACTGCTGCTCTCATTTGATAGGTCCAGTGTCTTTAGACGCATAGAGCGTTATAACGCGCGTCCTGCTGACAGGGAGGTGGGGATAGTTAATGATATTCACCTCCTGTTATATTGATTGGTTGAATGGCGTCAGTCACGCCCACCCCTTGTGGAGAGAGCTAATGATATTCACCTCCCTCCATATTGATTGGAGTTAGGGCGTTAGTTACGCCTATCCTACGCGAGAGAGGTAATGAGATTCACCTCCCTCCATACTGGTTGGTTGAATGGCGTCAGTCACGCCCACCCCTTGTGGAGAGAGCTAATGATATTCACCTCCCTCCATATTGATTGGAGTTAGGGCGTTAGTTACGCCTATCCTACGCGAGAGAGGTAATGAGATTCACCTCCCTCCATACTGGTTGGTTGAATGGCGTTAGTCACGCCCATTTTTCCGTAGATCAGATTTTGGATGACAAGCCTGGCTGGCCATTGGTAGAACATGCGGATGACGCGGCCTCTTGTCCCGCCCTCAATATATTTAAACGCTGCTTACCACCGCGCCGGCTCACCTAGTGAAAGTCGCGCTGAGCGACGAAACGCGTTGGGAGCCGGTGGTCTACATTTTGGAGTTCAGCAGCGTGGGTCGGCTTGGTTTATTAATGTGACATGCGAGTTTTAATCCTTTGTTTGTGAGTATTTTATTGGCCTATTAAAAAGATTTATAGCTTTGCAATACTGCACTATGGTTCTTTCATTTCCTCCTGCATGAGCATGCCTTGGAAACCTGGCCAGTTATATCAATATATATTGAGGAATCGTACCCCAACGGGTGGAGCCGATTGGTTGAAGTGTCTGCGAGATTGCTGTGACTGCTGGTGACTTAATCGTTTCTGGTAAGAGTACCAAATCGGTGGTGGAATTGCACAATTGGATTGCTGACACTCACGGTGGATTTAGAATCACAAGTTGGAAGACTTTAAAGAGGACTCTAATACTTGATGGTGGGATTTAAGTTTAGCACGTTGAGCTGTATTTAAGAGTATTAATTTCATGATTGCTGTATTGTTATTAATTAGTTTTGAGCGCGGTATTTATATATATTTTATATATATATATCTTTGGTTTACTTTAAATATATGATGATGGTATGATATCGATTAAACACTAAATCAAATCTATAATATATACACAAACAACATACAATTATGCCCAGGAGTTTCGCCTGAGAGCTGTGCCAGTGACATGTGTACAGCACACAAGGAGGTAGAGAAAAGTAAGTGCTGATAATTGTATACAGCAATAAGAAGCCGTATAAGGCCAAGTAAGAATCAGTGCAAGGCAGATAGCCGTGAAGACTAAAGTGCTAAGTGCAAAAAAGTGCAGAGTGCTAAGAAAGAGAGAAACTCCAGGGCATATGTAGTAAGGCTACTACCACAATGGCAGCTAATCAAGATTAAACAAGAGCAATATCCAAAAACAATCTACATTACCACATAATCACATGCTCAGGTCCTACTCCACCAACATGCCCAGCATACCAGCACCACTGACGCGTTGCGTGGCAACTGACTTCTGCCGCATCCTCATTCAGCTTTTAGCCCCCACATTGCTGATCTGGTCCATCGATCACCCTTCAGTGGACCAACGTAAACACCCCCCACTCCCTCCCCAGTCGTCCTGATTGGCTGCCTCCCTCTGCAGCTCTGAAAACCCGCCCTCCTCTCTCCTCTCACACTTATCACGGTGTGCTTACATCACATCGCTCTTGACACACCCACTGTTTCCGTTCATCTCCAGTGCTCTAATTGTGATGCCCAGCAGGACACCAGCCTTCTGTAAGCAGACAACCCCCAATCTCCACCACCACTTCTTCCTATAGTCAAGCCCTCATTTGCCGGGATACTAGGTACGCCTCACCGGACACGTTTGCCCCCAGGTCTTAATAGGCACAAAGGATGTCTGCTTACGGTGAAGGTCGATGAACCGCGAGGGTATCCCGAAGCCAAGGTCATACACAGGAAGACAGCCCGGAAGGTGCGTCAGAGTACAGGGATGAGACAGGTGTGTAGTCAGGGGTAGCCAAAGGGTCAAACTGGGAGGTCAGAGATAGCGGGGTGTCCAAAGGGGCAGGCAGGTACGAGTTCAGACAAAGCAGAGGTCAGTACAGGCAGCGGACAGGGATGGTCGATCAAGCCGGGCGGAAACAGAGTATTACTAACGAAATCACACCCTAATCACAAGAGACTATTATGGGCACTGAGTACTGGGCTGACTCCTTATTTATTGGTGAACTGACCAATGGCCACCCTGGGGGGGATGTGTATGTGCTGATTGGTGCAAACTTCCAGGGGCTGGTCAGTCCCAGGCAGCAGGGCTGACCAGCCCCTGATTCAATACAGGTGAAGTGGATGCTGCGCCCGCCTGCTACTAGCACGGCAGTGCCTCCTGGCAGCAAACCTGCTGGACTGCTCAAGTGCACGCCCGCACAGCTACAGAGGAGCGAGGGGAGGCGACCGGAGCGGCACACCACGCTCCCCATCATATCGCATCGGCGAGCGCCGCACCACCCAACAGACGCTTGCCGCGGGCCCCCTGGCACAGGTAAGTCCCTTACACTAATACTTTTAAAGATAACTTAGGAACTACGGCGACAGTGGGACAGCAATTGGACGATTGCCTTTAGTATGGCTTTAACCCTTCTATTGCCAGCCACGTAAATTTTACGTGGCTGCCTCTCCAACAGTTAAACGCCAGCCACGTAAAATTTACGCGCCTGACTTTCCCCAGGAATTAAAAAAAAAAGTAAAAATAAGACACTTACCTGACCCCTCGTTCGATCCAGCCGGGTCTCCTCTTCAGCCAGAGGGGCTCCGATCGCCCATCGGGGCTCCTCCGGCTGCAGGGGAGAGCCGGAATAGGGTGCCCCCCCCCGTTTCAGCAGCCGCCCGGTTTCCTGTTAAAAAAAACAAAAAAAAAAAATGACAGTTACCTAGTTACCTACCTTTGTCCCCGCCGGCTCCCGCAGGCTCTCCTCTTCACGGGGGGGGGGGGGGGGGGGGCTCCGATTCCCCTACCCCCCCCCCGCTCTTCTGTCTTCTGGAGGGGGCATAACAGCCCTCCTCCCTCAGCAGCGGTCTTCTGATGGCGGCCGCCATCTTGGATTCTGGTCCCGCCCCTTCGGGTGTCATAGGGGCACCCGGCGGTTCAGCTGTCAGATGCCAGTGACGGCTGGACAGAGGAGGAAGGAGGTAGGCGATCGTCTGATCGCCTGCCTCCCCCCTCCTCTGCCCAGCCGTCGCTGACATCGGATCGCCGCGGGACACAGGAAATGAAGATCAGAGGTGAGTAAAGTAAAACTCTTTTTTTTTTTTTTTTTTTTTTTTTTTTTTTTAACCCTTTGTGAACTGGTAAGGGGTCCATGTGACCCCTATACCAGTTCACAGGGCTCGGGGGTCTGGCAAGTCACCTGCGGCTGGCGGGTGACTTGCCATTAACCCCTGGCCCCCCAAATTACCTGCCTCCCCAAAGCCCGGGGGGGGGCAGAAGAGCTGTGGCCCTAGGCTATGACGGCTTGTATGACAGGGTTTTGGTTGTATATGAGAATCGCGCTTGGTATGGAGCTGCACCTGGTCGGCTGGCTAGGCTGACAAACTTTGAATAGTTGAAGGCGTAAAGGAGGAACCCGGATAGAGCAGCAGGGGGGTTAACTCCTCTGCAGCTCTTATTCTTGTTCTCCACAGGTGCGCTGATTGTTTGGATTGGAGGAGGCCGCAGTCACAATGTGTATGTGGCTAGTCCTTCTCTATCCAGTCAAGTATTTGTATATTATAGGCTGCCGGTCATCAATTATTTAGACCCTGCTGCCAGGCAAATTTCACCAAATTAAGGTGCAAAACCGGCTAGAGAAAATAAAGGTTTGAGCGACACTTACCCGCCTGGCCCGGGGGGTGCACAACCCGCCCTGGGCCACTGAATTCGTTGTTCACAGATTAATGGATTTTGCGCCGCTTGTGATGTATCTGGAAGTAGTTGCTCCCTTTGAATAAATCCAAATCGCTGGGTGTTGTCTTCAAACCAATTTTTATTGCTAAAAATAAAACTAAAATGCCAATGTGCATTGGTACATTGCACAGATGGGCGGCAAATGGGTTAAAAGATGAGATGAAGTTCTAAAAAAGAATAAAATTAAAGTGGACCAACACCCAGGATTTTGACTATCCTGGGTGTTGGTCCACTTAGGTGGGCGGTGCCCCGCTGTGTGAAACCCCCCCGATCGCCGCAAAAACTCACCTCTCCCTGCTCCCACGTGACCTCGTCCGGCCAATGACAGCGGCCAGAGCCGCTCTGGTATGCGCGTCCAAAGCCGCTTGGACGCGCATACCAGAGCGCTGTCATTGGCTGCGTCTCTCGCTTCCCTCTAACAGGGAGCGCGCCTGCGCCGGCCATTCACAAAACGGCCAGCGCTGGAGCGCGCCCTGCTAGAGGGAAGCGAGAGACGCGGCCGCGTCTCACGCATGCGCCGTTGGATCGCCGGTAAGGTGAGGATTGTGGGCCTCCTGGGGGGTTCCTCCCCGCGGGACATCCCGATTTCGGATGCCCCGCGGGGAGGGATCTGATCGGTCCGGGAATCTTATAGATTCCCGGGCCGATCCCCCCTGGGTGTTGGTCCACTTTAACCCTTAAAAATCCAAAGAAATAAAATGGGGTCCCCCTCCCTGGGAGGGGGGACCCTGTGTCATTTTATTCTAAGTATGTCACACACCCCGCTTCAAACATTAAATAGTTACACTTGGGTATACACACCTCTAGGTGGCGATCTTGCAGAGAAGTCCTGAAAAACGAGCCCCTCCCGGTCTATACATACCTGGTACCTCCCATCTATTCCCCAGTGTTCTTCTCTGCAAGATGGCGACAAGACAGAAGAAAGAAGTCTCCTGCTTGCAGGTAGCCGGGGTAACACCCCGCCCCCCCCCCCCCCATGGTCTATTTCTGCCCGGCCTTTTGTTTATTAGCCCCTTGATTAAAAATGTAGCCTCCCAGCTTAGGCTGTCGGCCGTGCAAGGGTAGATGGCACTTAAGGTGCCTAGGAGATTAGCTCCTCCGCTAGACCCCATATTATGGGGCAACGCGGCTATCCGGCCTGGTGATCTGGATTTGGGATGCCCCCGCCCTGATGTCCCTATTAGGTCCCCCCTTCCCGCTTGGTCCCTTCTCCCTGCGCTAGTTGGGGGGGGGGCTTGTCTGTATGCCAGGTGTCTGTGTTTTTTTTTTTTTTTACTTTGTGTGGCGGGGCCGGGCGGCGTGGGTGTTTATGTGCCGCCGGCCCGCCCGTTTGCTCAGTACTTGTTTGGGGGCTCCGTTGAGCTCCCCGGACTGTCGTTCCGACGGTGCAGGGGGCGGGGTCGGGCGGCGTGTGTGCCGCCGGCCCGCCGTTCTGCCGGGCTGTTTTAGCTGCGGGCGCCGGGTCGGAAGTGGACGGGGCGGCGTGTTGTGCCGCCGGCCCGCCTGTCTGTGCGGGCGCCTTGTCTAGGCGCCCGCTGCTCGTTCTCCCGGAGGTGGTTGCGGCCGGGGCCGGGCGGCGTGTGTGCCGCCGGCCCGCCTGTCCGGTGCGGGCGCCATTGTCCTTGGCGCCCGCTTTCTGGCCAATACTCCTTGGAGGTGGAGGGGGGCGGGGCCGCGTCGTGCGCGGCCCGCGCTTTGCCTGGATTGGTGGGAGGGGCGGGGCCGCAGCGTCTGCCGCGCTTGATGGGCCCGCCCTTCTTCTCCCTTCTCTGCTTCCTCGTGGTGGCCGCCATTCCTCGCTCCTGCGTTTAAGGTAGGCTGGTTTTTCTTAGGGCTTGTCATTTTTAAGGTGCTCTTCTTGGCTGGGGGCATCCATTGTTTTCTGGTCCCCCTTGTGTGGGGGTTGTGTCAGGGTGCTGGCAGCTTTGAGTATTGTATTGCTAGGTGCCTTATGTGGGCATCCCTGGCTTTCCACATTTTTAGGTGTATATATATATTTATATGTATTCTGCTCCATGTGGGTTCTTGCCTGACCCTCTTGATGTTACAGTGTTTTATTGTTATGTGCTTTCACGTGTTTTTGTAAGTACCTGGTGTGACTGTTGTCTTTCTTTTTCAGATCCTGGGATCCCACGCTGCAGGGCTCTCCCGGTCTTAGATACCTGGCTAGTCGGGGTTTGTCCTTACATTTCCCTTTATTGGCTATTTTTGCAAATTTCCCCATTTCAGGGCCATAAATAAATAAAGAAAAAATAAATAAATAAAAAGAAAAAAAATAAAGGGGCATCCCGGGTCGCGTATTGCGTAAATCCCTGGGTTATTGCGAATACCATAATTTCACCATATGGAGGCTACCAAAGATACCGGAAACGGCCCTTCGGGGCAGTCTAGGCTGTGTGGGGGTTGTGGGGCGCCGCTCCCAGGGGATGATGTTATTGTATGCATTCCATGTGCGCAGCGGAACATTGAGCGCCAGTCCGGCACCCCGGTGCCTGGCTCTTCACCGCCCGTACCATCTCCTTCTCCTCGTCGCCTGTTCCGGACCCCGTGTGACGTCATGGGTGGGGATTCGCAATCCGAGGTATGCGCCAGGTTGGCTAGCCTTGAGAAGATGTTTTCCGCTGTGGTTGCTCAGAAGGCTCCGGCTAAGCGGAAACACTTGTCCCCGCCTCCGCCGGACTCAGATGATGAGGTTGTTGAGGCATTGGATTGGTCAGATCGTCCCCTGGAAGAGGGAGAGCTTATTGAGGAATTAGACGATCCTGAGGTCCAGCAGCTGTTTGGTGCTGAGGGTGACCAGGCCATGGGTTCGGTTTCTGACACGCCTTCCATTCTGGCCCAAATGTTTGAGGATTTGGATCCTCCTGAAGCGGCTCCTCTGCCAAGGGGTGAGCTGTTTGAGGTGACCAAGCCGCGCTTGGAGTTTCCTAGTCAACGGCATTTCGAGAATGTTGTCCTTAAGGAATGGGAGCAACCTACGCGTCTTGTTGGTGTGCCGCCTAGTTGGGATAGAAAGTATCCCTTTCCGGCGGACTTGGTGAAGCATTTGTCTGTCCTTCCTGAGGTTGATGCTCCGGTTTTGGGACTATCTAATACGGCAGTTTTGCATTCTCCTGACACGACTTCTCTTAAGGATGGCGAGGATCGCCGGATTGATCAGCTGGCCCGCCATGGTTTTGTCTGTGCGGGTTCGGTTTTGAGACCTGTTTGTGCTTCGGCACTTTTATTGTTGGCGGTTAGGTCTATTGTCAGGGATTTATGTGTGGATCTTGATCCTACTTGTGATGAATTTCTTGCCCTCAAGCGTTGTGAATCCTTCATTTCGTTTGTCCTTGCCGCTCAGGATGATGCCATGTTGATGTGTGGCAGGGCTACGGCTCTGTTGGTTGCTATTCGGTGTGGTTGCGGCAATGGACTGCTGATTTTAATTCCAAGGTCGCTCACGGCTCTTCCCTTTTTTGGGTTTGCGCCTGTTCGGTGAGAAGTTAGATTCAGTTGCCAAGGGAGGTAAGTTACCTCAGCGCAAGAAATTACGTCGTTCCTTTCGGGGGGCGGCCTCTTTCAATCCTTCCTTTCGAGGAGCCAGAGACGGCAGGGGTGCGGGCTTTTCGGCTTCCAGGGGTGCCAGCTGGAACAGGGGCAGAGGCCGTGGCCGTCCCGTTCACGCCTGGGGTGCCAAACCCAAGCCAGCTGCCAAGCCCACTCAGCAATGAGGGGGCGCCCTCACCCTTACGGGTGGGGGGACGGTTGCGACTCTTCTCCCGGGTGTGGGACCAGGAGGTCTCGGACAGGTGGATCCGGGAGGTGGTGTCGGCCGGTTACAAGCTGGAGTTCGAGTCCCGCCCTCCAAGATTTTTCAGGTCTCGGGTTCCTTCAGATCCTTTGGCCACGCAGGGGCTCCTGGCGGCGGTGAGGAATCTTCTGGAAATGGCAGTCATCTGCTCGGTCCCGCCTTCGGAAGTGGGTCACGGGTATTATTCCAATCTCTTCACGGTGGCCAAGAAGGACGGGTCGGTTCGTCCCATCCTGGATCTGAAGTTTCTCAACGTGTTTATTCGTCCCCGGAAGTTTCGTATGGAAACTCTGCGATCTGCAGTCAATTCGCTTCGGCAGGGGGACTTCATGACGTCCATAGACATCAAGGATGCCTACCTTCACATTCCGATCTTTCCGGCTCACCAGAGGTTTCTTCGCTTTGTGGTGGAGGATCGGCATTTTCAGTTTGTGGCTCTTCCATTCGGCCTTACCTCGGCTCCAAGAGTTTTCACCAAGGTCCTGGCTACCCCAAGTCCTCTCTTGTTCCGGCCAGGGTGGTGCCTTTTCTGGGGATGTCCTTGGATTCTTGCCAGCACAGAGTGTTTCTCCCTCAGGCCAAGGTTCTTTTGATTCAGGAATTGGCGCAGCTTCTTCTTTCCAATCCTTGCCCGTCCATCCGGCTGGGGATGAGGCTGGTGGGGTTGATGGTAGCTTCCTTCGAGGCAGTTCCTTTTGCTCAGTTTCACACGCGGACGCTTCAGCTTCATCTGTTGGCGTCTTGGGACTGGCGACCGCGGTCGTTGGATCTGTCTTTCCGGATGACCCCCTGGGTTCGGCAGTCTCTACAGTGGTGGAGGTTCTCGGACAATCTCTTGAGGGGCAGGTCCTTCCTGATGGGGGGGTTTCTGGAAGGATCTTCGGTTCCGGGGGCGGTGGGGTCCTCAGGAGGCCCACTTGCCCATAAACGTTCTGGAGTTGAGAGCCATCAGGTTGGTTCTGTCTCACTTGACTCAGCATTTACAGGGCTTGCCGGTTCAGGTTCGGTCGGACAATCGGACGGCGGTTGCTTACCTCAATCACCAAGGAGGGACTCGCAGTCTGGGTGCCCTCAGAGAGGTGTCTCTGATACTAGTTTGGGCGGAGACTCATGTTCCTTGCATCTCGGCAGTGTACATTCCAGGAGTGGAAAACACGGAGGCGGACTTTCTGAGCAGGTGCTCTTCCCGTCGGGGGGAATGGTCTCTCCACCCCCAGGTGTTTCGGTCGTTTTGTCTCCGGTGGGGGACGCCAGAGGTGGATCTGTTTGCCTCTCGTCACAATCACAAGCTTCCGACATTTGTGACGCTTTCTCAGGATCCTCTGGTTCTGGCGGTGGATGCCATGGCCCTGAGCTGGGGGGACCTGGGGTTTCTTTATCTGTTTCCTCCGATTCCCATGCTAGGCAGGGTGTTGCGAAAGTTGGCCCTGGAAGGGGTTCCCGCCATTCTCGTGGCTCCAAGGTGGCCAAGGCGGGTGTGGTTCGCAGACATCGTTCGCCTGGCGGTTGATCAGTTCGATCTGCCTCTTCGGCCGGACCTTCTCACACAGGGTCAACTACGTTACCCCAATTTACCAACTGTGGCTTTGACGGCTTGGCTGCTGAAACCTCCATCTTAAAGGAGGAAGGTCTTTCGGATTCGGTTATTCAGACTCTTATTAGTGCCAGGAAGAGGTCCTATTCTACCATCTACTATAGAGCTTGGAGATCTTATATTGATTGGTGTGAGGCTAGACCTTTGCCCTGTCGGGTCTTCTCTGTTTCTAGGATTTTGGAATTTCTTCAATCTGGGCTGGACTCTGGTCTTCAGCTGAGTACTTTGAAGGGGCAGGTTTCTGCCTTGTCTGTCTTTTTTCAAAGGTCATTTGCTCTTCATCCTTTGGTCAAGACTTTTTTCCAGGGGGTTTCGCATCTGCGGCCTCCTAGGAAGCCTTTGCTCCCTGTTTGGGATTTGAATTTGGTTCTTTCTGCTCTTCAGGCTCCTCCTTTTGAGCCTTTGCAGGACATTGCTATTTCTACCCTGACTCAGAAGGTTGCCTTTTTGGTGGCCATCACTTCGGTTCGGCGTGTTTCGGAATTGGCAGCTTTGTCGATTCAGGCTCCTTATTTTGAGAAACATCAGGACAAAGTGGTTTTTTGCTTCAAACCAGACTTTCTTCCTAAAGTGGTCTCTGCATTTCATCTTAGCCAGGACATTGTCCTTCCTTCCTTGTGTCCTAAGCCTAGGAATGACAAGGAGAGCGCTTTGCATTGTTTGGATGTGGTACGTTGTGTTAAGTGCTATTTGCGTACTACATCTCCTTTTCGTAAGACTGATGCTTTTTTCGTGGTGCCCTGTGGGCCTAGGAAGGGCTTGGCTCCGGCTAAGTCTTCCATTAGCAAGTGGATTCGTCAGGCGGTGGTTGGGGCCTACTCTGCCAAAGGGAAGGCTCCCCCTTTTAGTGTTACTGCTCACTCTACTCGTGCTGTTGGAGCGTCTTGGGCTTTTCAGCACCAGGCTTCTGTTGAGCAAGTTTGTAAGGCCGCTACTTGGTCTTCTGTTCACACTTTTTCTACGTTTTACAAGGTTGATGTGCGGGCTTCAGCGGATGCTGTGTTTGGCCGCAAGGTTCTGCAGGCTGCAGTGGTTTGAGTTTCTGCATTATTGCCTTGTTGGATACCCGCCCTTTCTGGACACTGCTTTTGGATGTCCCAAGTGTAACTATTTAATGTTTGAAGCGGGGTGTGTGACATACTTAGAATAATACCATTTTGTGAATACTCACCTTGTAAAACGGGTATTATAAGTATGTCACACACCCCGCTTCACCCGCCCTTTTTGGTATCCTGGTTCTTTATATGGTGAAGTTTCATTTACAGTTTGAGGGTTACCAATGTTTTTTTCCTGGTACCTTGTCTTTACTGCTGTTTGAATACTGGGGAATAGATGGGAGGTACCAGGTATGTATAGACCGGGAGGGGCTAGTTTTTCAGGACTTCTCTGCAAGATCGCCACCTAGAGGTGTGTATACCCAAGTGTAACTATTTAATGTTTGAAGCGGGGTGTGTGACATACTTATAATACCCATTTTACAAGGTGAGTATTCACAAAATGGTATTTTTTTTTAATTAACCCTTTGTTACATGTAACCCAGTAGGGGTTAAAAGGCTTCCAGCAGCAGCAGGAGAGCAGAAGCCTAAGTGATCAGCGTGGGACACAGGGATGGATGGGAGGTAAGTATTAAAAAAATATTTTTTTTTAATAAAGTGTCTCTCTGTGTGTTTTTTTTTTTTTTTTTTACTTTTAACCCTTTGTGAACTGATAAGGGGTCCATGTGACCCCTACACCAGTTCACAGGGCTCGGGGGTCTGGCAAGTCACCTGCGGCTAGTGGGTGACTTGCCATTAACCCAGAGACCCCCCCCATTACCTGCCTCCCAAAAAAACCTTAAAATTCCCCCAAGAAATGGTGCCCCCCCCCCTGTGAAGGGGGACCCCACACCAATTTTTTTTTATTTAACCCTTTATTATGTGGATAGTAGTTGTATTTTATTTGTAAATGTTATAAAGTGCTCTTCTAAGTTTAGGGGATCTCCTGGACAGGAACCGGGGGCTACCAATATGTATGTGGTATCATTGTAATCGGGAGAAATGGGGCTTTCACATGTAATATGGTTTTCGTTAATAAAAAAAAAGTTTTTGTTTAAAATAAAGGAGACAATTTAAAAAATATATATATTTTTTTTTTTTTTTAATTTATTTAAAAATATTTTAAAAAGTAGAAAAAATACAAACAAGACATTTCATGTTAAAGCCTAAACTCTGCCACAAAAAGAAAATATGCCATTTTCCTGGAAATTCCTGCAAAAATCACAGTTAAACATCACGCAAAATGGTGAAAAATATCCTGTCAGGAGAGGGTGACAAAATCTCAAGTAGACTGGCAGTCAAAAGGTTACAGGTACCTATGCATGTTGGGTATTCTGCTCGGGGGACCTTGCGCTTTCAGATTTAGCTTGTTTTTTCTAATTTGCATATTGATATTTTAGGAAAAGGTGTTTTTTATTCTGCTTTTTTTATAATTTTTTTTGTGAAACCCTGTGCAACCTAAGAATTCTTCGAGATATTACTTCCAGAAAGATGAGCCCACTACAACAAGCTGGGTACGCTTAGAAAGCTTAACATGTGTACTTTCAGGGAATATATGGTTTATGGGGGATATTCCAAATGTAAAGGGTTGGTTTGGTAGAAAAAGCACAAGGTGCGCACTTTGTCTGCAGAGCTGAAAATCTGAAGTAAAATTACCGTTATGCGCATGCTTTACTTTGGGGTGTTTGGCAACTCTTTCCTTGACAGAACCTACGCATGTTGGGTATCGTTCTGTTCAGGGGATGTTGCTTTTTCAGATTTTCTGTTTTTTCTGGTTTGCATATAGGTTTTTTTTAGGAAAAATGTGGTTTTGATTCTGCTTTTTTATTCATTTTTAGGGAAACCCTGTGCAACCAAAGAATACATTGAGGGATTACTTCCAGAAAACTGCACCCATGTCAACAAGCCTGGTACGCCTAGAAAGCCTGAGGTGTGTACTCCTGGGGAATATATAGTTTATTGGGGGTATTTCAAATGTAAAGGGTTGTTTTTCTTGAAAAACTGCAAGGTGCGCATATTGCATAGCATAGTTGTATTTTATCTGAAAATCTCCTAAAGCGTTGTTTCAGTTTGGGGGAGTCTCCTGGGCAGGAAAGGGTGTCTACCTATACATATGTGGTATCGCTGTAACCGGGAGAAATTGGGGTTTCACACGCAATAAGATTTTATTGACAAACTTACATTTTTTATTACAAAAAAAACACTACAAATTGTTAAAAAAAATGTTTTAATTTTTTTGCATAATTTTCACCCAAAAATATTGAGAATACACTTAGAAAATGACAAACAAGACATTTCATGTTAAAGCCCAGGCTCCGCTGAAAAAAACAATATATCACTTTCCTGGGAAATCCCTGGAAATCCCTTCAAAAATCACAGTTGAACATGGGGAGCGCAAAATAGGGCAAAATAATCTGGCCACAAAGTGTGACAAAATCTCAAGGTAGGCTGGCGGTTAAAGGGTTAATGATGTTTGGCGTATTACAATTATTTTGTCTGTTTTGGCATGAATGTAGTTCTCTTATTTATTTTTTTCCTTCTTTTTAATTGGGTTTTTTGTCTCTTGCGTTTTAGTCTATTTTTCCATTTTCTTTTTTATCCTGCTCAGTCCACTTCATATTTTCACCCTATAAGATGCACTTATTTCCCCCAAAAAGTGGAGGGAAAATGTCAGTGTGTTTTATCGTGAGAATGTGAAAAAAATAAAATAAAAAGGAAAAATCGTACCCGTGCTGCCCCCACCACTTGCGCTGTCCACCATCTTCTCTGTATCTGCTGCCGCCGCTTCTTCTCTACAGCGCCTGCTCACACAGAGCAAACACCCGCCTCCGTACAGTGGGTGGACGTGGCCAACGCTAGCTGCAGAGAAGCAACAGCGGCAAATACAGCGAGGAAGGCGGAGACAGAGGGCAGGGATCGGTTGCCCTGCCTGCCAGCCTGCCGTTCCCTCATTTTCTGGCCTCCCGTGGCTGTGGGGCCAGGCCAGCAGCATGGAAAGTTGAGGTTCTTTTTGCCTATGGGGAATGGGAGGGGGTAATGCCACACTGCCTATGGGGAATGGGAAAGTAAAATGCCACACTGCCTATTAGAATGGGATGGGGGAATACCACACTGCCTATGGGAATGGGAGGGGGGGGATGCCACACTACCTATATGGGGAATGGGAGGGGAAAAAGCCACACTGCCTATGGGAATGTGAGGGGGGATTGCCACACTGCCCATGGGAAATGGGGGGAGAGTGGCATTCTACCTGTAATGGGGGTATTCTGCACCTTGCCTAATTTTTGGTTCTTGGGTGGATGGTATTTTAGAACAACATTTGGTTGAGAATATTTATTTTCCTCCTCCAAATCCTAGGTGCGTCTTATGGGGCTAACAATATGAATGAATATTTATATATATATTTCCTTATTTTCTATTCTTACGTTTCTTCTGTTATCTTTTTTTATTCCTATTATGCTATTTCTTCTTTAGCTCTTCTTATATTCTTTCTCTTTCTTATCTTTCTACCTCTTCTTATTTTCAGAGGATCATTTTTAATCTTATTTTTCCATTTTTTTTTTCTTTTTTCTTCTTTTCCCTGGACCATTCCTCTTTTTTCTTTATTTGGTCTGGCGGTTATGTTATAATTGTATATATTTCCCATTCCCCCTTTTGGTATTTATAGATTTCCTCTTATTCCACACTGAGGTTGGAGAAAAGGAAGGTCTTAATGGCCTTCCATGAGCTGGTGTGTACAGTTTATGTGCTCAGCCAACAACAAAAACAATACCAAGATCGAAAAGAGACGTAGGGAGTCTATGCACTCGGGGTTCTCTACAAGGCAAATATTAGAATTACCCCCATTGTAATGTGTTAAATTCATGGTAGAAATATCTTACCTCTCTGACGATATGGCAGGAAGCTTATACAGACTTGCTTCTTTTTCACACCTTAGCTGAAAGAGAAGAGAGCTATTAAATTTAGGCTTTCTTTTCTAATATTGATGGTCTTGCGAGAGAGGAATAGGTGGAGATTCATGCATGCAGGTTTTGGCAGTGCTTCCAATCTGTTGGGGAGCCTTCAAGCTGTTGAGGATATGGTCCGATCTAGATGTCCCCCTGGGAGTCCTGCGTCAGGGTATCACCGGCCATCCTGGGGTCTGAGAGGCAGAATAGCTGTCAGTACGGTAAGAGGTGTGGCAGTGACCGCTAGTCAGCCAAGTTTCCCAGGCATGAGGTAGCCATTAGAGGGATTTGGGAGGAGGCTGGTACAGGGCTTACGTTGGCACCTGTCGAGCCAGGGAACTGTAGTGAGTGCCACGGTGAGACCATCATTCAGTCAAGTCCAAGTCGAAAGGGAGTAGTCCAAGGGCTCTGGTGAGGACAGCTAGTAAGATGCACACCTAAGACCACGACCACCAAGCCTGGGAACTGCAGTTGTCAGGAGAGGCAGCAATCGCAGAGACCCAGCTGGGGTGGCTGGTAAGTGCAGCCGGATAGGTGGGTGGGAAAGGTCATGGTGGAGGTGGTAGGGTGGGGGATTGGCTCTCCGTTCTCAGTACATAGAGGGGGGCTCTGCCATCCGTGCTGCAGAAAACGATGGCCAGTGAGCAGGCGATCATCAGGCGGCAGTGGCGTGGTGAGAGCGTTTATCTACATCCTCCTCCATGCCATGCTATTTTGGTTATGAACTTCTCTGTTAATCCTTTAACAGCTGTTTTCTGTGTTCATTTCAAACATCCCTTCTCAAAACAGCTATTGGAAATTTTATAAGATTTCTTTCAATTTGTTGGACTGTGTTTTATGTTTGGCTTGTGAAATAGAGCAGAGAGAGATCTTTAACCTTTTCTCTTTAACTTTTTTTTTCAGGTAGAAGATCCTGCCAGAATAATATGAGGGATGATGCTATTCTCTCTCTAGATGCAAAAATAGAAGATGACATCCCTTCAACGGCTATAGGAGCTACTACTTCAATCCCCCATCCCACACTGCACACAGCAGCTCTCTTATCCTGCCCCTCTACACATGAGAAGTGTCACCCTGTTTACTCTCTCCATTATACTCCTCATCAAACTAAGAAGCCGTATTCATGTTCTGAATGTGGGAAATGCTTTTCTCGGAAATCGCACCTTATTGCACACGAAAGTGTTCATACAGGAGAGAAGCCATATTCCTGTTCTGAATGCAGGAAATGTTTTTTACAGAAATCAGACCTTATTATACATGAAAGAGTCCACACAGGAGAAAAGCCATATTCCTGTTCTGAATGTGGGAAATGCTTTTCTACTAAAGCAAACCGTATCACACATGAAAGAGTTCATACAGGAGAGAAGCCATTTTCATGCTCTGAATGCGGGAAATGTTTTGCTCAGAAATCAGGCCTTAACACTCATGAAAGAGTTCATACAGGAGAGAAATCATATTCATGTTCTGAATGTGGGAAATGTTTCTCTTATAAATCAACCCTTATTGCTCATGAACGAGTACATACAGGGGAGAAGCCATTTTCTTGTTTGCAATGTGGGAAATGTTTTGCTGAAAAATCAGCCCTTAAAGCACATAAAAGAGTTCACACTGGGGAGAAACCATATTCCTGTTCCGAATGTGGGAAAAGTTTTTCTCATAAATCACATCTTATCAAACATGGGCGACTTCATACAGGGGAGAAGCCATATTCATGTTCTGAATGTGGGAAATGTTTTCATCATAATTCAGAACTGATAATACACAAAAGAGTTCATACAGGAGAGAAGCCGTATTCCTGTTCTGAATGTGGGAAAGGTTTCTCGCATAAATCAGTGCTTATTGCTCATGAAAGAGTTCATACAGGGGAAAAGCCATTTTCATGTCCTGAATGTGGGAAATGTTTTTCTCGTAAATCAACTCTTATTATACACGAAAGAGTTCATACAGGAGTGAAGCCATTTTCATGTCCTGAATGTGGGAAATGTTTTTCTCATAAAGCACACTTTATCAGACATGAAGAAGTTCATAGAGGAGAGAATCCATATTCCTGTTCTGAATGCGGGAAAAGTTTTTCTCATGAATCGATCCTTATTAGTCACAGAAGAGTCCATTCAGGAGAGAAGCCATATTCCTGTACTGAATGTAGGAAATGCTTTTCTCATAAAGCTCACCTTTTCAAACATAAGAGAGTCCATACAGGGGAGAAGCCATATGTATGTTCTGAATGTGGGAAATGTTATTCTCAGAGATCAAGCCTTATCAAGCATGAACGAGTTCATACAGGGGAGAAGCCATATTCTTGTTCTGAATGTGGGAAATGCTTTTCTCATAGACCAGGCCTTATCAATCATGTAAGAGTTCATACAGGGGAGAAGCCATATTCATGTTCTGAATGTGGGAAATGCTTTTCTTGTAGATCAGCCCTTATCAGTCATGAAAGAGTTCATACAGGGGGGAAGCCATATTCGTGTTCTGAATGTAGAAAATGTTTTACTTCTAGATCAGCCCTTAGCAGTCATGAAAGAGCTCATACAGGGGGGAAGCCATATTCATGTTCTGAATGTAGTAAATGCTTTTTCTTTAGATCAGCCCTTATCAAGCATGAAAGAATTCATACAGGGGAAAAACCGTACTCTTGTTCAGTATGTAGGAAATGTTTCTCTCAGAAATCTATCCTTAACAGGCAGGAGAGGGTTCATACAGGGGATAAACTGTAATGTTTTGAATTTGGGATAACAGGTTTGCATTTGAGGAATATATTGCATAGGCTAGTAATAATATTGTGGTCGTGTAAATATTGCATTAGTTACTAATTACAGGTACATACATTGCATGCATACAGGGAATTCACTTTGGAGGGAGTAGGGTGGGTTGGAGGTGGAAAGGAAAAAGATTTATGTGTGTTGCCTAATTCATTTGGATTCACTTTAATTGCACATAGTATCGTGTTCAATATATTTTATTTAAAATATTTACTGCTTTCCTTATCCTCTTTGTATTTTCAAGCCTCTATTAAACCTACAATACAAATATAAATTGACTCACCTGGTGTTTGGCAACATAGCATGCCACTTGGAGCCATCCCTGCTCACAATCACGGCACCTGCTGCCTCAAATCCCAACCCCTCACAACAGTCAAGGCAACTGGCAAAACAACACCACTATTCACTTCAATAGAGGGGGCATGTCAATGGTTAGCATGCCCTTTGTGAGAGGAGCAGGCATAGCCAGTCACTGTAACGAACGCAAGGACACAGTCATTCAGCCTTTGAATGCAGGGATGGCGGGGACAAGATTTTGCCTGGGCCAGGACTTTTAACTTCTTTGAATTATGGATTGGTGTTTTCCAAGCTCTGGCAATTGTTTGTTTAGTAGCAGTACACATTTCCAAAAGGAGATGCCCAGAATATCATCTGATATAAGCAATGTGGCATTCCCCCTACCAGTCCCCATATAGGCAGTGTGGCATTCTCCCCTCCCATCCCCCATATAGGCAGTGTGGTATTCCCCCCTCCCATTCCCCATATAGGCAGTGTGGCATTCCCCCTCCCATTCCCCATATAGGCAGTGTGGCATTCCCCCTCCCATTCCCCATATAGGCAGTGTGGCATTCCCCCCTCCCATTCCCCATATAGGCAGTGTGACATTCCCCTCCCATTCCCCATATAGGCAGTGTGGCATTCCCACCTCCCATTCCCCATATAGGCAGTGTGGCATTCCCCCTCCCATTCCCCATATAGGCAGTGTGGCATTCCCCCTCCCATTCCTCATATAGGCAGTGTGGCATTCCCCCTCCCATTCCCCATATAGGCAGTGTGACATTCCCCCTCCCATTCCCCATATAGGTAGTGTGGCATTCCCCCTCCCATTCCCCATATAGGCAGTGTGGCATTCCCCCTCCCATTCCCCATATAGGCAGTGTGGCATCCCCCCTCCCATTCCCCATATAGGCAGTGTGGCATTCCCCCTCCCATTCCCCATATAGGCAGTGTGACATTCCCCCTCCCATTCCCCATATAGGTAGTGTGGCATTCCCCCTCCCATTCCCCATATAGGCAGTGTGGCATTCCCCCTCCCATTCCCCATATAGGCAGTGTGGCATCCCCCCTCCCATTCCCCATATAGGCAGTGTGGCATTCCCCCTCCCATTCCCCATATAGGCAGTGTGACATTCCCCTCCCATTCCCCATATAGGCAGTGTGACATTCCCCCTCCCATTCCCCATATAGGCAGTGTGGCATTCCCCCTCCCATTCCCCATATAGGCAGTGTGGCATTCCCCCCTCACATTCCCCATATAGGCAGTGTGACATTCCCCCTCCCATTCCCCATATAGGCAGTGTGGCATTCCCCCTCCCATTCCCCATATAGGCAGTGTGGCATTCCCCCTCCCATTCCCCATATAGGCAGTGTGGCATTCCCCCTCCCATTCCCCATATAGGCAGTGTGACATTCCCCTCCCATTCCCCATATAGGCAGTGTGGCATTCCCACCTCCCATTCCCCATATAGGCAGTGTGACATTCCCCCTCCCATTCCCCATATAGGCAGTGTGGCATTCCCCCTCCCATTCCCCATATAGGCAGTGTGGCATCCCCCCTCCCATTCCCCATATAGGCAGTGTGACATTCCCCCTCCCATTCCCCATATAGGCAGTGTGGCATCCCCCTCCCATTCCCCATATAGGCAGTGTGGCATTCCTCCCTCCCATTCCCCATATAGGCAGTGTGGCATTCCCTCCTCCCATTCCCCATATAGGCAGTGTGACATTCCCCTCCCATTCCCCATATAGGCAGTGTGGCATTCCCCCTCCCATTCCCCATATAGGCAGTGTGACATTCCTCCCTCCCATTCCCCATAGAGGCAGTGTGGCATTCCCCCCTCCCATTCCCCATATAGGCAGTGTGGCATTTCCCCCTCCCATTCCCCATATAGGCAGTGTGGCATTCCTCCCTCCCATTCCCCATATAGGCAGTGTGACATTCCCCTCCCATTCCCCATATAGGCAGTGTGGCATTCCCCCTCCCATTCCCCATATAGGCAGTGTGACATTCCTCCCTCCCATTCCCCATATAGGCAGTGTGGCATCCCCCCTCCCATTCCCCATATAGGCAGTGTGGCATTTCCCCCTCCCATTCCCCATATAGGCAGTGTGGCATTCCCCCTCCCATTCCCCATATAGGCAGTGTGACATTCCTCCCTCCCATTCCCCATATAGGCAGTGTGGCATTCCCCCTCCCATTCCCCATATAGGCAGTGTGACATTCCCCTCCCATTCCCCATATAGGCAGTGTGGCATTCCCCCCTCCCATTCCCTATATAGGCAGTGTGGCATTCCCCCCTCCCATTCCCCATATAGGCAGTGTGGCATTCCCCCCTCCCATTCCCCATATAGGCAGTGTGGCATTCCCCCCTCCCATTCCCCATATAGGCAGTGTGGCATTCCCCCCTCCCATTCCCTATATAGGCAGTGTGGCATTCCCCCCTCCCATTCCCCATATAGGCAGTGTGGCATTCCCCCCTCCCATTCCCCATATAGGCAGTGTGGCATTCCCCCCTCCCATTCCCCATATAGGCAGTGTGGCATTCCCCCTCCCATTCCTCATATAGGCAGTGTGGCATTCCCCCTCCCATTCCCCATCTAGGCAGTGTGGCATTCCCCCCTCCCATTCCCCATATAGGCAGTGTGGCATTCCCTCCTCCCATTCCCCATATAGGCAGTGTGACATTCCCCCTCCCATTCCCCATATAGGCAGTGTGACATTCCCCCTCCCATTCCCCATATAGGCAGTGTGACATTCCCCCTCCCATTCCCCATATAGGCAGTGTGACATTCCCCCTCCCATTCCCCATATAGGCAGTGTGGCATTCCCCCCCCATTCCCCATATAGGCAGTGTGACATTCCCCCCTCCCATTCCCCATATAGGCAGTGTGGCATTCCCCCCTCCCATTCCCCATATAGGCAGTGTGGCATCCCCCCCCATTCCCCATATAGGCAGTGTGACATTCCCCCTCCCATTCCCCATATAGGCAGTGTGACATTCCCCCTCCCATTCCCCATATAGGCAGTGTGACATTCCCCCTCCCATTCCCCATATAGGCAGTGTGACATTCCCCCTCCCATTCCCCATATAGGCAGTGTGCCATTCTCCCTCCCATTCCCCATATAGGCAGTGTGGCATTCCCCCCTCCCATTCCCCATATAGGCAGTGTGCCATTCTCCCTCCCATTCCCCATATAGGCAGTGTGGCATTCCCCCTCCCATTCCCCATATAGGCAGTGTGGCATTCCCCCCCCATTCCCCATATAGGCAGTGTGACATTCCCCCTCCCATTCCCCATATAGGCAGTGTGGCATTCCCCCCCTCCCATTCCCCATATAGGCAGTGTGGCATCCCCCCCCATTCCCCATATAGGCAGTGTGACATTCCCCCCTCCCATTCCCCATATAGGCAGTGTGGCATTCCCCCCTCCCATTCCCAATATAGGCAGTGTGGCATTCCCCCTCCCATTCCCCATATAGGCAGTGTGGCATCCCCCCTCCCATTCCCCATATAGGCAGTGTGGCATTCCCCCTCCCATTCCCCATATAGGCAGTGTGGCATTCCCCCCTCCCATTCCCCATATAGGCAGTGTGGCATTCCCCCCCCATTCCCCATATAGGCAGTGTGGCATTCCCCCCCCATTCCCCATATAGGCAGTGTGACATTCCCCCCTCCCATTCCCCATATAGGCAGTGTGGCATTCCCCCCTCCCATTCCCCATATAGGCAGTGTGGCATCCCCCCCCATTCCCCATATAGGCAGTGTGACATTCCCCCCTCCCATTCCCCATATAGGCAGTGTGGCATTCCCCCCTCCCATTCCCAATATAGGCAGTGTGGCATTCCCCCTCCCATTCCCCATATAGGCAGTGTGGCATTCCCCCTCCCATTCCCCATATAGGCAGTGTGGCATTCCCCCTCCCATTCCCCATATAGGCAGTGTGGCATTCCCCCCTCCCATTCCCCATATAGGCAGTGTGGCATTCCCCCCCCATTCCCCATATAGGCAGTGTGGCATTCCCCCTCCCATTCCCCATATAGGCAGTGTGACATTCCCCCTCCCATTCCCCATATAGGCAGTGTGGCATTCCCCCCTCCCATTCCCAATATAGGCAGTGTGGCATTCCCCCTCCCATTCCCCATATAGGCAGTGTGGCATTCCCCCCTCCCATTCCCATATAGGCAGTGTGACATTCCCCCTCCCATTCCCCATATAGGCAGTGTGGCATTCCCCCCTCCCATTCCCCATATAGGCAGTGTGGCATTCCCCCCCCATTCCCCATATAGGCAGTGTGGCATTCCCCCTCCCATTCCCCATATAGGCAGTGTGACATTCCCCCTCCCATTCCCCATATAGGCAGTGTGGCATTCCCCCCTCCCATTCCCAATATAGGCAGTGTGGCATTCCCCCTCCCATTCCCCATATAGGCAGTGTGGCATTCCCCCTCCCATTCCCCATATAGGCAGTGTGGCATTCCCCCTCCCATTCCCAATATAGGCAGTGTGGCATTCCCCCTCCCATTCCCCATATAGGCAGTGTGGCATTCCCCCTCCCATTCCCCATATAGGCAGTGTGACATTCCCCCCTCCCATTCCCCATATAGGCAGTGTGGCATTCCCCCCCCATTCCCCATATAGGCAGTGTGGCATTCCCCCTCCCATTCCCCATATAGGCAGTGTGACATTCCCCCCTCCCATTCCCCATATAGGCAGTGTGGCATTCCCCCCTCCCATTCCCAATATAGGCAGTGTGGCATTCCCCCTCCCATTCCCCATATAGGCAGTGTGGCATCCCCCCTCCCATTCCCCATATAGGCAGTGTGGCATTCCCCCTCCCATTCCCCATATAGGCAGTGTGGCATTCCCCCCTCCCATTCCCATATAGGCAGTGTGACATTCCCCCTCCCATTCCCCATATAGGCAGTGTGGCATTCCCCCCTCCCATTCCCCATATAGGCAGTGTGGCATTCCCCCCCCATTCCCCATATAGGCAGTGTGGCATTCCCCCTCCCATTCCCCATATAGGCAGTGTGACATTCCCCCTCCCATTCCCCATATAGGCAGTGTGGCATTCCCCCCTCCCATTCCCATAGGCAGTGTGGCATTCCCCCTCCCATTCCCCATATAGGCAGTGTGGCATTCCCCCCTCCCATTCCCATAGGCAGTGTGGCATTCCCCCCCTCCCATTCCCCATATAGGCAGTGTGGCATTCCCCCTCCCATTCCCCATATAGGCAGTGTGACATTCCCCTCCCATTCCCCATATAGGCAGTGTGGCATTCCCCCCCTCCCATTCCCCATATAGGCAGTGTGGCATTCCCCTCCCATTCCCCATATAGGCAGTGTGGCATTCCCCCTCCCATTCCCCATATAGACAGTGTGGCATTCCCCCTCCCATTCCCCATATAGGCAGTGTGGCATTCCCCCTCCCATTCCCCATATAGGCAGTGTGGCATTCCCCCTCCCATTCCCCATATAGGCAGTGTGGCATTCCCCCTCCCATTCCCCATATAGGCAGTGTGGCATTCCCCCCCTCCCATTCCCCATATAGGCAGTGTGGCATTCCCCCCCTCCCATTCCCCATATAGGCAGTGTGGCATTCCCCCCCTCCCATTCCCCATATAGGCAGTGTGGCATTCCCCCCCTCCCATTCCCCATATAGGCAGTGTGGCATTCCCCCTCCCATTCCCCATATAGGCAGTGTGACATTCCCCTCCCATTCCCCATATAGGCAGTGTGACATTCCCCTCCCATTCCCCATATAGGCAGTGTGACATTCCCCCTCCCATTCCCCATATAGGCAGTGTGGCATTCCCTCCTCCCATTCCCCATATAGGCAGTGTGACATTCCCCTCCCATTCCCCATATAGGCAGTGTGACATTCCCCTCCCATTCCCCATATAGGCAGTGTGACATTCCCCCTCCCATTCCCCATATAGGCAGTGTGACATTCCCCTCCCATTCCCCATATAGGCAGTGTGGCATTCCCCCCCTCCCATTCCCCATATAGGCAGTGTGACATTCCCCCCCCATTCCCCATATAGGCAGTGTGGCATCCCCCCTCCCATTCCCCATATAGGCAGTGTGGCATTCCCCCCCCATTCCCCATATAGGCAGTGTGGCATTCCCCCTCCCATTCCCCATATAGGCAGTGTGGCATTCCCCCTCCCATTCCCCATATAGGCAGTGTGACATTCCCCTCCCATTCCCCATATAGGCAGTGTGGCATTCCCCCTCCCATTCCCCATATAGGCAGTGTGACATTCCCCTCCCATTCCCCATATAGGCAGTGTGGCATTCCCCCTCCCATTCCCCATATAGGCAGTGTGACATTCCCCTCCCATTCCCCATATAGGCAGTGTGACATTCCCCTCCCATTCCCCATATAGGCAGTGTGGCATTCCCCCTCCCATTCCCCATATAGGCAGTGTGACATTCCCCTCCCATTCCCCATATAGGCAGTGTGGCATTCCCCCCTCCCATTCCCTATATAGGCAGTGTGGCATTCCCCCTTCCATTCCCTATATAGGCAGTGTGGCATTCCCACCTCCCATTCCCCATATAGGCAGTGTGGCATTCCCCCTCCCATTCCCCATATAGGCAGTGTATCATTCCCCCCTCCCATTCCCCATATAGGCAGTGTGGCATTCCCACCTCCCATTCCCCATATAGGCAGTGTGGCATTCCCCCTCCCATTCCCCATATAGGCAGTGTGGCATTCCCCCCTCCCATTCCCCATATAGGCAGTGTATCATTCCCCCCTCCCATTCCCCATATAGGCAGTGTGACATTCCCCTCCCATTCCCCATATAGGCAGTGTGGCATACCCCCTCCCATTCCCCATATAGGCAGTGTGACATTCCCCCCCTCCCATTCCCCATATAGGCAGTGTGGCATTCCCCCCCTCCCATTCCCCATATAGGCAGTGTGGCATTCCCCCTCCCATTCCCCATATAGGCAGTGTGGCATTCCCCCCTCCCATTCCCCATATAGGCAGTGTGGCATTCCCCCCCCATTCCCCATATAGGCAGTGTGACATTCCCCCCTCCCATTCCCCATATAGGCAGTGTGACATTCCCCCCTCCCATTCCCCATATAGGCAGTGTGGCATTCCCCCCTCCCATTCCCCATATAGGCAGTGTGGCATCCCCCCTCCCATTCCCCATATAGGCAGTGTGGCATTCCCCCTCCCATTCCCCATATAGGCAGTGTGGCATTCCCCCTCCCATTCCCCATATAGGCAGTGTGACATTCCCCTCCCATTCCCCATATAGGCAGTGTGGCATTCCCCCCTCCCATTCCCCATATAGGCAGTGTGGCATTCCCCCTCCCATTCCCCATATAGGCAGTGTGACATTCCCCTCCCATTCCCCATATAGGCAGTGTGGCATTCCCCTCCCATTCCCCATATAGGCAGTGTGACATTCCCCTCCCATTCCCCATATAGGCAGTGTATCATTCCCCCTCCCATTCCCCATATAGGCAGTGTGACATTCCCCTCCCATTCCCCATATAGGCAGTGTGACATTCCCCTCCCATTCCCCATATAGGCAGTGTGGCATCCCCCCTCCCATTCCCCATATAGGCAGTGTGGCATTCCCCCCTCCCATTCCCCATATAGGCAGTGTGGCATTCCCCCCCCATTCCCCATATAGGCAGTGTGACATTCCCCTCCCATTCCCCATATAGGCAGTGTGGCATTCCCCCCTCCCATTCCCCATATAGGCAGTGTGACATTCCCCCTCCCATTCCCCATATAGGCAGTGTGACATTCCCCTCCCATTCCCCATATAGGCAGTGTGGCATCCCCCCTCCCATTCCCCATATAGGCAGTGTGGCATTCCCCCCTCCCATTCCCCATATAGGCAGTGTGGCATTCCCCCCCCATTCCCCATATAGGCAGTGTGGCATTCCCCCTCCCATTCCCCATATAGGCAGTGTGACATTCCCCCTCCCATTCCCCATATAGGCAGTGTGGCAGTCCCCCCTCCCATTCCCCATATAGGCAGTGTGGCATTCCCTCCTCCCATTCCCCATATAGGCAGTGTGGCATTCCCCCCTCCCATTCCCCATATAGGCAGTGTGGCAGTCCCCCCTCCCATTCCCCATATAGGCAGTGTGGCAGTCCCCCCTCCCCATTCCCCATATAGGCAGTGTGGCATTCCCCCCCCATTCCCCATATAGCCAGTGTGGCATTCCCCCCTCCCATTCCCCATATAGGCAGTGTGGCATTCCCCCTCCCATTCCCCATATAGGCAGTGTGGCATTCCCCCCCCATTCCCCATATAGCCAGTGTGGCATTCCCCCTCCCATTCCCCATATAGGCAGTGTGGCATTCCCCCTCCCATTCCCCATATAGGCAGTGTGGCAGTCCCCCCTCCCATTCCCCATATAGGCAGTGTGGCAGTCCCCCCTCCCATTCCCCATATAGGCAGTGTGGCAGTCCCCCCTCCCCATTCCCCATATAGGCAGTGTGGCATTCCCCCTCCCATTCCCCATATAGGCAGTGTGGCAGTCCCCCCTCCCCATTCCCCATATAGGCAGTGTGGCATTCCCCCCTCCCATTCCCCATATAGGCAGTGTGGCAGTCCCCCCTCCCATTCCCCATATAGGCAGTGTGGCAGTCCCCCCTCCCATTCCCCATATAGGCAGTGTGGCAGTCCCCCCTCCCCATTCCCCATATAGGCAGTGTGGCATCCCCCCTCCCATTCCCCATAGGCAGTGTGGCATTCCCCCTCCCATTCCCCATATAGGCAGTGTGGCATTCCCCCTCCCATTCCTCATATAGGCAGTGTGGCATTCCCCCTCCCATTCCTCATATAGGCAGTGTGACATTCCCCCTCCCATTCCTCATATAGGCAGTGTGGCATTCCCCCCTCCCATTCCCCATATAGGCAGTGTGACATTCCCCCCTCCCATTCCCCATATAGGCAGTGTGGCATCCCCCCTCCCATTCCCCATATAGGCAGTGTGGCATTCCCCCTCCCATTCCTCATATAGGCAGTGTGACATTCCCCCTCCCATTCCCCATATAGGCAGTGTGACATTCCCCCTCCCATTCCCCATATAGGCAGTGTGACATTCCCCCCTCCCATTCCCCATATAGGCAGTGTGACATTCCCCCTCCCATTCCCCATATAGGCAGTGTGGCATTCCCCCCTCCCATTCCCTATATAGGCAGTGTGGCATTCCCCCTCCCATTCCCCATATAGGCAGTGTGGCATTCCCCCTCCCATTCCCCATATAGGCAGTGTGACATTCCCCCTCCCATTCCCCATATAGGCAGTGTGACATTTCCCCTCCCATTCCTCATATAGGCAGTGTGGCATTCCCCCCCTCCCATTCCCCATTATAGGCAGTGTGGCATTCCCCCTCCCATTCCCCATATAGGCAGTGTGACATTCCCCCTCCCATTCCCCATTATAGGCAGTGTGGCATTCCCCCTCCCATTCCCCATATAGGCAGTGTGACATTCCCCCTCCCATTCCACATATAGGCAGTGTGACATTCCCCCTCCCATTCCCCATATAGGCAGTGTGGCATTCCCCCTCCCATTCCCCATATAGGCAGTGTGGCATTCCCCCTCCCATTCCACGTATAGGCAGTGTGGCATTCCCCCTCCCATTCCCCATATAGGCAGTGTGACATTCCCCCTCCCATTCCCCATATAGGCAGTGTGGCATTCCCCCTCCCATTCCACGTATAGGCAGTGTGGCATTCCCCCTCCCATTCCCCATATAGGCAGTGTGGCATTTCCCCCCTCCCATTCCACGTATAGGCAGTGTGGCATTCCCCCTCCCATTCCCCATATAGGCAGTGTGGCATTCCCCTCCCATTCCCCATATAGGCAGTGTGACATTCCCCCTCCCATTCCCCATATAGGCAGTGTGGCATTCCCCCTCCCATTCCCCATATAGGCAGTGTGGCATTTCCCCCCTCCCATTCCACGTATAGGCAGTGTGGCATTCCCCCTCCCATTCCCCATATAGGCAGTGTGGCATTCCCCTCCCATTCCCCATATAGGCAGTGTGGCATTCCCCCTCCCATTCCCCATATAGGCAGTGTGGCATTCCCCCCTCCCATTCCCTATATAGGCAGTGTGGTATTCCCCCCTCCCATTCCCCTTATAGGCAGTGTGGTATTCCCCCCTCCCATTCCCCATATAGGCAGTGTGACATTCCCCCTCCCATTCCCCATATAGGCAGTGTGGCATCCCCCCTCCCATTCCCCATATAGGCAGTGTGGCATTCCCCCCTCCCATTCCCTATATAGGCAGTGTGGTATTCCCCCCTCCCATTCCCCATATAGGCAGTGTGACATTCCCCCTCCCATTCCCCATATAGGCAGTGTGGCATTCCCCCCTCCCATTCCCTATATAGGCAGTGTGGCATTCCCCCTCCCATTCCCCATATAGGCAGTGTGGCATTCCCCCTCCCATTCCCCATATAGGCAGTGTGGCATTCCCCCCTCCCATTCCCCATATAGGCAGTGTGGTATTCCCCCCTCCCATTCCCCATATAGGCAGTGTGGTATTCCCCCCTCCCATTCCTCATATAGGCAGTGTGGCATTCCCCCCTCCCATTCCCCATATAGGCAGTGTGGTATTCCCCCCTCCCATTCCCCATATAGGCAGTGTGGTATTCCCCCCTCCCATTCCTCATATAGGCAGTGTGGCATTCCCCCCTCCCATTCCCCATATAGGCAGTGTGGTATTCCCCCCTCCCATTCCTCATATAGGCAGTGTGGCATTCCCCCCTCCCATTCCTCATATAGGCAGTGTGGCATTCCCCCCTCCCATTCCCCATATAGGCAGTGTGACATTCCCCCTCCCATTCCACGTATAGGCAGTGTGACATTCCCCCTCCCATTCCCCATATAGGCAGTGTGACATTCCCCTCCCATTCCCCATTATAGGCAGTGTGACATTCCCCCTCCCATTCCCCATATAGGCAGTGTGGCATTCCCCCCTCCCATTCCCCATATAGGCAGTGTGGCATTCCCCATATAGGCAGTGTGACATTGCCCCCACCCAGCAAAATTTTTTAAAAAAAAATGTCCCCACCGCTTTTTCTCCATACATGATAGACTCTTATTCCGGGTGAAGGTCTGGATTAATGTGGGCAATCTGTATGTACAGGGTGGGGGAAACACAAGATAGGCTCTTATTCAGGGTGAAGGTCCGGATTAATGTGGGCAATCTGTATGTACAGGGGGGAAACATACAAGTAAGACTCTAATTCAGGGTGAAGGTCCGGATTAATGTGAGCAGTCTGTATGTACAGGGGGGAAACATACATACATACATACATATCATTAGGGAGCTCTATAAGCGGGAGACATATTGGATTTTTGAACCTGACACACTCATCCAAAAAGGATTCAATATAAAGATTGACCTAAATTGTTCTTTAGAAGATAAAGAAAAATAACAATTCACCTTTAGGAGAGAAATGCAAATGAAAAAGAGAAAATGAAGGAAAAAAGAAAAGAAATAACAATCCTTTCCCACATAAACGGGTGATAAAGGATAGAAGAGTTATGAACTAACAAAAAAACCTGCAAAAAGAGGAAGAACAGATGTGGGGAGGAGAAGAAGAAGAAGAAGGAAAGACTAGAAGACAGGCAGGAAGGGAAGAGGTGAAGGTGAACCAATGAAAGGAAGAAAGATGAGGAGAAAAATAAAATGAGAAGAGAGCCATAGAAGAGAAGCAGAAAATACTAGAAGACAGGAAAGAGGGAAGAAGAGGTGAAGGTGAACCAATGAGAAGAAGAGAGCCGAGGAGGAGAAGGAAAGACTAGAAGACAGGAAAGAGGGAGAAGAGTTAAGGTGAACTAATGAGAAGAGAGTCGAGGAGGAGAAGGAAAGACTAGAAGACAGGAAAGAGGGAGAAGAGTTAAGGTGAACTAATGAGAAGAGAGTCGAGGAGGAGAAGGAAAGACTAGAAGACAGGAAAGAGGGAGAAGAGTTAAGGTGAACTAATGAGAAGAGAGCCGAGGAGGAGAAGGAAAGACTAGAAGACAGGAAAGAGGGAGAAGAGTTAAGGTGAACTAATGAGAAGAGAGTCGAGGAGGAGAAGGAAAGACTAGAAGACAGGAAAGGGGGAGAAGAGTTAAGGTGAACTAATGAGAAGAGAGTCGAGGAGGAGAAGGAAAGACTAGAAGACAGGAAAAAAGGAGTAGAGTTAAGGTGAACTAATGAGAAGAGAGTCGAGGAGGAGAAGGAAAGACTAGAAGACAGGAAAGAGGGAGAAGAGTTAAGGTGAACTAATGAGAAGAGAATCGAGGAAGAGAAGGAAAGGAGGGAGAAGAGTTAAGGTGAACTAATGAGAAGAGAGTCGAGGAGGAGAAGGAAAGACTAGAAGACAGGAAAAAAGGAGTAGAGTTAAGGTGGACTAATGAGAAGAGAGTCGAGGAGGAGAAGGAAAGACTAGAAGACAGGAAAGAGGGAGAAGAGTTAAGGTGAACTAATGAGAAGAGAATCGAGGAAGAGAAGGAAAGGAGGGAGAAGAGTTAAGGTGAACTAATGAGAAGAGAGTCGAGGAGGAGAAGGAAAGACTAGAAGGCAGGAAAAAAGGAGTAGAGTTAAGGTGAACTAATGAGAAGAGAGTCGAGGAGGAGAAGGAAAGACATCCCGACTGCTAAAAAAGGAAATGGGACTTAGACCTGGACAAATCTTTAGAGAAAACAGATTGGGCTAATATAGAGGCATAAGATCTACATCATTAAAGGAGCAGTATCGCGAAATTTGCATTAAAAAAGATAAATAATTAAATAGCCACACAATAGCTTATAACCTGTGTATAAATAATCTGGCGATAGAAAAAGAAAAAAATATATGCCTCTCTTTTAAATTGTATAATTATAATAGCTCAGTCCATTTGCTGAATAGGGGGATCTGCTGGGTTGTTTTTAGTGAGCTGCTTCATTTAGCCTACTGGTCTCCTAGCAACACTTTACCTCAGAGGCTGACACTGTAATCAGTGGTAACGGCTGTGTGTGTGTGAGGTGCTGCTTTTGTTATGAGACCAGGTGACGCAAATGTGTAAAATCTATACAAAATAAACTAAACTGACTGAAAATGACTGAAATTCTTCTTTGAATAACTGTGCAGGAAAATCTAAAGGTATTAAAGCGGAACAAAACCCCATTCTAAATCATGATGCCCACTGTGTGAAACGACCCCTGGATAACCACAGATCCCCCCATTTTTCTGGCGCGCTCACGCAGATAGTCATTTAGACAGGCCGGGCGGCCAGGAAGGTTACTGCTCAGGCTCCCCATCTGCGTGCAAACAGCGCTGATTGGATGAGAGCCCGCACATGCGCTGTGGGACAGGGAAAGGTACGTTTTTACAGGCGAACTTCGGGATTTCACATATCAGGGCATCCCAAGTCGGGATGCCCCTAGGGGCACAAAACAAAACTCCAGATAGTGAAAATACTGGGTTGGGCTTTGCTCAAAACACACAAAGCTGAAAGAAAGATCATATGGAAAAAAGAAAAATAAGAATATGAAAGAGAAAATGGTAAACTGAAAGATTCTGCAGCAGAGCCAACATGAAGGGAAAACTGTCAAAATCAGCTAAATGACTTCTAGAGCTTTTCTCTCTGTTTTAGATATATAAGTTCTGGCCAGGCAATGTTGCAATGTTGTTATCTTATGCTGGACGGCTGCCAGCACTGAACAGCTGAGACTTTGATACATTCTCCTCAGCGTGGAACAGGCCAGAGTGTCGGCTGCCGACACTGACAAGACATAAACATGAGCTATTAGACTCCAGCTGTTCAACACACACATCATTTTTTTCTACATTTGTAATTCTTACTCCAACACCTACCTACATTCCAAGTACCATTTAAATATAAGTCACCAAGAAAAATTCGCGATACTGCTCCTTTAAGGACTTTTAATTTTAAATACCTAACAAGGTTTTACTTAACATCGGACTACAATAGAAACATGCCCCCCTTCTCCTGCTGGTGGCGCATGGACCAACCAGCAACTGTAAGCCACCTTTGGATGAACTGTGTACATATTAAAAAACTCTGGGAAGAAGTAATACATCTATCAAACTTGGAAGGGATCACTATTTCTTCTAACATCGATAAAATATTACTAATTCCACAAGTGACAGAGCAAGAGCAGGCAAAGGGATACCTAATACATCTTATAATAATCGGCACTAAGCAATTCATTCCTAATAATTCATTAGCCACTATTGGGGGAAAACTACCCCTCCTACTTTTAAACCATGGAAGACTAAAATAAAAAACGTGCTGGAAAATGAACTATCCCTATTAAAACCAGGTATAATTACAAGACAAATTCAAGATTTTCTAGAAGCCCTGGAACCCCCAAATACTACTCCTAATCAGCTAGCTCAATTGTAGGTTTTGTCTTCTTTTTTCCTCTCCTTTTCCTCTATCACCTATATAATGCTCTATACAGGAGGGAGGGAGGGCAGGGTAAGCATTAGCGGTACTAGGCCGCTGATGCTATTTCATTCTTTCTTCTTCTTTCCTTGGATCCTTTTCTTTCTCTCTCTCTCCTACTTCTATCTCTTTCTTATGATGCTTTTCTTCTTTCTCCTTTTTTTCTCACTTTCTTAGCTGCTTACCTCATATTTTGCCGCAGAGATATTTTTCTTTCCCACCCTTCTTATCAGCTACTTCGCACGGATCCACACAGCTCTTCTTTCCCATATTGATGTATGTACTTACCTAAACTTGGAAAATGTATGATAAATGATTATCAAACTAAGGATCCAAGACTAATACTGAATGGGAAAAAAAAAAAAAAAAAAAAAAGGAAAGAGGGAGAAGACGTAAGGTGGACTAATGAGAAGAGAGTAGAGGAAAAGAAGCAGAAAATACTAGAAGGTAAGACGGAAAAGTGAAGGTGAAGCAGTAAGAAGAAGAGAGCCGATGAGAAGAAGAAAAGACTTGAAGACAGGTAAGAGGGAGAAGAGGTGAAAGTGAAAGATGAGAAGAGGGTCGAGGAAGAGAAGAAGATAATACTAGAAGGCAATGGAGAGAAGAGGTGAAGGTGAAGCAATAAGGAAAAAAGAGCTGAGGAGGAGAAGAAGGAAAGACTAGAAGACAGGCAATAGCGAGAAATGATGAAGGTGAAGTAATGAAAAGAAAAGAGAGCTGAGGAAAAAGAGACTAGAAGAAGAGAGTCCAGGGGTGGGACAAAGAGAGTCCCTCCTCCTGGACTGTGACCCTCAAGAAGGGAGGAGCCTTTGTAATGACCCTCAATAATGGAGGAGCCTTCCCCTGGCCAGTGTAATGTCCCTCCTCCTGGACTGTGACCCTCAACAAATGAGGAGCCTTCCCCTGGCCAGTGTAATGTCCCTCCTCCTGGACTGTGACCCTCAACAAATGAGGAGCCTTCCCCTGGCCAGTCTAATGTCCCTCCTCCTGGACTGTGACCCTCAACAAATGAGGAGCCTTCGCTTGGCCAGTCTAATGTCCCTCCTCCTGGACTGTGACCCTCAAGAAGGGAGGAGCCTTCCCCTGGCCAGTGTAATGTCCCTCCTCCTGGACTGTGACCCTCAACAAATGAGGAGCCTTCCCCTGGCCAGTGTAATGTCCCTCCTCCTGGACTGTGACCCTCAACAAATGAGGAGCCTTCCCCTGGCCAGTGTAATGTCCCTCCTCCTGGACTGTGACCCCCAAGAAGGGAGGAGCCTTCCCCTGGCCAGTGTAATGTCCCTCCTCCTGGACTGTGACCCTCAAGAAGGGAGGAGCCTTCCCCTGTCCAGTGTAATGTCCCTCCTCCTGGACTGTGACCCTCAACAAATGAGGAGCCTTCCCCTGGCCAGTGTAATGTCCCTCCTCCTGGACTGTAACCCTCAACAAGGGAGGAGCCTTCTCCTGGCCAGTGTAATGCCCCTCCTCCTGGACTGTGACCCTCAACAAGGGAGGAGCCTTCCCCTGGCCGGTGTTATGTTCCTCCTCCTGGACTGTGACCCCCAAGAAGGGAGGAGACATTCCCTGGCCAGTGTAATGTCCCTCCTCTTGGACTGCGACCCTCAAGAAGGGAGGAGCCTTCCCCTGGCCAGTGTAATGTCCCTCCTCCTGGACTGTGACCTTCAAAAAGGGAGGAGCCTTCCCCTGGCCAGTGTAATGTCCCTCCTCCTGGACTGTAACCCTCAAGAAGGGAGGAGCCTTCCCCTGGCCAGTGTAATGTCCCTCCTCCTGGACTGCGACCCTCAAGAAGGGAGGAGCCTTCCCCTGGCCAGTGTAATGTCCCTCCTCCTGGACTGCGACCCTCAAGAAGGGAGGAGCCTTCCCCTGGCCAGTGTAATGTCCCTCCTCCTGGACTGTGACCCCCAAGAAGGGAGGAGCCTTTCCCTGGCCAGTGTAATGTCCCTCCTCCTGGACTGCGACCCTCAAGAAGGGAGGAGCCTTCCCCTGGCCAGTGTAATGTCCCTCCTCCTGTATGCGACCCTCAAGAAGGGAGGAGCCTTCCCCTGGCCAGTGTAATGTCCCTCCTCCTGGACTGTGACCCTCAAGAAGGGAGGAGCCTTCCCCTGGCCAGTGTAATGTCCCTCCTCCCGGACTGCAACCCCCAAGAAGGGAGGAGCCTTCCCCTGGCCAGTGTAATGTCCCTCCTCCTGGACTGCGACCCTCAAGAAGGGAGGAGCCTTCCCCTGGCCAGTGTAATGTCCCTCCTCCTGGACTGTGACCCTCAACAAGGGAGGAGCCTTCCCCTGGCCAGTGTAATGTCCCTCCTCCTGTATGCGACCCTCAAGAAGGGAGGAGCCTTCCCCTGGCCAGTGTAATGTCCCTCCTCCTGTACTGCGACCCTCAAGAAGTGAGGAGCCTTCCCCTGGCCAATGTAATGTCCCTCCTCCTAGACTGTGACCCTCAAGAAGGGAGGAGCCTTCCACTGGCCAGTGTAATGTCCCTCCTCCTGGACTGCAACCCCCAAGAAGGGAGGAGCATTCCCCTGGCCAGTGTAATGTCCCTCCTCCTGGACTGCGACCCTCAAGAAGGGAGGAGCCTTCCCCTGGCCAGTGTAGTGTCCCTCCTCCTGGACTGTGACCCTCAAGAAGGGAGGAGCCTTCCCCTGGCCAGTGTAATGTCCCTCCTCCTGGACTGCAACCCCCAAGAAGGGAGGAGCTTTCCCCTGGCCAGTGTAATGTCCCTCCTCCTGGACTGCGACCCTCAAGAAGGGAGGAGCCTTCCCCTGGCCAGTGTAATGTCCCTCCTCCTGGACTGCGACCCTCAAGAAGGGAGGAGCCTTCCCCTGGCCAGTGTAATGTCCCTCCTTCTGGACTGCGACCCTCAAGAAGGGAGGAGCCTTCCACTGGCCAGTGTAATGTCCCTCCTTCTGGACTGTGACCCTCAAGGAGGGAGGAGCCTTTCCCTGGCCAGTGTAATGTCCCTCCTCCTGGACTGCGACCCTCAAGAAGGGAGGAGCCTTCCCCTGGCCAGTGTAATGTCCCTCCTTCTGGACTGCGACCCTCAAGAAGGGAGGAGCCTTCCACTGGCCAGTGTAATGTCCCTCCTTCTGGACTGTGACCCTCAAGGAGGGAGGAGCCTTTCCCTGGCCAGTGTAAAGTCCTTTCTCCTGGACTGCGACCCCCAAGAAGGGAGGAGCTTACCCCTGGCCAGTATAATGTCCCTCCTCCGGGACTGTGACCCTCAAGAAGGGAGGAGCCTTCCCCTGGCCAGTATAATGTCCCTCCTCCGGGACTGTGACCCTCAAGAAGGGAGGAGCATTCCCTGGCCAGTGTAATGTCCCTCCTCCTAGACTGTGACCCCCAAGAAGGGAGGAGCCTTTCCCTGGCCAGTGTAAAGTCCTTTCTCCTGGACTGTGACCCCCAAGAAGGGAGGAGCTTACCTGTGGCCAGTGAAATGTCCCTCCTCCGGGACTGTGACCCTCAAGAAGGGAGGAGCCTTCCCCTGGCCAGTGTAATGTCCCTCCTCCTGGACTGTGACCCTCAACAAGGGAGGAGCCTTCCCCTGGCCAGTGTAATGTCCCTCCTCCTGGACTGTGACCCTCAACAAATGAGGAGCCTTCCCCTGACCAGTGTAATGTCCCTCCTCCTGGACTGTAACCCTCAACAAGGGAGGAGCCTTCCCCTGGCCAGTGTAATGTCCCTCCTCCTGGACTGCGACCCCCAAGAAGGGAGGAGCCTTCCCCTGGCCAGTGTAATGTCCCTCCTCCTGGACTGCGACCCCCAAGAAGGGAGGAGCCTTCCCCTTGCTCCATGTAACCCTTCCCATATTAAGGCTGTGGGGGAGGTAGAGGGGGGATCTAAAAGGAGACATAACAGAGGAGCTAGGGCTGTTCCTCAGGAGCGGGGTTAGCATGGCTATCATGAAAATTTCTTGGGCCATAGAACCGTCACCCCCAAATGACTTTGGGGCCCTTTAAAAAACAATTGCCCCCAGAAGATTCTGATTAGGAATTTGAATGTGTGGTAATGTTCCTTAGGAAGTTCTGTATGATGCAGGACAGGAAACAGCCGCACACCACCAGAGCCTGCCACACCCCCACATATCCCCCCCCATATCCGATGGCTGAGCCTCTAATTTGATCTCGGCCCCAGGGTATCCCAGGCTCACCTTTAGTATTCTGACTATATGGGAACCTGAGGCCCAGCCACCACATTATAGGTTAAAAAGAGGGAGGGGCCCAGACACCGTATAGGCTGCACAGAGTCTAGCCCCTCCCCCATAACCTACATAAGACCATATAGGAAACTGAAGTTCATACATATAGCACCTGCTCCCCAATAACCTATTTGTAATGGCTGGGCCCCAGGTTGTTACCAGGTTTGGTTGCCTTGGGGCCCATTTCAAACCAGGGGAACCGGGTAGAGGTAATGGGAAGGGGGAGACGCCATTCTTTATCATCACCAGAGAACATATTGTGGGTGTCTGGACACGCCCCTATCTTCACGGTCAGCCCCCCCCCCCCCCCCCCCCCGGGCCCCATACTGGAGTCTCAGCTGTCCTGTCATGATGGGGCCATAAAAGTGGACCAAAAGTTAAGACTATCCCGGGTTTTGATCCTTGCCGCTGGTGCACCTTCAATTCGGGATGCCCCGCTGTGTGAAACCCCGCCCCCGGTCGCCCCATACACTTACCTTGCTTCCCGGTCCAACGGTGCATGTGCGATCCTCTTCCCCATTATTCCTCTAGTCATTTGTGAATGGCCGGCGCGGGCACGCTCCCTGTTATTATTATTATTATTGTTTATTTATATAGCGCCATCATCTTCCGTAGCGCTTTACAAAGTAGTAATTACAGACAGGGTAGAAACATACAATACATATAATATATCAAATGCAGTTTTACAGATTTGACAGTGGATATTCTGAGTACAAGATACAATAGGGGAGAGAGCCCCGCCCCTGAGGAGCTTACAGTCTAAAGGAAGAGGGGTGGAGACGAGGGGGAAGGAGCTTTGTAGGCGAGAGTTAGAGGATTCGCTGTGGGACTGGCAGCCAGTGTAGGGATCAGCAGAGAGGCGCAGAACTGGAGGAGCGAGAGGAGAGATGGATGAGGCGAGCAGCAGAGTTCAGGATAGATTGGAGGGGTGCCAGTCTGTTAGTTGGTAAGCCACAAAGAAGGATGTTGCAGTAATCCAGTTGGGATATGACCAGGGCGTGCACTAGCATTTTAGTGGTGTCAGGTGAGAGGAAAGGACGGATGCGTGAGATGTTTTTAAGTTGGAGGTGACAGGAGGTGGCCAGGGAGTGAATGTGGTGTGAGAAGGGGGCGGGGCCAGGATATGATAGGAGGCGGGGCCAGGGAGTGAATATGTGGTTTGAAAGAGAGGGCAGAGTCCAGAATGACTCCCAGGCACCGAGCTTTTGGGAGTTGCTGTTATTGTGTAATTGTTGACAGAAATAGACGTGTTAGAGAGGGGAGGGGAGTTAGATGGTGGGAAAATGACCAGTTCTGTCTTGTCCATGTTTAGCTTGAGGTAGCGAGATGACATGAATGAAGAAATAGCTGCGAGGCAGTTGGGGAGACGAGATAGGAGAGAGGAGAGATTGGGGCCTTAGAGATATACCTGAGTGTCATCCGCATAGAAGTGGTATTGGAAGCCTAGTGAAGTTATAAGTTAGCCAAGGCCATAGGTGTAGACTGAGAAGAGTAGGGGGCCTAGGACAGAACCTTGCGGCACACCAACAGAAAGAGAACGTGAGGATGAGACCGTGTTAGAATAGAATACACTGAATGATCTGTCAGAGAGGTAAGAGTTGAGCCAAGAGAGTGCAAGACCTTGAACCCCGAGAGAGGAGAGAATATCAAGAAGCAGAGAGTGGTCGACAGTGTCAAGGGCTGAGGAGAGGTCAAGAAGGATGAGGATGGAGTAGTGACCTTTGCTTTTGGCAGTGAGCAGATCATTGGTGACTTTGGTGAGGGCAGTTTCAGTGGTTACGGCGGCATCCTGATTGTAAGGGGTCAAATATAGGGATACCGCCGCCAACACACTCTGAGCATCTGGCCTTAGACGCTGTCTTAGATGGCGTGACGTCAGCGGCTCTGAACGTGCTGATTGGATGAGAGGTTCGGGAAAAGGTGAGTTTCTTTAGGCGATCTGGGGGGTTTCACACAGCGGGGGCACCCCCGATCGCAGAGGACCAAAACCTAGGATAGTCAAAATCCTGGGTTTTGGTCCACTTTAACCTTCTAGGAGCCCCCTGATTGGCCTTGAGCCTGGAAGGGTAAAGACCACCAATGAATAATAACATACAGGTGGAAAATCGAACACCCAGAAAAGAGTACTTGCATTCAAAAGGTTTTTAATGCTGGTGAAAATACATTCATGAGCAAAGATATTTACATATATAACAATACAGTACACTATATACAAAAATGTGGACCGCTGTATAAAGATTATAAAGTATGGTAGCCAGCATATATATATCACTAAGCTGCTATAGATACACAATCAACTGGTAATCCAGTACTGAAATATATATGGTAAGTATCACAAAAAAAAGCTAGGTCTATGCAGCGAGTGAGCAAATAACGCAGTACAGAATAGTAAAGCAGCAGAATAACGTACAATATAAAGCAAGGCAAACAAGCTGGAATATCGTGTAGACAAATAGAGAACCTCGACGTTTCGGCCGGTACGGCCTTTATCAAGAGAGCGCTCTCTCTCTTGATTATCTGATATATCTCCTTGTGAACTATCTCAATTACTGTGTGCTTCAACCTTTAATTAATATTGTAAAGGCCACCAATGACAAGCAAGGGGCAGAAACAGGAGGAGGGGACCCTGTGGGAGAAGCAGAGGAGAAAAAGAAGAGGCAGAAAGATAGAGGAAACTCACCAACCAATCACCGGAGAAAGGGGAAACTCACCAACCAATCACCGGAGAAAGGGGAAACTCACCAACCAATCACCGGAGAAAGGGGAAACTCACCAACCAATCACCGGAGAAAGGGGAAACTCACCAACCAATCACAGGAGAAAGGGGGAAACTCACCAACCAATCACAGGAGAAAGGAGAAACTCACCAACTAATCACAGGAGAAAGGGGAAACTCACCAAGCAATCACAGGAGAAAAGGGAAAACTCACCAACCAATCACAGGAGACTCTTTGTTACCCTCTAAAGCTGATTATTGCATACAGAAATCTGGAGGCACAACAACAAGACCTGCCTGTGCTGCTCTAAGTGCGTCTCCGGACTACACCAAAATGGCGGCTCCCGGCACTGAGGACAGCTGCCCCGCGACTGTGACCCTGTTATCAGCACAGGACACTGCTTTTGCGAGAGAAGATCCGCCTCCACTTCTTTGTTCTCGTCCACACACCTGCAAAGTCCACGGACTGCAAGTTGGGCTACAACAAAATGGCGGCCCCCAGCACTGAGGACACTCTCCGATATCCTGCCTCTAGTGAATCCTCAGCTCAAACTCAAACCCCGCCTTCAAACACAAAGAATTTGAGAAAGCCCCGCCTCCAGATTTAAGGTAACTGAGATAAGCTCCGCCCCCACATTCCTCTCCTCATTACCTTACCGGGTCCGCTCGCTTCCTGCAGCCCGGGCTACAACAACATGGCGGCCGGACATTGCTGTGACTAACATAGGCGGGCCTGGCGACGGTAAGTGCGGGTCCGGGAGGTATTAACCCTTCACACGCCCCCTCCAGGCTCGCTATACAGGGTAAAGTGGAGCAAAAGCCAGCTTTTCACTATCCTTAGTGTTGGTCCGTCACCCTGGGTTGGGATGCCCCGTGTTTACCTCACGTGCAGGTGCGGCCTCTCGTCTAATCAGCTTCTCCGGGCTGCGCATATTAAAGCGGTCCTTCACCCTATATTATATCTTTCCCCCCTGTACATACACATTGCTCACATTAATCCGGACCTTCACCCTGAATAAGAGCCTATCTTGTATGTTTCCCCCACCCTGTACATACAGATTGCTCACATTAATCCGGACCTTCACCCTGAATAAGAGCCTATCTTATATGTTTCCCACACCCTGTACATACAGATTGCTCACATTAATCCGGACCTTCACCCTGAATAAGAGCCTATCTTATATGTTTCCCCCCCCCGTACATACAGATTGCTCACATTAATCCGGACCTTCACCCTGAATATGAGTCTATCTTACATGTTTCCCACACCCTGTACATACAGATTGCCCACATTAATCCGGACCTTCACCCTGAATAAGAGCCTATCTTATATGTTTCCCCCCTGTACATACAGATTGCTCACATTAATCCGGACCTTCACCCTGAATAAGAGCCTATCTTATATGTTTCCCACACCCTGTATATACAGATTGCCCACATTAATCTGGACCTTCACCCTGAATAAGAGCCTATCTTATATGTTTCCCACACCCTGTACATACAGATTGCTCACATTAATCCGGACCCTCACCCTGAATAAGAGCCTATCTTATATGTTTCCCACACCCTGTACATACAGATTACCCACATTAATCCGGACCCTCACCCTGAATAAGAGTCTATCTTATATGTTTCCCACACCCTGTACATACAGATTGCTCACATTAATCCGGACCTTCACCCTGAATAAGAGTCTATCTTATATGTTTCCCACACCCTGTACATACAGATTGCTCACATTAATCCGGACCTTCACCCTGAATAAGAGCCTATCTTGTATGTTTCCCACACCCTGTACATACAGATTGCCCACATTAATCCAGACCCTCACCCTGAATAAGAGCCTATCTTATATGTTTCCCACACCCTGTACATACAGATTGCTCACATTAAAAATCATCCTCCCTGCATCTACTGCATGTTATGAGCCTTTAAACATCCAAGATGGCGACTCATGGAGCATGAGGCAGCCTGCAAACAGGAAGTGTCTTCTGACTGTGCCGCTCTGCATTCTGGGATTGCTGACCTTTCCCTGACCCCAGCTCTGCTCTGTCTGAGCAAAGCACAGCTATAACCCGCCCCCCCTGTACCTTATCCCACTCTCCTCTCCTCAGTAAGTGTGAAGCTTCTGAGGCAAGATGGCGGCGCCCGTATCCTAGAGTCCTGAACAGAGTTGCAGCCCAGTGGGGGAAAGAATAATAATAATAATTAATGTTAGATGCTGGGGAATCGTTATATAAGGGTTGGGGCTTTTCTATAAATCATTGTGAAGGTTCCGGGTTTAGGTGGAATCCCAGGCGCACACATGTGCGGCATCACTCGCGTCCTCCGTGCTGCGCATCAACACATAGCGGAATAGGATGCGTGAGGATACCGCTGCACCGTGACCCCAAAAAGTAAGCTTATGGGGCAAATGGCGGGTTACACAAAGCAGGGCATCCCGAACTGGGGCAGAAGAAATCAGCCGGCCCTGGAATCTCATAGACTCCAGGGCTGGTGTTGGTCTTCAATCTTTTGGTGGTTCTGCAGCTGCCTCACCCCTCCTGCCCCTCTCACCCCCCCTGCTCACCAGAGGACCCCTCCTGCCCCTCTCACCCCCCCCCTGCTCACCAGAGGACCCCTCCTGCCCCTCTCACCCCCCTGCTCACCAGAGGACCCCTCCTGCCCCTCTCACCCCCCTGCTCACCAGAGGACCCCTCCTGCCCCTCTCACCCCCCTGCTCACCAGAGGACCCCTCCTGCCCCTCTCACCCCCTGCTCACCAGAGGACCCCTCCTGCCCCTCTCACCCCCCTGCTCACCAGAGGACCCCTCCTGCCCCTCTCACCCCCCTGCTCACCAGAGGACCCCTCCTGCCCCTCTCACCCCCCCTGCTCACCAGAGGACCCCTCCTGCCCCTCTCACCCCCCCTGCTCACCAGAGGACCCCTCCTGCCCCTCTCACCCCCCCCTGCTCACCAGAGGACCCCTCCTGCCCCTCTCACCCCCCCCTCTGCTCACCAGAGGACCCCTCCTGCCCCTCTCACCCCCCCCTCTGCTCACCAGAGGCCCCCTCCTGCCCCTCTCACCCCCCCTCTGCTCACCAGAGGACCCCTCCTGCCCCTCTCACCCCCCCTGCTCACCAGAGGACCCCTCCTGCCCCTCTCACCCCCCCCTGCTCACCAGAGGACCCCTCCTGCCCCTCTCACCCCCCCCTGCTCACCAGAGGACCCCTCCTGCCCCTCTCACCCCCCCCTCTGCTCACCAGAGGACCCCTCCTGCCCCTCTCAATGCCCACCTCAGCCACTGAATCAAATTAGTCACATAACAGACATCCCCTGTATTTCATTCCCTCCCTTATCCACTGAACAGACACCCCTCCCCAGTCAATAAACCAATTCCCTCCCAAGCTGCTGAACCAACCCCCCTCTTTTACCCCCAGCTACTGAAATAAACCCCTCCCCTGACCCACCTCTCAGCTGCTATACTAAACATCCCCAACACCACTCCCCTGCCGCTCAACCAAACCCCTTCTCTAACCCCCTATACAGGATTCTTATTATTCACACCCCTCCCCAGCTTCTGAATTGAACCACCAACCCCCCTGCCCAGCCACTGAATTAACCCCTCCCCTAACCCCCCCAACTGCCCTTCCCGGCAGGTGACCAGATCCTTTGACCTAATCTGTCTTCCTAGCCACCAACCTGGTCCCTATCCCCAGCTACTGAACCAAAGTCCTACTCTAACCCCCTCCCCTGAACTAAACTACTTACCAGCCACTGAATCCCCTGTTCACAACCACTATATTCTAAGCATACAGTACGTCCTGCTCCATCTATAATACTTACACATGGGTAATCCTCCGCCAGAGGGCGCTGTGCACTGCAGACATGCAACAACAGGCTCCTCCCAGCCCTTCATATACCCGGGGACCTCCCACAAATCCCCAGATTTCTCTGCAGTGCTGACTGCGAAGACATGAAGTATCACGCTCTCGCAGCCTGAGGCCCTGTGGGACTATTTCCACCCGTCCTCTTTGATACACATGTGCCTCCCAGCCTGGGCTGCGCTGGTCGGGTGAAGGTAGGCAGCACCTCGTGTGCTTACGGAGCCACGCTCCACCGCAATCCCCCACCATAGGGTAGGCGGATTAGGCCGATGGTGAGCCTCCATTAGATGCCCCTCCCGCATTGTTGCCCGTGCCCCTCATAGCGATAATCCCTGGGTGCAGGTCTGCTTCTCCCTCGCTTCCTCCTGTAGCTCGGGGGAAAAGAAAGGGGGGGGGTATGTGTGGCAGTCCTAGTGTAATGTTAACACGTTTATGGGCGTTGATCTTTCATTGAACTTGTGTGTCAGTGCCGCGCTCCTTGCTCCACATAAACCTTCTGGTTGCGCGCGTGTTTGTCCTTTCATTACATTAGTGTGCAGCCCGAGCGGCAGCATCATTCTCTAGTGTGAGAGCAATCTCCTTAATTATGTTATGTATGTGTGTATATCCACTACTGTCATTCACGTTGCGCTGGTTAGAGCTTCGCGCTCTTTGGGGGAGGCGGGGACTCGGCATGGCGTGCCCCGCGTCACAGCCAGATCAGCCCGCCCCTCGAGGTTCGCTTGGCGCCATTTTGACCGTCTTCGCGTGCGCGCGTGGTGCGATCCGCCTCCTCCCTTGGTCATGTAAGTGCCCTCCAGGGCGGTATTTGTTCCTATGACTTTTTATTTGAGCTGCGCATGGCACTGACACCCCCCTCTTATCCCATTATGTCTTTCAGACGCCAGGATTTCGGTGGCTTCTCCCGGCCTGACATATATTATAGCAGGTCCACAAATTCTCCCACATTCCTAGCGGGTCTTGGGGCATCCAGGGTTGCCTATTGCGTAAATCCCTGCGGGCATACTGCTCAGATAATCACCATATGGAGGCATCTCAGAATTATGTGTCCGGGGTCCCGCGGGGACAAGACCGGCTGTGTACAGTGTGTGGTCAGCCCCATGCTGATGCGGACAGAGCACGGGTCTGCGGACCGCGTGCTGAACAGGCACTGGCCCTGCAATCAGGTTTGCCAGTGGCTGCACCTCCCTTCAATACACCTGTCTCCCCGGACCTAAATCTCACTCCTGATGAGTCTCACTCGAGCGGGGGATGACCAGCAAGTCGTGCCGCGCAGGCTGCCTACGGCGGAGCAGGTGCTGTCTGGATTGGCGGAACGTATGGGCCCTGGAAAGAAGCGGTCCCTGACGCCTCCTGGTTCTCCTGTTCCTAATGATACGGATGACTCTGCTGCTATGCAGGACCTTGATCCTTCTGAGGAAGGTGAGCTGTTCTCCGAATCGGGCTCCTCGGATGAGATGCCCGGGAGCCGTGATGATTCTGGGCCCGGTTCTTGGGGCCTGTGTGACACAGATGAACTACTTATTAAGATCTTTGAGGTCTTGTCTATCTCCCCTCCTGGAGGGGCTTCCAAGCCTAAGAAGGAGAGTTTCCACACAGCGCCGCCGCGCTTGGAATTCCTGGAACAGGAGCATTTCCAGAATCTTATATCCAAAGAATGGGAATCGCCTTGTAAACTTAAAGGGGTCCCAGGGGGTCTGGGATTGGAAGTACCCTTTCCCCCCTGATGTGGTTAACTTTTGGTCTGCACCTCCTGTGGTGGATGCACCGATTATAGGAGTTACTAACCCCCCCTTCATGACAGCTCCTTATTACCGTACCCTTCGGGATGCTGAGGACCGGCGCATTGACAGACTGGCTTCCCACACCTTTTTCGTGTGCAGGGACGGCTCTGCGCCCGGTCTGCACCGTGGCCATCACTGCAGTGGCCGCCAGGACTCTCATTAGAAAACTATTTGTTCATTGACCTGAGGACCTTCCCTTGGGGGTATTTGATGCGCTCTCAGACTGTGATGCGTTTGTAAGGTTTATCCTCTCAGCGCTGGATGACACCATTAAGATGTGCGCTAGAACCTCTGCCCTTGTGGTAGCTATCCGCCGCCTGGTCTGGCTGCGACAGTGGGGTGCTGACGATGATACGAAAAAGGCTCTCACTGGCCTTCCTTTCAGAGGACGGCGTCTATTTGGGGCCCGTTTGGACCTTTTTGGAAAAAAGGGTAAGGCACCCCTACGCAGAAGGCCGTCTCGGCCTCCTCGGGGCAGGGACACCCCTCCCCCTCCCTACGTTAGTGTCAAACACGAACCTGAGGTGTGCTTCCAACTTTTTGGCGTAGATTACCATTCCAGGGTGGGCAGGCAACGCCCTGGGCCCTCTGGCAGGGCTAAGTCCAAATCTGCCAAGACTTCCCAAGCATGAAGGGATGCCCTCGCCCTTCTGGGCGAGGGGACTGCCACAGCACCTGGCTCCTATTTGGGAGCGTATCTTCTCCTTCTGGTGGTTCCAGGAGGTAGTTCCCCTGGACACAGGATAGAATTTGCTGGACGGTCCCTCTCAGAGGTTGTCAGGGTGCTTCTAGTCCCTGTTTTCCCCTCAGGAGTTGGTGCAGGCTGTACTCGGCCTGCAGGGTCTGGGCTTACTTGCAGGTTGCCCTTAACAGAATGGGGCGATGGCCTCTATGTTAACCTTTCTCTTTCCCTCAAAATGATGAGGCAGTCTGGGCCATGCTGGCCTATGGTAGGCCTGGCAATTCTACACTCACAGGTAGTCCCTATATGACATCGCTGTCTTGGGACACAGGGGCCCTGTGCAAGGGGGGCTTCCGGCCTCCTGTGGAGTTCTAGACCCTTTTAGTTCCCCCTCTGTCTTCTGGACACCAAGACCATTACTACTCAGTGTTGCAGGACCAACCCTGCGGATTGGGGCCTTGTTTTTGGCCTCTCTTCCGCTCCCAGGCTACTCGCCATGGCGCGGATGGGGGTGATGTCTCGGACATGCCTGTGGGGCGTCCGCACTAGGACCTACCGGGTCGTCTTTCCTTACTCCCCAATCTCTACGTCCGGCCGGGTTATTCGGCCGGCGGTGTCCTCTGGGAGTTATTTGGATGGGTGCTCAGTCACCTCAATCCCTCAGGGTCCATTATTCGCCATCTCCATTCCTTGGTTTCGGTTCAGGCTTGAGCCTTCTTCCTTGGCAATAAGTGGACTCCTGGTCACAGGGGCTCTGTCCCCCTTTGCTGACATCTTACTTTCACCAGGCAGGATTGCAGCTGGTGGGCCCGTTGGTGGCGTATCAGATGATGTCCCTTTATATACTGAGCCCTTGGGCTCTTCGGCACAGTAGGTTATTGATCCTACATGGGGTTCCAGCACCCCGGGAGCTAGGTCTGTGCTCATTCCCCCTTGGTACGGTGGTTCCTCTTGTCGAGGGGCACCCCTTCTTTGCTTGCATCTTCCTGTGCATGGTCACCTTCGGTACCAAGTCTCGCAGGTTGGCGGGGGGGGGGGGAATTTCTTCCAAAACCCCCCGTGGTTCCTAGGTAGGGTCCCTTAGAGGGTCCATCTTACCTACTGGCTTTGTTAAAACTATGAGCCTTCAGTTGACTCAATACTGCTGGACTTCTCCTCTTTAGGACCTGTCTATTTGGGGACTTTTGGCCTGTTGTAGACAATGGCCTGTTTTATTATTGGTCTGGAGCTTGAAGCAGGATGATTCTCCTGGAGGGTTCCTGATCCCGATCTGGGTGGGGGTCTACGTCCCCTGCTCCTCAGTGGTATTCGCTCCAATGGATGTCTTTCAGTGGCAGGTTGTGTTATCCTGGTGTCCCTCTGAGAGCCAACTTGGGCGGCTCTGTTGGGTCTCGCTTATATCACAGGGGCTCTGCCCTTGTTTTTACTGTCCCAGAATATTCTGACTCTGGTCATGGGGGGCTTAGTAAATTTATGTATAGACTTTCTATTTTATATGTCTTCTCTTCATTCACCCTGCTATGTGGGGTTCTGCACACGGTCGTGCTGATAAAGAGACCTGTGAGATTGATGGCCCCTGGGTGGCCTAGTGAACTGTGGTTCGCAGATGCTTCTGCTGAGGTCAGCTGAACTGTACGCTCTCTCAGGGGTGCGGTTCTGCCCTTGTCAGGCTCCTTCTTATGTTGTCCCAATCTACAGACTCTAGTCTGGGGCTTGACAGCTGATTCATTCACCCCTTTGGAGATGGGCTTATCTTCTGGGTGACTTGGTCTATGGGGGGCTAGAAGCAAGCTTCTTTGGTTTCTTCTTCCTCCGTCTATTGTGGGTTATGGTCTCTCCCCTGTTGGACGTTCTCGGTTCCCAGGGTTCTAGAGTCATTACAGCATAGGTTGGGGTTGGCTCCCCATCTAGGTACTCTGAAGGTTCAGGTTCTGTCCTGTCTGCCTTCCCGTAAGAAGTCTTGTTCAGCCTTCCTTGTTAGGAGTTCTCTTGGGGATTGCTCATGGGCATCTCCCAAGTAGTTCTATGGTCCCTGCTGGGATCAATTTTCATTCTGTTTGCCCTGCGGATTGTTCCCTTGGGACTTATTCTGGATGCTGTCTAAACTGTTTAGTAGTTCAAGTCGCCCGTCTGGGGGCTGTTGCTTCAGTCAGATGTGTGCCTGAGAAGATGGCTCTGATTACTTAGCCCTCGTTCATTATATATATATATATATATATATATATATATATATATATATATAATCATGATGTGGTGGTATTCCGCCTTACGCCGGACCCTTTTGCCCAAAGTGGTGTCTTATGATCATTATTTAAGTCATTTTAGTCTGCCTATGGGCCTTATTCTTAGTAATGCTGAAGTAAGGCGTCTACATTCCCTCAACAGGTGTTGAACTTTTCCTGGTTGTTTCTTGTCCCTTAGGGGGACTGATGCCCTTTGGGGGTCTGCGGGCGCCTCCATATGTATGCGCCTGATCTCGTTTGCTTCCAGGGCCTATGCGCCCTTTGGACTGATCTTACTTGGATGGTTTGCCTTCCTGGTCCTGAGTAAAGGTTTCGGCTTCTTGCTGATCCTTGTTAGTGTAGGGGTCAGTATCTCTGCCTGTCTGGCGGGAGACCAGTTTTCAGTTTCAGAGAGCTCTAAGTTTTACCGAGGCTTCTGTTGCCTTTGGGCTGGTTAGGCCGTTACACTGGCCTATTCCTTTAAGAGGGAAGAATCTGCCTCTCACGTTTTATTCCGTTATATTGGTGTTTGGGCACCTTTGGCCCTTCAGCACCGGGTTTTCTGTTGAATAGGTTGCTAGACCGCTGCTTGTCTCTGTTCATACCTTTTCAAAGTTTTTGTTATGGATTGATGTTAGAGCCTTTGCTCATGTCGTACTTGGTAGCAAGGTTTGCAGGTGACAGCGCCTTTACTGTCTGCTGTGCCTTTTTTGTTGGGGATCCCACCCTGCTTTATGGACACTGCTATTGGATGTCCCACGTCTAAGTATTATATTGGAGCAGGACGTGCTGTATGCTTAGAATAATACAATTCTGTGAAATACTCACCTGTAGAATTGGTATTATACTCATACAGCACGTCCTGCTCCACCCCACCCTGGTTCTACATTTTTTTGGATCCCCTGTATGGTGATTGTTATCATTACTATTGTTACCACTTGGTGGTTGGTTTCTCCCGGCTTCTTTTCTCACTGCTTTTCAATGCTGGGGATTTGTGGGAGGTCCCTGGGTATATGAAGGGCCGGGAGGAGCCTGTTTTTGCATGTCTGCAGTGAACAGCGCCCTCTGGCGGAGGATTACCCACATGTAAGTATTATATATGGAGCAGGACGTACTGTATGCATATAATACCAATTCTACAGGTGAGTATTTCACAGAATTGTATTTTGTAATCCCCAGCCGCTAAACCGACCCCTCTCTATTACCCTCCCAGCTGCTTACCAAATGCTTCACCTAACAGCCACTGAACATAACCCTCAGCTTTCTCTCCAGCCGCTGAACCCAACCCCCTCCATTAACCCCCCTGCCACTTACTGAACACTCCCCAGCCGCAGACCTGTAACCCTCCCCTAACCGCCCCTCCCTAGCCAGTGACCAAAACCTTTCACCCCAGCTGCTGACCTAATACCCTCCCTTGCCTCTAAACCAAACTGCTCCCCAAACCCCTTCCCCAGCCAATGAACCAAACTTCTACCCTAACCCCCTCTCCTGAACTGCTTCCCAGCTGCTGAACTGAACTCCCTCTGCCCTATTTCCAAACCACTCCACAGCCACTGACCCTAACCCCCCTTCTTAGTCGCTGACCTGTCACCCTCCCCAAATTTCCACAGCTGCAGAACTAAACCCTCCAAGACTCCTCCCCTAATTCCCCAGCCCCCGACATGAACCCTTTCACTCTCCTCTCCAGTAGCTTACTCGAACCCCTGCCCCTCCCTAGGCCTTGAACTCCTTTTCTAACTCCATCCCCAGCTGTTCACACCGAACCCCTGCCTTACCCTCTACCCAGCCACTGAACTGAACCCCGCCCTTAACCCCCTCCCTAGGCCTCTTCAGCCGCTCAATCGAAGCCCTCTCTTAACCCCCGGCCGCTGAAGCGAGGCCTTCAGCTAATTCCCCTCTGACGCCTGTGATCCTAATCCCTGCGCTGCTGCTGAATTGATCTTGTCCTCTTACCCTCCTCTCCCAAACTGACCTCCTTTTCTAGCCACTGAACTGAACCCCCCCCCCCCCCACAGAAGCTTAAGAAAACCCTCCCCTAACCCTCCTCCATAGCCGCTGAACCTTGTTCCTCTTAAACCCCCCTCCATAGCCGCTGATCCCAATCCCCCACCCAACCCACCTTCCCAGCTACTGTATCAACCCCCCCCCCCAGCTGCTGAACAAAACTGCAACCCCCTTCCCCAGCCGCTAACATAATTCATCACCTACCCCCTTTCCAGATGTTCAACTGAACCCCTCCCAAGCTGCAGAGCCGAAACCCCTAACCCCCCCTTCTCATATCCAGGCCCTCTCCCCATATCTAAACCCCCAGTCAGCCTGAAGATTTGCATCATCTAAGCAGAAAGGTGAGTGGGGGGGGACTTGGCACGCAAGTATTTTGCCCTGCAGAACCAAGCCTGGCAATGGAGCTTGTTATATATATATATATATATCCAACACAATTGGACACTTTCCTGTCCATGCCAGCAGTCGCGTGTGGAGCTCATCGCCAACACTGACAGGTTGGGGGCATTTGGTGCAGAGACCATCTGCTATCCCGGTTTTTGGTCCTTGTTCCTGAGGCTCGGGATTTTGGGATGCCCTGCTGTTTGAAATCTGCCCTAAATGCCACCGTCTTGATGTTTGCCTGGTGCATGTGTTGGCTCTGGTATGAAATCGAGAGAATCAGAACATGTAAAGAAGCCCCTATCGCAAGATGGGTCAGAGATACCATCCACTTTACATACGAAGCAGAAGGTTTGCAGATACCCGAGAAGAATCCACATGACTCCACACGAGTAGCAGCCACATCATGAGCCAATAGATCGGGAGTCCCATTGGACAAAATTTGTAAAGCAGACATGTGGAAGATCCTGCTTCTGGGTGGGTGGGGCAAAGTGGCTAGCCGCCATTGAGGACTAGTGAAAATACATTTATCGGAAAGTCTAACTTGGGGTTACATACAAACAGAAGGTTGAGGGCAGAAGGAGACCATACGCTCCATCTAGTCTGCCCTTATGTGTATACTGTATGTTCTCTGTATCTTATGTGTATACTGTATGTTCTCTGTATCTTATGTGTATACTGTATGTTCTCTGTATCTTATGTGTATACTGTATGTTCTCTGTATCTTATGTATATACTGTATGCTCTCTGTATCGTATGTGTATACTGTATGTTCTCTGTATCTTATGTATATACTGTATGCTCTCTGTATCTTATGTGTATACTGTATGTTCTCTGTATCTTATGTGTATACTGTATGTTCTCTGTATCTTATGTGTATACTGTATGTTCTCTGTATCTTATGTATATACTGTATGTTCTCTGTATCTTATGTGTATACTGTATGTTCTCTGTATCTTATGTGTATATACTGTATGTTCTCTGTATCTTATGTGTATACTGTATGTTCTCTGTATCTTATGTATATACTGTATGTTCTCTGTATCTTATGTGTATACTGTATGTTCTCTGTATCTTATGTGTATACTGTATGTTCTCTGTATCTTATGTGTATACTGTATGTTCTCTGTATCTTATGTGTATACTGTATGTTCTCTGTATCTTATGTATATACTGTATGCTCTCTGTATCGTATGTGTATACTGTATGTTCTCTGTATCTTATGTATATACTGTATGCTCTCTGTATCTTATGTATATACTGTATGTTCTCTGTATCTTATGTGTATACTGTATGTTCTCTGTATCTTATGTGTATACTGTATGTTCTCTGTATCTTATGTATATACTGTATGCTCTCTGTATCGTATGTGTATACTGTATGTTCTCTGTATCTTATGTATATACTGTATGTTCTCTGTATCTTATGTGTATACTGTATGTTCTCTTTATCTTATGTGTATACTGTATGTTCTCTGTATCTTATGTATATACTGTATGTTCTCTGTATCTTATGTGTATACTGTATGTTCTCTGTATCTTATGTGTATATACTGTATGTTCTCTGTATCTTATGTGTATACTGTATGTTCTCTGTATCTTATGTATATACTGTATGTTCTCTGTATCTTATGTGTATACTGTATGTTCTCTGTATCTTATGTGTATACTGTATGTTCTCTGTATCTTATGTATATACTGTATGCTCTCTGTATCGTATGTGTATACTGTATGTTCTCTGTATCTTATGTATATACTGTATGCTCTCTGTATCGTATGTGTATACTGTATGTTCTCTGTATCTTATGTGTATACTGTATGTTCTCTTTATCTTATGTGTATACTGTATGTTCTCTGTATCTTATGTATATACTGTATGTTCTCTGTATCTTATGTATATACTGTATGTTCTCTGTATCTTATGTATATACTGTATGTTCTCTGTATTGTATGTGTATACTGTATGTTCTCTTTATCTTATGTATATACTGTATGTTCTCTGTATCTTATGTATATACTGTATGTTCTCTTTATCTTATGTGTATACTGTATGTTCTCTGTATCTTATGTATATACTGTATGTTCTCTGTATCTTATGTATATACTGTATGTTCTCTGTATCTTATGTATATACTGTATGTTCTCTGTATCTTATGTGTATACTGTATGTTCTCTTTATCTTATGTATATACTGTATGTTCTCTGTATCTTATGTATATACTGTATGTTCTCTTTATCTTATGTGTATACTGTATGTTCTCTGTATCTTATGTATATACTGTATGTTCTCTGTATCTTATGTATATACTGTATGTTCTCTTTATCTTATGTATATACTGTATGCTCTCTGTATCTTATGTGTATACTGTATGTTCTCTGTATCTTATGTATATACTGTATGTTCTCTGTATCTTATGTGTATACTGTATGTTCTCTTTATCTTATGTGTATACTGTATGTTCTCTGTATCTTATGTATATACTGTATGTTCTCTGTATCTTATGTATATACTGTATGTTCTCTGTATCTTATGTGTATACTGTATGTTCTCTTTATCTTATGTATATACTGTATGTTCTCTGTATCTTATGTATATACTGTATGTTCTCTTTATCTTATGTGTATACTGTATGTTCTCTGTATCTTATGTGTATACTGTATGTTCTCTGTATCTTATGTGTATATACTGTATGTTCTCTGTATCTTATGTGTATACTGTATGTTCTCTGTATCTTATGTATATACTGTATGTTCTCTGTATCTTATGTGTATACTGTATGTTCTCTGTATCTTATGTGTATACTGTATGTTCTCTGTATCTTATGTATATACTGTATGTTCTCTGTATCTTATGTGTATACTGTATGTTCTCTGTATCTTATGTATATACTGTATGTTCTCTGTATCTTATGTATATACTGTATGTTCTCTGTATCTTATGTATATACTGTATGTTCTCTGTATCTTATGTGTATACTGTATGTTCTCTGTATCTTATGTATATACTGTATGTTCTCTGTATCTTATGTATATACTGTATGTTCTCTTTATCTTATGTGTATACTGTATGTTCTCTGTATCTTATGTGTATACTGTATGTTCTCTGTATCTTATGTATATACTGTATGTTCTCTGTATCTTATGTATATACTGTATGTTCTCTTTATCTTATGTATATACTGTATGTTCTCTGTATCTTATGTGTATACTGTATGTTCTCTGTATCTTATGTGTATACTGTATGTTCTCTGTATCTTATGTGTATACTGTATGTTCTCTGTATCTTATGTGTATACTGTATGTTCTCTGTATCTTATGTGTATACTGTATGTTCTCTGTATCTTATGTGTATACTGTATGTTCTCTGTATCTTATGTGTATACTGTATGTTCTCTGTATCTTATGTGTATACTGTATGTTCTCTGTATCTTATGTGTATACTGTATGTTCTCTGTATCTTATGTGTATACTGTATGTTCTCTGTATCTTATGTGTATACTGTATGTTCTCTTTATCTTATGTGTATACTGTATGTTCTCTGTATGTTCTCTGTATCTTATGTGTATACTGTATGTTCTCTTTATCTTATGTGTATACTGTATGTTCTCTGTATGTTCTCTGTATCTTATGTGTATACTGTATGTTCTCTGTATCTTATGTGTATACTGTATGTTCTCTGTATCTTATGTGTATACTGTATGTTCTCTGTATCTTATGTGTATACTGTATGTTCTCTGTATCTTATGTGTATACTGTATGTTCTCTGTATCTTATGTGTATACTGTATGTTCTCTTTATCTTATGTGTATACTGTATGTTCTCTGTATGTTCTCTGTATCTTATGTGTATACTGTATGTTCTCTGTATCTTATGTATATACTGTATGCTCTCTGTATCTTATGTGTATACTGTATGTTCTCTGTATCTTATGTGTATACTGTATGTTCTCTGTATCTTATGTATATACTGTATATTCTCTGTATCTTATGTATATACTGTATGTTCTCTGTATCTTATGTGTATACTGTATGTTCTCTTTATCTTATGTATATACTGTATGTTCTCTGTATCTTATGTATATACTGTATGTTCTCTTTATCTTATGTGTATACTGTATGTTCTCTGTATCTTATGTATATACTGTATGTTCTCTGTATCTTATGTGTATACTGTATGTTCTCTGTATCTTATGTATATACTGTATGTTCTCTGTATCTTATGTGTATACTGTATGTTCTCTGTATCTTATGTATATACTGTATGTTCTCTTTATCTTATGTGTATACTGTATGTTCTCTGTATCTTATGTGTATACTGTATGTTCTCTGTATCTTATGTATATACTGTATGTTCTCTTTATCTTATGTGTATACTGTATGTTCTCTGTATCTTATGTGTATATACTGTATGTTCTCTGTATCTTATGTGTATACTGTATGTTCTCTGTATCTTATGTATATACTGTATGTTCTCTTTATCTTATGTGTATACTGTATGTTCTCTGTATCTTATGTGTATATACTGTATGTTCTCTGTATCTTATGTATATACTGTATGCTCTCTTTATCTTATGTATATACTGTATGTTCTCTTTATCTTATGTGTATACTGTATGTTCTCTGTATCTTATGTGTATATACTGTATGTTCTCTGTATCTTATGTGTATACTGTATGTTCTCTGTATCTTATGTATATACTGTATGTTCTCTTTATCTTATGTGTATACTGTATGTTCTCTGTATCTTATGTGTATATACTGTATGTTCTCTGTATCTTATGTATATACTGTATGTTCTCTTTATCTTATGTATATACTGTATGTTCTCTTTATCTTATGTATATACTGTATGTTCTCTGTATCTTATGTATATACTGTATGTTCTCTTTATCTTATGTGTATACTGTATGTTCTCTGTATCTTATGTATATACTGTATGCTCTCTTTATCTTATGTATATACTGTATGTTCTCTTTATCTTATGTATATACTGTATGTTCTCTTTATCTTATGTATATACTGTATGTTCTCTGTATCTTATGTATATACTGTATGTTCTCTGTATCTTATGTGTATACTGTATGTTCTCTGTATCTTATGTATATACTGTATGTTCTCTGTATCTTATGTGTATACTGTATGTTCTCTGTATCTTATGTGTATACTGTATGTTCTCTGTATCTTATGTGTATACTGTATGTTCTCTGTATCTTATGTGTATACTGTATGTTCTCTGTATCTTATGTATATACTGTATGTTCTCTGTATCTTATGTATATACTGTATGTTCTCTGTATCTTATGTATATACTGTATGTTCTCTGTATCTTATGTGTATACTGTATGTTCTCTGTATCTTATGTATATACTGTATGTTCTCTGTATCTTATGTATATACTGTATGTTCTCTGTATCTTATGTGTATACTGTATGTTCTCTTTATCTTATGTATATACTGTATGTTCTCTGTATCTTATGTATATACTGTATGTTCTCTTTATCTTATGTGTATACTGTATGTTCTCTTTATCTTATGTGTATACTGTATGTTCTCTGTATCTTATGTATATACTGTATGTTCTCTGTATCTTATGTATATACTGTATGTTCTCTGTATCTTATGTATATACTGTATGTTCTCTTTATCTTATGTGTATACTGTATGTTCTCTGTATCTTATGTGTATATACTGTATGTTCTCTGTATCTTATGTGTATACTGTATGTTCTCTGTATCTTATGTATATACTGTATGTTCTCTTTATCTTATGTGTATACTGTATGTTCTCTGTATCTTATGTGTATATACTGTATGTTCTCTGTATCTTATGTATATACTGTATGCTCTCTTTATCTTATGTATATACTGTATGTTCTCTTTATCTTATGTATATACTGTATGTTCTCTTTATCTTATGTATATACTGTATGTTCTCTGTATCTTATGTATATACTGTATGTTCTCTTTATCTTATGTGTATACTGTATGTTCTCTGTATCTTATGTATATACTGTATGTTCTCTTTATCTTATGTGTATACTGTATGTTCTCTGTATCTTATGTATATACTGTATGTTCTCTTTATCTTATGTGTATACTGTATGTTCTCTTTATCTTATGTATATACTGTATGTTCTCTTTATCTTATGTATATACTGTATGTTCTCTTTATCTTATGTATATACTGTATGTTCTCTGTATCTTATGTATATACTGTATGTTCTCTGTATCTTATGTGTATACTGTATGTTCTCTGTATCTTATGTGTATACTGTATGTTCTCTGTATCTTATGTGTATACTGTATGTTCTCTGTATCTTATGTATATACTGTATGTTCTCTGTATCTTATGTATATACTGTATGTTCTCTGTATCTTATGTGTATACTGTATGTTCTCTGTATCTTATGTGTATACTGTATGTTCTCTGTATCTTATGTATATACTGTATGTTCTCTGTATCTTATGTATATACTGTATGTTCTCTGTATCTTATGTATATACTGTATGTTCTCTGTATCTTATGTGTATACTGTATGTTCTCTGTATCTTATGTATATACTGTATGTTCTCTGTATCTTATGTATATACTGTATGTTCTCTGTATCTTATGTGTATACTGTATGTTCTCTTTATCTTATGTATATACTGTATGTTCTCTGTATCTTATGTATATACTGTATGTTCTCTTTATCTTATGTGTATACTGTATGTTCTCTTTATCTTATGTGTATACTGTATGTTCTCTGTATCTTATGTATATACTGTATGTTCTCTGTATCTTATGTATATACTGTATGTTCTCTGTATCTTATGTGTATACTGTATGTTCTCTGTATCTTATGTATATACTGTATGTTCTCTGTATCTTATGTGTATACTGTATGTTCTCTGTATCTTATGTGTATACTGTATGTTCTCTTTATCTTATGTGTATACTGTATGTTCTCTGTATCTTATGTGTATACTGTATGTTCTCTGTATCTTATGTGTATACTGTATGTTCTCTGTATCTTATGTATATACTGTATGTTCTCTGTATCTTATGTGTATACTGTATGTTCTCTTTATCTTATGTGTATACTGTATGTTCTCTGTATCTTATGTGTATACTGTATGTTCTCTGTATCTTATGTATATACTGTATGTTCTCTGTATCTTATGTGTATACTGTATGTTCTCTGTATCTTATGTATATACTGTATGTTCTCTGTATCTTATGTATATACTGTATGTTCTCTGTATCTTATGTATATACTGTATGTTCTCTGTATCTTATGTATATACTGTATGTTCTCTGTATCTTATGTGTGTACTGTATGGTCTCTGTATCTTATGTGTGTACTGTATGGTCTCTGTATCTTATGTGTATACTGTATGTTCTCTGTATCTTATGTGTATACTGTATGTTCTCTTTATCTTATGTGTGTACTGTATGGTCTCTGTATCTTATGTGTATACTGTATGTTCTCTGTATCTTATGTGTATACTGTATGTTCTCTTTATCTTATGTGTATACTGTATGTTCTCTGTATCTTATGTATATACTGTATGTTCTCTGTATCTTATGTATATACTGTATGTTCTCTGTATCTTATGTGTATACTGTATGTTCTCTGTATCTTATGTATATACTGTATGTTCTCTGTATCTTATGTGTATACTGTATGTTCTCTGTATCTTATGTGTATACTGTATGTTCTCTGTATCTTATGTATATACTGTATGTTCTCTGTATCTTATGTGTATACTGTATGTTCTCTTTATCTTATGTATATACTGTATGTTCTCTGTATCTTATGTATATACTGTATGTTCTCTTTATCTTATGTGTCTACTGTATGTTCTCTGTATCTTATGTATATACTGTATGTTCTCTGTATCTTATGTATATACTGTATGTTCTCTGTATCTTATGTGTATACTGTATGTTCTCTTTATCTTATGTGTATACTGTATGTTCTCTGTATCTTATGTATATACTGTATGTTCTCTGTATCTTATGTATATACTGTATGTTCTCTGTATCTTATGTGTATACTGTATGTTCTCTTTATCTTATGTGTCTACTGTATGTTCTCTGTATCTTATGTATATACTGTATGTTCTCTGTATCTTATGTATATACTGTATGTTCTCTGTATCTTATGTATATACTGTATATTCTCTGTATCTTATGTGTATACTGTATGTTCTCTGTATCTTATGTATATACTGTATGTTCTCTGTATCTTATGTGTATACTGTATGTTCTCTGTATCTTATGTATATACTGTATGTTCTCTGTATCTTATGTATATACTGTATGTTCTCTTTATCTTATGTGTATACTGTATGTTCTCTGTATCTTATGTATATACTGTATGTTCTCTGTATCTTATGTGTATATACTGTATGTTCTCTGTATCTTATGTGTATACTGTATGTTCTCTGTATCTTATGTGTATACTGTATGTTCTCTTTATCTTATGTATATACTGTATGTTCTCTGTATCTTATGTGTATACTGTATGTTCTCTGTATCTTATGTATATACTGTATGTTCTCTTTATCTTATGTATATACTGTATGTTCTCTGTATCTTATGTGTATACTGTATGTTCTCTGTATCTTATGTATATACTGTATGTTCTCTGTATCTTATGTGTATACTGTATGTTCTCTGTATCTTATGTATATACTGTATGTTCTCTTTATCTTATGTATATACTGTATGTTCTCTGTATCTTATGTGTATACTGTATGTTCTCTGTATCTTATGTGTATACTGTATGTTCTCTGTATCTTATGTGTATACTGTATGTTCTCTGTATCTTATGTGTATACTGTATGTTCTCTTTATCTTATGTATATACTGTATGTTCTCTGTATCTTATGTGTATACTGTATGTTCTCTGTATCTTATGTGTATACTGTATGTTCTCTGTATCTTATGTATATACTGTATGTTCTCTTTATCTTATGTGTATACTGTATGTTCTCTGTATCTTATGTATATACTGTATGTTCTCTGTATCTTATGTGTATATACTGTATGTTCTCTGTATCTTATGTGTATACTGTATGTTCTCTGTATCTTATGTGTATACTGTATGTTCTCTGTATCTTATGTGTATACTGTATGTTCTCTTTATCTTATGTGTATACTGTATGTTCTCTGTATCTTATGTGTATACTGTATGTTCTCTGTATGTTATGTGTATACTGTATGTTCTCTGTATCTTATGTGTATACTGTATGTTCTCTGTATCTTATGTATATACTGTATGTTCCCTTTATCTTATGTGTATACTGTATGTTCTCTGTATCTTATGTGTATACTGTATGTTCTCTTTATCTTATGTGTATACTGTATGTTCTCTGTATCTTATGTGTATACTGTATGTTCTCTTTATCTTATGTGTATACTGTATGTTCTCTGTATCTTAGGATAGATGTGTGCTTATCCCAGGCATGTTTACATTCACTTACTGTTGATTTTTCATCTACCTCTGCTGGAAGTTTGTTCCCGGCATCTACTTCTCTTTCTGTAACATAATATTTTCTAACATTGCTCCCGATCTTCCCCCCCGACTAGCTTCAGGTTGGGCCCCTTGTTCTATCATTAAGCTTCTTCTTAAAAACACTTCCCTCCTGAACCTTATTCCCTCCTGTCACATATATAAAGGTCTCCATCATGTCCCCCCTCTCCCTTCTTTCCTCCAGACTGTACAGATTAAGTTCTTTAAGTCTCTCCTGATAAGTTTTAAAGCGAACCTTCACCCTGAATAAGAGCCTATCTTATATGTTTCCCACACCCTGTACATACAGATTGCTCAAATTAAAAATCATCCTACCTGCATCTACTGCATGTTATGAGCCTTTAAACATCCAAGATGGCGGCACATGGAACATCAAGCAGCCTGCAAACAGGAAGTGTCTTCTGACTGTGCTGCTCTGCATTCTGACCTTTTCCTGACCCCAGCTCTGCTCTGTCTGAGCAAAGCACAGCTATAACCCGCCCCCCGTTACTTTATCCCACTCTCCTCAGTAAGTGTGATGCTTCTGAGTCAAGATGGCGGCGCCCGTATCCTAAACTCCTGGACAGATTTGCAGCCCAGTGGGGGAAAGAATAATAAGTAAGTGACAAAAAACTTAAAATATATTAATTTTAGATGCTGGGGAATCGTTTTATAAGGGTTTGGGCTTTTCAATAAATCATGGTGAAGGTCTGGTTTAAGTCCTTCCACCATTTTTGTTGCCGGCCTTTGGACACGTTCTATTTGAATAATGTCTTTTTGCAGGGGAGGTCTCCAGAACTGCACACAGTATTCTAGCTGTGGCCTCGCCAGGGCTCTATACAGCGGCATCACAACCTCCCTCTTCCTACTGGTGATGCCTCGAGCTATGCAGCCGAGCATCCTGCTTGCTTTTCCCACTGCCTGGCTACACTGTCCAATCATCTTGCAGCTATCAGTAATCAGTACCCCTAAATCTCTCTCCTCCGAGGTCCTGGGTTTTTTCACTCTCCCAGATTTTAGTTGGTTTTACGGTTTTCCGTATTTGGAATGCCCTGTGTGTGAGCCCCACTGTATCAGTGGTATTCTTACCTATCACTGCAATGCATTCGGGGGCTTCCAGCCAATCGGAATACATTGCATCACCTGGCAGCCTACTCTGATTGGAGTGCTGTCTGCCACCTGCTGTGCACTTCCCTACAACTATGTGTATCCCCATCAGCCATTCAGGTAAGCCTAGCACAAGAGAGTGCATCAGATCAAGGGGTGCCATGGATGACGCCACAGGGGATCACCAGATTTGTAGGTATACCGGGCAAATCAAGGGGCTCACAGAGTGGGGCCTCCCAAAATGGGAGGCCTCAAAGATAGGGACTTAATTAGTAACTAGACAAAGTGCAATTTTCTGGGGAAATTGCGTGAAGTGTTCTTGCCTCCACCAGTTCTCTACAACTGGAGTGGGCGGAGTAACTGGGTGGAGTGGGCGGAGTAACTGGGTGGAGTGACTTGAGTAACTGTTGTGTGGTTGGAGTGGCTGGAGTAACTGTGGAAAGGTGTGACTGGGCAGAGTAACTATATGGATTGTTTGGAGTGAGTAAAGATAGTAGGCATTAAATGATGAAGTATTTCTATCTTGCTAAATGACTGGCTATGTCATTTGTCTAACCTGTTTTCCATAACATGTTTTCATGGGGAGTTTTCCTGAGACTGGCTGTGTGGGCGGAGCAGCTGTAAAATGAATGTAACGAGCCAGGCTGCAGGTGTGTTGCTATGGCAACTCACTCTGAGGCAACCAGAGAATGCACATTAAAACACATTTCTAATGCACTGGTGGTTGCCATATTCAAATGGCTGTAGCTTAAAAAGTATACATCCTACAGCAAAGAGCTTTATACTGTAAGAATCACAAGAGCCATGCCTACAATGTGTTATATAGCATGTCTCTGAAATATTAAAAATGAAGGCACAGTCGCAGTTTAGAAATTGCCATTCAAATTTGTGGTGTCTAGAGTGTAGTTTCAATGAATGTCAATGGGAGGTGTGAGTTGCAAACAAAAGGTCATATTGTGAAAACTTTTAGGGCTATGGCTTAGCTTTAAATCATGTCCTGATTTTTCACTTCACACTCATCTCCCACTCTAGTTTTGAACATTCCTCCCATTCATTCCTATGGGAAAATTGCGCCAGAAAAACTTCAATATTTCGGAAACCGTTTGGCGAAACATTCCACAAAGTAATAGCACACCATTCGGGAACGATCCGCACGTTTTCGTATATTATGGTCTATGTAGTGTAAAAACTGTGGGAGGAGTTACAGTGCAAAATATGGTGGAATAATATATCAGCAAGAACGATAAGTGATCTTGCCATGCAAGGACACTTAATTAAATGACCATTCAAAAAACAAAAGGATACTTTTGGGCACACACCCGCTTATTGCTTTTAGTCCGGCATTTCAGAAATCACCTGATCCACCGATCTGAGGCCTGCGCTGTCCAGGACGCATCACTGGTTTGTTCTATCAAACCAACCTCTGTCCCCATGATGCAGCTCTGATCCTAACCATCACTGACACACCCTCTCCTTTTACTACAATGGAGGGGGAGTGCTGAGTGGTGGAGCATGACATGCCCCCTAAATTGCAGTTAATAGAGGGGTGTGTTAATGACACGCTGACTGATGGTAGGGGCTACTGCCTGTGGGGTGATTGAGAGGATATCAGAAATATGATATAATATAATTTTGGTCTATTTTACTCTGTCAGCAAACCAAAAGTCCTGCATGGGTCCTGCAGCATGATTAAGGGAAATGCGTTGCCGCTATCCGAGGGATCCCTGTGGTCATGACCTTGCACCATCGTTTCTGATTTTAACAGTACCAGAAAAAGCTGTATTCTTAGTATACAGTACGTCCTGCTCCAGATATAGTACTTACTATCAGGTAATACTCCGCCAGATGGCGCTGGACTGCAGAGACATCGAAAATAGGCTCCTCCCGGCCCCTCAAATACCCGGGGACCTCCCACAAATCCCCTGATTTTCTCTGCAGTCTGGCTGCGAAGGACTAGAAATGGCTCTCTACTCGCAGGTGAGCGGGGCTATTAGCCTGCGGCCCTGTAGGACTATTCCCAGCCGTTCCACTAGTAATATGCCTCCCAGCCTTGGCTGCGCTGGTCGGGTGAGGGTAGGCAGCATCACTGTTAGGTGCTTAGGAGCGCTGCCCACTGCAATCCCCCACCAAAGGGTAGGCGGTACAGGCTTATGGTGAGCCTCTGTGGGATGCCCCTCCCGCACTATTGCCCCTTGCCACTGTGTATCGGCAGGCCCTATTTAAGTGGCCGCTGTCCTCCCTCATTCTCCACGTAGCCTTCGGGGGAAAGGAGGGGGGGGGTTGTGTCTGTGTGTATGCTATGTATTCATGTGTATTGGCCTTATGATTTAATTCACTCTGCTTGTGTCAGCCACCGCGCTGACTTGCCTTACTATATCTATATTTACAGCTGCCGCCGCATGCCTTTTTTGTCACATATGTAATCCGCGTGGCGGCGGAGTTACCTCAGGCGCCGGCGCGCTATCATAGGCTGTTTGTCACTTGTTGGCTTCGCGCTCGTCGGGGGGGCGGGGCCGTCAACAGCAATGACGCGGAACGTGCCAGAGACGGGCCCGCCCCCTGACGAGCCCCTCGAGGTATATCGACACCATTTTGTCTGCTTGGTTGGCTTATGCGTGACGGACCCCTACCTACCGCGGTCCGTAAGTGCCCTCGCGGGTGGCTTTATTACAACCCTTTTATTACTGTCTGCTTACGGCCCCTTTTATTATGTCTTTCAGGCGGGCAAATCCATTGGCTTCTCCCGGCCCTCTGTTAGTTGGTTAACTTGTGAGGCCTAGTGTAATTACTTCCACTTCCCTAGCGGATTATTGGGGCATCCGGGGTTGCTGTACAGCGTTAATCCCTATCGGCCTATAGCGGCGCTATAATCACCATATGGAGGCATCTCAGGATAATGTTCCTTCAGGACAAGCCCGGCTGTGTGTAGCATGTGGGCAGCCTCATGTTGACGCTGACAAGGCGCAGGTCTGTGTACCCTGTGCTGAGCAAGTGCTGGGGCTACAAACTGGCCTACCAGTGGCTGCACCTTGTTTCACTTCACCTACTCCCCCAAGCTTAAATCTCACTCCTACTGAGTTGCATACTAGTGGGGATTATCAGCCTGATGTGTCTTCTAGACTGGCTAGTGTTGAGAAGTTAATTGCTAATAACTTGGCGTGTAAGGCCCCTGCTAAAAAGCGGCACTTAACACCTAATGTCACTCTTTTCCTATGGAAACTGAAGAGTTCTGGCATCTTGGTGGCTATACCCCTTCAGACGGAGAGCTTTTTTCTGACTCAGGGTCATCTGATGAGAGGCCAAGGGGCTATGATGATTCTGGCTCTGACCCCTGGGCCCCGGATGACACTGACAGGTTGCTGACCCAGATTTTTGAGGTTCTGTCCATTTCTCCCCCTGTTGCGGCTCCCAGGCAAAGGGGGGAGCTTTTCCATACCACTAAGTCACGTTTGGAATTTCCTGAGCAAGCGCATTTCAATAACCTGGTGCTCAAGGAAGACCTCCAGTAGACTTCCCGGGGTACCTAAAAGTTGGGATAGGAAGTATCCCTTTCCTGCTGATGTGGTAAAGTGTTGGTCATCCCTTTCCGAGGTGGACGCCCCAGTACTAGGGCTATCTAACACCTCTGTCATGCATTCCCCTGACTCTACTACCCTGCGGGATGCTGAGGACCGGCGCATTGACCAGCTGGCATCCCACGCCTTTGCATGTGCGGGGACGGCGCTGCGCCCGGTCTGTGCCTCTGCCATTACCGCTGTGGCCACTAGAACCCTTATCAGAAGTATACTTGATAGTGCCCCTGATGATTTGCCTTGTGAGGTGTTTAATGCACTCTCCAGTTGTGATGTTTTTGTAAATTTTGTCCTTTCTGCCTTGGATGACACCATTAGAATGTGTGGAAGAACCTCTGCCCTTGTGGTGGCTATACGCCGCTCAGTTTGGCTGCGCCCGTGGGCTGCTGACAACGGTGCCAAGAAGGCCCTCACTGGTTTTCCCTTTAAAGGACTATGCCTGTTTGGGGACCGCCTGGACCTTTTTGCTAAGGGAGGCAGGTTACCCCAGCGCAGGCGGCAGTCTCGGCCCTTTCGGGGTCAGGGCTCATTCTCCTCCCCCTACCGTGGTGCTAGACAAGGGAGGGGGGTTTCCTTTACTGGGGCCCGGGAGATTTCAGGGGTAGGGGCAGAGGACGTGGACGTCCTGGCTCCTCCTGGGGTCCCAAGTCTAAATTCTCTCCCAAGCCCCCTCAGGCATGATGGGGCGCCCTCACCCATCCGGGTGGGGGGACGGCTTCAGCACTTCGCTCAGGTCTGGAGGCTTCATGTCTCAGACCGGTGGATTCAGGAGGTAGTGTCCTCCGGTTACAAGATAGAGTTTGCTGCCTGGCCACCCCCAAGATTCATCAGATCCCAGATTCCTCAGGACCCTGTGTCAGCTCGGGGTCTAGTGCAGGTGGTGCAAGACCTCCTGGAGCTGGGGGTCATCTGCAAGGTCCCTTTAAGAGAAAAGGGCAAGGGCTTCTATTCCAACCTATTCACAGTACCCAAAAAAGATGGTTCTGTCAGGTTCATCCTGGACTTAAAGATCCTCAACAAATTTGTCAGGAGCAGGCGCTTTCGCGTGGAAACTCTGCGCTCTGCTATCAGTTCCCTGCACCCAGGGGATTTCATGACTTCTGTGGACATCAAGGATGCTTACTTTCATATTCCTGTATTTCCAGGTCACCAAAGGTGCTTCAGGTTAGCTCTGATGGATCAACACTACCAGTTTGTGGCATTGCCCTTTGGTCTCACCTCAGCTCCCAGGGTGTTCACCAAGGTGCTGGCTGGTGTGATGTCTCTGCTCAGGTTTCAGGGCATCCGCGTGCTTCCCTGTCTGGATGACATCCTCATCACCTCCCAATCTCTACATCAGGCAGAGTTGGATACTCAGCTGGTGGTGTCCACCCTGGAGTCATTTGGATGGGTGATCAACCACCCCAAGTCCTCCCTGTCCCCCCTCCTTGGTGATTCCATTACTAGGAATGAATCTGGATACAGTTCAGGCAAGGATCTTCCTTCCTTAACAGAAGGTGCACAGTCTGATTGCACAGGCTCAGTCCCTCCTAGCTTGTCACCATCCCTCCATCAGGCAGGGGATGCAGCTGGTGGGCCTGATGGTGGCGTGCTTCGAGGCAGTCCCTTATGCTCAGTTCCACTTGAGGCCTCTGCAACTCCACCTCTTGTCAGTATGGGTCAAGGACCCAGCGTCCCTGGACAGGGTCTGTGTGCTCTCCCCCCTGGTCAGGAGGTCCCTTGTGTGGTGGATGGACTCAAGGAACCTGTTGGGGGCAGATCCTTTCTTACCCCTTCCTGGGAGACAGTTGCCACGGATGCCAGTCTGCCAGGTTGGGGGGGGTTTCTGGAAGTCCCTGCAGTTCCAGGGGAGGTGGGGCCCAAAGGAGGCCCACACTCCTATCAATGTTTTGGGACTGCGGGCTATCAGGTGAGTTCTGGCTCAGTTGACTTCTCACCTTCGGGGCCTGCCTGTTCAGGTGCGCTCGGACAACCAGACGGCAGTTGCCTACATCAATCATCAGGGAGGGACCCGGAGCAAGGGGGCCCTCCAGGAAGTGTCTCTGATCCTGACCTGGGCGGAGACCAATGTTCCCTGCATATCAGCTGTGTACATCCCTGGGGTGGAAAATCTCCTGGCAGACTCTCTCTGAGCAGGGGGACCTCTCACCAGGAAGAATGGTCCCTATGCAGCAGGGTGTTCCAATCTCTGTTTCACCGTTGGGGCCAACCAGATGTGGATCTGTTTGCGTCCCGTCACAATCACAAGCTCCCGGCCTTTGTCTCCCTGTCCCAGGATCCTCTGGCCTTGACCACGAATGCTCTAGCAATGTCATGGCAGGACTTTCAGTTCCTGTATGTCTTCCCTCCAATTCCCCTGCTGGGCAGGGTTCTGCGCAAGATTGCTCTGGAAGGGGTGCCAGCAATTCTGGTGGCCCCCAGGTGGCCAAGAAGAGTGTGGTTCGCAGACGTGGTGCAGCTGGCGGTAGATCAGTACGCTCTGCCCTTGGTGCCAGATCTGCTCACTCAGGGTCCCTTACGCCATCCCAGGGCTCTGGCTTTGACGGCTTGGCTGCTGAAACCTCCATCTTGATGGAGAAGGGGCTGTCTTCCTCGGTTGTGGATACCTTGATTAAGGCTAGGAAGAAGTCTTCATCTTCTATTTATTACAGGGTTTGGCGTGCCTACATTGACTGGTGTGAGTCTAAGTCTCTTCCCTGTCGTGTCTTCTCTATTCCCAGGTTTCTGGAGTTTCTACAGCATGGGTTGGAGATGGGGCTCCAACTCAGTACTCTGAAGGGTCAGGTTTCTGCCCTGGCTGTTTTCTTCCAGAAGTCCTTTGCTCAGCATTCTCTGATTAGGACTTTTTTCCAGGGGGTGACTCCCCCATGTAAGACTATGGTGCCTGTTTGGGATTTGAACTTGGTTTTGTCAGCCTTGCAGGGTGCTCCTTTTGAACCTGTGCAGGATGCTTCCCTGGCCATCCTTACCCTCAAGGTTGGATTTCTGTTGGCTATCACTTCTGTCAGGCGTGTGTCTGAGTTGGCGGCGCTGTCCATTCAGCCCCCCTACTATGAGAGACACCAGGACAAGGTGGTGTTTTGCTTCATGCCAGATTTTCTGCCTAAGGTAGTGTCTGCCTTACATTTGAATCAGGACATTGTTCTTCCTTCATTGTGCCCTAATCCTTATAATGCTAACGAGAGGGCCTTGCATTCTTTGGATGTGGTTAGGTGTCTGAAGTACTATCTGGTGGCTACTGCACCTTTCACAAAGACTGATGCTTTTTTTGTGGTCCCTTCTGGTCCTAAGAAGGGTTTGGCTCCTGCCAAGTCTACTCTCAGCAAATGGATCCGTCAGGCTGTGATTCAGGCCTATTCTGCTAAGGGGAAGAATCCTCCCTTCCTCCTTACTGCTCATTCTACTCGTGCTATTGGTGCCTCTTGGGCCTTTCAGCACCAGGCTTCTGTTGAACAAGTTTGCAAGGCCGCTACTTGGTCTTCTGTTCATACCTTTTCAAAGTTTTACAAGGTTGATGTTAGGGCCTCAGCTGATGCTGCTTTTGGCCGAAAGGTTCTGCAGGCGGCAGTGGTCTAAACTGTCTGCTGCTAACTTTGGGGATCCCACCCTACCTTATGGACACTGCTTTTGGATGTCCCAAGTGTAAGTATTCTATTTGGAGCAGGACGTACTGTATACGAAGAATAATACAATTCTGTGATTACTCACCTGTAGAATTGGTATTATGAGTATACAGTACATCCTGCTCCACCCCACCCTTGGTTTTGCATTATCTTGGATCCCCTGTATGGTGATTGTGATCATTGTTATAGTTACTAGTTTGGGTTGTTTTAATTCTCCCGGCTTCTCGTTAACTGCTTTTCAATGCTGGGGATTTGTGGGAGGTCCCTGGGTATTTGAGGGGCCGGGAGGAGCCTATTTTTGATGTCTCTGCAGTCCAGCGCCATCTGGCGGAGTAATACCCGATAGTAAGTACTATATCTGGAGCAGGACATACTGTATACTCATAATACCAATTCTACAGGTGAGTAATCACAGAATTGTATTTTTTAATTTTTTCTTTCACTTTCATATGGAATGGCCTGTGCTGGACTTTTGCTTTCTTGCCTTGTTTCCCTGGAGAAGAAGGTGTCAGCCCCTTTGTGCATGTAACAAGCCATCCATTGTACCTGATGTTGTTTAGCCAATTTTAAGTGGGGATGCAAATCTTTTTCTTGTTGTGTTATTAATAAATGCCAAATTTTCGAACCCAAAACTCTCAGAAATGTGCTTTCTACTTGAAAGTCCTTGATTCATCAAGAGTTGAAAAAATCTCATGGTAGAAAAATTCATTTCATGAGAAAAAAGCCTGAGAATTTCACTGTTGATGAATCACCAGATAGGTACTCCAAAAGGAGTAAAAAGTTAACTTCTTTTCTCAGGAGTAGAAAAGTGCTGTTAACTTTCACTGTCTTCCTAACTAGTGATTCATCAGCAGTGACATTCTCAGGCTTTTTTCTCATGAAATGAAATTTTTACTACCATGAGAATTATTTTCAACTCTTGATGAATCAAGGCCAAAATCTCTCTTTGTTCAGGTTTATGTCTGGATGCTAATGCCTCTTAAAGTCTCTTCCATATACTGAATCCTTGTTTGATGTGCAAATCAACCCAAATGTAAGCATGTGGGTGTTGATGGGATATCTTGCCATCCGAAATTTTATGTTAGACTGTCAAAAAAATAATCTTTCATTGGTTGCTTCCAGACTGAGCTTCGCACAGCAGCTATTACTCCCAGTGTAGTCTCGGACTTACAAAGGAGGGTAAGGATTTAGGAATGAAGTGTCTATACTAGGACGTCACGATGGAGGATCAGCAGCTTCTGTTATCACAGGGGGAAGGCTCTCTTTCAGATAAGGGTAAGCTTCACTGTCAGGCTGATATAAACCTTGGATAAGATACCACCCCATTATGTAATGCCCTTGCTGTATTTCTTCACAGACCCCAGACAAACAACAGTGAACAATGTAAAGATTGAGGAAGAGAAATATGTGTTTGTGAAGGGTAAAGAAGAGGAAACTCCTCTACAGATCAGCTCAGGTAGGTAATAGATCCTCCATAGAAAATATTCCCCTATTACACACATGCACAGCAGTGTCTCAGTTTATTACCCTAGTGTTGCCACATTTGTGCTAATCTCCGGATTTCTCTTAGGGTCATCCCAGTGCATTGTCATTTCTGCTAACTGTATGTTGTCTTTAAGTTTTAGTTTAGTGATTATACCTCTTTTGTTTTTCCCTCCAGATAGAAGATATAGTCAGAATATCATTGAGGAATATGCTGCTGTCCATCCAGATGCAGCAGGGGAAGATGATGGCATCAAAACAGAGACCACTGAAGCCTCGACAATACCAAACCTCAATCCTAACCTGCACACTGGACATGGTTCACCTCCGTCCTCTACACATGCAGGGAGTGAGACAGTTTCCCTTCCACATCATATAGCTCATAATTCTAAGAAGCCCTATTCATGTTCTGAATGTGGGAAATGCTTTGATAAAAAAGCAAACCTTCTCATTCATGAAAGAGTTCATACAGGAGAGAAGCCATATACCTGTTCTGAATGTGGTAAATGTTTTTCGCGCAAATCAGAACTTGCCAGCCATGAGAGAGTTCATACAGGGGAGAAGCCATATTCATGTTCTGAATGTGGGAAATGTTTTTCCCATAAATCAAACCTTATCACACATGAAAGACTTCATACAAGAGAGAAGCCATATTCATGTTCTGAGTGCGACAGATGTTTTTCTGATAAATCACACCTTATCAAACATAAAAGAGTTCATACAGGAGAGAAGCCCTATTCCTGTTCTGAATGTGGGAAATGTTTTACTCGGAAATCGGCCATTATCAGACATGAAAGAGTTCATACAGGGGAGAAGCCATTCTCATGTTTTGAATGTGGAAAATGTTTTTCTCATAAATCGGCCCTTATCAGACATGAAAGAGTTCATATAGGCGAGAAGCAATGTTCTGAATGTGGGAAAGATTTCTCTCATAAATCAGACCTTATCTGTCATGAAACAGTTCATACAGGGGAGAAGCAATATTCATGTTCTGAATGTGAGAAATGTTTTTCTCGGAAATCAGCTCTTATCACACATGAAAGAGTTCATACAGGGGAGACACCGTATTCCTGTTCTGAATGTGAAAAATGTTTTTCTCAGAAATCAACCCTTATCAGACATGAAAGATTGCATACAGGGGAGAAGCCATATTCATGTTCTGAATGTGGGAGATGTTTTTCTCATAAATCAGACCTTATCATACACAAAAGAGTCCATACAGGAGAGAAGCCATATTCATGTTCTGAGTGTCAAAAATGTTTTTCTAAAAAATCAGCCCTTATCAGACATGAAAGAATTCATACAGGGGAGAAGCCGCATTCATGTTTTTCTCATAAATCAGACCTTGTCAATCATGAAAGATTTCATACAGAAAGTTTGGAATGTGGGAATGGTGTTTCCAGGAATGAGACGCAAACAATCATGCAGGAGTTCACACAGGGCTAGTTATAGTAATGTCATTGTGGGAAAAGTTCTACAATAAAATCATCTTTTTTAATCCAGTAAGTAAACTGATAAAGGGTTTTCTTTTTGGATGTAACCTATTCTATTATTACAGTGGTATTATTCATTTCCATGTGAAGGTTCACACAATACTGTGCATCTAGGTGATTTATACAGAAAACAAGAAGAAGAAGCCAACCCAGTGTTAATAACAACATACTTCAGACAACATGGACCAATTATGAAATTGCTCAACAAATACTGCCATGATTTTACAGGAGATTGCACATTAAAAGCATAACTCGGACAAAGACCGTGAACAGTATACAGAAACGTTAAGTCAATTTACGACAAAGGTAGTTTGAAGTCATTGAGATCAAGGTTCTAAGAAATGTTGCAAAACAATGGAGACATACTGTACCAGTGCCAGTCGTGTAGGCACTGTGGATCCATAGAAAAAAGTAAAACCACAAGATGACCAAGTAGTAAGACCTGACTATGTAGAGACTTTGACTTGAAGACTAAACCAACGAATATACAAACATTTTTATGACACATCAGAACCCAATGAAAATACCCATGTGGGCAGACAGGAGGCAAAATGTGATAAATGTAACAAACAGTCCATGAAACTTCAGGTGCTTACGAGAATTCATCCTTATGTTATGGGAAACTTCACTTTACAGGAAGAGCACTGGATTTACTGTTTAAGAGCCTATCAGTCTAAATGAGCAAATTTTGATTTAACTAATATTTGCTGCACATTAATTTTGCATATATCTTTTAGAAATTAATATTTAAAATATTGCAAATACTAATAATCATACCAGCCCAACTGCCATTAATTTGATACAAGCCAATAGTCACCGAGGCTATCCTCACACACCCAGTGAAGTATCCTAAGAAATATCTTCCCTCAAATGCTGCGCATATACAATCTTTTGTGTGAGAAGTTAGCTGACATACACTGTAAGATGTACCGTGGGAATTAATTTACCGCCCAGTTTAACCCTCTCATCAACTAAATATCAGGCAACAAACATGTCTAGCTGTGTGGAAAGACAGAGATTTGGTTGTATATAGATAGATAGACATGCAGATACATGTGAAAGCCACACTGCCCCGGCAAGGCACTCTGTGCAGTCCCCACTCTTAACTTTGAGTCCCCAACATTGGGACATGCAATGCAGACAAATATTTGAGAGCTACTCACCTGGGAAACTGCTCCCACCCCCTTTGCTCAGTTTGAATTGCCATGAACACACACAGGGAGGGATTCAGCCCCATAGATCTCTCCCTATGGAGTGTTGTAAAGGGAGGCTGGCAGCTTTCCAGGTGAGTAGCTCTGGCTGCATTGCATGTCCCAACTTTGGGGACTCAAAAATAAGAGTAGGGACCACACTAAACACAGAGTGCCTTGGCGGGGAAGTGTGGCTTCCACATGTATCTGCAGATATGTGCAACCAAATCTCTGTCTTTCCACATAGCTAGACATGTTTGGTGCTTAATACTTGGATGATGAGAGGGTTAAACTGGGTGGTAAATTGGTTCCCAGGCCCTGAATAATAATGTTGATAATTTTGTATAAATAATAGTGTTGGAGCTGCTCCCACCCCCTTTGCTAAATGTTACAGGCAGTTATTAAATAATTTTGTTACAGAACAATATATATTATAATGGAAAGAGAGAGAGATCACAGGTAGATACTTAGCCATTATGCTTCAGATAAGAGCATTGCCTGAATATCCCTGCAACCAGTCTCCTAATCTACTAACACTAGGGAGTGTGGTCTGCATTCCCAGGGTGTGTCTGCATTGTACTGCCTACAACCTGCCTCTCTGAGATTAGATACATATTCTATAAAGTAATATAATTCCCACAATATGCATGTTATCATATTGTAACTAATAAATCCACGACCCCCCATTAATTTCTTAGTTACATGAAATCAAACACTAAATACATATCATACAGAATCTGATACTATGCATATTATCAGTCTCTGGCTAATACATTTATGCTATGTTTAATATCAAATGAAAGTGTCGCGTATTTCTCAACAGAGAAATCCCGATTGTAGTAAATGACCAGAAATTGAGGCTGCAAGACAAAGGCGGATATGTGGCAACCGTGTTTAACAGTGACAAACAGTGCCAATCAGACAGCTGTACCGATTTACAGTGCACATATAACAACATGTGTTGCAATAACTATACAGGAATTAGGCTAATGTGCAAAAATACAAGCAAACATACACACACTCTGGCAGCTAAATGAATACACAGGAGGAGTCCGGAAACATACATGAATAGAAATTCAATGTAAGTCCAAAGACTGATTCAAGACTGTGACAGGGACGGAAAACATAATAGCTGTGACAGTGTTCCTGGGTTCAGAGTTCTGGGATCAGGGTTCAAGATGACAATTTAATGTTGATCCATTGCTGAATGGGTGGGCTCGGGCTCACATACTGTTTAAGTGTTACTAAGAATTCAGGAGTATAATTTGAGGGATATATGTAATCCTATAAAGTATAATAAATATACCTTTAAATATTACACTTCCTTTCCCCATAAAACACCTGTTTATGATAGTAAGAGGCCAAAGTTTAGCCATGACAATAAAAGATAAAGGAGACACATAGTTCCAAAAGTACTACAGCAGCCAAAGGTCATTGTTACACCATTGCATCGGGCTACATATGGCACTGTTCTAAACAGTTTTCTGTTTTTACATTGAAGAAGAAATGGCTGAGATATTGAGGTTTACAGTTTCACCTCATTATTTTTCTTCTGAAAAAAGTAGGCGTGGTCCTTGGCTCTATGAATCTGGCTTCTACCCTCTCCCCCTGCACCAGCACTCCCAAACACACTCCCAAAGATACCCCAGCCAAGGATTCATTTATGTTGAACTTTGGGTGGAGCCAGGCCAAGTGGTGCTTAGAGGATGTTGAGTGAACCAGGGGGAGCAACCCTCTGGGCCAAGGCTTTGAAGGTGCAGCTTCCATTTAGTATCACTTCCTTAATGGTGATGTGGTGGAGTCTGCATATTACATCTTTCAGCCTATTCGGATCCTGGGCCCCAGGGCTCGGTGGACCTTGTCAGTGTGGGGGGAGGGGCGTTCCAGTAGGTTGGTAAATATGGACGTCACTTTAGGATCCACTGGACCTGTGTATTTAGGGATCCCTCTGAATCTTATGTTGTTCCTCCTGCCGCTATTTTCCTGCTCATCCATGGAAAGCTGCATTGCTGACATCTGTTCCCACATCTGGCAGCATTGCTCTAGGGAGGCCAGCCACTGCCCGAATGCCACCTGGCCCTGTTCCACCACATCCACCCTGTTAGACATATCTGACATAGATTACTGGAGGGTTGTGAGCTCTCTTCTAAGGGTACCCTCCATTTTTTTAGGAAATAATTTTCAAAATCATGCCTGGAAGGTAAAGTCTTTATGGCCTTGCTGCTTTTTAACTGCCTCTGTGATTGCTGCTAATATGTTGTCAGGGAAGAGGCAGGGATATGCTGCTGTGACATGGAAGGATGCTCTGGGGCCTAGATAGAGTCCATGCTGCCTGTGCTGGATCTCAAAGGGCTTGGAAGGTACCCGAGCAGTGGGACTTTCTTGCTCTCAGATGACTCCCACACCTCCAGGGCCCCAAAGTCCCAGGTCTTTTTTTCCTTAATTTCTACCTCTTACGGGTCCGTCTTATGGAGTAAAAAAAATACACATGCTCCACACCTGGTGCACGTGATCTGGTCCTCCGGCGCTCTGTAAAAACATGTTCTGGTGTATGTGCTGATCATGTCCAGGAGTGGCAGACTGGTCTTCCTGAACACTGGTTAATCTGTGATGTCCCACATACACTGGAATTCCTCCCTACATATGTTGGACCATCTGCACCAGCCGAGCAAGTTGTTAAATGATTTCCTCATGCAGTAAACGGACAGCTTTTCCAGCCAGTGTGATTTTCAGCTCTAGCATTGGCAGCCAATCAGAGACAAGTGTCGCGTGTTGAGCCATTTTGAAGAGGTGACAAGATTTGTCAGCAGGAATGAATAATGTTTTCCACTGATATTCATTTTGGAGCAAATGCTAACACCGAGGATTTATCAAGGGATGGAGGAAGGATACATTTGACTCACAGCATGTTGGTTGGTAGAGGAAGAGTTGGAGGAGGAATTTTAGTATTATTAAAAAGTTAGCCTACAGGCCAAAACCTTATACTGGGGTCAGGGCATTGCATTGTGCACATTTACCTACCTAACTACCTAGCTCTTGCAGTCTCTGGGGTGGCAGAGTTGTCTTTGATACAAGAAAAAAGTTTTAAGGGTTAACCCACAGGGCCACAACCTTTATTCTGGGGTCAGGTTATTGAACTGTGCACTGTCAAAACCCTGTAGCTAGCTTCACTTATAGACAAGCCCCCATTTGCCGGGACGCTTTAAACGTCTCACTGGACATGGTTGCCCCATGACTTGGTAGCTCAAAGATTGTGAATTTACAGGGGTGAAGGCAGATGAACCAGAGGTAAGACTGGGCGTTATCCGGCAAGCCGGGGTCATGCACAGATAATCAGTCCTCACAATATACAGCGCCAGGGGAGAAACGCGGTAAGGGTCAAAGGTGAAGCCAATGGTCAAACACGGTAATCAGAGGGTTCGCAGTACAAGGGATGAGGCAGGAACATAGTCGAGGTCCAGGCAAGGGTCAGAATCCAGGCAGAGATCACCGAATGGTCAGGCAAGCTAGGTCGGCCACAGTATAACCATCAGAATCACAGGAATAATAGCACCCAGCAAAATGCTATTACGGGCAATGACTGAATGATACGGAATACTTTTATAGGGCTGAGGTGGACAATATTGACCAGGGGAAACTTTAGCTCATTGGCCTGTAAATAACGGGTGGGCTGATTGCCCAGATAACTAATAGGGTGTTTCACCCACAGTAACCTTAGGGCTCATTGGTCCTTTAAACTAACCTTAGAAGGCCACGCTGTGTGCAGCGCTGCCGTAGAGCTCAAATCAACTGTGCTTGTGCGTGAGCAGGATCAGAGGAGCGGGGATACGGTGGGGAGAAGAGGAGATGGAAGTGCTCTGCGCCACTCGAGCCGACACTGCCCGAGCCGGCACCAGCTGATGCGTCTGCTGGGTGGAAGGGATCCCGGCCAGCCACCTGAGCCCGTGTCACCCGTGGATGCTGCGGGACCAAGCAGAAGGTAAGTGCATCGTGACATGCACATGCACGTACCTATCACAGTCTCTGGGGTAGAAGAGTTGTTTTTAATAGAGATGCCCCGCTGTGTGAAACCCCCCAGGTCGCCCATACACTTACCTTCTTTCCCGGTCCAGTGGCACATGCGCGAGCCACTTCCCCGCTATCCCTCTGCCTGCACCAGTGATTTGTGAATGGCCGGCACGGCACGCTACCTGTTAGAGGGAAGCGGGGGATGCAGCCGTCAGCGCGCTCGGAGAAGGCTTAGACAGCGCAACATCAGCAGATCCAAGCATGCTGATTGGAAGAGCGGACCCGGAAGAGTTGAGTTGGTTTTGGCGACCTGGGGGTGCCCGGGGGGCCATGACCAGAACCCAGGATAGTCAAAATCCTGGGTTTTGGCCCACTTTAAGGTCTCTTCAAAGAACAACTCAGGAAGTCTGTCCCACCCTTGCGTATACACACCCTAGTACGCCAACCACCATCCACCCCACCAGTGGCAGACTGAGGCCAAAAATCAGCCCTGGATTTTACCAGCCCAAGACATCTCTCCTGATGCCCCCCAACCATGATGCTGGGGCTATAGAATTGTAGGAGGGGATTCCTTGGCTTGTGGGGCTGGGTTTAGGAGGCTGAGATGTCAGGGATTGAATGTATGTTAAAAGAAGCAGCCTAACTGGCCCCAAAGCAGTGCAGCCAGGCATTGTCCTGGGTCTCCCTATGGCCAGTCCACCCCTGCACACACATGCACGCACATACACACACCAGTCCACCAGCCACCATCCATCCCCTGCACACATAGCAATACAACAATTCATGGCCACCTAGCCACTCCCTACTCACCCCCTCATCCGTGAAAGTACAGCACTAATACTGCTCTGGAGCCTGGAGACATCCAATAGGAACAAGTAGCATCTCACTGCAGTGCTGGAACTTCCAGAAACACCAGCACCCGTCATAGTGCCCGGGGCTTGCACCGGATAGAGAGGTGAATGTAATAGAAATAACAGGGTTCTCATTCCGCACCACACTGAACCACCAAACACTTTTGGAATGCGAAATCTCCATGTTTAAATTGTATAACTACCTATCTGGCAATCCCACTGCACATGTGCATGGCATAGAACTCTGGGGAAAAGACCATACAGGCATCATAGGATCACTAGCAAGGTAAGTATACTGGCATTCCTAGGGGGGGTTTACACTGTTGGGCACCCAAAGTGCGATGCCCTGGGGATAGAGACCAAAACCCGAAATTGGCAAAGTCCTAGGCTTTGATCCACTTTAACCCCCCACATACCTGTTAACCCCTTGCATGCAGATTCATCCAAACATAGATAACCCCACCCCCCAATGGTGGTTAAAGTGGACCAACACCCAGGATCTTGACTATCCTGGGTTTTGGTCCACTTCGGTGGGGCACCCCGATCAGGGGTGCCCCGCTGTCTGAAACCCCCCCCCGAAAGCCCAGAAACACTCACCTCACCATGCTCCCACGTGACCGCTCCAGCCAATCACAGCGCTCAGAGCCGCTGTGGTATGCGCGTCCAAGGCCGCTTGGACGCGCATAGCAGCTCAGCGGCTCTGAGCGCTGGAGGCCACGTCTCGCGCTTCCCTCTAACAGGGAGCGCGCCTGCGCCGGCCATTCACAAACGGCCGGCGCGGGTGCGCCGATGGAACAGGGCTGAGGTAAGGTTTGTGGTCCTCCTGGGGGGTTCCACCCCGCGGGACATCCCGATTTCGGATGCCCCGCGGGGAGGGATCTGATCGGTCCGGTAATCTTATAGATTCCCGGGCCGATCCCCCCTGGGTGTTGGTCCACTTTAAAATATCACTATCCTGGTGATTGGTCCCTGGCTCAGTGGCATCCCAATTGGGGGTATCCAGCTGTGTAAAACCCTCCAGATCAGACATTGAACCCATCTTTCTGCCAATCCCATGACACTCGTCCAATCAGGCCTTTATGCCATGCCTACTAATGCATGACATAAAGCCATTGTTTTGACTGAATGCTGGCATATGGCGCAGTGGCTGCTGAATCCTCGGTTTCCTGCAGTCCACCCACGCCTGCAGGGATGCTGGGAGAGCACCCACGATCGCGGCAAGGGTAAGGTAATGGGATTGCGGATGATCTGGGGATTCACACAGTGGGGCATCTTGATTCATGCACCTGGTATTTCAAACTCCAGGGCTGAAACAGGCCAGAATTGTTCCACTTTAATCCCTCACATCAGGTAAGTTGCCCGAGAACTAGGAAAAATAGAGAAATACTCTCCCCCCAAAAACACACATATAAAAACCCTTTGAATACCCCCCGAGCATGTAGAAGCTTTCCACCTGTGTGTAATGGAGCCCGATCGTGCAGTTCTGCCATTCATTCATGCATCTCATTAGCTGCTGGGGTGGATCACAAACACTGTGCCGCTGCCGCTGAGACAATGCCGTCCCAACGCCACCACCCGCGGGGCCAGAGGATGAACACACACACACACTGTGTGAAGAGGTTAACTGACGTCACACCCAGCGCTCCCCAGTGCCCAGGACAGCGTCAATGTGACACCGACATTCAATGTGCATTCACTTGCCTGTACCACTCGAATAGGTGACTTTGGAGGGAAACGAGGCAACAGTATCGATTTGCAGGAGTTGGTTTGAGCAGCTCCTACTTGAGGGAAAAACCTGTGTTTCCTGGGAGAAATGTAGATGGTGTGAGGATTAGCTCTGGTAGACAGCAGGATGTTTGCAGTATAGAGGCTCAGAGGCGAAAAGTTAAACTTAAAGTCCGTGTTTATTCACACCGAAATCCATAAAAGCATACGCCCTTTCGGGTTACATCACCTTTTCAGGAAAATGCAGCATAAGTCAATCAGACAGGCAAACAGCGTTTTTAGTCCTTGGGCAAAGATGCTGCTTTGCAACCGAATCCACCTTGGGTCCGCATGAAACCGCCTGCATAGGAATTTTCAGCCAGTCTCACTCCACAAGTGATGAGCGCCAGTCACAGACAGTGCACAGCTGATTCCCCAGGCTATTTATGCGGCCTGTAAAACCCGGACCTGGGGAGTGGGATGGAGTCCCACCCTGCTCCACTCCATCCCCAGTTAGCCCTTTAGCTATACTAACTTCAGCACCAGACTGCCATTAGCAGCTGATGCTGGGAAACAAAACACACGGTTTTACTGCACCAAGGCCAGGTACCTTGGTGCCACATACCTTCCGTCAATGACGGCCTCTTGCACCTTACCACAAAGGGTTAATCTGTTCTAACTTAGGTGTGGGCCCAGGTGGAGAGAAGATTAGCGTAGGTGCACAGTGGATAAAAAAAGGATTTGTTACAATTGGCAAGTTAAAAGGGAGAGTAAATAGGTTAATGTTCTCCGCGATCCTGTGAGGAAAAATAGGTTAGTATATATACGTAAAATTATGAATAAATAAATGCAATAGTATTAACAAAGTGAAGTTTTGTTTGAGGGGGTGTTTCCACCTTTTAATTAAATCAGAAACAACTAGGTATCATTGCCTCTGACTAATTAGGCCTCAAAAATGGTTGGAATATTTAATCTTGCTGTGTGAGGGATTTCTCCTCTCAGGTAGCGTTATACAGATTGGTCAGTGTTAATTACACTATTGGCCCTGTATTCTGAGTTGGTTTGTGGTGGATGATTCCCTGTTCAGGATGAGGTGTTTCTAGCGGGTTGGAGCAGTGTGGTTGGTGGTTCCTAGATGGTTTAGAGGTTGTAGGTCAGCATTGAAATAGGATAAGCGGTGTTCCTGAGGTCCAGGTAGGCGGTGTGAGTTGAGGTAGATGATTGTTCTGGATGGATAGAGATGTACAGACACACGTTGGTACTTGTACTGTCAGAGAAGGTTCTAGTGTTTAGTGCAGATTAATTAGTTGAGGTCTGCTTTAATGTTCTGATTTTAGATGTGTTTTGAGGCTTGTAACCATTGTGGGGGAAATGTGAAAAACTTGTAATTAAAGGTAAAACGAATATAAGGAGATTGTATGACTTACAGTTTCGGTAAGGTGATTAAAATTGATGCAATAATTAGTGCAATAATGCTCGATGATTTTTATTCACCGCCACAGCCTGGATTGGCTGTGGTTTTACTTGTGTCCTTTTAATTAATGGTAAACGAATATAAGGAAATTGTATGACTTACAGTTTCGGTAAGTTGATCAAAGTTGCTAGGAAAATTAGTACAGTTGATGCTCGGTGATGGTTACTCACCACCACAGCCTGGATGGGCCGTGGTATTAGTTGTAGTGCAGAGGGTGCAGGTGAAAAAACGGAAAAGCCGGTTATTTCAGAGGGCGCAGGCAGGAGCAGTGCTGAGGTTTCCTCTGGGCTGGAGAAGTGTACGGGACGTTGGTCTGGCTGCCTTGGGTAACAGTATCACTCTGGCAATATCATGGCCAGCACGACGGGCGGCACCAGAGCGCCCCTGTGTGGCTGGGCTACCCCGATATTTTATATTTTGTGGCAATTACGTGATGCGAGGTCCGCACAGATGCCGCCCTAGGTTATCGTCTCAGTCCACAAACTTCCACACCAGTCTTACACTCCCTGCTTAATGGCTAGGAATAAGGGAGGGGTTGGACTAAATTTTACATTTAAACTATTCAGACATACCATTGGGTGACAAATATCCCCATAAGATGTCTGTGATTTTTATGGTTCTCCCTATTCCTGCTCTCCTCACACATTCCCCCATAAGAAAGTGCGAGCAGAAGAGACCAATAGGTCTCTTTCCACATCACCTGTATCCAGGGGTTCCTAGCTACTATGCAGATCAGTGTCCAGGGGAGGCCAGGAAAGTACCAGTTTTCATCAATAGTACCGAATTATCATTTCTGGGTCCAGGTAGGTAGAAAACAAGTCAGTGGTAGACTCAGAACCACCATTACAGGGACACAACCCCTTTCCCTACACGTCTCTTGAGTTAGTTTCCATATTAGAGTGACCACTTTTCTACATAAGGTCGCAAGAGGGTCCCAGCCTGGGGAGATCTGGCTGATAGTTTGAAGCTCGGGTAGTGGTTGCTGTAGGTTCCATGGGCAGGTACCCCTCTGCCAAGTCACACACCTGTCTAGTGGGACATTCCTGTCATTGGACATTCCCCAGGTTCCCAGATTCTGCCATCTGGCATGAACACAAAATGGCCTGGACTGCCAAGGGGAGAAACAAACCTTGAACGGTAAAGCGTAAACACAAATGAAGGTCATCATTGTCTTTATGCTGGCAAGAGGTAACACCCAGGCATCTGCGATCCCAAAGTCCACAAATATCTCAGATTCCCCCATGTTTTGGCAAGTAACCAGGGAGAGGTCTTCTCCCATGTTAAAACTATGCGTAGTTTGTCTTGTCCTAGCCATGTCTTTTTGTACTTCTGTGCTTACATTACTAGGTCCTGGGGTACCAGGACTACTGAGACAGGGGCAAGGGACCCAGGAAATGAGGAATAATGAAGATATGATAACCATTTGTTCCAATGTAAAAATAGGGGTTCTGGAGATTACAAATCTAATGCCGAAAAAGGTTTTCCTCCCCTTTACACAAAGGACAAGGAACTACCACTCCTTCTATCCCCTGATTTATATGATATTGCAGGTGTAAATATATAATAGTTTATAATACATATTTTACTCGCAAGCAAGGATATATTGATCCTTAATCCTCTTTTCATTAAAAAGACATGTTTCGCCCATTTGCCTTGGTCACCTTTAGTTGGACCTAAAATTCATGACATACAATTAGTATTCATCATTTATCATAAATTTCACAATACATAAAAGACTTGCTTAGACAACTTCTACTCACATTATCATCTTGCATGATGTTACGTAAACATTTGTTTTTCTTAGGGGAAGCTTGGATATATATTTGAATTTAAGAAAATATGTCCGATATTAATGGGTATCCCCTCAGTCACATTTTTCTAATATATCCAAAATATAAGCGTTGATTAAATTGGGATTGCCTACATTTTAGGTATTGGATGCCCCATCCACGGGCTGGTGCACTACTCCTGTTAGTTAGAAATCCAGGAGGATGACGCCCGCGGGCAGCGTGGCGTTAAGGAAGCTGCTGCTCAATGTGCGGACCTTGTTAAGGCATTTGGGGTAAAGACAGGGTGCCACCAATCAACAAAGCCATTGGAATAGGCTAGTGCTATCGGTTCTTCCTGATCGCACTGTGTTCAACCTGGGACGCACCACATCACATTTAATATACAGCGTCAGCCTAATGAGATGTGTCAGAACCACATGTCCATAGCTTTCGTGCGTGCTTGTGCTTCACAGATAGACTGAGGGGCGGCCGCCTTCTCACCACCTGGACGCACAGCTTAAACTCCCAGACCGGCGAGATTGTGTCCAGATTAAAAGGACACTCTGTGTCACTGTCATCAAGACCATATCTGGAAGGGAAAATAACACCCACTTACCCATAGACTTAATATTCCACTTTTTCAAGCAATCTTTCATTCTTCCAGGTTACATTAACCGGGGAACCTATGGTGAGACCGACCTGTGTCTGTCAAGGGCCCCCTAAGATGCATAAAGCAGGGTTATACAAAATGCATTTCTTCCCCAACAGGGTGGTTAAACTCTGAGTCCTTCAGCTGCTCGACAGCTCAACTGCAGGTGGTACAGAAGTGTCTGCGGAAGTTGTGGTAGGTACATAACGGGCTATAATTCTGTCCAGACCAGTTCCCAGTAACTCCCCCACCTCTCTTATGTCACACCCTGCACCACAGTCCAGGTACACGTGGACCATTGCAATGTTAGGATTACGGCCCGCAATACCTGTGACTGTCAGGGTCTTACCTGGGATGATGTCCTTTTGGCTGATCTGCTTGGGATGCGCCAGTGTAATCTCAGCAGCAGAATCCCTAAGGCCTGTAGCAAGTTAGTTGATAACAGTTTTAATTTGCAAGTTGTTGACATGGTTCTGGATTTGGGCTGAAACCCACAGGCCAGCATGAGGAGCAGGGGACTCATTGTGTGCCCATCAAGGCAGTAGTGCAGGGGCACTCAACCACTTCTTGTAAAGGTCCATTTAAAGGCATCTGGCGAGAGGTGAAGGTCTGGGCAGGAGGCTGCCATGGGGGGGGGGGGTAGTTACAAATCAGTGCACTGGGGGAGGGGCTATAGATTCTACAGCCAAACTAAAAAAGGCTGCTTGCCCTTGCTGGGCTGGATGGGGCAGAGCTGAGGGGACAGGGATTGGATGGGCAAAGCTGGGGAGGTTAGGAATGGATAGGGCTGAGATGGGGGGGCGAGATGGTGGGACGGGGGCAGATGGGGCTGAGCTAGGGTGGGGAGAAAGGATTGGATATGGCAAAGAGAGTAATGAACAAAGTTTGTGTGTACCCTGCAATGCCACTCCCCCCCCCCCCGTGCAGTACTTTATATTGCAATGCTAGGTGCCAGGGAGCCATGGTACTGGCAGAGAGACTAAGCAACACAGAAGCAACTGAGTGCAGGACTATCAGGGCAGAGATCCAGAAATCTGGGGCTGAGGTCCGCATTCGGATCCAGGTCCACCAGTTGAGTATCGCTGCAGTAGTGGCTCGGATGTCCAGTTTTACTGCACACATAACACTGGTGGTCATCAACAGACACTGGCTTACTTCCAGGATAGTTGGGTGCTAGTCAGGGGGGACATGTGGTTGGCAGAGTATGGTCTCCAGCCTTCTCCTGCTTCTGGCAAGGAGGAGATCTACGGAAATTTTGGAATCAGCTGGCAACATACAGGTCAGCAAATTCGGCAGCCTGGTCAGAGGGTTTGGGTTTCCAGGTCAAATTAAACTGTAAGACTTCAGCAGAGCAAATATGTATCAACTGGTCCTTTATCATGAGGTCTGCAAATGATGACAGTCCTCTGACCCACTGATGGAGAGCAGTTGCTCAAGAAATCAGCATGGCTATCGCTGGAAGCACGCTGCCTGGTTCTGAATGACTTCTGGTACACCTTAGGTGTGAGGTTATACCTTTTTATCAGGCCTTCTCTTTTTATCATAGTCCCCATCACAGTTCGTGAACCTTTTTAATTTAGTGTCAGATATCTGGCCCACTTGTCTCTGGGTTATTGAAATTGGTGGCAGCTATGCTCGAGGGTACGAAGATACACATCCAGGAAATCAGTCAACAGACGGCATGGCAGTGTGTACCCCCCTGGACTTGCATGAAGGTGGGGAGACATGGTCTCTCTGGATGTAGGGGAGGTCATGCTAAAACTGATGCTCTGCCTGGTACTCCTTTCTGCTTGCCTTTCAGCATGTTCTTTCTTTCTTTGCCTTTCTGCCTACTGGTGCAGTATTATAAGCTGTAGATTCATCTGGAAGTCACAGTCATCTAGGCACTGTAGAGCAGGGGTTCAATCCACTTGGCAAGGGTCAGTGCTCAGAGCCCTCACCGGGATTACAGATGCCTGTGAAATCTCTTGGTCAGGCTGAGAAGCCTCTGGGTCAGGTGTCATGGCCAACCACTTTGGGTCATTCTCCACAGCAAGGCACTTATCAATAGGTCTTTGGGCTTTGCTGCATCCCTCTTAAACCAGACCTTCACCCTGAGTAAGAGTCTATCTTGTATGTTTCCCCCCCCCCTGTACATACAGATTACCCACATTAATCCAGACCTTCACCCTGAATAAGAGCCTATCTTGTATGTTTCCCACACCCTGTACATACAGTTTGCTCACATTAATCCGGATCTTCACCCTGAATAAGAGCCTGTTTTGTATGTTCCCCCCTGTACAGATTGCCCACATTAATCCGGACCCTCACCCTGAGTAAGAGCCTATTTTGTATGTTCCCCCACTCTGTACATACAGATTGCCCATTTTAAAAATCACCCTACTCGCACCTATTGTGTATTTTGAGATGGCGGCTACCTCTCAGGCTACCTGCAGACAGGAAGTGTCTTCTGACTGTGTTGCTCTGCATTCTGGGATTGCTGTCTTTTCCCTTACCCCAGCTCTGTTCTGTCTGTGCAAAGCACATATATAACCCGCCCGCTGAAATTGCCCCCCTCCTTTCCTCAGTATGCTGGTGGCGCCCGTATCCTATACTCCTGAACAGAGTTGAAGCCCAGCGGGGTAAAGAATAATCAGAAATAAATAAGTTTAATTTTAGATGCTGGGGAATAGTTCTTTAAGGGTTTGGGCTTTTCATTAAATGATGCTGATGGCCCTCCGGTCCACCTTCGTCTCCCTCTCACTTGGTCGCGCTCTCCCTTTCCTCTTTGACCAATAGCCCTTTATCTCTAGTCGTCTTGCGTGGTTTAGGTCGGGTGCTAGGGATACGATGGAGCTCAACATTGTCTCTCTGAATGCTAAAGACCTTAATACTCCAGAGAAAAGGAAGCGAAAAGCACAAGTAGTATTTGTCCAGGAAACACACTTTCAGAAGGAGAGGGCCCTGAAATTTTCAGATAGACGCTTCCTGGCAGGGTGGTATTCTCACTCTCCGGATTCAAGATCAAGGGGGGTGGGCATCTTGCTAGCCGCCGTGCTCCCCTGGACCTTGTTGAGTAGCGTAGCAGACGAAGGACAGTATCTCTTTCTTAAAGGGAAAGTCGGCAATCAGGTATTCACTTTTGCAAACATTTATACACCCAACTCAGACCAGGTTCGCTTCATAGAGCGAATGTTGGACGCTCTACATGCCTTCTCGGAAGGCATAATGATCTTTGGAGGGGATCTTAACGTGGCTCTGGATCCACTGCTGGATGTGTCTCAAGGGGGGCTTCTCATTTGGCATTCTCCTCTCTCAAAAAACTAAAGGCAGCTCTGTGACCAATTTATGGACCCGTGGCGATTACAAAATCCACAGGGCCGGGACTACACCTTTTATTTCTCCCCTCATGATTCCTACTCAAGGACTGATTATGTCTTCATAAAGCATAGACACCTGCAGCTCGTCTGGAAGATGGAGATTGATCCAATTATGATATCTGACCACGCCTTGATCTCACTCTCTGTGAGCCTACCCGAACTATTGTCTAGACTGGGTACTTGGGTGCTCAACGAATCGTTAATACAGGACCAAACCTTAAAGGAAGAGGTCAGGGGAGAACTGAGAACCTATTTCGAGCTAAACACTACACCTGAGATGACCCCTCTGAACCTTTGGGCAGCACATAAATGCTACTTTAACATAGAAACATAGGCGGGTGACAGCAGAAGGTGTGCTTATTCCAGGCATGTTTAAATTCAGTGACTGTTGATTTTTCAACTGCCTCTGCTGGAAGTTTGTTTCAAGCATCTACTACTCTTTCGGTAAAATAGTATTTTCTAACATTGCTCCTGATTTTCCCCCCGACTAGCTTCAGGTTGTGCCCCCTTGTTCTATCATCATTAGGGGCATCTTACTAAATATAGCCTCCAGGAAGAAAAGAGAGAGGGAAAAAATCATTGGGAACTTAGTAGAAAAAATAGCCTGTCACAACTCGAACCACAAAAAGCAACAGGCGGTGAGGGTCAGGCAGGAGCTGGCGATGGTGAGAGAGAGATTGAAGGACATCTTGATGGTGAAGGCTAAAGCCACACTCCTGAAAGCCAGAAGCTCCTTCTACGAGTATGGGAACAAATGCAGCCTTACACTAGCCAGGGCAATCAGAGAGCAGAGAGCACATAACTTTGTCCCACCTGACATTGCCAAGGCCTTTAAAAAGAATTTTACCACAAACTATACAATTTGACGAGTGAAGAGGGCTACAAGGCTACTGCAGGAAGCGCGGAGATATGTTGAGATTTCATACCTACCGGCCCTCAGCCAAGAGATATTAGAGGCCATGGAGGAGCCAATATCGGAGCTCTCAACCAGGCAAGTCTTTAGGGCCTGATGGGTTCACCTTATCCTATTATAAATGGATGGCCGACATCCTGACCCCTAGAGTGGTTGCTGCCTTCAACTTGGCCGAGCAGACGTTGCCAACTGACATGTTGAGGGCGCAGGTCGCGATAATACCCAAAGAGGGAAAGCATCCACTTCTTTGCTCCAGTTATAGCCCGATATCGCTAAACATGGATCTAAAGCTATTCGCAAAAGTTCTTGTGACCAGGCTGGTATTGAACCTGAGCAGTCTGGTAGATATTGATCAAGCGGGTTTTACCCCATGTAGAGAGGCCAGGGACAACATGATCATCAAACCTGATCCATTTGGTTCATGAGGAGGGGATCCCAGCCATGTTGCTTTCCACTGACGCAGAGAAAGCATTTGATAGGGTCCACTGGGACTTTATACGGGCCACTATAGAGCATTTAGGCCTGCAGGACAACATGAGGTCCTGGATACTCTCTCTGTACTCCTCTCCTATGGCTTGCACCAAGGTCAACAGAGTTCTGTCCGACCCATTTGCAATAACGAATGGCACAAGACAGGGCTGTCCGTTATCCCCGATCATCTTCATCTTAACGCTGGAGCCCTTCCTCAAAAAAGGTCAGAGCGAACCCAGACATAAAGGGGGGTGATGGGTGGAGGGACGAAGCACAAGTAGGCGGCTTTTGCGGAGGATCTGATCTGTATCTCTCAGCCGGTAACGACCAACTCCAACCTACTAAGAGAAGTTAAAGAGTACACAGAGCTCTCGAATCTCAAAATCAACCTCCAAAAGTCGGAAGCATTAAACTTCTCTGAAGAAGCTGGAAAACATTAAAACCAATTTCCCTTTTCGATGGGCAATCGGATCAATCAAATATCTTGGGGTCCAGATCACGCCCCAACTCAAAGACCTGTTTGCCAAGAATTTTCCCCCCTTACTGAGCACAATCAAAAGAGGCCTAAATGGAAAGACATTGTCTTGGTTTGGCAGATGCAATGTGCTCAAAATGAACGTGCTACCATGATTACTCTACCCCATCTAGGTGTTGCCCATCCACTTACCATCTTCCTTTTTGAATGATATCTACTCTGAATTTATAAAATTTGTGTGGGGGACATGAGTCCAAGAATCACGCACCGCACACTCACGCTGCCGAGGGTGAGGGGAGAGTGGGACTCCCGGACATCAAATGTATTACACAGAGTAGTGTATTGGAACCGGTACAATGGGAACAAGCAGTGGGTACAGTTAGAACAATCATGGTCTCCAGATCCGTTGGCGGACCTCCCTTGGTCCCCCGGAAAGATCTCGTGCCCGCTCAGGACACACCCAACAGTGGGCCCCTCAGGGTGTGGGCCAGGCATGCAATGAAAGAGACCATCGCCCCTTCACCCTCCCCACTCCGTCTGATTATGGGGGCACTAGACTTCATGCCGAGCCAGCTTGAAGCGGGATTCGGAAGATGGAGAGCGCCCGATAGGGGCACTGCCCAAGATTTTATGAGCGACTCAAGGTGGAACTCCTTGAAGGAGCTTTTGGATTGGGGGGACCCTCCACGCCTGTCATACTGGAGAGAGCTACAGGTCTCACACTTTCTTGTGAGCTTGCAAGAAGTATTGCAGAGAGCTGACACCCTTTGAGTGGATGTGCTCAATGGAGGAGCCAACTAAGGGGGCGCTGTCTTCAGTATACAAACTGCTAGTGGACCCGGGAGAGACTTTGTTGTGGCATGGGAAACCGAACTTAATGTCACTTTCCCACCAACCCAAGTAAGGAAGATTCTTGAGCTATCACAACGTGCGTCAATCAGCAATTTATACCAAGAAGTGGGCTATAAAATCCTAAGTCATTGGTACTGGGTACCCTAGGCACTGCACCGTCTCTACCTGTTAATGCCCTCCCTCTGCTGGAGATGTGAGAGGAATCATGGTTCCCTCTTACATATCTTCTGGGAATGCGAGAAGATAAAGCGCTTTTGGGGGGGACATTGTAAAATGGATCTGTAAGAAAACGGGAGACCATTCCTCTCTCACCAGAGGCCCTTCTCCTACACTCAATCAGTGGGTCAGTTGGGAAATACAGAAAATCTCTGTCCATCCACTTGGTGAACGCAGCTAGGGCATGCATATCAGCTCGATGGAAGTCCTCCGTGCCACCCTCCATTAGTAACTGGATTCAGAGGGTGGAGGACATCAGGCGAATGGAAGACCTGACGGCCACCCTCAGATGTACAGAGGAGAGGCACTGGCACCTTTGGCTGCAGTGGACCCTGTTCACAGAATTAGATGATTGTAAGAGATTGCTTAATGATCGGGGAGACGTTTGAAGGGTGGCATTGACAGGGGCCCCTAGACACGGACCACGCGACTTGGGCCTAATTGTCAATGGGCCCTCTGGAGGTGCTGTTGAGGGCGACCCTGGTGGGCTGGGGGCCCATCCCATCTGTCCCATTCTTTGGCTCACCTTTCTCCCCCTCGCCCTTCCACGGCCCTTTCCCTGCCCTTCGCCTCTGGTGGGGGAGGGGTGGGGGGACGGATTAATGCGAAATAATGGAAAGTATGTAATTGAATGTCATAATACCAAACTTATTTGAGGCCTATAACAGGTAAATTACATCAGTAGACACACCAGTATCTATAACCCCACACTCACTGACTAGTATATGATTTAATAGCTTTATTACAGTAATCAATATAATAAATTAATATCTAATAAACACCACAGATTTACCAGACCACCGTGTGTCCATGGTTGTCTGATCACAAAAAAACCCTCAATACACGCAGCAAACATTAACCGTAAAGTAGAGTAACACACATTATATTTTAAGAGTGATAATACATATAATGTGTTTGCCCCCCCTTATTTTTCTCTTTATATACATTGGTATTTAATACTATTCTTAGGTATCACCATCTCTCTCAGTGAACATTCTCTCATTATAGTTTCAAATGTTCTTGTCTTGTTTATTATTTTATGCACATAATTTGCCCTGGAGAAATCTGAAGCTACTATTGTAGATAACAGTAAGGCCTGCTATATGGATTACATGGATGTATACTGTAGGCACTAGAACTAGGTTGCTCAGCAAAACTCTTGTATGATAAAACTGGCTCTTTCTATATATGATGATTAATTTTTCTTCCTGTACTGTCACTCTTTAAAAAACATAAAGAGCATTTAAAACAAAATACTATAACACTTTCTTAATTTATTATAATAACATGTTAATGCCTTTTTTTAAAAAGCACATGTGTTCCTGATATACATTGGCCTCAAACAGACCCTGCCTGCTCTTAAAGACAATTGTCCATCGATTTCCATATAATCTATCTGCCTCATGAGAATCCAAATCTGATTTGACTGTTAAAAGACAACATATCCAAACAATTACAATTAGCATCACATCTACTAGAAAAAAATTCTATATTTAGAACATTAACACAGCGGCACCAAAAACATTTCCTACATCCAGAATAAGAATATGGCCTCACGCCTGTGTGAACACCTTCATGTCTGATAAGGGCTGATCTATGAGAAAAACATTTCCCACATTTAGAACATGAATATGGCTTCTCCCCTGTATGAACTCTTTCATGTATGATAAGGACTGATTTGTGAAAGAAACTTTTCTTACATTCAGAACATGAATATGGTGTCCTCCCTGTATGAACTCTTTCATGTGCGAAAAGGTGTGCTTTCTGAGAAAAACATTTCCCACATGCAGAACATGAATATGGCTTCTCCCCTGTATGAATTATTTTATGTGTGCTAAGGGCTGATTTCCGAGAGAACCCTTTGCCACATTCAGAACAGGAAAATGGCTTCTCCCCTGTATGAACTCTTTCATGTTTGATAAGGTCTGCTTTCTGAGAGAAGCTTTTCCCACATTCAGAACATGAATATGGCTTCTCCCCTGTATGAACTTTTTCATGTGTGATAAGGGCTGTTTTCTGAGAGAAACATTTTCCACATTCGGAACAAGAATATGGCTTCTCCCCTGTATGAACTCTTTCATGTGCGTTAAGGACTGATTTGCAAGAGAAACTTTTCCCACATTCAGAACAGGAATATGGCTTCTCTCCTGTATGAATTATTTTATGTCTGATAAGGTTTGATTTCTGATTAAAACATTTCCCACATTCAAAACAGAAATATGGCTTCTCCCCTGTATGAACTCTTTCATGTTTGATAAGGTCTGCTTTGTGAGAGAAGCTTTTTCCACATTCAGAACATGAAAATGCAGTCTCCCCTGTATGAACACTTTCATGTCTGATAAGGTTTGATTTGCAAGAGAAACATTTTCCACATTCAGAACATGAATATGGTGTCTCCCCTGTATGAACTCTTTCGTGTGCGATAAGGTGTGATTTCTTAGAAAAACAAAGCCCACATGTCAAACATGAATACGGTGTCTCCCCTGAGTGGATTCTTATATGCATGTTAAGGGTTGATTTCCTAGAGAAACCTTTGCCACATTCAGAACAGGAAAAAGGCTTTGCCCCTGTATGAACTCTTTCATGTGTGATAAGGGCTGATTTGTGACAAAAACGTTTCCCACATTCAGAACAGGCATATGGCTTCTCCCCTGTATGAACATTTTTATGTGCTTTAAGGCGTGATTTGCAAGAGAAACGTTTTCCACATTCAGAGCATGAATATGGCTTCTTCCCTGTATGAATTCTTTTATGTGTGTTAAGGGCCGATTTCTGAGAGAACCCTTTGCCACATTCAGAACAGAAATTTGGCTTCTCCCCTGTATGAACTCTTTCATGTGTGATAAGGTTTGATTTCTGAGAAAAGCTTTTCCCACATTCAGAACAGGGATATGGCTTCTCCTCTGTATGAACTCTTTTATGTTTGATAAGGTCTGCTTTCTGAGAGAAGCTTTTCCCACATTCAGAACAGGGATATGGCTTCTCCCCTGTATGAAATTTTTCATGTCTGATAAGAGTTGATTTCCAAGAGAAACATTTCCCACATTCAGAACAGGAATATGGCTTCTCCCCTGTATGAACTCTTTCATGTGTGATAATGTCTGCTTTCTGAGGAAAACATTTCCCACATTCAGAACAGGAATATGGTTTCTCCTCTGTATGAACTCTTTTATGTTTGATAAGGGCTGATATCCGAGAGAAACATTTCCCACATTCAGAACAGGAATATGGCTTCTCCCCCGTATGAATTCTTTCATGTTTGATAAGGTCTGCTTTCTGAGAGAAGCTTTTCCCACATTCAGAACATGAATATGGTGTTTCCCCTGTATGAATACTTTCATGTCTGATAAAGGTTTGATTTCTGAGAAAAACATTTCCCACATTCAGAACACGAATATGGTGTCTCCCCTGTATGACCTCTTTCGTGTGTGATAAGGTGTGATTTCTTAGAAAAACATAACCCACATGTCAAACATGAATATGGTGCCTCCCCTGTATGAATTCTTTTATGTATGTTAAGGTCTGATTTCCTAGAGAAACATTTGCCACATTCAGAACATGAAAAAGGCTTTGCCCCTGTGTGAACTCTTTCATGTGTGATAAGGGCTGATTTTTGAAAGAAACATTTTCCACATTCAGAACATGAATATGGTGTCTCCCCTGTATGAACTTTTTCATGTCTGTTCAAGTGTGGTTTGTTAGAGAAACATTTTCCACATTCAGAGCATGAATATGGCTTCTCCCCTGTATGAACTCTTTCGTGTACGATAAGGGCTGATTTGTGCAAGAAACATTTTGCACATTCAGAACAGGAATATGGCTTCTCCCCTGTATGAACTCTTTCATGTGTGATAAGGGCTGATTTCTGAGGAAAACATTTTCCACATTCAGAACAGGAATAGGGCTTTTCCCCTGTATGAACTCTTTTATGTCTGATAAGGTCTGCTTTCTGAGAGAAGTATTTCCCACATTCAGAACATGAAAATGCAGTCTCCCCTGTATGAATACTTTCATGTCTGATAAGGTTGGATTTGGAAAAGAAATATTTCCCACATTCAGAACATGAATATGGTGTCTCCCCTGTATGAATACTTTCATGTCTGATGAGGTTTGATTTGCAAGAGAAACATTTCCCACATTCAGAACATGAATATGGTGTCTCCCCTGTATGACTTCTTTCATGTGTGACAAGCTGCGATTTCCTCGAAAAACATATCCCACATGCTGAACATGAATATGGCTTCTCCCCTGTATGAATTCTTTCATGTGTTTTAAGGGCTGCTTTCCGTGAAAAGCCTTTTCCACATTCAGAACAGGAAAATGGCTTCTCCCCTGTATGAACTCTTTCATGTGTGATAAGGGCTGATTTGTGAAAGAAACATTTCTCACATTCAGAACATGAATATGATGTCTTAGAACTATGAGCTTTACGATTGGTAAGACAATCCATATGACACTGCTGCATAGAGGAGCACAAAAGATGTGTGGGGTGCACATGGTGGTTCAAGGTAGTCAGTTCTGTAGACTTTGCTGTGGTGTCATCTTCTCTTTTAAGATCTGGAGAAATAACATGTTTAGCACAATTTTGTTGGCTAGACATTTTACCTGGAGAAGATAGGAAATAAAGAGAAATACAGAAGGTTAAATTGCAACTCTGCTGTATTTCACAAGCTGGACATAAAACAGGTTGCTGAAATCGCAAAGAAAATGTTTAAGATCAGCAGTGAAGACAAAGGCACAGCTTATGGTTAGAATAAAAAAGGTTTAGTGTCCTTAACTGTGAGGCAGGTGTAGGATACACGATGTAATATAACTAGCTACAATTATAATCAATAGACAATGCAAGTCAGATTGACTACGACCTTTTGCCTAGATTCAATAACACAGATCAATACACAAGATATAGGGGTTGGGGATGTATATACAATGAGGACACATAAAGGAGATAGGGACAATGGGTAAATAACACTCTGATGAAGTTGCAGATATTTATTGCCACACAACGCGTCAGCGGTACGGGCATGCTGGGTATGGTGGTGCACCAGGACCTCACATTATGCGGTAATGTAGATTGCTTCTAGATGCTTTGACATTTGGTGTTTGGACATTTCTTAAATTGATGTTATTTGTGTTAATAGGTGGTATATACCTTGAAGATACTCTGCTGCTCACAGCACTTGCACTTTCTTGCACTCTGCACTTTAGGCCATGGTCTCCATGACTTCCTATTGATATATACCTCTTGGTCACATTTGACCTTTATTCTTTGATCTTAGCTTGTATCATATGCACTTTTCCTCCTTTTGAGGCTTTTCAGCACTTTCTATCTGCACAATCTCTTGAAGTAACTTACGGGCATATACAAATAATAGTTTTTGGATTAATTTTCATTTATATTTGGTGATAATATTGATTGAAGTTGGATATACAATACACTGGGACCAATTTATCATTGTGTAAAATATTGTGTAAAGTAGTCCATTGTACACCCCTGCCAGCTATTATATTTTTAATTGTTTTTAAGATTAATTTGGTCCATTGAATAAAGTTTTTGTAAATAACCACATTTTGGTGTGTCTGTTGAGCGGCTGAGTCGGGGGGCTCCAGGGTCTGTGCTGGCAGTCCCACTCCGTGTTCCGACAATGGGTAAATAGTTTGATATAAATCAGGTGCGTTTGGTAATATTATCTTGAACGGGGTTAATTATGTAATAAGAATGGGTGGGAATTGCCAAAATTATAGAACACAGTATATGTTTGGTATATGCACAAAAATGTAAATATGTAATACGAATTAATAGGAATTAATATTTGGGTTTCACAGAGAGGTTGGTGATTTTCTGTGTTCTGGAGAGACATTTTTTTGAATCGTCTTTTTTCCTGCTTCTCCTTCTTCTCTCTTCATCCTTCCTTTTCTTCGCTAGTTTCTTTTTTCTTTCTTCTCTTTAACTTCACTTTTTTTATTCCTTCTCCCCCCCTTTCTATATATTTATTCTCCTTTTATCTTTCAATCCCTTTAGTTTTTTTGTGCTCCCCCATCCTTATTTCCTTTCCTTTTTTTCATTTTCTTTATCTCCTCTCTTTTACTTTCCCTTCAAATTGTTCTCTTTCCATCCCCTATTTTTTTTTTTGTGTGAAAGAGTAATTCCATTTTGCAATAAGTAAAATACTTTACGGTGGGTGAACAATTTGAATTTCTTGAACTGATGATCAGGGGTACGAGTATTAACCAGCATCGGTAGGGCATGCTCTTGCAGGGCTTCTTATTTTATCCATCACCCCTGGTGATTAGGGGTTATGGAAAGTAGAAATGAGAAGGGCCCTCACTCCCCAAATCGGTGGGGGAAAATCAAGTTTGGCTCCCAAATAAGTGCAATAACTCAATCTCCCTCAGAGTCAAGACATTTATTCTTGATTTTCCTTTACTTGGTGTTTCGACCCAAAAGTACTGGGTATTAAGTCTCCCCAACTCCCTCCTCTTGGAGTTGGGGAGACTCTTGGAGAGTGGATTAAAAGATGGTTGTGACTAAATATAAAATAGCCTCTCAAAATATACAGGGGCTGAATGCACTTACAGAAAAATAAAATATTCAGTTATTTTATATCTATAGGGGTGGATATCTTATGTATACAGGAAACACATTTTCATAAGGAAAATGCCACAAAATTCTTGCATAATGGGTACCCGACATCTTTTTTTTTTTCTAATGAGAATGAGGAAAAAAAAAGAGGGGTAGCCATTTACCTTGCAAGATCCGTCCCAATTACACTTACAGACATACTGAGGGATGATGACAGCAGATACGTCTTGGTGAAGGGCAATATTGGAGAGACATTCGTGTCCCTGGTCGGGTATTATGCCCCTAATAGGAACCAACTGGAATTTTTCAAGAACATGTTCATAGTCGTCAGCCCTCTACAGGAAGGCACAGTGATTTGGGGAGAGAATATTAATTTAGCTCTCGATATCCACCTTGGTCGGACCTCTCGGCTCTCATTATGACTCTCGGGGATCTGTGGTTAAAACTAGGGGGATATTCTTGGAGTGGGTGTCTGCACTGCCGGGTGGTTTTGGGACTATGGTTCGCTACGTGCCTATGGGGTGGCATATTGTCCCTTCTCGGTGCGCAGCCTTGTTTTTGTCCGGAGCAGGCAGAGCATGATCAAAGTCGTAAAGAAGCCGAAGTTGTGGGCAGGCATAACAGGTCCGAAGTCGTAAACAAGCCGAAGTCATGGGCAGGCATAACAGGATCGAAGTCGTAAACAAGTTGAGGTCGTAGGCAGGCAGAAAAGGATCGAAGTCGTAAACAAGCCAAAGTCGTGGGCAGGCAGAAAAGGATCGAAGTCATAAACAAGCTGAGGTTGTGGGCAGGCAGAACAAGATCGAAGTCGTAAACAAGCCGAAGTCGTGGGCAGGCATAACAGGATCGAAGTTGTAAACAGGCCGAGGTTGAGGGCAGGCAGAAAAGGATCAAAGTCATAAACAAGCCGAGGTCGTGGGCAGGCAGATCAGGATCAAAGTCGCAAACAGGCCGAGGTCGTTAGGAGAACAGGAGCGTAGTCAGGAACAAGCCGGGTTGGTACACAGGGAAGGAAGACTGGAACTCAGGAACAGGCAGGAGAAATGACCAACTGGCAATAGAGCTCAGGGCTCGTCAGTACTTAAAGGCCCCTGCGCATGCGCAAAAGCGATTCCATTTTCGCGCGTTTGCATTGCGCATGCATGCGCATAATCGCATATGCGCACAAATCCTTTGAGTTATACAGTGCACAAATGCGAGCGCATATTCGCACGCTTACTGGCCCTACTATATCTAGTGCGAAAATGCGAGTGCACAGGGAACCTTGGCGCCCTCTGCTGGAAAACCAGAGGAACAGTCCTGGTTCTATGACAAGATGTGATGGGTGAGGGTTGCTACAGGCATGATTTTGTCAATTGACATAAAGCATTCAGTGCCATATTGTGGGAATATATAAATAAATTATTAGAAAATAATGGGAATTGGACCTGGCTTTTTAACTATACTTAAAGCGGACCAACAGTTAAAAATTAATTGAGTCAGACCAACACAACAGTCCTTATGTGTATCCCTCTCCAGTGCAATTTAGATTGCTGCACATAAAAATTTACCTTTTTCTAACGACTACTGGGATAAATTTTAAAAACAAGATGGCCCCTCATGGGCTTGCAGGCCACCTGCAAACAGGAAGTGCTGCAGGGCTTCCTGATTCGGTGCATTTCAGTTATGTCAGTTGGGAGAGGAAGCTACAAAACGGCCGCTACCTTTCTTTTTCAACTGTGCCAGGCTGTTGGTCCGGTTTAAAGGAATATATTCTACACCAAGTGCAACTATCCCTATGAATGGGTACAGATCCGGAGCGCTGGAGATCTTAAAGCAGACCTTCACCCTGAATAAGAGCCTATCTTGTCCCCCCCCCCCCCCCCGTACATACAGATTGCTCACATTAAAAATCATCCTACCTGTACCTAATGCTTTTTTTTAACCTTTTAACATCCAAGATGGTGGCCCGTGGAGGATCAGGCTGCCTGCAGACAGCAAGTGTCTTCTGACTGTGCCACTCTGCATTCTGGGATTACCTTCCTTTTCCTGACACCAGCTCTGCTCTGTCTGTGCAAAGCACAGCTATAACCCCGCTCCCTGCACTTTTGCTCCCTCTCCTCAGTACGTGATGTTTCTGAGGCAAGATGGCAGCGCCCGTATCCTAGAGTCCTGAACAGAGTTGCAGCCCGGTAGGGGAAACAATAATAAGTAAGTGACTTAAAATGTGTTAATTTTAGATGCTGGGGAATAGTTTTTTAAGGGTTTGGGCTTTTCATTACATGATGGTCCGGATTAAGAGACACTTGTTAATGTTGCCTGTTATCTCAGGGTTTATTTCTCTTAATGGAAGAACCTTTGGCGTGTAAGTTCCGGCAGGAAATAGAGATAAAAGGAAATACTAATAATACTGAATAATATAGAAATTATGTGGGGTCTCCCCGATCCAAGCATAACCAGCCCGGGCACCAGTTATGCGGGGCTTGTAGACCAGCCTTGGTGGCCCTCAGCCCTAAAGCCTTCAAGCCCACATAGCCCTAGCGGGACGCGGGCTCTTTTTCCCCCTGGGCTTTGGAGAGGCAGGTAATGGGTGGACAGTGGTTAAAGGCAAGTCACCGGCTTGCTGGTATCGGAGAGCTTGCCCGGCCCTGAAGGCTACAAGCCCACATAGTTCTAGTGGGCCATGGGCTCTTTTGCCCCCTCGGACATTAACTGAAGGGTTAATGGCAAGTCACCCATTTTCCGCATATAACTTGCCCTCAAGCATTGTTGACCGGTGTAGGGGTCCCATGGACCCTTTACCAGTCCACAAAGGGTTAAATGTAAAAAAAAAAAAAAAAAAAACACAAAAAGAGAATAAAATATTTTGTTATTTTAATTTTTTAATACTTACCATATTTTTCACTATAAGACTATGGGCGCCAGGGTTTATTGTAAACTAAATGGTGGACTAGTCAGCAGCTGCTGCAAGGCGGAAAAGCAGAGTACATTTTTACCATGCAGCAGAGCGACAAGGTGATACATTCGCTCCATAAGACTCAGGGATGTCCCCCCCCCCCCCCCGGTTTGGATGAGAAACCACGTCTTAAAGTGCAAAACATATGGTATCTCCGAGCACTGTGTCCCAAGTTGATCACTCTGGCTTCTGCTCTCCTGTTGCTGGAAGCCTTTTTATACCGACTGAGTGGCAGAATATCAAAGGTTAATTATCAAAAAGATTACATAAGCCCCCCCCTCTCGGTGGGGAGGACCCTACACTTGCTTTAAAATTTAAAAACCCTTTAAATATTTTTTATTAAATGGTGTGGGGTCCCCCCTTCCCAGCATATCCAGCCCAGACACCAGCTATGCAGGGCATGTAAATCAGGGTGCAAAGGCCAGCCATAAAGCCTTCAAGCCCACATAGCCCTAGCGGGCCGTGGGCTCTTTTTCCCCCTGGGCTTTGCGGAGGCAGCTAATGGGTGGCCAGTGGTAAATGGCAAGTCACCAGCTTGCCGGTATCTGAGAACTCAGGAGGACGTTATCCGCCTCGCCTCTAAAAGGTGGAACTAGCGGTGGCGTCATTACCGGGGAGGCTGTTCTGGGCCCTCTCGGGTTGGTGCAAGAGACGGGCCCTCTCCCGGTGTATGAAGAGGAGACCCGGCCGGATCCATCGCAAACAGAGGCAAGTTTCAATCTTTTTTTTTTTTATCGAAGTGTAATCAGAGTCAGAAGCTGGGGGAACCCTTCTCCTATCTGCACATGAGTCTGGGTAGGGGATCGGAGGCCCCCGGGAGAGGAGAAGAGCGAGCTGCATCGATCGGAGGTGCAGGGAAATCTTTTTTTTTAGTAGGAGAGGCAGCTACGCGAGACGTAGAAGTAGCTGGCACTTAAAGGGGTAAACCAATTCCTTAAACTCCTTTCAAACCCCTGTGTGGGCTCATCATCACCATGGAATTTGAACTTTTTATATAAGAACAAGCCAGACAGGCTTGAAAAAGCTTCAAGATTGCTTTTATCGCTTGCAAAAACTGGTCTGCTGGATGTCATTTTTCGCTTAAACCGGACCTTCACCCTAAATAAGAGCCTATCTTGTATGTTTCCCCCACCGTGTACATACAAATTGCCCACATAAATCCGGACCTTCATCCCTGAATAAGAGCCTATCTTGTATGTTTCCCCCACCCTGTACATACAGATTGCCCACATTAATCCGGACCTTCACCCTGAATAAGAGCCTATCTTGTGTGTTCCCCCCTGTACATACAGATTGCCCACATAAATCCGGACCTTCATCTTGAATAAGAGCCTATCTTGTATGTTCCCCCCTGTATATATAGATTACCCACATTAAAAATCACCCTACATGCACCTACTGCATATTGTTTGTGTAAAGCACAGCTATAAGCCCGCACCCCTGCACTTTTGACCCCTCTCCTCTCATCAGTATGTGATGCTACTGAGCTAAGATGGTGGCGCCCATATCCTAGAGTCCAGAACAGAGTTGCAGACCAGTGAGGCAAAGAATAAAAAGCGACTTAAAATGATGAATATCTGAATTGTAGATATTAGTAGTAGTTTTTTAAGGGTTTGGGCATTTCATTAAATGATGCTGAAGTTGCCCTTTAAATAGGGATAGGTGCGAGTGATCCATCCATCATGGTGTCTCCCCTGTAGAGATGTTGGTGTCCTCCTGCCCAATACTCCCCCCTCTTACCCTGTGATGGGAGGAGCCACTGAGGGGTCCTTCTGCCAGGTATCCCTAGCCATGCCAACCAACCAGGTGGGTTCCTCTCAATCTACTGCATTGAATTAGGAGAAGCTAAAAAGGCAATTCTGTGATACTCACCTGTAGAATTGCTTTTATTTCCGATCCATTCCAGCCCGACCAGAAGTCATCACGATTGGTAAGTTCCGCCCCCATGGGGGCATTGACTGCAAGACCAGAGATGTGGCTCCTCCCAGACCCCTATAAAGGCAGCTGCCTCTCAACCCAGGCCCCAGTAATTTAAAAGCAGTGCTCATAGAAGAGGCAGGCCGGGGGGGTCCAAAAAATAGGAGACCATGTTACTTCACATAGCCTCCGCTTGTACTCTCTCGAACCAAAAACGTAAAATCTAAAACTTGTAAAACTAGTGTCCTATGAGCAATAATGGTTCAATCACCATAAACAGGCATGCAGGACATAATAAACCTCAAGGGCGGGGTGGACGGGCTGGAATGGATCGGAAATAAAAGCAATTCTACAGGTGAGTATCACAGAATTGCCTTTTTTCTTTGCAATCCATTCCAGCCTGGCCAGAAGTCATAACAATTGGGACATCCAAAAGCAGTGTCCATATGGGCAGGATCTCCAGTGCGGAACAGCAGGTAGTTCATTTCACTACCGCCTGAAGCACCTTTCGGCCAAAAACAGCATCAGCTGAGGCCCTGACATCCACCTTGTAAAACTTTGTGAAAGTATGAACTAAAGACCAGGTGGCAGCCTTACAAACTTGTTCCACCAAGGCCTGGTGCTGAAAAGCCCAAGAAGCACCAATGGCTCTAGTAGAATGAGCTGTGATCCGAAAAGAGGGTTCCTTCCCCCTGGCAGAATAGGCTTGTATCACCGCCTGTCTAATCCACTTACTGAGAGTGGACTTGGCTGGTGGCAATCCCTTTCTAGAGCATTCCGGACAAAAAGCAAATCCGATTTCCTGAAGGATTGAGTCGCAGCCAGGTAATACCTTATGGCTCTGACCACATCCAAAGCATGTAGAGTCCATTCTTTGGGATTAGCCGATGCTGGACACAAGGAAGGTAAGACAACTTCCTCATTAAGGTGAAAAGGAGAAGCGACCTTAGGCAAAAAATCCGGCTTAAAACGAAAAACCACCTTATCTCTGCGCATCTCAAAATAGGGTGGTTTCATACATAGCACGGCCAGCTTTGATATGCGACGCACCAAGGTGATCAAACCAGAAAAAACACTTTGAGTGTCAGCGTTGTCAATGTAGCGTCATTCAATGGCTTGAAGGGGGCACCCTGGAGAGCAGATAACACCAGATTTAGGTCCCACACCGGTAAGACTGATGGACAGACATGGGTGCCTCACTAGAAAAAAGCCTTGATCAACCTATGATCGGCAATAGACCTCTGGAAAAAAATAGATAAGGCCGTGACCTGACCCTTGAGGGTGCTCAGCTGGAGGCCCAAGTCTAGACCGTTTTGTAGAAACTCAAGGACTCTAGAAACAAAATATTTCTGACAAGGAAGGCTCCTGGCCTCGCACTAAGTGATATAGGCCCACCAAACTCTGTAGTATATCATGGAAGAAGACCTCTTCCATGCCTGAATCATTGTGTGAATAACCGTGGACGATAACCCCTTCTCCGTCAGGATGGAGGTTTCAATAGCCAGGCCGTCAAAGCCAGCATCCGTAAATTCGGGTGCCGAAGCGACCCCTGTGTGAGAAGCTTTGGATCGTCGGGCATGATCTAGTGATCTAATTACATCTTTACTATGTCCGCAAACCAACTCCTCCTTGGCCAACGAGGAGCCACCAGGATGGATGGTACCCCCTCCTGGACTATCTTGCGTAGCACTCGATCCAGGAGCGGAAACGGAGGAAAAGCATACAGAAGATTGAACTCCGTCCAAGGAATCGCCAGGGCGTCCGTTGCTATGACCAGAGGGTCTCTTGAGAGGGACACGAACCCTGGAAGCTTGTGATTGTGTCTGGACGCAAAAAGATCCACGTCCGGTTGACCCCAGCGGAGGCACAGAGCTTGAAAGGCCTTCCTGTTGAGGGACCATTCCCCCAGGCGCAAGGAGCTCCTGCTCAGGGAGCCTGCCTCCTGGTTCTCCACCCCTGGGATGTAATCCGCCGAGATGCAGGGAACATTCTTCTCTGCCCAACTCAGAATCTGGCTGGGGGACAGCAAAAATCCTTGCTGCAGGGATTCTGGCGACCGATTCCAGCTAGTTAGCAGGTACAGCTGTAGAGTTCTCATGTGGAATTGGGCGAAGGGCACTGCCTTGAAGCAAGCCACCATTAGGCCCACCAATCACATCCCTAGATGCACCGATGGCTGTTGACAAGCCAGCAAGGCCTGTACTTGCGTCTGGAGTCCCAAGACTTTCTTCTGCGGCAGAAAGACCTTGACTTGACCAGTGTCTAGAGTTAGCCCCAGGAAGGATCTCACTGCTGAAGGCGTGATATGGGACTTGGGATAGTTGATCACCCAACCGAAGGCTTCCAAGGTTGACAGTACAGTCCGGGTGTCGCTCTCGGCCTCCTGAAGGGACCGGGCCAGGATCAGAAGGTCGTCTAAATAGGGTAATATATGAATACCCTGACCCCTCAGGATAGCCATGATGCCCGCCAGAACCCTGGTGAACACTCGGGGATCTGAGGATATACCGAAGGGGAGAGCCACAAACTGGTAATGCTGATCCTCCAGTGCAAAGCTCAAAAACTTTTGATATCCCCGAAAAATCAGGATGTGCAGATACGCGTCCCTGATGTCCACCGTAGTCATAAAGTCGCCGGGCCGAAGCAACCTCACCGCCGACCCCAATGTCTCCATGTGGAAATGTCTGACTCCTATAAATTTGTTGAGACCCTTTAGGTCCAGGATCGGCCACAGCGATCTGTCCTTCTTGGGGACCGTGAACAGGTTGGAGTAGAATCCCCGACCCTGCTCCTGCTGAGGCACATGGCAAATCACCCCCATCCACAGGAGGTGCTGAACAGCTGCTCTCAATGCCTCTGCTTTTAGCGGATTTCGGGATGTCCTTGAACACAGAAATTGTGGGTGGTCTGGCTGCCAGCTGGATCTTGTAACCCGACGACACCACCTCCTGAATCCAAAGATCCGAAACAAGACGTCTCCAGATTGGAGCAAACAGCAGAAGCCGCCCCCCCACCCATACGGGTGAGGGCGCCCCCTCATGCCTGAGTAGGCTTGGCTGGAGGTTTGGGCTTAGCTCCCCAGGCGGGGTTGGGCCGGCTGAGGGACCTACCTCTGCCTCAGGTATCTCTGCGGGCACCGGAGAATGAAGAACCTCTTCCCCCCGAAAGGGCCGATAAGAAGAGGAGTGCCGAAAGGGCTGAGTAGGCTTTCTTCTCTGAGGGAGCTTACCATCCTTGACCAAAAGGTCCAGTCGCTCCCCGAACAGCCGACCCCCCACAAAGAGCAAACTTGTGAGGACTTTTTGGCGGCCGCATCGGCCGACCACTGCTTCAACCAAAGCGAATGGCGTAATGCTACAAGCAAGGCCAAAATTCTGGCACGAGCCTGACCACATCATCCATGGCAGTAACAACAAAGCCGATGAAATCCAAACAGGCCCTGAGTTCCTTAAACTCCTCCGCCCGTTTGCAAGATTTAGCCTTAGCCACAAGCTGTTTAACCTTTTTCCCCGTGGCTAGGGAAACAATTTCCGTGGCACACGCAGGCCAAAAGAGGGCACCAACAAAGGTAAAAGCATGGCAAGCCAACTGATCCATGCGTTTGTCTGCAGGGTCTCGTAAAGAAGCATTGTCAGGTGACGGCATAACCGTGGTGTTGGACAGACCTGAAACCGGAGGGTCCACCTCGGGAGGATGAGACCACAACCTAATCAACTCGGGAAAGGATATCGTCTATCCAGGCCCTTAGGAACCGACGGTAGCTTGTTGGGCCTCTCCCACTCCTTAAGTATCATATTGGAACAATGCGGCTGCCCTGGAAAAACCCACCGCTGTCTCTCAGCCCGAAACAAATCACCCTTTTTTTTCTCTTTTCTCTGGGAGGAACAATGTGCAAGGTATCAAAAACAGAAGAAAGCAAACTTTCCATATTATCCGGAAGGAAGGAATCCTCATCCGAGGAGGAACCAGAGACGCTGTTGTCTCCAGCGGAAAGCAACTCACCTACTGAGAGTGGATCATCTGGCCACTCACCTTTCTCCACGGAGCCAAAAGAATCAAAAAAATCATCATCTGAGTAAACCGGCTCCAAGTGCCGCTTCTTACTCGAGGCCTTTTTAGGGGCTGCCAATGAGATCTGTTTCTCAAGGCTAGCCAGCCTGTGCGCAAAATCAGCATGTGTCCTCTTTCTGGCTCCCTCTTCACTAGGGGCTAGGGGCTAACTAGAGGCTGGCGGTAACGCAGGACTAGGGTCAGGAGCGACCGCCCGCTTATGGTCCAAAACAATGCCTCTGGCGCAAGTTGAACAGATTGTGCTGAATCCGCCCAGGGGATTCCGTCTGCACAAGGGCAGAGCCTGTCTTGCCCAAGTGGGGTGTCCCGCTCACTATCCCCTGATGCCTCCATTATGTTGATTTTGAATAAAAAATATTCGTTAAAGGCTAATAGACACTTATGGCCTGAGCATAGTAGCCGATCCCCCTTTTTAACAAAGGGGACCGGGTGTAACCACAACCCTCAGCCCACAGTCTAAAATCAAAAAGAGAAAATACAGTAATTACAATATGACCAATAAACACATTATAAGCAAAATACATGTAAACAAACAGTGACCATAAATATTATATAAGATATAAGCTTTTTCCCCCTTTCCCCTTTAAAAGAAATGACAGGAATAAGAGGGACTCACGACCGCGCTGAGCAGCGCTATGGAGACAAAAGGAGCAGCCAATGCAGGAGGGATACTGCCAGCTGCGCCACGCACGCTCTAGAAGAATCCATCCGGGGGAGCGTCACTGGAGCGACGACCAGCCTCGTGACTCCCAGAGAGGCCTAGTAGTGGCGCCGCCTGCCATCGCGCCTCCCCCCCCCGATCCGCGAGGAGCCTGCGGGGCGCGCCCCTGCCCGGGTCCACCGCAGAGCAAGGGAGCGAGGAAGGTAAGTATGTGGGAGGAGCGGCAGCGGACCACTCCTTCGCCGTAGCGAACTATGGCAATGGAGCTCTCCACCGCTCCCCGAGTAAGTAGCACCAAGCACGCACATATCACAACACCGAAAAACAATAAAGCATGTGGGAGAATGGAGGCTATATAAAAAAATATATATAGCGGTTTCCCAACAGGCTCACCATAAGATGCCTGCGGCCGACCTGCTTTTTGTATGAAAGCCTGCGGCCCAGAGCCATGCGCTCTGCCGAAACGCCCCAGACCCCGACGTTATGCTCTGAAAACCCACAGTGTCTACAGTACAGTGAAAAAAGTGCCACCAAGGGAGGAAACTAGTGGCGGTTGGGATGACATTATAGTGGAAGAGAATATTACTCACCTGGGCTCCTCTGTAGAGGAACTTCCTCCTTCTTGGTCTCCACACTTTCCTCCTCATTCTTCACTATAGAATCTTCGAGGTCTGTGAATAAAGAGGAGAGTGAGGCCATGAGAAGGTGCGAGTGTGTGGTAATGGAGGTGAGCTCAGTGGCCCCGCCTCTTACCCTGTGATGGGAGGAGCCGCTGAGCCTCCATCATGGTGTCTCCCCTATAGAGATCTTGGTAACCTCCTGCCCAATACTCCTCCTATAATCAGATATAGCCCCGCCTCTTACCCTGTGATGGGAGGAGCCGCTGACCCTCCATCATGGTGTCTCCCCTGTAGAGATCTTGGTGTCCTCCTGCCCAATACTCCCCCTATAATCAGATATAGCCCCGCCTCTTACCCTGTGATAGGAGGAGCCGCTGAGCCTCCATCATGGTGTCTCTCCTGTAGAGATCTTGGTAACCTCCTGCCCAATACTCCCCCTATAATCAGATATAGCCCCGCCTCTTACCCTGTGATGGGAGGAGCCGCTGAGCCTCCATCATGGTGTCTCCCCTGTAGAGATGTTGGTGCCCGATACTCGCTGTGTAGACGTTACTCTGGAAGACATGAGATGTGGGAGGAGTCGGGTGGGGAGATATCCCAGCAGCACTCACACACAGCTGAGGGGTCTGAGCATGCTCGGTCATCAGGGGGGAATTTTCTCAGCAAGCTCAGAATCACTTTACAGAAACATATTCCAGGACAAATCTATGATGGATCCCTTAATATGAAGGAGAACCAAAGAACCTAAGAGCTGAGGGACTGAAGACTAGAAGACACGTCAAAGAGTGAAAGGTAGACCAAAGAGAAAAAGCTGAGGAGGAGAAAGAGGTGGAAGAGTGAAAGGTGGACCAAAGAGAAAAGGCTGAGGAGGAGAAAGAGGTGGAAGAGTGGAAGGTGGACCAAAGAGAAAAGAATGAGGAGGGGAAAGAGGTGGAAGAGTGGAAGGTGGACCAAAGAGAAAAGAATGAGGAGGGGAAAGAGGTGGAAGAGTGAAAGGTGGACCAAAGAGAAAAAGCTGAGGAGGAGAAAGAGGTGGAAGAGTGGAAGGTGGACCAAAGAGAAAAGGCTGAGGAGGAGAAAGAGGTGGAAGAGTGAAAGGTGGACCAAAGAGAAAAGGCTGAGGAGGAGAAAGAGGTGGAAGAGTGAAAGGTGGACCAAAGAGAAAAAGCTGAGGAGGAGAAAGAGGTGGAAGAGTGAAAGGTGGACCAAAGAGAAAAAGCTGAGGAAAAGAAAGAGGTGGAAGAGTAAAAGGTGGACCAAAGAGAAAAAGCTGAGGAGGAGAAAGAGGTGGAAGAGTGAAAGGTGGACCAAAGAGAAAAAGCTGAGGAAGAGAAAGAGGTGGAAGAGTGAAAGGTGGACCAAAGAGAAAAGGCTGAGGAGGAGAAAGAGGTGGAAGAGTGGAAGGTGGACCAAAGAGAAAAGAATGAGGAGGGGAAAGAGATGAAGGTGGACCAAAGAGAAAAAGCTGAGGAAGAGAAAGAGGTGGAAGAGTGAAAGGTGGACCAAAGAGAAAAGGCTTAGGAGGAGAAAGAGATGAAGGTGGACCAAAGAGAAAAAGCTGAGGAAGAGAAAGAGGTGGAAGAGTGAAAGGTGGACCAAAGAGAAAAGGCTGAGGAGGAGAAAGAGGTGGAAGAGTGAAAGGTGGACCAAAGAGAAAAGGCTGAGGAGGAGAAAGAGGTGGAAGAGTGAAAGGTGGACCAAAGAGAAAAGAATGAGGAGGGGAAAGAAGTGGAAGAGTGAAAGGTGGACCAAAGAGAAAAAGCTGAGGAAGAGAAAGAGGTGGAAGAGAGGAAGGTGGACCAAAGAGAAAAGGCTGAGGAGGAGAAAGAGGTGGAAGAGTGAAAGGTGGACCAAAGAGAAAAAGCTGAGGAAGAGAAAGAGGTGGAAGAGTGAAAGGTGGACCAAAGGGAAAAGAATGAGGAGGGGAAAGAGGTGGAAGAGAGGAAGGTGGACCAAAGAGAAAAGGCTGAGGAGGGGAAAGAGGTGGAAGAGAGGAAGGTGGACCAAAGAGAAAAGGCTGAGGAGGAGAAAGAGGTGGAAGAGAGGAAGGTGGACCAAGATAAATGGCTGAGGAGGAGAAAGAGGTGGAAGAGAGGAAGGTGGACCAAGATAAATGGCTGAGGAGGATTAAGAGGTGAGCCAAGAATAAAAGGCTGGGGATCAAGAGGTGGAAGAGTGGAAGGTGGACCAAAGAGAAAAAGCTGAGGAAGAGAAAGAGGTGGAAGAGTGAAAGGTGGACCAAAGAGAAAAAGCTGAGGAAGAGAAAGAGGTGGAAGAGTGAAAGGTGGACCAAAGGGAAAAAGCTGAGGAGGAGAAAGAGGTGGAAGAGTGAAAGGTGGACCAAAGAGAAAAGGCTGAGGAGGAGAAAGAGGTGGAAGAGTGAAAGGTGGACCAAAGAGAAAAAGCTGAGGAAGAGAAAGAGGTGGAAGAGTGAAAGGTGGACCAAAGAGAAAAAGCTGAGGAAGAGAAAGAGGTGGAAGAGTGAAAGGTGGACCAAAGAGAAAAAGCTGAGGAGGAGAAAGAGGTGAGCCAAGAAGAAAAGCCTGAGGAGGAGAAAGAGATGAGCCAAGAAGAAAAGCCTGAGGAGGAGAAAGAGATGAGCCAAGAAGAAAAGCCTGAGGAGGAGAAAGAGATGGAAGAGTAGAAGGTGGACCAAGAAGAAAAGGCTGAGGAGGAGAATGAGGTGGAAGAGAGGAAGATGGACCAAAGAGAAAAGGCTGAGGAGGAGAAAGAGGTGAGCCAAGAAGAAAAGCCTGAGGAGGAGAAAGAGATGAGCCAAGAAGAAAAGCCTGAGGAGGAGAAAGAGATGAGCCAAGAAGAAAAGGCTGAGGAGGAGAAAGAGATGAGCCAAGAAGAAAAGCCTGAGGAGGAGAAAGAGGTGAGCCAAGACGATAAGGCTGAGGAGGAGAAAGAGATGAGCCAAGAAGATAAGGCTGAGGAGGAGAAAGAGATGAGCCAAGAAGAAAAGCCTGAGGAGGAGAAAGAGGTGAGCCAAGAAGAAAAGGCTGAGGAGAAGAAAGAGGTGAGCCAAGAAGAAAAGCCTGAGGAGGAGAAAGAGATGAGCCAAGAAGAAAAGCCTGAGGAGGAGAAAGAGATGAGCCAAGAAGAAAAGCCTGAGGAGGAGAAAGAGATGAGCCAAGAAGAAAAGCCTGAGGAGGAGAAAGAGGTGAGCCAAGACGATAAGGCTGAGGAGGAGAAAGAGATGAGCCAAGAAGATAAGGCTGAGGAGGAGAAAGAGGTGAGCCAAGAAGAAAAGGCTGAGGAGAAGAAAGAGGTGAACCAAGAAGAAAAGCCTGAGGAGGAGAAAGAGATGAGCCAAGAAGATAAGGCTGAGGAGGAGAAAGAGATGAGCCAAGAAAAAAAGCCTGAGGAGGAGAAAGAGGTGAGCCAAGAAGAAAAGGCTGAGGAGAAGAAAGAGGTGAACCAAGAAGAAAAGCCTGAGGAGGAGAAAGAGATGAGCCAAGAAGAAAAGCCTGAGGAGGAGAAAGAGGTGAGCCAAGAAGAAAAGGCTGAGGAGGAGAAAGAGGTGAGCCAAGAAGATAAGCCTGAGGAGGAGAAAGAGGTGAGCCAAGAAGATAAGCCTGAGGAGGAGAAAGAGATGAGCCAAGAAGAAAAGCCTGAGGAGGAGAAAGAGGTGAGCCAAGAAGATAAGCCTGAGGAGGAGAAAGAGGTGAGCCAAGAAGATAAGCCTGAGGAGGAGAAAGAGATGAGCCAAGAAGAAAAGCCTGAGGAGGAGAAAGAGATGAGCCAAGAAGAAAAGGCTGAGGAGGAGAAAGAGATGAGCCAAGAAGAAAAGGCTGAGGAGGAGAAAGAGATGAGCCAAGAAGAAAAGGCTGAGGAGGAGAAAGAGATGAGCCAAGAAGAAAAGCCTGAGGAGGAGAAAGAGATGAGCCAAGAAGAAAAGGCTGAGGAGGAGAAAGAGATGAGCCAAGAAGAAAAGGCTGAGGAGGAGAAAGAGATGAGCCAAGAAGAAAAGGCTGAGGAGGAGAAAGAGATGAGCCAAGAAGAAAAGCCTGAGGAGGAGAAAGAGATGAGCCAAGAAGAAAAGCCTGAGGAGGAGAAAGAGATGAGCCAAGAAGAAAAGCCTGAGGAGGAGAAAGAGATGAGCCAAGAAGAAAAGGCTGAGGAGGAGAAAGAGATGAGCCAAGAAGAAAAGCCTGAGGAGGAGAAAGAGATGAGCCAAGAAGAAAAGGCTGAGGAGGAGAAAGAGATGAGCCAAGAAGAAAAGGCTGAGGAGGAGAAAGAGATGAGCCAAGAAGAAAAGGCTGAGGAGGAGAAAGAGGTGAGCCAAGAAGAAAAGGCTGAGGAGAAGAAAGAGATGAGCCAAGAAGAAAAGGCTGAGGAGGAGAAAGAGATGAGCCAAGAAGAAAAGCCTGAGGAGGAGAAAGAGATGAGCCAAGAAGAAAAGGCTGAGGAGGAGAAAGAGGTGAGCCAAGAAGAAAAGGCTGAGGAGAAGAAAGAGATGAGCCAAGAAGAAAAGCCTGAGGAGGAGAAAGAGGTGAGCCAAGAAGAAAAGGCTGAGGAGGAGAAAGAGATGAGCCAAGAAGAAAAGCCTGAGGAGGAGAAAGAGATGAGCCAAGAAGAAAAGGCTGAGGAGGAGAAAGAGGTGAGCCAAGAAGAAAAGGCTGAGGAGAAGAAAGAGATGAGCCAAGAAGAAAAGCCTGAGGAGGAGAAAGAGGTGAGCCAAGAAGAAAAGCCTGAGGAGGAGAAAGAGATGAGCCAAGAAGAAAAGCCTGAGGAGGAGAAAGAGGTGAGCCAAGAAGAAAAGCCTGAGGAGGAGAAAGAGATGAGCCAAGAAGAAAAGCCTGAGGAGGAGAAAGAGGTGAGCCAAGAAGATAAGGCTGAGGAGGAGAAAGAGGTGAGCCAAGAAGAAAAGCCTGAGGAGGAGAAAGAGATGAGCCAAGAAGAAAAGCCTGAGGAGGAGAAAGAGGTGAGCCAAGAAGATAAGGCTGAGGAGGAGAAAGAGATGAGCCAAGAAGAAAAGGCTGAGGAGGAGAAAGAGATGAGCCAAGAAGAAAAGGCTGAGGAGGAGAAAGAGGTGAGCCAAGAAGAAAAGGCTGAGGAGAAGAAAGAGATGAGCCAAGAAGAAAAGGCTGAGGAGGAGAAAGAGATGAGCCAAGAAGAAAAGCCTGAGGAGGAGAAAGAGATGAGCCAAGAAGAAAAGGCTGAGGAGGAGAAAGAGGTGAGCCAAGAAGAAAAGGCTGAGGAGAAGAAAGAGATGAGCCAAGAAGAAAAGCCTGAGGAGGAGAAAGAGGTGAGCCAAGAAGAAAAGGCTGAGGAGGAGAAAGAGATGAGCCAAGAAGAAAAGCCTGAGGAGGAGAAAGAGATGAGCCAAGAAGAAAAGGCTGAGGAGGAGAAAGAGGTGAGCCAAGAAGAAAAGGCTGAGGAGAAGAAAGAGATGAGCCAAGAAGAAAAGCCTGAGGAGGAGAAAGAGGTGAGCCAAGAAGAAAAGCCTGAGGAGGAGAAAGAGATGAGCCAAGAAGAAAAGCCTGAGGAGGAGAAAGAGGTGAGCCAAGAAGAAAAGCCTGAGGAGGAGAAAGAGATGAGCCAAGAAGAAAAGCCTGAGGAGGAGAAAGAGGTGAGCCAAGAAGATAAGGCTGAGGAGGAGAAAGAGGTGAGCCAAGAAGAAAAGGCTGGGGATCAAGAGGTGGAAGAGTGGAAAGTGGACCAAAGAGAAAAAGCTGAGGATGAAAAAGAGATGAGGGTGGACCAAAGACAAAAGGCTGAGGAGGAGAAAGAGGTGAGCCAAGAAGAAAAGGCTGAGGAGGAGAAAGAGATGAGCCAAGAAGAAAAGGCTGAGGAGGAGAAAGAGGTGAGCCAAGAAGAAAAGCCTGAGGAGGAGAAAGAGGTGAGCCAAGAAGAAAAGCCTGAGGAGGAGAAAGAGGTGAGCCAAGAAGAAAAGCCTGAGGAGGAGAAAGAGATGAGCCAAGAAGAAAAGGCTGAGGAGGAGAAAGAGGTGAGCCAAGAAGAAAAGGCTGAGGAGCAAGAGATGGAAGAGTAGAAGGTGGACCAAGAAGATAAGCCTGAGGAGGAGAATGAGGTGGAAGAGGTGAGGGTGGACCAAAGAATAGAAAGAAGGGAGGAGGAGAAGCAAAGGTGGAAGGAGAAGACGAGAGACAAGGAGGGAGACAAGCAATGAAAAGAAGGGGCCAACAGAGAGCCCGCCTGTGCCCGGGAGTGCTAGCCACATGCTCCTCATGCGGGTGACACCTTCCTCCTCTTACACAAGCCCCTCCCCCTTAGCTCCGCCTCAGCAGAACTGCTGCCCCTGCTGTGTCCCGGCTCCTCCCTCTTGTTCTCGTCATGCTCTAGAAACACAATTGTGGTGCGCCACTAAAAATAACTAGAATTTCCCGTGTTCTCATATTATATTAAACTACTGAAACGTACAGAACGCGGAGCACGGGGGCTGCAGGCCCAAACGGCCACTACAAAGGGAGCACAGCCATAAAGACCATTAATCCGGACCTTCACCCTGAATAAGAGCCTATCTTATATGTTTCCCACACCCTGTACATACAGATTGCCCACATTAATCCGGACCTTCACCCAGAATAAGAGCCTATCTTATATGTTTCCCACACCCTGTACATACAGATTGCCCACATTAAAAATCATCCCACCTGCATCTACTGCATGTTATGAGCCTTTAAACATCCAAGATGGCGGCTTATGGAAGCCGCCATCTTATAAGGCAGCCTGCAAACAGGAAGTGACTCCTGACTGTGCTGCTCTGCATTCTGGGATTGCTGACCTTTTCCTGACCCCAGCTTTGCTCTGTCTGAGCAAAGCACAGCTATAACCACGCTCCCCTGTACCTTATCCCGCTCTCCTCTCCTCAGTAAGTGTGATGCTTCTGAGGCAAGATGGCGGCGCCCGTATCCCAGAGTCCTGAATAGAGTTGCAGCCCAGTGGGGGAAGGAATAATAAGTAACTAAAACTGTAAAATACATTCCTTCTAGATGCTGGGGAATAATTTTTTAAGGGTTTGGGCTTTTTAAATAAATCATGGTGAAGGTCCGGTTTAAATGTCACCCTACCTCTATAGTCCCTTCCCTGAGGAGCTAAACCCCACCCCCTTCTTTGGCCTGTGAATTACCCCTCCCCAATTTCTTTTACCATCTCCTTATGCTGGGGGGAGGGGAGTGTACGATTCAGGGCGTCCATCACACCCCTTCAGGCCGCCGCTAGCTGATGACGTCACAACCGACCTCCACAACAGCATATTACATGTGAGGGTGTCAGCAGACAATCTATAGAATACGATATGTTATATAGATAACACGCGGCTCACCTCCACACACAAACCCGCAGCGCCGCTCTTACCCTCATCCCGAGTGTAGCTCCCGCCTCACATCCGGGCTACGGCAAAATGGCGGCTGACACAGGACATGTTATCGCTTTTTGGTAAAGAGAAAGCGGGTAAAACGGCGCCTAGACGGGGAAATTGCCGAGCTGGTGAAAGCTAGAGAGCAACACAAATCGAATTTACAACCGAGGATTGGCATTCGGGCTACAACAAAATGGCGGCGGTAACCTGAGGTGAAGGTAGATGCTAAATCCTAGCCAGTGAAAGGACCTCTGACGACATCATGCCCATGTGACCGGACGTAGGCGGAGCCAGGCAGTCAGTCTGGAGTCGGCAAGAAGAACAGTGATTTCCCGGGCTTTTGAGTGTTTTCTTTCCGAGGCAGAGGGTGGAATACTTTCTGTACCAGGTGAGTTTTACCTTTCTTGCTAGATACTCTGCAGGGGGAACGTGTGTTGTGGCATGCTAAGCTATTGGGGGCCCAGCTGTGGCATGCTAAGCTATTGGGGGCCCAGCTGTGGCATGCTAAGCTGTTGGGGGCCCAGCTGTGGCATGCTAAGCTATTGGGGGCCCAGCTGTGGCATGCTAAGCCATTGGGGGCCCAGCTGTGGCATGCTAAGCCATTGGGGGCCCAGCTGTGGCATGCTAAGCTATTGGGGGCCCAGCTGTGGCATGCTAAGCTATTGGGGGCCCAGCTCTCGCATGCTAAGCTGTTGGGGGCCCAGCTGTGGCATGCTAAGCTGTTGGGGGCCCAGCTCTCGCATGCTAAGCCGTTGGGGGCCCAGCTGTGGCATGCTAAGCCGTTGGGGGCCCAGCTGTGGCATGCTAAGCTATTGGGGGCCCAGCTCTCGCATGCTAAGCTATTGGGGGCCCAGCTCTCGCATGCTAAGCCATTGGGGGCCCAGCTGTGGCATGCTAAGCTATTGGGGGCCCAGCTCTCGCATGCTAAGCTGTTGGGGGCCCAGCTGTGGCATGCTAAGCTGTTGGGGGCCCAGCTCTCGCATGCTAAGCCGTTGGGGGCCCAGCTGTGGCATGCTAAGCCGTTGGGGGCCCAGCTGTGGCATGCTAAGCTATTGGGGGCCCAGCTCTCGCATGCTAAGCTATTGGGGGCCCAGCTCTCGCATGCTAAGCCATTGGGGGCCCAGCTGTGGCATGCTAAGCTATTGGGGGCCCAGCTCTCGCATGCTAAGCTATTGGGGGCCCAGCTCTCGCATGCTAAGCCATTGGGGGCCCAGCTGTGGCATGCTAAGCCATTGGGGGCCCAGCTGTGGCATGCTAAGCTATTGGGGGCCCAGCTGTGGCATGCTAAGCCATTGGGGGCCCAGCTGTGGCATGCTAAGCTATTGGGGGCCCAGCTGTGGCATGCTAAGCTATTGGGGGCCCAGCTCTCGCATGCTAAGCTGTTGGGGGCCCAGCTGTGGCATGCTAAGCCATTGGGGGCCCAGCTGTGGCATGCTAAGCTATTGGGGGCCCAGCTCTCGCATGCTAAGCTGTTGGGGGCCCAGCTGTGGCATGCTAAGCTGTTGGGGGCCCAGCTCTCGCATGCTAAGCCGTTGGGGGCCCAGCTGTGGCATGCTAAGCCGTTGGGGGCCCAGCTGTGGCATGCTAAGCTATTGGGGGCCCAGCTGTGGCATGCTAAGCTGTTGGGGGCCCAGCTGTGGCATGCTAAGCTGTTGGGGGCCCAGCTGTGGCATGCTAAGCTGTTGGGGGCCCAGCTGTGGCATGCTAAGCTGTTGGGGGCCCAGCTGTGGCATGCTAAGCTGTTGGGGGCCCAGCTGTGGCATGCTAAGCTGTTGGGGGCCCAGCTCTCGCATGCTAAGCCGTTGGGGGCCCAGCTGTGGCATGCTAAGCCGTTGGGGGCCCAGCTGTGGCATGCTAAGCTATTGGGGGCCCAGCTCTCGCATGCTAAGCTATTGGGGGCCCAGCTCTCGCATGCTAAGCCATTGGGGGCCCAGCTGTGGCATGCTAAGCTATTGGGGGCCCAGCTCTCGCATGCTAAGCTGTTGGGGGCCCAGCTGTGGCATGCTAAGCTGTTGGGGGCCCAGCTCTCGCATGCTAAGCCGTTGGGGGCCCAGCTGTGGCATGCTAAGCCGTTGGGGGCCCAGCTGTGGCATGCTAAGCTATTGGGGGCCCAGCTCTCGCATGCTAAGCTATTGGGGGCCCAGCTCTCGCATGCTAAGCCATTGGGGGCCCAGCTGTGGCATGCTAAGCTATTGGGGGCCCAGCTCTCGCATGCTAAGCTATTGGGGGCCCAGCTCTCGCATGCTAAGCCATTGGGGGCCCAGCTGTGGCATGCTAAGCCATTGGGGGCCCAGCTGTGGCATGCTAAGCTATTGGGGGCCCAGCTGTGGCATGCTAAGCCATTGGGGGCCCAGCTGTGGCATGCTAAGCTATTGGGGGCCCAGCTGTGGCATGCTAAGCTATTGGGGGCCCAGCTCTCGCATGCTAAGCTGTTGGGGGCCCAGCTGTGGCATGCTAAGCCATTGGGGGCCCAGCTGTGGCATGCTAAGCTATTGGGGGCCCAGCTCTCGCATGCTAAGCTGTTGGGGGCCCAGCTGTGGCATGCTAAGCTGTTGGGGGCCCAGCTCTCGCATGCTAAGCCGTTGGGGGCCCAGCTGTGGCATGCTAAGCCGTTGGGGGCCCAGCTGTGGCATGCTAAGCTATTGGGGGCCCAGCTGTGGCATGCTAAGCTGTTGGGGGCCCAGCTGTGGCATGCTAAGCTGTTGGGGGCCCAGCTGTGGCATGCTAAGCTGTTGGGGGCCCAGCTGTGGCATGCTAAGCTGTTGGGGGCCCAGCTGTGGCATGCTAAGCTGTTGGGGGCCCAGCTGTGGCATGCTAAGCTGTTGGGGGCCCAGCTGTGGCATGCTAAGCTGTTGGGGGCCCAGCTGTGGCATGCTAAGCTGTTGGGGGCCCAGCTGTGGCATGCTAAGCTGTTGGGGGCCCAGCTGTGGCATGCTAAGCTGTTGGGGGCCCAGCTGTGGCATGCTAAGCTGTTGGGGGCCCAGCTGTGGCATGCTAAGCTGTTGGGGGCCCAGCTGTGGCATGCTAAGCTATTGGGGGCCCAGCTGTGGCATGCTAAGCTATTGGGGGCCCAGCTGTGGCATGCTAAGCTATTGGGGGCCCAGCTGTGGCATGCTAAGCTATTGGGGGCCCAGCTCTCGCATGCTAAGCCATTGGGGGCCCAGCTGTGGCATGCTAAGCTATTGGGGGCCCAGCTGTGGCATGCTAAGCTATTGGGGGCCCAGCTGTGGCATGCTAAGCTATTGGGGGCCCAGCTGTGGCATGCTAAGCTATTGGGGGCCCAGCTGTGGCATGCTAAGCTATTGGGGGCCCAGCTGTGGCATGCTAAGCTATTGGGGGCCCAGCTCTCGCATGCTAAGCCATTGGGGGCCCAGCTGTGGCATGCTAAGCTATTGGGGGCCCAGCTGTGGCATGCTAAGCTATTGGGGGCCCAGCTGTGGCATGCTAAGCTATTGGGGGCCCAGCTGTGGCATGCTAAGCTATTGGGGGCCCAGCTGTGGCATGCTAAGCCATTGGGGGCCCAGCTGTGGCATGCTAAGCTGTTGGGGGCCCAGCTGTGGCATGCTAAGCTGTTGGGGGCCCAGCTGTGGCATGCTAAGCTGTTGGGGGCCCAGCTGTGGCATGCTAAGCTATTGGGGGCCCAGCTGTGGCATGCTAAGCTGTTGGGGGCCCAGCTGTGGCATGCTAAGCTGTTGGGGGCCCAGCTGTGGCATGCTAAGCTGTTGGGGGCCCAGCTGTGGCATGCTAAGCTGTTGGGGGCCCAGCTGTGGCATGCTAAGCTATTGGGGGCCCAGCTGTGGCATGCTAAGCCATTGGGGGCCCAGCTCTCGCATGCTAAGCCGTTGGGGGGGGGGGGGGGGGCAGCTCTCGCATGCTAAGCTGTTGGGGGCCCAGCTCTCGCATGCTAAGCTGTTGGGGGCCCAGCTCTCGCATGCTAAGCCATTGGGGGCCCAGCTGTGGCATGCTAAGCCATTGGGGGCCCAGCTGTGGCATGCTAAGCTATTGGGGACCCAGCTGTGGCATGCTAAGCTGTTGGGGGCCCAGCTGTGGCATGCTAAGCTGTTGGGGGCCCAGCTGTGGCATGCTAAGCTATTGGGGGCCCAGCTGTGGCATGCTAAGCCATTGGGGGCCCAGCTCTCGCATGCTAAGCTGTTGGGGGCCCAGCTCTCGCATGCTAAGCTGTTGGGGGCCCAGCTGTGGCATGCTAAGCTATTGGGGGCCCAGCTGTGGCATGCTAAGCCATTGGGGGCCCAGCTCTCGCATGCTAAGCTGTTGGGGGGGGGGGGCAGCTCTCGCATGCTAAGCTGTTGGGGGCCCAGCTCTCGCATGCTAAGCTGTTGGGGGCCCAGCTCTCGCATGCTAAGCTGTTGGGGGCCCAGCTCTCGCATGCTAAGCTGTTGGGGGCCCAGCTGTGGCATGCTAAGCCGTTGGGGGCCCAGCTGTGGCATGCTAAGCCGTTGGGGGGGGGGGGCAGCTCTCGCATGCTAAGCCGTTGGGGGGGGCCCAGCTCTCGCATGCTAAGCCGTTGGGGGGGGCCCAGCTCTCGCATGCTAAGCCGTTGGGGGGGGGGGGCCCAGCTGTCGCATGCTAAGCCGTTGGGGGGGGGGGGGGGGCCCAGCTGTCGCATGCGAGGGGCAGAGCCGGGGGGAGGAAAGGGTGAATGCGAGGGGCAGAGCCGGGGGGAGGAAAGGGTGAATGCGAGGGGCAGAGCCGGGGGGAGGAAAGGGTGAATGCGAGGGGCAGAGCCGGGGGGAGGAAAGGGTGCATGCGAGGGGCAGAGCCGGGGGGAGGAAAGGGTGAATGCAATGACCCTGTTCACATAAACATTGTCTGTTTTGTGTCTCCTTAGCTCCCCCTCCTGATAACCCCAGCTAAGCCACTTTATTGCCCTAGTACCACCCACCCCCCAGCTGTGTGACGGAGCTAATCAAGGGCTCTCTCTCACAAGTGGCAATATAGCTGAGGGGAATGGCTGCATGTCAGCCTGGGCTGCAGTCCTGGCTTTAAGTCCGATGAATTAGGCCCGAATTGAGCCCAAAGGGATCAGGCACCAGACTCTGCTCGTCTGAAGAACTCATCCCCAACAATGCTCCTCTGGTATTTTACAGTCCTGCTTCCTCTAAAATTCCTGAACTCCCAGCATCCTCCTGCACCTGGTAAGTGTCTCTATCTCTCCATCACTGCTCTCATCCCCCTACCTGTGCTCGCATTCATTTATTTCACTGGCTAAATCTCTCTCATTTCTCCATGCACCCGCAAAACACGCTCTGCCACTTTCAAATCCCACCGTCACCTCCTCCATCCTCACAGCTAACGGCTGAGCAATTTGCCACATACTTCAAAGACAAAATCAACGTGATTCAAAGTGGCCTCACCCCCCAGAACACCTCTCTCCTACCAACATCCCCCCTGTCCCACTCATTAACTCATTTCACAGTGTTAACTGCTCGAGCCGTCTCCTCCCTGGTCTCAAAGGCTCACCTGACCACCTGCCCCCTTGATCCCATTCCATCCCACCTCATCCCTCAACTGTCTCCATCAGTCCTTCCAGCTCTAACATCTTTATTCAACCTCTCCCTCTCCACTGGTACCTTTCCCTCCGCCTATAAGCATGCTGTTATAACTGCACTCATCAAAATTTCCCTCTCTGGACCCCTCTGCCCTCCCCAGTTACCTCCCCATCTCTCTGGACCCCTCTGCCCTCCCCAGTTACCCCCCCATCTCTCTGGACCCCTCTGCCCTCCCCAGTTACCCCCCCATCTCTCTGGACCCATCTGCCCTCCCCAGTTACCCCCCCATCTCTCTGGACCCCTCTGCCCTCCCCAATTACCTCCCCATCTCTCTGGACCCCTCTGCCCTCCCCAATTACCTCCCCATCTCTCTGGACCCCTCTGCCCTCCCCAATTACCTCCCCATCTCTCTGGACCCCTTTGCCCTCCCCAGTTACCCCCCCCCCCCATCTCTCTGGACCCCTCTGCCCTTCCTAATTACTTCCCCATTTCTCTGGACCCCTCTGCCCTTCCCAGTTACCTCCCCATCTCTCTGGACCCCTCTGCCCTCCCCAGTTACCCCCCCCATCTCTCTGGACCCCTCTGCCCTTCCCAATTACCTCCCCATCTCTCTGGACCCCTTTGCCCTCCCCAGTTACCCCCCCCCCCCCCCCCATCTCTCTGGACCCCTCTGCCCTTCCCAATTACCTCCCCATTTCTCTGGACCCCTCTGCCCTCCTCGGTTACCCCTCCTCATCTCTCTGGACCCCTCTGCCTTCCTCAGTTACCCCTCCTCATCTCTCTGGACCCCTCTGTCCTCCCCAATTACCACCCCATCTCTCAGGACCCTTTTGCCCTCCCCAGTTACCGCCCAATCTCTCTGCTCCCTTTCTCATCCAAGCTTCTTGAGCAGCATCATGTCGATACAGAACTCACCAACTATCTGTCTACAAACTCCCTCCTAGATCTCCTCCAATCTGGTTTCCGCTCATGTCACTCTACCGAAACTGCACTCACCAAAGTCACCAATGATCTACTGGCAGCCAAATCCAAAGGCCACTACTCTGCTCTCATTCTTCTCGACCTATCATCTGATTTTGACACTGTCGACCATGCTCTGCTCCTCAATATTCTTTCTCCTCTTGGAATCCAAGGTCTCGCACTCTCTTGGCTCTCCTCCTATCTCTCTCACCGCACATTTAGTGTATCTTACTCAAACACCATTTCCTCTCCCCGGCCTCTGTCTGTAGGGGTACCACAAGGCTCAGTCCTAGGACCCCTACTTTTTTCAATATACACTTCTGGTCTCGGACAACTAATAACCTCGCTAGGCTTCCAATATCACTTTTATGCAGACGACACTCAGATCTACCTCTCTGGCCCAAATCTCTCTTCTCTCCTCTCTCGCCTTCCTGACTGTCTAACAGCCATCTCTTCCTTCATGACATCTCGCTCTCTTAAACTAAACATGGACAAAACAGAACTGGTCATTTTCCCACCATCTCACTCCCCTCTAACACCACTGTAAATAATCTTACAATAACTGCAACTCATCAAGCTCGATGCCTGTGCGTCATTCTGGACTCCTCTCTCTCTTTCAGACCTCACATTCACTCCCTAGCCCCGCCTTCTGCTATCTCCTGGCCACACCCCTTCCTCACATTCACTCCCTAGCCCCGCCTCCTGTCATCTCCAACTCAAATATCTCCCGCATCCGTACCCTCCTGTCACCAGTAAAATGCTAGTGCTGCTGTGTGTCTGTGCACAGACACACAGCAACACGCACGCCTCTCTCCCCTCTCTGTGAATGAGTTGCTTACCTGTTGCTTCATTTGCCGCAGCAACACATCCATCACCAGTGACCTCGTGCTACATACTTTCATTGATGGTGCAGCGGTCCTGCTCCCTAACTCCCAGATTGCTCGAACGTTGCTCCTGTCATTGGAAGGAGCGTCGGGTGGCACCACCAATGAAAGACACTGCAGCTCGAGGCTGGCTCGCTTCGGGGGGGGGGGGGTGCCATGTTTGTGACCATCCGGCTTGTGGGGGAGAGAGGGGGCACAGGTTTGGCAGCGTGGGTGTAAGGAAAACCAACACCTAGATGACGCTATCTTTCAGTGGGCCCCCCTGGGGGCCGAAGGCAGCTGCCCCACTTTTCCACCCTCTGGCGCCGGCCCTGGTCTACATGAGGGGGTTGTTATTTTTCTGGGAATACTATTGGTTTGCCGTAATGGTCTGTGGGGATGGGTTGCTGGAATGCTCTGCGTTGGGGGGGTTGGGGCATATAGAGCTGTTTTCTCAGCACTTTCAATGTAGCAGGTGAGTTTCTCTCCGTATCCCACTCAGTCACACAAGTCCTTACTATAGCATTTTTTCTCCTTCAAAGCTGGATCTCCTTCTTGGTTCCTCCTTCCATGCTGAGCTGAAGCTGTTTTAAATTTCATTTACTTTTATTTTACTTTTATTATTTTAGCGTGGGCCAACACCCAGGATTTGCCCTATCCTGGGTTTTGGTCCACTTCTGCGGGGCACCCCATTTGTGAAACCCCGATCGGGGGTGCCCCGCTGCGTGAAACCCCCAGAACGCCCGATAAAACGCACCTCAACCCGCTCCTACGGCGCAGGCGCGTCCAAGCGGCGTCCAACCACAGCGACTCGCTGCACGCTGGCGGCCGCATCTTGCGCTTCCTTCTAACAGGGAGCGTGTCAGCCATTCACATATCGTACAGAAGGCACACGCCCTGCTAGAGAGAAGCGCAATATGCGGCCTGAATTCAATCAAGGAGGGTTTTGGTCCACTTTAAGGGTCTTCCAGGACCAACAGACGTAATGTGAGCCTAGTAATGCCTGTCTTCTAAAACCCCCCTTTTTTGCCCGGACACAGAACGCAGAGGACTCTACGGCATGGAGGACGATTTGCTATGGAGAGCCAGCAACAAAGGGGCTGATTCAGCGCTGAGTAAGTTTCTCACACTTGGGGTCTTTGCTAATTCATCAGCACACCCTACTAATTTTTTTTATTTTTTTTTTTCCCTGTGCAAGACTTCTGCTGCAGCTTTTTACCTTTGTCGCTGGTGAAGGACAAAAGCAGCACGGATTTAAAGTGGACCAACACCCATGATTTTGACTATCCTTGGTTTTGGTCCTCTTCGGTGGGACACCCCGATCGCCCTGCTATGGGAAACCCCCCAAAACTCACCTGTCCCCGCTCCCATGTGACCGCGCCGTCCAATCCCTGCCGACGGACAAGCGAGAGGCAGCGACGGACAAGAGAGCGCGCCCTCCACCTGCGCGTCCCTCTTACAGGGAGCGCACCTGCGCCGGCCATTCACAAACGGTCGGCGCGGGTGCGCGTCCTGCTAGAGGGATGCGTGGGAGGCGGCGCTGGTCGCTGCTTGATCGAGGATTAGGTAGGGATTTAGGGGCTTTCTGGGGGGTTTCACACAGCGGGGCACCCCAGATCGAATAGATTCCCGGGCTCATCAGCATCTGGTGTGGGTCCACTGTGTAAGGTTCTGTGGGGGCGTAAATTTGACACTCTTGTATATGTTTTTTTTTTTTTTTTTTTTTTTTGCCAATGTAAAGCAATGGGCCTAAGGTACAATACCAAACACAACCAGAATAGGAAAATGTTGATGTTTTACAATGAAGGGAATACATAAGTTATTATTTTGGCCTGTCCTAAGCATGGTTCACCAGTTGGCAAGTCCACAAATCATTTGAGATAGAGATAGATAGATATATATCTATCTATCTGTCTCGGTCTATATCGATCTATGTCTCTATATCGATCTATGTCTCTATATTTATCTATCTATGTCTCTATATTTATCTATGTCTCTATATTTATCTATGTCTCTATATTTATCTATGTCTCTATATTTATCTATCTATGTCTCTATATTTATCTATCTATGTCTCTATATTTATCTATCTATCTATCTATCTATCTATCTATCTATCTATCTATCTCTCTATATCTCTGTAAAAAGAAATGTGGTAATTCAATATGTCTGAATATCTACCTTGTTTTATTATGCATTTAGATATGGACATGGAGTCAAAAAAAGCAGAAGGTGAAATAGAATATTTAATTGATCATGGAATTGAAGACAATGAAAAGGTTAGAATTAATTCCATAATAAATACTTTTATTAGTATAAAACATTACTTTCCATTTATTAATTTCCAAAATGGGCAACTGTCTTGGCTTTTGAAGTTTAAAGACCATTTTCACGAAATGGCCTTGATGTTAGAGGTCTATAGTCATCCTGGCCCTACCCAGGTGCATCCACAGATGATCCATTCACTCCTCAGTCAGGACAGCTAATACATGGTCCTAAACCGCTTATATTCTAAGTGTCACACACCCAGTTTCAAACATTAAAGTGGACCAACACCCAGGGGGGATCGGCCCGGGAATCTATAAGATTCCCGGACCGATCAGATCCCTCCCAGCGGAGCATCCGAAATCGGGAAGTCCCGCGGGGAGGAACCCCCCAGGAGGCCCACAAACGTTACCTTACCGGCGATCCAGCGGCGCATGCGCGAGACGCGCCCGCGTCTCTCGCTTCCCTCTAGCAGGGCGCGCTCCTGCGCCGGCCATTTTGTGAATGGCCGGCGCAGGCGCGCTCCCTGTTAGAGGGAAGCGAGAGACGCAGCCAATGACAGCGTTTAGAGCCGCTCTGGTATGCGCGTCTAAGCGGCTTTGGACACGCATACCAGAGCGGCTCTGAGCACGGTCATTGGCCGGACGAGGTCACGTGGGAGCGGGGAGAGGTGAGTTTTTGCGGCGATCGGGGGGGGTTTCACACAGCGGGGCACCTCCGATCGGGGTGCCCCACCTTAGTGGACCAACACCCAGGATAGTCAAAATCCTGGGTGTTGGTCCACTTTGAATAGTTACACTTGGGTATACTCACCTCTAGGTGGCAACGTGCAGAGAAGTCTTGAAAAACAAGCCCCTCCCGGTCTATACATACCTGGTACCTCCCATCTATTCCCCAGTGTTCTTCTCTGCAAGATGGCGACAAGACAGAAAGAAGTCTCCTTTTTTATTATTAGCCCCTTGTTGATTGGTAGCCTCCCAGCTTAGGCTGTCTGTCGGGCAAAGTGTAGACGGCACTTAGGGTGCCTAGGAGATTAGCTCCTCCGCTCGACCCCATATTATGGGGCAATGCGGTTATCCGGTTGGTGATCTGGATTTGCGATGCCCCTGCCCTCATGTCCCGGCTAGGCTTCCCCCTCTCTGCTTGGTCCCTTCTCCCTGCGCTGCTAGACTGTCCCCGGGGTGATGCCCGGGCGGGGCCGGGCGGCGTGTGTAGTGCCGCCGGGCCACCTGCCTGTCTGTGCGGGCGCCGTCTCCCTTGGCGCCCGCTCCCGTGTCATGCTCGTTGGCGGCGTAGAGGGGCGGGGCCGCGTGCCTGGATTGGAGGGAGGGGCGGGGCCGCAGCCTCTGCCGCGATTTTGCTGGCCCCGCCCTTCTTCTCCCTGCTCCGCTCTTCGTTGCTGGCCGCCATTCTGACTTACAATAAGGTAGGCTGGTTCTCTTACCTTTTTAAGGTGGTTCTTGGCCGGGGGGCATTTACAGTTTTTAGATCAGTAGCCCCTTGCGCGGGGGTTTGTGTCAGGGTGCCATCAGGGTGTGCCAGTGTTTTTGCTGGATAACTTGTGGGGCATCCCTAGCCTTGTATATGTTATTAATTGTGAATGCCCTTGTATACTGATCCATGTGGGTTTGTGCTGACCCTTTTGGTGTTATTGTGTTGTATTTACATGTGTATTCATGGGATCTCTTTTGTCCTGGAATGCCTATTTTTTTTTTTCCTTTTTTTCAGATCCTGGGATCCCACGCTGCAGAGCTCTCCCGGTCTTAGATACCTGGCTAGTTGGGGTTGTCCTTTATATTTTCACTTCTTATTGTACATTCTCCCCCTTCAGGGCCATATATATAAAAAAAATAATTAAGGGTCATCCCGGGTCGCTTTTTGGCGTAAATCCCTGGTTTATTGCGTTTTACCATAAATTCACCATATGGAGGCTACCAAAGATACCGGAAACGGCCCTTAGGGGCAGTCCAGGTTGTGCGGGGGCTGTGGGACTCTGCTCCCAGGGGATGATGTTATATGCATTCCATTTGCACAGCGGAACATTGAGCGCCAGTCCGGCACCCCGGTGCCCGGTCCTTCATCGGCCGTACCATCTCCTTCCCCTCCACGCCTGCTCTGGACCCCGTGTGACGTTGTCATGGGTGGGGATTCCCAATCCGAGGTTTGCGCCAGGTTGGCTAGCCTCGAGAAGATGTTTTCCGCTGTGGTTGCTCAGAGGGCTCCGGCTAAGCGGAAACACTTGTCTCCGCCTCCGCTGGACTCAGATGATAAGGTTGTTGAGGCATTGGATTGGTCAGATCGTCCCCTAGAAGAGGGTGAGCTTATTGAGGAATTAGACGATCCTGAGGTCCAGCAGTTGTTTGGTGCTGAGGGTGACCAGGCCGTGGGTTCGGTTTCCGACACGCCTTCCATTCTGGCCCAAGTGTTTGAGGTTTTGGATTTGGATCCTCCTGAAGCGGCTCCTCTGCCAAAGGGTGAGCTTTTTGGGGTGATCAAGCCGCGCTATTTCGAGAATGTTGTCCTTAAGGAATGGGAGCAACCTACGCGTCTCTTTGGGGTGTTGCCTAGCTAGGATAGAAAGTATCCTTTTCCGGCGGACTTGGTGAAGTGTTGGTCTGTCCCTCCCGAGGTTGATGCTCCGGTTTTGGGACTATCTAATATGGCTGTTTTGCATTCTCCTGACACGACTGCTCTTGGATTGCGAGGATCGCCGGATTGATCAGCTGGCCCGCCATGGTTTTGTCTGTGCGAGTTCGGTTTTAAGACCTGTTTGTGCTTCGGCACTTTTATTGTTGGTGGTTAGGTCTATTGTCAGGGATTTATGTGTGGATCTTGATCCTACTTGTGATGAATTTCTTGCCCTCAAGCGTTGCGAATCTTTCATTTCGTTTATCCTTGCCGCTCAGGATGATGCCATGTTGATGTGTGGCAGGGCTACGGCTCTGTTGGTTGCTATCTGCCGTTCAGTGTGGTTGCGGCAATGGACTGCTGATTTCAATTCCAAGAGATCGCTCACGGCTCTTCCCATTTTTGGGTTTGAGACTGTTCGCTGAGAAGTTAGATTCAGTTGCCAGGGGAGGTAAGTTACCTCAGCGCAAGAAATTTCGTCGTTCCTTTCGGGGGGCGGCCTCTTTCACTCCTTCTTTTCGAGGAGCCAGAGCCGGCAGGGGTGCGGGCTTTTCGGCTTCCAGGGGTGCCAGCTGGAACAGGGGTAGAGGCCGTGGCCATCCCGTTTACACCTGGGGCGCCAAACCCAAGCCAGCTGCCAAGTCCACTCAGCAATGAGGGGGCGCCCTCACCCTTACGGGTGGGGGGACGGTTGCGACTCTTCTCCCGGGTATGGGACCAGGAGGTCTCTGACAGGTGGATCCGGGAGGTAGTGTCGGCCGGTTACAAGATGCAGTTCGAGTCCCGCCCTCCTCCAAGATTTTTCAGGTCTCGGGTTCCTTCAGATCCCTTGGCCGCGCAAGGGCTCCTGGCGGCGGTGAGGAATCTTCTGGAAACGCCAGTCATCTGCCCAGTCCCTCCTTCGGAGGTGGGGCACGGGTATTATTCCAATCTTTTCACAGTGCCCAAGTTCGGTTCGTCCCATTCTGGATCTGAAGTTTCTCAACCTGTTTATTCGTCCCCGGAAGTTTCGTATGGAAACTCTGCGGTCTGCAGTCAACTCGCTTCGGCAGGGGGACTTTATGACGTCCATAGACATCAAGGATGCATACCTTCACATTCCGATCTTTCCGGCTCACCAGAGGTTTCTTCGCTTTGTGGTGGAGGATCGGCATTTTCAGTTTGTGGCTCTTCCGTTCGGACTTACCTCGGCTCCAAGGGTATTCACCAAGGTGTTGGCGGGCGTGATGGCCATTCTCAGAGCTCAGGGAATTCGCATTGTGCCTTATTTGGACGATCTTCTCATCATGGCTCCTTCCTTCGGTCAAGCGAAAGTGGACACCAGCACGGTGGTATCCACTCTGGAGACGTTCGGATGGGTGATCAACTACCCCAAGTCTTCTCTTGTTCCGGCCAGGGTGGTGCCTTTTCTGGGGATGTCCTTGGACTCTTACCAGCACAGAGTTTTTCTCCCTCAGGCCAAGGTTCTTTTGATTCAGGAATTGGCGCAGCTTCTTCTTTCGAGGCAGTTCCCTTTGCTCAGTTTCACACGCGGACGTTTCAGCTTCATCTGTTGGCGTCTTGGGACCGGCGACCGAGGTCGCTGGATCGGACCTTCTGGATGTCCCCCCCCCCCCCCCCCCCCGCCCCCCCCCCCGGGTTCGTCAGTCTCTACAGTGGTGGATGGTCTCGGACAATCTCTTGAGGGGCAGGTCATTTCTGACCCCTCTTTGGGAAACTGTCAGCACGGACCCCAGTTTGTCAGGATGGGGAGGTTTTCTGGAAGGATCTTCGGTTCCGGGGGCGGTGGGGTCCTCAGGAGGCCCACTTGCCCATCAACGTTCTGGAGTTGAGAGCCATCTGGTTGGTTCTGTCTCACTTGACGCAGCATTTACAGGGCTTGCCGGTTCAGGTTCGCTCGGACAATTGGACGGCGCTTGCTTACATCAATCACCAAGGAGGGACTCGCAGTCTGGGTGCCCTCAGAGAGGTGTCTCTGAAAATAGTTTGGGCGGAGACTCATGTCCCTTGCATCTCCGCAGTGTACATTCCAGGAGTGGAAAACACCGAGGCGGACTTTCTGAGCAAGTGCTCTTCCCGCCGGGTGGAATGGTCTCTCCACCCCCAGGTTTTTCGGTCGCTTTGTCTCCGGTGGGGGACGCCGGAGGTGGATCTGTTTGCCTCTCGTCACAATCACAAGCTTCCGACATTTGTGTCACTTTCTCAGGATCCTCTTGCTCTTTCTCAGGATCCTCTTGCTCTGGCGGCGGATGCCATGGCCCTGAGCTGGGGGGACCTGGGCTTTCTTTATCTGTTTCCTCCGATTCCCATGCTAGGCAGGGTGTTGCGAAAGTTGGTCCTGGAAGGGGTTCCCGCCATTCTCGTGGCTCCAAGTTGGCCAAGGCGGGTGTTTCGCAGACATCGTTCGTCTGGCAGTGGATCAGTTCGATCTGCCTCTTCGGCCGGATCTTCTCACACAGGGTCAACTACTTTACCCCAATTTACCAATGCTGGCTTTGACGGCTTGGCTGCTGAAACCTCCATCTTAAAGGAGGCAAGTCTTTCGGATTTGGTTATTCAGACTCTTATTAGTGCTAGGAAGAGGTCCTCTTCTTCCATCTACTATAGGGCTTGGAGGTCTTATATTGAGTGGTGTGAGGCTAGATCTTTGCCCTGTCGGGTCTTCTCTGTTTCTAGGATTTTGGATTTTCTTCAATCTGGGCTGGACTCTGGTCTTCAGCTGAGTACTTTGAAGGGGCAGGTTTCTGCCTTGTCTATCTTTTTTCAAAGGTCACTTGCACTCCATCCTTTGGTCAAGACTTTTTCCCAGGGGGTTTCGCATCTGCGGCCTCCTAGGAAGCCTTTGCTCCCTGTTTGGAATTTGAATTTGGTTCTTTCTGCTCTTCAGGCACCCCCCTTTGAGCCATTGCAGGACATTGCTCTTTCTACTCTGACTCAGAAGGTTGCCTTTTTGGTGGCCATCACTTCGGTTCGGCGTGTTTCGGAGTTGGCAGCCTTGTCTATTCAGGCTCCTTATTTTGAGAAACATCAGGACAAAGTGGTTTTTCGCTTCAAACCAGACTTTCTTCCTAAAGTGGTCCCCGGCTTTTCATCTTAACCAGGACATTGTTCTTCCTTCCTTGTGTCCTAAGCCTAGGAATGACAAGGAGAGCGCTTTGCATTGTTTGGATGTGGTACGTTGTTAAGTGCTATTTGCGTACTACATCTCCTTTTCGTACGACTGATGCTTTTTTCGTGGTGCCTTGTGGGCCTAGGAAGGGCTTGGCTCCGGCTAAGTCTTCCATTAGCAAGTGGATTCGTCAGGCGGTTGTTGGGGCCTACTCTGCCAAAGGGAAAGCTCCCCCTTTTCGTATTACTGCTCACTCTACTCGTGCGGTTGGAGCGTCTTGGGCTTTTCAGCACCAGGCTTCTGTTGAGCAAGTTTTAAGGCCGCTACTTGGTCTTCTGTTCACACTTTTTCCAAGTTTTACAAGGTTGATGTGCGGGCTTCAGCTGATGCTGTGTTTGGCCGCAAGGTTCTGCAGGCTGCAGTGGAAATGAGTTTCTGCTTTATTGCCTTGTTGGATACCCGCCCTTTCTGGACACTGCTTTTGGATGTCCCAAGTGTAACTATTTAATGTTTAAAGCGGGGTGTGTGACATACTTAGAATAATACCATTTTGTGAATAGTCACCTGTAAAATGGGTATTATAAGTATGTCACACACCCCGCTTCACCCGCCCTTTTTGGTATCCTGGTTCTTTATATGGTGAAGCTTTGTTTACGGTTGAGGGTTACCAATGTTTTTTTCCTGGTACCTTGTCTTTACTGCTGTTTGAATACTGGGGAATAAGTGGGAGGTCCCAGGTATGTGTAGACCAGGAGGGGCTCGTTTTTCAGGACTTCTATGCAAGATCGCCACCTAGAGGTGTGTATACCCAAGTGTAACTATTTAATGTTTGAAGCGGGGTGTGTGACATACTTAGAATACCCATTTTACAGGTGAGTATTCCCAAAATGGTATTTTTCATTAAACATCCTCATAGAGCATGCCCTTATGGTCAGTTTAGACCTACAAGATGCTTACCTGCATATTCCATTTCTGGCGCTACACCGTGAGTTTTTTTGAGGTTGCAGTTTAAACAGACCAAGGTCTTTATCATTACCAGTACAGGTCCTTACCATTTGCCTATCAGCCCTGCAGATCTTTGCAAAGATATTAGCGAAACCAAGGACATACCTCAGACAGGAAGGCATTACAATTATTCCATACCTGGACATTCTGTCAGCTACTAGCAGATAAAGAATTTAGAAAAAATCCTAGTGTAGTACCCAGTCATTATTGCAGGGTACGATTATTCCTCGGTTACGTTCTAGATAGTATACTTCAAACCATTCTGTTTCTGCAGGAAAAGGTATGGATGATCATACCAAAGACCCAAAAATTGGTCAATTTTTGTTAGGTTCATAATTTGTCGTAGAGAAACTGAGTCTCATGACTTCTGCAATACCAGCAGTCCCATGGGTTCAACTCCATATGAGAACCCTGCTGAGATTCTACTATCTCATTGGGACAGGTGCCCAGACTCGCTGGACCAAGAAGTCCAAATAGAGGATGTCCTAGAAAGCCTCCATTGGTGGACACATCCAGTGATACTAAAAAGAGGAAGACAGTGGAAGCCAAGGAATCCCGTAGTTATTGTGACAGACACCAGCTCCTGGGGTTGAGAAGCCCACCTACACAGTCAAAAAAATGCCTCAAAGTTTGTGCTGAGCAGATTGCTCCAGTCCTCACCGAAATCTTTAGGTATTCGCTTGAGGATGGAATAGTCCCTGACTGTTTGAAGAGCTCACTAATTATCCCAGTCCCAAAATCTTCATCTGCTTCGGACTTGAATGACTTCATACCAATTGCTCTAACACCGGTGGTCATGAAGATATTCGAACGACTGGTTATGTCATTCCTCAAGGAGGCCACAGGTTCTTTTTGGGATCCACTACAGTTCGCATACAGAGTGAACAGATTAGCTGAGGATGCGGTCAATTTGGCGATCAAGTACACATTGGATCACGTTGATCGCCCCAAGTCTTATGCTAGACTGTTATTCGTGGACTTCTCCTCAGCATTCAACACCATTGATCCAAAAATTTTTCATGAGAAGTTGCTCTCCCTGGGCATTCCACTAAACTTATCAAGCTGGATTTTTAGTTTTCTGACAGGCAGGTCCCAGAGGGTCAGACTGTGGGACCCTTTGTTTCCACATCCAGGATCACAAGCACTGGTGCACCACAAGGGTGTGTCCTGTCTCCCCTACTCTTCTCACTTTACACCAATGACTTCATCTCCTCAGATCTATCGGTCAAGATCATTAAATACGCGGACGACACCACCATAGTAGGCCTCATCAGTAACAATGATGAGTCCAGCTATAGGACCCAAGTAGAAACCCTTGACTCCTGGAGCAAAGCTAACAATCTCATACTGAATACTCATAAAACGCTTGAACTTATAATTGACTTTAGACGATCTCACCAATCACACCATCCCATTTTGATTGGTGAGGAGTCTGTCAAGATTGTATCCAGTGCTAAATTTCTAGGTACTCAAATCACACAGGACCTGAAGTGGAGCAAGCAAGCGTCTGCAATCTTAAAGAAGGCCCAGCAGCGGTTATTCCTCCTCAGACAATTGACAAAATACGGTTTATCCAAAAAGATCTTGAAGGCATTCTACAACGGTGCCATCGGATCAATCCTGACCAGTTCATGTACAGTCTGGTACGGAGGGGCCTCAGCCAAAGATAAGCAGAGGCTGAAGAGAATAACCAGGATTGCTGAGAGATTAATTGGATCCCCCCTACCTTCTCTGGATGAGCAATACATAAGCAGAATCTACTCAAGGGCAAAGAAGATATCTGGAGACGTGACGCACCCAGGTCATTCCTTCTTCAGGCTCCTACCATCTGGCCGCAGATTCATGGCTCACTCTACCAAAACTTCCAGACACAAAAACACTTTTTTTCCTCTGGCCGTTATAGCTCTGAACAATCCTAGTATGTGAAAGGCACTTAACCACATTCTGCTCTACGTTACTGACAAATTATGTTAGTCACTATAGATTACCTGAACTGTATCGTTATTCTTTTTATACTCTGTCATGTATGTAATTGTTATAGCTCTCATGGTGTATCTCCTTGCCAAAAAAGCATTCCTTGTTTGTACCCTGTACTTACTTGGCGGTTCAATAAAGTATTGAAGTATTGAAAATGTCCAGCGAAAGTGGCCAACATGTGATCTTATGGTACTTTTCAAAATGCAAAATGCAAAATGTTTTACTCACTGAGGGAGGACAGTGTTTTAGCAGTGGATGCCCTGGTTCATCCCTTGAATTTTTGCCTAGCTTATGCCTTTCCTCTTTTCAGAATTCTGGCAAAGGTAATCCAAGAAATGGAGGTAAACTTATCTTCATAGCTCGATTTTGGCCAAGAAGGTCCTGGTTCCCTGGACTGAAAAGGATGATTAATGGGCCATGGCATCTACCAAATATTCAGATTTTTCTGCATCAGAGACCTATTCTACATCCAGTGGCAGCAAAGCTTCAATTAACAGCATGGGTATTGAAGGGACCATCTTAGAGAAGAAAGGCTGTTCGGTCAGAGTGATTTAAACTTTCTTGGACAGTTGTAAATTGATCTCTAGATGCATCTATGCAAAGGTTTGGAAATGTTTTTCTTTGTTTTGTGAAGCTAACAAACTGAAAGAAGATAAACCCCCAGTCCTCAAATTCCTGCAAGGGTTTGAGAAGGGGCTAGCAGTATGTAGGCTAAATACCCAGACTTCAACAATATCAGTTTTTCTAGACTGACAGTTGAGACGGCATCAACTATTCAATATGCATCCCTATAATGAATTGCATTTTAATGTCTGAGCTTTACTGACATTGACCAGTGGGTTTCACTAAAGTGGCACAGCCTGCTGGAGAACACTCAAGGCTGTTGTGGATCCACATCGGCACCCTGCAATCCTATTTGAAGGTTACCAATAGATAGTGGGAGTCTGCTTACATGCAATGGACGCCATTACCCACGTCATGTAAGGGATTAAACATATCCGATCAGCACTCCTGCCGGCCCATTCTGTTCGAACAGGAGCTTGGCTCTCATGCAATTTAGGGACCCCCGCTTTTTGCTGCAAGGATTTCCACCTGTAGTATTAGGCTTTTGTGTATATAAAGTATTTGTTCAACAAAAATGTGCTTGTTTCAGGTATATGCTGAAGTACTGTCAAAAAGGTATACAAATGTTTCATGTTGAATGTTTTAAACTTATGTAATGAAAATGTTACGGTGCTATAGGGTAAACATTACATAGCTATTTAAAATGGTGGCCCTATTGTGTCAATAATATCCCTTTTCTTGTTTACATTTATTTAATATATTTGTATTTTTAGCACAATGAAGGTTTGGTTAATAAAAAAATACTCAAACACTTTAAAACACATGATGAGCTGATGGCTGCAATAAATGACTATGAAGAAAATACAAAGTCAAACTTTGTTTGTTTTAAGCACACCAAGAACTTTGGCAAGCAAGGTATGAATAACTTTATATCACTAAACAGTTTTTCAAATACAATTTGATAGTTCTATGGTGTGGTTGTTTGCTAAGGAAGGCAAATAAGGAATAGCAACTTTCATATAACACTTACATTTTCAGTAACTAAGAAAATTTTGTTTTTTTTCATTTGTATTATGTATGTGGTTGTTCTGCCCCATTGTTCACCTACTTTGGATGAAGCGGTAGGTTGGGTATGCATGCTGCTTCTCCATCCAACTCTATATCTTATGGAGATGGACAAACATGGCTCCATATTTCCCATAGTTATATGTACCAGAAGTGCACATTCTAGACTGGCGGCTCCATTTAAATGTGATAAAGTACCATATCCTTCTGATTAGATGCTCCCCCCTTATCCCATATCCAGTGTACAGACATACTTGTCAAATCGTTTCAAATACACTATTAATTTCTATGCGAATTATATTAATCTCTGTATAGGATATATATTGTATATGTATATATATATATATATATATATATATATATATATATATATATATATATATATATATATAATTTGTTTATTTTGTGTTTCTTCAAGTAGATTTTTTGCCTAATTCAAAATTAAGGATACATTGGAGGAGTCTGTTTGAAATAGATGATCCCGACAGTGAATTTTACAGTGTTCCTTATGTCATAGTTGGCAAAAGAGTTCTTAACTGTCATTTAGGAAGAGATTGGTCTATTTCCAAGACCCATAAACGTGAAAAAGGCATTTTGAGAGGACAGGTAAAAGTTTTTATAGTTGATTTATGAAAACTGCTAACATTTTTAACTACTAAACTGCATTTGTATATGACTACAATGCTTTTATGCAGGTACTTTGGCCTCGATTAAATAAAGGTAGAAAAAAATTCTCATGGTAGTAAATTCAATACATGAGAAAAAAGCCTGAGAATTTCACTGTTGCTGAATCACCAGAAAAAAAATACAATGAAAGTCAATGGTACTTTTTACTACTAAGGAAAATTAGAGAACTTTTTACACTATAGTTAAAAGTGCCAATGACTTTCATTGTTTGTTTTTTATTCTGGTGATTCAGCAACAGTGAAATTCTCAGGGTTTTTTCTCATGAATTGAATCTTTTACTACCATGAGAATTTTTTTCTAGCCTTATTCGATCGAGGCCTTTGTGTTCTCTTTTTAGATCTGTGTATATACTACTGTACAATTCTGTCTTAGGATGCTATCAGCGGTGTAACCAGAATTCTTAGGGCCTTACAGCAAAGTGAGATGAGTCACCACCACCTAATGACAATAAACTAAAACGGCAGCATATGTAGCAATAACTTAAAGCGTACATTATAGTGCCATATGTCAGTTAACCCATATAGTACTGCTGGAGAAGCTCTTTGTTCTCTTTTGTGGGGAACAATGTTCTTTAACCTGATTCCTGCCCCTCAACCTCTGGACAAAATACTCGCTATAGTTTAGTGATGGCCAACCTGCAGCTCTCCCGCTGTTGCAAAACTATAAGTCACAGCACAACTCCATTGCCTACAGCGGGGCATGGTGGGAGTAATCATTTTGCAACAGCTGGCGAGCTGTTGACCATCCCTGCTATAGTTGCAGACGTGTTTGATATGACGTGCACATATGTAAGCTACTCTGTAATGCAACAGGTTCGATTTAGTTGAGCAAGTATGTGGGCCAAAATAACTTACATTTCTATTGCTGCAGCTAAAATCACATGATACACATGGCAAATGTTGCCAAAGGTAACATTGAATGAATCTATAATCTTTATTTTGCTATATTATTTTTTTATGTGTTGGTATGTAGCTCAGGCCTAGTGCTTATCTAATTGTTATATAAAATTGATTATCTCTTTAAAAAGTACAATTTGAGTCCGCTGTCTAGATCTTAGTATTATTTTACGTTTTAAGGCAGAGGATCATTCCTTCATTAAACAAAGAAGCATAATACAGAATACCAAAAAAATGGATTGTCCAGCAAAGATATTTATATATCATACAATAAACTTTCAAGACTATAGGGTAAGGCAATGATAGTAATGCATATGTTATGTAAATTGCTTGATCTCACCCTTCCCCGGTCCTCTGACACATGCGCAGCCTCTCATCCCATCAGTACACTGGTGGCTGCATCACCCGCTACTGTTTAACATGGATCGTGCCCCCGCACACCCTTCACAAACGCATGCCGCAGGCACACCCCCTGCTTACGGGATTCGGGCACTGTTTCGCATGCGCCATTCGACCATGAGAGAAGATTATTTTCCGAGCAACCTTTGGGGTTTTACACAGCGGGGCATTCCAAATCCAAAGTCTTTGTGTTTGTCTTTGTGTTCTTGTTCCTCTTCGTGGTCTTCTTTATCGTGTTAGTCTTCCTGTTCTTTTTCGCGTTCCTCTTTGTCTTCGTGTATGTCTTTGTGTTCTTCGTGTTTGTCTGTCTGTGTTCTTTTTCGTGTTAGTCTTCGTGTTCTTCTTTGTCTTCGTGTTCTTTGTGGTGTTCTTTTTCATGTTCGTCTTTGTGGTGTTCTTTCTCATGTTTGTCTTTGTGTTCTTCTTTTTCGTGTTCGCCTTCGCGTTCTTCTTTTTCGTGTTTGTGTTCGTCTTCTTCTTCTTTTTCATGTTCGTCTTTGTGTTCTTTTTCGTGTCCGTCTTTGTGTTCTTCGTGTCCGTATTTGTGGTCTTCGTGTTGGTCGTGTTCTTCTTTGTCTTCGTGTTAGTCTTCATGTTCTTCTTTGTCTTCGTGTTAGTCTTCATGTTCTTCTTTGTCTTCGTGTTAGTCTTCATGTTCTTCTTTGTCTTCGTGTTAGTCTTCATGTTCGTTTTTTTTTTCGTGTTAGTCTTCATGTTCGTTTTTTTTTTCGTGTTCTTCTTTGTCTTCGTGTTCTTCTTTTTTCCTCTTCTTCTTTGTCTTCTTTGTCGTCTTTCCTGTTCGTCGTCGTCTTCGTCTTTCCTGTCCGTCTTCTTCTTTGTCTTTCCTGTCCGTCTTCTTCTTTGTCTTTCCTGTCCGTCTTCTCCTTCTTTCCTGTCCTTCTTCTTCTTCTCTGTTCTTCTTCTTCTTTCCTGTCCTCCTTCTTTCCTGTCCTTCTTCTTCTTTCTTCTTCTTCTTTCTGAGTAGTGTTAGACACTACCGTTTTGGACTTGCTAACTTTAGAGGATCAGTCCTTTTGTCAGGACTGTGCTTCAGGCAGCCTTTCCCACAGAGTAGGTAGTTCTCTCTTATTCTCTTGAGTATGCTGCCCTGAGGATGTTTTTAGGAAATTTTAGTTTCCTGGGAACTTTTCTAAACCTCCGAATGGGCAGCATAAATGTTTCACTCCCTCAGCCTATCAGATGCATTTTCAAGCTTAATTATCAGTAGTGTTATGTTCTGTATTTGTGTTTTGCCGATCTCTATAGCATCTGGAGGCATGGAGGAGGAGCCAAAGCGTTATTCATTTCTGGTGGTCATGTGTTCTTACCAAGGGGCAAAGCCATAAGGTCTCGAGTATGCTGCCTATTTGGATGTTTAGAAAAGAAGTTACCAGGTAACTAGAGTTTTTTTGTTTTTGTTTTTTAAGCTTTCTCCAAACACTGAAAAAAGGCGAAAGATGGCTTCTAAAAAAATAAAGAGTTCAATGGATAACAGATGTGAGGGACTTAACCTTATTCACACGTATACAGTCCTATTACCAGATACATCTGATCATCAAAATCATGCAACAAGTGGAGAGGTAAAGTATGCTCGCTATAAATGTAACATTCTAAATGCACATTGTGTGTCTATATAATATACAGTAAGATAACCCCCCCCCCCCCCCCCCCCCCCCCGGGCCCACAGAACAGGACATGGCAGAATTCCCAAAAATCGCCCTTATAACGGGTAGTGTGACAGATTTTTCCTCCATCTCCGAAAACAGCATGTGGAATCATCCTTCCCCCCAAATAACAAGGAGTTTGCAAAATACTCCCATAACAGGGTAGTGTGTGGCATTTACCCCTCCCTATCCACAAAAAAGCAGCAGACTTGACCCCCTCTCCATACTGTAGAGCGCACTATAGAAACCACCATAACAGTAGTGTGGCAGATCCCCCACCACCAGCCCAATGCCGCTGAATCAAGTTAAAAGAAAAATCATAGCTGCATCGCGATCCAGAAGCCACCACTCCCCACTCACGGCGCATACAGATTCATCAATGACAGTGCTGCACTCCAATGGCATTGTTGCATTGGCGCACGCTGGCTGTGGAGTGTGGTGGCTTATTCGGAATCATGGGACAGGTATGACGTTTTTTTTTTCTTAAACTAAACGGCTACGGTCTGGGTTTGGAGGGTTGGTTTGCAGCCCTCACCTTTTTTCTATAAGATGTATGGGCATTTTCACCCCACTTTTGCTGGAATGTAAGAGCGTCTTGTAGGGCGAGGAAATACTATTCTTCTGATTGTATATTCTGATTTTGTTATTAGATTCCTAACATCAGAGAAAAGGTTGATCAAAGAGTTCGTCTAAAAGTTATTGCTTTGTACAGAGCTGGATTACGGACCGTTCCCGACATTAAGAGACAACTAAATGCATTTATATCCAAAGAGTTGTTTTATGATAGTGATATGCCTGAAATATCACGCCGAAGGTATTATCCCACAAGCAAAGATGTTGCCAATATAATTGGAAAAATAAAACAAGAGGGAAGAAATTCACTGCTGGACCAAGAGAATATTGTAAAGTTGATACATCAGTGGGAAAAGGATTTTCCAGAAGACAAATTTTTTTTCCGTGCAAAAACCGGTATTGATGAACAGCCTGATAGTCAAACTTTTTTATTTTGTTACCAAGCTCACTGGCAGATGAGACTATTACTTTTATATGGCAACGTAGTTCTCCTAGATGCAACCTACCGTACGACTCGATATGCACTTCCACTTTACTTCCTGTGCGTGAGAGGTAATGTGTGCTACTTAGTGGTAGGTGCATTTGTTACACAAGATGAAACATCAGAAGCAATAGAGGAAGCATTGCTAATATTCCAGACCTGGAACCCAAATTGGAAGCCAGACAGCTTTATGGTTGACTTTTGCTTAGAAGAGATCAAGGCCTTGTCAAAAATATTTCCAAGTAAGTAAAAAAAATCGTAATGCTTGAATTGTCTATACAATAGCTACAATGCAACACTAATCACATTCTATTCTGTATATCCATGGGTGAAGTAATATGTGTAAAGCAATGAAATGTAATACTGTAATTGACGGTTTTAATGTTTTTTTTTTTTTTTTTTCTATTATCACTTTACAAATATATATAAATCATTATTAAAAAAGGCAAAGAAGATGCTAAAGATGGAAATATAACATTTGCAACTCAAGGTTTGGACTAAAAGACACAAGACTAAGTTTCTGTATTCTTTCACTACATCAGTGTAAATGTATACCTCCCAACTTTAGAACAGGTAGAGGAACTGTGTGCTCAAAAGTGTGTCACTGCAAAGACATAACTAAACGCCTTATCCCACCCAGTCCTCTAAAAGCCCCTACATAGTATTTACCCCCCGCCCCCCTTATGCCACCTCAGTCAGTAGCCTAGCCAGCATTTTGCCTCCTTCACAGTAGTGTAACCCAGATATGTGCCCTTCACATTAGCCATGCCCAAATATGTTCCCCGTCACAGTAGTTATGCCAGATATCTGACCCTCAAGGCAAATATGGGCCCCCCATGCCAAATTCTTGACCCTTCCCTAAAGCCAGCGGTATAACTTGACCAGCATAAACTTTCTATAATACTCAGGATCCTGGGCCAGGTAGTGACTGCTACCGCTGCACCCCTTAGAGCCAAGCACCTGCCCTCAGTTATATGCGTGCCCCTTCATAGAAAGATAAAAAAATAACTCCACCTACTTGCCTTCAGCAGTAGGATGCACATCAGCTACTCTGGTCTGTGGAGGAGGAGCAGAGGCGGACTGCCCGCTGTCTTTGCCCCCTGCACAGACCATAATTGTGGAGCACCGACAGGTGGAAGGAGTAATAAAGCAGACGGCTCTCTGCTTCACATGCAACTGTCTGCTTTCTGTGATAACAGAGAAGGTGACCTGGGAGTGGGATATACCTCCTCCTTCTAATTTCTTGAAGACATGCTTAATATTGAAAAAGTATATTGGGGGCTAAACCACAAATGGGTGATGATAGAGATATATATATATATATATATATATATATATATATATATATCTCTATCTCGTCTGGGTCTTTGATTCTTAGGTTGACCACCTCCCCAGGCACATGGAGAGAAATTAACAAGTTTGAATCACACAGACAAGCAAGACGTAGTCCCCCTATTTTAGGACTTGTCCTAAATTGCAGTAATACCACGGAGTCCATTAAAGCGGACCTTCAGCAACATTTAATGAAAAGTACAAACCCTTAAAACTATTCCCCAGCATCTAAAATTTAATATATTTAGGATACGGGCACTGCCATCTTGGCTCATTAACATCACCTACTGAGGAGAGTGGGATAATAGCTGTGCTTTGCACAGACAGAACAGAGCTGGGATCAGGAAAAGGTCAACAATCCCAGAATGCAGAGCTGCACAGTCAGAAGACACTTGCTGTTTGCAAACAGACTGAGACTCCATCTTGGATGTTTAAAGGCTCATAAAATGCAGCAGGTGAATGTAGGATGTCTTTTTAATGTGGGCAATCTGTATGTACAGGGGGACAATAAAGATGATCTTATTAAGGGTGAAGGCCTGGTTCAAGCCCTAGTTCAAGCCCTAAATTTTAACGGATTTATGAAAGGCCTCTTATTGGTTAGAGGGATGTTCTTTAGTTATACTAGTCATCACTGTGAAAATCCAAAAAATCCTTGATACAACAGTGTGTGCCACTTGTCCTGGAGCAATTGCTTGTAACTACTAGACAAATGATCATTGTATTGCAATTTCTTCACTTCCTAACATGTCACTTGTAAACATTATGGTAAACATGTCGGTCTTGACTAATACAGTTTTTGTCAAGTTCACGGCTTACTTCAGTACAGTTTTGCAGATTATTCCAGAACAAGCCACAGACTATACATTATCAATGAGCATCACAAAATTACTCCTTTTTATCACAGATATAAGACAACAATGTTTAGCCGTAGTGATAATTTTGTGTTTAGGTGTTCTTGACAGCAAACGGAGGACAGGTCAGTTAGCACACTAGTTAACTCTAGTTTCCTGATTTAAAAAAAAATGGGTAAAATGTGCATTGCTCAACGATTGTGATAATTTACTCTTACCAATAACAACCTATGTTTTCCTTCATTCACAAGTTCTTTATTAAGCAGGACACCCTATGTAGGTAATAGTTTCTCTCACTATCTTTCTAAAAATTGTGTGATAACTTGGAAAAAGTGGGAAGATGCCTCACATTTAAAGCTTTGTGTTATGAAGCTGTTACCTCCAGTGCTTTATTTTAATGTAACTTTTAAGCTTTATTTATACTAAATGCATTATATAACAAACTTGCATATCTCCATTTCAGATGCAACCATTATGCTTTGTGATTTTCACCGTGAGAAAGCATGGACAGAGTGGGTGAAGAAAAAGGATCACGATGTTTACAAGCATCAAAAGGACATTTTAAACATGATACGCAATATTGCTTATGCTGATGACATGGAGAGTTTTAATAACTCTCTAAAGATTCTGCAGAAAAGTGAGATATGGCAGAAAAAGACACATTTTTACCAATGGTTTTCAACGAAGTGGCTCCCTTCCCAGACGGTAATCAATGTATTTAACAGTGCCTAAATATTTCTTTAGAACAGGCCGAAAAGATAACATTTAAACGTTTTATAATAAGTCTATTTAAAGTCTTCAAGAGACAGAAGGGTCCCAAAATAAAAATTCAGAACAGTCCTCTTGTACATTTCAACATGCAAGATATATGTTGCAGAGATTATCTGCCCTACAATAGTGTTGATGTTTGTTACCAGAAACATATGTGGTGGTGATTTCTGAGAACGTTGATTCTTGGGGAAAAGTACTAAAGAATTGATATGCTATGGAAGGTAATTGTCTTATCCTTTCCTTTAAATTTTTGTGGTCTTTCTTTGGTTAATATATTACATTATTTTCTCCTTATTTTTAAACAGGTTGCAGTTGGCTTCTTACGATTGCTATCTTGACGGTTGAATGGATTGTCTCCTTTTTCACAGCATCATATGCTTCCACCTCGTCTTCACCCCATAAGCTCCTCAGGGGCAGGGCTCTCTCCCCTATTGTATCTTGTACTCAGAATATCCACTGTCAAATCTGTATCTAACTGCATTTGAATTAGTATATGTACTGTATGTTTCTACCTTGTCTGTTATTACTACTTTGTAAAGCGCTACGGAAAATGATGGCGCTATAAAAATAAACAATAATAATAATAATTCAGGGTTTTTTTAAACAATGGTATGCACTTATCGTAATGTTTATTTCTTTTTGTGCACATGGATTGAGCACCTCTTAAACTTCACGACATGTGATGTAAATTTGCGTCTTCATGCCTGTAAGCAGCTATGGAGAGGTTGCAGATTATATGAAAGTAATCATATGTACCAGGCACTACTTAGATGTTCGCTTAGACACAGTTTGGCATTGTGATTTGTGTTTTTGTTTGTTTATTTTTATATCCTAGGTCAAAATAATTGCAATTTGAATTAGCACAAGTACTTTTGGTCTGTATATAGATTTTTTCATCTTTGTAAAGTATTTGTATATTTATAGATTAAGGATTATTATTGATAGGATTATTAGATTTACAACTACTATGTTCTGTTTGGATTAGTACTGTACCCGTGGCTCAGAGATATGGGGTGCCTGTTTTAATATTGTCTGTTTTTTTAATAGGTTTTTTTTCTTATTTGAACCTTAATAAATTAATATCTTTAAGCTGCGCCCATTTACTTGGGTTTTATGTGCCTATTGTCTATATCTGGGTCAAAATAAAAGGTTGAATAAGCCATGAGTTTTTTTTTTTTCTAACACATGACTGTAAGGCTACTTTGACACTTGCATTGTTAATTCCATTATTGATACCTGGCAGAGGACGTCAATACCGGAATTAAACAGATCCATTTTGATTTTCCACATCAGTTCAGGTATGGTTGTGAGAAATCAAAATGGAAAAACACATTCTTTACTAATACACACTGGAAGTCACTGTCCCCATGGTTTTGTGTTCAGTCAGAACTGCCAGAATGATTATTCATGAATGGGTGCCTTTTGATTTGGAACTGAGAACTATCTAGTGCTCCAGGGAAAACCTTACAAAGGAATTACCAATGAGGAGAGGGGTCCCAATCTGGCTAGCTAGATCTATTGCATTCAAATTAATTGACCTAATAAGCGATAAAGGGGGTTCGCTACTATGCCCCAAACAAAATGGTAAATAAATGATTATTGATAAAGAATAGAAGGAATGAAAAAGAATAAAAGCAGGAAAGAAAGCAAGAAAAGGAATGAAAATAGGTTAAAAAAAGTGTAAAAAATGTTAGAAATAACTCGAAAGAAACAAAGAGCAAAAGCATAGAATAAATGAATGGCCGAAACAAAGGATAAAAGGAATAGCAGAAAAGGAAGAAAATAGGAGAAACAAAGAAGGATGGAAAGAATAGAAGTACAAACAGAAAAAGAAGGAATGACCGAGTAGAAGGAGCAAAGACAGAAAAATGAATGGCAGAATGATCAGGTGAAAGAATCAATGAATAGATGGAAAGAGACTAGAAGGAAAGAAAAGGAATAGCGGAACACATGGCAGAAAAAAAATAGATGGAAAGAAGTGACATTTGAAAAAAGCCTCTCCCAATGGCCAAATCTGCCCCTGCCTGACCATCCTTAGTCCTGGTTGACTGTCTTGCCACGAGGCTGCCCAGGGGGCGGAGGCAATGAGGTGGACCCTCCCAAGGTGCAAGTGCAAGACAATTCTGCAACCTTCTACCTGCTACCAACTATTTGGAATCCCTAGTCTAGAGGAAAGAAAAGAGGAGACATGATTGAGACCTTTAAATATGTGACAGGAGGGAATAAGGTTCAGGAGGGAAGAGTTTTTAAGAAGAAACTTAATGATAGAACAAGGGGGCACAACCTGAAGCTAGTCAGGGAAGAACAGGAGCAATGTTAGAAAATATTTTTATAGAGTAGTAGATGCTTGGAACAAACTTACAGCAGAGTTAGTTATTTTGAATCAGTCCTGATTAAGATAGGGTTTGGTAGGGTTTTTTTTTCCGATCTTGGGAGTCATCTGTTTACAGATATACTCATCCCCCAAAGCAACGATCAAGGTGTGGGTTCTGTTCAACATTTGATATAGGCAGGGGGACCAGACGGGGATGCTGCCTGTCACCACTTTTATCTATTTATCTGTTGGGAAAAGCTAATGAGTGGGGTGACTAATGAGAATATAGAGCATAAGTGTGTGGTTTTTCGCAGACCCAGATCCTACACAAATTTGCTGAGCCTTCAGACCTAAAGATTGAGTGCAAATCCTAGGCATTAAATGGGCACTTGTGAAGATCTCAAATCAAAATGAAATAATCAATGGTCCAATTCAGCAATACAATATTTGGGTATTAGATTGACCATCCACTGGAGTGATGTGTACAAGGACAACTACCGGCTGTTTACATATATTAGAGAAACATTGGAGACTTGTAAAATATGTCCCCTCACCTGGACAGGTAGAATTGCAGCATATAAAATTGATCTATTTCCAAAACCTTGTTTTTTTTTTATGTTTAGCAATTCTGCTGGGGATCAATCTAAAATACCTAGATAGTCTCCAAAAGATATAGTAAAGCTCATTTGTAATGGCAGAAAAGGACTCCTTAAAATACATTAAAAAAAGAAAAACTCTATTTTGGGAGGAATGGGATTTCTAAATCACAGGCTTCATATTTTTGCAGCAAAATGTCTTATATATTTAAGAAGCAAGACAAAACTAGATGGGCCATATTACAACAATCAGAATGTCGCCATTTTCCTGTAGAGGTGTTTTTCCTGAAGGAACACACAAGACCTTCACATGGCTGTCTGGTGTTTGGGACCAGATGAATGCAGTAGTTAAAATGTGCTCCCCACGCTCGATTTATTCCTGTATTAGGGAATCCTAGACTAAATAAGTTGGAGAAGGATTCGATTGGTAGGGCCTTTTGGGCCCATCAACTGTGGCAGACTTGTGTTTGGCACAATTTTTATCATGATATGAATTAAAAGAAAAACTGGAATTTCCAAATAATGAATATCGTGGGGGAAACCAGATATATTTCATTTTCTAAAAGCAGAGGGACATAGAAAGGCTAGCCAAAGACAACAGACAAGCTTTGTGAAGTATGTTCTAATGTCCCCGGGACAAGTCTGGTGTATTTATACAATTTTCTTCCATTTATCAAGCTCTTCATATATCGGGTGCAAAACAACCATATATGCAACAATAGGCTAAAATTAGTACAGGGGAATGTTGGTGGGCCCTATCTAAAACGGCAAATAACTAAACCAATTTCAAGTATACTCACAAATAGACAGAGGCAGTATGATTAAAATATTGCAACTATGGCTCTGTTATTGTAGATACAAAAGAACTGATGGGGAAGGGGGCAGAGTAGAGCCCAGTGGAAAGAAATAAAGATAGCCCGGACTGTGTGTTGTTTTTTTACCCTTTTTCTTCTACTTTTCTTTTTTTTGACAATTCATGGTTTCGGATTAACCTATGAATTGTTATGGGAAATGTAAAGAAGATACGGAGTAGAAATAGAAAGGGCTATATATCAAATAGGGTAAAGGAAGTACATCAAATTTCCTCTTATTCCATTTGATTTAACCTTGACGATCTAGCCAACGTATTGACAAATTGTATTTATTACAGCAATTGGTGGATTGAATATCAATGTAATTGGAATGTAATATATGTGGCATAATATAATGTATGATATGTTGCAAATCTAATAAAGATAAACAAAATTCATGAGGACTACATGGAAAGGTTTATTTCCATAAATTAGATCCTCTGCTGGATCTCTATACCTAAAAACTCAAACAAGTAGGTTTATTCTGACTGTCACTGTCTGATACTTCATATCATTTGTGCTTTACACCTTTTGCCTTTCATACTTTGTTTCTTTGAATAAAAATTATAAAAAAAAAAAGTTGCATTTATTTCTAAATGCTACTAATAAGTAACTCTGTACAGCATTAATCTGAAGTTTGGCATAGAAGCTCATTTCACTCATGACCAATCACAATGTACTTTTACCCTTGACAAAATCTTTGAACTTACTTAGACATGACCGACCTAAGGTTCTTTGTTAGTGTCCTGCTAAAATGAAAGACTATTGAAAGAATAGTCTCTTGAAAAAAAATTCTCATTCAGCATTAAAGGGGTTGTCTCATCACCAACAGTGGGGGCATATCTCCAGGATATGCCCCGTCATTGCTTATAGGTGCCGGTCCCCTATATCAGGAACGGAACCCCTGCAAAGTGATGGCTGGAAGACCCCGGTCCTGCTAGCACCAAGCACTCTCATTCACTTCTGTGGACTGAACAGAAATGGCTTAGCCGGCACTTGGCTATTTTTGGCAGCCTAGTAGAAATTGATAGAGAGTTGCTCCACATATGCAGCATGCCTTTCACTGTTTTGGGGCTCTGTCTCTCCCAGCAGTGGTAACTGCACCTATCATACAATGGGGGCATATCCTAGCAATATGCCCTCATTGTCTGATATTTTACAATACAATAGTTTATGGTCTAAACATCCCCAACGTTATGATTCATGTGGCAGTTAGAACAAGGCATTTCTTTGCATTTTCACTAACACTTTACATTATCGGGTATAGATGGCATATACAACGCTTTGAGGCCATGACGTGCTTCCATCATAATACTGTATTCTAAACTGACCATTTTTTTTTAGGGCCTTACAGTGGCATGGGTGGGGCTATTCAAGGGCCATTAGGGAGAGTGGTTTAGGTGAGGGTTTTGGGTCAGCGGCTGGGGATGGGGGGGACTGGTTTCCCCAGAATCATTGCCTTAAGCAACCTATCACCAGGAGACCTGCCACATCCCCTCTGGTTTTAACACAAGCCACATCAGCCAGTGTATCAACAAGAGACCTGCATACTCACCATTTTCCCAATACAGTCTTCACATGCTCCACTACTGACTGCAGGAAAAGTTCCACAGACAAAACAAATCCAGTCTCAAACCATGTGATGGGAGATTCACCTGGATGCAGCATGTGAAAAGAGAAACAGGAGACAAACTCTTATTGTACATCAGAGCCATCTGGGCTTTTTACACAAAGGCAATGAATTGTGCAGTTTTTTATTGCAAATCCATTTTGGATGTTTTTGGAACAGCATAATTTTCATGTCGGGAATGGTATGCATTGTTAACAAATGGGGTTTTAAAGTACCTGGCCAATGGGATTACATCACAATCCTTCTAGCTGCAAAGCTCAGCAGATTGGTGTGTAAGCCGTTGACACCCTTGCCAGACTTCCACTGGTCTGCCTTCATCAGTCTCCTGACATTTTAGCCATATTTGTCAAGTAAGACACCTAAGCCACCACTCGCTCCGCTGCCATTCATTCACTGGTGACAGGACCGAATTGGCCAATCAGTGTGTAGAGAGGGGACTTGCCTTCTGCCAGTCAGAGCCTGCCCCACCCATGTATCACTGGCTGGATGACGGCCACTCCATCCAGGTGGCAGCTCCAGTGCCTGCTCCTATTGGCTCTCCTAATCAGCGATGCGGGAGTAGCGGTATTGTTCAGTGCTGTGGTTGGCTGCTGTTTTGTTGCGGCTTAACTCGACCCGTATCGTTTGGTACTGCAAGAAAGGGACAAATCTATGTCTCACCGAAACAGGCACTGAGGTTGGTGAATCTGCCATGTGACTAAATGTAAGATGTCAAATTGACCAGACATCCTGCAGTGGGACAGTCTGACCGAAAGCGGAACATTAAAGTATCACTAGCATTTTCGGAAAGGGCAGCCGGACACAATGCCCCAAATCGGGACGCCTGGTTTATGTATTATGGTATGGCACATGTACTACTCGCTAACCCCATAGTAATATGGTTGTTTTTTGAAGGGTTTAATATTTTAGTCACTGATATTTAAGTGTGTCTGCTTTGGCATAAGATGATGATGAAAGTTTTGTTGCCTAAATTGGACCAAAACCAAACGCAATCGGCCGGGGAATGTATAAGATTCCCCTGCTGGCATGCTCTGTTAGAGGGAAGTGGGGGATGCGGTTGCCAATGCACTTGGAGCCGCTGGCCTTAAACGACGTGAAGTCAGCTGCTCCCAGTGCGCTAATTGGATGAGTGGACAAGCATGCGCTGCAGGATCAGGGAGAGGTGAATTGGGTTTGGCCATCTGGGTGATTTCAAGCGGGGGCAAAGGACCAAAACCCAGGATAGTTAAAATCTTTAAACTCACTTTAAAAGGGACATATCCTTTATTTCACCCAGGCAGCCCCTCTGACATGAGCATTGGAGCATTTCATGCTCCAGTGCTCTCCCTTGCCCTGCCCTGTATCGTGTAAATCAAGGGCAGATCATTTACATTTTTTATACTGCTAGGCAGAGGCTTCCGCCTAGCAGTGTTCCTGGTGACATCTCCGGAACTGATGGGTGTGGTTTTATTGCTTCCTCAGACATTTTATAGGAAGCCTCTACCTCGCATAGATTTGATACATCAGGTGAGATGTAGAAAAAGCCATTGCCTTGTGTGTTTCAGTGCATGGCAAGGGAGAGTATGTCAGAGGGCCCAGAGAGGTGAAAATGGGGATATGTGCGGGTTCATCTCTGAACCCAGACAATGCCTTTGAGGACACTATGTTTTAGTAAATGTTATATAGATCCTAATTAGTAGATGTATTAGCTAACACAAATTTCCTTTTATATTATTATATAAAGATGTGGGCTCATGTTTTCCGAAAGGAAGCTGTTCAATTCCGAATAAACACAAACAATGGATTAGAGAGGCAACATGAAATCTTGAAACATACCTACTTGCGTGGTTACAGGAACTGCACACTGAGTGAATTAATCCAGGTTCTTCATACCCATTTTTTTCCAGACAGCTATAAAAAGTAAGGATCTCTTGCATTCTTTAATGAAATTTAGTAAGGTGCCCAGAGGAGCATTATTTGCTGTTGATGGAGCCCCTCTGGGCACGCCTCCATCGTCTCCAGTGCCCAAGCACGCTTCCTCCTCACTCATATATGACGTCCTGCTGCAAATAATGTCTGTCCACTTCGCGACTCAGTCACAATCAGACCATAACCCCACCCACCCTATCTTTGTATCATCTCAAACATGTCTTGCTTATATACAGTGTTAGACACTGCCAGCACCAACATTCCTCGTCTCGAACTGAGGGCATCTGTGTTCAGAGGTGAACCTGGAGATATCTCCTTTTTCACTCAAGTTCCCTGATTTCATGCTCTGATGCCCTCCCTTGCTCTGCCTTGTATTGTGCAGGACAAGGGATTTTTTGTTTATTTTTTGAGAATGGTAGACAGAGGGTTCAGCCTAGCAGTGTTCCCAGTGACGTCAGGGAAATGCGAGGAGCTGCTTGGCTGAAAACCCCTTTAAGACCCATTGTTCATTATGTATATATATATATATATATATATATATATATATATATATTATTAATTCACTCAAACTACTAAAAACAAGGTAAAAGTTATAGGTGAAAGAATCAATCTGTGTCTGCTCCATACTGACCCTGAATTAAAATGAATAAGTTATGTGTCCGTGTTCGATTTATAGCCCAATTGGGCTTTTTTCCTAGTGGTGTCAGTGTATAACCCATGTTTTTCTTTGTCTTCCAATGAAAGGAAGAAATTATATTAGATAATTTGCCCCCATAGTCCTTTGTTTGCAAAGTAGTAAGCTAAGATGTAAAAAAACATATAGTTTCAGAAACTTTCTTTACTATTTTACTAATTCTTATTTTTTTTCAATTATAGGTATGTTCAACTCAATGTTCAGAGTTCTGAACATTATCGCAAATTTCGACAGGAAATTCCATCTTTCCTCAGAAACCGAGCTAGAGAATTTGTAGTTCATGTTTTAAAACGGTGGACAAGCACATTAGATGATAAAGATGTTTCCTGTATGAATGAGGACAGTGGCATTTTCACTGTTAAAAGTGAATCAGATGAAGCAATAAACTACACTGTAATTTTAGGAGGCACATCACCATCGTGTACATGTGTAGACTGGAAGAAATTCCTACTACCATGCAAACACATGTGTGTAATTTTGCGCTGTGCCCTATGGCAGTGGGAAAGAATTAATCCAAACTACACAAAGCATGCTCTATTTATTTTGGACAATGAATGTGTTTCGAACTGCAGCACTGATTTGTACACTGAAACATTTATTAATGACAAACAGGAAGCCTTCCAAAGTCCTGTTAAACAAACAACATCATTACCACCACGCAGAAGGAACCAAAGAACTCTAATGGTAGGAAGATGTGTACAAATGTTAAAAAAAGTAATAGATAAAGTGTACTTAATACAAGACATTAAGTCTTTAACTGCAATACATTCTACTGCACAAGAATTGCTTAAGAAAGCAACTACAGATGTGCCTAAAGACTATGGAATACCAATTATTCCATCACCTACTGAATCTAGTAAAAAACTAAAGCTTCAACCACTCCCAAAAAGAAGGTATGGGAAGCCGAAACAGCCTGGAGCACAAAGATTCGGGGTAAAGGCTGAAGCGCAAAAAATGGATATTTGGGAAACAGTAATGACATCAGAACACGATTTATGTCCAGAAATGTCTTCTCCATGGATTACTGTGAAAGGTATTACGTTATCTTTTACTCAAAGAAAAGAAATACTTGATGGTTTCTGGTTAGATGATAATATTATCAATATCTGCCAACATCTGCTTTCTATCCAGAAACCAACACTAGGTGGTTTAGAGGACACTGTCATTCTTGCGCACAGTACCACCAATATTGTGGAAAAGCCGTACATGATTCAAATACACCATTTAGGTGCACACTGGCTGGTGTCTGAAGCTAATAGTGGAAAAATCACAATCTATGACTCGCTACCTTTTTCGGGGATTACAGAGTGTCTTCGAGAGCAAATTATTAAGATGTATACTCCACTATTCACAGGGGTGGATAAAGTAGTTACAGTTGATTACATCTGTAGTCAAAAACAGGATGGAGGAAATGACTGCGGATTATTCGCCATTGCCAATTCTTTGGCATTGGCAAATGGGCTAAACCCTTGTAAAATTACCTTTTTACAAGAAAAGATGAGGGAGCATTTGGTTGTTTGTCTTGATCAAAAAAAGTTGGAACTCTTCCCATTCCTACCAGCGGAAACTCAAAAAACTCAAATAAACAAAGTTCGTTTGACAATTTTCTGCACTTGTCATCTATATTGCAAGGAAGATATGATACAGTGTGACAAATGTAAGATGTGGCTACACTTTTCCTGTGCAGGCATATCAGTATCAGACAAAAGAATTAACAGCAAAAAGAAATTTTTTTGCAATAAATGCAAGACAGAAAAAAAAAAATAATTTAAAAAAAAAGTATACTTAAATGAGCCCGGTCTGGACTCTCACTTCCTGCGCCGCCAGTTTCCTGGCCCGGTGCACACTGAACGAGATGCAGTGGCAGAGCGGGGACGCTGGCTTCCGGGCCCGACATTATAGTTTATTACTTAAATTAAATGACAAATGCATTTAATTCTTTATTGTTTACAAATGTTTAGTATATCCAATACAATTAAGGAACATTGTTTATGATGTATTTTCTTGTCAATAAAATGTTTTCAGAGACATATTGCTTTGAATTGTAGATTTAAAGTTGGACCAGTAAACACTAGCAGATCCAAGTGTACCGTGTTCATTTTAGGACAGACATCATAGTATAGTATCAGAATAATGTCAGTGTGAGACAAAATTATATTTCTGAAACCTGACTTTCTTCCCAGATCAGGGTCAAAGTGACAGTGAGTTATAGATAGACTTATTTGTGAGAGCAAATAGAGCTGTAGAAGAGACTATAGCTCAGAGAAAAACATGCTGCATTGCAATCCAAAGGTTTTAAGGTTCAAACCCAAATAGAAACCTAAATAACCCCAAAAATATTTTAAACCATAGCTAGGTGAAATGATGTTTGCATATGATGTCTGACTTTACTAACTGTGTAGAAGAAACATGATCATTTTGGGCTGGGCCTGTAACTCAATGATAAGGTTTCTGTGTGTAAGTCAAAAGGCTTTTCATGTTCAAGACCTAATACAAACCTAAAAAATGACTTAAATATATTTTTAAACCCTAGCTAGGAGACAAATTAAAAATAACATTTTGTTAGTACTCACCTGTAAAATGGGTATTATAAGTATGTCACACACCCCGCTTCAAGACAATCATTACATGTGGGGTATACTGACCTGTAGATGGCGATCTTGCAGAGATGATAACAAAAAAAGGCAGACCCTCCCGGCCCATAAATAAGGGGACCTCCCACTAATTCCCCAGTATAAAGATAGCAGTAAGATCAAGGGACCTGGAAAGCCAATTAAAACCAACAAAGGTTCACCATACAAGGATCCAAAATATAAAAGGGCAGGGTGAAGCGGGGTGTGAGACATACTTATAATACCCATTTTACAGGTGAGTACACAAAATGGTATTATTCTAAGTATGTCACACACCCCGCTTGAAGACAATCATTACATGTGGGACATCCAATAGCAGTGTCCATAAAGGGCGGGGATCCAAAAGACAAGGCACGAACTTAAACCACTGCAGCTTGCAGAACTGTACGACCAAAAACAGCATTTGCCGAGGCCCGAACATCAACCTTGTAAAATTTAGAAAAAATAAAGTGAACCGAAGATCAAGTAGCAGCCTTACAACCTGCTCAACAGAAGCCTGGTGCTGGAAGGCCCAGGACGCCCAAACAGCACGAGTAGAATGAGCAGAAACACGAAAAGGGGGAATAGGCCCCAACAATGGCCTGGCGAATCCATTTACTAGTGGAAGACTTGGCAGGAGCCAAACCCTTCCTAGGCACAAAGGACACCACAAAAAGGGCGTCAGTCCAACGAAAAGAAGAAGTATCCACCAAATAGTACTTCACACAGCGAACCACATCCAAAGAATGCAAAACCCCCTCCTTGTCATTGCTGGGCTTAGGACACAAGGAAGGAAGAACAATATCCTGATTCAAAAGAAAAAACCGAGACCACCTTAGGAAGGAAATCTGGTTTGAAGCGGAAAACAATCTTGTCCTGATGCCTCTCAAAGTAAGGAGCCTTAATAGACAAGGCTGCCAAATCCGAAACACACCGAACGGAGATGATGGCGACCAGAACAACAACCTACCGCGTAAACGTGGAAAAAGCAATATCCTGCCAAGGTCCAAAAGGAGAACCCTGCAAGGCAGACAAAACCAAATTCAAATCCTACACTGGGAGCAAAAGCTTCCTAGGAGGCCGCACATGCGTAACCTCCTCGAAAAAAGGGTCTTTAACCAGCGGATAAAAGACAAAGAAAGACCTTCAGCCCTCAAGATGGAGGTTTCAGCAACCACGCCGTCAAAGCCAGCGTTGGTAAATAGGGATAGAGCAGCGGCCCCTGAGTGAGCAGATTCGGCAGAACAGCAGGACTAACTGAACTACCGCCAACCTTACCACGTCTGCGAACCACACCTGTTCTGGCCACCTCGGAGCCAGCAGGATTGCCGAAGCACCCTCTAGGGCCAGCTTGCACACCACTCAGCCCACCATGGGAAACGGAGGGAACAGGTACAGAAAACCCCAGATCCCTCCAATTCAGAGACATGGCATCCACCGCCAGAACCAGTGGATCCCACGAGAGAGACACAAATGCTGGAAGCTTGTGATTGTGACGAGAGACAAAAGGGCGCCACCACCGGAGACCCCCCCTTGTTGGCAAAGCGACCGAAAAAACCTTGTGGCAAAGCGACTCTTCCCCCCGGCGAGATGAACCCCTGCTCAGGGAGTCCGCCTCCATGCATGGGACATCGCTCTCTGCCCAGGCAAGGGTCAAGGACACTACCCCGAGGGCACACCTGCTTCGAGTCCCTCACCTGGCGATTGATGTAGGCGACCGCCGTCCGATTGTCCGACCGAACTTGGACCGATAGGCCCCGCAACTGAAGAGTCAAGTGAGGCAGAACCAGCCTGATGGCTCTCAACCCCAGAACATTGATGGGATTGTGAACCTCCAGAGGCCCCCACAGTCCCTGAAACAGAAGATCCTTCTAAAATCCCCCCCCCCCCCCCCCAACCTGTACAGGCTGGCATCCGTGGTGACCGTCTCCCAACGAAGGGTCAGAAAGGACCTGCCACTCGTCAGATTGCTTGGTTTCAGCCACCACCGAAGGAAACGCCGCACCCGGGGGGACATCAGAAAGGACTGAGCCAATGACAGCGGGGACCCGTCCCAGGCTGCCAAAAGATGGAGCTGGAGCGTCCTTGTGTGAAACTGGGCAAAGGGAACCGCCTCGAACGATGCCACCATCAATTCCACCAGTCGCATCCCTAGCTGGATGGACGGGCGGGGGATGGATAGGAGACGCGGAATCAATTCAAATGAAACAGAAGAACCTTGGCCCGGGGGAGAAACACCCTGGCCTGAGAAATGTCCAGTGACATTCCCAGAAACTCCACCACCCTGGAGGGAGTGAGGCAGGACTTGGGATAGTTGATCACCCAACCGAAACTCTCCAGAGTGGACACCACAGTCCAGGTATCCAGCTGCGCCTGACTGAGGGAAGGCGCCATGATGAAAAGATCGTCCAGATAGGGCACGATGTGGATACACCCGGCTCTGAGGATGGCCATCACTCCTGCCAACCCTTGGTAGCCAAAGTAAGGCCAAACGGAAGAGCCACAAACTGAAAAAGTGGAATGTCCAAGACAAACCTGAGGAATCTCAGGTGTGCCGGAATATAGGAATATGCAGGTAAGCATCCTTGATGCCTGTGAACGTCATGAAGTCCCCCCTGACGCAATGCGTGGATGACCGAGCGCAAAGATTCCATACAGAACTTCCGGGGACGAACAAACCTGTTGATTCAGAATGGGACGAACGGATCCGTCCTTCTTGGGCACCGTGAACAAAATGGAACAGAAGCCCAGGCCCCGGTCTGAGTGAGGCACCCGGCAGATGACAGCCATGACGGCACCCGAGAACTGAAGAACCTGGGAGGAGCCGGAACTCGAACTCCAGCTTGTAACCGGAAGACAACACTTCCTAACTCGGGAGAAGAGTAGCAGCCGTCCCCCCACCCGCAAGGGTGAGGGCGCCCCCTTAATGCTGAGCCGGCTTGGCAGCGGCTTTAGGCTTAGAGCCCCAACTGTGTCCTGGACGGGCCCGACCCCAGCCCCTGGACCAGGAATCACCTCTGGACGAGGGGAAAGCCGAACCCCCACCGACTCCAGCCCCACGAAAGGACTGAGAAAAGGAAGCCGCCCCCGAAAGGGGCGACGCTGCGTCTTACGCAGAGGTAACTTACCTCAATTTGCCACCGAATCCAATCCTGCTCCAAAGAGCCGCAACCCCAAAATGGGAAAGGCCGTGAGCGACTTATTGGGCACAAACTCAGCCACCCGCTGGCGCAACCAAACCGACCGGCGGATAGCCACAAGCAGGGCCGTAGCTCTGCTACACATCACAAAAGTGTCGTCCAGGGCGGAAAGTACAAAGGATAAGAAAAACTCACAGCTCTTAAGGTCGGCAAATTCCTTACTAACCGAGTCGAACCCGGACGAGGTCAACAATCCTCTGACAACCGACCTGGCAGCAACCAGTACAAGCGGCGAAGCCCAAACCGGCCGCCAAGCCGATCCAACACTGGCAAAACCATGACAAGCCATCTGGTCAATGCGTTTATCCTCACCATCCTTGTGAGTAGTGCACTCCGGAGAATGGAGGACTGAGGAGCTGGACAACCCCAAAAAGGAGCATCCACCTCGGGGGGAGACGACCAGTGCTTCAATGCGTCCACCGGAAAGAGATATTTCTCGTCCCAACCCGGTGGGACACCCGGAAGCCGTGTCGGTCTCTACCATTCCTTGCGAATGAAACCATCAAAATGCTTTAGAAACGGTAATTCCAAGCGGGACTTAGACTCTTAAACAAACTCCCCCTTCAGCAGAGGAGCCACCTCGGTGGGAGTAAAAGCCAGGATCTCAAACTTATGAGCCAGGACCCCGGAAGTATCCGGGGAATACCCCTGGCCCTGCTCGGCATCAGCGCCCACAAACTGCTGAACGTCATCAGACCCCTCAAACATCTCCCCTTCCCCACGCAGGGAGCAATCAGACCAATCCAGGGAGTCAAAGCCCGCCCTATCAAAGGCCTGTGCAGCCGAATACAAAAATGTTCCCTTTGCCGTGGCCCTTTTAGGCGACGGCACTGGAAAACAAGTCTTCAAGAATAGCCAATCTGGCACACACCACAGACCGCGACTCCCCGCTAATGACCCCATCACACGCACGTGTCAGGCGAGGGGGAGGAGACAGAGAGGAGCAGAACCAGACGCCCGAGATCCGGTCTGCCGCGTAATAGACCGCTGCGCACAGGGTACACAAAAAAACACATCATCCCCCCAAAAAGGGATACCCCACAACCCAAAACGCAGGCTGGATTGCCCTGAGGGGTGCACAAGCCCAGTTTCCGGGGAAGCCTCCAAATGGTGATTTTTTTGTACTGAAATGTATTTACAATAAATGTGTACAATGCGCATTATGTTGTTTGGGAATTACACAATTATGCCACCCGGGATGCCCCTTTAAGTCCCGAGTGGGAGGATTTTAGGCCAGCTAAGTGTTAACCAGGGACCCGGACCTTTTACATGCTCAATGGTCCACCTGGAACAGGAACACAAAACACACATTCATCCCCATGCACACGTAAAAGCCAGTAGCAATAGATAATAACGGCCATCAGGCCCCTCACCCGACCAGATGAATCCGAGGGACCAGACCGCAGACAACGTGCAGTGTGCAGGAGGAGGGAGGGTGGGCCGGTGCGATAAGTGGAAGACTTGGCAGGAACCAATGCGTTGCACCCGGCCCCACCCCTCCCCCGTCTCTCCTGGCCAGAAGCCAGGACGAGAAAACCGCAGTCTCAGCACTGGGGCGGGCCGTAGGCGAGCGCCCGGCCCGCCCCTCCCCCCCTCCATGGAGGAGGAGAAGCCCTCATGGCTCGCCGCGGAACCTCCGGCGCAATGCAAAGTAAAGGCACAAAAGTAAAAGCACACACAAATACACCGACACACACACATACACACAAAATGAATACAGGAACCCCCCCCCCCCCCTCTAAAGGTACCTGGGAGAGGGGGAATCCAATCCAGGGAAGGGCCAAGGGACGGGGCATCCCAAACCGGGATCACCAACCCGGATGGCCGCCTACCCTCTAGTATAGGGTCTCACGGCGGAGCTATAGCTCCTAAGCACCTAGGGTGCCAGTCTACCCTTACCCGGACCAACAGCCCAGGCTGGGAGGCAGGGTGAAACAAAAAGGGATCCGGGCGGAAATAGACAAAATAACGGGCCGGGGATCATCCCGGCTACCTGAAATCCCCCTGTGCAAGGAGGAGACCACATCTTCTGACTTGCTCGCCGTCTGCAGAGATGAAGACTGGGTAATGAGTGGGAGGTCCCAAGTATTTATGGACCGGGAGGGTCTGGCTTTTTTTGTTATCATCTCCGCAAGATCGCCATCTCCAGGACAGTATACCCCACATGTAATGATTGTCTTGAAGCGGGGGGTGTGACATACTTAGAATATGTTTGGCTTTGATATCCAATTTTGCTCTTTGGTCAACGTCAGAGTCAAAATTATTCTTAGACTTCCTGTGTATCTGCCGTTATGTTAGCACCAGACTTCGGTATCAATGTTTTTACAGTAATTCACCAAGTCACGTTATCTTGCAAAATAATTACTTTGCCTCATCTGAGCCAATACATTCTAATACTGTACCTAGCTCCCACTTCATACAGTATTACAACAACGTTATATGCAAATCGATCTCCAAAGAAGCATCTGAAGTCAAATCAATCATCCCTAATAACATCCATGGGGAACTGAGAATACCTGCATAGAGTAGGTAGAAAAATGATACCTCAGGTAGTGAAAAAAGTAAGGAGGAAAGATGATACATAGGATTAAAGAGGAACTATAGGCAAGTCACCACTTCCTCATTTATGGTGTATGGCACAAAATGGCAGTTAATCATGTGACTGGTGGTGACTAATCTGAATTTCCCAGTGGGCTGCACATCTATCCTGAAAAGTTTCTGTTGGCCACATGATTAACTGCCATTTTGTGCCATACACCATATATGGGGAAGTGGTGACTTGCCTATAGTTCCTCTATTAAGAGTTGAAAGAGATTCAAGATTGGAGATGGAGGTAGAGGCAACAATGGAATATCATATTCCTATATTAAGTTACCCACGGCAGCCTTTTGGGGGGAGTTAGTTTTTACTCCCCACCTTCCCAGGGGCAATGCATTTTACATATTTTTATCAACATAGTCACAGTACCATAGGCATTGGGACCATCTTGGGATAAATGCAATATTTAAATAACTGTTTATTCCTTTTTGATGGAGACTTAAAATAATCAAAAAAAGAGCAGGTATTGTGGCAATAGGCAAAGCTGGGAGGAGAGGAATGGGTGGGCAGAGCTGGGAGGACATGGATGGATGGGGCAGAGCTGAGGGGACAGGGATGGATGGGGCAGAGCTGAGGGGACAGGGATGGATGGGGCAGAGCTGAGGGGACAGGGATGGATGGGGCAGAGCTGAGGGGACATGGATGGATGGGGCAGAGCTGAGGGGACAGGGATAGATGGGGCAGAGCTGAGGGGACAGGGATGGATGGGGCAGAGCTGAGGGGACAGGGATGGATGGGGCAGAGCTGAGGGGACAGGGATGGATGGGGCAGAGCTGAGGGGACAGGGAAGGATGGGGCAGAGATGAGGGGACAGGGATGGATGGGGCAGAGCTGAGGGGACAGGGATGGATGGGGCAGAGCTGAGGAGACAGGGATGGATGGGGCAGAGCTGAGGGGACAGGGATGGATGGGGCAGAGCTGAGGAGACAGGGATGGATGGGGCAGAGCTGAGGGGACAGGGATGGATGGGTCAGAGCTGAGGAGACAGGGATGGATGGGGCAGAGCTGAGGGGACAGGGATGGATGGGGCAGAGCTGAGGAGACAGGGATAGATGGGGCAGAGCTGAGGAGACAGGGATGGATGGGGCAGAGCTGGGAGGACAGGGATGGATGGGGCAGAGCTGAGGGGACAGGGATAGATGGGGCAGAGCTGAGGGGACAGGGATGGATGGGGCAGAGCTGAGGAGACAGGGATGGATGGGGCAGAGCTGAGGGGACAGGGATGGATGGGGCAGAGCTGAGGAGACAGGGATGGATGGGGCAGAGCTGAGGGGACAGGGATGGATGGGGCAGAGCTGGGAGGACAGGGATGGATGGGGCAGAGCTGAGGGGACAGGCACGGATGGGGCAGAGCTGAGGGGACAGGGATGGATGGATGGGGCATCCGTACAGTATTTCATATTATAATGCTAGGTGCAAGGAAGCCATGACACTGGCAGGGGGACTAAGCACTACATCAAGGAGCCAGCTATGAACACAAACACAGAAGAAACTGAGGGCAGGGGTCCAGAAAGCTGGTGCCGAGGTCCGCATTCAGACCCTGGTGTGCCAGTTGAGTATCTCTGCCCTAATCCATTCTATATATATATAGGAGTCTTCATTAAGCTTCTTGCTGGTATGGCAACTGCTCGGACCCCTGCAATATTTTAGTGGTGTGACTGATCAGGAAGATTCATTTAGACATCGTGGCGACGGGGTTATAAAGCGGTGATCAGAGCCAGCTCAGATCCCTACTGTTATCTGTCATTGAGTGAGCACCCGCTATACCTCTTTACTTTCATTATCATGTAATTTGTCATCAAATCTCTCTAAAGGGTAAAAAAAGCTTCATTCGAGAGGGGTTAGTAGAACTGATTTTTGGCTACTAGCATTCTTATATACTTAAGGCTATTTCCTAAGGGGCAATAGGACCAGGTAATTTATTCTATCAGTTTCACATTTAGCAGGCTATTTCATAGGCAGCAGAGGGGCTGGGTCCTTTATCCTATAGAATCCAGCCTAACTATATAGCATATGCTATTTCCCAGTCAGTGGAGGGACTTGGTCCTTTAGCTGGCTAGGATTTAGCAATCTTACATTGAACAGGCTATTTCCTAGCCAGCAGAGGGACCAGCCTCCCTATATAACATATGCTATTTCCTAGCCAGTAGAGGGACCAGCCTCCCTATATAGCATATGCTATTTCCTAGCCAGCAGAGGGACCAGCCTCCCTATATAACATATGCTATTTCCTAGCCAGTAGAGGGACCAGCCTCCCTATATAGCATATGCTATTTCCTAGCCAGCAGAGGGACCAGCCTCACCATATAGCATATGCTATTTCCTAGCCAGTAGAGGGACCAGCCTCCCTATATAGCATATGCTATTTGCTAGCCAGCAGAGGGACCAGCCTCCCTATATAACATATGCTATTTCCTAGCCAGCAGAGGGACCAGCCTCCGTATATAGCATATGCTATTTGCTAGCCAGCAGAGGGACCAGCCTCCCTATATAACATATGCTATTTCCTAGCCAGTAGAGGGACCAGCCTCCCTATATAGCATATGCTATTTGCTAGCCAGCAGAGGGACCAGCCTCCCTATATAGCATATGCTATTTCCTAGCCAGCAGGGGGACCAGCCTACCTATATAGCATATGCTATTTCCTAGCCAGCGGAAGGACCAGCCTCCCTATATAGCATATGCTATTTCCTAGCCAGCAGAGGGACCAGCCTCCCTATATAGCATATGCTATTTCCTAGCCAGCAGAGGGACCAGCCTCCCTATATAGCATATGCTATTTCCTAGCCAGCGGAAGGACCAGCCTCCCTATATAGCATATGCTATTTCCTAGCCAGCAGAGGGACCAGCCTCACCATATAGCATATGCTATTTCCTAGCCAGTAGAGGGACCAGCCTCCCTATATAGCATATGCTATTTGCTAGCCAGCAGAGGGACCAGCCTCCCTATATAACATATGCTATTTCCTAGCCAGTAGAGGGACCAGCCTCCCTATATAGCATATGCTATTTGCTAGCCAGCAGAGGGACCAGCCTCCCTATATAGCATATGCTATTTCCTAGCCAGCAGGGGGACCAGCCTACCTATATAGCATATGCTATTTCCTAGCCAGCAGAGGGACCAGCCTCCCTATATAACATATGCTATTTCCTAGCCAGTAGAGGGACCAGCCTCCCTATATAGCATATGCTATTTGCTAGCCAGCAGAGGGACCAGCCTCCCTATATAACATATGCTATTTCCTAGCCAGCAGAGGGACCAGCCTCCCTATATAACATATGCTATTTCCTAGCCAGTAGAGGGACCAGCCTCCCTATATAACATATGCTATTTCCTAGCCAGCAGAGGGACCAGCCTACCTATATAACATATGCTATTTCCTAGCCAGTAGAGGGACCAGCCTCCCTATATAACATATGCTATTTCCTAGCCAGCAGAGGGACCAGCCTCCCTATATAACATATGCTATTTCCTAGCCAGTAGAGGGACCAGCCTCCCTATATAACATATGCTATTTCCTAGCCAGCAGAGGGACCAGCCTACCTATATAACATATGCTATTTCCTAGCCAGTAGAGGGACCAGCCTCCCTATATAACATATGCTATTTCCTAGCCAGCAGAGGGACCAGCCTACCTATATAACATATGCTATTTCCTAGCCAGTAGAGGGACCAGCCTCCCTATATAACATATGCTATTTCCTAGCCAGTAGAGAGACCAGCCTTCCTATATAACATATGCTATTTCCTAGCCAGCAGAGGGACCAGCCTCCCCCTATATAGCATATGCTATTTCCTAGGCAGTGGAGGGACTTGGTCTCTTAGCTGGCTAGGATTTAGCAATCTTACAATGAACAGGCTATTTCCTATCCAGCAGAGGGACCAGGTACCTTAGCTGGCCAGCAGGGGGAGCAGGTCCCTTAGCTGGCTAGGATTTAGCAATCTTACATTGAACAGGCTATTTCCTATCCAGCAGAGGGACCAGGTACCTTAGCTGGCCAGCAGGGGGAGCAGGTCCTTTAGCTGGCTAGGATTTAGCAATCTTACATTGAACAGGCTATTTCCTAGCCAGCAGAGGGACCAGCCTCCCTATATAACATATGCTATTTCCTAGCCAGTAGAGGGACCAGCCTCCCTATATAACATATGCTATTTCCTAGCCAGTAGAGGGACCAGCCTCCCTATATAACATATGCTATTTCCTAGCCAGCAGAGGGACCAGCCTCCCTATATAACATATGCTATTTCCTAGCCAGCAGAGGGACCAGCCTACCTATATAACATATGCTATTTCCTAGCCAGTAGAGGGACCAGCCTCCCTATATAGCATATGCTATTTCCTAGCCAGCAGAGGGACCAGCCTCCCTATATAGCATATGCTATTTCCTAGGCAGTGGAGGGACTTGGTCCCTTAGCTGGCTAGGATTTAGCAATCCTATATTAAACAGGCTATTTCCTAGCCAGCAGAGGGACCTTAGCTGGCCAGCAGGGGGAGCAGGTCCCTTAGCTGGCTAGGATTTAGCAATCTTACATTGAACAGGCTATTTCCTAGCCAGTAGAGGGACCAGCCTCCCTATATAACATATGCTATTTCCTAGCCAGTAGAGGGACCAGCCTCCCTATATAACATATGCTATTTCCTAGCCAGCAGAGGGACCAGCCTCCCTATATAACATATGCTATTTCCTAGCCAGCAGAGGGACCAGCCTACCTATATAACATATGCTATTTCCTAGCCAGTAGAGGGACCAGCCTCCCTATATAGCATATGCTATTTCCTAGCCAGTAGAGGGACCAGCCTCCCTATATAGCATATGCTATTTCCCAGTCAGTGGAGGGACTTGGTCCTTTAGCTGGCTAGGATTTAGCAATCTTACAATGAACAGGCTATTTCCTATCCAGCAGAGGGACCAGGTACCTTAGCTGGCCAGCAGGGGGAGCAGGTCCCTTAGCTGGCTAGGATTTAGCAATCTTACATTGAACAGGCTATTTCCTAGCCAGCAGAGGGACCAGGTACCTTAGCTGGCCAGCAGGGGGAGCAGGTCCCTTAGCTGGCTAGGATTTAGCAATCTTACAATGAACAGGCTATTTCCTAGCCAGCAGAGGGACCAGGTACCTTAGCTGGCCAGCAGGGGGAGCAGGTCCCTTAGCTGGCTAGGATTTAGCAATCTTACAATGAACAGGCTATTTCCTAGCCAGCAGAGGGACCAGGTACCTTAGCTGGCCAGCAGGGGGAGCAGGTCCCTTAGCTGGCTAGGATTTAGCAATCTTACATTGAACAGGCTATTTCCTAGCCAGTAGAGGGACCAGCCTCCCTATATAACATATGCTATTTCCTAGCCAGTAGAGGGACCAGCCTCCCTATATAACATATGCTATTTCCTAGCCAGCAGAGGGACCAGCCTCCCTATATAACATATGCTATTTCCTAGCCAGCAGAGGGACCAGCCTACCTATATAACATATGCTATTTCCTAGCCAGTAGAGGGACCAGCCTCCCTATATAGCATATGCTATTTCCTAGCCAGCAGAGGGACCAGCCTCCCTATATAGCATATGCTATTTCCTAGGCAGTGGAGGGACTTGGTCTCTTAGCTGGCTAGGATTTAGCAATCCTATATTAAACAGGCTATTTCCTATCCAGCAGAGGGACCTTAGCTGGCCAGCAGGGGGAGCAGGACCCTTAGCTGGCTAGGATTTAGCAATCTTACATCGAACAGGCTATTTCCTAGCCAGTAGAGGGACCAGCCTCCCTATATAGCATATGCTATTTCCCAGTCAGTGGAGGGACTTGGTCCTTTAGCTGGCTAGGATTTAGCAATCTTACATTGAACAGGCTATTTCCTAGCCAGCGGAAGGACCAGCCTCCCTATATAACATATGCTATTTCCTAGCCAGTAGAGGGACCAGCCTTCCTATATAGCATATGCTATTTCCTAGCCAGCAGAGGGACCAGCCTCCCCTATATAGCATATGCTATTTCCTAGGCAGTGGAGGGACTTGGTCTCTTAGCTGGCTAGGATTTAGCAATCTTACAATGAACAGGCTATTTCCTATCCAGCAGAGGGACCAGGTACCTTAGCTGGCCAGCAGGGGGAGCAGGTCCCTTAGCTGGCTAGGATTTAGCAATCTTACATTGAACAGGCTATTTCCTAGCCAGCAGAGGGACCAGGTACCTTAGCTGGCCAGCAGGGGGAGCAGGTCCCTTAGCTGGCTAGGATTTAGCAATCTTACAATGAACAGGCTATTTCCTAGCCAGCAGAGGGACCAGGTACCTTAGCTGGCCAGCAGGGGGAGCAGGTCCCTTAGCTGGCTAGGATTTAGCAATCTTACAATGAACAGGCTATTTCCTAGCCAGCAGAGGGACCAGGTACCTTAGCTGGCCAGCAGGGGGAGCAGGTCCCTTAGCTGGCTAGGATTTAGCAATCTTACAATGAACAGGCTATTTCCTAGCCAGCAGAGGGACCAGGTACCTTAGCTGGCCAGCAGGGGGAGCAGGTCCCTTAGCTGGCTAGGATTTAGCAATCTTACATTGAACAGGCTATTTCCTAGCCAGCAGGGGGACCAGGTCCCTTAGCTGGCTAGGATTTAGCAATCTTGTATTGAACAGGCTATTTCCTAGCCAGCAGAGGGACCAGGTACCTTAGCTGGCCAGCAGGGGGAGCAGGTCCCTTAGCTGGCTAGGATTTAGCAATCTTACATTGAACAGGCTATTTCCTAGCCAGCAGAGGGACGGTCCCTTAGCTGGCTAGGATTTAGACTCTACCCTGAGGTGAATGGTCCTAGAAGCGGAGGGGGCGGAGCCTGGGCGTCCTCAGGCCGTTGCTAGGCAAATAAAAAGGTGAATTGTGTGTCAAGGGCGGTGCCATCTATTACTTGCCTATATATATATGTGTGTATAAAGACGAAAGTATGGGCAGCTGGCCCAAATACACATAGGTGGGCGGCTAGCCCGACTATACATAAGCATGCCTCCCAACTGTCCCGATTTTCCCGGGATTGTCCCGATTTTTCAACTAAATCCCGCGGTCCCGGACCGTTAGCAAGTGTCCCAGGACGCACTGCGCTGTGGCGGTGTGCCCAGTGCCGCAACGACGCCGGCGTCTTCAGTATAAACACTGGCCGGCGCGAAGATACTGGCTTGCGGGTGAGCGCGCAGGGGGCTGGGGCTGCGCGCGGGGGGGCTGGGTTGGGGATAAAAAAAAAACTTACGCAGGCTGGCATGCGGGGGAGAAGGCAGCCGACATTGCTGGAGGATCGGAGCTGGAGGGCGTGACAGGGGGTGTGGTCGGGGTGTGACGTGGGCGCGGCCGGGGGCGTGGCTTGTCCCACTTTCACATTTTCAGAAGTTGGGAGGTATGCATAAGAAATCCACATAAGGGGATCAGGATCAGGACATGTATATGTAGATGGATTGACCTTATTCACACACATGATGATGGTACAAGAGAGGATCTCCAAGCAGGAACCAAGATGGACGACCACCGCCAGAGCCGAGATGGACCTCCAACACAGTAATCCATGCGCCAAGCGTAGGTATAAACCGTGACTTCATCCATATTATATGGGTTCTCCATCCTCACCAGGACAAACATGTGTCTTCACATCCATCTAAGCTCAAACACAAAATATCTATAAGTGCTTAAAAGTGATATTAAACGTGTGAAAAATAATAAAATTAAATGAAAACTGAAGTGAAAAGTGAAGAGACAGTGTGTCATAAGAGCATAAAACCAGTGCACATTAATGCAAAAACACAGTGAGGGTGTGTAACCAAAAGAACGAAAATGCTAAACTACTGAAAACACCACAAAGTGATGCACGAAAGACCATACTTGAAATAAAATATCGAAAATATTCACACTAATACCCTATGTGCCACCCAAAAATGGTGTGAAAGACACGTCCTCATTCAAGCCACCAGGATACTGTGTATTCAATAGGTAAATCCACCTGAGTTCATGTTGTAGCAGACCACCAACCTGGTCTTAGAGAGATTTTTCGTTCAATCAAAAAAGAGTAGATTCGTCTCACCAAATATCCACTGATTGGAAATTTACAAGGAGCAATCTCTCATACCCAGAGGCCTCCGGGTCCAAATATTCCCAGCCTGGGAGATCTCTGATGAGGCCCGGCAAAGATGGGAGGCACATTTAAATCGTTGCTCCTTCAGTCTTATTGATGAATTGATTTTGTTGGACAAAAAGAATCTCTCTGAGATCGCCGAGGTGTTGAATAGTTTATATGATAGTATTTCCCAACGACACTCCATTGGCAGATGTTGAAAGATTGCAGGAGATTTTGGATGGGGATTATAAAAAACTGGAGGAAGACATAATTGGCACTAAGATGAGTAAATTGAATAGAGACAAACTTGACGCTGATATGGGCAGAATCTATAGGTGGACACATAGGGGGAATGCACGTAGATCCTTTAATAGAAACAATCATTCCCAGAGCAGGAGGTCGTCTCTCTCTAGCCGTGCCTCAGATACACGTAATGTGTCCCAACATTTTTTAGATGTAAATCGAACAAAAGGACACGCCGGGGGGGGGGGGGGGGGGGGGAAGAGACATAGAACAACGGGGTCTGGTTGGCCATTGGGATCAACGACAGATGTGCTTCATTGTTGACCTGCCACGGTCTCATGGTAATACTGTAATCTGGGTGGTGGTCGATCGCTTCAGTAAAATGGCGCATTTTATTCCCCTGGCAAAGATTCCGTCAGCACTGTAGCTGGTGCAACTATTTATTAAACACGTTTTCCGTCTCCATGGCATACCCCAAGATATAGTTTCGGATCGAGGGGTCCAATTTGTATCCCGCTTCTGGAGAGAGTTTTGTGCACGGTTGGGTATTAAAGTGTCTCTTTCCTCAGCCTACCATCCCCAGTCTAACGGGCAGACTGGGAGGGTAAATCAGTGTTTGGAGCAATACCTGCGCTGCTTTGTCTCAGATCGTCAAGAACAGTGGTCAGAATTCATTGAGTTTGCGGAATTCGCCTTTAATAACGTTCCTAGCGAATCGACTAAGTTTTCGCCTTTTTTTCTGTAATTACGGCAAGAATCCCAAGGCCTCCTCTCTCTCTGGCCCTTCCTCCAATTTACCGGCCTTGGAGGAATGATTACGGAGGAATGATTACGAGAAAGAATGAACGTTTGTTCTGAGGTACAAGGAAATCTTAAGAAAGCTTCTGATTGGTATAACGTTTTCGCCGATTGACATAGGTCACAAGAACCACCATTTCAGGTGGGAGATTTGGTCTGGGTATCCACTAAAAATATTGCGATCACTCATAGACTAAACAATGTTACCTTTAAAGTTAAGCTTCCCCCGTCTATGAGTACATTTCACGTATCATTATTAAAATCTGCCGGGAATGTTCAGGTGTCATCTCCTCTGCCGGTCGTGGAGGAAGATGAACCTGAGTATGAGGTTAACAGAATTCTCGATTTGTACGGAATTCTTTACAATATTTAATCGATTGGAAAGGTTTTGGTCCTGAGGAGAGATGTTGGATTCCAGCTAGGGATGTACATGCCAACGTCTTGATTAAGAAGTTCCATTGAGACAATCCTGACAAACCAAGTAAGGGTCCTGAGGCCCCTCGTGAAGGAGGGGTAGTGTCATGGACAACTCACCTTCTCGCCTTTCCCGCGGCGTCTGCAGGCGGTGCAGGCTTCGGCGGTTATCGGGCTCTCTCCCCGCCCAGCAGCCGCATCTCCGTCAGGCGGCGTCAGAGCGAGTGGGGCCGAGTGTGCCCGCCTCCTCCCGACGTCACTGCTCGTCCTCCCTGACAGCCCGTGCTCGCGCGCACAAGCACGGCTGTCTTATGACAGGTTTGGTTTAAAGGGCCAATGAGCCCTGAGTTTTAGTGGGCCAATTAGGCCAGAGGGTTCATGGCGGAAAACGCCCCTTAGAGTTAAACTGGGCAATCAGCCCAAGTTTCCAGTTTGCACCAATCATCCTACTTCTTCCCAACCAATCCCATCAGTTCCCTTCCAACAAAGCTTGGTTCCCCACAGTTGTTCCTTGCCCGTGATAGCGTGCTGCTGGGTGTGTTTATCTGAATCTGAACTTTCCCGTTATTGATCTTGCTGTGTATTGACCATCCCGTGATTGCCGCCTGGACCGACCATTGCCTGTTCCTGACTACGATTTGCCTGCTCCCTTGTACTGCGTACCCTTGACCTCCCGGCTTGACCCCTGGCTCGACTTTGACTACTCTTCCGTCTCACCCTTTGATGCTGCACTTGTTTGGACTGATCTCTTGTGTATGACCCCTGCCTTCCTCCCAGTAAGTCTGCATCCTTTGTGCTACGAAGTCCTGGGGGCAACCGTGCCCGGTGAGGCGTATAAAGCGTCCCGGCAGACTGGGGCTTGTCTATAGGTGAAGCTAGCAGCGGAGATTGGGGGTTGCGTACTAACTTAAAAGGCGAGTGTCCCACGGGACCTGACAAATACCTTTGCATGCAACAGCATTTCATAACAATGCACGTGTAACACATAACCTTACCTCCTAACTTTTGGAAATAAAAAAGAGGGACTTGTGTGATGGTACACATAGCATGCCGCAGATTTTTATTTGCCAATAAACGATGTTCAAAGCCACGCCCTTAACGTGAACCACCACCTAAGTATATAATAATAAAATTATTACACACACATACATCCAGGCAAGCCCTCCTCACACACACATACAGACAGGCAAGCCCTCTTCACACTCATGCAGACAGGCAAGCGAATGGGGGATGAAGAGGTGGCAGGGACCAGGCAGCGGAAGAGGAGGAGACAGCATGGGAGCAGCGGACGAGGAGGAGGTGGCGGAGAACCAGGCAGCATAGGAGGAGGAGATGGCAGGGGACCAGGTAGCACAAAATGAAGAGGCAGCGGGGACTAGGCAGCAGAGAAGCAGACAACATGGGACCAGGCAGCAGAGGAGGCAGCAAGAACCAGGCAGCAGAGGAAGCAGCAGGGGACCAGTGGTGGCTCTGGCAGGGGATGGGGCACCAGGCAGTGGAGCAGGAGATGGCGTGGGACCAGGCAGTGGAGAAGGAGGCAGCAGCATGGGATCAGGCAGCGGAGGAGGAGGAGAAAACATGGGAGCAGCGGACAAGGAGGAGGTGGTGGAGAACCAGGCACTGAAGAAGGAGGAGACGGCACGGGACCAGGTAGCAGAAGATGAAGAGGCGGTGTGGACCAGGCAGTGGAGAAGGAAACAACATGGGACCAGACAATGGTGGCTCTGGCAGGGGATGATGCACCAGAAGTGATGGTGTGGGACCAGGAGGTGGAGGAGGAGGAAGCGGCATGGGACCAGAAAGCGGAGGAGGAGGAGGCGGCATGGGATCAGAAAGCGGAGGAGGAGGAGGCGGCAGTTGCATGGGACCAGGCAGCGGAAGACGGCATGGCACCTGGCAGTGGAAGAGGCAGCGGAGAACCAAGCAGCGGAGGAGAGGCGGCAGGGGACCAGTGGTGGCTCTGGCAGGGGATGAGGCACCAGAGGTGATGGGTTGGGACCAGGAAGCGGAGGAGGAGGAGATGGCAGGGAACCAAGCAGCAGAAGAGGAGGCGGCAGGGGACCAAGCAGCAGCGGAGGAGGTAGCAGGGAACCAAGCAGCAGAGGAGGAGGCGGCACGGGGACCAGTGGTGGCTCTGGCAGAGGATGAGGCACCAGAGGTGATGAGTTGGGACCAGGAAGCGGATGAGAAGGAGACGGCATGGGACCAGGCAGCGGAGGAGGCAGCAGGGAACCAAGCAGCGGAGAAGGAGGCGGCAGGGGACCAGTGGTGGCTCTGGCAGGGGATGAGGCACCAGAGGTGATGGTTTGGGACCAGGAAGTGGATGAGAAGGAGACGGCAGGGGACCAGGCAGCGGAGGAGGCAGCAGGGAACCAAGCAGTGGAGAAGGAGGCGGCAGGGGACCAGTGGTGGCTCTGGCAGAGGATGAGGCACCAGAGGTGATGGTTTGGGACCAGGAAGTGGATGAGAAGGAGACGGCAGGGGACCAGGAAGCGGAGGAGGCAGCAGGGAACCAAGCAGTGGAGGAGGCGGCGGCAGGGGACCAGTGGTGGCTCTGGCAGAGGATGAGGCACCAGAGGTGATGGGTTGGGACAAGGAAGCGTAGAAGGAGGCAGCAGGGGACCAGTGGTGGCTCTGGCAGGGGATGAGGCACCAGAGGTGATGGGTTGGGACCAGGAAGCGGAGAAGGAGGCAGCAGGGGACCAGTGGTGGCTCTAGCAGGGGATGAGGCACCAGAGGTGATGGGTTGGGACCAGGAAGCGGAGAAGGAGGCAGCAGGGGACCAGTGGTGGCTCTGGCAGGGGATGAGGCACCAGAGGTGATGGGTTGGAACCAAACAGTGGAGGAGGAGGCGGCAGGGGACCAGTGGTGGCTCTGGCAGGGGATGAGGCACCAGAGGTGATGGGTTGGGACCAGGAAGCGGAGAAGGAGGCAGCAGGGGACCAGTGGTGGCTCTGGCAGAGGATGAGGCACCAGAGGTGATGGTTTGGGACCAGGAAGTGGATGAGAAGGAGACGGCAGGGGACCAGGAAGCGGAGGAGGCAGCAGGGAACCAAGCAGTGGAGGAGGAGGCGGCAGGGGACCAGTGGTGGCTCTGGCAGAGGATGAGGCACCAGAGGTGATGGTTTGGGAACAGGAAGTGGATGAGAAGGAGACGGCAGGGGACCAGGAAGCGGAGGAGGCAGCAGGGAACCAAGCAGTGGAGGAGGAGGCGGCAGGGGACCAGTGGTGGCTCTGGCAGGGGATGAGGCACCAGAGGTGATGGTTTGGGACCAGGAAGCGGAGAAGGAGGCAGCAGGGGACCAGTGGTGGCTCTGGCAGGGGATGAGGCACCAGAGGTTGGGACTAGGAAGCGGAGGAGGAGGAGATGGCAGGGAACGAGGCAGCAGTGTGGAGGCACTTTACCACAGCCCATTGATATGCATACCTCCCAAGTGTCCCTGATTTGGAGGGACTGTCCCTCTTTTGAGCCCATGTCCCCCTGTCCCTTGTTTTGGATTTGTCCCTCTTTGAGATGTAACATGCAGATCTGCAGCAATAAATGATTCATTTGCCCATTTAAAGTGTTTCTATTGTTGTAACTGTTACCATGTATCTCCTATCCATCCCTCAATGAGGAGGCGTGGCCTGATTTAACCATTGTCCCTCTTTCCCACCCTTAAAATGTTGGGAGGTATGTATTGTAAACAGTTATCATCTATATATAGATATATATATAGAGAGAGAGAGAGACATACAGATAAATATATATATATATGTAAACATCAGTGTTGGTGACATTAAGCAGTATAAGTATATTATGGCGGAAGCGGCCAGGTGACATTAGTGAGGAGAGACAAAGCTAGGGCTACACAAACATGGCCGCTCCCGCGTCTGAGGACAACTCAGTATACGGTCGCGTACATTGCAGTCTATGGGAAAATGGCCGCCCCTGCCACCGGGCCCCCCCTCCCCGCCTGCAGCAGCAAGTACGAGGCTCCAACAAAATGGCGGACGCGGGAGACTCCCCCAATAGCGTATAAGAAGCAACGGACGTTGTCATGACGACCATAAGCAGGGGCAAAGTGTGTTGACACCGCAGAGGACGACGGTAAGTGCGGCTCCAGGAGGCATTAACCCTTCATCTACCCCCTCCTGTCTCTCAGCACCCCTCATACCCCTCCTGCCTCTCTCAGCACCCCTCATACCCCTCCTGCCTCTCTCACCACCCCTCATACCTCTCCTGTCCCTCTCACCACCCCTCATACCCCCCCTGCCTCTCTCACCACCCCTCATACCCCTCCTGCCTCTCTCACCACCCCTCATACCCCTCCTGCCTCTCTCGCCACCCCTCATACCCCTCCTGTCCCTCTCGCCTCCCCTCATACCCCTCCTGTCCCTCTCGCCACCCCTCATACCCCTCCTGTCCCTCTCGCCTCCCCTCATACCCCTCCTGTCCCTCTCACCACCCCTCATACCCCTCCTGTTCCTCTCACCTCCCCTCATACCCCTCCTGTCCCTCTCACCTCCCCTCATACCCCTCCTGTCCCTCTCACCTCCCCTCATACCCCTCCTGTCCCTCTCACCACCCCTCATACCCCTCCTGTCCCTCTCACCACCCCTCATACCCCTCCTGTCCCTCTCACCACCCCTCATACCCCTCCTGTCCCTCTCACCTCCCCTCATACCCCTCCTGTCCCCCTCATACCCCTCCTGTCCCTCTCACCACCCCCTCATACCCCTCTTGTCCCTCTCACCACCCCCTCATACCCCTCCTGTCCCTCTCACCTCCTCTCATACCCCTCCTGTCCCTCTCACCTCCTCTCATACCCCTCTTGTCCCTCTCACCACCCCTCATACCCCTCCTGCCTCTCTCAGCACCCCTCATACCCCTCCTGCCTCTCTCACCACCCCTTATACCCCTCCTGCCTCTCTCACCACCCCTCATACCTCTCCTGTCCCTCAAACCCCCTCTGCCTCTCTCACCACCCCTCATACCCCTCCTGCCTCTCTCACCACCCCTCATACCCCTCCTGCCTCTCTCACCACCCCTTATACCCCTCCTGCCTCTCTCACCACCCCTCATACCCCTCCTGCCTCTCTCAGCACCCCTCATACCCCTCCTGTCCCTCTCACCTCCCCTCATACCCCCCCTTTCCCTCTCACCTCCCCTCATACCCCCCCTGTCCCTCTCACCACCCCTCATACCCCTCCTGTCCCTCTCACCTCCCCTCATACCCCCCCTGTCCCTCTCACCACCCCTCATACCCCTCCTGCCTCTCTCACCACCCCTCATACCCCTCCTGCCTCTCTCAGCACCCCTCATACCCCTCCTGTCCCTCTCACCTCCCCTCATAACACTCCTGTCCCTCTCACCTCCCCTCATACCCCTCCTGTCCCTCTCACCTCCCCTCATACCCCTCCTGTCCCTCTCACCTCCCCTCATACCCCTCCTGTCCCTCTCACCTCCCCTCATACCCCTCCTGTCCCTCTCACCACCCCTCATACCCCTCCTGTCCCTCTCACCTCCCCTCATACCCCTCCTGTCCCTCTCACCACCCCTCATACCTCTCCTGTCCCTCTCACCACCCCTCATACCCCTCCTGTCCCGCTCACCACCCCTCATACCCCTCCTGTCCCTCTCACCACCCCTCATACCCCTCCTGCCTCTCTCACCACCCCTTATACCCCTCCTGCCTCTCTCACCACCCCTCATACCCCTCCTGTCCCTCTCACCTCCCCTCATACCCCTCCTGTCCCTCTCACCACCCCTCATACCTCTCCTGTCCCTCTCACCACCCCTCATACCCCTCCTGTCCCGCTCACCACCCCTCATACCCCTCCTGCCTCTCTCACCACCCCTTATACCCCTCCTGCCTCTCTCAGCACCCCTCATACCCCTCCTGCCTCTCTCACCTCCCCTCATACCCCTCCTGTCCCTCTCACCTCCCCTCATACCCCTCCTGTCCCTCTCACCTCCCCTCATACCCCTCCTGTCCCTCTCACCTCCCCTCATACCCCTCCTGTCCCTCTCACCTCCCCTCATACCCCTCCTGTCCCTCTCACCTCCCCTCATACCCCTCCTGTCCCTCTCACCTCCCCTCATACCCCTCCTGTCCCTCTCACCTCCCCTCATACCCCTCCTGTCCCTCTCACCTCCCCTCATACCCCCTCCTGTCCCTCTCACCTCCCCTCATACCCCTCCTGTCCCTTTCACCACCCCTCATACCCCTCCTGTCCCTGTCACCACCCCTCATACCCCTCCTGTCCCTGTCACCACCCCTCATACCCCTCCTGTCCCTGTCACCACCCCTCATACCCCTCCTGTCCCTGTCACCACCCCTCATACCCCTCCTGTCCCTCTCACCACCCCTCATACCCCTCCTGCCTCTCTCACCACCCCTTATACCCCTCCTGCCTCTCTCACCACCCCTCATACCCCTCCTGTCCCTCTCAGCACCCCTCATACCCCTCCTGCCTCTCTCAGCACCCCTCATACCCCTCCTGCTCTCTCAGCACCCCTCATACCCCTCCTGTCCCTCTCACCTCCCCTCATACCCCTCCTGTCCCTCTCACCTCCCCTCATACCCCTCCTGTCCCTCTCACCTCCCCTCATACCCCTCCTGTCCCTCTCACCTCCCCTCATACCCCTCCTGTCCCTCTCACCTCCCCTCATACCCCTCCTGTCCCTCTCACCTCCCCTCATACCCCTCCTGTCCCTCTCACCTCCCCTCATACCCCTCCTGTCCCTCTCACCTCCCCTCATACCCCTCCTGTCCCTCTCACCTCCCCTCATACCCCTCCTGTCCCTCTCACCTCCCCTCATACCCCTCCTGTCCCTCTCACCTCCCCTCATACCCCTCCTGTCCCTCTCACCTCCCCTCATACCCCTCCTGTCCCTCTCACCTCCCCTCATACCCCTCCTGTCCCTCTCACCTCCCCTCATACCCCTCCTGTCCCTCTCACCTCCCCTCATACCCCTCCTGTCCCTTTCACCACCCCTCATACCCCTCCTGTCCCTGTCACCACCCCTCATACCCCTCCTGTCCCTGTCACCACCCCTCATACCCCTCCTGTCCCTGTCACCACCCCTCATACCCCTCCTGTCCCTCTCACCTCCCCTCATACCCCTTCTGTCCCTCTCACCACCCCTCATACCCCTCCTGTCCCTCTCACCACCCCTCATACCCCTCCTGTCCCTCTCACCACCCCCTCATACCCCTCTTGTCCCTCTCACTACCCCTCATACCCCTCCTGTCCCTCTCACCACCCCCTCATACCCATCCTGCCTCTCTCAGCACCCCTCATACCCCTCCTGTCCCTCTCACCTCCCCTCATACCCCTCTTGTCCCTCTCACCACCCCTCATACGCCTCCTGTCCCTCTCACCACCCCTCATACCCCTCTTGTCCCTCTCACCACCCCCTCATACCCCTCTTGTCCCTCTCACCACCCCCTCATACCCCTCCCGTCCCTCTTACCACCCCTCCTACCCCTCCCGTCCATCTCACCTCCCCTCATACCCCTCCCGTCCCTCTCACCACCCCTCATACCCCTCCCGTCCCTCTCACCACCCCTCATACCCCTCCTGTCCCTCTCACCTCCCCTCATACCCCTCCTGTCCCTCTCACCTCCCCTCATACCCCTCCTGTCCCTCTCACCTCCCCTCATACCCCTCCTGTCCCTCTCACCACCCCCTCATACCCCTCCTGCCTCTCTCGCCACCCCTCATACCCCTCTTGTCCCTCTCACCACCCCCTCATACCCCTCCTGTCCCTCTCACCACCCCTCATACCCCTCCTGCCTCTCTCACCACCCCTCATACCCCTCCTGCCTCTCTCACCACCCCTCATACCCCTCCTGTCCCTCTCACCACCCCTCATACCCCTCCTGGCCCTCTCACCACCCCTCATACCCCTCCTGCCTCTCTCACCACCCCTCATACCCCTCCTGTCCCTCTCACCTCCCCTCATACCCCTCCTGTCCCTCTTACCACCCCTCATACCCCTCCTGTCCCTCTCACCACCCCTCATACCCCTCCTGTCCCTCTCACCACCCCTCATACCCCTCCTGTCCCTCTCACCACTCCCTCATACCCCTCCTGCCTCTCTCGCCACCCCTCATACCCCTCCTGTCCCTCTTACCACCCCCTCATACCCCTCTTGTCCCTCTCACCACCCCCTCATACCCCTCCTGCCTCTCTTACCACCCCTCATACCCCTCCTGTCCCTCTCACCTCCCCTCATACCCCTCCTGCCTATCTCACCAACCCTCATACCCCTCCTGTCCCTCTCACCACCCCTCATACCCCTCCTGTCCCTCTCACCACCCCTCATACCCCTCCTGCCTCTCTCACCACCCCCTCATACCCCTCTTGTCCCTCTCACCACCCCCTCATACCCCTCTTGTCCCTCTCACCACCCCTCATACCCCTCCTGTCCCTCTCACCACCCCTCATACCCCTCCTGTCCCTCTCACCTCCCCTCATACCCCTCCTGCCTCTCACCACCCCTCATACCCCTCCTGTCCCTCTCACCACCCCTCATACCCCTCCTGTCCCCCTCACCTCCCCTCATACCCCTCCTGCCTCTCTCACCACCCTCATACCCCTCCTGCCCCTCTCACCACCCCTCATACCCCTCCTGTCCCTCTCACCACCCCTCATACCCCTCCTGTCCCTCTCACCACCCCTCCTGGCTCTCTCACCACCCCTCATACCCCTCCTGTCCCTCTCACCACCCCTCATACCCCTCCTGCCTCTCTCACCACCCCCTCATACCCCTCTTGTCCCTCTCACCACCCCCTCATACCCCTCTTGTCCCTCTCACCACCCCCTCATACCCCTCTTGTCCCTCTCACCACCCCCTCATACCCCTCCTGTCCCTCTCACCTCCTCTCATACCCCTCCTGTCCCTCTCACCTCCTCTCATACCCCTCTTGTCCCTCTCACCACCCCCTCATACCCCTCCTGCCTCTCTCACCACCCCTCATACCCCTCCTGCCTCTCTCAGCACCCCTCATACCCCTCCTGCCTCTCTCACCACCCCTTATACCCCTCCTGCCTCTCTCACCACCCCTCATACCTCTCCTGTCCCTCAAACCCCCTCTGCCTCTCTCACCACCCCTCATACCCCTCCTGCCTCTCTCACCACCCCTCATACCCCTCCTGCCTCTCTCACCACCCCTTATACCCCTCCTGCCTCTCTCACCACCCCTCATACCCCTCCTGCCTCTCTCAGCACCCCTCATACCCCTCCTGTCCCTCTCACCTCCCCTCATACCCCCCCTTTCCCTCTCACCTCCCCTCATACCCCCCCTGTCCCTCTCACCACCCCTCATACCCCTCCTGTCCCTCTCACCTCCCCTCATACCCCCCCTGTCCCTCTCACCACCCCTCATACCCCTCCTGCCTCTCTCACCACCCCTCATACCCCTCCTGCCTCTCTCAGCACCCCTCATACCCCTCCTGTCCCTCTCACCTCCCCTCATAACCCTCCTGTCCCTCTCACCTCCCCTCATACCCCTCCTGTCCCTCTCACCTCCCCTCATACCCCTCCTGTCCCTCTCACCTCCCCTCATACCCCTCCTGTCCCTCTCACCTCCCCTCATACCCCTCCTGTCCCTCTCACCACCCCTCATACCCCTCCTGTCCCTCTCACCTCCCCTCATACCCCTCCTGTCCCTCTCACCACCCCTCATACCTCTCCTGTCCCTCTCACCACCCCTCATACCCCTCCTGTCCCGCTCACCACCCCTCATACCCCTCCTGTCCCTCTCACCACCCCTCATACCCCTCCTGCCTCTCTCACCACCCCTTATACCCCTCCTGCCTCTCTCACCACCCCTCATACCCCTCCTGTCCCTCTCACCTCCCCTCATACCCCTCCTGTCCCTCTCACCACCCCTCATACCTCTCCTGTCCCTCTCACCACCCCTCATACCCCTCCTGTCCCGCTCACCACCCCTCATACCCCTCCTGCCTCTCTCACCACCCCTTATACCCCTCCTGCCTCTCTCAGCACCCCTCATACCCCTCCTGTCCCTCTCACCTCCCCTCATACCCCTCCTGTCCCTCTCACCTCCCCTCATACCCCTCCTGTCCCTCTCACCTCCCCTCATACCCCTCCTGTCCCTCTCACCTCCCCTCATACCCCTCCTGTCCCTCTCACCTCCCCTCATACCCCTCCTGTCCCTCTCACCTCCCCTCATACCCCTCCTGTCCCTCTCACCTCCCCTCATACCCCTCCTGTCCCTCTCACCTCCCCTCATACCCCTCCTGTCCCTCTCACCTCCCCTCATACCCCCTCCTGTCCCTCTCACCTCCCCTCATACCCCTCCTGTCCCTTTCACCACCCCTCATACCCCTCCTGTCCCTGTCACCACCCCTCATACCCCTCCTGTCCCTGTCACCACCCCTCATACCCCTCCTGTCCCTGTCACCACCCCTCATACCCCTCCTGTCCCTGTCACCACCCCTCATACCCCTCCTGTCCCTCTCACCACCCCTCATACCCCTCCTGCCTCTCTCACCACCCCTTATACCCCTCCTGCCTCTCTCACCACCCCTCATACCCCTCCTGTCCCTCTCAGCACCCCTCATACCCCTCCTGCCTCTCTCAGCACCCCTCATACCCCTCCTGCTCTCTCAGCACCCCTCATACCCCTCCTGTCCCTCTCACCTCCCCTCATACCCCTCCTGTCCCTCTCACCTCCCCTCATACCCCTCCTGTCCCTCTCACCTCCCCTCATACCCCTCCTGTCCCTCTCACCTCCCCTCATACCCCTCCTGTCCCTCTCACCTCCCCTCATACCCCTCCTGTCCCTCTCACCTCCCCTCATACCCCTCCTGTCCCTCTCACCTCCCCTCATACCCCTCCTGTCCCTCTCACCTCCCCTCATACCCCTCCTGTCCCTCTCACCTCCCCTCATACCCCTCCTGTCCCTCTCACCTCCCCTCATACCCCTCCTGTCCCTCTCACCTCCCCTCATACCCCTCCTGTCCCTCTCACCTCCCCTCATACCCCTCCTGTCCCTCTCACCTCCCCTCATACCCCTCCTGTCCCTCTCACCTCCCCTCATACCCCTCCTGTCCCTTTCACCACCCCTCATACCCCTCCTGTCCCTGTCACCACCCCTCATACCCCTCCTGTCCCTGTCACCACCCCTCATACCCCTCCTGTCCCTGTCACCACCCCTCATACCCCTCCTGTCCCTCTCACCTCCCCTCATACCCCTTCTGTCCCTCTTACCACCCCTCCTACCCCTCCCGTCCATCTCACCTCCCCTCATACCCCTCCCGTCCCTCTCACCACCCCTCATACCCCTCCCGTCCCTCTCACCACCCCTCATACCCCTCCTGTCCCTCTCACCTCCCCTCATACCCCTCCTGTCCCTCTCACCTCCCCTCATACCCCTCCTGTCCCTCTCACCTCCCCTCATACCCCTCCTGTCCCTCTCACCACCCCCTCATACCCCTCCTGCCTCTCTCGCCACCCCTCATACCCCTCTTGTCCCTCTCACCACCCCCTCATACCCCTCCTGTCCCTCTCACCACCCCTCATACCCCTCCTGCCTCTCTCACCACCCCTCATACCCCTCCTGCCTCTCTCACCACCCCTCATACCCCTCCTGTCCCTCTCACCACCCCTCATACCCCTCCTGGCCCTCTCACCACCCCTCATACCCCTCCTGCCTCTCTCACCACCCCTCATACCCCTCCTGTCCCTCTCACCTCCCCTCATACCCCTCCTGTCCCTCTTACCACCCCTCATACCCCTCCTGTCCCTCTCACCACCCCTCATACCCCTCCTGTCCCTCTCACCACTCCCTCATACCCCTCCTGCCTCTCTCGCCACCCCTCATACCCCTCCTGTCCCTCTTACCACCCCCTCATACCCCTCTTGTCCCTCTCACCACCCCCTCATACCCCTCCTGCCTCTCTTACCACCCCTCATACCCCTCCTGTCCCTCTCACCTCCCCTCATACCCCTCCTGCCTATCTCACCAACCCTCATACCCCTCCTGTCCCTCTCACCACCCCTCATACCCCTCCTGTCCCTCTCACCACCCCTCATACCCCTCCTGCCTCTCTCACCACCCCCTCATACCCCTCTTGTCCCTCTCACCACCCCCTCATACCCCTCTTGTCCCTCTCACCACCCCTCATACCCCTCCTGTCCCTCTCACCACCCCTCATACCCCTCCTGTCCCTCTCACCTCCCCTCATACCCCTCCTGCCTCTCACCACCCCTCATACCCCTCCTGTCCCTCTCACCACCCCTCATACCCCTCCTGTCCCCCTCACCTCCCCTCATACCCCTCCTGCCTCTCTCACCACCCTCATACCCCTCCTGCCCCTCTCACCACCCCTCATACCCCTCCTGTCCCTCTCACCACCCCTCATACCCCTCCTGTCCCTCTCACCACCCCTCCTGGCTCTCTCACCACCCCTTATACCCCTCCTGTCCCTCTCACCTCCCCTCATACCCCTCCTGCCCCTCTCACCACCCCTCATACCCCTCCTGTCCCACTCATCTCCCCTCATACCCCTCCTGCCCCTCTCACCTCCCCTCATACCCCTCCTGCCCCTCTCACCACCCCTCATACCCCTCCTGTCCCACTCACCACCCCTCATACCCCTCCCGTCCCTCTCACCTCCCCTCATACCCCTCCTGTCCCACTCACCACCCCTCATACCCCTCCTGGCTCTCTCACCACCCCTCATACCCCTCCTGTCCCTCTCACCACCCCTCATACCCCTCCTGTCCCTCTCACCACCCCTCATACCCCTCCTGTCCCTCTCACCACCCCTCATACCCCTCCTGTCCCTCTCACCTCCCCCTCTCACCTCCCCTCATACCCCTCCAGCCTCTCTCACCACCCCTCCTGTCCCTCTCACCACCCCTCATACCCCTCCTGTCCCTCTCACCACCCCTCCTGTCCCTCTCACCACCCCTCATACCCCTCCTGCCTCTCTGACCACCCCTCATACCCCTCCTGTCCCTCTCACCACCCCTCATACCCCTCCTGCCTCTCTCACCACCCCTCATACCCCTCCTGTCCCTCTCACCACCCCTCATACCCCTCCTGCCTCTCTCACCACCCCTCCTGTCCCTCTAACCTCCCCTCATACCCCTCCTGTCCCTCTCACCACCCCTCATACCCCTCCTGTCCCTCTCACCACCCCTCCTGTCCCTCTCACCACCCCTCATACCCCTCCTGTCCCTCTCACCACCCCTCATACCCCCTCCTGTCCCTCTCACCACCCCTCATACCCCTCCTGTCCCTCTCACCACCCCTCATACCCCTCCTGTCCCTCTCACCACCCCTCATACCCCTCCCGTCCCTCTCACCTGCCCTCATACCCCTCCGTCCCTCTCACCTGCCCTCATACCCCTCCTGTCCCTCTCACCACCCCTCATACCCCTCCTGTCCCTCTCACCACCCCTCATACCCCTCCTGTCCCTCTCACCTCCCCTCATACCCCTCCTGTCCCTCTCACCACCCCTCATACCCCTCCTGTCCCTCTCACCACCCCTCATACCCCTCCTGTCCCTCTCACCACCCCTCATACCCCCCCTGTCCCTCTCACCACCCCTCATACCCCTCCTGTCCCTCTCACCACCCCTCATACCCCTCCTGTCCCTCTCACCACCCCTCATACCCCTCCTGTCCCTCTCACCACCCCTCATACCCCTCCTGTCCCTCTCACCTCCCCTCATACCCCTCCTGTCCCTCTCACCACCCCTCATACCCCTCCTGTCCCTCTCACCACCCCTCATACCCCTCCTGTCCCTCTCACCACCCCTCATACCCCCCCTGTCCCTCTCACCACCCCTCATACCCCCCCTGTCCCTCTCACCTCCCCTCATACCCCTCCCGTCCCTCTCACCACCCCTCATACCCCTCCTGTCCCTCTCACCACCCCTCATACCCCTCATACCCCTCCTGTCCCTCTCACCACCCCTCATACCCCTCCTGTCCCTCTCACCACCCCTCATACCCCCCCTGTCCCTCTCACCACCCCTCATACCCCCCCTGTCCCTCTCACCTCCCCTCATACCCCCCCTGTCCCTCTCACCACCCCTCATACCCCTCCTGTCCCTCTCACCACCCCTCATACCCCTCATACCCCTCCTGTCCCTCTCACCACCCCTCATACCCCTCCTGTCCCTCTCACTACCCCTCATACCCCTCCTGTCCCTCTCACCTCCCCTCATACCCCTCCTGTCCCTCTCACCACCCCTCATACCCCTTATACCCCTCCTGTCCCTCTCACCACCCCTCATACCCCTCCTGTCCCTCTCACCACCCCTCATACCCCTCCTGTCCCTCTCACCACCCCTCATACCCCTTATACCCCTCCTGTCCCTCTCACCACCCCTCATACCCCTCCTGTCCCTCTCACCTCCCCTCATACCCCTCCTGTCCCTCTCACCACCCCTCATACCCCTCCTGTCCCTCTCACCACCCCTCATACCCCTTATACCCCTCCTGTCCCTCTCACCACCCCTCATACCCCTCCTGTCCCTCTCACCACCCCTCATACCCCTCCTGTCCCTCTCACCACCCCTCATACCCCTCCTGTCCCTCTCACCACCCCTCATACCCCTTATACCCCTCCTGTCCCTCTCACCACCCCTCATACCCCTCCTGTCCCTCTCGCCACCCCTCATACCCCTCCTGCCTCTCTTGCCACCCCTCATACCCCTCCTGCCTCTCTCACCACCCCTCATACCCCTCCTGTCCCCCTCATACCCCTCCTGTCCCCCTCATACCCCTCCTGTCCCTCTCACCACCCCTCATACCCCTTATACCCCTCCTGTCCCTCTCACCACCCCTCATACCCCTCCTGTCCCTCTCGCCACCCCTCATACCCCTCCTGCCTCTCTTGCCACCCCTCATACCCCTCCTGCCTCTCTCACCACCCCTCATACCCCTCCTGTCCCCCTCATACCCCTCCTGTCCCCCTCATACCCCTCCTGTCCCTCTCACCACCCCTCATACCCCTCCTGCCTCTCTCGCCACCCCTCATACCCCTCCTGTCCCTCTCACCACCCCTCATACCCCTCCTGTCCCTCTCACCACCCCTCATACCCCTCCTGTCCCTCTCACCTCCCCTCATACCCCTCCTGTCCGTCTCACCACCCCTCATACCCCTCCTGCCTCTCTCGCCACCCCTCATACCCCTCCTGCCTCTCTTGCCACCCCTCATACCCCTCCTGCCTCTCTCACCACCCCTCATACCCCTCCTGTCCCCCTCATACCCCTCCTGTCCCCCTCATACCCCTCCTGTCCCCCTCATACCCCTCCTGTCCCTCTCACCACCCCTCATACCCCTCCTGTCCCTCTCACCTCCCCTCATACCCCTCCTGCCTCTCTCACCACCCCTCATACCCCTCCTGTCCCTCTCACCACCCCTCATACCCCTCCTGTCCCTCTCACCACCCCTCATACCCCTCCTGTCCCTCTCACCACCCCTCATACCCCTCCTGTCCCTCTCACCACCCCTCATACCCCTCCTGTCCCTCTCACCTCCCCTCATACCCCTCCTGTCCGTCTCACCTCCCCTCATACCCCTCCTGCCTCTCTCACCACCCCTCATACCCCTCCTGTCCCCCTCATACCCCTCCTGTCCCCCTCATACCCCTCCTGTCCCCCTCATACCCCTCCTGTCCCTCTCACCACCCCTCATACCCCTCCTGTCCCTCTCACCACCCCTCATACCCCTCCTGTCCCTCTCACCACCCCTCATACCCCTCCTGTCCCTCTCACCACCCCTCATACCCCTCCTGTCCGTCTCACCTCCCCTCATACCCCTCCTGCCTCTCTCACCACCCCTCATACCCCTCCTGTCCCCCCTCATACCCCTCCTGTCCCCCTCATACCCCTCCTGTCCCCCTCATACCCCTCCTGTCCCTCTCACCACCCCTCATACCCCTCCTGTCCCTCTCACCTCCCCTCGTACCCCTCCTGTCCCTCTCACCTCCCCTCATACCCCTCCTGTCCCTCTCACCTCCCCTCATACCCCTCCTGTCCGTCTCACCTCCTTTCATACCCCTCCTGTCCGTCTCACCTCTCCTCATACCCCTCCTGTCCCTCTCACCACCCCTCATACCCCTCCTGTCCCTCTCACCTCCCCTCATACCCCTCCTGTCCGTCTCACCTCCCCTCATACCCCTCCTGTCCCTCTCACCACCCCTCATACCCCTCCTGTCCCTCTCACCTCCCCTCATACCCCTCCTGTCCCTCTCACCTCTCCTCATACCCCTCCTGCCTCTCTCACCACCCCTCATACCCCTCCTGTCCCTCTCACCACCCCTCATACCCCTCCTGTCCGTCTCACCTCCCCTCATACCCCTCCTGTCCGTCTCACCTCCCCTCATACCCCTCCTGTCCCTTTCACCACCCCTCATACCCCTCCTGTCCCTGTCACCACCCCTCATACCCCTCCTGCCTCTCTCACCACCCCTTATACCCCTCCTGCCTCTCTCACCACGCCTCATACCCCTCCTGCCTCTCTCACCACGCCTCATACCCCTCCTGTCCCTCTCACCACCCCTCATACCCCTCCTGTCCCTCTCACCACCCCTCATACCCCTCCTGTCCGTCTCACCTCCCCTCATACCCCTCCTGCCTCTCTCGCCACCCCTCATACCCCTCCTGCCTCTCTCACCACCCCTCATACCCCTCCTGCCTCTCTCACCACCCCTCATACCCCTCCTGCCTCTCTCACCACCCCTCATACCCCTCCTGTCCCTCTCACCTCCCCTCATACCCCTCCTGCCTCTCTCACCACCCCTCATACCCCTCCTGCCTCTCTCACCACCCCTCATACCCCTCCTGTCCCTCTCACCTCCCCTCATACCCCCTCTTGCCTCTCTCACCTCCCCTCATACCCCTCCTGCCTCTCTCACCACCCCTCATACCCCTCCTGTCCCTCTCACCTCCCCTCATACCCCTCCTGCCTCTCTCACCACCCCTCATACCCCTCCTGCCTCTCTCACCACCCCTCATACCCCTCCTGTCCCTCTCACCTCCCCTCATACCCCTCCTGCCTCTCTCACCTCCCCTCATACCCCTCCTGCCTCTCTCACCACCCCTCATACCCCTCCTGTCCCTCTCACCTCCCCTCATACCCCTCCTGCCTCTCTCACCACCCCTCATACCCCTCCTGCCTCTCTCACCACCCCTCATACCCCTCCTGTCCCTCTCACCTCCCCTCATACCCCTCCTGCCTCTCTCACCACCCCTCATACCCCTCCTGTCCCTCTCACCACCCCTCATACCCCTCCTGTCCCTCTCACCTCCCCTCATACCCCTCCTGGCTCTCTCACCACCCCTCATACCCCTCCTGTCCCTCTCACCACCCCTTATACCCCTCCTGGCTCTCTCACCACCCCTCATACCCCTCCTGTCCCTCTCACCTCCCCTCATACCCCTCCTGCCTCTCTCACCTCCCCTCATACCCCTCCTGCCTCTCTCACCTCCCCTCATACCCCTCCTGCCTCTCTCACCACCCCTCATACCCCTCCTGCCTCTCTCACCACCCCTCATACCCCTCCTGTCCCTCTCACCTCCCCTCATACCCCTCCTGCCTCTCTCACCACCCCTCATACCCCTCCTGTCCCTCTCACCACCCCTCATACCCCTCCTGTCCCTCTCACCTCCCCTCATACCCCTCCTGTCCCTCTCACCTCCCCTCATACCCCTCCTGTCCCTCTCACCTCCCCTCATACCCCTCCTGTCCCTCTCACCACCCCTCATACCCCTCCTGTCCCTCTCACCACCCCTCATACCCCTCCTGTCCCTCTCACCTCCCCTCATACCCCTCCTGTCCCTCTCACCACCCCTCATACCCCTCCCGTCCCTCTCACTACCCCTCATACCCCTCCCGTCCCTCTTACCACCCCTCATACCCCTCCTGTCCCTCTCACCACCCCTCTTACGCCTCCTGGCCTATGTACAAGGGGGGAAGCCATGTTGGAGCACGCAGATGGCTGTCTCAGGATATGTTCCTCTCACGTTTCTAGCACAGAAAAGCATCTATAACCATTGCAATGTAAGAGAAGAAAACGCTGCATTGCAAATATGATCTCTGCTGTGATAGGACAGGACTCTGGGCAGAGGCGGAGCCAATGACAAAACATCATTTTCTTGACTTATTGTAAGAGGAGATCTGAGCTTACTGATCCCTGATGACCGAGCATGCTCAGACCCCCCCCCCCAGCTGTGTGTGTGCTGCTGGGAAAGCTCCCCACCCGGCTCCTCCCATATCTCTGATGTCACATCTCATCTCATGTCTTCCAGAGTGACGCCTACACAGACAGGGCGAGTATCCGGGCACCAACATCTCTACAGGGGAGACACCATGATGGAGGCTCAGTGGCTCCTCCCATCACAGGGTAAGAGGCGGAGCTATATCTGATTATAGGGGGAGTATTGGGCAGGAGGACACCAAGATCTCTACAGGGGAGACACCATGATGGAGGCTCAGCAGCTCCTCCCATCACAGGGTAAGAGGCGGGGCTATATCTGATTATAGGGGGAGTATTGGGCAGGAGGACACCAAGATCTCTACAGGGGAGACACCATGATGGAGGCTCAGCGGCTCCTCCCATCACAGGGTAAGAGGCGGGGCTATATCTGATTATAGGAGGAGTATTGGGCAGGAGGACACCAAGATCTCTACAGGGGAGACACCATGATGGAGGCTCAGCGGCTCCTCCCATCACAGGGTAAGAGGCGGGGCTATATCTGATTATAGGGGGAGTATTGGGCAGGAGCACACCAAGATCTCTACAGGGGAGACACCATGATGGAAGCTCAGTGGCTCCTCCCATCACAGGGTAAGAGGCGGGGCTATATCTGATTATAGGGGGAGTATTGGGCAGGAGGACACCAAGATCTCTACAGGGGAGACACCATGATGGAGGCTCAGCGGCTCCTCCCATCACAGGGTAAGAGGCGGGGCTATCTCTGATTATAGGGGGGAGTATTGGGCAGGAGGACACCAGGATCTCTACAGGGGAGACACCATGATGGAGGCTCAGCGGCTCCTCCCATCACAGGGTAAGAGGCGGGGCTATATCTGATTATAGGGGGATTATTGGGCAGGAGGACACCAAGATCTCTACAGAGGAGACACCATGATGGAGGCTCAGCGGCTCCTCCCATCACAGGGTAAGAGGCGGGGCTATATCTGATTATAGGGGGAGTATTGGGCAGGAGGACACCAAGATCTCTACAGGGGAGATACCATGATGGAGGCTCAGCGGCTCCTCCCATCACAGGGTAAGAGGCGGGGCTATATCTGATTATAGGGGGAGTATTGGGCAGGAGGACACCATGATGGAGGCTCAGCGGCTCCTCCCATCACAGGGTAAGAGGCGGGGCTATATCTGATTATAGGGGGAGTATTGGGCAGGAGGACACCAAGATCTCTACAGGGGAGACACCATGATGGAGGCTCAGCGGCTCCTCCCATCACAGGGTAAGAGGCGGGGCTATATCTGATTATAAGGTGAGTATTGGGAAGAAGGACACCATGATGGAGGCTCAGCAGCTCAGCACAGGGTAAGAGGGGGCGGAGCCTCTGAGCACACACTTGCACCTTCTCATGGCCTCGCTCTCCTCTTTATTCACAGACCCCGGAGACTCTATAGGGAAACATGTGACAGCTGAGGAGGCGGAGGAAGTGACTGTGAAGGAGGAGGAAGGTTCTGTACAGATCAGCGCAGGTGAGTAATAAACCTGATAAATGTTTTCTGTGCTTCCTGTCCAGTCACTGTGTGTCCCATACATCTCAGTACAGGGGCGTGACCCTCCTCTTTATTCACAGATCGCGGAGACTTTATAGAGACACGTGTGATCATTAAAAAGGAGGAAGAAGAAGAAGAAGAAGGATTTTTGGAGACCAAAGAAGAGGAGGAGGTACGTGTGCAGATCAGCCCAGGTGAGTAATATTGTTTTCCGATTCCCTCTATTGGGCCTCTCCACATGCGTCTCATACATTTCCATTTGTGTTATTGGATGTTGCGCCGTCGTTTTGCTCTGCACTGCGTATTGGCGTTTCTTCTGATGGGGACTCTTCTGTGTATTGCGGCGCCCATTGTTTTTAACCCATCAGGAAGAGCGGCTTCACTAAACAGTTGCAGCGTACACTTGCGAACCAGCATACAAACGTGCGTGTGGAAATTTGCAGAGCATATCGCCCAATGCGCAGGAGTGGGTGCACCTGATGTCCAGATCCATTCCTGTTTACCTTCTGCTGGGGAATACTGGCACTACGACTTAATCCGGACCTTCACCCTGAATAAGAGCCTATCTTGTATGTTTCCCACCTGTACATACAGATTGCTCACATTAATCCAGACCTTCACCCTGAATAAAAGCCTATCTTATATGTTTCCCACCTGTACATACAGATTGCGCACATAATCCGGACCTTCACCCTGAATAAGAGCCTATCTTATATGTTTCCCACACCCTGTACATACGGATTGCCCACATTAATCCGGACCTTTATCCTGAATAAGAGCCTATCTTATATGTTTCCCACCTGTACATACAGATTGCGCACATAATCCGGACCTTCACCCTGAATAAGAGCCTATCTTATATGTTTCCCACACCCTGTACATACGGATTGCCCACATTAATCCGGACCTTTACCCTGAATAAGAGCCTATCTTATATGTTTCCCACCTGTACATACAGATTGCGCACATAATCCGGACCTTCACCCTGAATAAGAGCTTATCTTGTATGTCCCCTGTACATACAGATTGCCCACATTAATCCGGACCTTTACCCTGAATAAGAGCCTATCTTATATGTTTCCCTCCTGTACATACAGATTGCGCACATAATCCGGACCTTCACCCTGAATAAGAGCCTATCTTATATGTTTCCCACCTGTACATACAGATTGCCCACATTAATCCGGACCTTTACCCTGAATAAGAGCCTATCTTATATGTTTCCCTCCTGTACATACAGATTGCGCACATAATCCGGACCTTCACCCTGAATAAGAGCTTATCTTGTATGTCCCCTGTACATACAGATTGCCCACATTAAAAATCATCCTACTTGCACCTCTGCATTCTGGGATTGCTGTCTTTTTGCTGACCCCAGCTCTGTTCTCTCATGTGATGCTTCTGAGGCAAGATGGCGGCGGCCGTATCCTAGAGCCCTGAACAGATTTGTAGCCCAGTGGGGGACTAAAGTGACTAAAAACTTAAAATATATTAATCTTAGATGCTGGGGAATAATATTAAATTATTATTAAATTATTAAATATTTAAATTATTCTGAAGGTCCGGTTTAAAGTGTTTGGCAAGTCATAACTTAAAAAAAAATATCAGCAGCTTACCTTTCATTAATTGGCTCCAGCACTGTGCTTCCTCTCTCTGTCTACTTAGTGAGGAAATTACTTGCTCATTCAGCTTTCACCCACCCCGCTGATCTGGTCCATCAATCAACCTTCAGCGGACCAAGAACGGAAACGCCCTCCTTCTCCAGCCCGGACGTCCTGATTGGCTATCTGTTGCAGCTCTGAAGCCTTCGTCTCACACGCATCAGTGTGCTTACATCACATCGCTGTTGCCACACCCACTGTTTCTACTCATTTTTTTTTCTATGAATCTCCAAAGCTCTAATACTTTTAAATATACTAATACTTTTAATACTTTAAATATACTTTAAATACATATACTTAAATATACTTAAATATAAATAAATAATAAATAAATAAAAAAATTTAAAAATAAATATAAATAAATAATAAATAAATAAAAAAATATAAAAATAAATAAATAATAAATAAATAAATATAAATTTAAATGCACTTTAAATATAGTAATACTTAAATTAATTAAATATAACTTAGGAATTACAGGGTCTTTTTGAAAACAGATTGAAGTTGCAGGCCTTGTGTCCACAATACATAAATACATATACTTAAATATAAATAAATAATAAATAAAAAAATATAAAAATAAATATAAATAAATAATAAATAAATAAATAAATATAAATTTAAATGCACTTTAAATATACTAATACTTAAATTAATTAAATATAACTTAGGAATTACAGGGTCTTTTTGAAAACAGATTGAAGTTGCAGGCCTTGTGTCCACCATTTACTCGAACCTTGTAGCATTGCCCACCAACTCAAAACATGGGTACATGGCCAGATGGGAGGCCGACCTGGGCCTGGTGAGAGATAGGAGGGACTGGGAGGAGATATGGACTGGAATTAACAGGTGCTCCATTAATGTTACGACTCTAGAAGCAGCATATAAGATGCTCACCAGGTGGTACCTGGTGCCCTCACGTGTAGCTAAGGCGATCCCAGGATACCCTGCGCACTGCTTTAGAGGCTGTTCTGTGGAGGGTTCCGTCCTGCATATATGGTGGGAGTGCCCGAGGGTCAAGAGATTCTGGTCGCGAGTTTTTGGTCTCCTGAGCACTCTTTTGCAAACCCACATACGTCAAGACCCTTGGGTGGCCCTATTACAGATGAAGCCGGAGGGTGTCACCAGAACCCAACATACCCTGCTTACTCAACTTATGTTGGCAGCAAAATTAACGATCGCTAGTTCCTGGAAGAAGCCAGGAATTCCCTTCCAGGCAGTTAAGGACAGGCTTAATGGCATCTTGATTAATGAGAAACCGACTAGTATCCTGAGGGACTCGCACGCTAAATTTAAAGTGTGGAAGCCTTGGGTAGATTACGCCTACCCGGAAGCATGCAACACTTTGGCCCTTATTCATCAAGCGATAGCGCCAGGTAGTGTCTGACGAGCGCCAGGTAGCGGCAGCTAACGGCGACTACCGACTCAAGTATGCCCGGCGGCGGTCACAATGACGCATTTATCAAGCAAAATGAGGCTAGCGCCGGCGAGAGCGACGGCTAGCGCGGCATTCATCATGAAGCCGCCTGGACCGAACAGCGCCGCTGCAAATTCCCTCACAGCGCCAGGTATGAGCTGTCGCTCCCTGGCGATGTCCAATGCATTTCAATGGAGCAATCTATAATTATTCATAATTAATTGGTAATAATTTTTTTTTTTTTTTTTTTTTTAATGTCAAAAAATCGGAGACCACTTCTGCAATGTTAGGATTTATTTTTAAGTCAAAAAAAATTTAAAACAAATTTGTGCAGAATTGATCTAACAGGTCTGAGATTAATGTATTCATATTACAAAATGATTCTAAAAACATGTATAATGTTACATTCAAAAAATATGGTTGTTTAGGGGTTAAAAACTAGTTAATACAGATCGCCGCCAGCGCTCTGGGGTTTAAACAAGGAATGGACAGCGACAGCACATTCGGAGCGTGATTTGTTGATGAATATGAAGCTAGCCGTTCGCTCTGGCCATTCGTTGTCAGGCGCTCACATACAACGCTGGACCTGTGAAACAGCGACCCCCCAGCCCGTATTCAACATTACCGCACACCGACTGAGTCGCTGTCATCAAGCTAATGCCGGCCAAGCACAGCGAATACTGGCTGGCGCTGAAAAAATCACGCTACAGTCGCTCATCTGTCGCTACCTGGCGCTATTGATGAATCGGCCTCTTTGTTACAATGAGCAACGATCTGTGTTTCTTTTTTTTTTTTTTTCCCCTCTTTCCCCCCCCCCCCCCCCAATTTCATCTTAGGCCACCCCTCCACTCGTCCCCCTCTTCTTCCCCCCCCCCCCCGTGCCCACCCTTTCCCCCCCCTTCTTCCTACCTGACTCACCCTCCCGTGAATTCAATAATGGATTCTTATGCACGTTGAGTTGGGAAGCGGGAGGCTAAAGTCCAGTGTAGCAGATGCGACTAGAGTTAGGCCATCCAGGCTGACACGCTGGCGATAGACAAACAGCTAAGTTGTGCAAACGCATATCCAGATGTAGTAAATACTTTATTGTTATCTTATAATGTTTACAATGTGCCAGTTCTGTGAAAGATTGAACACCTGTATGCTGTGCAACAATTGTATGCCATTGTCATTTGTATACCTTTAAAAAAAAAAAAAAGAAAAATCTTAATAAAAAGATTGAAACAAAAAAGAAAACAGATTGAAGTTTGGGACAGTGCAACGTGTTGCCCGGGATAATGGGTGAACTATCAGGCGCTCGCCTTTAGTATAACTTTCAAGTGGACCAAAACCCACATCCCCTGAATTGCTCCTCCCATGAAGAGCACCTTTTGCCAATTTTCACCGCTCCTGCTTCACACTAATCCCAGATAATGGCGCCTGTTTTAGCGGTAAAGCTCCGCCTCCTCCATTCATTGCCACTGTTGTGTGCGGCAATGATGTCATGGCCGCGCCTATGTAATGAGCGATCACCTGCCATCAGTTGTTGATGCTGTAACAATCTTCTGTGGGAGTAAAAATCTACTATCCACATTATAAAGGGTTAAATTAAAAAAACTTTGGTGTATGGAGGCCAGCCATAACAATTCGGGATGCACCCGGAGCAAGGATAGTTGAAATCAATTTTTCCTTTTTTTTTTTTATTGGAGTCTCACATAGCTGTAGGCAGATGGCGAGCCAGTTCTGTGTGGACATGCTGTTCAAGAAGCTCGGATGTAAAATCCTGCACTTGGGTAGAAGGAATCCCGGCTCTGAGCACCGTATGGGCAGCACTGTGTTATCCAGGACCTCGGAGGAGAGAGATTTAGGGGTACTGATTACTGATAGCTGCAAGATGATTGGACAGTGTAGCCAGGCAGTGGGAAAAGCAAGCAGGATGCTCGGCTGCATAGCTCGAGGCATCACCAGTAGGAAGAGGGAGGTTGTGATGCCGCTGTATAGAGCCCTGGTGAGGCCACAGCTAGAATACTGTGTGCAGTTCTGGAGACCTTACCTGCAAAAAGACATTATTCAAATAGAACGTGTCCAAAGGCGGGCAACAAAAATGGTGGAAGGACTTAAACTTAAAACTTATCAGGAGAGACTTAAAGAACTTAATCTGTACAGTCTTGAGGAAAGAAGGGAGAAGGGAGACATGATGGAGACCTTTATATATGTGAAAGGATTGAATAAGGTTCAGGAGGGAAGTGTATTTAAGAAGAAGCTTAATGATAGAACAAGGGGGCACAACCTGAAGCTAGTCGGGGGGAAGATCAGGAGCAATGTTAGAAAATATTATGTTACAGAAAGAGTAGTAGATGCTTGGAACAAACTTCCAGCAGAGGTAGTTGACACATCAACAGTCACTGAATTTAAACATGCCTGGAATAAGCACACATCTATCCTAAGATAAAGAGAACATACAGTATACACATAAGATACAGAGAACATACAGTATATACATAAGATACAGAGAACATACAGTATATACATAAGATACAGAGAACATACAGTATACACATAAGATACAGAGAACATACAGTATACACATAAGATACAGAGAACATACAGTATACACATAAGATACAGAGAACATACATTATACACATAAGATACAGAGACCATACAGTATACACATAAGATACAGAGAACATACAGTATATACATAAGATACAGAGAACATACAGTATATACATAAGATACAGAGAACATACAGTATACACATAAGATAAAGAGAACATACAGTATACACATAAGATACAGAGAACATACAGTATACACATAAGATACAGAGAACATACAGTATATACATAAGATACAGAGAACATACAGTATACACATAAGATACAGAGAACATACAGTATATACATAAGATACAAAGAACATACAGTATACACATAAGATACAGAGAACATACAATATACACATAAGATACAGAGAACATACAGTATACACATAAGATACAGAGAACATACAGTATACACATAAGATACAGAGAACATACAGTATATACATAAGATACAGAGAACATACAGTATATACATAAGATACAGAGAACATACAGTATACACATAAGATACAGAGAACATACAGTATACACATAAGATACAGAGAACATACAGTATATACATAAGATACAGAGAACATACAGTATATACATAAGATACAGAGAACATACAGTATATACATAAGATACAGAGATCATACATTATATACATAAGATAAAGAGAACATACAGTATATACATAAGATACAGAGAACATACAGTATACACATAAGATACAGAGAACATACAGTATACACATAAGATACAGAGAACATACAGTATGCACATAAGATACAGAGAACATACAGTATATACATAAGATACAGAGAACATACAGTATACACATAAGATACAGAGAACATACAGTATATACATAAGATACAGAGAACATACAGTATATACATAAGATACAGAGAACATACAGTATATACATAAGATACAGAGAACATACAGTATACACATAAGATACAGAGAACATACAGTATATACATAAGATACAGAGAACATACAGTATACACATAAGATACAGAGAACATACAGTATATACATAAGATACAGAGAACATACAGTATATACACATAAGATACAGAGAACATACAGTATATACACATAAGATACAGAGAACATACAGTATACACATAAGATACAGAGAACATACAGTATATACATAAGATACAGAGAACATACAGTATACACATAAGATACAGAGAACATACAGTATATACATAAGATACAGAGAACATACAGTATACACATAAGATACAGAGAACATACAGTATATACATAAGATACAGAGAACATACAGTATATACACATAAGATACAGAGAACATACAGTATATACACATAAGATACAGAGAACATACAGTATACACATAAGATACAGAGAACATACAGTATATACATAAGATACAGAGAACATACAGTATACACATAAGATACAGAGAACATACAATATACACATAAGATACAGAGAACATACAGTATATACATAAGATACAGAGAACATACAGTATACACATAAGATACAGAGAACATACAGTATATACATAAGATACAGAGAACATACAGTATATACATAAGATACAGAGAACATACAGTATATACATAAGATACAGAGAACATACAGTATACACATAAGATACAGAGAACATACAGTATATACATAAGATACAGAGAACATACAGTATACACATAAGATACAGAGAACATACAGTATATACATAAGATACAGAGAACATACAGTATACACATAAGATAAAGAGAACATACAGTATATACACATAAGATACAGAGAACATACAGTATACACATAAGATACAGAGAACATACAGTATACACATAAGATACAGAGAACATACAGTATACACATAAGATACAGAGAACATACAGTATATACATAAGATACAGAGAACATACAGTATACACATAAGATACAGAGAACATACAGTATACACATAAGGGCAGACTAGATGGACCGTATGGTCTCCTTTTGCCGTCAACCTTCTATGTTTAAAGGGAGCAGAGAGATTGGACGGTAACTGGGGAGGGCAGAGGGATCCAGGAGATTTTTTTATATGTGGAGTTATAACCGCATGCTTATAGGGGGAAGGAAAGGTACCAATGGAGAGGGAGAGGTTAAATAGAGATGTTAAGGCTTTGAATGACAAATTTACACAGTTGAGGGATGAAATGGGATCAAGGGAGCAGGTGGTCAGGTGGGCCTTTAAGACAAGAGAGGAGAGTCCTTGTACTGGTAGCTGAGCGAGTGAGTGAGTTAGTAATAAGTGGAGCAGGGGGCAAATTGGAAGGAGAGAGGTATTCTGAGTGGTGAAGCCACTTCGAATCTTGTCGAAGTGTGGCAAATTGCTTAGCTGTTATCTGGGAGGATGGAGGGGGTGGTGGTGGGCAGAGTAGAGAGATGAAGGTGTTAAATAGCTGTTTTGAATTCCAGGACTGTGCGGATATGAGTGATGTGCTGTTTAGCGGATGAAACAGCACTCCTGAGTTCCTGAAGGGCTTGCTTGTATAACAGGAAGTCTTCCTTGGTTTTGGATTTCCTCTCTCGCTGGTCAGCAACTCGGGAATGTCGCTTCAATGTTGTAGTGTTGGTATTAAGCCAGGGTTGTCTTTTTTTGGTTTGAGGGTGGCTATAGATAAGGGAAGCAACAGAGTCAAGGGCGGAGGTTAGTGTATTATCGTAGTGTGAAGATGCAGTGTCTACATTGGTGAATGTAGGTCGTGGAGGAGTTTTAGAGAGTTTTAGAGAGTTAGCAAGATTGAAGGACTACAACCAAGAGTGGGCTGCCAGATCAACCCCACAGTATGCACAGCCGCACAAAAAAAGTGTAAAAGTAACATATACTTCTCCCAGGCTCCCTCTCCCAGGGTAAGAAAGGGGTCCTGAGACATTTTCTGACGGCATTAAGAGCTGTCATCCCTAGACGATGGAACTCTACTGTGCCACCATCTTTCGCTGAATGGGTGCAAGAGATCGAGACCATTCGCCGAATGGAAGAAGGGATCTCGGAATTAGAGGACACACATGAGAGATACTATATGACATGGGTGGGCTGGATGGACTATAGAGACAACCGCCTGCAGGTGTAGATTTGGTGTTCTTCCAGCTTCCGTGCCTTGCTCTTGCTCTTCCCCCTAACCACCTTCTGCTTTCCCCTGCCCCCCTCCTTTTTCCCTTGTTGTCCCTCCCCCTCTCTTTTCTACAGGTTCTTTACTTCTTATTCATGTCCTTGTTGTCCTTAGTCCTGGGTTTTTTGTCTCCCCTCCGCCCTTTGGGTTGTCCCCCTCTCTGGTCATGTGGTGGGCGGGCCGGGTGGTCTCGCCTCCCGCGGCCTTGGGCCCTCGGCCTGGTCGTTTGGGGGTCTGGCCCCGGGGGGGCGGGATGCTGGGCCTGCCGCAGCTAATGTGAGTGACGGCTTCCTATGAATGATATAATCCGGTCCATCGGGGGGGGCGGGACCGGAGGGGGGGGTCGTTACCAGAGGTATGCGGTTGACTTTGTATGCTCTTGGATTGGGACCCAAGCATGAATATGTTCCTCCTCTATTTCCTCTGTTCTGTTGTTTGTACCATTTTACCCTTGTTGTGAAAATCTAATAAAAAGATATTGAACTAAAAGTAACATACGCCAATAGGGGGCACTACTTAGAATGTACCCTGCATGGGTGCTTCCCAGAATTCCACACTATCAATTGTTAAAGACCACAAAACCCCAAAAACCTGTGGAATTCCTGTATTACACATGAGCACACCAGTGGTAATCATAGAAGTAGAAAAATATTACTTTATTGGTTGCAACAAGGGTTTTAAAAACACAAATACACACAAGACATATTAAAAACAAGCCATCACTTGATCTCCAGTGTGTATAATAAAGATTATAATCATGTTATACAGCACTACTGTATGTAGATGCTGAACCGAATACATTTATGCCTCTAAGATAGTTAAATCTATGTTAAGACCAATATTCAGGGGTATCATCAAGCAAGAGTGGAGATAGTATTTTTAATATGTCTTGTGTGTATTTGTGTTTTTAAAACCCTTGTTGCAACCAATAAAGTAATATTTTTCTACTTCTATGATTCCCACTGGTGTGCCCATGTGTAATACAGGAATTCCACAGGTTTTTTGGGGTTTTGTGGTCTTTAAAAAGTGTAAAAGTAGACATAAATTATTTTATTATTCACATTGGAATTAATCCAGATACAGAAAAGACAAATACATTTTAAAAAACAATTAAGACTATGTACAAAGGTAACCAGAGACTTAAAGACTATGAGGCCGATTCATCAATAGCGCCAGGTAGCGACAGATGAGCGACTGTAGCGTGATTTTTTCAGCGCCAGCCAGTATTCGCTGTGCTTGGCCGGCGTTAGCTTGATGACAGCGACTCAGTCGGTGTGCGGCAATGTTGAATACGGGCTGGGGGGTCGCTGTTTCACAGGTCCAGCGTTGTATGTGAGCGCCTGACAACGAATGGCCAGAGCGAACGGCTAGCTTCATATTCATCAACAAATCACGCTCCGAATGTGCTGTCGCTGTCCATTCCTTGTTTAAACCCCAGAGCGCAGGCGGCGATCTGTATTAACTAGTTTTTAACCCCTAAACAACCATATTTTTTGAATGTAACATTATACATGTTTTTAGAATCATTCTGTAATATGAATACATTAATCTCAGACCTGTTAGATCAGTTCTGCACATATTTTTTTTTTTTTTTTTTTTTTAACTTAAAAATAAATCCTAACATTGCAGAAGTGTTCTCCGATTTTTTGACATTAAAAAAAAAAAAAAAAATTATTACCAATTAATTATGAATAATTATAGATTGCTCCATTGAAATGCATTGGACATCGCCAGGGAGCGACAGCTCATACCTGGCGCTGTGAGGGAATTTGCAGCGGCGCTGTTCGGTCCAGGCGGCTTCATGATGAATGCCGCGCTAGCCGTCGCTCTCGCCGGCGCTAGCCTCATTTTGCTTGATAAATGCGTCATTGTGACCGCCGCGGGCGTACTTGAGTCGGTAGTCGCCGTTAGCTGCCGCTACCTGGCGCTCGTCAGACTCTACCTGGCGCTATCGCTTGATGAATAAGGGCCTAAATCTATAGTCAAAACTCAGTATATCTGTATTGCCCGATCTATATAAAAAAATCTAATCATGGTAGAGCTTTCAGAACAAATGAACTAATGTTACAGTGATTATGTTAGTGCCTATCAACTATACAATAATGAATATTGTGATATTAGTGCAAAAAGCTATATAAGCTATACCTAATAAAAACCTAATAAAAAACCTACAAACCAATATCTAACACTATACAATTTATCAAACATTAATAAAGTGAAATGTGCAATACATGAGTGTAACTAATACATGAATATGGTAAAAGCTGCCAAGATCTATGTAACAAGATGTAAACACTTAATAGTGTTTAAGGGCAAAAAATACTGGTATAAGGAAAATTATTATATCACCGTGTATGTAGTATTGCAAGTCTCGTCCTGGTGTCCCCCAAAAAAACAATCAATCACCGACGCGTTGCGTGGGCGCTATCCGTCCCACTTCATCAGAATGTGATTGTACAAAGCTAACTGTCCTTTTTGTACCCCTCAGCTAGATTGGAAAGCGCCACACAGCTGCCGGGACGGAAGCGCGCCAGACCACGTCCCGTCCGCGCACCCTTCCGGGATAGCGTGGGAACCCGTGACCGGCCGCGCCCCTCCCAAGCAGTCATGACGCATGTAGGCTGCGGGTATGCCGTGCGACGCGCACACGCGCCCTTCTGTCCCCAGCTCCGGCGTTCTCCCCTGCAGTGGGAGGCGCCCGAGCCTCGGTTCCAGGCGATCATGTGCGTGCCGTGCCGGGCGGCACCCCGCCCTCCCATCCCGCTGAAGGACTAGGTTTCTGAGGGTCCTGCGCAAGGTAGCAGGTTGGTGTGCAGAAGGGGTAGTGGTAAGGGAAGAAAGTGTAAGTGATAGGAGGTTGTGATCAGAGAGGGGAAGTGGGGATGAAGAGAGACTGGATACAGAGCAGAGGTGAGGGAAGAGCAGGTCAATCGTGTGTCCCTCTTTGTGGGTGGGGCTAGCAAACAATTGTCTGAGGCCAAAAGAGGTGGTGAGCTATAGTAATCTGGTGGCAGCAGGGTTGTTGGTGTCGAAGTCACCCATGATAAAAGCCGGGATGCCAGTGTACAGGAAGTAGAGGAGCCAAGTGGAGAGGTGGTCCAGGACGAGAGTAGCAGGTCCAGGCAATAGATAATGGCAATATTCAGGTGACAGGGAGAATAGATATGGACACAGAGAACTTCAAAAGTATAGAAGGAAAGGAGGGTAGCCAAGGGTTGGGTTAAATGAGTAGTGTTCTGTGGTGTTCTGTAAAACGATGCCAACACCCCCACCCTTTGTTGGGGTGTGACTAAACTGTAAGCTGCCATAAGAGAGTGCAGCGGGTGAGGCGGTGTCAAAGGGAGTGAGCCATGCTTCAGTGAAGGCTATAAATGTTGTTGAGGTTGTTGAAGTTGGTGTAGCGATAACCCTTATCGCCGGAGGGCTTCCCCGCCAGAGACGTACTTTTCCCAATGGTGAGAGGTTCTGCAGGAATTCCAGAGTCATCCGTGAGGGAAACAGGAACAGCCCTTACAAGGGCTAGGGAATTGTAATATAGCGTTTCCCCCAATAAGAGACAGAACTCAGTATTGAGGGTGAAGATGAACTTCTTTTATTAGTGCCACCCTGTGCCTTTATATGCAAGTCTCCATGCAAGGGGACCTCCCCCCCCCCCCCCCCCGTGGACCTGATGGAGAACTGCATGAAAAACGCACGGACCAATGGGAGCAGGACACACAATCCCTCAACTCTGCCGGTAACGCAATCAGCAACACAATAGCAGTCTGTAACACAATCAATGACATTGCAGTCTGTAACACAATCAACAACACAATGGCAGTCTGTAACACAATCAATAACACAATTACATTGCAGTCTGTAACACAATCAACAACACAATGGCAGTCTGTCACAGTTGGTAGTCAACATGTCATGGATGTATGCAAATTTGTAGCACACTGAACGTGCATTCCATAGGGCGTAGGTGACAGCGGCAGGAGTGCATTGGGAGGAAGTGATTGTTGTAAGGATGGCTAGGGTACATGTGTTTGCTGGTTTGATGCAGTGCTTAAGCTTTGTCTGTGAGGTTGGAGGCATAGAAGAAGAGGGTGAGGTAGATGGACCCGGGTTTGGAGCTATATCACCAGCGGCCAGAAGCAGCAAAGTAAGGGAGAAGAGATAGGTGTGAGACTTTAATGTGGCAGAGCGTGTTTTACGGGTAAATGTCGAAAGGGTGAGGGACAAATAATATAAACTCATATGACAGGTAAGCGGATGAAAGCAGTGATGGAGAGATATAGATAGACTTACCAGGAGCAGGGGGATGCTGTGAGCTTTGGGCTTCGAGAGTAAGTGGAAGCAGAATTGATACATAGCAGAGGAGCATAATAGATGGTTTGGTGTTCATCAGACAGGTAGAGTTGCTAATTCCCTGTAGTCACTTTTGGCTCAATTCTGGCTTAAACCGGGCCTTCAGCATGATTTAATGAAAAGCCCAAAATCCTTAAAATATATTAATTTTAGATGCTGGGGAATAGTTATTTAAGTTGTTAGTCACTTATTATTCTTTCCCCCACTGGGCTGCAACTCTGTTCAGGACTCGGGTGCCCCCATCTTGACTCAGAAGCATCACACATACTGAGAGGAGAGTGGTGCTTTGCACAGACAGAGCAGAGCTGGGGTCAGGGAAAGGGCAGCAATCCCAGAATGCAGAGCAACACAGTCAGAAGACAAATCCTGTTTGCAGGCTGCCTGATGCTCCATGAGCTGTCATCTTGGATGTTTAAAGGCTCATAACATGCAGTAGATGCAGGTAGAATGATTTTCAATGTGAGCAATCTGTATGTACAGGATGTGGGAAATGTATAAGATATAAATATGCTGGATAGCGGGAGGAGAGGTCACTTATACACCCAGCATCAAGAAATATCCAGCCAAAATATTGCAGTATTTTATTGGGAAATATCACAGACTTACAATTTAAAGGAGCACTATCGCAAATTTCGGATCAGATTTCATTGATACATATTTCAAAATGTTAAAGAAATGACAAGTGTTAAGGGGGAAAGGAAGTGTAATATATTATAGGTATATTTATTATACTTTTATTATACAGATATTCCGCAAATTATACTGTTCTCCATCTACACCAATGACTGTACCTCCTTGGCTAACTCTGCGAAAATTGTAAAGTTTGCCAATGACACAACCGCTATAGGTCTTGTCAAAACAGTAACAAGGAAATCTACCAAGGAGCAGTGGAGGAGCAAGTCGGTTGGTGTGCTAGACATAATCTGGTAATAAACCCATCAAAAACTCTATAGATGATAGTGGACTTGAGGAGGAATCCTGCGCCCATGTTACCCCTAACCATTAATGTTGTAGAAATCAAAAAAGCGAGAGGGACAAAGTTTCTTGGTGTGATCATCTCTGACAACATCGGCTGTACTAGGGAAAGCAAGAAGGAGACAATTTTTCCTAAGGCAACTAAAGAAGACGGGACTGTCAAAAGTTGTTAGTGCTCTTCTTTAATGCATTCATAGGTTCCGTACTATGCTTTTCCTTTTCTGTCTGGTTTGAGGGAGCAACTAAAAGTGTAGACTCCAAAAAAACAATCAACACAGCAGAAAGAATAATTGGAGCACCCTTACCATCCCTGCAGGAACTGCACAGACTCGGAACAAAGTCACGGGCAGAAAAGATTCTTTGGGACCCCTCCCATCCTGGACATACCCTATTCCAGTATGTAGCATTTGGGCGATGCCTTGCAGTACCAGCTTGCAGGACTAGATCTAGGAATGGTTTCTTTTCTTTGGCTATCTTGACCCCTAACAAAAGCCAGGCGTCATAGGCCCAGGCTCAAAGGAGTCTGTATTAGCCTGTATCACTTGCACTATGTAAGAGCATCGGTGTTCTCTGTATTCGATGTAGTTTGTATGGTGCGAAGAAAACAACCTCATCCTGAACATCCAGAAAACGGTCGAGCTGATAGTTGACTTCAAGCGATCCCACCCGACGCACCGTCCCATTTCCATAGGTATAGGTGAGGTCAACATCGCTACCAGTGCAAAATTACTCGGCACTGTGATTACGAAAGACTTGAAGTGGAGTAGGCAAGCCACCGGCGTCCTGAAGAAGGCTCAACAGAGACTATACTTCCTAAGATAACTTGAAAAATACGGAATGTCTAAAAGGATCCTAAAGACCTTTTACAACGGTGCATTAGGCTCAATCCGGACCTCCTCCTTCACTGCCTGGTATTGCGGGATCACAGCCAAGGACAAGAACAGGCTGAAGAGGATCACCAGGACTGCCGAGCGGATCATTGGATGTCCCCTACCTGCCCTGGAGGAACAATTCAGGGGAAGGATACGCTCAAAGGCAAAAAGAATAGCTGAGGACCCTACACACCCAGGTCATTCCTTCTTCAAACTCCTGCCCTCTGGACGGAGGTACCGGGCTCTCTCGACCAGGACCTCTCGGCACAAAAACAGCTTTTTTCCTCTGGCCGTTAAGGCGCTAAATAACCAACTCTAATTAACCTGCTGCGAACCTCCGGTCTCCACCGTGTTACTAGTTAAGAAGAACGTCATATGTAACTACTGCTCAAATGTATAATATGCATGACATGCTAAATGTTTAAGCTTTAATGGAGAACCTCTCTTCCAAAAAGTATTCCTTGTATGTATCCTGTACTTACTTGGCGATCAATAAAGTATTCGTATCTCTTGTATTCAATTTCTATGTAAACTGTAATTATGTATATGCCAAAAAGAATTGCTTGTTCGTATCATGATGTGAATTGAATTGAATTCTTAAAGGCCCACTCCAGCCCCTTCCTGCAAAAAAAATAACCTTTGCCCTGCCCCCTGCAAATAGTCATCCTGCTAATGTAATAAGACTCTCCCTTTCAACCCCGAATCCAGCCACTGAAGTCGTCGCCATCTTCCCCTGTGTTCTGGCCAGCCGCTTGGAGAAGTGCTCTCCGTATCACATACACGATGCAGAGAGCGTCTGCTCCCAGGGGCTGGCCGGGACTTCAAGAAGATGGCAACGGGCGTTCAGATGGGATGTGAGCCTGAGATTCTGCTATTTGTCTATTGTAAACCATGCCCCATGAATACAATAGATTTTATTCACACCTAGATGCCAGTTACCTCAACAGCTGAGGTGTGCTCTGAGCTGCAGGTCATTTCCTCTTGAAAAAGCATCCTTGATTTCCTAATTCGGTTGGACCCCCGACTCCCCGACATTCAAATACCCATGCATTCGATGATATTTATGAAGAGTGATGTAACTGACTGTATGAGAGAATCTTATACAGGATTATAAGACCTTTCATATGATATTAAGCATGTATGTATATGTGTATGGCTGTAGACTGATGTATGCATTGGCCAAAGACTGATAATCTGCATATAATCAGAATCTGGAAGAGATCTATCTAGTGTTTGAGTTCATTTAACAAAGAAATTAATGTGGATCTTGAATTTCTTAGTTACAATATGATGACGTCATTTTTTACCTTAAGAACTATAAATCTGTTGAATAGCCTCCCAGAGAAGCTTGTTACAGCCTCAACAGCTGACAGTTTTAAATAAGCGTTAATGTTATTTTCTTCCAAATAGACATCTAACAGTTACTATTAGCTGTTGTCAGGAAAAAAAGTAACCTTTCCCAGCGCCAACACCCATGGTTGAACTTGATGGGCATATGTCTTTTTTCAACTGTATTAACTATAACATGCATATTGTGGGAATTATATTCCGTTATAGAATATTTCTCATTTCATAGATGTGGGTTGTTTTCAGATCCTGTAGACACACCCAGGAGGCTGGGAATGCTGCCCCCTTCCCCTAGTGTTTAGTAGATTAGGGGTCTGGTTGCAGGGGTATTCAGTTGATGGACAGTCCCCCTACCTGAAGCATAATGGCTAAGTATCTACCCTTGATCTCTCTCTCCATTATAACATTTATTGTGCTGTAACTAACTTATACATTGCAAATTTAATAACTGCCTGTAACATTTAGGGTCTTCTTGGGGGAACTTCGGGAACGTATTGGATTAGTGAGGGATATTTACCATGCTAGTGAATTAAACCTGTTTTCTTATACTTCTTTGTGTCTTGGCGAAATTCTCACACAGTAGACTGTATGTGCATAGGGTCTGAGGGAATGTTGCTTCTTAGGACATTTTACAGTATGTGTGAGAAAAGCCTCAGTGACCATTGCTTTGTATCAGATTAACTGTTGGCCTGATATGATTATTAGTATTTGTGATATTTATAATATTAATCTCAAAATTGGATGTGAATGTGCAGCAAATATTAATAAGTCATATTCTCCCCTTTCAATAAGCAAATTTGTGTTAAAAAAAAGCTTACATGGTGGTGTAGAGCGGTAGTTGTTTAAAAATATCCTGGGTGAAGGCTCCCGTCACCAGGGAAAAAAACGTATCGTCTGCTGGGGAGCATCCCCCCTCCCGCTGCTGCCTTGTGAGTTGAGCACCACCTCCACATCATGGTAGCTGTAAGTTGTTTGGCCTGATGCCTCTGGCTGGCATGTTGAGCCATTTGCTATTGTTCGGCGCGATGCCGCTGCCGGCTATGTTGAACTGCTTGCTGCTGCTGCGTATATTGAGAGAGAGACTGAAAACCCTCCTATAAACGAATTGAAAGAGGCCAAGTTACTGCCTCCTTAGTTATGGATTTGGAAAATGAATACATATTTTCATATCTATCTTTGCCATTTTATAAGCACTTTTGTGCCTATCTTTATTTTTATAAATTTTACTATAACATTTTGCAATAGTGCTCTTTAAACCTTTTGTTTTTTTATTTTCATCAGGTAGAATATCCAAACATCATAATTCGACCAACCATGGTGTTATCTCTCCAGATACCAAAAGCGATGAAACCACAGCACTATCTGCAGAAAAACTGGCTACCTCAAACTATCATGTGTACCCTGCAGACCTTGTGTCTTACCATTCTCCACAGGAGTGTTACATGGATGTCCTCAACCATGATACAACTCAAAAACCACACCTTATTGAACATGGAAGAATTCATACAGGAGAGAGGCCATATTCATGTTCTGATTGTGGGAAATGTTTTACTCGGAAATCACACCTTATCCGGCATGAAAGAGTTCATACAGGAGAGAAGCCATATCCATGTTCTGTATGTGGGAAATGTTTCGCTCAGAAATCAGCTCTTATCGTGCATGAAAGAGTTCATACAGGGGAGAAACCATATTCCTGTTCTGAGTGTGGGAAATGTTTTCTTCAGAAATTGGACCTCATAACTCATGAAAGAGTTCACACAGGGGAGAAGCCATATTCATGTGTTCAATGTGGGAAATGTTTTACTCACAAATCAAGCCTTATCACACATGAAATAGCACATACAGGGGAGAAGCCATATTCATGTTCTGAATGTGGAAAATGTTTTCTTCACAAATCAAACCTCATCAGACATGAAATGGCACATACGGGAGAGAAGCCCTATTCATGTTCTGAATGTGGGAAATGTTTCTCTCAGAAGTCATACCTTATCACACATAAAAGAGTTCATACAGGGGTCAAGCCATATTCCTGTTCTGAATGTGGGAAATGTTTTTCTCAGAAATCAGTGCTCATCAGTCATGAAAGAGTTCATACAGGGGAGAAGCCATATTCATGTTCTGAATGTGGGAAATGTTTCTCTCAGAAATCAGCCCTTATTACACATAAAAGAGTTCATAGAGGGGAGATGCCGTTTTCCTGTTCTGAATGTGGGAAATGTTTTATTAACAAATCGCACCTCATCAGACACGAAAGAGTTCATACAGGGGAGAAGCCATATTCATGTTCTGAATGTGGCAAATGTTTCTCTCAGAAATCAGCCCTTATCACACATGAAAAAGTTCATACAGGGGAGACGACATATTCTTGATCAGAATTTGGGAATAACTTTATTAACAAGTCAAACCTTATTGGACATGCAAGAGTTCATACAGGGGAAAAGCCATATTCCTGTTCTGAATGTGGGAAATGCTTTTCTTAGAAATCCCACATGAAAGAGTCTATACATTGGGAAGGCTGTGATCAAGTTATATATATGGGAAATGATTTCCAGTAGCCGCTAATTGTAATTGTTTTGATATATATTCTTTTAACCACCAGATCAGTTAATTACAGATTTAGGTTCTTATGAAGCTTATTAGATTATAGGGAAACTGACAGACAATAGTCTTTAGGAGTAGACGGGGGCTGTACCAGACCTATGTCAGGAACACAGATGTGTTTTTTTGGGGCCTGCAGCCTATGCTCCTTTTTACTTTATTCCCAGGAGAAAATGTGATTCTCCTGGGAAATGAAGGGAAGCTCAGGGGTCTAGTACAGGATATCCATTTTGTGTCGGTTAATGATTTTAAGATATTTTTTTGAAATTATGAATTTAATATATGATTATATACTGAAAATTGGCTGTCAACCATACATACAGGTGTTTCGCTGAGCAAACGAGCACTAGCGCATATGATGGACGTCCCTGTAATCCATATAGGCTGTTATCCACAATGATAGCTTCAGATTTCTCGACAGCAAATGCTGTGAATAAACTAATACAGTTATGTCAAGATGATCCACTCAGGTAATCTGAAATAGGGCATGGCAAGACTTAAGCCAAGAATTATAAGAAACAAGGCAGGAAAATACGAAATATGAAATATTATGAAATGAGAGAATTCTCAGCGAAAAAAGAAGAAAAAGAAAAGTAACCCTGGGAAGGAAGTGGAGCATCAAAGTCAGATTATACCTAAATAGACTAATAAATGATGTATATTAACAGAGAGTAAAAAGGAGGGAGGACAAGAACATTATTGGTATTATCACTCCAGAAGTTCTCCAGGTGTCAAGAGAAAAAGAGAATTCGTATCATTCTTATTTAGGGTAGATGTTAGATGTGTGTATTTGGGTGTTTCCTGACAACAAAGGATGCTAGGCAGTCCAGTAAATCTGCAATCTGCTAACAATATGATTACATGTTTATTATTCATTTATTTTATTGATTATAGTAATAAAACTATGTGAACATAATGTACAATTATGAGCCTAATTCAGTTTACAGTTGGACATGTACAATATCTCACAAAAGTGAGTACACCCATCAAATGTAAACTCGCTCAAAGCACTAAAAGCACTGAAGATCTTGAAGTGGAAATGGCACAGACTCAGAAACAAAGTTCTTCAGGAAATACAATCTTTATTCGGTCAGCCTGGGGCCTGCTTACTTTGATTGCCAATGCCCGAATTGCTGGCTCTTTTTGCTTGCTTAAATACAGTTTTAGACAAAGGAGCTTAAATGACCATCCTGATTGGAAGCCTGGACACATGTCATATTGTTATTGGACATTTCAAACATATATGGTAGGTATAGTTCAGACATGAGGAACATCTGTTTCTCATTAAGCAGACATAACATTCTTTAGCGATAGTCATGAGGCGGGAGGGGTGAAAACCCCTCCACACACTGAGAATGTGGTAGAGACATACAGGCAGCTAGAACTAAAATAATTAATACTTATTGTAATATTTCATTTTCCACCCCAATCTTACACTTTGATACAAGTAAAGTAGTTAGTGTACAGATTCCTCACCTTCTGTTTGAGGATGCCCCACAGATGCTTAATAGATTTTTGGTCTGGAGACATGCTTGGCTAGTCCAGCACCTTTACGCTCAGTTACTTTAGCAAGGCAGTCAACTGTACTGTAGTTCCCCAAAGCCCACACGCTCATGCAGCTCCAAACCTTCGAGAAAAGGAGTGGCCGTGTATAAAACACACCTCTCTCCAAATAAGGAGCACCAAAAACAGTAAATATGATCGAAAACCTTTATTACAAGAAAGCCTAATTAAAATTACATACAACACAGGACATTTAAAACCAAGATGCCCCCCCTAAATTCATGAAATATATGCACTGGTGAAACAGCACAATAATGAAAAATCTCTATATACATCAATGGCAGTCTGTCCAGTATAACCCTATCAAAAATCTTTTTCTGTGCCGGCACAAAAAATTAAAAATAAAAATAATGAAAAATAATAAAAAAATAAATAACCAATTGAACATTTCTATGTGTGTACCTCCAACACCCACAAGTATAAGTGTTCATGCATGCCTAAATATATGGTACCTAATAAAACCCAAATCAGCACTAAAGTGCAGTGCATACCATAAGCGGCACGGGCGGCCACGTGCGCAGGTGTTCCCCCTGCTAGTCCCCAACTCCATTTGGTGTGTCAGGACCTTGCTGTCAGGCTTATGGTTCCTATTTTTGTTATTTTATGTCTTTTATGGTCACAGTTGTTTATCGTTTTGTGCACTCATAGTGGTTTAACCAGTTGGTTCATGGTATTTATAGCTTTTCAAGTTTGTATATAATATAGTTTTACTGCTTATTATAGCATTTCAGTCTGATTACGATGTAAGATTCACAATATTTTAGCACCTTGCCCTGTCACTTTATTTACATATATACTTGTTAGTAGCATTGACTTTGTCTGTGTTGTATTTGCACTGTCACTTTATTATTGCTTTAGGCACTGGATAGGAAGGTGTATTGTTCCCACATTAAGGTCTCCCCCCTTTTTTGTGCCGGCACAAAATAGAGCATGTATTAATGGTCCTACCACCAGTATATTCAGGGAGCTTCCCAGCCATATATTGTTTGGTTTATTATTATCAACATTGGAGGTTTATGGGGACATGCAGCACCCCACTGCGTGAAACCCCCCAGATCGCCCTAAAAAACTCACCTCACCCCGCTCCTACACAAGCACTCGTCCAATCAGAGCGCTCAGAGCCGTTGTGGTATGTACGGACAAGCGACGGACAACCACAGCGGCTCTGAGCACGCTGGAGGCCGCATCTCTCGCTTCCCTCTAACAGGGAGCGCGCCCTGCTAGAGAGAAGCGCGGGATGTGGCCTTCCCAGAGAAGGCTCTCTTCCCAGAGAGCAAAAATACCATTTTGTGATTACTCACCTGTAAAATGGGTATTATAAGTATGTCACACACCCCGCTTCCAATATTCATGACATATGGGTTATGGTCCAGTAGAGGGCGAACTTCTGCAGCAAAAAAGAAGCCTCTCCCGGTCCATAAATACCTGGGACCTCCCACACATTCCCCAGTATATGACAGCAGTAAGGGGACCAGGAAGAGACAATAAAACATTCTTAACAATAAAAGGATCCAAAATACCAAAGGGCGCGATGAAGCGGGGTGTGTGACATACTTTTAATACCCATTTTACAGGCGAGTAATCACAAAATGGTATTATTCCAAGTATGTCACACACCCTGCTTCCAATATTCATGACATATGGGACATCCAATAGCAGTGTCCGTCATGGGTGGGGATCCAAATACAGCAAAAAATGCACCAATTTAAACCACTGCAGCTTGCAGAACCTTGCGGCCAAAAACAGCATCCGCTGAGGCCCGCTCATCAACCTTATAAAACTTGGAAAAAGTATGAACGGAAGACCAAGTAGCAGCCTTACAAACTTGTTCAACAGAAGCCTGGTGCTGAAAGGCCCAGGAAGCCCCAAGAGCACGTGTAGAATGAGCAGTGATCTTAAAAGGAGGAACCCTCCCCTTAGCGGAATAGGCCTCAACAATGGCCTGACGTATCCATTTACTAATGGTAGACTTGGCTAGCCCCAAACCTTTACTGGGCCCCGAGGGCACCACAAACAAGGCGTCCGTCTTACGAAAAGGAGAAGTAGCGACCAAATAGTACTTCACACAACGAACCACATCCAAAGAGTGCAAAACCCTCTCCTTGTCATTGCTAGGCCTAGGACACAAGGAAGGGAGAAGGGAGATAAGGGGCCTGAATAGACAGAGCCGCCAACTCAGAGACACGTCGAACAGAGGTAATAGCCACCAAAAAGGCAACCTTTTGAGTGAGCACAGAAAGTGCCACATCCTGCACTGGCTCAAAAGGAGGCCCCTGGAGGGCTGAGAGAACCAGATTTAGGTCCCAAACGGGAACCAAAGGCTTTCTAGGGGGCCGAACATGAGTGACCCCTTGGGAAAAAGTCTTGACCAGATGATGCAAAGCAAAGGACCTTTGAAAAAAGACATCCAGGGCAGAAACCTGACCCTTCAAAGTACTGAGCTGGAACCCCAGATCCAGACCGTGTTGTAGAAACTCCAAAATCCTAGGAATCGAAAACACCCTGCTAGGTAAGGCCCTAGCCTCACACCAGTCAATATAGGACCGCCAAGTCCTATAGTAAATGGTAGAGGAAGACCTCTTCCTAGCTCTAATCAAGGTTTGAATAACCGCCTCAGACAAACATTCCTCCCTCAGGATGAAGGTTTCAGCAGCCACGCCGTCAAAGCATGCGTTTGTAAATTGGGGTAACGTAGCTGACCCTGAGAGATCAGATCCGGAAACAGGGGCAGCCTGTACTGATCTACCGCCAGTCTTATGACGTTTGCGAACCAAACCTGTCTTGGCCACCTTGGGGCCACCAGAATTGCTAGTGCCCCCTCTAGAGCCAGCTTGCGCACTACCTTGCCTACCATGGAGAAGGGGGGAAACAGGTACAGAAACCCCAGATCCCTCCAGGCAAGGGACAAGGCATCCACTGCCAGGGCCAGAGGATCCCGAGACAGAGATACAAAGGTTGGGAGCTGGTGATTGTGCCGAGAGGCAAAGAGATCCACCTCCGGAGTCCGCCACCTGTGACACAGGGACCGAAATACCCTGTGGTTGAGAGACCATTCCCCTCGGCGAGAGAATCCCCTGCTCAGGGAGTCCGCCTCTGTGTTCTCCACTCCCGGAATGTATACTGCCAAGATGCAAGGAACATTGCTCTCCGCCCATGTCAGAATCAGAGAGACTTCCCTGAGGGCACTCCTGCTGCGAGTCCCTCCTTGGTGATTGATGTAAGCTACCGCAGTACGATTGTCTGATCGAACCTGAACTGGTAAGCCCTGTAGGTGGAATGTCAGACGTGACAGAACCAAACGGATAGCTCTGAGCTCCAAGACATTGATGGGGGTGTGAGCCTCCTGAGGACCCCACAACCCCTGGAACTGATGATTCTTCCAGAAACCTCCCCAGCCCGACAGGCTGGCATCCGTGGTAACCGTCTCCCAACAAGGGGCCAGAAAGGGTCTGCCCCTCATCAGATTGCTTGGTTCCAGCCACCACTGAAGGGACTGCCGAACCCTGGGAGACATCAGAAAAGACTGATTCAAGGACTGTGAACATCTGTCCCATTCCAGCAATAGATGGAGTTGGAGCGACCTCATGTGGAATTGAGCAAAGGGGACTGTCTCGAAGGAGGCCACCATCAAACCTACCAGAGTCATCCCTAGCCGGATAGAAGGGCGAGGATTGGTCAGGAGAAGACGTATCAGATCCTGAACCCTCTGCACCTTTGGATGAGGTAGGAACACTCTGGCCTGACTGGTATCCAGATTCATGCCCAGAAAAGAGATCTCCCTTGATGGGGAGAGAGAAGACTTGGGGTGGTTGATCACCCATCCGAACCTTTCCAGTGTCGTCACCACCTTCCCACCGCCTGGCAGAGGGAAGAAGCTGTAATAAGTAGGTCGTCCAGATACGGCACAATGCGAATGCCCTGGGCTCTGAGCAGGGCCATTATGCCCATCAGAACCTTGGTAAACACCCTCGGTGCCGAGGTCAGCCCGAACGGGAGGGCCACAAACTGAAAATGCTGATCTCCAACCACGAACCTGAGAAATATCTGGTGTGCTGGGAAAATTGGTACATGAAGGTAAGCATCCTTGATGTCTATGGACGTAATGAAATCCCCCTGATGAAGGGAACCGATGGCTGAGCGCAGAGTCTCCATGCGGAACTTCTTGGTTCTGATGAACCTGTTGAGAAGCTTCTAATCCAGAATGGGTCTTATGGAGCCATCCTTTTTGGGAACCGTGAAGAGGTTGGAATAATAGCCCCGGCCTCTCTCTGAAAGAGGCACCGGGCATATGACCGCCATATCCAGAAGATTCTTTACAGCCAACAGGAGCCCCTGCGCCGCCCGAGGATCCGATGGCACCCGAGACCTTAGGAATCTGGGAGGAGGCCGGGACTCGAACTCCAGTTTGTACCCAGACGAGACCACTTCCAATATCCACTTGTCTGTGACCTCCTGGGCCCAGACCTGGAAGAAGAGCCGCAGCCGTCCCCCCACCCATAAGGGTGAGGGCGCCTCCTCATTGCTAAGCTGGCTTGGCAGTGGGCTTGGGCTTGGAACCCCAGGTAGAGGCTGGACGGGTGCGTCCCCTGCCTCTGTTCCAGGAATCACCTCTGAAGCTAGAGTAGGCAAGACCTCTACCCACTCTGGCACCGCGAAAGGAAGGATTGAAGGAGCTTGCCCCCCTAAAGAAGCGACGCTGCTTCTTACGCTGAGGTAGCTTCCCACCTTTCGCCACAGAATCCAATTTGTCACCAAACAGCCGCATACCTAGGAAGGGCAGAGCTTTAAGTGATTTCTTGGCCGCTATGTCAGCCGCCCACTGGCGTAGCCAGACCGATCGGCGCATGGCCACCAGCAGAGCCGAGGTTCTACTACACATGATAATAGTGTCATCCCTAGTCGCCAACACAAAGTTCATGAACAATTCACACCTCTTAAGGGCTGTGAATTCAACACTGGCCGGGTTGAGTTGGGACCCCTTTAACATGTCCCTAACCTCAGACCTGGTAGCCACAGCCACATGTGCAGATGCACAAACAGGCCGCAAAGCTGAACCCACACTGGCAAAGGCATGGCATGCCATCTGATCAATGCGCTTGTCCTCGCCATCCTTAAGGGTAGTGGCGTCAGGAGTATGCACAACGGAAGTGTTGGACAATCCTAAGATGGGCACATCGACCTCAGGAGGGGAAGACTAGCGCTTCACCGCGTCCACCGGGAAGGGATACTTCCTATCCCATCCCTGCGGAACACCGGGAAGCCGACTAGGCTTCTCCCATTCTCTAAGAATCATGCTATCAAAATGATCCTGATTTGGAAACTCCAAGCAGGGCTTAGATGAGCCAAAGAATTCCCCCTTCTTCGGAGGGGCCTCCGCTGGTGGGGAAATATCCAGAACCTCTAAGAGATGGGCCAGGACTTTGGGGGTATCCACAGCATTCCCCAGCGCCTGCCCGGCATCAGAATCAAAGAACTGCAGTTCTGCAGTCTCAGATTCCCCAAACAATTCCCCTTCCTCAATCGGGGAATAATCAGACCAGTCAGGGGAGTCATAATCATCAAAATCAAGTACCGGCGTAGGCGGTGACAGATGCCTTTTCTTAGCAGGGGCCTTTCTGCCCACTGAGCTAGAAATAATTTTCTCTAGGTTGACCAGCCTAGCACATACATCAGAATACGACTCCCCGCTAATGACAGTGTCACCTGGGGTACGGATAATGTGGGGTGGGGTAGGAGATGAGACGGGCGGCACTGACCCAGACGCCTGGGATCCCGACTGCCGCCTAATGGCCTGTTGCGCACATGGTATGCAAATTAGTAAATTTTCCCCCGCAAGGGGTACCCCACAAACCACACACAGCCGGGATTGTCCCGAAGGGAGCCCGAGCCCGGTATCCTGTGGAGCCTCCATATGGTTATTTTAAAGGTAGTCACAATGACTAGAGGGAATTACGCTAATAAGCTACCTGGGATGCCCCTTTAAGTCCCAAGTGGGAGGATTTTAGGTGCCCAATTTACTCTAGGGACCCTAGGACCGGGAGAACCCCCTTTTAAGCAGGTAGCAGGGAGTCCTCCCGAAAGACACAAGCAGTGAGTCATAAACACATGCGCACACACACAGATAAATAGCAAAATATCCAACAAATAGTTAACCACACGGTGTGACCTGCGCTGCCCCCAGCTGAAGGGAACACAATTATGCTGATAAGAATGAAAAGAGGGGCCCCAGGAGGGCACTCACATGTCTCACAAGATGGCAGCCAGCAGCACAGCACTCCCGAGAGAGAGAGAGGGAGAAGGAAGGGCGGGCCAGCACGGATCGCGCGCAGCACCTGGCCCCGCCCCCTTCCCTCACAACCAGCAGGGCGGTACCCAGCTATAGGCTGGGTTCCGCAAAAAGCGACAGACAGGAGGGGGCGGGCCGCGGCAGCACACGAGCGCCCGGCCCCACCCCCTCGACACCGCAGCCTGAGGGGAAGAAGCTCCCTTCAGCATATAACAAAAAGCGATCTAGAGTGCAGCACCAAGCACACTATTACACACACACACCCCTGGAGGGCTACGAGAGGGACCTGGAAGGGGGGGAAATCCCGCACCATAGGTGTAAGGGATATATATATATATATATATATATATATATATATATATATATATATGGACAGGGCATCCCAAACCGGGATCACCAACCCGGATTCCGCCTACCCCTTAATATGGGGTCTCACGGGGGAGCATGGCTCCCTAAACACCTATTAAAGTCCCTCACCCGGACCTGCAGCCAAGGCTGGGAGGCTAGTATAGGGACTTACAGTATAAAGGTCCGGGCAGAAATAGGGCAAACATGGCCGGGTGCAAGCCCGGCTTACCTGCAAGGAAGAGCAGCAGACATTTCTGACTTGCTCGCCGTCCTGCAGAGAAGGAACTGGGGAATGTGTGGGAGGTCCCAGGTATTTATGGACCGGGAGGGGCTTCTTTTTTGCTTCATCTCTTCAGAAGTTCGCCCTCTACTGGACCATAACCCATATGTCATGAATAGTGGAAGCGGGGTGTGTGACATACTTGGAATATTAACCAATCAGTCGATGGCCATGCCACTAGCCCCTCCCCCGCATCCTATCACAGCCCCGGAGCCATGAGGAGAAAAAAAAACTCACCTCAGCTGCGCCGCTCCCGCCACAATAACGCCACGCCCAGCTTTTGATTCCGCCCCCTCTCAAGACCGCCACCCGCTGACCAGAACAAGGACACGCCCCCAGCTCCTATTAGCTGCTGCCGTCTCCACCTCCCACAATTCGCACGGCCGCCATTTTGCCGAAGCCCGTCTCCTGCGCTTGGACAGACAAAAAGTCCTCAGTGCTGGCGGCTGCCATTTTGGTGTAGACAGGCCTGTTTGAGGCAAATAAAAAATGTTTATTTTCACCTCCCTTAGTCTGGCGCGCACCACAGTTGGTGGCTGCAAAACCGGGTGTTATTGCCCTGCTGTGATTGGCTGATGAGGGTCACAGTGCCTCCATTTGGTATCTTCACCTCGCACTGCGCCCCTAATCCAACCTCTTGCTTCTACTCAGAGATCTGGGTGTAATTTTAACTCTTTCTCATATTTCTCTCTTTGGCCCTCTTCTGCCCCACTTCCCCCAGGTTGACCTTCTTCCCCTGCTTTAACCTTTTTCTGCCCAACAACCCTTTGTCTTCTTCCCCCTCCTCCACTTTAACCTTCTACCCCCAATCTTTTGTCTTCTTCCCCCTTCCCCCGCTTTAACCTTCTACCCCCAACCTTTTGTCTTCTTCCCCCACTTTAACCTTCTACCCCCAACCTTTTGTCTTCTACCCCCTTCCCCTGCTTTAACCTTCTACCCCCAACCTTTTGTCTTCTTCCCCCTTCCCCCGCTTTAACCTTCTACCCCCAACCTTTTGTCTTCTTCCCCCTCCCCCGCTTTAACCTTCTTCTACCCCCAACCTTTTTGTCTTCTTCCCCCTCCCCTGCTTTAACCTTTTTGTGCCCCCAACCTTTCTTCTTCTTCCCCCGCTTGAACCTTCTTCTACTCCCAACCTTTTGTCTTCTGCCCCCCTCCCCCGCTTTAACCTTTTACTGCCCAACAACCTTTTGTCTTCTGCCCCCCTCCCAGCTTTAACCTTCTTCTGCCCACCAACCTTTTGTCTTCTGCCCCCTCCCCGCTTTAACCTTCTTTTTGCCCCCCCACAACCTTTTGTCTTCTGGTGTTTTTGTGTCCTCCATATCGCAACATCTTCTGTTGTTTTCCTGTTAGATCTGGGGTTCCTCCTTACCCCGAGCCTTGCAGATCCTCTGGTTCACCTGCTGATGGCTTTCCCTGTATTCCTGTTTTACTCCTTGCCACCAGCAGATGTCCCCAGTCTGCCAGCAGGGTTATCCAGAGCCTGAGGTCGTGAGCCAGCACCTGGGCTTCAGGAGGCTGGGCCTCTATTATCTGGCCAGCCCTCAGCCCATGTGCTTGTGCATTAACAGTCATTTGGAGTTGCTGGATAGAGGCTCTCTGAGGAACTTTGATTATCTGCCTTATGAACTTTTCTTCTTTTGATGAACTTTGATCACCTGCTCTTTTCTAAATTTCAATTCCTGGGACCCGTTGCTGTGTCATCATTTCTGGACTTGCACCGCTAGTAACTTCTCTCACCCCATTCCGTTCTTCCATGTCTGTATTTTATTTTATTTTTTTTTATATATTCTTTATTTTTCCATTTCAAGTTTTACAAGTCACAACGAAAAGAAGGAAATCCCAAGATACAGCGGATGCTGAGCTATAGCAAACAAAAACATAAACAGCGCAGGCATACGAACGACAATGAAGCCCGAACCACCCCCACATGGTTATCAGTTCCGTTCTGCGTGGGTGGGGGAGCGGCGCTCCACCTCCCTGCCAAGTGTCGTTTCTGTAGCGAGCTTTCCACTATCCATCTGGGGGCCATGTTGGCGCCCCCAGGACATCCCCCCCCAAGATACCAAGATACCCACAACTTGTTACTAGCTTGGGGTGTCGGGTACCAACAAGACTGCTGCAAAAAAAATAGGAATAAGAGGGATGAGGGGAGGGAGAGGGAGGAAGGTAGGAGGGAGAAGGGAGAAAAAGAGGTGTGGACCTGCACCAGCTATTGGCTAGTTTCTATCAGTGTCTTAAAGTCCTGCAAGGTTGCAAAGTCCACCCAGCGATCCTCTGAGGATTTGTTGCGTGCTGCTATTAAGCCCTCGAACGTCTCAATCTTTGCCACCTTACCCAGCCAAAGCGAGATGCTGGGAGGTGTTGGATTCTTCCAAAGTGAAGGGATGCACACCTTCACAGCGTTCGCCATCTGACTCAGAACAGACCTCTGATATCTTTTGGTGTGTATTTTATTTTTTATCACTGTCACCTATAGTCATTCATTAAGTAAGATTCCTCACTGTACATGTTTTTCCTTGTTTATCTGTATCTCGGTTTCTATTTGTTTTCCATCCTGGGAATCCCAATATAGGAATTCCCTGACATTTCCTGTCCATAGATGTGGAAGCAGAAAATTTTAAAAGCCCATCACAGGGTAGTCAAGGAAATATGGTTTGTCATAAGAGCATTTTCAAGGCTCCTGATCCTAAATTTTCATAACACAAACCTGAGTGGGTGCTGCTGGGAGATCTCGTCATCTCAGGGTTGTATAAGATCTATTTTCATGTCTTTCAGCGTGACACTTAAAGGAAGGACAGATGGGGCACCTAAATATAGAACGCAAAGCTTTCTAAAGAGACACCATGATGGAGGGTCAGCAGCTCCTCCCATCTCAAGGCTTATTTTAATACAGAGGGTTCTCACCCCCTCACTGTGCACCTCCCCATCGATACGTCACACACTCTAATGTTCTCATCTTCATTCATAGACCACAAAGATACTATACTGAGAAATATGAAAACTGAGGAGAAGGAAGAAGTATTTCTGAAGAATAAAGTGGAAGAGCTTCCACTAAAGATCAGCCCAGGTGAGTATTAAACCTATAGTAAAGATTCCCCCTGCTCAGTAACCCCGTGCACACTCAGTATGGGTGTGTGTCACACTACCTGATTGCAGATACGAACAGACCAGCTGACCTCTCAACATGGAAGCCTGGAGCCTAAGGACCAACCTTGTCTTTACTAGAGCCTCTAATGATGGGGATAGGAAGGCCCCAGGACAGGCAAACAAGGAGTGGGACAATTGAAAAACGCAGTATTAACCAGCTCACCCACAACAGCTTGAAACACGGAACAGGAGACCCACTGGCGATTTCTGGCGATTTCTCCTTAAGTACATGAAAACAGTGAATTGTCCAGCTTCTTCTCGTGTTGAAATCTAACCTTTATTCTTCTTGTTTAAAATCGGGCCATCCAAAAAATATAGAAACAAATTCCCAGTCTGTATAGTATTAAACAGAATTTAGATTCATATATGTCCCACCGGCGGGACCCTGTGACGCGTTTCGGGCTTAAACGCCCTTAATCATACCTACAAGAGTGGGTATTGCCAATCTGTGATGACAGACCAGAGCTGGTGAAAAGGCAGGACTAGAAGAGGAGGCCAGGAGATTAGTAGAAGTTGTATGTAGGCAGCTTAGGATCAGAACAGTAAACAGACAAGGTCAGAGGCAGGCAGCACAGGATGAGGAACAAGCCAAGGTCGGAAGGAGTGCAGGAACGTAATCAGGAACTAGTCAGGTCATACACAGAAAAGGAACTCAAAAGAGAAATGACCAATTGGTATAGGAAGACAGGGCTCGCTAGCCTTTATTGGAACCTGCACACAAGCGTACACAGAGAAGCGAATGCCTCTGCTTACATGAGCATGGTGCAAGAACTAGACGAGGTGCAGGCACGGATGCTTACCGGCGGACTCCGGTTTAGTGCGCAGTCGTGATCACTTAGGGAACCTTGGTGCCCTCTGAGGCCGGAATTGCCCTATTTCTAGAGTGAAACCCTGGAAACCCAGGACAAGGAATATCCAGCACTCCAGAAGATCTTCATAGATCAATCAAGTGTAATCAGTTTAAGCATATATAGTACAAATGATCGACGTTTCGGGGGTGTAACAAAGCCCTCTTCATCAGGACATGAAAAACACAGTGACACATATAAATCAAAGGTAAAACAAGAAAATCATCAAGGACGTCACCGACGCGTCACAGGTAAATATACATACAATAATGAACAAATCGCCCATGTAAGGAAACAGAAATAAAAATAATTATAAATACCAAGTGCCACCCCCACCTCCATCCCAGCAGAGCGAAGCCCCGATTAACAGACCGGCAGCAGCGGGGCACGTCGCAGCCAGAGTGTGGCCAGAGTGAAGCCTTGCTCTCTCAACATACGGAGGAGGACAGAACTGACATCACTGTGTCGGGCAAATCTGTTACAGGCAACAGGTGACTCGCGCGTCATGCGGCCAGTGATTGGCGCATGCGACGCGAAGCTTAAGCTCTAGACTGAGCTGTCGTCCAGCTCAAGCGCAAGCAGTGTCGTCCGTCCCTGGGGCGGCGTGTGTGGGGAGAGGGTGTTGTTAAATGAATTCAACCCTACATTGGCATATCAAGCACCGCGAGGAGGTCACAAGCGAGGCTATGGGAAATGACGAGGCAGGAAGTGTAGGAGAGGATCAAGTGAGAGGGACAAGAAAGGAGACAACACAGAACAGGGCAGGGGGGACACAAAACAAGAGAGGATCAAGTAGGAGGGACATGGTTTGAACCCTGGAAACCCAGCCTCTGCTGGCTGATAAGTGGAACAGTCCTGCTTCTGTGAAAGAGTGTAACTCTCATTCGAAGACCCCGGAGCCCTTGTAGTGAGAAATGTGAAAACTAGGGAGAAGTTCGTATTTGTGAACTATAAAGCAAAGGAAGTTCTAGCAATCGGCCTAGGTGAGTAATACATCTTTTACAAAAAGTATTTTGCTATCCTCTGTTCAGTCATTCCACGCACACACTGTGGCATGTCTCACATAATCCCTACAGGGACATCACTGTCTTCTTTATTCATAGGCCCCGGAGACTCTACAGTGAGAATGTAAAAACTGAGACGGAAGAAATATTTGTTCAGAAAAAAGAGAAAATTCCTCTACAGATCAGTCCAGGTAAGTAATAAACTTTTTGTAGACATTATTTTCTACTTTTTCAGTAACGCAGCAAAAACTGTAGAAAAGTGTACAGTGGCATCACTCACATCTTTATTCTCAGACCCTGGAGACTGTATAGTAAAAAATATGGAAACTTTGGAGGAGGATGAAGTGTTTGTGAAGGATGAGCAAGAGGAATCTTGTGTCCAAATCAGCCCAGGTGAGTAATGTTATTTTTCAATTGCCTCTTGTTGTCTCTCTTAGCACGCTCCTGTATGTCTCATACAGCTAGTTTTGGTGTATGTTGCTCTCCTAGAAATAAGCATACATTGTTTTCAGTGCGTTCAGCAGTTTCAGTAAATTGCACCCCTAAAGCCCCCCCCCCCCCAGCAATCAGTGACATAAAACTATGTGAGAGGGTTTATCTCCATGCAGATGTTATGGAATAGCAGGCAGATTCTATGCTGCATAGGCCATCTTGCGAAATACATGAGTCCAGCTTCTGAAAAACCCAGTCCCACAGTCAAAATTGCCTCACATATCACATATAGTGCAATAATATCAGATATTAATTGTATAATACATTTGTATTAATCCAGTTGTTTTAGGGAAATGTACATTCTGGATTGTTTCATTCCATTGCCTATTATAAAGGTCTAGAAGTCTTTTTTTTCCATTTTTCCTTATAAGATTAGGGATTATCTTGTATTCCAGGAAAAATGGTAAAAATAATAATAAGAGAGTGGCACTTGGTATTTAAATTCCCTCAAAAAGTTCTCTTGTTATGGAGCTGATGTCATTTGTTCTGCTGTAAGTACTTTTTTGTAGTGTTTAACTTAACTCATTATTTGTATGCCCAATAATTAATTTTCAGTGGGCATGAACTTTTTTCCCTGAGTTTTGTAAATTTGTCACCCTTGGTTTTGGGATACGTTTGCCTTGAACAGTTTAAGGCATATACTATTAGGAATATTGGGATTGGGATTAATAATGATATACTTTTGGGGAATGGGTATAGTTTCTAATTTTTTGCAATGTCAGAAATATATGTATTAAAGTTCTGGCCAGAGAGTTACTAGTGTCCCTCAGCACCTTGACAGCGATTTCCTTGTCTCATGTATTTATTAGGCTCATCGACTGAAATAATTTTTATAAAGGTTTGCACAGGATAAAATGGCACAAAGGGAAAATGATGAGAAAAGCATGTAAGAAATACTGTGCTGAATCAACCCTAATGACTCCCTGCCTTATGCTAGGGAACGATTCGTTCGGCTGTAGCTTAACACTTTTCTCTTCCAACCATAGGCTGTGCCTGCATGCCCCCAGTGCTGTTCTAAAAGTGGACCAACACCCTCCCGTGATCTGCCCGGGAATCTATAAGATCCCCGGACCGATCAGCCCCCTGACTGCGGGGCACCCCGATCGTCCCTCTAGCAGGACGCGCACCCGCGCCGGCCGTTTGTGAATGACCCTGTAAGAGTGACGCGCGGAAGGCGGCGGCGGGCGCGCTCTCTTGTCCGTCGCTTCCTCCCGCTTGTCCGTCGGCGGGGATTGGCAGCGGCGGTCACGTGGGAGCGAGGAGAGGTGAGTTTTTCGGGGTTTCTGGGGGGTTTCACACAGCCCGCCAAAGTCGACCAAAACCCAGGATAGTCAAAATCCTGGGTGTTGGTCCACTTTAAAAAGTTTATTTTCAAGGATTTTCAGCAGGCCTTGTTTTACATCCAGCTCTTGAAATACAGTGGAATTCCTCTTTAACCTAGTCCCTTTTGCTCCATTTTCCTATAGGTAAAAAGTCCGGCTGTAATAAAATGATTGAACACGTCGTTAGCTCTACAGATTCTAAAAGAGAAGATGATGACATCAGGGAAAAACCTACTGGAGACACGATTACCTCAAATGCTCATCCAGCACTGTACCCTGCACATCTCTTACCTACTCTGGCCCAATGTCAAACTGTTTCCCCTACTCATCATACAGCTCATAGATCAAAGAAGACATATTCATGCCCTGAATGTGGGAAATATTGTTCTCAGAAATCAGCCTTTATCACTCACACAACAGTTCATACAGGGGGTCATGTTCTGACTGTGGGAAATGTTTTACCCCGAAATCTGACCTTATTAAACATGAAAGAGTTCATACAGGGGAGAAGCCATATTCCTGTTCTGAATGTGGGAAATGTTGTTCTCTGAAAGCACACCTTATCAGACATGAAATAGTTCATACAGGAGATAAACCATATTCATGCTCTCAATGTAAATGTTTTTCTCAAAAATCAGACCTTATTAGTCATGAAAGAGTTCATACAGGGGAGAAACCATATCCATGTTCTGAATGTGGAAAATGTTTTTCTAAAAAATCAGAACTTCTCATACATGAAAGCGGTCATACAGGGGAGAAGCCATATTCATGTTCTGAATGTGGTAAATGTTTTTCTCGGAAAGCAAACCTTATCAGACATAAAAAAGGTCATACAGGTGAGAAACCCTACTCCTGTTTGAATGTGGGAAATGTTTTTCTCTGAAAACATACCTTATCAGAAACGAAAGAGTTCATACAGGGGAGAAGCCATATTCATGTTCTGAATGTGGGAAATGTTTTTCTCAAAAATCACACCTTATCACACATGAAACGGTTCATACAAGGAATAAATCATATATCTCTACTGAATTGGGGAAATCTTCATTTCAAAAATTAGACCATGTCAGACAAGAAAGAGGCCATCCGAAAGAAAAGCCATATTCATGTTTTGAATGTGGGAAATGTTTTCCTCGGAAAGCACACCTTATCACACCTGAAAGAGTTCATACAGGGGAGAAGCCATTTTCATGTTCTGAATGTGGGAAATGTTTCTCTCAAAGAGCACACCTTATCACACACAAAAAAGTTCATACAAGGAAGAAACACTCTTCCTGTTCTTAATGTAGGAAATGTTTTTCTTGGAACTCACAGTAGTCATGAAAGGCTCAGGGATGAAGCTATATTCATGTTCTGAATTTGGGGATCGTTTTTTCTCTGAAATCAATCCTTATTATACATGAAATAGTTTATACAGGAGAGAAGCCATATTTGTTTTCTGAGTGTGGCAAACATTTTTCTTAAAAATCAGTTCTTAGCATTCATAGAAGGCTTTATCCAGGGAACGGCCATGTTCTTGTTCCTAATGTGTGAAAATCTATTCAGGAAATTAACATGAAAGAGATAATTCAGGAGAGACCACCTTGTTCCTAAAGTGTGAAATGCTTTAATCATAAATCACATCTTCTTGGTCTTGAACAAATGCATAAAGGAAAGAAACCATATCTGTGTTCTGAATGTGGGAAAAGTTTTTCACAGAAATCAGCCTCTCACACATGAAAGAAATCATACAGGAGAAACTGTAATCGTGTCCTAAATGTGGGAACTTTCTTGGGACCCCAAGCCTTGCATACAAGGAACAGATTGTAAAAAGCCAGAAAATATATTGAGGCCATGTACATGTGGGAAATGTTCTGTTAGAAGCAGTTGTGGCTGTTGATTATATAAAGCTTATTCGTTTACATAAAACTGATGGCAGGTGGCCTTTGAGTCTGTCTTTATTGTTTTTGTTCAACCCTGTGATTTTTTATTTGATTTTTGTTGATCTCTTCTCTTTTTTCACCTTGACTTTGGACCTTGTGCTCCTTGGAGGGTCATTTAGGGACTCTTAGATAACTTTATAGGGGGCATGAGCCTGGTCTAGCAGTATTTAGACAGGCAAAATGTTTTGCTATAAATAAACATGGCTGCATTATAATTGTAGCAATGGAATAGTTACCCCAGGGCTCCATGATTTAGGGGGCTGCTGCTTCCAGCACCATTATAATCTGGTCCAGGACTGTTTTCTTTTAATTCTGTCATGTACATTCTGGAGACCAGACCATTGTAGATAGTGTTAACCACCAGCAGTACCACCTGTGGCTTCTCCAGAGGATGAGTATAAGGGAAACACAGCAGAAAGGCCAGAGTGTCAAGTAAAGATATATTGGGGGATCTGGTAAGCAGAGCAGGCTTTCAGGACACTCAGAATCTGGAAGACAAGAAGGGGTTGATATTGTCTGTACCTGAGGGAGTCAGTAATGAGCAAATGTCAGAACTCTACAGCGCGCACCAGTTCCGCCGGAAGGAAACTGCCAGCAGGCTTGATTTTCATCGGAGAGGACAGACTGTGCTGCAAACAAACCAGGATCCCACTAACATTACCAGTGTCCAGTAAACCCAGAGTTCAGTAAAGGAAAAGTGGAGTACAGGTATTGAGAAAGGTTACTGAAACAGAGCCAGAAAGTCCAGAGCCAGGGAAGATTGTAGTACAAAGCCAGGGATCAGGAGCCAGGGGAGGTTGACATCCAAATCCAGGGGTCAGGAGCCAGAGCAGGGTTGACAACCAAAGCCAAAGGGTCAGAGACAGAGCAGGTAGTCATCCAAAGTGCGTAGTTAGCAGAGACAAGGTCAAACCGGATATTCTTTAACACAGGAGTAGGTGGCAGGTGTCATGTCTATGAAGATCTGCATACATCTTCCCAGTGCCGTAGGCCTCTGTTTAAAGGCTGCTTGGCACCAAGTAGAATCTACTGCACACGTGCAGTAGTGTGGAAATGCAAAGATAGCAGTTTTTACCTGCACCGAAATGCACAAAGGAAAGTGGGATCATGGGGGTAAGAGGTTGCATATGTAACCTGGCGTGACGGTCACCTCTGTGATTGCACACACCCTTGGCCGTGCACTCGTTAAACTGGAACGCACAAGGAGTGTGACTGTGCGCGCACAAATTTGTGGCCACGAGCGTGCATGTATCTGCTTATGTCTGTATGATCAGATCTACCACCATGACATGCCCCCCTCCAAAGGGCAGCCTCGGATGCTGGCCTGTCAGGATGGTCTTAGTGAAACCTTTGAATGAGCTGAGGAGCATGGACATTACTTGCGTGGCTACAAGGAGTTTTACCATAACCCGACCATTTAACAAGGTATTGCAAACCCCCCTCTTATCTACTAGAGCAGGGGTACTCAACCACTTCTTGGAAAGGTCCATTCACAGGCATCTGTGAGAGGTGAAGGTCCGGGCAGGGGGCTGTCGTGGGGGGATATAGATTCCACAGGCAAAACTAAAAAAAGCTGCTTGTCCCCCCCACCCCAAGAATTCCCACTGGGGATAAACAAATTTTTTAGGCCGACAAAAACCTACAGCTCCGGCACACTGATTTTAACCCCCCTGGCATTCTGTGCAGGCCATGAACAGGGGCGGAATAGGGCCCAAAATGTTGGTGGCAATAAGGTCTGGGAACAAGGATGGATAGATAATGCTCGAGGGAGAGAGATGCATGGGAGAGGAGGCATAAGGAAGAGGGATGGATAGACATGAAGGGCAGGGAGGGATGAAGAGAGAGCTGGGAGAAGGGATGAACGGGCAGAACTAGAAGGACAGGAATGGTTGGGCAGAGCTGGGGGGTAGATGGCCAGAGCTGGAAGAAAGAGTAATGGATTGGCAAAGCTGGGAGTCACGGGGAATGGATGGGGAAGATCTTAGGGGACAGGGATTGGATGGGGCAGAGCTGAGGGGACAAGGATGGGTGGGGGCAAAGCTGAGGGGACAGGGATGGATGGGGCAGAAGCCGAGAGTGGTGCAGAGAACACAGATCCGCCACCATGTTCCCAGGGCTGAAGACAGCATAAATAGCAATGAAAAAATATTTTTCATGTTAAAGGCCCAAACTCTACTGAAAAATACAGTATATAATTTTCTTGGAAATTCCTGCAAAAATCACAGTTAAACATAATATACATAACATATATAGTGCAAAATGCTTAAAAATTGCTTGCCAGCATGTGGTGGCGACATCTCTAGATAGGCTGAAAGTGTTAAATGCTTTGCTACAGACCCTGGTATTAGGCAGAACCAATGTACAGGCTGGTCCTACTGTTGTTATTTATTTTTGATCTGATCTTGCCCTTTTCCTACTGCGCCTGCATCACCCTGCACACAGTGTGTAAAGCTGTGCATTGGCAACAGCAGGTATGAGTGTTTTGGCTATAGCCCTAGTACTGGCAAACTGTGGCTGAATCTACCAGCATCTAGAACAGGGCAGGGCAGGGCTGGTGCCAGCAGATGTCTTTGTCAGGCAAGCGCCAGGGCCCCGACTCCCTGTGGGGCACACCCACTGATTTCTGGTGATTAGTAATAAGCTGTGTGTCACATATCACTGTCACTAATTCATAGAGTTTTTGTCCACGTGCCATGATTCCCAGTATCAAATTGGGATACCCCAGAGTGTTCCCCCACTACTGAAAAAAAACCCAATTAGCTTACCGGCAATGGCATTTCAGGTGGTCCTCCGGGATGGCTAGCTGAGTAGCTCCTCCCGCCTAAAAGAGGAAACACAAACTAGACATTAAATACCCCGCACCTTCCTCCCAGACCTCAGTGTTTTAACCCGAGGAATCCCAGAAGAAACATGTCTAAAACATTATATCAAATACATTGAAATATTTAGCCTGGGTGGGATGTAGGATGCCAACCTGGAGGACTACCGGAAATTCCATTACCAGTAAGCTATTTGGGGTTTTCCCCAAACGGCTTTCAGGACGGCTAGCTGATGATAAGTGAGAAATACTAAATACCGTCCTACCTCAGAGTGGGGAAATAACCTGTAGAATCTTCCTGCCAAATTCTTGTTGGAAGAAATATCCACTCTGTAGTGCTTCAAAAATGTGTGTGGGGAAGCCCAAGTTGCTGCTCTGCAAATCGCCTCCAGAGAGACTCCTGACCAAGCAGGAGCAGCAGAAACTACCCTAGTAGAGTGTGCTTGCAGATTTTGGGGCTTGCCCCCTAGAACCCTCATAAGCTAGCTGAATGGCTTCCCTAATCCACCTGGCGATGGAGGCTTTAGAGACTTTTCTGCAAACAAAAGCAACAAATCTCAACTCTGAGGTATGATCCAAATATGTCAAAAGAACGACTCTGGCATCCAACAGACACATCTTTTTCTAGTCTTTAAGGTCCTCTGACCTCCTGAGACCTGTGGAATGTCGAATACATTTTCAGCAGGTAAAGGGGGTCAGGTCCGATGGTGAAGGAGGGTGGTGCAGAGAATGGTAAAGGACATAACCGGAGCTTTCCGCAAGAATCCTAATATATATCATGCATATTTTTGGAGCGATTCAAGAGAACCTTATCTGAACCGCTTGTCATATGGAACTATCTGGTACCTGATTTAGCACTTATTGGTGTTGGGGTGTTGCACAAGAATATTTTTGAAGCACCAACGGTAAATTTGTGAAAAGTGAAAGAATCTTTAAGGTTGTCTTTTCTTTCCCCGCGGAGTGATTCTGTGATATATCATGGACATTAGTTAAAGGAGCAGTATCGCAAATTTTTCTTGGTGACATATTTAAATGGTACTTTGAATGTAGGTAAGTGTTGGAGTAAGAATTACAAATTTAGAAAAAAATGATGTCTGTGTTGTGCAGCTGGAGACTAATAGCTCATGTTTATGTCTGATGAGTGTCGGGTCCCGACACTCTGGCCTGTTCCACGCTGAGGAGAGGGGTGAAACAATGTATCAACAACAAGTATCAGCTGTTCAGTGCTGGCAGCCGTCCAGCATAAGATAACATTGCAACATTCCCTGGCCAGAACTTATATATCTAAAACAGAGAGAAAAGCTCTAGAAGTCATTTAGCTGATTTTGACAGTTTTCCCTTCATGTTGGCTCTGCTGCAGAATCTTTCAGTTTACCATTTTCTCTCTCTTTTCTCAACACATTTTTCCATATGATCTTTCTTTCAGCTTTGTGTGTTTTGAGCAAAGCCCAACCCAGGATTTTCACTATCTGGAGTTTTGTTTTGTGCCCCTAGGGGCATCCCGACTTGGGATGCCCTGATATGTGAAATCCCCACGTTTGCCTGTGAAAACGTACCTTTCCCTGTCCCACAGCGCATGCGCGGGCTCTCATCCAATCAGCGCTGTTTGCACGCAGATGGGGAGCCTGAGCAGTAACCTTCCTGGACGCCCGGCCTGTCTAAATGACTATCTGCGTGAGCGCGCCAGAAAAATGGGGGGATCTGTGGTTATCCAGGGGTCGTTTCACACAGTGGGCATCCTGATTTAGAATGCCCAAGAGGCAAGGTCAATAGCCGGGTCTTATAGACTTCAGGGTCGGCAACTCAGGGTTTTGTTCCAATTTAATACCTTTAGATTTTCCTGCACAGTTATTCAAAGAAGAATTTCAGTTATTTTCAGTCAGTTTAGTTTATTTTGTATAGATTTTACACATTTGAGTCACCTGGTCTCATAACAAAAGCAGCACCTCACACACACACAGCTGTTACCACTGATTACAGTGTCAGCCTCTGAGGTAAAGTGTTGCTAGGAGACCAGTGGGCTAAATGAAGCAGCTCACTAAATACAACCCAGCAGATCCCCCTATTCAGCAAATGGACTGAGCCATTGTCATTATACAATTTAAAAGAAAGGCATATATTTTTTCCTTTTTCTATCGCCAGATTATTTATACACATGTTAGAAGCTATTGTGTGGCTATTTAATTATTTATCTTTTTTAATGCAAATTTCGCGATACTGCTCCTTTAAAGGTCTGATGGTGAGATGATCTGGAAAATCCTAGGATATGGTTCCTTGATGGACAAGGTTTCCATATCACTAATCCTTTTGGCCGATGTAATGGCTAATATAAAAGCACTTTGAGAGTTAAAAATGTAATTGCTGCCTCTTTCAGGGGCTCAGAAGGTGGCTGTGTAACACTGTTAAGGATAATGGAAAGGTCCCAGAGAGGGAAGACCTTAGGACCCACTGGTCTCCCTCTAGATAAACAAAAGAATTTTTCAATCAAAAACCCCCTATCTAAGCCTACAGTCTAGGAATACCAACAAGGCTGCCACCTGTACCTTGAAAGTACTGATGGCTTGGCCCATTTCTGCCCCTTCCTGTAAAAACTCCAGAGCAGGACTAAATGGAGAAAACTTCTTCTAGACCTTACCATAAATCTTACGGGTTACCATCTTTCTGCTATGGTCTTAATGACACGACTGGAAAGTCACTTACTTCTTAGAAGGCCCCATTCAGGATCCATGCTGTTAAACTGAGGCTCTGAACTGGAGGGTGAAATATTGGACCCTGATGCAGCCTGAAGTCTGGAGTTGGAGGAAGTCTTAACGGAGGTCTTACTGACATCTGCCTTAGCAGGGAGAACCACAGTCTCTTGGGCCACCAGTGAACAATAAGAGTCACCTTCGCCCGGTCTAACTTGATCTTCCTTATGATCCGGGAGAGAATCTGGACCCCCCAATTCTGACAAAGGGCACACTCCCAGAGATTTCTGGCTTCTGCGAAGTGAGAAAAAGAGCCGGCAATTGGAATTTGCCCTGGTGGCGAAGAGATCCACCTCCGGGGAGCCCCAGAGGTCTACTAGCTGCTTAAAGATGCTCTGGTTTAACTCCCACTCTGCCTGTATGAGCTGGGCTCAGCTGAGGAGGTCTACCAGCACATTTAGGTCTTCCTTGATGTGTACTGCTCGCAAGGAGTCTATTGTCTTTTCCATCTTGGCACAGATTGCCTTGGAAAGAGACATCAACTCGACTGATCTTTTGCCTCCCCAAGGTCTGTGGATCTCTGTTCCAGGTGCGCAAAGGTCTGAAGGGTCCTTAAATGTAGCTGGGCCCAAATGACCACTGGGATGGCTGAAATCATAAGCCCCAAGAGAACCAAAATCTGCCTAAGGAAGATTCTGGGATGGTCCCGAATGCAAGAGGACAGGGAGACGATGCTTTTGATCTTGGTCTGCAGAAGAAAGGTTCTTTCTAGGGAGCTGTCGATCTGATAACCTAGATAAATGCAGGAAGTCTGAGGAGACAGATTCGACTTTTCCATGTTTGTGATCCATCCCAGATTGGAAGGGAAGAATAATGTTACCCTCACATTGTTCTCCAAAACATCCTTGGAAGGAGCAAAGAGAAGGAGATCGTCCAGGTATGGCACAATGCCAATCTGATTTAGTCTCAGATATGCCATTGCCAATGATCCAAGGCATGGATGAAAGACCAAAACTGTCTGTGAGATGGAAGAATAGGAACCTGCAGGTCGATGGAGGCCTTACAGACACCCTGAAACAGGATATCTCTTATGGTAAAAATGTATTCCATATGGATTTATTGTATCTGTATCCCCCATGTTTTAGGTTCAGAATTAACCGGAACTTTCCCAACTGTTTTTGAACCCAAAACACATGGGAATCTCCTCTATGACCGCCATTTCCTTTAGTTGTGTAATTACTAAAGGCAGTGCCTGTGCTCTTACGGGATCCCTGGAACAGTGGGTTACCAAAAAATGATCCTATGGCCTTGAGACAAATTCTAGATGGAGGCTGTCCTGAATTGTCTGCAGAATTAAGGGTTTCTGAGAGATTTTCTGCCATGCCAGAAGAAACAGTCTCGCCTCATGTGCCAAAGGAGCATCAACCCCAGGGCACTTAGCCCAAACCTCAATTTCTGATTCCTCAAAGGGAAATCTTCTCTTGAGGGATTTGGGAAGGAAGAACCGAGACTCCGGAGTTCTCCATTCTCAGAAAATTATGGCCGGTCAGGGGGATTCGAAAGTGTGGGCCCCACCCCCTCCAGGAAGAAGGACTGATGGAGGAGACAGCAGCCCCAGAGAGGATGAGTGAACCAGTTTACCCCGATTTTCAGGGGAAATTCGATTCGTCACTAATATGAATTTTTTGGTGTTCATGCCGACCAAATTTTCCCTGAAATTCTATTACCTGCACCTTTGCTCCCAACACTTAGGTCTAGTGGCACGCGGCTGGCACCGTCAGCTGTGCAAGCCGGCTTCTGCCGGGCATAGTCTCTGCAGCCAGACACCGGACTGGAATGAGGGGTAAAATTCAAATCAGACTAATCAAAATTTTTGGGAAATTTGGCAAATCGTCCAGAATTTTAGAAGGTTCACTCAGCTCTAATTATTAATCTTTATTTTTTCTATTATTAATAATAGAATGTATGAGATATCTGTATATTGGGAATAGCACATATTGAATATATATGTAAATATAGTAAAAGTAAAGTGAAACATTTTTTCTGTTGGGAGGAGGTTGTCGATCTATGCGTCTATATTTATTTATAAAGGGTAGGCCATATGGAGATGGACAATACTACATAAAACACAATGGAACTCAGACCCCACCGGCAAATATCTCATACTGCAGGGTTCCCTCTTTGATGTGGAGATCACCCTGGTCACGTATTATGTCCCCAACACCTTCCAGACCCGTTTTTTCAGGCACCTGCTGTCAGTGGTCCAGAATAACACCAGAGGGGTAATGTTAATGGGAGGGGATTCAAACCTAGTAATAAACCCTGGATTGGACAGGCGGCGCACAGGGCAGTCTGGGACGGTGCTCCCAGCCCCGGATGCCCAGTCTGTGGCCTTCCGTGACCTCCTTAATAGCCATAGCCTGTGTGATATCTGGAGGTAAAAGAACCCCAGAGTCCGTGACTTCACATTTTATTCTAATCCCCATGGTACATTTTGTAGGATAGATCACAAATGTGTCCCTCAATCGGCGCTACCTGCTGTTGTTGACTCTAAAATTTACTCTACAGCCTGGTCCGACCACAGTCCAATAATGGCGGTCCTGGACCTCCTGGTCACGACTAAGCACTCTTATAGCTGGCGGCTCAATGATTCTTGTTGGCAGAGGATAGGCCTCAGATTCTTCTAACAAAATGGCTGAAGCGAACAAAATGGCTGCCAGATATAATTCCATGCGAGAGTTTCACATAATAGAAATATATATGTAATATATATTATTTGCTTGCAAGCTTCATTTGGAAATGTAATTGCAGAAATGTATGCTAGCGAAACTTAACTGTCAAACCGCAATAACAGCCGCAATAACAGCCAGATGGGGCAACTTCTGTAAATGCTAAGTGCTGACCTTTTTCTTTGTGGAAACTGTCAGTTTGAACCTTTATGTTGTTTTAACATATATGTTGAAAATGTTGACCAAGTTCATACTGTGTCTGTGGTTTTTCGCTATATAAGTCCTCCCTAAAGCGGAAGTAAATTAGAATTTGTACTGGGTCTGTTGTATGTCGTTTATTATCGAGCCCAGTCGCAAGTTCTCTAAGATCTTAAGTCACATGTTAGAATTATTTCAATTATCAGACAGCGTGCCTTTAAAAGGGGATCCAGAGAGATCGCCCTAAGTAAAGACTCATCCTTTCAATTCTCTTCTGTCAAAAAAACCCACCTGCCTTAAAATCCAAGACGCTCTTCAGGAATACTTCTCGCTCAACTCCGGCTCGGTCTCTTCCCCGATCTCCCTGTGGGAGGCCCATAAAGCCACCATGAGAGGGAATATTATCTCTATAGCCTCTGCTGAAAAGCGTGAAAGACAAAGGAGATTGGGGGAGCTGACCTTAAGTTTTGAGTGAACTGAGATCCAGTGGAAGGGGGCCCCGAATGCTAGAAATAAAAGGGTGCTGGTCAAACTGTGATTAGAGCTTAATGCTCTCCAGGAAGAACAGGGACGAGAAATGACTCAGGTGGTCGAAACAAAAATTCTATTCGAGAGGCAGTAAGCCGGACACGATGTTGGCCCGGAAGCTGAAGGCCGCTGGCCTAGATAGACGGCAGCCCATAAAACTGAAACTCAGCTCGGGTGTTGTTTCGGCGGACCCCAATAAAGTTGTATCGACCTTTGGGGACTTTCTTTCGGCCCTTTACTCAGCCCCAGCGGGCACAAATACAGCCGTGCGGGATGAGTTCTTTGACCAGGTTGAATTACCCCACATTGAGCAAAGATATGTGGACAGGATGGAGGCTCCCATTACACAAAATGAAGTGCTCCTGGCCATTAAATCTCTGAAGGTCGCCAAGACCCCAGGTCCGGACGGGTTTAGTGGCCTGTACTATAAAAAGTTTGCCCCCATTCTAGCTCCACATCTCTCGAACCTCTATAATGCCTTGTGTGCAGATACCTCGCTTAACCCTTTTGTTGCCAAGCACGTAACACCTACGTGCTGGCTTGGCTGGGCCTTAAGTGCCAAGCCCGTAGGTGTTACGTGCTTGACTTTCCTCGCTTGTAGTTTAAAAAGTAAAAACAACAAATACTCACCTGACCCCTTGTTGGATCCGGCCGGGTCTCCTCTTTAATTTGGTGCCATCCGATCCCCCGTGGGGGGTCGGATGGCTCCAGGAGAGCCCCCGGAATAGGCCGCCCCCCCCCCCCCGCTTCTGCAGCAGCAGCTTCTAACTGTAAAAAAAAAAAAAAAAAAAAATGACATTCACTTACCTGTGTGTGCGCTGGCTCCCGCTGTCCCTCCTCTTCACCTGGGGGGCCTCCGATCCCCCCCCAGGACTTACCGATCTTCAGGAGAGAGCCTGGGAGGCTCTCTCCTCTCTTCTGCACGATGGCGGCCGCCATCATGCCTCTAAGCCCCGCCCCCTTGGGGGCGGGGCTTATGAAGTCATCCCGGCCCCGATCTCAGGCTTCAGCCTTCTCAGCTTCTCAGATGCCGGTGATCGGCACAGGGGAAGGAGGTGACAGGAGATCCTCTGATCTCCTGCCTTCTCCTTCTCTGGATGCCGATCACCGGCATCTGTCAGCTGAGCGGCGAGGGACAAGAGCTTGCAATCGAAGGTAAGTACAGTAAAAAAAAATTTTTTTTTTTTCTAATAAAATACTTTTTATTATTGTGTGGTGTTTTTTTTCACATTAACCCTTTGTGAGCTGGTAAGGGGTCCATGAGACCCCTTATACCAGTTCACAAGGCTGGGGGGGTGGCAAGTCACCTGCCCTAGCGGGTGGCTTGCCATTAACCCCCGCACCCCCATTACCTGCCTCCCCAAAGGCCAGGGGGGGGCAGAAGAGCCCGGGCCCACATAGGCTATGTGGGCTCGTAGGCTGCAGGGTGGGGGGGCCACCAAAGCTGGCCCCCCCACTCTGTGCCTACAAGCCCCCATAGCTGGTCCCGGGCTGGTTACTTTGGGTAAGGGGGACCCCACGTCATTTTTTTTTTTGGATTTTGAAGGGTTTTTAACCCTTCAAAATCCAAAAAAAAATGGGGTCCCCCTCCCCGGGAAGGGGGACCCTATGTCATTTTTTTTTTTAATTAACCATTTGTCATCCAGCAGCTATAAAAGGCTTCTGGGCAGGAAAGGGTGTCTACCTATACATATGTGGTATCGCTGTAACCGGGAGAAATTGGGGTTTCTCACGCAATAAGATTTTATTGACAAACTTACATTTTTTATTACAAAAAAACTCTACAAATTGTAAAAAAATGTTTTTTTTTTTATTTTTTTTCACACATTTCACCCAAAAAAATTGAGAATACACCTAAAAAATACAAACAAGACATTTCATGTTAAAGCCCAGACTCTGTTGAAAAAAACAATATATAATTTTCCTGGGAAATCCCTGGAAATCCCTTCAAAAATGACAGTTGAATATGTGTAGCGCAAAATGGTGAAACATCGTCTGGCAACAGGGAGTGGCAAATGCTGCAGGTAGGCTGGCAGCGAAAGGGTTAACCCTAGTTCGCTGTTGGCGGACATCTGCATGGTTCCCAAGCCAGATAAAGACGGTCTGCTCACTCAAAATTATAGGCCTATATCTTTGATAAATATTGATGTGAAGCTGCTAGCTAAAGTTTTGGCGGCGAGGTTGAACACATTTGTAGCTGACCTTATAGAGGGAGACCAAGTAGGATTTGTCCCAACCCGTCAGCCCGGGGATAACATCAGGAGGGCTGCACATCTGGTCCACCACGCCCACTCCAGAGGTATACCGGCCTTTCTACTCTCCTTAGACATCCAGAAGGCGTTTGATTCCCTATCCTGGGACTACCTGCTGTGGGTGCTTGGGAGATGGGGCTTTGGGCAACGGTTCTTGGAATGGGTGGGAGCCCTCTACAAGTCACCTGCAGCCCGAGTACGATACCTGGGCTTTACTTTTGGGACATTCGGTATTGCTAGGGGGACTTGGCAGGGGTGCCCTCTATCTCCGCTCCTCTTCATCCTAGCCATGGAGCTACGGGGCATAGCAATCCGAAACTCTCCTAGCATCAAAGGTCTGGAGGTAGCGGGTGTCCAACACAAAGCTATGTTTTTCGCAGATGATTCCCTGCTTGTCATAACTCAGCCGGTCACCTCACTCCCGAACCTGTACAAAGTCCTTGGCCAATTTGCCCAAATCTCAGGCTTAACAATCAATAACGAGAAGTCAAGGGCATTAAATGTATCTCTGCCATCGGATGTGGTGGATCAGATTAAGGCTAACTTCCCTTTCCGCAGGGCCATGGAGTCGCTCCCATATCTGGGGGTGAGCATCTCAGCCAAGTATACCAACCTATATGAAGCCAACTATCCTCCTCTGTTTAAGCCCCTAACCCGCCTATTGGAGGTCTGGAGGTCATACCCGATCTCTTGGTTAGGTCGCTTTAATGCGGTTAAGATGACGATTCTCCCGAAATTGCTCTACCTCTTCAGAACGCTACCAATTAAAATCCCATTGTATATGCTCCGGGTGATGCAGAGATGGATCTTGGCTTTTGTATGGTCATCGGGGCGCCCAAGGGTATCCAAATGCACTATGCTAGCTCACAGAGCATAAGGGGGGCTGGGAGTGCCAGACATATTTAAATATTATAAAGCCTCGCAGATCGCCCAGCTGGTCCCCATGCACTCGCCACTCAAGCCCCCATTGTGGGTTTTCCTTGAACTTCCCAATTGCGCATGATACCTATTGACAGCTTACTTTGGATGGACCCTGGACTTAGCCCCCTAATGAGACACTCACTTGCAGTATGGGACTCGGTTAAGGGTTCTGCCGCCTTGATGTCCCCCCACACTCCCCTAGCACATCTATGGGATAACCCAAGTTTCCCCCCAGGTGTGCAGAATTGGCTTTTAAGTGGTGGCAGGACCGGGGTTTAAATAGAATATCTGACCTACTCATGGAGGGAGGCCTGGGGTCTTTCCGCGACTTGCAGGAGAAATATGGTATCCCCCACAAGGAATATTTTCGTTATATTCAACTAAGGCATTGGATTCTGCCCCTGACTAAACTGTGTCCTTCCTCTCGGGTGATGACCCCCTTTGAGGATTTATGCGCTGATAACCCTTTTCAAAGGAGAATAATTTCCCTAATTTATTCTGCGCTTAATGTAACCAAACCAGAGTCCCACGCATATGTGAGTAGCTGGGAAAAGGATCTGGGTCCGCCTAGGTGGGAAAGGGGGTGGACAGAGATATGGTCTCGTATCTCAAAATGTTCCATTAACATACTGACAGTGGAAACAGCCTACAAGGTGATGCTTCGCCAGTACCTTGTGCCAAGCTGCTTGAGTAAGATGTTTCCGGGGCAGGCTAGGTCATGCTTTAGGGGCTGCAGTGTGGATGAGGACTATATGCATATTTGGTGGACCTGCCCTATGCTGGCTCGCTTTTGGAACCAAGTGTTCAGGATGGCCAACGAAATCTTCGGATCCAACATGAAGACCATAGCTAAGGCCTGGAAGAAGCAATTTACCCCAATTTCGGAGGTGTCGGCCAGAATGAACGGCTTTCTCATCAACGAGAGGTTGTCTAGCATCCTGACCGACTCCCACGACAAATTCCTCTCGGTATGGGAACCATGGATAAGATTTACCTGGCCTGGCGAATCTCTGCGGGCACTATAATAACCATATGTGGTGTCTGGTGGAGCGCGGGAGTGACAACCCCCCCTTCTCTCCCTCCCTCCTCTCTCTTCCCCCCTCTCTATACTTTGGCCCCCCTGTGGGGTCACTTTCTCTTTCTTTTTAGCAACATAAGAGCTTTAATGTTTTTTGACGGTTTCTTGACTGTTCCTTCTGTGCATGCATACGGCTGTGTGGGACAGCCCACTGGCATACCCCAAGGGTTGTGGCATGACTGGCGTGCGGTCGTGGGGGTGCGGATGGCGGGGCTGGTCACGGACACCGCGGGGCTCCGTGATCCGCATGGTCCTGGACGCAGTCGTGACGTAACGTAAATTGCACTGGTAGTACCAAACGTATGTCCGGTATCTCTCCATGCTCGCAGTTACTGTGAGAATTGTTATAACACTGGTCTGGTTACCCTGTTGTACTGTAAAATGTATGCTGCTAGCCCATTTTATTTTCTATACACCTCCCCTGCGTGGGATGGCAATACATTGCTGTATGTCTTGCAGATCTGTATCGTTGGAAATTTCAATAAAAATATTGAAACCAAAACACAATGGAACTGGAATATAATGATTCATTCCCTCTTCATCCCAATATTAGTATGTTTTAATTATAATCCATGTTAAAAGCACTTTAAACCCAACAGCTCACCTGATGCCTGCCCCATGTGCCTCTCCTCCATTTCCTAGAGTGATGGGTTGAAGCCACAACGTTATCCTTCAGGACCATGAAAAAAAAGTGGCCCAACAGTCACTCTGTCCATTAGTGCTCTCAGTGTGAACTAGCACGGCAAACCACAGTTATCCCATAGCTACCCCTGACCACAGAAGAGTACATGCACGAGTCATAAAGCTTCGCTGCGATATGTCCCTTGCAGCTCATCCACGATTATTGAAGCAAAGACAGTAGATGTTGTTTTTTACACTGTTCCCAAGGGGGACAAGGTAAAAGGAAGTTAGTGTGCGCCCGGACAGTGACATTAAATGCTTTATGGAATATTCATCCATATTTATAATGTGTATGGATTTTATAGCTTTATCACAGCATTAAAATAATCAATATAAAATGTGAAAACATATCTATATATTATTAAATCCTTTATTACAGAATGCATTAAAGTGATTTTAGAACACAAAGTAGATATACTGTGCAATTTTTTTTTACTAATACTGTCCATTGTTAGTTTCCTTATAATCTAATATGCTGTCAAAAATTAAATTAAAAAACCTACGGATTAATCTAAAAGAGCTGCTGAAAAAGTTAATCTGAGAACAATTTCTAAAATTACAAGACTTCAATTCATTTAAAAGTACTGGTCTGTACAAACCATTTCCAGGTTACTGGAAAAAAACATTCCCCATGATTGCAAGTTCTCCCCTGTATGAACTATTTCATGTCTGATAAGGTCTGATTTATCAGAAAAAACATTTTCCACACTCAGAACACAAATGTGGTTTCTGCCCTGTATGCAATTTTTCATGTTTGCGAAGGGCTGATTGCCAAGAAAAACATTTCTCACATTTAGAACATGACTATGGCTTTTCCCCTGTATGAACTTTTTCATGCCTGATAAGGTGTGATTTATGAGAAAAACATTTCCCACATTCAGAACAGGAGTAGGGCTTCTCCCCTGTATGAACTCGTTCATGACCGATAAGGATTGATTTCTGAGAAAAACATTTCCCACATTCAGAACATGAATATGGCTTCTCGCTTGTATGAACTCGTTCATGACCAATAAGGACTGATTTCTGAGAAAAACTTTTCCCACATTCAGTACACGAATATGGCTTCTCTCCTCTATGAACTCGTTCATGTTTGCTAAGAGCTGATTTCCCAGAAAAACATTTCCCACATTCAGAACAGGAATATGGCTTCTCCCCAGTATGAACTCTTTTGTGGCTGGTAAGGTTTGATTTCTGAAAAAAACATTTCCCACATTCTGAACAGGAATATGGCTTCTCCCCTATATGAACCCTTTTATGTATGTTAAGGGCTGATTTTTGGGTAAAACATTTCCCACATTCAGAACATGAATATGGCTTCTCTCCTGTATGAACATTTTGATGCATGAGAAGGTCTGATGCCTTAGTAAAACATTTCCCACACATAGAACACGAATATGGTTTCTCCCCTGTATGGACTCTTTCGTGAATAGTAAAGTCCGATTTCTGGGAAAAACACTTCCCACATTCAGAACATGAATACGGTTTCTCTCCTGTATGAATTCTTTCATGAATGATAAGGTGTGCTTTAAGAGAAAAACATTTCCCACACATTGAACATGAATATGGCTTCTCCCCCGTATGAACTCTTTCATGACTGACAAGGGCTGATTTATAAGGAAAGCATTTTCCGCATTCAGAACAAAAATATGGCTTCTCTGCTGTATGAACTCGTTCATGTCGGTTAAGTTGTAATTTCTGAGAAAAACATTTCCCACACACAGAACAAGAATATGGCTTCTCTCCTGTATGAATGCTTTCGTGTGTGATAAAAATTGATTTCTGAGAAAAACATTTTCCACACACGGAACATAAATACGGCTTCTTAGAACTATGAGCTATATGATGGGGAAGAACCTTCATATAACAATCCTGTGTAGAGGGGCGAGATATTAGATGTGTGGAGGCCACATGGGGAATTAAAGTAGTTGATGCTCCTGTAGACTTTGCCATGATGTCGTCATCTTTGCTTTTAGCACCTGCAGCGATAACGTGTTTGGCCAAATTATTCTGTCTGGATCTTCCACCTGCAGAAGATAAGAAATCAAAAGAAAGACAAAAAGGTAAAACTGCAACTCTGCTTTCACAAGAAGAAATAAATGGGCTGCTGGGGGGGGGGGGGGCAAGCTGTTTGAAGTTTTCTTAAGGGATATTTTCCTGGAGCATCTTGGGGAAAAATGACCTTATTACTCCTTATCAGCTCCTGCCAGACAAACCTAATCAGATTTTATGAGGAGGAAGGTTCAAGATTGGATCAGAGGGAGTCATTGGATATCATATATCTTGACTTTTCTAAAGCATTTCATACTGTGCCACATAAAAGGCTGGTACAAAAGATGAGAATGCTTGGGCTGGGGGAAAACATGTGCACATAGGTGAAAAAATTGGCATTAATGATTGGATGCAGGGAGTGGTTATCAATGGTACACACTCAGGTGTAATACCATTACCAGCTATGGCTACTAGACCACTGGAAGGAGATCTATAGTGGCCGGGATGCCCTCCTTGCATGTAATAACATTACCAGCTATGGCTACTGGACCACTGGAAGGAGATCTATAGTGGCCGGGATGTCCTCCTTGCATGTAATAACATTACCAGCTATGCCTACTAGACCACTAGAAGGAGATCTATAGTGGCCGGGATGTCCTCCTTGCATGTAATAACATTACCAGCTATGCCTACTAGACCACTGGAAGGAGATCTATAGTGGCCGGGATGCCCTCCTTGCATGTAATAACATTACCAGCTATGGCTACTAGACCACTGGAAGGAGATCTATAGTGGCCGGGATGCCCCCCTTGCATGTAATAACATTACCAGCTATGGCTACTAGACCACTGGAAGGAGATCTATAGTGGCCGGGATGCCCTCCTTGCATGTAATAACATTACCAGCTATGGCTACTAGACCACTGGAAGGAAATCTATAGTGGCCGGGATGCCCTCCTTGCATGTAATAACATTACCAGCTATGGCTACTAGACCACTGGAAGGAGATCTATAGTGGCCGGGATGCCCTCCTTGCATGTAATAACATTACCAGCTATGGCTACTAGACCACTGGAAGGAGATAAACAGGCTGAACTGGATGGACTAAAGTCTTTATTCAGCCTCACATGTTACTATGTTACTATGTTACTATGCTGGAAGCACAACGAAATTGACCAGCACTGTAGACATAGGGACACAGTGTTTGAAGAGGAAAGATTTCTTCTAGATATAAAATCTTTATTTAGCGTGTAATATAACTATTGTCATGTTTGTATATTTAGATATATGGCACAGTACAAGGTAGAAATTACAGACATGGCATCTGCCCATGACCAAGGCAATATTTTAGGCAACACTGTCTATGGGAAATGGGAGAGGGGGAATGCCACACTGCCTATGGGAAATGGGAGAGGGGAATGCCACACTGCCTATGGGAAATGGGAGAGGGGAATGCCACACTGCCTATGGGAAATGGGAGGGGGGGAATGCCACACTGCCTATGGGAAATGGGAGAGGGGAATGCCACACTGCCTATGGGAAATGGGAGAGGGGAATGCCACACTGCCTATGGGAATGCTGGGGAGAATGCCACACTGCCTATGGGAAATGGGAGAGGGGAATGCCACACTGCCTATGGGAATGGTGGGGAGAATGCCACACTGCCTATGGGAATGGTGGGGAGAATGCCACACTGCCTATGGGAAATGGGAGAGGGGAATGCCACACTGCCTATGGGAATGGTGGGGAGAATGCCACACTGCCTATGGGAATGGTGGGGAGAATGCCACACTGCCTATGGGAAATGGGAGATGGGAATGCCACACTGCCTATGGGAAATGGGAGAGGGGAATGCCACACTGCCTATTGGAATGGTGGGGAGAATGCCACACTGCCTGTGGGGAATGCCACACCGCCCGTGGGGAATGCCACACCGCCCGTGGGGAATGCCACACCGCCCGTGGGGAATGCCACACCGCCCGTGGGGAATGCCACACCGCCCGTGGGGAATGCCACACAGCCTTTGGGGAATGGCACACTGCCTATGGAGAATGGGAGGGGTGAGATGCCACATTTGCTATGGGGAATAGAAGAAGGGAATTCCACACTGCCTGTAAGTGGAGGATTCTGCACCTTGCCATTACATTATTCGGTTCTTGGGGGGGGGGTGTTTGAGCACATTTGGTTCAGAATGTTTTTTTTTTTATTTTCCTCATTTAAATCCTAGGTGCGTCTTATAGGGCAAAAAAATATGGCAACTCGTCTTCCTCCTCATACATAATCCCTAATTAACCTCACTAATTAACCTCACATCTGAGTTTCTTTTGATCAGCTTAGATCAGCTTTCATCAGATCAGACCCTCAATGTTTCCAACCTGTCATATGCAAATTAAACATTAAAGTTTGTTTGAGCTCTCCAAATAATGGAGAGATATACGCAATAATGATGTTTATTGTATAAGCAGAACTCTCCTGCATGTGGCACAGTGTACTTTTAATGCTGTAGTAACATTGCAAATCCGTAATAAAAATGATTGCAAAAATATAATTATCTGGGGTCAGTACAAAGATTTGTCCCATGATCTATTCATACCCTGGAGTATAACCATAACACAAGGGCGTTTTGGGGGGATGGGGGTTCCCACACAGCGGAACATCCAATTTTGCCCACACTGTGGAACGTCCCATTTTGAGATACCGTCCGCACAAGGAACTAAACCAGGGAAAGTCAAAATCTGAGGTTTTGTTCCACATTAAAGTGTACCAAAAGTTTAAAAAAAGTGAGTTTGAGTTCCTTCTAGTAGGAAGCCATCAGCTGTGATGACTTATTGCTCTGCTGCACAGCTGAAAGAACTGTATCATTTTTGAAGATACACGTGTAAACTGACTGAATGGTGAGCGGTATAATCCAGATTCAGAGGTGAACAATGATAAAGAAACATTGTTGCAGCTTTCCCCTCGCACAATCCCTCTAGCAGTTGTTTTTCAGTGTCTGTATGTATAGAATGACAGAGATGCTGCCCGTGTTTCTGAGGCATTTATCTCTCTCAGTTTGGTGTGGGCTGCTGCTGGCACAGCTCTTCCCTCATGCTCATGTGTGTGAGAAGATGGCCACTCCCATGTAGTTCTGCAGAAAAGAGTTGGCCTGTTCTTCCAGAACATCTACATGGAGTTAAGTCCTCACAAATAGGTTTTGCCTTAACGCAGCAATTTACTAAACTTTCTTTTTTTGACTTTTGGTCCACTTTAACATCGCTCCACGCATGGAACGTCTGTTTTATAGATCTCCCTCTATCCTGGTGACAGTGGCAGCTCCGAGCTCCGCACAGCCGCCAGGTTGCAAAGGAATGAAAACCCCCCCGACGCCCAACAGCCACTAGAGCGGTGTCAGCAGCCAAGGAATGACACAGGAGCCAGGCAGACGGAGGTGGACTGCTAGAAGGAGCCTGTACCTCAGGTGCAGATGTATGAGACACACAGCAGAGCCCAAGGAGAGACGCAAACAATATTACTCACCTGGGCTGATCTGCAGAGGGACCTTTTCGTCCTTCACATATACTTCCTCCTCCTCCTCAGTTTTCACATTCGTCACTAGAAAGTCTGTGAATAAAGAGAGTGAGGTCTCTGCAGCTAGATTCCTGCCTCAACTCTGCTCACATCACCTCTACTCAGCTCTGCCTACATCCAACCACCTCTTCCTGCCTCAACTCTGCTCACGTCACCTCACCTCTGCCTACCTCTCACCACCTCTTCCTGCCTCAATCCTGCTCACATCACCTCCACCCACCTCACCCTGCTTACCTCTAACCACTTCTTCCCTGTCTCAACTCTGCTCTCGTCATCTCACATCTGCCTACCTCTAACCGCCTCTTCCTGCCTCAACTCTACTCTCGTCATCTCACCTCTGCCTACCTCTAACCACCTCTTCCTGCCTCAACTCTGCTCTCGTCATCTCACATCTGCCTACTTCTAACCACCTCTTCCTGCCTCAACTCTGCTCTCGTCATCTCACATCTGCCTACTTCTAACCACCTCTTCCTGCCTCAACTCTGCTCTCGTCATCTCGCATCTGCCTACCTCTAACCGCCTCTTCCTGCCTCAACTCTGCTCTCGTCATCTCATCTCTGCCTACTTCTAACCACCTCTTCCTGCCTCAACTCTGCTCTCGTCATCTCACATCTGCCTACCTCTAACCGCCTCTTCCTGCCTCAACTCTGCTCTCGTCATCTCATCTCTGCCTACCTCTAACCACCTCTTCCTGCCTCAACTCTGCTCTCGTCATCTCATCTCTGCCTACTTCTAACCACCTCTCCCTACCTCAACTCTGCTCTCGTCATCTCACCTCTGCCTACTTCTAACCACCTCTTCCTGCCTCAACTCTGCTCTCGTCATCTCATCTCTGCCTACCTCTAACCACCTCTTCCTGCCTCAACTCTGCTTTCGTCATCTCACCTCTGCCTACTTCTAACCACCTCTCCCTGCCTCAACTCTGCTCTCGTCATCTCATCTCTGCCTACCTCTAACCACCTCTTCCTGCCTCAACTCTGCTCTCGTCATCTCACCTCTGCCTACCTCTAACCACCTCTTCCTGCCTCAACTCTGCTCTCGTCATCTCATCTCTGCCTACCTCTAACCACCTCTTCCTGCCTCAACTCTGCTCTCGTCATCTCACCTCTGCCTACTTCTAACCACCTCTCCCTGCCTCAACTCTGCTCTCGTCATCTCATCTCTGCCTACTTCTAACCACTTCTCCCTGTCTCAACTCTGCTCTCGTCATCTCATCTCTGCCTACTTCTAACCACTTCTCCCTGCCTCAACTCTGCTCTCGTCATCTCATCTCTGCCTACTTCTAACCACCTCTTCCTGCCTCAACTCTGCTCTCGTCATCTCATCTCTGCCTACCTCTAACCACCTCTTCCTGCCTCAACTCTGCTCTCGTCATCTCATCTCTGCCTACCTCTAACCGCCTCTTCCTGCCTCAACTCTGCTCTCGTCATCTCATCTCTGCCTACCTCTAACCACCTCTTCCTGCCTCAACTCTGCTCTCGTCATCTCACCTCTGCCTACCTCTAACCACCTCTTCCTGCCTCAACTCTGCTCTCGTCATCTCATCTCTGCCTACCTCTAACCACCTCTTCCTGCCTCAACTCTGCTCTCGTCATCTCACCTCTGCCTACTTCTAACCACCTCTCCCTGCCTCAACTCTGCTCTCGTCATCTCATCTCTGCCTACCTCTAACCACCTCTTCCTGCCTCAACTCTGCTCTCGTCATCTCACCTCTGCCTACCTCTAACCACCTCTTCCTGCCTCAACTCTGCTCTCGTCATCTCATCTCTGCCTACCTCTAACCACCTCTTCCTGCCTCAACTCTGCTCTCGTCATCTCACCTCTGCCTACTTCTAACCACCTCTCCCTGCCTCAACTCTGCTCACGTCATCTCACCTCTGCCTACTTCTAACCACCTCTTCCTGCCTCAACTCTGCTTTCGTCATCTCACCTCTGCCTACTTCTAACCACCTCTTCCTGCCTCAACTCTGCTTTCGTCATCTCACCTCTGCCTACTTCTAACCACCTCTTCCTGCCTCAACTCTGCTTTCGTCATCTCACCTCTGCCTACTTCTAACCACCTCTTCCTGCCTCAACTCTGCTTTCGTCATCTCACCTCTGCCTACTTCTAACCACCTCTTCCTGCCTCAACTCTGCTTTCGTCATCTCACCTCTGCCTACTTCTAACCACCTCTTCCTGCCTCAACTCTGCTCTCGTCATCTCATCTCTGCCTACCTCTAACCACCTCTTCCTGCCTCAACTCTGCTTTCGTCATCTCATCTCTGCCTACCTCTAACCACCTCTTCCTGCCTCAATCCTGCTCACGTCACCTCACCTCTACACAGATACTTCCACCTCCTCCTCAGTTTTCACATTTGTCACTATAGAGTGTCCAGCCTCTGTGAATAAAGATGAGTGTGAGGCCTCTGTAGCCAGATGTATGAGAGTGTGACAGTGTGACTGGACATGGGGGATAGGAAGCTCTATTCCAGGGATGCACAACCATGTGACCCGCACTGCCATTGCAACCCCCAGCAGCCCCAGGAAGTTGGAGAGCTGAGCTTTCATTGCTTGCAGTGCAAGCAGCTGGCCTCTAGAGAGGGCTCACTAGTTCCCAAAGCAGGGCACTTCTCTGGAGAGATGGGTGACACGTGTGCTATTGGTGTGTCTAGAGATGCCAATGTAGACTCTTCCAAGCTCTCCTCAACTCTGCCTACCTCTCTCCATCTTACCTGTGCTCACGTCACATCCATCTACCTCTGCTCACCTCTTCCCTCACTTTATCTGTGTTCACCTCACCACTACCTCACCACCACCTAGCTCTATCAACCTCCCCTCTGTCCATCACTTCTGTTCCTGTCTGACCTCTGTCCACCTCTTACCACCATACGTCTGCCTGCCTCGATCCACCTCTGCTAACCTCACTACTACCCACCCCATGCCTGTCTGGCACACCTCTTCCTGCCTCAACTCACCTCTGCCTACCTCAACTCTGCTCGTGTCACCTCTACTCACCTCACCTCAATTCTGCTTGTGTCACCTCTACTCACCTCACCTCTGCCTCAACTCTGCTCACCTCAGCCTACCTCTATCCACCTCTTTCTGCCTCTACTCTACTCACGTCACCTCGACTCAGCTCTGCCTACCTCTAGACACCTCTTCTTGACTCAACTCTGCTCACATCACTCCCACCCGCCTCTGCCTACCTCTAACCCCCTCTTCCTGCCTCAATCCTGCTCACGTCACCTCACCTCTGCTACCTCTAACCACATCTTCCTGCCACACCTCTACCTACCTCTAACCACCTCTCCCTGCCCCAATCCTGCTCATGTCACCTCACTTCTACCTACCTCTAACCACCTCTTCCTGCCTCAATCCTGCTCACGTCACCTCCACCCACCTCCCCCTATCCACCTCAACTCTGCTTATGACACCTCCACCCACCTCTATCCACCACATCCTGCCTCAACTCACGTCACCTCCACCCACCTCTATCCACCACATCCTGCCTCAACTCACGTCACCTCCACCTACCTCTATCCACATCCTGCCTCAACTCACGTCACCTCCACCCACCTCTACTCACGTCACCTCCACCTACCTCTATCCACCACATCCTGCCCCAACTCACGTCACCTCCACCCCCCTGTATCCACCACATCCTGCCTCAACTCACGTCACCTCCACCCACCTCTATCCACCACATCCTTCCTCAACTCACGTCACCTCCACCCACCTCTATCCACCACTTCCTACCTCAACTCTGCTCACGTCACCTCCACCCACCTCCCCCTACCTACCTTTTCCTGCCTCAACTCTGCTCAAGTCACCCCCACTCACCTCTATCCACCACTGCCTGCCTCAACTCTGCTCACATCACCTCCACCCACCCACCCTACCTACCTCTATCCACCTGTTCCGGCCTAAACTCTGCTCATGTCAGCTCCCCCTGTCTACCTCTAACCAGCACTTCCTGCCTCAATTCTGCTCACATTACCTCCACATCCACCTCCTCGTCTAGCTCAAACCACCTCTTCATCCGGTGGGAGTGAAGGGACCCTCACCTGAGTAAAGGGACGGGTGCGGGAGATGCTTTTAAGTTGGAGACGGTAGGAAGTGGATTATCTCCAGTCACTTAGGTTCACCCCCACCGCTTCCTGCCTAATTTTTGCTAGCTTACCTGCACCACATGGTTACATTGTGCAACACCCTGATCTATATTTTAGAATGTTTATTGCTCACCTAATCCGATCTGTAGAGGAACTTCCTCCTCCTTATTCTTCACAAATATGTCTGCCTCCTCCTCAGCTTTCACATTTGTCACTATAGAGTCTCCAGGGTCTGTGAATAAAGATGAGAGTGACACCCTTGGATTAGGATGCCTCGGAGGCACTGTGTGTGCAGTGACAGAACTGGGGGAAATAGAGAAGGTTTATTACTCACCTGGGCTGATCTGCAGAGGAACTTCCTCCTCTTCCTTCTTCACAGATATTTCCTCCTCCTCCTCAGTGGTCACATGTGTCACTATAATGTCCCTGGGATCTGTGAATAAATATGAGGGTCACGCCTGTACTGAGATATATGAGACACAGCAGAGCGTGCGGAGTGACTGATACAGAGGAATTTATTTTATGTGGGAGGTTTATTACCTGGGCTGAGGTGTAGAGGAACTTCCTCCTCTTCTGTCTTCACAGATACTTGTCCCTCCTCCTCTATAGAATCTCCGGGGTCTGTGAATAAAAGGAGAGCGAGGCCATGAAAAGGTGGGAATGTGTGGTAATGGAGGGGTGCTCAGTGGCCCCGCCCCCTTTTACCATGTGATGGGAGGAGCTGCTGACCCTCCATCATGGTGTCTCCCCTGTAGAGATCTTGGTGTCCTCCTGCCCAATACTCCCCTATAATCAGATATAGCCCCGCCTCTTACCCTGTGATGGGAGGAGCCGCTGAGCCTCCATCATGGTGTCTCCTCTGTAGAGATCTTGGTGTCCTCCTGCCCAATACTCCCCCCTATAATCAGATATAGCCCCGCCTCTTACCCTGTGATGGGAGGAGCAGCTGAGCCTCCATCATGGTGTCTCCCCTGTAGAGATCTTGGTGTCCTCCTGCCCAATACTCCCCCTATAATCAGATATAGCCCCGCCTCTTACCCTGTGACGGGAGGAGCTGCTGAGCCTCCATCATGGTGTCTCCCCTGTAGAGATCTTGGTGTCCTCCTGCCCAATACTCCCCCTATAATCAGATATAGCCCCGCCTCTTACCCTGTGACGGGAGGAGCTGCTGAGCCTCCATCATGGTGTCTCCCCTGTAGAGATCTTGGTGTTCTCCTGCCCAATACTCCCCCTATAATCAGATATAGCCCCGCCTCTTACCCTGTGATGGGAGGAACTGCTGAGAATCCATCATGTTGTCCCTGTTAAGATCTTGGTGCTCTTCTGGCCGGATACTCGTCCTGTCTGTCCGCTGTGTAGGCGTCACTCTGGAAGATATGAGATGAGATGTGACATCAGAGAAGAAGCCAGGTGGGGAGATATGTTGTAAACTTCATGTCATGAGTTAGGACGAGTAGTCTGAAACGCGTAGTTGGAAGTTATATTTTGTCCCTATTTTTATGAGACTATCTGCATTGCTGTATAGTTTTTACTACTTCTGAATAAAGGATTGAAATTTTACTATTCAACTCTGGACGGCTATTGAGTGGAGCGCTCATAACCGCAAGGGAATAAATTACAAGGATCGGTGAGCAGGGGGGTGAGAGGGGCGGGAGAGCTCCTCTGGCGACAGGGGCGGGAGGGGTCCTCTGGCGACAGGGGCGGGAGGGGTCCTCTGGTGAGCAGGGGGGTGAGAGGGGCAGGAGGGGTCCTCTGGTGAGCAGGGGGGTGAGAGGGGCAGGAGGGGTCCTCTGGTGAGCAGGGGGGTGAGAGGGGCAGGAGGGGTCCTCTGGTGAGCAGGGGGGTGAGAGGGGCAGGAGGGGTCCTCTGGTGAGCAGGGGGGTGAGAGGGGCAGGAGGGGTCCTCTGGTGAGCAGGGGGGGGGGTGAGAGGGGCAGGAGGGGTCCTCTGGTGAGCAGGGGGGGGGGTGAGAGGGGCAGGAGGGGTCCTCTGGTGAGCAGGGGGGTGAGAGGGGCAGGAGGGGTCCTCTGGTGAGCAGGGGGGGGGGTGAGAGGGGCAGGAGGGGTCCTCTGGTGAGCAGGGGGGGTGAGAGGGGCAGGAGGGGTCCTCTGGTGAGCAGGGGGGTGAGAGGGGCAGGAGGGGTCCTCTGGTGAGCAGGAGATGAGAGAGGGGCAGGAGGGGTCCTCTGGTGAGCAGGGGGGGTGAGAGGGGCAGGAGGGGTCCTCTGGTGAGCAGGGGGGTGAGAGGGGCAGGAGGGGGGTGAGAGCTCTATATTATATGAGGTCAGTGTCTCTAGCACACGGGCCCCTCTCAGGTCACCAAAGCAACTTCCACTCCTACATACACGCTGCACAGCCGTCCGTCATTTTGATCTCGCCTCAGACCCTGTAGCTACCAATCCTGGCAGAGGAATGAGTCCTACCTACCATTACACGAAGGTGTGGGTGTCCTGGGTGTCAGCAGCGGCCATTTTGCCCGTAAGGGTCAGAATTCTGAAGTGTCCCAGGGGCGGCCATGTTTGTGGAGTCCGGTGCAGCGCCGCCAAATTCTGACGTTATCCGTTATATCTCCTCTCCTCACATTTTGCCACCCGGTTGCTGCCAGACCCAATATATATGTATGTATATATAGAGTCAGTGGTTGTGACCACAGAATATATATATATATATATATATATATATATATATATATATATATATATATATATATATATTGGCTACGCAAAAATGGCCGCCTCTATAACTGCGGACACCAAAGAAACTCGGCCTCGCACGCTTTTGCAAGAAGGCCGCACGGTTACAACACGTACATGTCAGGAAGCGCCATCTGAGGCCCCAACAAAATGGCGGACGGCGGAGCTGTGTCAGCAGCGTGTAAGTAGGAATGGAAGTTGTTTTGGTTACCAGAGAGGGGACCTGTCATAGAGTCACCGGTCACATATAATATAAAGCTCTTCCTGATACTGACAGGGCTCCGTTACCTGCGGGCTCGGGAGACATTAACCCTTCACATGCCCCTGGGCTTTCTCTGGTGATGCATAACTCCCAATTTTTCAGGGTGGAAAAGAGGGACAATTGTTCATTTAAGCCCCATCTTTGAGGGATAGATGAAGCCACGCCCCTCATTGAGAGATCCCCCTCTCACCCTCCTTGCTTACCAGAGGACCCCTCCTGCCCCTCTCACCCCCCTGCTCACCAGAGGACCCCTCCTGCCCCTCTCGCCCCCCTGCTCACCAGAGGACCCCTCCTGCCCCTCTCACCCCCCCCTGCTCCTCTCACCCCCCCCCCCCCTGCTCCTCTCACCCCTCCCTGCTCACCAGAGGACCCCTCCTGCCCCTCTCGCCCCCCTGCTCACCAGAGGACCCCTCCTGCCCCTCTCGCCCCCCTGCTCACCAGAGGACCCCTCCTGCCCCTCTCGCCCCCCTGCTCACCAGAGGACCCCTCCTGAACCTCTCACCCCCCTGCTCACCAGAGGACCCCTTTTGCCCCTCTCACCCCCTGTACCCCAGAGGGCTCCTTCTGCCTCTTTCTGACCCCCCCATTGCTCACCAGAGGACCCCTCCAACCCCTCACCCCCTGTGCCCCAGGGGACCCCTACTGCCACTCCCTCTGGCTACCAGAGGACCCCTCCAGTTCTCCAGACCATCCTGTACCCCAGAGGACCCTTCCTGTCCTTGCCGACTAGAGGGACTCTCTCATCCCTCTGTACCGCAGTAGACACCTCCAGCCCCTCACCCTATATACCCCAGAGTGCCCCTCCCACCCCTTGTACTACAGAGAACCCTTGATATTCCTTTCCTTAATGCTATGTGCCTTCAGATTCCTCAGCTGTGTGTGTGTGAGCTGCAGAGATATCTCACCACCTGGCTTCTGCTATATCTATAATGCTCCAGAGGCTCATGTCACATCTCATGTTATGTTCTCCAGACAGCGGACAAACTGGGAGAGTATTGATCAGAAGAACAAGATCTCTATAGGGGAGAAACCATGATGGAAGGTCAGCGGCTCCTCCCATCACAGGGTAAGAGGCGGGGCTATATCTGATTATAGGGGGAGTATTGGGCAGGAGGACACCAAGATCTCTACAGGAGAGACACCATGATGGAGGCTCAGCGGCTCCTCCCATCACAGGGTAAGAGGCGGGGCTATATCTGATTATAGGGGGAGTATTGGGCAGAAGGACACCAAGATCTCTACAGGGGAGACACCATGATGGAGGCTCAGTGGCTCCTTCCATCACAGGGTAAGAGGCGGGGCTATATCTGATTATAGGGGGAGTATTGGGCAGGAGGACACCAAGATCTCTACAGGAGAGACACCATGATGGAGGCTCAGCGGCTCCTCCCATCACAGGGTAAGAGGCGGGGCTATATCTGATTATAGGGGGAGTATTGGACAGGAGGCCACCAAGATCTCTACAGGGAGACACCATGATGGAGGCTCAGTGGCTCCTTCCATCACAGGGTAAGAGGCGGGGCTATATCTGATTATAGGGGGAGTATTGGGCAGAAGGACACCAAGATCTCTACAAGGGGGACACCATGATGGAGGCTCTGTGGCTCCTCCCATCACAGGGTAAGAGGCGGGGCTATATCTGATTATAGGGAGAGTATTGGGCAGGAGGACACCATGATGGAGGATCAGCAGCTCCTCCCATCACAGGTTAAGAGGCGGGGCCAATGAGCACACCTCCATTGCCACACACTCGCACCTTCTCATGTCCTCGCTCTTCTCCTTTTTCACAGACCCCAGAGACTCTATAGTGAAACATGTGACAACTGAGGAGGAGGAGGGGGAAGTAACTTTGAAGAAGGAAGAGGAGGAAGGTCAGATCAGCCCAGGTTAGTAATAAACCTTCTTGTTTCATTGACTCCATACACAGTCTGGTGTGTCTCCTACATCTCAGTTTGTGGGCGTGACTCTCATCTTTATTCACAGACCCTGAAGACACTATAGTAACAACTAAGGAGGAGAAAGAGTTTGTGAAGAATAAAGAGGAGGAAGTTCCTCTGCAGATCAGCGCAGGTGAGTAATAAACCTTCTATAGATAAGAATTCCCCCAGCTTAGTCACTCCACACACACACACGTGCTGCATCCCCTAATAACCTACAAAGCTCTCTCCAGCCAGGCCCCTCCTTACATCTCATCTCTGATCCAGCGATACCAACCCAAGCACAACCTCTGCTCTGCCTCTGACCTTCTCCTGTCCTCCTCCTTGGTCACCTCCTCGCGTTCTCGCCTTCAAGACTTCTCCCGTGCCTTCCCACTTCTCTGGAATGCCACTCTCCATCACTCCAAGCCTTTAAAAGTGCCCTCAAAACTCACTTCTTCCGACAAGCATTAAATCTGGATTAAACAATTCTTATAACCTTTAAACGGCACATGCAGCCCAACACAAACTCTACCACTTGTGATCCCGCCCCTTTGTCTCCACCTCCATCCTTTAGACTGTAAGCTCACAAGGGCAGGGCTCTCCTTCCTATTGTCTCCTGTGCTCACAACACTTGGTTTAAATCTCGTAGCATCTAGTTTTGTATTGTTCCCTGTTTTATATGTTTTACCTTGTCTGTAATCACACCTTGTAAAGCGCTACGGAAGATAAATATATATATAAATAAACATTAATAATAATAATAATAATACAAGGACAGGTTGTTCACCTTTATTCACAGACCCCGGAGACTCTATAGTGATAAATGTTAAAGCTGAGGAGGAGGAAACATTATTTGTGAATAACAAAGAGGAGAAGATACTTCTACAGATCAGGCCGGGTGAGTAAAGAGTAAAAGGCTTCCTATTCCCCCTGTTTCTCATCAGTACACGGGTGACACTCTCATCTTTATTCACAGAACCCCGAGACACTATAGAGACGAATGTGAAATCTGAGGAGGAGGTGGTGGAAGTATCTGTGAAGGACGAAGAGGAAGAGGTCCCTCTGCAGATCAGCCCAGGTGAGTAACATTGTTTGCATCTCTCCCCAGGCTCTGATGTGTGTCTCATTCATCTGCACTTGAGGTACAGGCTCCTCGTAACAGTCCACCTCGTTCTGCCTGGCTCCTGTTATTCCTCAGCTGCCGGCGCCACTCGAGTGGCTGTTGGGCGTCAGGTTAGTAATATTTTTTCTCTCCCCTACAACCTGACGGCTGTGTTTAGCTCGGAGCTGCTGCTGACACCAGGATGGTAGGAGAGCAATAAAGCTGGCCCAAAAAGACTTTCCATGGACCGAAGTTAGAGTGGAACAAAACGTATGTGGGTCTTGTTCTGTTCCCCTGAGGCATCCCGAATTGGGGTTTGCCGAATGACATCGTCACGGCAGATGGTTCTTATTGGACAAGAGCCCATGCATGCACCGTTGGAACGAGGAAAGGTAAGTGTGTGGGGTTGCACACAGCGGGGCATCCCGAATTGGGATTTGTCGAATGACATAGTCACGGCAGATGGTTCTCATTGGACAAGAGGTAAGTAATTACTGGCACCCAGGGTGGTTGCACACAGCGGACCATCCCGAATCTGGAGAAAAGCCAGCTCTGGAATCTTTTCGGTTCCAGGGCAGCCTCTGGTGGCTTTTTTATCCCACTTTAAAAGTCCATGACAGGGTTCTTATTTCCTTTTTACACCTGTATGGTAACAATTCAAGCAGCACCATTCTCTCTTACCATAAAATCTCCTGATTTAAAGGGTAATTCTTCTTTCTATGGCATTTTTTAAATAGGTTGATGTATCAATTAGGGGGTTTATAGGTACCACAATGACCGAGTTCCACGATGAAGTCCATGATTAAGTGGGACCAAGGTCTCTTGGGGATTGGAAAAGGATGGTGAAGCCCCGAAGGCCTGGCAGAAGGCGTGAGAGGGACCATTGGGCTTGTCGGGATTTGAGCCGCTTGGCAGAACAGGTATTCTAAATTCCTGCTAAGATCCGGTAAAGCTCAAAATGGGGTGCGTGGCTTCCTCCAAGTAGCGCCATTCTTCAAGAGCCAATTTTTTAGCGAGAAGTTCCCCGTCCCCTACATGATACAGGGATTTGGAGGGAGACTGTTTATGCGAAAATAAGGCGACCCGGTGTGGGACTGAATTGTTCCCGGAACGATGCGACAAGACATCTTCGACTGCAAAGGAAGAGGCATCGACTTCAAGAACATAGGGTAATACAGGATCGGGATGTGTCAAGATTGGAGCTGAAGTAAAATGATCTTCAATTAAATTTATTGTTCGCCAAGTACATCGTGAGATGAACAAGGAATTATTTTTGGCATATACACAGTGCAACAGATAACTACAGTTACATAGAAATTGAAACAGAGATACAAACTACATTGGGTATAGTCGTGAACAAGATATACAGGGGTTCTTACGTAGTGCAAGTGATACCATCTAATACAAGTACATATAGTGGAGGGTCATATTCACAGCATCGTCGGAAGACCTTTCAGAGTCTGGAAGGTTTGCTGGGCTTGATCGGACCAAAGGACGACACTGGATACATTTCGGATACATTTGTGGTAAAAATTTGCAAACCCAATGAAACATTGGATTGGCTGGTGGGAGCCAGCCAAGCCAATGCAGCAGAAACTTTACTGGGGTCTATGTTAAACCTTTTTTCAGAAAAGGGAATTAAAGTTTTCTCGAACTCGAAATTGTCAAGCTTGGCGTACAGCTGATCCCCCTTAGTTGATTCAGGACTGATTCAGGACTGATTTGACATTGTCAGCATGTCATTTTCAGTATATTGAAAGCTGGCCGAGGCATTGTAAAAACGACATCACCAGATATTTGTAGTGGCCGTATCGAGTGTGAAAGTCAGTCTTCCATTCGTCTTGTATACGGATCAGATTGTATGCCCCTCGTAGATCCAACATGGTTGGAAGATGTTGGAATAATAGTTGGTGATCAATGGTAACGATTCTTCACTGTCACCTTGTTCAGTGCTCTTTAATTGATACAGGGTCAAAGGGAATCTTCTTTTTTTTCCAATGAAAAATATACCCGCTCCGGTCGGTTGAACCTCTTAGCTATGTTTTCATCAATGTATTGACGCAGTCTCGAGCTCAGGGTCCGAAAGTGGGTAATTGCTCAGAAGGGAATGGCAGTCCCAGTAAGTCAATAGGACAATCATAAGGATGGTGTGACACTTTTTTTTTTATCAAAGAAGGCTTCCGGAAGCCCCTCTAAATTAATTATCGGACCTGAACGAGAGGCATGAAGTTGACAAACTTATTGAGGGATCATGGGCCTTAAGCTAGGGGGACCCAGTATGACCGGGAATGAAGGGGATGGTATTAATTCAAAATAGAGCCACTCAGTATGTTGCAGAATTCAGACCGAGGTTCGATCTGTGAAGAGATCTGACCCATCTTTAGGGGGGTACGATCAACAAGGCAGACCTTGCCTGGATAAGGATGTCATGGCAAGAGGCAAAACCAGTCCTTAAAGTGGACCAAAACCCAGCTTGATTGGCTCGGGAATCTATAAGGCATCCAAAATCAGGATGCCCCGCTGTGTGAAACCCCGCAGGTTGCCCTGTTCACTTACCTTTCTTTCCGGTCCAACAGCGCATGCACGGGCCGCAGCCGCATCCCCGCTATCCCTCTAGCAGGGCGCATGCCCACGCCAGCCATTTGTAAAGCTGGGGATGCGGCCGCCAGTGCACTGATTGGACTAGCGGCTGTGCATGTGCCGTAGGACCGGGATGAGGTGAGTTTCTTAGGGCGGTCTGGGGGTTTCACACAGCTGGGTGTCCCATTGGAAAGGACCAAAACCCAGGATAGGAACAGACACATGGTTAGCTCCAGTGAGTATAAAAGAACCTTACCACATAGACGAACTGGGCAGGCATCACGAAAATGCCTAGAATTTCTAACCCTTGCTACCCCCTTTCACTGTTTGGGTCCCCAGTGAATGGGGTTTGGGTTAAGTCTGGGGACCCGAACCGAGCTTTGGCGGCAAGTTTTGTCGATGTAGGCGAATCCAAACTTCTATGGGTGTGCTCATCCCTAGTGGGCTGCCCTAATTACGGTGCCTTGCTTAAGAGCACTTCAGTCAGGAATTGAACCTGAAACCCTCTGTTCACAAGGCTGCTTTCTTACCTGTAGGCCACATCTGCCCCTAAAAAGACTGCCCCTTTGTACTCCCTGCATTACATTTATTTGCCTACCTTTGAATGCGCTCCAGTTCTCAATTTCTACCGTACAGCACCTTGAGCTGTTGCTCTATAAATATATAGTAATGATACTTATGGAACATATATAATATCAGAATGATCAATAAAACCATACAGGCTGACACAAGCAGGCCTTTTATCTATTTGCCAAAACCTAGGAAATCCCATGAGAGCCCTTCAAAGTGACTCCACGTCTTAGAAATATCCTGTGCTTGCTTCTGTGATTTATGTCCTTCTACTCTATGTTGTATTATCTCATAATAGTCAGGTATGGGCTCAGAGGTGTTATGAATCCAGGTACAACATTCATAATATTCAGTCATTTCACATAGACCAGTTAAGGCAGCTCCCATACCTTCTAGATCTGTTAACAGGGGTGTTTTCTTATAGCTCTTTGTTCTATATTCAGTTTTTCTATGTCATCAGAATTATCCTGTATTTCTTTATCTAGGATACTACTAAAGTTGTTAAGCTTTTTCATCCTGTCAACACCCCAGCCAGTCCATGATGGAAACCATGACCAGGCCATAGCTTGCTCAGAGAGTAGTACTCTCTTAAATTTACGCTTCAGGGGATATTTGGGATGTTCACTTGCTTCAAACAAATCCCCTTTGTTATTTCCAACAATTCCCATGACCGGGACTAATTGTGCCAGATAATACCAACCCTGGGGCTTACTAGGGATCCAGGGGTGACAAATTTGACCACAGCATATATATGTGATATTCCCCAAGGACAGGGGCAACTTACACTTTTGTCCTTGTACATTACTTTCATTTGACCTGCCAAGTCCTATCAATAGCTGCCTAAATAGTGCTTATTTTCCTTCATCCAAAATTTTCTCCACCATCTTGTTCATCACCTTGTCCAGGGTATGGAAAGCAGAAGAGATATTTAGTAAACTTTCCCAGCAGTCAGGGGCTTTGTCGTCCACCTTGAAGCTCCCATTTACACCAAATATACTCTACTGTCCCAACATAAAACACCAATCGGGGAAATACACTCTGGCTTGGATTGGGAAGGACACACTATCTTTCCTCGTTAAATTTCTCTAAAACGATTTCAGGCCTTCTAGTGACAAGAAGTGTGAAGTTGAGAAGAACAGCTATCAGAGGGATTCTAGCGGTGTCAGGATGAAGCTTGCTACGGATCCAACATTTCTAATGGCCTGATGCTCTAGGGTAGTCATATTTTAAATTTCAGCAATAAAGACCCTGTTGGTAGGGCATTTCTCTTTTCTCTGTGGGGGCAAGGAGATCGGAGGTAAGATTTTCTAATCTCCTTCTACCCTTCCTTGGTCTATTCAACCAATGAGGGGCCCCCTTAACTACATTTCTCCCCCTTTCTTCATATAGCCTTTTATCCCAATCTGGATCTCCTAAATAATAGGGAAAGGCTGTCTGATCCCCTAAACATAAACCCTTGATCATATCCATATGAAAATCATCATCTCCATCCCAGGGAAAAGGACAGCTACTACCCATGGCCTCTGTCCAACCTGCCAGATTGTCTACCCAAGGGTCTGTCAAATTTGCGGGGGCCCGTGACTCTAATTATATAACACTTGCATGTTTCTCTTAAGGGATAGGTCTTACTCTGTGATTGTCCCATAATGATATATTTACAACAGTAAGTGTCTATCTGCTCACCTTCAGACAGATCAGCCTTAAGCAACAAATAATTTTATACTTCTATGCAACAGAAAGAAAAGCAAAGACAGAATTTCAAGACTCTTAACGTCTTGTCAGGGAGACCATATATTTAGTAGCTACTTTTATATCTTCCTTTCCTTGGGCAGGTCTCGGTGTCCCTGTATTATTACTGTCTTGTGAGACAGTTAAACCCCCTGTCTAATCTCTCTATTCCCGAAAGTTCTTCCGATCCGTCCTATGGCACAGATCCCGGTAAGAGAATTCAAAAATATAAAATGTAACTTACCGTGATCATAGTGCGCTGGCGGATCCCATCCTCGTCGCCAGTAAAACTGTTGGGGTTTCTAATTCTTCCCTCGTCCAAGGTCTGCCAGTGCTTGACAACAGCTGGTGTAGCTTTTAAAATAATGAGATACACACAAGGTGATTTTCGAAAAGCTGTCTACTTTAATGATGGCCATATGGCACTTTTATGCAAAAAGAAAGAGAGCAACTTAAGCCTCCCTCCACGCAGGGTGAGGGCCGAGACCTTATCATGTGAAATACTTGTGGTTACACTCCCTAGATCGGACATTATTGTAAAAAGCAGCATTTGCAAAAAAAACGGACTTCATCTATGATGGTCTTTTTACCAGTACATCCAAAACATGCAGTGTTTTCATAAGTGATTCTTGAGAAATACATCTCAGCAGAAAAACAACTAAAGTCACACTATAACCCTTTATATATTCATAAAATGGTGGCACTAAGGTTATGTTTACCCTTATAGATATATATATATTATGCTCTAAATAATGCAGAATGTTGCAGGAGCTTGTTCTGAACTGTTGCACTACCCTACAATAAAGAACCTTTGCTCAGCTGGAGTGTAAATCTTTCCTCATCAAACCATACACTCTGTCCCTATGTCTGAATTGCTGGTCAATTTTGTTGTGATTTCAGTAGCCCGTTTTTATGCCCAGCTTGTGAAATAAAACAGTTGCAATCCAACCTTCTGTCTTTTAATCTTTTCTAGGTGGAAGATATGGACAGAATAATTTGGCCAAACATGCTGTTATCACTGCAGGTGATAAAAGAGAAGAAGAGAACACCACAGAAAAGGCTACAGGCACATCAGCTTCTTCAAATCTCCATGTGGCCTCAACACATCTTATATTTCTTCCCAGTACACAGGAATGTTATATGGATGTTCTTCCTTATCATACACCTTATAGTTCTAAGAAGCCATATTCATGTTCTGATTGTGGGCAATATTTTTCTATAAAATCACAACTTATCAGCCATGAACGAGTTCATACAGAAGAGAAGCCATATTCGTGTTATAAATGTGGGAAATGTTTTTCTCGGAAATCTGCCCTTATCCGTCATGGACGAATTCATGCAGAGGAGATGCCATATTCCTGTTCTGTGTGCGGGAAATGTTTTAGTATGACATCAGACCTTAGCGTTCATAAAAGAGTTCATACTGGAAAGAAGCCATATTCATGTTGTGAATGTGGAAAATGTTTTCATCACAAATCAGCTCTTATCCGTCATGAAAGAGTTCATACAGGAGAGAAGCCATATTTATGTTCTGAATGTGGGAAATGTTTTTCTCTGGAATTGCAACTTATCGGTCATGAAAGAGGGCATAAAGGCGAGAAGCCATATTCATGTTCTGAATGTGGTAAATGTTTTTCTCTGAAAGCACACCTTATCAAACATGAAAAAGTTCATACAGGAGAGAAGCCATATTTCTGCTCTGAATGTGGGAAATGTTTTTCTCTGAAATCGCAACTTATCAGTCACGAAAGAGTTCATACAGGGGTGAAGCCATATTCATGTTCTGAATGTGGGAAATGTTTTTCAGATAAGTCAAACCTTATCAGTCACGAAAGAATTCATTCAGGAGTGAAGCCATATTCATGTTCTGAATGTGGGAAGTATTTTTCTCAGAAGTCAACTCTTACCCGTCATGAACAAGTTCATACAGGGAAGAAGCCATATTCATGCTCTGAATGTGAAAAAAGTTTTTCTCATAAATCGCACCTTATCAGACATGAAAGAATTCATACAGGGGAGAAGCCATATTCATGTTCTGGCTGTGGGAAATGTTTTTCTTGGCAATCAGCCCTTAGCAAACACGAAAGACTTCATACAGGGGAGAAACCACATTTGTGCTCTGAGTGTGGAAAATGTTTTTCTGATAAAGCATCCCTTATCAGACATGAAAGAGTTCATACAGGGAAGAGGCCATAATCACGGGAAATGTTTTTCCAATAGCAGCTTTGCATATTGGAGATGGAATGTATAGACCAGCACATCAACCAAATTGAGGTCTTCTAATTGTAAAAATTGTTCCCAGATAAATGGTCTCAGGAGATTGTTTAGATTTACCAGGTAGGGTTTTCTTTTTTGAAGCATATTAGATTATAAGGAACCTAGCAGCCAATTTCTCAGGGCCTGCTTAAAAACAAAGGTCAACTTGAGGATATAGCACAGCAGATACATTTTGTCTCACATAATAATTTTAGTACATTGTTATGTAATAAAGGATTTTCTTATATATATATGTTTTCACATTGTATATTATTTTAATATTGTGATAAAGCTATGAAAGCTGTACACATAAACAATAAATATTAATATGGATGAATATTCCATAGAGCATTTAAAGTCCCTGTCCAGGCACTTACTAACTTCCTCCTACCTTATACCTCCTGGGGAAAGTGTAAAATGAGCTTTTTCAAAGCATCTTAAAATCCAGATCATATGTAAGTAGCTTAAACCGGACCAACACCCAAAGGGTGTTGGTCCCGCTGTCTGGTGATCGCAAGAAGCTCAGGGGACATTCAGAATGCTGGAGCCCCCCTCACAGCTAACCACACAGCTCCTAATACATTCATTACGAGCCAGCGCAGAGAACAGAGTCCCTTGATTGGCCGTCGGGTGGTCACGTGGGCAGGTCTTGCCGGCGGCTGGGGTAGAGGACGTGACTATGGCCACGTGATCGCTCGAGGTTTAGCTGTGAGGGGGCTCCAGCATTCTTGCGATCACCAGACAGCGGGACCAACACCTGTTAAAGTAAAAGCTGGTGTTGGTCCGGTTTAAGTATTCTTAACAAAGCCACTTTCATCAACCACCATGGCTGAGCTGTGAAGGACATATGATGGTGCAGCTTTATGACTCATGCCTGTACTTTGCTGTTGTCAGAGGCAGCTATGGGACTACCGTGTTCACTCACACTGAGAGCAGCAATGACTGTTAGCCCACTTTTTTGCTTGGTCCTGGAGTATAAACTTATGGCCTCTACCCAGCACTGCCGTATATGCAAGAGGAACATGGGTCAAATGTCAGGTGAGCTTATTGCTGCCATATTATTGCTGTTGGGTTTAAAATGAATTATAATTGAAAGGTGCTAAATAATCAGGATAAAGTGATAAAGAATCATTATATATTCCAGTTCTATTGTGTTTTAGTTAAGATTGTCCATTTCAATGTGGCATACCTTTTTATACATCAATATATAAATAGAGCAATAGCCAACCTCCCCCTAACAGGTATAAGGTTTCTCGCTTTTATAGCCTCCCTATACATATATGTGATTCATATATAGACGTGTTATTCTTAATAGAAGAAACTGCGAGGAAATCTCAAAAATTCTATGCCTAAGAGCCTTATTTATAATGCCACGGCCCCTGTTCATGCCACTGAGCAGTATTATTTTTGCCCCAATGTCACTCGGTGCTCAATTTAACAAACAAAATAGGCAGCATCTAATTTGTCACTAGCACCATATTGTTCATAGCACTGGGCATGCTTGTTGTAGCTGCTCCAGTTTATAGTGATGCTGAAGGTCAAGATTACACAGACCACAATGGGCACAAATGTATCAAAGTGTTTAATGCTTCTAAATAATATTAAACACATTTATTCTAAGTATGTCACACACCCCGCTTCAAAACATTAATTCTTACACTTGGGTTACTCCACCAGCAAGTGGCGATGTTTCAGAGAAGTCTTGAAAAACGAGCCCCTCCTGGTCTATACATACCTGGGACCTCCTAATTATTCCCCAGTGTTCTTCTCTGCAAGATGGCGACAAGACAGAAGAAAGAAGTCTCCTGCTTGCAGGTAGCCAGGGTAACACCCCGGCCCCCCCCATGGTCTATTTCTGCCCGGCCTTTTTTGTGATTAGCCCCTTGTTGATTGGTAGCCTCCCAGTTTAGGCTGTCGGCCGGGCAAAGTGTAGACGGCACTTAAGGTGCCTAGGAGATTAGCTCCTCCGCTCGACCCCATATTATGGGGCAATGCGGTTATCCGGTTGGTGATCCGGATTTGGGATGCCCCTGCCCTCATGTCCCGGCTAGGCTTTCCCCTCTCTGCTTGGTCCCTTCTCCCTGCACTGCTGGGGGGGGGGGGGGGGGGTGTTTGTCTGTATGCCTGGGTGATTTCTACACGTGGCTGTGTGTTGGTGGGGCCGGGCGGTGTGTGTTTGTGTGGTCGCCGCCGGCCCGCGCTTTGTTTGGCTTCTCTTTATTCACTCGGGGGCTCAGTGCCTCCCTGGTCTGCCGTGGTTTTTATTCCGGGGGCGGGGCCGGGCGGCGTGTGCGCTGCCGGCCCGCCGGTCTGGGGTGCTCGTTTGCGGGCGCCGAGGCCCGCTACTGACGGTTCCCGGGGTGATGCGCGGGCGGGGCCGGGCGGCGTGTGTAGTGCCGCTGGCCCGCCTGCCTGCCTGTCTGTGCGGGCGCCGTCTCCTTGGCCGCCTGTTCCCGGGGTGATGCGCGGCCAGGGCCGGGCGGCGTGTGTAGTGCCGCCGGCCTGCCTGCCTGTCTGTGCGGGCGCCGTCTCCTTTGGCGCCCGTTCACGGGGTGATGCGCGGGCGGGGCCGGGTGGCGTGTGTAGTGCCGCTGGCCCGCCTGCCTGTCTGTGCGGGCGTCGTCTACGTTGGCGCCCGCTCCCATGTCATGCTACGTTGGTGGTGTAGAGGGGCGGGGCCGCTGTGCCAGGATTGGAGGGAGGGGTGGGGCCGCAGCGTCTGCCGCGCTTTTGCTGGGCCCGCCCTTCTTCTCCCTTCTCCTCTTCTCTTGGCTGGCCGCCATTTTGACTTGCGTTTAAGGTTTGGCTGGTCCTTTATCGTTTTAAGGTGGCTCTTGGCCGGGGTGCCTTTACAGCTTGTAGGTCAGTAGCCCCCTTGCGTGGGGGTTGTGTCAGGGTGCCGTCAGGGTGTATGGGCATCCCTAGCCTTCCATATGTTGTTATTGTGTATGTTTACTTATGTACCGGTAATGCCCTTGTATACTGATCCATGTGGGTTTGTGCTGACCCTTTTGGTGTTATAGTATTGTTTTTACATGTGTATTCATGTGATCTGTTTTGTGTTTGGAATGACTGTTGTTTTTCCCTTTTCAGATCCTGGGATCCCACGCTGCAGGGCTCTCCCGGTCTTAGCTACCTGGCTAGTGGGGTTGTCCATTCCAATTTTATCCCTATATTGGTTATTTTGCAAATTCTCCCACCTTAGGGCCATTATAATAAAAAAAAAAAAAAAAAAATTTAAGGGGCATCCCGGGTCGCCTAATGCGTAAATCCCTGGGTCATTGCGAAGACCATAAATTCACCATATGGAGGCTACCTAGGATACCGGAAATGGCCCTTCGGGGCAGCCCAGGCTGTGCGGGGGTTGTGGCTCCGCTCCCAGGGGATGATGTTCTTATATGCATTCCATGTGTGCAGTGGGACATTGAGCGCCAGTCCGGCACCCCGGTGTCTGGCTCTTCACCGCCCATGTCGTCCCCGTCTCCTCCTCGCCTGTTCCGGACCCCGTGTGACGTTGTCATGGGTGGGGATTCGCAATCCGAGGTATGCGCCCGGTTGGCTAGCCTCGCGAAGATGTTTTCCGCTGTGGTTGCTCAGAAGGCTACGGCTAAGCGGAAACACTTGTCCCCGCCTCCGCCGGACTCAGATGTTGAGGTTGTTGAGGCATTGGATTGGTCAGATTGCCCCCTGGTTGAAGAAGGGGAGCTGATTGAGGATTTGGACGATCCTGAGGTCCAGCAGCTGTTTGGTGCTGAGGGTGACCAGGCCATGGGGACTGTTTCGGACACCCCTTCCATATTGGCTCAAATGTTTGAGGTTTTGGATTTGGATCCTCCTGAGGTGGTTCCTCCGCCAAAGGGCGAGTTGTTTGAGTTGACCAAGCTGCGCTTGGAGCTTCCCAGTCAACGACATTTTGAGACTGTCGTCCTTAAGGATTGGGAGCAACCTACGCGTCTCGGTGTTCCGCCTAGTTGGGATAGGAAGTATCCTTTTCTGGCGGACTTGGTGAATCGCTGGTCTGCCCCTCCCGAGGTTGAGGCTCCGGGTTTGGGGCTATCCAATATGGCAGTTTTTCTTTCTCTTTTCACGACTACTCTTAAGTATGGCGAGGATCGCCGGATTGGCCAGCTGACCCGCCATGGTTTTGTCTGTGCGGGTTCGGCTTGAGACCTGTTTGTGCTTCGGCACTTTTGTTGTTGGCGGTTAGGTCCATTGTCGGGGATTTATGTGCGGATCTTGATTCTGCTTGTGTTGAATTTCTTGCCCTCAAGCGTTGCGAGTCCTTCGTTTCATTTGTCCTGGCCGCTCAGGATGACGCTATGTTGATGTGTGGCAGGGCTACGGCTCTGTTGGTAGCTATCCGGCGGTCGGTGTGGTTGCGGCAATGGACTGCTGGTTTTTAATTCCAAAAGGTTGCTTACGGCTCTTCCCTTTTTGGGTTTGTCGGGATGGGGAGTTTTCTGGAAGGTCGTTCGGTTCCGGGGGAGGTGGGGTCCTCTGGAGGCCCACTTGCCCATCAATGTTCTGGAGTTGAGAGCCATCAGGTTGGTTCTGTCTCACTTGACGCAACATTTACAGGGTTTGCCGTTTTCTGGTTCGGTCGGTCGATCAGTCGGCGGTTGCTTACAATCGATCGCCTGGGAGGGACTCGCAGCTGCGTGTCCTCAGAGAGGTCTCTGATTCTAGCTTGGGCGGGGACTCATGTTCCTTGCATCTCGGCAGTGTACATTTCAGGATTGGAAAACACGGAGACGGACTTCCTGAGCAGGTGCTCTTTCTGCCGGGGGGAATGGTTTTTCCACCTTCAGGTTTTTCAGTCGTTTTGTCTCTGGTGGGGACGCTGGAGGTGGATCTGTTTGCCTCTCGTCACAATTACAAGCTTCCGACATTCGTGTCGCTTTCTCAGGATCCTCTGGCTCTGGCGGTGGATGCCATGTCCCTGAGCTGGGGGGGACCTGGGGTTCTTTATCTGTTTCCTCCGACCCCCATGCTAGGCAAGGTGTTGTGAAAGCTGGCCCTGGACGGGGTTCAAGCCATTCTCATGGCCCCAAGGTGGCCAAGGAGGGTGTGGTTCGCAGACTTCGTTTGTCTGGTGGTGGATCAGTGCGATCTGCTTCTTCGGCTGGATCTTATCACACAGGGTCATCTGCGTTGCCCCAATTCATCAACGCTGGCTGTGACGGTCTGGCTGCTGAAACCTCCATCTTAGGGGAGGCAGGTCTTCGGATCTGTTATTCAGACTTTTATTAGTGCCAGGAAGAGGTCCTCTTCTACCATCTATTATAGGACTTGGAGATCTTATATTTATTGGAGTGAGGATAGATCTTTGCCCTGTCAGGTCTTTTCTGTTTTCAGGATTTTGGAATTTCTTCAATCGGGGCTGGACTCCGGTCTTCAGCTGAGTATTTTAATGGGGCAGGTTGCTGCCTTGTCTGTTTTTCATTAGTCCTTTGCGTTTCCTCCTTTGGTCAAGACTTTCTTCCAGGGGGTCTCACATTGTGGCCTCCTAGGAGGCCTTTTCTCCCTGTTTGGGATTTGAATTTGGTTATCTCTGCTCTTCAGGCTCCTCCTTTGAGCCTTTGCAGGTTATTGCTCTCTCTACTCTGATTCAGAAGGTTGCCTTTTTGGTGGCCATCGCTTCGGTTCGGCGCGTTTCGGAGTTGGCAGCCTTGTCGGTTCAGGCTACTCATTTTGAGAGACATCAGGGCAAAGTGGTTTCCCGCTTCAATCCGGATTTGTTTTTCCTTAGGTGGTCTCTGCTTTTCATCTTAACCAGAACATTGTTCTTCCTTCCTTGTGTCCTAAGCCTAGGAATGACAAGGAGAGGGTTTGCACTGTTTGGATGTGGTACGCTGTGTGAAGTACTGTTTGTTTGCTACATCTCCTTTTCGTAAGACTGGTGTCTTTTTCGTGATGCCCTGTTGGGCCTAGGAAGGGTTTTGGCTCCCGCTAAATCTTCCATTAGCAAATGGTTTCGTCAGGCGGTTGTTGGGGCCTGTTCTGCCTAGGGGAAGGTTCCCCCTTTTCGTATCACTGCTCATTCTACTCGTGCTGTTGGGCCTTTCAGCACCAGGTTTCTGTTGAACAAGTTTGTAAGGCTGCTACTTGGTCTTCTGTTCACACCTTGCCCAAGATTTTACAAGGTTGATGTGCGGGCTTCAGCGGATGCTGTGTTTGGCCGCAAGGTTCTGCAGGCTGCAGTGGTTTGAGTTTTGCATTATGGCCTTGTTGGATACCCGCCCTTTCTGGACACTGCTTTTGTATGTCCCAAGTGTAAGAATGAATGTTTTGAAGCGGGGTGTGTGACATACTTAGAATAATACCATTTTGTGAATACTCACCTGTAAAATGGATATTATAAGTATGTCACACACTCCGCTTCACCCGCCCTTTTTTGGTATCCTGGATTCTTTATAGGGTGAAGCTTTGTTTACAGTTTTGAGGGTTGCCAATGGTTTTTTTCCTGGTACCTTGTCTTTACTGCTGTTTGAATACTGGGGAATAAGTGGGAGGTCCCAGGTATGTATAGACCAGGAGGGGCTCGTTTTTCAAGACTTCTCTGCAACGTCGCCACCTGCTGGTGGAGTAACCCAAGTGTAAGAATTAATGTTTTGAAGCGGGGTGTGTGACATACTTATAATATCCATTTTACAGGTGAGTATTCACAAAATGCTATTATTTGTACCAAACTTGCATTGTGACTTGTCAAGAATGTAACGCAAAACCTAAATGTCGAGCTACTGAGCATGTGCAGCAGGCACTCCCTGGTGCTAGTGATCTATAAAAGGAGTCCTGGGGCACTGGGAAGATGCCTGCAGATCTCCATCCATACTATAGCCTTGTTCCTGCACTCACCTGAACTTTGAACGCCCGGCTCTGTTCCTGAATGCTTCTGAACCCTGAACACCCAGCTCTGTTCCTGCACACACCTGAACTCTCAGCTCTGTTTCTGCACGTACCTGGACTCTGAGCTTCTCGACTCTGTTCCTGCATGCACTCCGTCCCAGACTCTGAGCTTCTTCGTTCTGTTCCTGCACGCACTCCTTACTTGACTCTGGGCTCACCACAGCAGCTGTGAGACCCTGGCCTGGCTGCAGCACAGTCAGTCTTTAGCGAGCCCTGGCGAAAACCAGGCTTGCTGACAGACTCCCTATTATGAAGCTGCCTTGTGGTGTAGTACTGCAGACATTCCCTGTTGGCCTCCTCCAAGCTCAGCCAGCATTAAGCCCTTCTTGTCTTCCAGCTCAGCTCACCGGAATATGCAATTCAATACTTGACACTCTGGACTTTCCTTCCGCTGCGTTTCCCCTGTAATCACTATCAGGAGAAGCCGCAGGTGTTACTGCTGGAAGTAGTCCGTGCCGATTTTTGCCAATCCACAGCAAGGTACATGACACAAATTTTTCTAACCAATGGGAAATCCAAAGTTCAAATAAAACGCAACCTAAAAGCACTGTAAAATTTGTCCCCAACAGTGGTATTCTGTAGTTGTAATGCAGAAACACCAACTGGCGCCTGTTATCTACAGCGCCAAACTTTTCAGCGTGCCAAAAATGAAGAGGTGCTGTGCCTAAAAGACAGTGGTACAGATTAGCAATGGCTGTTAAAATCAGCATAGGCAGGCCAGGACTGTTTGCACAGGTGACACAACGCCTGACCCGCCATACCCCTTTCCATTCTGGGCTCTCTTTTCTTTTTTCTTTAGATCCACTTTTTTTTATTGCTATTTATTCATATTGCTGTGTTGCCTTATATTAGTTAAAATCGGCGTAAGGGTCCAACAGGCACTGACACAGCCCTGCAAATACCTAGTGCGACAATCCAAACTGGTTATTTATCATCAAACGCTGTGACTTGCAGCGGCATTCTGTATAATTTACAGCATTGGTGTACAAATAGATGCCGGCACTCAAAAAAAGAGACAGTATGCCTGCAAGATGGTGCTAAACAGCACACTTCTTATATAAGGGTCCAATCTAATAAATTGTTAAAAAAACCCTTTTGCTTCCATAGTCTATTTGTTTTTCCTGCAACTGTGGAGACCGCTAGTTAGAGGATTGCACACCAAGATCCGAAAATATCTATACTGTTTATTATATAAATAGGCAAAAAGTAAAAACACAAATAATTAAAAGCAGAGGAATGAGCAAAAACCCCTGACTGTAAGGGTGCCACACTGGGCAAAAATAACTTACAAGAAAAACAAAATGTCCGGGGCATAGCTGGTACACAATGCAAATGCAAAGTTAAAGCACATAATCCCAAAAAAATCCTACTGGATGGACATATGAACATTCCGTACAGTGAGCCATACAGTGCAAGCACAATTATACAATTATATAAATGTAAGGCAACACATCAATATGACTAAATACCATATAAAAAAAGGCTAAGTGGATCTTAAGTGAAAAGAAAAGAGACAGCCCAGAGGGGAGGGGTGCATGGCGGGCCAGGCATTGGGGTGTCGTCTGTGCAACCATTCCTGGCCTGCCTGTGTATGACACTGTGCATGAGCGAATGGCTGGCAAGTCCGGGTCGGGGTAAATAGCATAAACACAGCGTAAACATTACTGTGGCTAAAGCAATTCTATAAACTATACATATATACAAAATATACAGTTGGAGAAAGTTTAGCATTATTGTGCAAAGCAAATGTACATGCACAAAAAAGTTATTTTTGGATAACATATATATATATATATATATATATATATATATATAAATATATCAGATGCTGTAGACCCATGTAGATGCTGAGCCCCAGAAACTGTCAATAATACGAACAGGATGAAGTTAATAAACCTCTCAAATAAGATAGCTGTCACGATACGCTTACCTGTTCGCTCCCGCAGTGTCTCCGGTCAGCTGCTTGGGCGGCGTCCTGGGGCCTCTGACACCCGGCTGCCGCGCCGGGTGTGGCTCAGAGCGTTCTCTTCGCTCGCGCCACATACCCTGCTTGTTTGACCGTGCACGCAGGCCTATCTTATGCCCTCCGGTGAGTGCGCTGTCTGTAGTTACAGTTACAGTGGGCGAAACACCCTAAAGGTTTTCAGCCCATATATTGTTGCTGGTCCAATGAGACCAGTTTCTCCCTGGCCAATCCCGTCTGTTGCAGCCCTATAAAGGGTTTACTCCCTCACTCTCTTGCTGCCCATGATAGCATTCTGCTGGGTGCTATTGTTTCTTTGATTTCTGATTATTTACTGTTGCTGACCTAGCTTGCCTGACCATTCCGCGACTTCTGCCTGAACTGACTCCTGCCTGGACTCCGACTACAAACTCATCTGATCCCTTGTACTGCAAACTCTCTCTGATTACCTGGCTTGACCCTTGACTTGACCTTTAACCCTTCTTGTGCTTCTCCCTTGGAGCTGCGTATCGTGAAGACTGATTATCTGTGTTTGACACCGGCTTGCCCGATTACGCCCAGTCTTACCTCTGGTTCATCCACCTTCACCCCTGTAAGTTCACAATCTTTGAGCTGCCAAGTTCTAGGGGCAACCGTGTCTGGTGAGGTGTTTAAAGTGTCCCAGCGAATGGGGGCTTGTCTATAGGTGAAGCTAGTTGCATTGGGGTTGTGGACTCACCAAGAAGGTGGGTGTTCCACGGAGTTTTGACAATAGCTTATGCATAAAATTTCCCACAGCAAACAGCAATTTTACACAGATATAACAGTGTATACTGGCGGATACCATACAGTTAGTGTTGTTGGGCAACGTTGATGAATAGAAGAGTTAGCATACCTTAAACATTGGTCCCTAATTTTCAGGAACTTAGAGTGGAAGTCATTTAGGACAACTGTCAATTTTTTATTTATTATAAAACCATCTATCCTTGCCTGAAATTTAGAGAAGTTGATAAAGAATGATTTTCAAGTAGCAGTTGATTACTGGGCCTCTAGGATAATAAAGGTTGGCAACCATGGCTTACAGGGAAGGTCCTAAGCAGGAGAGCATTCCTGTCACAGATTTCTCAGTGGAGAAATCCTCTATAAAAGAGTGACCAGAAATTCGAGACCTGCGAGGCAGAGAGACTGTGTTTAATTGTGATAAGCAAGCAAACATTCACACTCAAAACAGGCAAAACAGGAAGGAAAACAAAAGGCTATGAAAGGAGCCCTGGGTTCAGAGTTCAGGTTTCAGAGTTCCAGAATCCGGGTTCAGAAGACATATTCAATGCTGATCCACTGAGGACATGTGTGGATTAGCTTATATAGGCCAGACAATGTCACAGATGCAAGCTGATTTCCAGGAACTCTACAGAACAGCGCAATCTGCTGGTCAAGCTGCATACAACAGAGAAAAGTCCCAGAAAAGAGCAGCTGAAAGCTAAGGAGGGACTCCAGACATTACAATTCCCGGGGGTTGTTTACAGAACAGAGTGGAGAGTAACCCTATAACATGAGAACACATGTTCAAGTCCACCAAATTTGTAACATTGTTCCTTCTGCACCACAGCCCCTAAAACATCTGAGCATGTCATCATATGCTGTATCTAAGGAGGTAACATTTATAGAGTAGATCATACACCTCATAAAATGTATGGGAGGTCCACCATATGAAGGTCTTTGAGTCTTTACCCAATAGGAAAAGGGGGTTATGAATAGTGATGATCGAACCCGTAGAAGTTCAGGTTCAGTAAGTTTGGCCGAACTTTGAACAAAACTTCAGTTCGGCATTAGGGGCCCCAAATGGCTGTAGTAAGGGGTAGGAACAGTAATAATATTATGTATACTTTATTAAAAAATAATGAGAACCCCCCTAAAACCCCATAACAGACTGTGTGGCAGAATCCCCCCCATCACCCGATATTGTCTTGCACATTGTCCCGTCCCTCCCGCCAATCACTGTGCCTGTTCACAGCGATGTCCATTCGTTGCAATGGAACCAGCAAGCATTAGCCATGACCCAAAGAATTCTAGAGGGCTGAGGTGCTTACTGCGCACACTGCCCCCTCATTCTCGGAAACTAGGAGGTTTTTGAGTGGTAGACGAGCCATGAGCTGCTGCATTGGAGAATAGGTAAGTGCTGCGTTTTTTTATATTTTGGGTTCACAGGCCCTGTAACAATTATTCAACCTGGAGTCAATTTCCCCCACAGTTTCATTTGGTAGCGCCCGCTCGGCGGTTCACTTTTGCTGACCATTCATGCCAGCAAATAGCTGGCAGGAGCGTCCACTTAAATCGAGTGAAATTGTTACAAATCATGGTGCTCGAGATGGCATGATTTTTACCAATTAAATTTACATTTTAATTGTGGTACTTTTCGTTAGATACAATTTTTGTCCTATTGCTTTAACCAACATTCATTTTATCACTGAAACAGACAGTAGGGTTTTTATTTATTTTTTTTTACTTTAAAATGTAATTTTTAATCAAAAAAATGTGCTGGGCTCCCCCCCCCCCAAAGGCAACCGGCCTGGGCACCAAGCATAAGGGCTTGTAAACCATTGTGTGGCCCTTGGCCCTTTGATATGGGCTCAGGGCTCTTCCAGGGTTGTCGTCAGCTCCTAGAAGAACCCTGTGGCCATACCAATGGAAACCGGGCTCTTCTGCACCCCCCCTGATGTCCCCAAATGGGGGTGCGGGTAATACTTGCTTCATTTTCTGGCATGAATCCCTCTTCCTCCTCCGCTGGTTGTTTTGTTCCATGCCGCTCTCCACCATGCCTCAGGAGAGGAGGGGCCTAGAGGGGATTTTCCAGAGAAACTCCTGGGTAGCAACCATCAGGTTCTGACAACCTGGGTTACCATAAGAAGATGGCAGAGGGGGCACAGAAGAGCCCCGAAGAGTGACAGAGAGTGGCAAGGGACAGAACAAGTAGGAGGAGGAGAAAGAGGACATTGCCAGGCAAGGGATTCAAGCCAGAAGACGGACTGGTGAGTAGTGAAATTAACAGCGTTTATTTTTGATGGTGTGGTTATTTTTTTACACATCACCTCAGTCAGTTTCATTCATAAAAAAACGCTGGCTATACTGGCAATTCTTTTATCAAAGTAAAGTAGTACAACTCGCTTACAGTGATTGATTAAACTGTCATGTGAGTCATAAAATCACGTATTGAAGTGAGAATTCTCACCATGAATTCTCGCTTCATTACCTACAAGCTAAATCATCTCGGAAGGGGCTTTAAATCACCCGAGTTTGTGTGGAATTACAATGCCGAATTTACTTTCTCACAAAAACAAGATTTTTCATGGAGGCTCTGAATCAATCCCAATGTTTTTAATCCCAAACTATAAAGCATTACTGTTACTGGAAGGTGATCTGCCCAGAGGCCTTTGCTACAGCTTGCAAAATGTTTGGATAACTTGCAGATTGTTTTAGGAACGTTTCTAGGCTTGGGAGAGACCCCTGAGTCCTGTCCAGAGTTGCAAGATTTATTTTCTCTGCCAAAGTGTGGATCCAATTTAACGGATTTCTAAAAGCTTGGTGTTTTCCAATTTCAATCCATAAGTATTATGTATAATAGTTGTCATGTCCTGTGAGCCTAAAACCACCAATCTCCGCAGCCAGCTTCACCTTTAGCCAAGCCCCCATTTGCCTGGACGCTTTACATGCCTCGCCGGACACGGTTGCCTCCAGGCTCAAAGGATGTAAGCTCACGGGGGTGAAGACCGATGAACCGAAGACAAGACTGGGCGTAATCGGCAGTAGGTAAGTACCAAAAACAGTTCGGGTGCTCCGGAGGAGAATACAAGCAAGGTCAAAGGTCACGCCAAAGGTCAAACCAGGAAGTCGGAGAGCTGCGCGGTGCCAGGGATGACACGAGTTCGTAGTTGTAATTCAGGTTGAGGTCAGTACAGGAGGTGGTCAGGATAGTCAAACAAGCAAGGTCGGCAACGGGTATCAATACAGAATCTCAAGTTAAAACACACCCAGCTAACTGCTATCACGGGCAAGGAATAAGTCTGGGGAAACAACCTTTATATATTGGGAGCTAACGGGATTGGCTGGAGGAAATGTAGTGATTGGTGCAGCTGGAAACCTTGGGCTGATTGCCCAGTTTAATCCCTCTGGGCTCATTGGCCCTTTAATTCAGCCTCCGGCGGCCACGCTGTGAGCAGCGCTGTCGGAGGGCATAAGAGAGGTGTGCTCACGCGCTAGCACATGCAAATAAGCCGGGGATGCGGAAGCGAGAGGAGGAGGAGGTGGCCGAGCCGGCGTTCGGCCGCTGCGTAGGAGGAGCCCTGGCCAGGTGCCCAGAAACACCACGGGACCGGAGCCCAGGTAAGTTCACCGTGACAATAGTTATTATAGAGACCGTCAATATCCCAATCTTAGTCTTCACAAGTGTGTATCTTAAATCAATAATGACAATTAGACCCTGTCAAAGATACAGACTGCTACTCCTCTCAATTTTTTTGAATTTGTAGAAATTCTGTGGACGATAAGGCAGAGAAGTGGTATTATGTCTGACCCTACCAAATTTGAGGCTAATGAATTCTTGGCTTGACTAGAAAAGTATGTCAGACTGAGCTTGTCCATTACCCAACACCGTGAGTTCTGCGGGTCTGGGGGATAAGAGCACCACTAAGGTTTTCCAGGACTTCCTCTACCTCTGAAAAAGGACACAAAGGAGAATGTTTTGCTCTTGTAGCTGAAGATCAGATGAAAAGGAGTAGCCAAACGATATTTATATTGCTTTTCTGAACTTAGGCCAGTAATGGCTTCAGTGACCACCTTTTTGTAATTGTTGTGGGTGCCAAATCGACAAACAGCTGAATGGGATCATTTCAAATCTTCAGGCACGGAAGATCCCCAACTGACATTTGACCATATAGTAGTGTGGTTTCAACATAATGGCCCCGAGTGCCTCATCCTAATGTTGAATGGCTAAAGCCCAATGCATCCTGCCAATAATAAAGATTACTCCATATTTGGCTGGTAGGATAGCTTATTTGCCACTTCAAACAAACAACAAAGACTCCAAGAGTCAACTTATGCAGACATTGTTTTTTGATGAATTCGCACCATGCAGTTGTTGGTAGGCAGCCATGGTCTAGTGGTGAAGGGACTAATCTTGTGACTGGAACGTTGCAGGTTAATTTTTTTTTGGCTGAGACATAACAGAAGCCTTCTTGGGCAAAGCAGCTAACCTCCAAACTCCTCCCGAGGCACTGTGGTCGCGACATCCAACTGCCAGGGGCATGTGTTCACTCACTGTTGGGTTTGTGTTTGTTCTCACTGTGTGGAGTTAAATGTGGAGGACACAACCCTATGTGAAAGCACACAATAATAAAAACACTATGCAATATGCAAATACATATTATTATTGCTGCAATTTGATTCACATCAGGCTTCCTTAAACTTCTGATCAAGCTTTTGATATAATGGTGTAAATTTTAGCTAGTAATGACTTATCTGGCTCAGTAAGCCTTTTGACTCAACTGTGGGGTGGAACACGTAGCCCCAGTAGCTTGACAAAGAGTAATACTATTACCCCTGTTGATGGGGCTGGACGGGCAGGTGTCTCTGAAGCCTGAGTGGGGCTTCCATATCATAGCCTGACTCTACAGGTTGCCTCTTACTTCCTCAAGCACTGAGTCCAGGAGCTGTGGCAATCAGCTGCTGAGGGAACCATCGCTATCTTGTCTGACATGTTCGGACATTCAGAAGATGAAGGTAAGGGGCTCTGTCTGCACCCAAGTTGCGCTTTCAGTGGTCTAGCCGCCAGCCAACAAGGCTAAAGTGGCAAGGTGCAGCTATGCCATGGGGTTATGTGTCCTGCATGCTTTGCAAAGAGCATGCACCCCTCCTAGTAAAGTTATACAAAATAGGAAATCAACCAGTCAACTGTATGCTAACGTTTAACACATCTCTACTATTTGCTTTATTAACAATAGCCAATGCCTGGCACAAATAAACAAGCATATGAATACAATAACATTTATTCGCACAAAACTTATGGACCTAAGTTATCAAACTCTACGACAGTACACACTGCGTGGGTGCACAACAATGCACATTGAAGTCGATTCAGTAATTCTCTTGGTAGTAAAAATTTGCTTTAGGAGAAAAAAATCATGAGAATATCACTGTTGCTGAATCACCAGCTAGGAAGACAATGGGAGTCATGCTAAAGATTTAAGCTTTTTTGATTTTGACGTACATAACAGTGCAATGAAAAAATGTTCTAATTCGAACAAGAATATGACTTCTCCTCTGTATGAACTCTTTCATGTCTGATAAGGTTTGGTTTCAGAGCAAAACATTTCCCACATTCAGAACATGCAAATGACTTCTCTCCTGTATGAATTATTTCATGTGTGATAAGGGCTGATTTCTGAGAAAAACTTTTCTCACATTTAGAACACGAATATGGCTTCTCCCCTGTATGAACTCTTTCGTGTCTAATAAGGGCTGATTTCTGAGAGAAACATTTCCCACATTCAGAACATGAATATGGCTTCTCTCCTGTATGAATTCTTTCATGTGTGAGAAGAGCTGATTTATGAGAAAAACATTTTCCACATTCAGAACAAGTAAATGACTTCTCTCCTGTATGAACTTTTCTATGTCCAATAAGATTTGATTTCTGAGAAAAACGTTTCCCACATTCAGTACAAGAATATGGCTTCTCCCCCGTATGAACTCTTTCATGTAAAATAAGGGCTGGTTTGTTATGAAAACATTTTTCACATATAGAACAAGAATATGGCTTTTCTCCTGTATGAACTTTTTCATGTGTGATAAGATGCGATTTACAATTAAAACATTTCCCACATTCAGAACATGAATATGGCTTATCTCCTGTATGTATTCCAAAATGAGTAGATAGAGCTTTTTTGTCAGTAAAACATTTCTTACATTCTGAACATGAATAGGGCTTTTCCCCTGTATGACGCTTTTCATGACGGACAAGATGCGGTTTCTGAGAAAAAAGCTTCCCGCATTTACAACATGAATATGGCTTCTCCCCTGTATGAACTCTTTCATGATTTATAAGGTTTGATTTCCGAGAAAAACATTTCCCACATTCAGAGCATGTATATGGTTTCTCTCCATTGTGAACCCTTATATGACTGTCAAGGTTTGATTTAAGGGAAAAACATTTCCCACATTCGGAACATGAATATATCTTCTCTCCTGTATGACCTTTTTTGTGCCTGCTAAGGGCTGATTTAGCAGAAAAACATTTCTCACATTCAGAGCAAGAATATGGCTTCTCCCCTGTATGACCTCTCACATGTATGATGTAGTGTGATTTATCAGCAAAACATTTCCCACATTCAGAACATGAATATGGATACTCCTCTGTGTGAATTAGTTCATGACGGTCAAGGTTCGATTTTTCTGAAAAACATTTCCCACATTTGGGACAGGAATACGGCCTCAGCCCCGTGTGAACTCTTTTATGAGCTATAACGTGAGATTTTTGAGAAAAGCATTTCCCACATTCAGAACATGAATACGGCTTCTCCCCTGTGTGAATTCTTTCATGGCTGTCAAGGTTTGATTTTTTAGAAAAACATTTCCCACATTCAGCACATGAATATGGCTTCTGTGAACTATGAGCTGTATGATGAGCAAGAAAACCAATTTGCCTCTCCTGTGTAGTGGGGTGACATGGGAGATGTGCTGGACTTGAATGAGGATTTGAGGTGTTTGGGTCTTCTGTGATGTCATCATCTTTGCCTTTAATATCTGTAAAGAGAATGGTGTGTTCCGCAATATCATTCTGGCTGGATGTTATATCTGGGGAAATAGTAATTAAGAGAAAGACAACAGGTTAAATGGGAACCGAAATAGGTACTGATCATTAATAGTTTTAATAGCAATGGCAAAAGGGTACAGCTAGCTGAGCAGAAGATTATTTACTGTAATGCAGGGTGAAAGTGCGGGATGTCCTCCCATACCATTTCTCTGCCATGAACAGTAACTGCACACCCAATCAAGAGGTTCCGTTTCACTGTATCTATGGCTATGAGAATATGTATTATACATACATACAAAGAGTGGAAGTCAACACAATGGGTACAAGGGATCAATGAATACAATAGGAACACCAAGATTAAAGTGGACCAACACCCAGGATTTTGACTATCCTGGGTGTTGGTCCACTTAGGTGGGGCACCCTGATCGGGGGTGCCCCGCTGTCTGAAACCCCCCCGATCGCCGCAAAAACTCACCTCTCCCCGCTCCCACGTGACCTCGTCCGGCCAATGACAGCGCTCAGAGCAGCTCTGGTATGCGCGTCCAAAGCCGCTTGGACGCGCATACCAGAGCGCTGTCATTGGCTGCGTCTCTCGCTTCCCTCTAACAGGGAGCGCGCCTGCGCCGGCCATTCACAAAACGGCCGGCGCGGGAGCGCGCCCTGCTAGAGGGAAGCGAGAGACGCGGCCGCGTCTCGCGCATGCGCCGTTGGATCGCCGGTAAGGTGAGGATTGTGGGCCTCCTGGGGGGTTCCTCCCCGCGGGACATCCCGATTTCGGATGCCCCGCGGGGAGGGATCTGATCGGTCCGGGAATCTTATAGATTTCCGGGCCGATCCCCCCTGGGTGTTGGTCCACTTTAAGGTTCAGTATTTTGCTATTAAAATGAATAGGCACAACAGCAACAATACGACACTGGTGCACTAGGCACCCCACGAACTTTAAACAACCTAACACAAAAACATGCACTCACACACCATTCATTCACGAGACTCAGTGTTAGTGTGGGCGGCAGCTGACCAGGGATAACGTTTCGTTCACACGTTTATAGGTACCAAACTAAATGTCATGGATCAATATGAAAACCAGACCAGACAGGGCGAAGCCAAATGGCCCATTACCTCTCAATCATCATCCGATCCGGTTTCCACACATTGCATCCACAGCTCCCAGACCCTATCGAATTTTTGGGGGACTCCCCGGGCAGTGTAGGTCAATTTATAAAGGGGTAGCTTCTGGTTAACCAGCCTCTTCCAGGCCTGTACTGACGGCAACGCAGGATGTTTCCAATTCATCATTATACACTTTCTGGCGTAGAACATTAATAACCTCAATAATGATCTTTGCGCCTCCACTTCGGATACCGACTCCACCACTCCCAGGAGACAGACTGCGACCGAGCCCTGTATCCGAAAACCTATCACCTTACTCACTACTTCCATAATTTCTCCCCAGTATCGCCCAATGATTGCACACGACCAAGTCATATGTTCCCAAGAGGCACCATCCCTCCCGCACCGTGGGCACTGATCGTCCTCCAATAATCCCATTCTATGCAGCCGGGCCGGTGTAATATACGCCTGGTGCAGCCATTTAGTTTGTATAAACCTATCTCTGCTTTCCACTACTGCCGAGTGAATGTTGTCCATCACTTCATCAGTAGGCCAATTTAGGTGTATACTATGGGAATTTAACCCGGACCTTCACCCTGAATAAGAGCCTATCTTGTATGTTCTCCCCCTGTACATACAGATTGTCCACATTAATCTAGACCTTCACCCTGAATAAGAGCCTATCTTGTATGTTCTCCCCACCCTGGATATAGATTGCCCACATTAATCCGAACCCTCACCCTGCATAAGAGCCTATCTTGTATGTTTCCCCTGTGCATACTTATTGCCCACATAAATCCGGACCTTCACCCCGAATGAGAGCCTATGTTGTATGCCCCCCCCTGTACATACAGATTGCCCACATTAATCCAAACCCTCACCCTGAATAAGAACCCTCACCCTGAATAAGAGCCAATCTTGTATGTCCCCCGTACATACAGATTGCCCACATTAATCCGGACCTTCACCCTAAATAAGAGTCTATCTTGTATGTTCACCCCCGTACATTAAAATCATCCTACCCGCATCTACTGCATTTTCTGAGCCTTGAAACATCCAAAATGGTAAGAGCACATCGTGTGCACTGCAGTGGCGGTGACTGTACACCGCGTGGCTGAGAACTTGAAGCGAAGAAAGTTGCTTCACTTAGAATACATAGTAACATAGTATGTAAGGCTGAATAAAGGCTTTAGTGCATCCAGTTCAGCCTGGTTATTAGTGGTCTAGTAGCCATAGCTGGTAATGTTATTACATGCAAGGAGGGCATCCCGGCCACTATAGATCTCCTTCCAGTGGTCTAGTAGCCATAGCTGGTAATGTTATTACATGCAAGGAGGGCATCCCGGCCACTATAGATCTCCTTCCAGTGGTCTAGTAGCCATAGCTGGTAATGTTATTACATGTAAGGAGGGCATCCCGGCCACTATAGATCTCCTTCCAGTGGTCTAGTAGCCATAGCTGGTAATGTTATTACATGCAAGGAGGGCATCCAGGCAACTTTTGAACTCTTTTAGTGTATCCTTCATGACTACCTCCTCTGGTAGTCTATAGTTCTATAGTGTCACTGCTCTTCCATAGAAGAATCCCCTCCTATGTTGGCACAAGAATAGTCTTTCCTCAAACCTTAGATGCCCCCGAGTTTTACTTACAGTCCTGGCTTTAAATAGATTGTGGGACAGATCTTTGTATGGATATGTTCTGATATGTCTTTCTTATGCACTGTGCCAAGAACTGTACACAATATTCCATATGGAGTCTGACCAGTGACTTATAGAGGGGTGGAAAGATGCTCTGGTCATGGGCACCTATGCCCCTCTTGATGCACCCCATGATCCCGTTTGACTTGGCAGCTGCTGCCTGGCATTGATCCCTGCAGTTTAGTTTACTATTTATTAAAACCCCTAGGTCCTTTTCCATTGCTGATTTACCCAGCGTTTCCCTACTTAGTGTGTAATGATGGCACCAATTCTTCCTACCCATTTGCATAACCTTACATTTATCTGCATTAACTTAAATTTGCCATTTTTGTACCCAAACATCCAATTTATTTAAATCAGTTTGTAGCTGCCTGCTGTCCTCTTTTGTGTTAATTACTTTACACAGCTTAGTATCATCCCTAAAGATAGAGATTTCACTGTTTAACCCATTACCTATTTCATCAATATGTATAAAAGAATTGGGCCCAGCACTGACCCCAGTGTTACTCTGCAAGTATTGGTGACCCAAGCAGAGTATGTGCTGTTTAAGCCAATTACTCCACCCATGTACACACGTTTTCCCCCAGCCCAAGAATTCTCATCTTTTATACCAGTCTTTTATGTGGCACAGTACCAAATGCTTTAGAAAAGTCAAGCTATATGATATCCAATGACTCGCCCTGATCCAGTTTAGAACATTCTTTCTCAGCTGATGAGGTTTGTCTGACAGGAGGGATTTCTCATAAACCCACGCTGATAAGGAGTAATAAGCTCACCTTCACAGAGATACTTCACAAATGTTAATATAGGTATAGTATAGGTCTGTAGTTCCCAGGTTCCCCTTTAGACCCTATTTTGAAAATTGGCACTACTTTTGCTATGCGCAGTCCTCAACATTCTGGAATCTTGAAATATTAAAAATAGTGGCTTGTCTATTACTGTATATAATATCCCTTAATACATGGGGATGAATGCCATCTGGTCCTGGGGATTTGTCTATTTTAATCTGTTTAAGGTTGTGCTGCACTTCTTCCCTGGTCAGACAAGTGACATTTAATGGGGAGTTTGGGTTGTTGCTCCGCATTTCACACGGCACATCTTGTTTCTCTGTGAATATGGAAGATGCAAAGGAAGTTTAGTAAATTGGCTTTTTCGGCATTCCCATTTATAGTTGCCCCATCCTTGCTTTTCGAGGGGGGGGGGCACTTTCAGGATTGTATCTTTTACTGTTTACATAGCTGTAGAACATTTTGGGCTTAGTTTTACTCTCTTTGGCAATCCGTCTTTCTGGACAGATTTCAATGATTTTCTTCTTCTTTCTGTCACCAATATATCGGAAAAAGGTTTTATCTCCCCTCTTCATAGATTTGGCCATTTCTTCCTCTTTTTGCCCTTTTTGCCCTTTAGCAGTCCTTATAATTAGTTTTGCTTCCCTTTGTTTAATTTTATACGCCTCTCTGTCAGCTACACTTCCACTTACTTTATACTTCTTATAGGCAGACCCACTATCTACTTACAAAAAAATCTCTATATATAATAATAATCCATTTATACATGTTTGTATATGTGCAAATATCAATAAAAAGTGCTGATGTGCTTAAAGTGTTAATACAAATAACGAGGACCAGCCGGGTAGGGAAAATGCGATAAGAACAAATACCAAAACAATCTCATATGTCAGACATGAGACAACCAGCAGTCCACCCCCCCGCTCGCCGCCGACGCGTTGCGTGACGTCACAGCGTCACTTCCTCAGGGCGAAATAGGCACAATAGGTGTATGTTTCTGTGGACATATCCCTCAATAAAACTTTATATATCTTTATACAAAAGGTAGTGCCACTCTGTTTCATTTGGGATAGGTTTGGGGAGTGTGTGGGACTCCCCTTTTGCTTGGGTGTTCACTGTATGTTCACCTATCCCCTTGTGTGCACACCTGCTACATATATTTACTGCTGGTGCGGTCCAATATCTGTTTTAGGTTAGTATCTATTGTATGGCATATTAAGAATTTCTTTAAAGATATCCCATTCGGTATCCGTGCTTTTGTTTTTAAGGACGTTTTCCCAGTCAATAAGGTTTAGGGCATCTTTTAGCTGGTCAGATTTTGCCTTTCTGAAGTTCTGTGGCTTTTGGTTTTGTGGCTCCTTCATAAGGAATCCTAGTGACAGTTAAAGTGGACCAACAGTCGAAAATGACTTAAACCAGACCAACACAACAGTGCTCACATGCATCCCTCCCCGGGGCAATTTAGATTGCTGCACATAAAAATGAATGTACCTTTTTCTAACTCCTGCTGTGGTAAATTTTAGAAACAAAATGGCAGCTCATGTATCTGCTTCTGGGTTTCCTGTGATGTCAGTTCAATCATCCAGGCAGCAGCTGTCACGGTTTCAGCTTCCCCACATGCTGGCTAATCATCTTCACTGTGTGCTCTGGCTGTCAGTATGGCTGCACATCCCCGGCATACCTTTAGGCAAGCTGTCTCCTTTTGTGGCCATGTTTTGCAGGTCAACTTCCCCACAGGTATTTCTGGGGTTAAGGTGGTGGGCTGACCAGGCCTCTCCCAGCGTGCATTGCCCGTTATAGCTTTTTTCTACCACTGTTAGCTGAATTCTGATTACCTGTTGCCGACCTTCGCTTTGTCTGACCCTCCTCTGATCGCAGCCTGGACCCATCTGTACTGCAAATCCTCTGACAACCTGGCTTGACCCTCGACCATTCTTCTGCGTATCCCCTTGGAACTCCAAATCAGAAGGACTGTCATTCCCGTGTATGACCCCAGCCAGTCCGACTTCCGCCCAGCCTTGTCCCTGGTTCATCTGTCTCCACCCTGTAAGTCTGCATACTTTGTGCTATCTAAGCCCTGGGGGCAACCGTGTCCAGTGAGGCGTATCAAATGATAGTTAAAGTCCCCCCCATAATAACTACCTCATTTAAACAGGAACATCGAGGGACGTTAAAACCTCCCCCAAACCTCACTGTTGGGTAGTATTTACTCACCTTGGCGGGGATTCATCTTCTGGGTCCCTCGGAGACAGGCGGGGCCATCTTGCATCCTATCAGGAACTCCGCGTGGCCCCCAGTTTCACGCCTATGCAGTGCCCATGGGAATGGGATGCACTGGAGCCGCCCGAAATCCCACGAGACTTTGCGGAGCTGCGAGATCAGCATTGGACATTGACGAGCACAGCTAAAGCCGTTAGTAACTAAGCGGGTGATGGGGTGAGGATTGGGTCTGGAAGCAGCCGGATGTGACCACAGCAAGCAGCGGCGACATCCAAAAGTAAGTAAAGGTCCGAAAGGGGGGAGGGGGGGGGGAAATGGCCCCTTTTTACTTTAGGTCTGATGTTCCTCTTTAAATTTGCGGCTTTATCTATTTGCCTTAGCAGCAGGTTTTCTGTGGATTCTGATATATTTGGAGGTTTGTAGCAAACCCTCATCAGTATTTTACTTTTATTTCTCCCTCCGTGTATTTCTACCCATACAGACTCCACTTAATTTCGCTCACATATATCCTCCCACAGAGCGGGCTGTAGAGAGGATTTTACAATTAAGCAGAATCTACCCCCTTGCAGTTTTTACAGTCCCTCCTAAACACACAGTAGGCCTGTAGGTTTGCTGCCCAGTCATAGCTTTCATCCAGCCAGGTCTCTGTTACCCTCACTGTGTTCCTCTATTATTATCAGTTTTAGTTCATCCATTTTACTGGTCAAGCTTCTAGCATTTGTAAGCATCCATTTCATCGATTTTTTTTAGAACGTCCAGTTCCATTTCTACCCCCACTTTCTCTATCTTTCCTGCCTTCCCCCCTATAACTGCATATACCTCCCTTCAATGCTTAGTTTAAAGACTCCTCCAACCTTTTATCCATCCTCTCCCCAAGGACAGATGCACCCTCCCCATTGAGGTGCAGCCCATCCCTGCCATAGAACCTATAGCCCACTGAGATTTCGTGCCACTCCTTGAGCCCCTTACCTGGCAGGGCAGACACCATGATCACAAAGGTTGGAAACAGGCAGCCTGCTGAGAAGCCGTCTATGGTTGTGGCTATCCCCTGCCTGGTGGCTAGATAAGAGTGTTGGGCCAGACCTTATCTCACGGGATCATGACCGGCAGAGGTTGACATGGGGGGGCCTTTACAAATAGTCGGTGGATGGGTCTAACGACCGTCAGAAATGTCCACCTATGAAAGGATTGGTTGAAACATGCCCTCTGTCTGGGAATATGCTCGAGGGGGAGTGGTGACCCCATTGGGAGACGGCTGGTCATGCAGGTATCCGGCCGCTAGCCGAGAAACGATTTAAAGCCGTCTGCTGTTGCTCCTTGGGGTGGCACACAGGGTGCCCGAACGACACTTACTCACGTAGTGCCAGCCCCTCCCAATAATCTATCAGCCCGATATGCAACATTCCGAACTCTTGCCCAAGGAAGGCAACACACCGTTCGGCGATCCCGTGTGTCTGTTCCACCTAATAATGGAGTCACCCACTACCAGCACCTGTCTCCCATTTCCCTTCCCCTCCTTACTGGAGCAGACAGTGGTGTTGTCTTGCTGTGTCACCCCCGAGCTAACATCCTCCTCATGATCATAGAAAACTTTTCGGGGCAAGCCTCCCTGCAACTTTTACCCCTGCCCCTCCTGTTATCCAAGTTCCTGAAAGAACTTCCTTATTGTTATGCTCTGTACTCCTTAAAACAGCACATGAACCTGCATTCATTAGTGAAAGGGGAAGGGGGGGGGAATTTAACCCATTATATGCCGAGGCTTGCTTAAACCTAGAATAGAGGTTGAGAGTTATGCTTTAAGATATTCATTCACCGTAAAATAGAAGAAATGCTTTTTGTTATTATAACCTAGCGTAACGAGATGTGCTTGCTTGTGGATCTTATCTGTATGTCCTCTCCCCCACGGCTCCAGGAGATGTTCTTAAAGTGGACCAACACCCAGGATTTTGACTATCCTGGGTCTTGGTCCACTTCAGTGAGGCACCCCCGATCGGGGTGCCCCGCTGTGTGAAACCCCCCCGAAAAACTCACCTCTCCCCGCTCCCAGCGCCGACGGACAGGCCGCAGACAAGCGGCTCCTCCGCCGCCGCCTCCCCCGCGTCCCTCTTGACGCGCGCGCGCCCGCGTCGGCCATTCGCAGACGGCCGGTGCGGCCGCGCGCACGCCTAGAGGATAAGGTAAGGAGTTTGGGGTGTTTGGGGGGGTTTCACCCCGCGGGACATCCCGATCTCGGATGTCCCGCGGGGAGGGAGGTGATCGGCCCGGGAATCTTATAGATTCCCGGGCCGATCACCCGTGGGTGTTGGTCCACTTTAAACCGGACCTTCAGCGTGATTTAACAAAAAGCCCAAACTCTTAAAAAAACGGTTCCCCAGCATCTAAAATTAATATATTTTACGTTTTTAGTCACTAACTTATTATTCTTTCCCCCCACTGGGCTGCAACTCTGTTCAGGAATTTAGGATACGGGCGCCGCCATCTTGAATCAGAAGCATCGCACTTACTGAGCAGAGGAGAGTGGGATAAGGTACAGGGGGGCGGGTTATAGCTGTGCTTTGCTCAGACAGAGCAGAGCTGGGGTCAGGTAAAGGTCAGCAGTCCCAGAATGCAAAGCAGCACAGTCAGGAGGCACTTCCTGTTTGCAGGCTGCCTGATAAGATGGCGGCTTCCATATGCCGCCATCTTGGATGTTTAAAGGCTCATAACATGCAGTAGATGCAGGTAGGATGATTTTTAATGTGGCCAATCTGTATGTACAGGGTGTGGGAAACATATAAGATAGGCTCTTATTCAGAGTGAAGGTCCGCTTTAACTCGAAGGACGACTGCGCACATTCCTCCTTCTGTTTCTCAGAAGTGTCTGATTTATGTTTATATTTTCTTGTTCATGTAAGAAGGTCCGGCTTTAATTGTCCCCCGAAGGGTGTGGGCGTAGAGTGCTCCTCTATATACTATTGCCCTTATTCATCAAGCGATAGCGCCAGGTAGTGTCTGACGAGCGCCAGGTAGCGGCAGCTAACGGCGACTACCGACTCAAGTACGCCCGGCGGCGGTCACAATGACGCATTTATCAAGCAAAATGAGGCTAGCGCCGGCGAGAGCGACGGCTAGCGCGGCATTCATCATGAAGCCGCCTGGACCGAACAGCGCCGCTGCAAATTCCCTCACAGCGCCAGGTATGAGCTGTCGCTCCCTGGCGATGTCCAATGCATTTCAATGGAGCAATCTATAATAATTCATGATTAATTGGTAATAATTTTTTTTTAAATTTTTTTAATGTCAAAAAATCGGAGAACACTTCTGCAATGTTAGGATTTATTTTTAAGTCAAAAAAAAAATTAAAAAAAATATGTGCAGAATTGATCTAACAGGTCTGAGATTAATGTATTCATATTACAAAATGATTCTAAAAACATGTATAATGTTACAATCCAAAAATATGGTTGTTTAGGGGTTAAAAACTAGTTAACACCCATCGCCGCCAGCGCTCTGGGGTTTAAACAAGGAATGGACAGCGACAGCACATTCGGAGCGTGATTTGTTGATGAATATGAAGCTAGCCGTTCGCTCTGGCCATTCGTTGTCAGGCGCTCACATACAACGCTGGACCTGTGAAACAGCGACCCCCCAGCCCGTATTCAACATTACCGCACACCGACTGAGTCGCTGTCATCAAGCTAATGCTGGCCAAGCACAGCGAATACTGGCTGGCGCTGAAAAAATCACGCTACAGTCGCTCATCTGTCGCTACCTGGCGCTATTGATGAATCGGCCTCTATATATTCTACTCTCCCAATAATAAACTTCGAACTATGATGAAAGCTGTTGAATTCACTGTCCCTTCGCACATCATATGAGTTCCTAGCTCGAGCTACGCAAAGACTCCCCGGAGGCAGACGCTCAACGGGCAGGGGTGCAGGATACCCCAGGGAATTACCCCAACAATTAGTAACCCGGTCTTGGGAATTAGTAAAACATTTGTTCTTACTTGTGCAGTAACTAAATATTCGGTGTGGATTGGGCATTAGCAAAACGGTGGTGCAGAGTGGGCTTGTTTTCTTTCAATGGTCATATAAGCACATTAGGGTTGATTCAGAGCCCCTTTCAGAACGTTTTCATGGAGGTCTTGCTACCAAACGAAAAAATCACAGAAAAATTAAAACATTTCACACAATAATTCATGCAGAAAAAAAGGCTCCGCTGAATCAGACGAGGAGGAAAAAATGAACGAGAAAGGAAATTTTCACGCAACAAAATGCCGAGAAAGGGGCTCTGAATCAACCCTGTTATCATTATCGGTACTTGCAGCCTACCTCCAGGCAGTATTTGCCATTACCATTATTCAGGGGGCAGTGTATCACCACCAGCGGGAACATAAAATGCTCACACACCTCAGTCACTGAGATGCAACAAGTGAGCCGAAGCTCGAGTGGAGCCGGGAGACGAGGAACGATGAGGCAACGTACACACTGTAGGTGAGACCGAAAAGAGGGAATAGGAAAATATTATTACTCACCTGGGCTGCCTTCCAGACCAATATGTTCTTCTTTCATTTTTACAAATCCTTCTTCCTCCTCCTCCTCGGTTTTTACATTTCTCACTATAGTGTCTCCGGAGTCTGTGACGAAAGATTTGAGAGTGAGACACACTAGAGCAGCGATGGTAAAACTTTTAGAGACCGAGTGGCCAAACAGTAACCCAAAACTTTATTTAAAATGGACCAACACCCATATTTTCTTTAATGGGGGTTGGTCCCACTGTCATCTAATCAAAACGAGCTCAGGGGGGAGCATCCAGAATGCTGGAGTCCCCCCCCCCCCTGTATATAACTCCCCAGAACGCCCGTAATCTTTATCTTCATTACGAGCCATCGCCAAGAACGGAGTCCCACAATTGTTCGGTGGGTGGTCACGGGGGGCAGTTCGTTCCGGTGGCCGGCAGCGAGGGCACGACCATGGCCCAAGTGACTGCCTGGCGGCCAATCGCGGGACTGCTTTCCTACCACTGGCAGTGAAGGTGAGGATTATGGGCGTTATGGGGGGTTATGTGCAGGGGGGACACTCCAGCATTCTGGATGCCCCCCAAGCTTGTTTACCTTTATTACCTGACAGTGGGGCCAACACCCGTTAAAGAAATAAACGGGTGTTGGTCTGGTTTGTGTGCCAACCTGATGGCTCTGGTACTGGAAAGATGACAGGTGCCCACAGAGAAGTCTCTGAGTGCCACCTCTGGCACGTTTACCATATGTTCACCACCCTGCAGAGTAACTGAAAAGGGCAATAGATAAATCTTTCTTTAGAAGGTTTATTACTCACCTTGGCTGACAGGAAAAGGAACTTCCTCCTCTTCATTCTTCACAAATCCTTCTCCCTCCTCCTCAGTTTTTCCACTTCTCACTATAGTGTCTCCGGGTTCTGTGAAGAAAGAGAATACGAATACATTAGAATGTGCGTGCGTGTGCTAAAGGGGGACGGGCTCATTGAAAGGTCTGCAAAAATAACAGGGTAGTTCCCCTCTTACCCTGTGGTGGGAGGAGTTGCTGACCCCCCGTCATGGTGTCCCTGCAGTGATCCTCGTGTCCTTCTGCCCGATTCTAAGCTCCTGTCCAACCACTAAGTGGAGCTCACTCTGGAATACACGAAACAAGATCTGATATCAGTCTCAGAGATATCCCAGCAGCACCCACACACAGCTGAAGGGTCTGATCACGCTCACAACCTTTAGACTTAGGATTTACTCTTACTACAAATCAGATCGAAAATTGCGTTTCCGGGATGTCTCTCGTCAGCTGATGTTTAAAAAAAAAATGACTGGACTCCCTCTTAAATATGCAATAGCTGTGCACTGGTACTTGGAACGAGGCCCACATGATACTCACCTCTTCCAGGTTCCCTCCTCTGATGCGTTGGCATCCCCGTCTTGAGCGGTAGCGTCCGGTGTTCCCTTGTGGCGTCCCGGGACCTCCTGGCTTATCTACTTCCAGAGATGATGTCCCGGGTTCTCCTGTGCTCATTGGCTCCCTCCTCTACATGGGTGGCACTTTCTGCTACATAGGTGCGAGGCACGATAATGTCCTCCCAGGTCCTATATAAGGAGGCTTCTGGCAGCAATATGGAACCAGAAGATTCCTATGCCGCCTTTGCGATTCTAGAAACCTTGGAACCTTTATGTATGACCTTCGACTACTTGTTTGGACTTTCCCTCTGGATTACCCCTTGCTGGGCCCGCTAACTCATGTAGGAGCTTTTGCTCTTGTTTGGACTTTCCCCCTGGATTACCCCTTGCTGGGCCCGCTAATTCATGTAGGAGCCTTTGCTCTTGTTTGGACTTTCCCCCTGGATTACCCCTTGCTGGGCCCGCTAACTCATGTAGGAGCCTTTGCTCTTGTTTGGACTTTCCCTTTGGATTACCCCTTGCTGGGCCAGCTAACTCATGTAGGAGCCTTTGCTCTTGTTTGGACTTTCCCTTTGGATTACCCCTCGCTGGGCCCGGTAACTCATGTAGGAGCCTTTGCTCTTGTTTGGACTTTCCCTTTGGATTACCCCTTGCTGGGCCCGCTAACTCATGTAGGAGCCTTTGCTCTTGTTTGGACTTTCCCCCTGGATTACCCCTTGCTGGGCCCGGTAACTCATGTAGGAGCCTTTGCTCTTGTTTGGACTTTCCCCCTGGATTACCCCTTGCTGGGCCCGGTAACTCATGTAGGAGCCTTTGCTCTTGTTTGGACTTTCCCTCTGGATTACCCCTTGCTGGGCCCGCTAACTCATGTAGGAGCCTTTGCTCTTGTTTGGACTTTGCTCTCTGGATTAACCACCTGCTGGACCCATTAATCCATGCACGACCCTTGGCTTTTGCTTGTGACTCTGCCTCTGAGCCTGTGACCACTCACTTTACCCCTTTCTGGACCGGCTAACTCATGTATGACCCTTGGCTCTTGTTTGGACTTTGCTCTTTGAATTAACCACTTGCTAGACGGTGAATCCATGCATGACCCTTGGCTATTGTGACAGACGCTCTGTCTTTGGGATGTCATCACTATTCAGTTGCCCACCGGGTCATTCACTGGCCTTTTCTTAATTAGGTTCCAGACAATGTCATTGTATTTCGATACTGTTACAGGCAATGTCATTGTAGTTTGGATTGTATTACAGGCTGCCATTGTGTTGATTGATTACGTCACAGACAATGGCATTGTTCTGATTGATTGTGTTACAGGCGTCTATTGTGTTGCTGATTGGGTCACCGGCAGAGTTGAGGGATTGTGTGCCCTGCTCCCATTGGTCTGTGTATTTGTCATGCAGTCCTCCATCAGGTCCATGGGGGAGGTCCCCTTGCATGGAGGCTTGCATATAAGGCCCAGTGTGGCACTAATAAAGTTGACTTCACCTTCACCCTCAATACTAAAGTTCTGTCTCTTATTGGGGGAAACGCTATATTACAATTCACTAGCCCTTGTAAGGGCTGTTCCTGTTTCCTCACGGACGACTCTGGAATTCCAGCAGCACCTCTTACGATTGGGAAAAGGACGTCTCGGGCGGTGAAGCCCTCCGGCGATAAGGGTTATCGCTACAGCTATTGCTTGTGACTCCCCCTTTGAACCAGTGACCTTGTTTCATTGCCTGTTAGCCTCTGACCAGATGACCACTGCTGTCCGCTCAAGCCTTTAACACCACACCCCGCAGCAAACCTTTCCTCCCTTTCTCTAGAGAAGACCAGGGTGTACCTTAGACCAACCCAGGGCCTTCTGGGTTGAGGATTGGTGCCGAGCAGTATTCTCCATTGTCTGCTCCTTCAGCAGTGCTCCTTATCATTGAGTCCTGGCTTCAGCCATTCCCCGAGTATTTTCAGTATTCTGCGATTCCCTATGTTCTGACACTCCTTGGATCTTCCCTTCGGATTTACAATACCTGCTCTTTTGGACCAATTACTCTCAATTGAAACTCCCTTTTTCCTGTGATCTTTTCACCGATAGGCTGCTCGTGGTCATGTGAAACCCAGAAGCTGAGAATATTGAGCTGGATCTGCCCTTCGGATTGACTACGCCTGCTCTTTTTTTATCACCATTTACATGGTTTGACCCTTGGCCTGTTAAGCTGTTTTGCTCTTGCACTTGTGACCTACTGACCACTGCTCGTCCATGGATTTTTCTCCTCACGTGATCCAGCTTCCAACACTTGACAGCTGCCTGTATCTGTGTTATCCACTGCCTCACAGGGAGGGGGCTTCCTCACCCCACTGGTCAACTCGACAGTCGGGAACCAGGAAGGTTTAAGCTCATCCAGGTTGGGCCGTCATCTCCAACCCTCTTCTGGTGTGTTGGCAGAGACCCAAGCCAAGGCCTCCTCAGCTGGTCCTAGTTGTGGCAACTCCAATGCTGCCCAAACGATGGTGGCGCACTGATGCTGCAAACACTCCTTACGCTGCCCAAGCTGGTGAGGTCCATATCTGACCCCCTGACCTCCACCACCTGCCTGGCTCTCCTCCACCCTGCTTCTGACAGCCAAGGGAAGAAAAGAGCCAAGAGGCAGGAGGACAAGAGAAGTAGACTGAAAAAAGGTGAAAGCGAGCCGAGGGTCAAAAGAGAACTGCAGGGGCAAAATAGAGGAAGAACAGAGGGATAGCAAAAAAAGAGTGGGGGAGGGGGAAGAAGAGAACCAGGGGGCAGAGGAGATCCACAGGCCAAGACAGAGGAGGAACACAAAGACCCAAGGTAGCATAGAACAAAGAGGAAGCAACAGATATTCGATGTGTAGAAGAGGATGAAAGGGTGGCAGAGAATAAGGGGCAGAAGCAGATGGAAGCACAGAAGCAAACAAAGAGGCACAGAAGAGACAGTGCAGGAGAGGACAGAGGCACAGAAGAGACAGTGCAGGAGAGGACGGAGGCACAGAAGAGACGGGGACAGGAGAGGACGGAGGCACAGAAGAGACGGGGGCAGGAGAGGACGGAGGCACAGAAGAGACGGGGACAGGAGAGGACGGAGGCACAGAAGAGACGGGGACAGGAGAGGACGGAGGCACAGAAGAGACGGGGCAGGAGAGGACGGAGGCACAGAAGAGACAGTGCAGGAGAGGACGGAGGCACAGAAGAGACGGGGACAGGAGAGGATGGAGGCACAGAAGAGACGGGGACAGGAGAGGACGGAGGCACAGAAGAGAGGGGGACAGGAGAGGACGGAGGCACAGAAGAGACGGGGACAGGAGAGGACGGAGGCACAGAAGAGACAGTGCAGGAGAGGACGGAGGGACAGAAGAGACGGGGACAGGAGAGGACGGAGGCACAGAAGAGACAGTGCAGGAGAGGACAGAGGCACAGAAGAGACGGGGCAGGAGAGGACGAGGCACAGAAGAGACGGGGACAGGAGAGGACAGAGGCACAGAAGAGACAGTGCAGGAGAGGATGGAGGGACAGAAGAGACGGGGACAGGAGAGGACAGAGGCACAGAAGAGACGGGGACAGGAGAGGATGGAGGCACAGAAGAGACAGTGCAGGAGAGGATGGAGGGACAGAAGAGACGGGGACAGGAGAGGACGGAGGCACAGAAGAGACGGGGACAGGAGAGGACGGAGGCACAGAAGAGGATGGAGGCACAGAAGAGACAGTGCAGGAGAGGACGGAGGCACAGAAGAGACAGTGCAGGAGAGGATGGAGGGACAGAAGAGACGGGGACAGGAGAGGACGGAGGCACAGAAGAGACGGGGACAGGAGAGGACGGAGGCACAGAAGAGGATGGAGGCACAGAAGAGACAGTGCAGGAGAGGACGGAGGCACAGAAGAGGATGGAGGCACAGAAGAGACAGTGCAGGAGAGGACGGAGGCACAGAAGAGGATGGAGGCACAGAAGAGACAGTGCAGGAGAGGACGGAGGCACAGAAGAGACAGTGCAGGAGAGGATGGAGGGACAGAAGAGACGGGGACAGGAGAGGACGGAGGCACAGAAGAGGATGGAGGCACAGAAGAGACAGTGCAGGAGAGGACGGAGGCACAGAAGAGGATGGAGGCACAGAAGAGACAGTGCAGGAGAGGATGGAGGCACAGAAGAGACGGGGACAGGAGAGGACGGAGGCACAGAAGAGACGGGGGCAGGAGAGGACGGAGGCACAGAAGAATAAATCCCAGGGGGAGGTGAAGTAGATGAGAAAGATGGTCTTATGCGTTAATAGTGATGGTGGCAGGAGGTTCCATACTCACCCCACACAAAAGGGGGCGCTCTGCTGTGGAAGGTTAAAGCGGACCTTCACCCTGAATAAGAGCCTATCTTATTTGTTTCCCACACCCTGTACATACAGATTGCCCACATTAATCCGGACCTTCACCCTGAATAAGAGCCTATCTTATATGTTTCCCACACCCTGTACATACAGATTGCCCACATTAATCCGGACCTTCACCCTGAATAAGAGCCTATCCTATATGTTTCCCACACCCTGTACATACAGATTGCTCACATTAATCCAGACCTTCACCCTGAATAAGAGCCTATCTTATATGTTTCCCACACCCTGTACATACAGATTGCCCACATTAATCCGGACCTTCACCCTGAATAAGAGCCTATCTTATATGTTTCCCACACACTGTACATACAGATTGCCCACATTAATCCGGACCTTCACCCTGAATAAGAGCCTATCTTATATGTTTCCCACACCCTGTACATACAGATTGCTCACATTAATAATCATCCTACCTGCATCTACTGCATGTTATGAGCCTTGAAACATCCAAGATGGCGGCTCATGGAACATCAGGCAGCCTGCAAACAGGAAGTGCCTTCTGACTGTGTCGCTCTGCATTCTGGGATTGCTGACCTTTCCCTGACCCCAGCTCTGCTCTGAGTAAAGCACAGCTATAACCCCACCCCTGTACTTTATCCCACTCTCCTCTCCTCAGTAAGTGTGATGCTTCTGAGTCAAGATGGCGGAGCCCTTATCCTAGAGTCCTGAACAGAGTTGCAGCCCAGTGGGGGAAAGATTATTAAGTAAGTGACTAAATACTTAAAATATATTAGTTTTAGATGCTGGGGAATCGTTTTATAAGGATTTGGGCTTTTCAATAAATCATGGTGAAGGTCCGGTTTAATAACCTGTGTTGCCATAGTGACACAAGACTGCTTAGGAGCATCTATAGCGCCACCAGATAATGAAACTGAAGCCCCGCCCCCTTTATCAGCATTATTAATATTTTGATAAAAATGAGATACCAGGAAGGAGAAACGAAGCCGTCTGTTACCGTAAAGGCCGCCGCGTCTTCCTCCGCCCTCTACCAAGATGGCGGCTTGCGCCTCACCACATCACGGGCTACAAGAAAATGGCCGCCAGCGGCGCTGCAACGGAGGCACATACTTTCTGGCATAAGAAGACCTAGATCTGGGGGGGGCGTGGCGTGTCGAGAGGCGGAGCTGTGACGTTTGCTTGGGCTACGGGAGGGTTGATGAGTTAGGGGGCGTGGCCTTAGCGCAGATTTACTGCTCACTAGAACGGAGCGGCCATATTGTCGTAGCCCAACGCATTTAGTGTAACTGGTAGAGGTTCTCTGTGGTGGCGGCGGCCATTTTCCTGTAGCCTGCGCAGCGATAAAGGTAAGCAGCTCTTTATCTCTTGTAATTAACTGTCCTACTGCTCTGTAATATGCCACAGAGTGAGCTCACATGAGGCGTGAAAAGCTTTAATGTAGAACAAACCCCAGATTGGGGTGTTCTCCGGTTATCCCCAACCACTAATCTCCAGGCAATAGAAGCAATCAGAAGTGGTCATTGGAGAAACAGTGCCCCTCCTGTCCAGGAAAGGTCATGATTCCACACTGGAGAGGCCACATTCTGCATGGGCCACCACAGGCCCCCTTCTGCCCCGGGCCTGGTTGTAGCTGCCCCCCGCCTCTCACTGAGGGGGTATTACTCATCATAGACACATCTACTGCTGGTACTATGTGGCCCTTTAGTTATTTATCTCCTTCTTTTCACTCCTCCACCTAATGCTATGCTTTCTGGACCTATGTCTCTTCTCCGGCCCTTTCTGTCCCCAGATCTTCCACTTCTCTTCCAGGCTTTTGGGTTTTCCACACCTTGGTCTTAGTTCTCTGCCTTTTTTTCCCCTCAGGTCGTCTCATGCTGCCCCGGTTCTCCACCACTTGGACCTCTTACACCTCCTGGGACCTCCTCCTGTCCTCTCCCCTCAGTTCTCTTCTCGATTTTTGGGTTTTCCACACCTTGGTCTTAGTTCTCTACCTTTTTTTCCCTCAGGTCGTCTCATGCTGCCCCGGTTCTCCTCCACCACGTGGACCTCTTACACCTCCTGGGACCTCCTCCTGTCCTCTCCCCTCAGTTCTCTTCTAGATTTTTGGGTTTTCCACACCTTGGTTTTAGTTCTCTGCCTTTTTTTCCCTCAGGTTGTCTCATGCTGCCCCGGTTCTCCTCCACCACGTGGACCTCTTACACCTCCTGGGACCTCCTCCTGATCAGAGACACACCTACTGCTGATACTATGTGGCCCTTTAGTTATTTATCTCCTTCTTTCACTCCTCCACCTAATTCTATGATTTCAGGACCTATGTCTCTTCGTCGGCCCTTTCTGTCCCCAGATCTTCCACTTCTCTTCCAGGCTTTTGGGTTTTCCACACCTTGGTCCTAGTTCTCTACCTTTTTTTCCCTCAGGTCGTCTCATGCTGCCCCAGTTCTCCTCCACCACGTGGACCTCTTACAACTCCTGGGACCTCCTCCTGTCCTCTCCCCTCAGTTCTCTTCTAGATTTTGGGGTTTTCCACACCTTGGTTTTAGTTCTCTGCCTTTTTTTCCCTCAGGTCGTCTCATGCTGCCCCGGTTCTCCTCCACCACGTGGACCTCTTACACCTCCTGGGACCTCCTCCTGTCCTCTCCCCTCAGTTCTCTTCTAGATTTTTGGGTTTTCCACACCTTGGTTTTAGTTCCCTGCCTTTTTTTCCCCCTCAGGTGGTCTCATGCTGCCCCGGTTCTCCTCCACTACGTGGACCTCTTACACCTCCTGGGACCTCCTCCTGTCCTCTCCCCTCAGTTCTCTTCTAGATTTTTGGGTTTTCCACACCTTGGTCTTAGTTCTCTGCCTTTTTTCCCCTCAGGTCGTCTCATGCTGCCCCGGTTCTCCACCACTTGGACCTCTTACACCTCCTGGGACCTCCTGCTGTCCTCTCCCCTCAGTTCTCTTCTAGATTTTTGGGTTTTCCACACCTTGGTTTTAGTTCTCTGCCTTTTTTTCCCCTCAGGTCGTCTCATGCTGCCCCGGTTCTCCTCCACCACGTGGACCTCTTACACCTCCTGGGACCTCCTGCTGTCCTCTCCCCTCAGTTCTCTTCTAGATTTTTGGGTTTTCAACACCTTGGTCGTCTGTTCTTTGGTTCTCTCCCTCTTATGGGGCACCTTTCAGCCCCAAGTCTTCTGACTTTGGGTTGTCCTCCTTCTCACGGTCCTTTTCACACACACTCTGCTCTTCACTCTCTATCCTCTGGTCTTCTCCTACGCTTTAGTCCTCTTTCAGACACTTTCCTGTCCTCTCCTGCTTTTATCCTTCCCCGTTAGCCCTCTTTTTTCCCTTTCAATCTCTTGCTCCCCTTGGTCCTCTTTTGTCCCATCTTTGTGCTCTCTTCTGCCACCCCTCAGTTCTCTTCCAGATATTTGGGTTTTCTACACCTTGGTCTTCTGCTCTTTGGTTCTCTCCATCTTCTTGGGCCTTCTATCCTTCTCACTTCCTCTTCTGCACTTCTGTTTCCTCTCACTTGTTTTCCTTGATCCTTTTTCTGCATTCTGGTCTATTTCTGCCTCCTCTTTGCGTTTTTTTGTCCTTTAGCCCCTTCTGCATTTTTGTTTTCTGCTGTCTCTTTCGTCATTCTCCTTCCAGCCCTTCACTCTCTATCTTCCTCTTGGTTCTCTGGTCTTCTCCTGCCCCTTAGTCCTCTCTCCTGCTTTTATCCTTTCCCCTTGGCCCTTTTTGTTCACTCTCATACTTCTCTTGGTCCCCTTCTGCCCCCTCTTTGCTCTCTTCTGCCCATTGGTCTTCCTCTGCTTTTTTTGTTCTCTTCTGCCCTGGGTTCCCTGTCTCCTTCCCTCAGCTCTTGGGTTTTCTACACCTTGACCTCCTGCTTTTTGGTTCTCTCCCTCTTCTTGGGCCTTTTCTACTCTCAGGTCCTCTCTTGCTCTTCTGTTTCCTCTCACACGTTATACTCCCATTGGTTCTTTCCCTGAATTCTGGGCTTCTGTTGCCCCTTGGTCTCGTTTCAAGCACCCACCTGTCCTCTCCTGCTTTTATTCTCCCCTCTTAGCCCTCTTTTTTCCCTTTCACTCTCCCCCCCCCCTTGGTACTCTTCTGCTCCCTCTTTGCTCTCTTCTGCCACCCCTCAGTTCTCTTCCAGATATTTGGGTTTTCTACACCTTCATCTTCAGTTTTTTTGGTCCTCTGCCTCTTCTTGGCCCCTTTATGCCCCCAGGTCTCCTCTACCCCGTGGACTTCTTTCACCTCCTGGGACTCCCTTATGTCCTCTCCCCTCAGTTCTCTTCCAGGCTTATGCTTTTTCCACAACTTGGTCTTCTATTTTTTGGTTCTCTGCCTCTTCTTGGCCCCTTTCTGCCACCAGGTCATCTCATGCTGCCCCCAGTTCTCCTCTACCCCGTGGACCGCTTTCACCTCCTGGGACTTCCTCATGTCCTCTCCCCTCAGTTCTCTTCCAAATTTTGGGTTTTTTTACACCTTGGTTATCTATACTTTGGTTCTCTTCTTGGCAACATTATGCTCTAAGTCTTCTGACTTTGGGTTCTCCTCTATTCCACGGTCCTTTTCACACCCCCCCCCTCCTCTCCTGCTCTTCACTCTCTATCCTCCTTTTGGTTCTCTGCTCTTCTACCCCTTAGTCTTCTTTCAGACACTTCCCTGTCCTCTCCTGCTTTTATCCTTACCCCCTGGCCTATTTCTCACTCTCATTCTTCCCTTGGTCCCCTTCTGCCCCCTCTTTGCTCTCTTCTGCCCTTTGGCCTTCCTCTGCTTTTTTTCTTCTCTTCTGCCCCTTGGTTCCCTGTCCCCTCCCCTCTGTTCTTGGGTTTTGTACACCTTGATCTTCTGCTTTTTGGTTCTCTCCCTCTTCTTGGGCCTATAATACTCTCAGGACCTCTCTTGCTCTTCTCTTTCCTCTCACATGTTACACTCCCATTAGTTCTATCCCTGAATTCTGGACTTCTCTTGTCCCTTGGTCTTGTTTCAGTCACCCACCTGCCCTCTCCTGCTTTTATTCTTCCCCATTAGCCCTCTTTTTTCCCTTTCAATCTCTTGCTCCCCTTGGTCCTCTTTTGTCCCATCTTTGCGCTCACTTCTGCCACCCCTCAGTTCTCTTCCAGATATTTGGGTTTTCTACACCTTGGTCTTCTGCATTGTGGTTCTCTCCACCGTCCCTATCCTTTCCTGCTTTTATCCCGCCCTCTTTTTTTCCCTTTCACTCACTTGGTACTCTTCTGCCCCCTCTTTGCTCTCTTCTGCCACCCCTCAGTTCTCTTCCAGACTTTTTGGCCCCTTTCTGCCCCAGGTCGTCTCATGCGGCCCCCAGCTCTCCTCCACTCCATGGACCTCTTTCACCTCCTGGGACCTCCTCCTGTCTTCTTTCCTCAGTATTCTTCTAGGTTTTCTACACCTTGGTTAATTATTCTTTGGTTCTCTTCTTGGCAGCTTTATGCCCCAAGTCTTCTGACTTTGGGTTGTCCTCTATCCCACCGTCCTTTTCACCCCCCCCTCCCGCTCTTCACTCTCTATCTTCCTCTTGCTTCTCTGGTCTTCTGCCACCCCCTATTTCTCTTTCAGACACCTCCCTATCCTCTCCTGCTTTTTTTATCCTCCCCCCTTGGCCCTTTTCTCACTCTCATGCTTCCCTTGGTCCCCTTCTGCTCCCTCTTTGCTCTCTTCTGCCCATTGGTCTTCCTCTGCTTTTTTGTTCTCTTCTGCCCTGGGTTCCCTGTCCCCTCCCCTCAGTTCTTGGGTTTTCTACACCTTGATCTTCTGCTGTTTGGTTCTCTCCCTCTTCTTGGGCCTTTAAAGTGGACCAACACCCAGGGGTGATTGGCCCGGAAATCTATAAGATTCCCGGGCCGATCACCTCCCACCCCGCGGGACATCCGAGATCGGGATGTCCCGCGGGGTGAAACCCCCCCGAAACCCCAAAAGGACCTTACCTGATCCGCCGCCGCTTCCGCCGCCTCCCGCGTGCCCCTCCAGACGTGCGCACGCCCGCGCCGGCCCTCTGTGAATGGCCGGCGCGGGCGCCGAGAGTGACGCGCGGGAGGCGGCGGCGGAAGCGGCTTGTACATTCCTGTCCCCCGCCTGGACGTTGGCGGGGATTGGCTGCGGCGTTCACGTGGGAGCGGGGAGAGGTGAGTTTTTTGGGGTTTCTGGGGGGTTTCACACAGCGGGGCACCCCCGATCGGGGTGCCCCACCGAAGTGGACCAAAACCCAGGATAGTCAAAATCCTGGGTGTTGGTCCACTTTAATACTCTCAGGTCCTCTCTTGCTCTTCTGTTTCCTCTCACATGTTATACTCCCATTGGTTCTCTCCCCTCAGTTCTTGGGTTTTCTACACCTTGATCTTCTGCTGTTTGGTTCTCTCCCTCTTCTTGGGCCTTTAATACTCTCAGGTCCTCTCTTGCTCTTCTGTTTCCTCTCATGCTTATACTCCCATTGGGTCTCTCCCTGAATCCTGGACTTCTCTTGCCCCTTGGTCTCGTTTCAGGCACCCACCTGTCCTCTCATGCTTTTATCCCCCCCCCTTAGCCCTCTTTTTTCCCTTTCACACTCTTGCTCCTCTTGGTCCTCTTATGTCCCCTCTTTGCTCTCTTCTGCCACCCCTCAGTTCTCTTACAGATATTTGGGTTTTCTACACATTGGTCTTCTTCTCCTTGGTTCTCTCCATCTTCTTGGGCCTTTTTTTCTTCTCACGTCCTCTTCTGCACTTCTGTTTCCTCTCCTTAGTTCTCTTCCTGCATTCTGGTCTATTTCTGCCCCCTCTTTGCTTTCTTTTCTTCTTTTTTCCATTAGGCCTCTCCTGCCTCTTTTGTTTTGTATTCTGTTTTGTACACTTTGATCTCCTGCTTTTTGTTTCTCTCTCTTCTTGGGCCTTTTCTACTCTCAGGTCCTCTCTTGCTCTGCTGTCTCCTCTCACACGTTATACTCCCGTTGGTTATTTCCTTGAATTCTGGACTTCTCTTGTCCCTTGGTCTCGTTTCAGGCACCCACCTGTTCTCTCCTTCTTCTATCCCCTCCCCTCCTAACCCTTTTTTTCCTTTCACTCTCTTGCTCCCCTTGGTCCTCTTCTGTCCTGTCTTTGCTCTCCTTTGCCACCCCTCAGTTCTCTTCCAGATATTTGGGTTTTCTACACCCCGGTCTTCTGCTCTTTGGTTCTCTCACTCTTCTTGGGCCTTTGCTGCTCTCAGGGCCTCTCTTGCTCTTCTGTCTCCTCTTACTCGTTATACTTACTCATTATCTGCAAAAATAAGACCTACCCTGAGATAAAGCCATCTCATAAGATTTTTCTGCTAATGCATAAATATCTGCCCCCAGGCCTTCTACTGCCTGTCCCTCCCTGCTCCTTATCCACTCCCCTTGACCCTCGTTTCCCCACCTTTGTTATCTTCTGCCCATTGGCCCTTTTCCACTTCATCTTTTCTGTGGGTTCTTTGCCTCCCCTCCGTTCTATTCTAAGCATACAGCACGTCCTGCTCCATCTATAATACTTACACATGGGTAATCCTCCGCCAGAGGGCGCTGTTCACTGCAGACATGCAAAAACAGGCTCCTCCCGGCCCTTCATATACCCAGGGACCTGCCACAAATCCCCAGATTTCTCTGCAGTGCTGAACTGCGAAGACATGAAGTATCACGCTCTCGCAGGCGAGCGGGGCTTTACAGCCCGAGGCCCTGCGGGACTATTTCCACCCGTCCTCTTTGGAAGAATATGCCTCCCAGCCTGGGCTGCGCTGGTCGGGTGAAGGTAGGCAGAACCTTGTGTGCTGAACGGAGCCATGCTCCACCGCAATCCCCCACCATAGGGTAGGCGGTTAGGCTGATGGTGAGCCTCTAGTGGATGCCCCTCCCGCATTGTTGCCCGTGCCCCTCACAGATTTAGTCCACTGGACTCTGGTCCGCTTCTCCCTCGCTTCCTACCGTAACTCGGGGGAAAAGAAAGGGGGGGGGTATGTGTGGCAGTCCTAGTGCAATATTTCACGTTAAGGCCTTTGGTTTTGGCCGTTTGTCTTTTCATTAACAACTGCCCAGACGGCAGCATCATTTCCAGCGTTACAGCATCTTTATGCATGCGCCTTCTATCCAATACTGTCCTTCTTATTTCTGTTGGTTAGAGCTTCGCGCTCTTTGGGGGAGGCGGGGACTCGGCATGACGCGCTCCGCGTCACAGCTCGGTCTGGTCCGCCCCTCGAGGTTCGCTTGGCGCCATTTTGACAATCTTCACGCGCGCGCGTGGTGCGGTCCGTCTCCTCCCTTGGTCATGTAAGTGCCCTCCGGGGCGGCATTGTTCTATGTGTTTATTCGGCTGCGCATGGCACTGACATCACCCCTCTTGTCCCATTATGTCTTTCAGACGCCAGGACTTCGGTGGCTTCTCCCGGCCTAACATATATTACAAGCGGGTCCACATAACAAATTCTCCCACTTCCTAGCAGGTCTTGGGGCGTCCAGGGTTGCCTATTGCGTAAATCCCTGCGGGCATACTGCTCAAGATAATCACCATATGGAGGCATCTCAGAATTATGTACCCGGGGTCCCTCTGGGACATGACCGGCTGTGTGCAGTGTGTGGTCAGCCCCTGGTTGAGGCTGACAGAGCACGGGTCTGCGGACTGTGTGCTGAACAGGCAGGTCTGCCAATGGCTGCACCTCCCTTCAATACACCCGTCTCCCCGGACCTAAACCTCACTCCTGATGAGTCCCACTCGAGCGGGGATGACCTGCAAGCAGTGCCGCGCGTGCTGCCTACGGCGGAGCAGGTGCTGTCTGGATTGGCGGAGCGTATGGGCCCTGGTAAGAAGCGGTCCCTGACGCCTCCTGGTTCTCCGGTTCCTAACGATACCAATGACTCTGCTGATATGCAGGACCTTGATCCTTCTGAGGAAGGTGAGCTATTCTCAGATTCTGGCTCCTCGGATGAGATGCCCGGGAGCTGTGATGACTCTGGGCCCGGTTCTTGGGGCCTGTGTGACACAGATGAGATTCTTATCAAGATCTTTGAAGTTTTGTCAATCTCCCCTCCTGGAGAGACTCCCAAGCCTAAGAAGGAGAGTTTCCACACAGCGCCGCCGCACTTGGAGTTCCTGGAACAGGATCATTTCCAGAATCTTATATCCCAAGAATGGGAATCGCCTTGTAAACTTAAAGGGGTCCCAGGGGTCTGGGATTGGATGTATCCTTTCCCTCCCGATGTGGTTAATTTCTGGTCGGCACCTCTTGTGGTGGATGCACCGATTATAGTGGTTACTAATCCCCCCTTCATGACGGCTCCTTATTACCATACCCTTCGGGATGCTGAGGACCGGCGCATTGACAGACTGGCTTCCCACGCCTTTTCGTGTGCAGGGACGGCTCTGCGCCCGGTCTGTGCCGCGGCCATCACTGCGGTGGCCGCCAGGACGATTGTCAGAAAAGTACTAGATCACCATCCTGAGGACCTCCCCTGGGAGGTATTTAATGCGCTATCAGACTGTGATGCGTTTGTGAACTTTATCCTCTCAGCGCTGGATGACACCATCAAGATGTGTACTAGAACCTCTGCCCTTGTGGTAGCTATTCGCCGCCTGGTCTGGCTGCGACAGTGGGGTGCTGATGATGCTACAAAAAAGGCTCTCACTGGCCTTCCCTTCAGAGGACGGCGTCTATTTGGGGCCCGTTTGGAACTTTTTGGTAAAAAGGGTAAGGCTCGCTTGCGCAGAAGGCCGCTCCGGCCTCCCCGGGGCAGGGTCACCCCTCCACCTACCTACGTTAGTGTCAAACGCGAACCTGAGGTGTGCTTCCAACTGTTCGGTGGGGATTTCCACCATGGGGTGGGCAGGCAACGCCCTGGGCCCTCTGGCAGGACTAAGTCCAAATCTGCCAAGACCTCCCAAGCATGAAGGGACGCCCTCGCCCTTCTGGGCGAGGGTACTGCTGCAGCAGCTGTCTCCCATCTAGGAATGTACCTTCTCCTTCTGGTGGTTCCAGGAGGTAGTTCCCCTGGACACAGGATAGCATTTGCTGGGCGGTCCCTCTCAGTGGTTGTCAAGGTGCTTCTAGCCCCTTTTTTTCCCTCAGGAATTGGTGCAGGCTGTACTGGGCCTACAGAGTTTGGGCTTACTTACAGGTTGCCCTTAACAGTATGGGGCTATGGCCTCTATATTAACCTTCCTCCTTCCCTCAACAGTATGAGGCAGTCTGGGCCACGCTGGCCTATGGTAGGCCTGGAAATTCTACTCTCACAGGTAGTCCCTATATGACATCCCTGTCTTGGGACACAGGCGCCCTGTGCAAGGGGGACTTCCGACCTCCTGTGGAGTTCTAGATCTTATTAGTTCCCCCTGTGTCGGACACCAAGACCGTTACTAGGCGGTGTGGCAGGACCAACCCTGCGGATTGAGGCATTGTTTGTGTCCTCTCTTTCGCTCCCAGGCTACTCGCCATGGCGCGAATGGGGGTGATGTCTCGGACATGCCTGGGGGGGCGTCCGCATTAGGACCTACCGGGTTGTCTTTCCTTACTCCCCAATCTCTACGTCAGGCCGAGTGGATTGGTCGGCCGGTGGTGTCCCCTGGGAGTTACTGGATGGGTGCTCAGTCACCTCAATCCCTCTTGGTCCCTTATCTGCTATCTCCATTCCTTGGATTCAGTTCAGGCTTGAGCCTTCTTCCTTGGCAACAAGTGGACTCCTGGTTACGGGGGCTCTGCCCCCCTTTGCTGACTTCTTACTTTCACCAGGCAGGATTGCAGCTGGTGGGCCCATTGGTGGCGTATCAGATGATGTCCCTTATATACCGAGCCCTTGGGCTCTTCGGCACAGTAGGTTATTGATCCTACATGGGGTTCCAGCACCTCTGGAGCTAGGTCTGTGCTCATTCCCCCTTGGTAAGGTGGTTCCTCTTGAGCTGATCATATTCAAGGGCCCTGTCAGGGGGCACTCCCTTCTTTGCTTGCATCTTCCTGTGAATGGTCACCTTGGGTAACAAGTCTCGCAGGTAGGCGGGGGGAGGGACTTTCTTCCAAAGCCCCCCGTGGTTCCTAGGTAGGGTCCCTTAGAGGGTCCATCTTTCCTACTGGTTGTTGCAACAGTGAGCCTTCCGTTGACTCTATACGGCTGGACTTCTCCTCTTTTAGGACCTGTCTATTTGGGGTCTCTTGGTCCGTTGGAAGACAATGGTCTGTTTTATTATTGGTCTGGAGCTGGAAGCAGGATGATCCCTCTGGAGGGTTCCTGATCCCGATCTGGGCAGGGGTCTACGCCCCCTGCTCCTCAGAGGTATTCGCTCCAATAGATGCCTTTCAGTGGCAGGTTATGCTATCCTGGTGGCGCTCTGAGAGCCAACTAGGGTGGCTCTGTTGGGTCTCACTTATACCACAAGGGCTCCGCCCTTGTTTTTACTGTCCCAGAATATTCTGACTCTGGTCATGCGGGCTTAGTAAAATTATGCATAGACTTCTATCTTATAGGCCTTCTCTTCGCTCACCCTACTATGTGGGGTTCTGTGCACAGTTGTGCTGATAGAGAGACCCGTAAGATTGATGACCTGGGTGGACTTGTAAACTGTGGTTCGCAGATGCTTCTGCTGAGGTCTGCTGACCTGTACGCTCTCTCAGGAGTGCGGTTCTGCCCTTGTCAGGCCCCTTCTTTTGTCGTCTCAATCTACAGACTCTTGTCTGGGGCTTGACAGCTGATTCATTCACCCCTGGGTGACTTGGTATATGGGGGGCTAAAAGCAAGCTTCCTTGGCTTCCTCTTCCTCCGTCTATTGTGGTTCATGGTGTACCCATACTGATTGGCATGAGTTTTGGTCTCTTACCTGTTGGACGTTCTTGGTTCCCCGGGTTCTAGAGTCTTTACAGCATAGGTTGGGGTTGGCTCCCCATCTAGGTACTCTGAAGGTCCAGGTTCTGTCCTGGCTGTCTTCCTGTAGGAGTCTGGTTTTGTCTTCCGTGTGAGGAATTCTCTTGGGGTTTTGCTCATGGGCATCTTCCAAGTAGTTTCTGTGGTTCCTGTTGGGATCCATTTTCATTCTCATTCTGTTCTGTTCATCCATTTTCATTCTGTTTGCCCTGCGCTTGGGACTTATGCTGGATTCTGTCTGAGCTGCCTTGTAGTCCAAGTCGCTTCTCTAGGGGCTCCTGCCTCAGTCAGACGTGTGCCTGAGAAGGTGGATCTGATTGCTTAGCCTTGGATCGATACATATATATATATATCTATATGCACACCATGCCGTGGTAGCATTCCGTCTTACGCCGGATCTCTTTGCCCAAGTGGTGTTTTATGATCATTGTTTAAGTCCTTTTAGTCTAACTACGGACCTTATTCTTAATAATGCTGAAGTAAAGGGTCTACATTCCCTCAACAGGTTTTGCAATTTTTCCTGGTGATTGCTTGTCCCTTAGGGGGACTTATGCCCTTGGGGTCTGCGGGCGCCTCCTTATGTATGCGCCTGATATCGCTTGCTTCCAGGGCCACTGCGCCCTTTGGATTGATCTTACTTGGATGCCTTCCTGGTCCTGAGTAAAGGTTTCGGCTTCTTGCTAATGAAGGGGTCAGTATTCCCGCCTGTCCGATGGGAGACCAGTTCTCATTTCCCCTTGGGGAGAGTTCTAAGTTTTCCACGAGGCTTCTGTTGCCTGTGGGCTGGTTGGGCCGTTGCACTGGCCTATTCCTTTAAGGGGGAAGAATTTCCCTTTCTCATTTTATTCCGTTATTTTGGTGTTTGGGTACCATTGGCCCTTCAGCACCAGGTTTTTTTTCTGTTGAATAAGTTACTAGACTGTTGTCTCTGTTCATACCTTTCTAAGGTTTTGTTATGAGATAGATGTTAGAGCCTCTGCTCGTGTCGTACCTGGTTGCAAAGTTTTGCAGGTGACAGCGCCTTTACTGTCTGCTGTGCCTTGTTTTTGGGGATCCCACCCTACTTTATGGACACTGCTATTGGATGTCCCATGTGTAAGTATTATAGATGGAGCAGGACGTGCTGTATGCTTAGAATAATACAATTCTGTGAGATACTCACCTGTAGAATTGGTATTATATGCATACAGCACGTCCTGCTCCACCCCACCCTGGTTGTACTTTTTTCTGGATCCCCTGTATGGTGATTGTTATCATTACTGTTGTTACCAGTTGGTGGTTGGTTTCTCCCGGCTTCTTTTCTCACTGCTTTTCAATACTGGGGATTTGTGGGAGGTCCCTCGGTATATGTAGGGCCGAGAGGAGCCTGTTTTTGCATGTCTGCAGTGAACAGCGCCCTATGGCGGAGGATTACCCATGTGTAAGTATTATAGATGGAGCAGGACGTGCTGTATGCATATAATACCAATTCTACAGGTGAGTATCTCACAGAATTGTATTTTTCTACACTTTAGGATTTTCTACCCCCTTTGGTTGTCTGCTTCCTATTGGCCTTATTCTGCTCTCAGGTCCTCTGATTCTTTATCTTGCCCTTGGTTCTCTTCCTGCATTTGTGTCTTCTTCTGTCTGGTCCTCTTTCAGATACCTCCCTGTCCTCATCTGCTTCTTATCCCCCCCTTTGCCCTCTTTTGCCTTTTAAAGCAGACCGAAACCCACATTTTAACTAGCATCCCCTGAATTGCTCCCTCCAATAAGAGTACATTTTGCCAATTTTCACTGCCCTTACTTCTGTCTAATCCCAGATAATGGCGCCTGTTTTAGCTGTAAAGCTCCGCCTCCTCTATTCACTGCCACTGTTGTGTGTGGTGATGATGCCACGTCGATGTAATGACTGATTCCCTGCCATGTTACAGAGACGATAGCAAAAAAAAAAAAGGGGTTCAAGCACTTTTCGAATCGCGAAAATCAATTTCTAGCTATACACCCTAAAAAGGAAGTACTGGCAAAGGCTTTGGCCAAATATATTTCAAAAGTTCAGTGGGTTTTAGTCCTCTTTAACTCTCTTCCTCCTCTTGGTCCTCTTATGCTTGGTTCTGACTTGGTTCAGGATAATCACCTAACTGGCTAAGGCAAATGCAGAGAAGGCCAGTTTGGAGACAGAACCTCCCAATGACCCCTATCCGATCTACCAACCTACAGTGACACTAGCACCCCAATATACAGTTGCTGCATTTGACTACTTGGCTGTTGAGACCTAGGTTCTACAGGACAAAGGGTCATCTGCTTTGTTGTCTGTGAATGTGTAGCATAGAATTTGTATGTCTCCCAGTGAACAAGTCATTCTATGACGAAACTAGTTTGGGTCAGGGTCAAGCATTTTCATTATCGTTTTCACCGTAATACGCTGCCGGTTCCTACGGCCAAGGAAGATATACGGCATTGCATTTAAAAGAAGGGAGAGGCACTATTTTGGAGACTTAACTCGCTGCTGCTATTAATATTGGCTGTATGTTGAGTGTGTTTTATATGATATTTTTCGCTAAGCGTAATAAAAAGTGGGAACGCTATTGAAATAGTACAAGATTTTTTTCTTTCCTCACATACGCCCACTGGTAATTAATAGTGGAAAAAAGCGCTATTGAGGGCGATAAGACAAAATAAATCAAGTTGGAGATATTAAGAGTGGTTGGAGCTCACATTGAAGTGGACCTACATCCAATTGATTGAAATTGGGCTAGCTGGTATGTGCATATTGGTGGTGGTTATGGATTAATGAAGGTTAATACACCCTGGTGATTCACTCTGAAGATTCTTGTCTCTAAAGCTTTAAAACGTTAAGTTTTTTAAGTAAATGTGCAATACTATATATAAAATTGTTTATTAGTGCGGGGTCAGCCGCAGTTGATACTGAGGCTTGAATATTGATTGATAGGACACTAACCAATTTATAACACTGGTTTGTTGGCCCCTGTGCATGATTATATAATTTTTATTGTAAAAGGTTGAAAGCACGATTTTATTTGATTTGTTTTGGTCGAAAATCTATTTTTTTACATAGAATTTGTAAGGCCTTCTTACTTTCTGTGTACAAGGTCGCCCAATGTTTGTTGTCGAAAAAAGCCTCAATCAAAAAGAGACTGTGTGACGCCACCACTTAAAATTTCAGGATCTTCTGTGGATAACAGGAGTCTTAGAGTGCCATTTTAATTGCTGTCACCTTGGTGAGGAGGAAATCTTAGCTGGAGACCCTTTCATCTAAACGTCAGTTTTTTCATAGGAGTAAGGTTTCCCAAATTTTGCAGTTCCTTCCAATAGTGGGCTGAAGGTCACTTCTTGGTGCCAGCTGGGCAACACATGCATTTGTTGGCAGATTGATGATAAGAATCTGCTCATGCAAGGGAAAGGCCCTGTGTTTCAAGACCCATCCCATACTGCGTTTATGGAAGCATCACAACTGGAGTTTGTAAATTTCTGCAAGTTCTATAAATTGTATGTGAAGCCTTGACCGGTGCTGTTATTGGTTGCCATGCGTTACAGGAGACAGTGAACTAATTCTATTTTTGGTGGCTCTGGCACCCATTTTTCATATTTTTAAGGTTCTGGTCCATGTGTTGGGATTGTTTTGGAAAAAAGAGAGTCCGCTTTCCAAAATACTCCAGACCGGGTTGTGTGCAGGGTTCTATAAAGCCCAGCGAGCCTTGGCTTTCTGTACCAGTTGTTAATTTCTTCTTTGAGCTGCTGAGTTTCAGGCGTTCTCTGTGTACAACGCAGCTAGTTCCTGACTACGTTGCTGTTCTTCTTCCAATCTAGGCTTGTTCCTTAAAGTGGACCAACACCCACCGGTGATCGGCCCGGGAATCTATAAGATTCCCGGGCCGATCACCTCCCTCCCCGCGGGACATCCGAGATCGGGATGTCCCGCGGGGTGAAACCCCCCCAAACACCCCAAACTCCTTACCTCAGCCTCCCTCGAGCCCCTCTAGACGTGCGCGCGCCCCTCTATACGTGCGCGTGCCCGCGCCGGCCGTCTGTGAATGGCCAGCGCGGGCACACGCGCGTCAAGAGCTTGTCTGCGGCTTGTCCGTCGGCTCGGGGAGAGGTGAGTTCGGGGGGGTTTCACACAGCGGGGCACCCCGATCGGGGGTGCCCCACCGAAGTGGACCAAGACCCAGGATAGTCAAAATCCTGGGTGTTGGTCCACTTTAATTCTGATCCTATGCTTTCTGCCAGCGACCTCGGCCTGTTTTACCGTTCCGTTCCTAAGCTGCCTGACTCTGACCCTGGCTTGTCTCCCAACTTTCTCTCCGAGTCCTGCCTCTTCACCAGTTGTGGTCTGTCCATTATCACAGATGCCAATACCCATTCCTTGGTTGTCTGACCTAGGGCCTTCCCGCAGCCCAGGCTAGCCCCGTCATCAGAGGTTATAGTGAGTTGGTCCTCAACTCCAGGTTGAGAGGTGACTTGGTCTGTCTGCCCACGAAATCAGGGCTCAAAACCCCGGTAGCATGACAGTACCAACTGGCCTCATCTTGAGTTTTCCATTTGATGCCCTGGTCCAGCAAATCCCCAGTTTGACCCAGGATGTCTTAAACCTCCAACGGAGTGTCTGTTAGGGCTTGAGATTCTCCACTTGCCACTTGCTACCAAATGCCTATTGAAGTCAATGGGAGTGCCTCATACTCAGGCATCACTGATGCACCAGCCCGGCTTCTCATACTGGCACTGCAGGTGGCAGGTAATTGGGGGAGTCTGTGAGGTCTTAGATACGAAAGTGGACTTTTCCTTTAAAGATTTTTGTTAATTCACAACTTGGATAAACTGAAGAATGCAAGCTGTATGGGTGTTATGTCCAGTATGCCCTTTGGAAGGAGTTTTTTTCATTACATCCATTGTCTTCTAATGAGTGAACTATTAACCCTCTAGAGGCTGTGTCCCTAAAATCCTCCATTACGGGGAGTTTGATAATGTCAGAAAGAGATCCATTTCAAATGATCTACAAGAAAAGGACCTGAACAGGCGTGTTCAGGTCCATCATGGAAAGTTCAGTGGAAGTAATCATGTTTTTAGGACTCCCCCACCCACAGTTATATTACAACTAGGGAGTGTGGGTTGGTGGAGCTTTTCTTCCTTTAAATTTCTCTCGGGGTTTCCTGTTCCTAGATGGGGGGGGGGGTGAGCAATTATAGGAGTCCATCACAGAGTATTCATAGAAACCTCATGGTTGATAAGAGTAATTCTGTGGTTCCTGATTCTAAATGTTCACCTGAAGTCCCGGGTGACTTGGACTCAAGTCCACAGAGGGTGCTATTTGTTTTGTTTTTGTATGTCTTCCAGAGTGAGCCCTACAAAGAGGATGAACAGGACATAATAATTGGGCAGAGGAGACACCATGATGGAGGGTCAGCAGCTCCTCCCATCACAGGGTAAGAGGGGGGGGCTATATCTAATTACAGTCCTTTACTGGTATCTTCACTAAGCACCCCCCTTAATGCCCACACACAGAAGCTAATGTCCCAACTCTCTTGTCAGACCCCAGACACGCTATAGTGAAAAATGAGGAGGAGGAAGAAATATTTGTGAACATTAAAGAGGAGGAAGTTCCGTTACAGATCAGCTCAGGTGAGTAATAAACCTGTTATAAAAAATATTGTTCTATTTGTTTAGTTTGGTTAATACACGCACACATGATGTATTTTATACATCCTAGTACAGGGGCACTCAACCACTTCTTTTATTTTTTTTTTTTTTCATTCTTTATTTTATTTTCAAAAAGAGAACAAATAAGAAAGTACAACATTTGCAAGTATAGCTATACAGAGCCAACTCGGAGATACACATAACAGGGAGCATACATCTGGGACAATGATGCATCAAACATGTTCTATATAAGAGATATGCTTCCGTCCGCAGCCAGACCTGCATCTAGGGCCTAGGTTTAGGCCGCAAAGGTTTCCATCCCCTAGGCCAAATGGCTCAGCGTATGAAAGCCTTAAGTATAAAGAGAAAATTAGTATCAGAGAAGAGAAGTAAAGAGACAGTAGGGGAGGGGGAGGAGTGGGGGGGAGGAAAACAAGGAAGGGGAAGGGGAAGAACCAGGGGGTGGCTAGTTGAACATTATGCCTCTTCCGGGCTCACCGGTGCATTCATAACTTTGTATTTCGCTGTCTGATAAGAATGCCCCCAGAAGATAGTGGTTTCGTGCGCTCACCGTACCCAAGGTCTCAGAGGGAAGGGGGGGGAGGGCCGGGGGCTGCAAGCCGCTTAAACCTCTCCGTCTCTCTGAAGATAAACCACGGCGTCCAAGTCCGCAGGAATTGCGCTTGACTCTCGTGGACATTGGCAGTGAGCTCCTCCATCTCCATTATGTGGTTAATCTCCCCAATCCAGTCCCCCATCGAGGGGATCGCCTCAGATCTCCACAGTCTGGGTATCATCGCCCTTGCAGCATTTATGAGATGTCTCAAAAGAGACTTCTTATAAGTCTTCAGGGGAGTGTCTGCTAGGTGCAAGAGGAACAGGGAGGGGTCGCAGGCCACCGGACAGCCCACAATTTCCTCAGAGACTCCAGCAACTAGACGCCAGAAGGGTGCGATCTTAGGGCAATCCCAGAAAATGTGGAAGAAGCTCCCAACCGCCCTCCAACACCTCCAACACTCCCCGGAGTGGGACGGGGAAAAGCTATGTAATCTCTCAGGGGTGTAATACCATCTTGTGAGGCATTTGTAGTTAGCCTCTTGGATCTTGGAGGAGACGGAAGTTTTATGCGTTGCCACACTTCTTTTATTTAAAGGCATCGGGTGAGAGGTAAAGGTTTGGGCAGGGAGCTGTCGCGTGGGGTGGATAGTAATCAGCACACTGGGGGAGGGGCTATAGATAACCCTGGCAGAACTAAAAAAGGCTGCTTGCCCCCCCCACTCCCAAAAAATCCTACTGGGAATAAGACAGAAGCTTTTTTTTTTAGGAGCCCCAGAGAACCTATGGCACACTGCTTTAACCCCCCCCCCCCCCGTGCAGGCTGTGTACAGGGGTGGACTAGGGCCCAAATAGTTACTGGCAATGGAGCTTGGGGGAGAGGGATGAATAGGAGAGAAACAGTAAGGAAGAGGGATGGATAGATAGAATATGAAGGGCAGGGAGGGATGGAGAGAGAGCTGGGAGAAGGGATGGATGGGCAGAACTAGAAGGACTGGAATGAATCGGCAGAGCTGGGGGGGGATGGCCAGAGCTGGAAGAAAGAGTAATGGATTGTTAAAGCTTGGAGGCCGGGGATTGGATGGGCAAAACTGGGAGGACCGAAAGACTGGGCTGGATTGGGCAGAGCTGAGGGGACAGGTACATGATGGGCAAAGCTGGGAGGATGGGCCGAACTGGGGGGCAGGAAAGAATTGGATGGGGCAAAGACACAGAGAAACAAGGTTTGCGTGTGCCTTGCAATGCCACTTCCCGTCCCTGCAGTATTTCCGTCCCTGAGCACAGCAACAGTGCAGGACTGTCAGGGCAGGGGTCCGGAATTCTGGCACAGAGGTCCGCACTTGGACCTCAGTCCGCCAGTTGAGTATCGCTGTCCTAGTACAAGGGTGTCATTCTTATCTTTATACACAGACACTATAGAGAGAACCGTGAAAACGGAGGACAAAGAAGTATTTGTGGAGAATAAAGAGGAGGAAGTTCCAGGTGAGTAAGAATCCTTCTAAGGAAAAGTTTTCCATACCTCCATTCATTCCACACAGGCACCATTCTAGTGTTCCCCAACCCTCTCCTTGAGAGCCACCAACAGGCCGGGTTTTGCAGATGCTCTGGGGGAGTAATTCGTGCAGCAGCAGAGCTATAAAGCCCGGCTATGTGGAGATCCGCAAAACATGAGCTGTTGGTGGCTCTCAAGGAGACAGTTGAGGAATTCTTTTTTTTTTTTTTTTGTAAATTCTTTATTTATTTAAGCTTGTGCAAAACATACAAGGTTTGAGTGCACAGTATTACAAGAATGATGCAGACACAGAAATATCCATCAAAGGACAAGGTATTGCAGCATACATAACATTGCATCTTGAAATTTCAGTCGAAAACAACACAAAACTTAATAGACAACGCCTCCCTAGAGAGTTCTGGGGGCAAGAAAGTAAATAACACGATGAAATCAAGCTATTACTAGACATCCAAATAATATATCTACCACTTGAACAGTACAATGCACTTAATCTAATCAGTGAGAAACAACAGGTGGGAAAAAGAAAGAAAGGGGGAAAGATCAAGTGGGGGAAGGGGGGGGGGGTACCAGGAAGGAAAATAAAAGGCAAAATAAACTCAGGGACGGAGGCCTTTATTCCCACTATGAGGCGCTTGTAGTCCTCGGACTCAGTATATTGCATCCACGGGAACCAAGTCACCATGTATTTCTCATAGCCATCCTCCCCAGGCGTCATGAGGTCTTCAAACCTCATTATTTCATTAATTTTTAGGGCCCACATTGCAAGGGTAGGGGGATCTTCCTTTTTCCACAGTTGTGGAATACACAGCTTGGCTGCGTTTAGGAGATGACACATCAAACAGCCACGATACTTCCTGAGTGGGGTCTTTGTCAAGTGGAGCAAGCACAGGGCAGGGTCATCCGGGATCTCTTCATTCAACAGGCTTCCTGTCACCTCTCTAACCCCATCCCAAAAGGTCTTCAGTCTAGGACATGACCAGAAGATGTAAAGCATACTTCCCTCCCCTCCATTACACCTCCAACACTTTGCCTCCACCTCAGGACACCACTTGTTAATCGCCGTCGGGACCCTATACCACCTTGTTAGGACCTTGTAACTGCACTCTTGAAACCTGGTACATATCGAGGTTTTATGGGGGTTCTCCAGCAATCTACTTATCTGTTTTGGAGTGAAGACCCTACCCAAATCTCTCTCCCACTTCCCTAAAAATTACGGCGGTGCCATATCTGGGGGATTGATCAGCATCTTGTATATACACGAGAGGGTGTGACTCACAACTTCTCTACCAGAGCACAGCTCCTCAAAGGGGGTAAGGCCTCTTTGTACCCTTCTATGCTCTCGCAGCGTTGAAAGGAAGTGTGTCAGCTGCTGTTGCTGCCATGTCGTCCATACAGGAAGCCCTCTTTCGGTAGCCAAATCCCCCGTAACACCCCACTCTCCCTCTCGCAGAAAGTGACCCACCCTAAAGACACCCGCAGCCCTCCAAGCCCCGGGGGTAGTCCCTCTACAGCCAGGGGGGAACCCGGGGTTGAGGAATTCTGAACTATTAGGTCTCATCTGAGTACAGGGGTGTCAATCTCATCTTTATTTACAGATCTTGGAGACCCCGTATTGAAAAATGAAGATGAGGAAGTATTTATGAAGAATAAAGAGGAGACATTTATTTTAGAGATAAGTCCAGGTAAGTAGTATTCCAAATTAGGATGCCTCACAAAGAGGGGGACCACTTGCTCTAGAGTTTTTAGCTTCTAAGCCAGCAGTTGTTTGATGATTAAAATGGGTCATCTTGGATCTTGGAACAGCATCCTTATGCCGATGACTATATCTGTAAGTATTATTGTTTGTTTATCATGCGCCATTGTATTTCTGTACAAAGTATACATTACAGAAGGGTGGGACGAGCAACATACTTATAATACACAGGGCATTATGAATCATTATGACAACGAATGCATGTAATACATACAGTATTATGCAACGAAACACATTATAACAGGGATACATGTGGAGAGAGAGCCCTGCCATTGCAAGATTACAATCTAAAGGATGAAGGTGGAAACAATATGCTTGGGTCACAAAGAGTATGTAATAAGCATCATAGCAAATGCTTTGAAGGGTGACACGACTGATTAGGCCAGATGGTAAGCTTGTCTAAATTGATGGGTTTCGAGGGTGGTTTTGAAGGGTTTTAGGGTTGCAGAGTGTCGGATTGTATGTGGGAGGGCAAAACATGAGCTGTTGGTGGCTCTCAAGGAGATGGTTGAGGAATTCTGAACTATTGGGTCTCATCTGAGTACAGGGGTGTCAATCTCATCTTTATTTACAGATCTCGGAGACCCCATATTGAAAAATGAAGATGAGGTAGTATTTATGAAGAATAAAGAGGAGACATTTATTTTACAGATCAGGTTTGAGCACAGGACAAGGTCAGGGGCAGATTAGAGATTGCATCTAGTTCATTATCTTTAAATTAGCCATGAGATGTAGAAAGGGGCATGGCTGTAGAACAACTTTAAAAGAAGGAGCCAAATCTCTTTGATCTTCTAAAAAAAATGTTTTGGAAGATATTCTGCTTTTGACTTTTGTTATTGATTTTAACAACCATAGGGCCCGGTGAGAGCCCCTTGAATTTCTATATACTCTCTTCAATCCCAAAGTGTGTCCCTGCTCAGCATACTTGCCGTGCTAGGCACTCATGAATGGCTGCTGATGGGTTTATGCAGGTGTTGGGAGCAAGGTTGCTGATTAATGCTTTGGCAATGAGTGTGCTTGAGTGCATTCATCATTGCTGCAGACCTAAGCAGCATCCCCAGGCTTTTGCTATGCAGGAACCCACCAAAAGCCATTCAGGTCTGTCTGCCATGGCAAGTGTGCATAGCAGGGATATCGACGGAGGTCTGTGCAGAGGCACCAAGGACAGTATATGGCGATTTACACAGCAAGGCATCACAAATAGGGATATGCTAAAACAGTGGGATGCCCAACAGAGGGGTTTGGTCCTCTTTTAAGCTGTTTCTTTATAGGTTAGGTCAACAGCCCTCATGTATGCCCAGCTTGTGAATTACAGCAGAGTTCCTTTTCAACCTTCTCTCACATCTTATTTTCTCTAGGTGGAAGATGCCGACAGCAAAATATGGTCGAAAACAGCATTATTTCTTCTGATGTTAAAAGGGAAGACAATAACATCACAACAAAGGCTACAGAAGACCAGGGTACATCAAACTCCCATCTAGAACCGGACCCTGCACATGTCTCGGCTCACCCCTCTGCACAGGAGCAGTGTCGGACTGTTTTCTTTACCCCTCATTCAACTCACAGAACTAAGAAGTCATACTCATGTTCAGAATGCGGGAAATGTTTTTCGAACAAATCGGACCTAGTCAAACACGAAAGAGTTCATACAGGGGAGAAGCCATATTCATGTTCTGAATGTGGAAAATGTTTTTCTCAGAAATCAATTTTAATTGGACATGAAAAAATTCACAGAGGAGAGAAGCCATATTCATGTTCTGAATGCGGGAAATGCTTTTCTCAGAAAGCCATTCTTATTGGACACGAAAGAGTTCATAAAGGGGAGAAGCCATATTCCTGTTCCGAATGTGGGAAATGCTTTTCTCATAAAGGAGCCCTTATTATTCATAAAAGAGTTCATACAGGAGAAAAACCATACTCTTGTTCTGAATGTGGGAAATATTTTTCTCATAAATCAGCTCTTATCAGACATGAAAGAGTTCATACAGGAGAGAAGCCATATTTCTGTTCTGAATGTGGGAAATGTTTTCCTCATAAATCAGCCCTAGTCAGTCATGAAAGAGTTCATACGGGGGAGAAGCCATATTCCTGTCCCGAGTGTGGGAAATGTTTTTCTCAGAAATCCGACGTTCTCACACATAAAAGAGTCCATACAGGGGAGAAGCCATATTTGTGTTCTGAATGTGGGAAATATTTTTCTCAGAAGTCACACCTTGTCAGACATAAACGAGTTCATACAGGGTAGAAACCTTTAACGATCAGTTCTTCTCAAACCTTTGGCATTCACTTTCATCTTATTTTTTCTCACCAATTTTATTGCAATGCCATTTGACTATTGCAAGAAGACATTTGAGGGTTCCGTGATCGCGTCCCCAGTTTCAAAAGTGCTGCATCCCACTGCAAGTAATATTTTATGACTTTTAGTCCAAGTCAGTTCAATCTCTCTTTTGGCCCATTTTGCCTGAGGAAAGCAAGCTGCCTAAAAATTATAGCTTCAATCCAATAAGCACTAATACATAGATTTGACAAGATTCCTTAGAAAGTGCCAGTGACATGGATATATTTAATGTTAATATCATAGTATTCACTTACATTTTTTATGTTCACATATCCGCCAATTGGTCAATTATTGTTTTTATCCTCATGAATAAATCTTGTACTAATTTAGTCGTTCTTTTTTAAACCTTTTTAACAATGTAACCCTCAGGCCCACAAGTAGGCTAAACTTTGTACAGTGAACCATATTAGTTATGATTTTGAATAAGACTAATAAAGTTCTCTCTGTATGTTCTTTCTCACAGTGCAAGCCCATCAAATCTTATCACCCCCCCCCCCCCCCCCCCCGGACCATCTCTGGGTGGCTTTCAAGGGGGTCCTGAAAGGAGTATACGGTGATCTCCAGTTGCTACTCTGGATAAATACTATTCAGTCAGCTCTAAATGAGGCTTCGATCTGCAGCTTAGTCAATAGGCCGTGCAACTACAAGTTGTGATCCATATAAGCATCAAATTGTTTAGTCTTAACCCAACCATGTAATCTGGACTTCCCGTATATAAAGCAGAAGGGATCTAAGCATCCCGAGAAGAAGTGAAAAAAAAACAAATGAATAGGGAAAAACAGGAGGAGGGGGGAAAGAAAGGAAGGAGATATAAAGCCTAGACTTCCACCATACCCTTCATACAATCAAGAGATTAACATCAATAAAAAAACGGTAAAAAACGTTGGACCCATGGAACCCACAATTCTCGAAATCTTTCCAGACTCCCATTATGGATAGCGGACATTTTTTCCATACTCATAATGTAGTTAAGCTTATTTTTCTTTATCAATCTTTTTATTGTTTATATTGGGAGCATTATTCTATAAGCATAATACTGTTCATACACAGAATTTAAAGATTACAGACAACTTAAGTCACAATCAGAAGCTTATTCACTGCATACAAGAAAATCGAATAAGATTCAAGAGTTACTAAAGAAGTTCAATTCAAATAAATTAAAGAAAAATAACAACCCCTATGGGGGGGGGGGTAGGGGGGAAGTAAAGGAAGGGGTCGAGGAAGAATCAGATGCTCATTAGATTTACAACAGAATCTATAGGCAGAAAAGTCCCATTGTGAATGGTGGACATTTTTTCCATGGCCATAATGCAGTTAATCTTGTTTTTAAAGGCGATGAAGCTCAAGGTGGCGGACCTCCAAGCCCTAGCTATCACCAGCTTTGCCCCTGATAGAATATAGTACATCAACCACTTTTTCAGTCTAGAACTGTGGGGTATAGGCGCATTGAAGTTAACCTTAAAGTGGACCAACACCCAGGGGTCGATCACCTCCCTCACCGCGGGACATCCGAGATCGGGATGTCCCGCGGGGTGAAACCCCCCAAAACCCCAAAAAAAACCCTACCTTATCGGCGGCGGCGTGCGGTGACGTGCGAAGGCGGCGCTGTCTTGTACGTCGCTGTCACCCGCTTGGACGTCGGCGGGGATTGGACGGCGTGGTCACGTGGGAGCGTGGTGAGGTGAGTTTTTGGGGCTTTCTGGGGGGTGCCCCCCCCCCCCCCCCCGAAGTGGACCAAAACCCAGGATAGTCAAAATCCTGGGTGTTGGTCCACTTTAATTTTAAATTGTCTGAGGCTTAGGTCTTGTGACTTCCACGCCTTAGAAATAATCATTTTTCCTCTCGTCAAGATGTGGTATGTCATTCGTCTGCTACGGCAAATAGTACTATTAAAGAGCGCTATCCAAGGATCTAACTCTAGATTCTATATAGACTCTGCCTACCATATATTTTAAGCTTTAGTAATTTCTAGATATCCAGAGATTGGGATTCTAGTCCTAACCATTCACATTTATACAGCTTGTTAGAGTTAGAATATATGCATTCACAATTATGATAAGGTCAAAATGCTCACTCGCCTATTAATTGTGCATATAGTGTCACTACATGTATGTATGAGAAATACAATTTCGTAGTTAGGGTAGTTTAATAGGGCCACACTAAAGATGGCTGGTTGCAGGTAGAGTGATATAGGAGGGGAGCATTGGCAAATAGAGGGGACAGCTGTGGCTTGAAGGAACGTGGTTACATTTATTGTACAACACCACCCCTGGGTGATATCTTTGGCACAATAATTTGGTATGTATGGTATGGTATGTATGCCTAGCATTGGTGGAAGCTTAGATGAGGTCAGTATTGGGAAAATGGTTAAAGAGGAGCTTCAGATCTTTAGACTACTAGGTCCTAATAGTCCCTCGCCGCAATGCAACATACCTTTTGGATGGCGGCATCTTCCAGATCATCATCCTGCTTTTTCCAGCCATACACGGCTTAGCCGCTCTGCCCCCTCCTCTCTAGTCTCGCCCACATCTTGCAGTGTTTCGGATGCTCCTGCAGCCGCCCTGGCCCAAGATGAGGACCTCACTGCACAGGTGTGAGATCTAAGGGGCAGGGCATTGCATCAGAAGACAGAGGAATTTTAGACCTTTAAACTACAAGGTCCTGATAGCCCCCCACCGCAATGTTCCATTCCTTTTGAATAATGGCGTCTTCCAGATCGCCATCATCCTACTGCTTTTTTCATCCATTTACGCTTAGCCATCCTGCTGTCCTTCCCCTCTGCCTCGCTAGTCGTGCCGACATCCGGAAACATTTCTGACCCTCCTGCAGCTGCCCTGGCCCGGTATGAGGACTTCGCTACGCAGGCGCGAGATCTTGAGGACGGCGCAGCGCATTGTGGGACAGAGAAGAAGACAAGATGGCGCTGCCCTACGGAAATCATCTGAGATGAATGGTCGAGCGCAGGAGGAATACCAGAGGCAAGTTGCAGAATCAAGAATTTAACGGGAACAGAGGGCGGAGTTTGGGGAGTTTTTGAGAACTCGCCAGACGATCCAATGTTCCTTTTTAAGATGTGGGGCTGATGGGAGAGAGCTATAAATAATGGAACCATATATTTAGATAGGTAAGCCAATCAGCGTGCGCATTGCTAGTATGCGGGAATTGTTACATATGTAGGTAGGGGTGTGGTGGAAGGACATGCGAGCTGAGTTTCTAGAGACAGTGGGCCTCTCGATTGTTGTAGAAAATCTTCATTGTGCTATTCCAAAAAAAAAAATTCCCATTCATTGTGGCCCGCAACCGGGTTCCAAATCATTAAAGTGGCCCGTGCTCCTCAAAAGTTTGAGCAACCCTGGTGTAATTGCAATCACATTTTCACCACTATATGCAAGTGACAGCAATATCGCTGTAAAAAACATAACTGCATAACTGACATGTAAAAGTGCCCACAGATTACTATGGATAGTGCTTATACAGGCACCCAGTGGTGGAGGACCACGCAGCGCGTCGGTGAGGCGATCTATTTGAAATAATAGAGGATCATTTTGGTGGATCATTCCCTGCTTGGAGCTGAGTTAGTCACTGACGGGCTCATTTAAAAAAAAGATATCTGGCGCGTTATATGAATCACTAGAGGACAACTATTGTGGATCACTGTTCCTGTTTGGAGCTGACATATTTATTGATGGGCTCATTTTAAAGAGAAATCTGGTACGTGTAATGTGATTCTGGTGGTTGGGCCGCACGGTGTTTTGAAACGAGCACTGCTGGTGAAGTTTTTAAGAGACTTTTAACCCCTGATTTCCCGCGGAGTCTGCCCTATGTATACACATAGTTTTTTGTAGTACTTATACAGAGACTGCAAAGTGGATTTCGATCACCCCACAATCGCCCTTGTGTAAAGGAGCCTCCCAGTGGCCCCAGTTGAATTAGTGATGTGATTCCATGTGTTTTCATTCCTATGAGGTACGCAGAGGACGTAAGAGTGAATCACAGCTGCTACCTCCTCTCCCTCAGAGAACAATGAATATTCTTTGACTATATCTGTTTAAATAGCTTGCAATTGTTTTTGATGTAAGAGATTATATAAGCTGATGGGGACATTCCAGGCACAGGATTACATTAGTTGTTTTCTGCCTGCCCCATGCTGGCTGTCAAAGGCCGCAACTTTCATTCACCAGCACTTTGCATTCTGCGATCCTGCTCAACTTACTTCCTTCTGCTGACTCCTCTTTCTCATTCACTTTGCAGGGGATTGTCACACTGAAACATGCCTAAATCAGAGGTTCCCAACAAGTTCTCTCAACCGCTGACAGCTTTAAAAAAGGATTAAATGCTTATTTAGAAGAAAAATACAATTCTCTGAAACTCACCTGTAGAATTGTTTTTGAATATATCAGTCCAGGTCGTCCCAGAAGTAACTGCAAGATCAAAAGCTGTCGCTCCTCCCGGCCCTGTATAAAAGCAGGTGTCTCACTATGATTCCCCAGTGGTTAAAAGCAGTAAGAAAAAGTGGCAATCACACACACCAACATAATAATAAAGCTTGTGGGGCAGAGGGAATAAAGAGGGCAAAAGTGGTTCCTCCTCCCCCCTATAGGCTCACCATCTGTGGCCCAGAGCCTAGCTCTGTCAGGACGCCTCACCCCGGCGTTCTCCCTACCGTCACAGTCCCGATCAGCCAAAGCTGGGAGGCAATAGTGGGTCTACGAGATCAGTGGGAATAGGTCCGCAGCGGCCGATGGGCTAGGAGGCCCCGCACAGCTGCAATAACAGGAGAGAGTATCCAACGATCTTCAGCAGCCAGACTGCAAGATGAACACTGGGGAATCATAGTGAGGCACCTGCTTTTATAGGGGACCTGGAGGAGCGACAGCTTCTGATCTTGCAGTCGAGCGGCACCTAGCGGTGGAATACCCACATGTAATTACTTCTGGGATGACCTGGGCTGGATATAGTGAAAATAACATTAACAGTTACTTTTAGCTGCTATCAGTAAATAAAAAATAACTTCCCCCCTACCCCAACCCTTGGCTGAACTTGACATATGTCTTATTTCAATCGTATTAACTATGGTGGCCAGGGCCACTATTGGGGGGGGGGCTTTCCTTGTTTCCCGGACCCAGGCCCTGAGTGCCTCAGAGGGGTCTCGGCCTCCAACGCTGCTGCTATGCATTCGGTTAAAAATAAATACTTTGCAATAATGGGGCGCTCTGGCACAGACAAAACATTCTGGTGGGCGGCTGGACCGATGAGAGCCACAGTGTGCGTCCTGCCGGCACACAACACAGAGCAGCATGAGGAATTGGGGTTGGGAGGGTAGACTTGGGGAACACATGTTCCATTTGTAGCAGATGATGGAGGGGGGGGGGTGCAGGCTCAGACACAGCAAGTTGTTTTTATTCATTGTTTCAGCGGCCCCACAGCGTTAATTCTCCTGGCTTGCCGCGGAGCACTGCTGGGAGTGACGTCACCTCCCCCAGCCGGCCCGCAGCTCAGTGGGAGACGAGTTCCCAGCAATGTTGTCCAGCTTCTAGTTTGACTGATGTGTCCCTGTGTCCACGGTGAGTTTTTCTCTTAGAGATACCTGAGCAGGGCCGGATTATGAGGGGTGCATGCCCCGGGGCTTCCACCACTTGCGCCTGCCCCAGTCACTCACAAATGCCTGTGGCAGGGGAGCACCGCCCTGCTTAAGGGAGTCACGCTCAGGTAACTCCAGCCCTCCAGGTAAGCCCTCAACCCCCAATCTCCGCAGCCAGCTTCACCTGTAGGAGCCCCCGCTTGCCGGGATGCAGAATACACCTGCCCGGGATCGGTTGCCCCCAGGACTTCAATGGCTCAAAGGATGAGAGCTTACTGGTTGGAGGTCTGAAGAACCAATGACTAGAGCGAGTTAGCGGAAGTCCAGAGACAGGCCAGAGGTCGACACCAGGAATTCAGAGATCGCAGCGGTACAGATGGATGAGGCAGCTCGAGGTCGGGGTACAAAGCAGAGGTCGGCAACAGGGATCAGACGGAGAATGGTCAGTTTCAAGCAGGGGTCGGCAACGGAAGTCAGATAGAGATTGGTCGGTTCAGGCAGGGGTCGGCAACGGAGATCAGACAAAGAATGGTCGGTTCAGGCAGGGGTCGGCAACGAAGATCAATCACGGCAATAACACAAGACAAAGCTAGGTATAAGGCGCTATCACAGGCACTGAGTGAATGACGGGAAAAAGGCTTTATAGGGACAAGACATGATTGGGAGAGAGCGTGATTGGTGCAACTGGGAACTTACAGCTCATTGGCTGACACAAGGAAAGGGCGTATAGCCCAAGAGACTTCTGTGGGGCTGATTGGCCCGCACAACCAAAGGGGCAAGCCCTAACATAACCTAGGGCTCATTGGCCCTTAACTGTGAAGGGGGAGTTCCCCCCTAGCTGAGCCCGTAGGCTCTACTGATTCCTCCTCCGGCGGCCGCGCTGACAGCAGAGCATATGCAGGACGTGCTCGCGCGAGCAGAGGAGGAGACGCGGGGGCGAGGAAGGAGGGCGGTGCTGGAATGGGGCCCAGGTAAGCGGTTTCTGACAAAGGGATAGCGTGGATGCGGCATGCGCCGTTGGACCAGGGGAGAAGGTGAATTTTTCCAGCGACCTCAGGAGTTTCACACAGCAAAAAAGTTGGGATGCCCGGGGATGGGGAGGTAATCTATCGACCCTGGAATCTTATAGAATCTTTCCGTTGGGTGAATAAACACTTCCTCCTCAGTAATTTTCCACCTCTTGGCTGTTCTTAATGGATCTGAAGGACTTTCCACTTTTTTCTGCTCTAAAAATGTTTCAGTGGGTATAGAATCCTCCTGTACCCGTTCAGCCATGGCGGAAGCGTTGCGATGTACACAAGAGAGATTTGTGCTACTGAACGGGTACAGGGAAGCCAGGGATGAGAAGACAATAGGGTCGATTCAAAGAAACATGTAACAGCTTTGATTTTGGTGCCGATCATCCTATTTTTCCCGTACGCTCGTGCGCTCGTATGAACTTGCGAGTGATTCTATAAGCAAATACGTTTCTATCCTAAAATGTACGTCCGTTCGTATGGCAGTTCGGGAATCAGACCTATGTCAGTTTCCATCCTGAATTTTCCGTTTCATTTCTCAGGTTGCAACATTGGTTTTGCCCTTTTTCCTTTTTTGTCTGGACGTAAATCCTTCTGATCTTGCGGCTGCGCACTACAAACTTACCTCATTAAAGTGCATTCTAAATATTTGGTCTTTTATTTTTCTTTATTTCATTCATTTTGTAGTAACCAACCATTAATGAATGCATTTGCATAAGTAAATCTTACTTTGTTTAATTTTTAGTTAACTTGCATTTTTTACTTGTGGATTTAATTTTAATATTTTGGCTTCAAATGGTACAACTTAAAATTTTGTGTGTGGTTACCCACACCCTCTCCATACAGATTTGCTCTCAAAAATTAAAAAACACCCAGCAACTTCTGCATGTTATGAGCCTAGAAACAGCCAAGATGGCGGCTCAGGTATGCTCGGGCAGCCTGCAAACAGAAAGGGCCTTGTGACTGTGTTGCTCTGCATTCTTTGATTTCTGACCTTTCCGTGCCCCCAGCTCTGCTGTGTCTGTGCAAAATACAGCAGTAACCCACATCCTGCACTTTATCCCGCTCTCCTCTCCTCAGTAAGTGTGATGCATCTGACCAAAGATGTGCTTAAATAATTAAACAAAGCAAAGGTAAACAACTACACCAATAAATGCAATCTAAAAATATTATTCTAGTACATCAATTTAAAAATAAATAACAAAGGACATAAGTTTCTTTAATTAACGCAAATAGATTGCAAAATAAAGGTTTACATGCAAAGGACTAATTAAGGTCCACATTAAAATGCTTTTATAAGGCATACATGAATCAGGTATGCATTGCCATACAATTTATGGCCTCGGCCATGCTGATACATGCAGTTCATTGGAGCACAAGACGCGCAGACTCCTCCACATAGCCAAAAAACCTGTTCAAGAACAGCAATCCGGCTGCTAAAAGGTGTCGGCAGTGGCTTTCTATTAAAACGTATTTAGAGGTTTGAAAACTGTTCTCTGAATCACACCTAAACACATCCAATTATCCTAAGTTTTACATTTTGATCCTAAGTTTTAGGATTTGATCCTAAGTTTTACGTTTTGATCCTAAAATATAGGAACGAACTTCCGATGATCGTAAGAGCATATACGCATTCGTACGTAGGCTCGTGCGAGTCGGAAATGGCCAAAAAAACAGGAAAAAATGACTAACACCCACCCAAACTTACGAATCTCGATCCGAAATCAATTAACTTTTGCTCTTTGAATCGAGGGGAATGATCAGTCGCGATGAGTCGCAGGAGCCACACAGAAAATGTGAGTTTACCTGCGACCCCAGCAGGCTAGCAGCAGACCCTGGAATCCTTTAGATCTAAGTATTTATATAAATGTATAATGGTGTTTTGCAGTTTTTTGGTTGGAATGTATTTGTCCTTGTGTAAACAAGGTGAGCCTTCATAGAAAATTAATATTGTTAAAATATTGTGTAATGTTTTAATCTATTTTCTGTATGTATAATCAGTTGCATTTGACCAGTCATACATTGGTCAGGTCATTCTGGCAGGCCAGTGTCCCTCACAGGCCCAGAGGCTGGTCAGCCCACATTCTCTTAAAGTGGACCAACACCCAGGATTTTCACTATCCTGGGTGTTGGTCCACTTCCGCGGGGCACCCCGCTGTGTGAAACCCCCCAGAAAGCCCCTAAAATCTTACCTTATCGGCGACGGACAAGCGCCGGATAACCCGCCGCCACTGCCTCTCGTGCATCCCCCTTACAGGGTGCGCGCCCGCGTCGGCCATTCACAAACGGCTGGCACGGGTGCGCGCCCTGCTAGAGGGACGCGCGGGAGGCGGCGGAGGCTTATCTGGCGCTTGTTCGTCGCCGATAAGGTAAGTTTTTAGGGGCTTTCACGCAGTGGGGCATCACGATTTCAGATGCCCCGCGGGGAGGGAGCTGATCGGCCCGGGAATCTTATAGATTCCCGGGCCGATCAGGGGTGGGTGTTGGTCCACTTTAAGGGCACATGCCATAAAGCTCAATACTGACTGTTTGTGATCCTCCCCCCTCGTCTCCACCTCTCATCCTACTTAGCTACAAGGGCCGGGCTCTCTCCTATTGTATCTTGTATTCAGAATATCCGTTGTAAACTCTGTAACACTGCATCTGAAATGCTATCTATATACTGTATGTTTCTACTCTGTCTGTAATTACTACTTTGTACAGCGCTACGGAAGATGATGGCACTATATAAATAAATAATTATATATATATATATATATATATAATTTTTAGCAGAGTTTACACTTTAACATGAAATGTATTGTTTGTAATTTGTTCAGTGCTTTCTCAATGTTTTGGGGTAAATAGGTGGAAAAGGGGGGCAGAGCTTGCCATGAGACTGTGAGGACGTGCACCTGCTGCTCTCGCTCTAATAATAATAGTAGCTCTAATAATAATCTAATATAGACTTTTTCGATATTTCCCCAATAAAACGGGGAGGTGGACCCCCGAGGGGTTCAGCACAGACCTCCCAAATGGACCTTTCCCGCTTTGTGAACAAAACCGAAGAACGTGAGGAGCAAGCCAAGATGGCGGGCGGGAAGCTACCACGAAAAGAGAAGGGTTTCTCCCTAGCTCTCCATTTGGAGGGGATTGTCCCATGAGTAGGTTGTGGGATAGCTACCACTCCCCTCGCCGGGGATATCTTTTAGGGGCATTTAGTGTGGAGCGCCCGCTCCCTGTACTTATTTTGATGGCCTCCACCACACTTAATCTGGCCCTGGGTGCTAGACACCATGGAACACATAGGGCCTGCTCCAGGATCCGCTACACAGAGACAATTACCCATGCTGCTCCGCTTTGTGCCTCATGCACATTTGGCGTTCCCATAGAATTTACGCCTCTATTGTTGAGATCGGTATCACGTGTTCTTTTATAATATTACTTTTTGCCCTTTAATTGCCAGCCTACCTGTTGCCAGACCAGGTATCACTATTTTGCACTATACATGTTTAATTGTGATTTTTGAAGGAACGTCAAGGGATTTCCCAGGAAGATAATGTATTTTTTTTTTAGTACTTTTGCATGAAATGTCGGTGCTTTCTCAATATTTTTGGGTGAAATATGTGGCAAAGGGGGCGGAGCTAGCTATGAGACTGTGCATCTACCGCTCTCCCGGCTGCATAAGCTCTAATAGTAGTGGTAGTAGGGTTACTGTTCCTCTGCTGATTGTCATCGTTGAGATGGGAGACCATGCTGCGCCAGCACCAATTTAGTCCCTCCTACATTTGCAGGGGATGGCATGCTGCGCCGCTGGGCTCCCCGCGTTTCTTCCTGGCGATGAGGGCCCTACGTAGCCGAGTATATGTTCTGCATTATAAAGATGTATCTGCCTCTAAACTACCACCATGTGTCTGCCCGAACTGTATCCCTTCCTTTCGGCTCCAGGATGAGAGGCTACAAGGACAGGGGACTGCATGTGGGGAGCATGAGACCCCATCATCCAGATATCCCATAATTCCCTAGAAAAGCAACAGCCTATTTATATCCTCTACCAATATTTGGTGGAATACACTAAGAGCCTTATTCATGAAGCCGAATCTGGTGAGCGACTGGAACAACGCCATGTAGCGTCCGATTCATCATTATCCCAGGCTCAGCGTACAGCGCCGGTGTTCATCCTTGCAGAACGCTACCTGGCGCTCTCCCATACATTGCTATGGACAATCCTTAAATCCCTTTCCTGATCACAATTTTTTTTGTTTTAATAAAATCTCAAATCTTTCTGACATGTATCCTGGCCTAGAAACTGACATTTTTGAAAACCTTTTTGATTAATAATATTTTTATGCAGAATTGTCTTTATAGGTCTGGTATTAAAGTGTTCACGTTACAATGTTATAACAATGTCATTCCATGTGTTTTCGCTTTGTTACTAGTGAATACAGCCTTTAATCACGCAGCCTCTGGCGCTGTGGGCTACAATGATTTTGGGCGCTGTGTGAGGCTGTTTTTTTTTTTTACAAATGTGGTGTGAGTCAGTCGCACTGAGCTGGCGTTACTGTTCGCTCCCATACAGCATAGTACTGCGACTCACACATCATATTCATCAATGCCGGCCGGCGACTGAGGCGCTCTGAAAAAAAATGATCCATGGCCGAGCACAGCAACTACTAGCGGTCGCTCTGAAATCCGCTCTACAGACGCTCATCTATCGCTACCTGGCGCTAGTAATGAATCAGCCTCTATGTTATCTCACATCGGGGTCACAGACAGTTACCCACACGCTGCGTATGCAGATGGTCTTCTGTTCTCTATACCCAACCCCGTGATGGGAATTTGGAAGCTTCCACAGCATCAAATCTCAAAACTATGATAAATCTAAGCCTTAGGGCTCATCCTCCCTCAGGACGTGACCGGCCCTGGAATCAGAGGTAAATTTGCCTTTCCTGCTGTCTCCCGTGATGCCGTATCTGCTGCAGCATCCCCGGTATCTCTATGGTTATAGCGTGCTCCGGTGTCCGGCCTTTTTCGAATAGAGTGCATGCTGCAGCACCAGAGCTCCACTGACACAAGTCACCCAACTGGCAATCTCAAAAGGGGACAACCCAGGATGTACTTGAGGTCATTAGAAAACTGACCTATGATGAGCGGGGCGGTGAGAGGGGCAGGAGGGGTCCTCTGGTGAGCAGGGGGGTGAGAGGGGCAGGAGGGGTCCTCTGGTGAGCAGGGGGGTGAGAGGGGCAGGAGGGGTCCTCTGGTGAGCAGGGGGGTGAGAGGGGCAGGAGGGGTCCTCTGGTGAGCAGGGGGGTGAGAGGGGCAGGAGGGGGCCTCTGGTGAGCAGGGGGGTGAGAGGGGCAGGAGGGGTCCTCTGGTGAGCAGGGGGGGTGAGAGGGGCAGGAGGGGGCCTCTGGTGAGCAGGGGGGTGAGAGGGGCAGGAGGGGTCCTCTGGTGAGCAGGGGGGTGAGAGGGGCAGGAGGGGGCCTCTGGTGAGCAGGGGGGTGAGAGGGGCAGGAGGGGTCCTCTGGTGAGCAGGGGGGTGAGAGGGGCAGGAGGGGGCCTCTGGTGAGCAGGGGGGTGAGAGGGGCAGGAGGGGGCCTCTGGTGAGCAGGGGGGTGAGAGGGGCAGGAGGGGGCCTCTGGTGAGCAGGGGGGTGAGAGGGGCAGGAGGGGTCCTCTGGTGAGCAGGGGGGTGAGAGGGGCAGGAGGGGGCCTCTGGTGAGCAGGGGGGTGAGAGGGGCAGGAGGGGGCCTCTGGTGAGCAGGGGGGTGAGAGGGGCAGGAGGGGGCCTCTGGTGAGCAGGGGGGTGAGAGGGGCAGGAGGGGTCCTCTGGTGAGCAGGGGGGTGAGAGGGGCAGGAGGGGTCCTCTGGTGAGCAGGGGGGTGAGAGGGGCAGGAGGGGTCCTCTGGTGAGCAGGGGGGTGATAAGGGCAGGAGGGGTCCTCTGGTGAGCAGGGGGGTGAGAGGGGCAGGAGGGGTCCTATGATGAGCAGGGAGGTGAGAGGGGCAGGAGGGGTCCTATGATGAGCAGGGAGGTGAGAGGGGCAGGAGGGGTCCTATGATGAGCAGGGAGGTGAGAGGGGCAGGAGGGGTCCTATGATGAGCAGGGGGGTGAGAGGGGCAGGAGGGGTCCTATGATGAGCAGGGGGGTGAGAGGGGCAGGAGGGGTCCTATGATGAGCAGGGAGGTGAGAGGGGCAGGAGGGGTCCTCTGGTGAGCAGGGGGGTGAGAGGGGCAGGAGGGGTCCTCTGGTGAGCAGGGGGGTGAGAGGGGCAGGAGGGGTCCTCTGGTGAGCAGGGGGGTGAGAGGGGCAGGAGGGGGCCTCTGGTGAGCAGGGGGGTGAGAGGGGCAGGAGGGGGCCTCTGGTGAGCAGGGGGGTGAGAGGGGCAGGAGGGGGCCTCTGGTGAGCAGGGGGGTGAGAGGGGCAGGAGGGGTCCTCTGGTGAGCAGGGAGGGGTGAGAGGGGCCCTCTGGTGAGCAGGGGGGTGAGAGGGGCCCTCTGGTGAGCAGGGGGGTGAGAGGGGCAGGAGGGGTCCTATGATGAGCAGGGAGGTGAGAGGGGCAGGAGGGGTCCTATGATGAGCAGGGAGGTGAGAGGGGCAGGAGGGGTCCTATGATGAGCAGGGGGGTGAGAGGGGCAGGAGGGGTCCTATGATGAGCAGGGGGGTGAGAGGGGCAGGAGGGGTCCTATGATGAGCAGGGAGGTGAGAGGGGCAGGAGGGGTCCTATGATGAGCAGGGAGGTGAGAGGGGCAGGAGGGGTCCTATGATGAGCAGGGGGGTGAGAGGGGCAGGAGGGGTCCTATGATGAGCAGGGGGGTGAGAGGGGCAGGAGGGGTCCTATGATGAGCAGGGAGGTGAGAGGGGCAGGAGGGGTCCTCTGGTGAGCAGGGGGGTGAGAGGGGCAGGAGGGGTCCTCTGGTGAGCAGGGGGGTGAGAGGGGCAGGAGGGGTCCTCTGGTGAGCAGGGGGGTGAGAGGGGCAGGAGGGGTCCTCTGGTGAGCAGGGGGGTGGGTGAGAGGGGCAGGAGGGGTCCTCTGGTGAGCAGGGGGGGGGTGAGAGGGGCAGGAGGGGTCCTCTGGTGAGCAGGGGGGTGAGAGGGGCAGGAGGGGTCCGCTGGTGAGCAGGGGGGTGAGAGGGGCAGGAGGGGTCCTCTGGTGAGCAGGGGGGGGTGAGAGGGGCAGGAGGGGTCCTCTGGTGAGCAGGGGGGTGAGAGGGGCAGGAGGGGTCCTCTGGTGAGCAGGTGGAGCAGCTGTAGTCAGTGAGGAGAACCGATCCTCCCTCAGCAGAGAGACCTCAGGGGGCCTCCCCGGAGCCGCCCTTACTATCACAGCCCTCATGCTGCAGCACCTGAAATACATTCCGGACTTCCGCCCACAGACACACTTCCGCCTGTGAGCGCCATCTACGCGCTCCGCCCACCGCCTGTTTCTCCTCGCATTGTCGTAACCAGAGCAAGTGGGCGGGGCCACGGAGCGGCAGCGTGAGGAAAGCGAATTACGTCATCGCCACGCCCACATGATTGTGTCCGTGTCGGCCATTTTCCAGTAGCCTGCAAAGGTCAATGAGAGTATACAGATGTCCTCGGTGGCGGGAGCGGCCATGTTGGCGTAGACTAAGCAATAAGGCCTAAAGGACGGAGGTAAGCTGCGCTTTATTATTCTTCACAGGAGCCGCTTTGTGCTGCAATAATATGTCACTATATAAAGTGTGTGTAACTGGTCCTATACTCACCTACCCCCTGCTCTACTGTATACAGGATGCTGTGTCTCACACACTGACTCCGCCTCCTCTTGTCCCTCTTCTGCCCCCTCTTGTCCCTCTTCTGCCTCCTCTTGTCTCTTCTGCCCCCTCTTGTCTCTCTCTTCTGCCCCCTCTTGTCTCTCTCTTCTGCCTCCTCTTGTCTCTCTCTTCTGCCTCCTCTTGTCTCTCTTCTGCCCCCTCTTGTCTCTCTTCTGCCCCCTCTTGTCTCTCTTCTGCCCCCTCTTGTCTCTCTTCTGCCCCCTCTTGTCTCTCTCTTCTGCCCCCTCTTGTCTCTCTCTTCTGCCTCCTCTTGTCTCTCTTCTGCCCCCTCTTGTCTCTCTTCTGCCCCCTCTTGTCTCTCGTCTGCCTCCTCTTGTCTCTCTTCTGCCCCCTCTTGTCTCTCTTCTGCCTCCTCTTGTCTCTCTTCTGCCTCCTCTTGTCTCTTCTGCCTCCTCTTGTCTCTCTTCTGCCCCCTCTTGTCTCTCGTCTGTCTCCTCTTGTCTCTCTCTTCTGCCTCCTCTTGTCTCTCTCTTCTGCCTCCTCTTGTCTCTCTCTTCTGCCCCCTCTTGTCTCTCTTCTGCCCCCTCTTGTCTCTCTTCTGCCTCCTCTTGTCTCTCTCTTCTGCCCCCTCTTGTCTCTCTTCTGCCTCCTCTTGTCTCTCGTCTGTCTCCTCTTGTCTCTCTCTTCTGCCTCCTCTTGTCTCTCTTCTGCCCCCTCTTGTCTCTCTCTTCTGCCCCCTCTTGTCTCTCTCTTCTGCCTCCTCTTGTCTCTCTCTTCTGCCTCCTCTTGTCTCTCTCTTCTGCCTCCTCTTGTCTCTCGTCTGTCTCCTCTTGTCTCTCTCTTCTGCCCCCTCTTGTCTCTCTTCTGCCCCCTCTTGTCTCTCTCTTCTGCCTCCTCTTGTCTCTCTCTTCTGCCCCCTCTTGTCTCTCTTCTGCCCCCTCTTGTCTCTCTCTTCTGCCTCCTCTTGTCTCTCTCTTCTGCCTCCTCTTGTCTCTCTCTTCTGCCTCCTCTTGTCTCTCGTCTGTCTCCTCTTGTCTCTCTCTTCTGCCTCCTCTTGTCTCTCTTCTGCCCCCTCTTGTCTCTCTCTTCTGCCTCCTCTTGTCTCTCTCTTCTGCCCCCTCTTGTCTCTCTTCTGCCTCCTCTTGTCTCTCGTCTGTCTCCTCTTGTCTCTCTCTTCTGCCTCCTCTTGTCTCTCTTCTGCCCCCTCTTGTCTCTCTCTTCTGCCTCCTCTTGTCTCTCTCTTCTGCCTCCTCTTGTCTCTCTCTTCTGCCTCCTCTTGTCTCTCGTCTGTCTCCTCTTGTCTCTCTCTTCTGCCCCCTCTTGTCTCTCTTCTGCCCCCTCTTGTCTCTCTCTTCTGCCTCCTCTTGTCTCTCTTCTGCCCCCTCTTGTCTCTCCTCTTCTGCCTCCTCTTGTCTCTCTCTTCTGCCTCCTCTTGTCTCTCTTCTGCCCCCTCTTGTCTCTCTCTTCTGCCTCCTCTTGTCTCTCTCTTCTGCCTCCTCTTGTCTCTCGTCTGTCTCCTGTTGTCTCTCTCTTCTGCCCCCTCTTGTCTCTCTCTTCTGCCCCCTCTTGTCTCTCCTCTTCTGCCTCCTCTTGTCTCTCTCTTCTGCCTCCTCTTGTCTCTCGTCTGTCTCCTGTTGTCTCTCTCTTCTGCCTCCTCTTGTCTCTCGTCTGTCTCCTGTTGTCTCTCTCTTCTGCCCCCTCTTGTCTCTCTCTTCTGCCTCCTCTTGTCTCTCTTCTGCCCCCTCTTGTCTCTCTTCTGCCTCCTCTTGTCTCTCTCTTCTGCCCCCTCTTGTCTCTCTCTTCGGCCCCCTCTTGTCTCTCTCTGCTGCCTCCTCTTGTCTCTCTCTTCTGCCTCCTCTTGTCTCTCTTCTGCCCCCTCTTGTCTCTCTCTTCTGCCCCCTCTTGTCTCCCTCTTCTGTTTCCTCTTGTCTCCCTCTTCTGTTTCCTCTTGTCTCCCTCTTCTGCCCCCTCTTGTCTCTCTCTTCTACCCCCTCTTGTCTCTCTCTTCTGCCCCCTCTTGTCTCCCTCTTCTGTTTCCTCTTGTCTCCCTCTTCTGCCCCCTCTTGTCTCTCTCTTCTGCCTCCTCTTGTCTCTCTTCTGCCCCCTCTTGTCTCTCTCTTCTGCCCCCTCTTGTCTCCCTCTTCTGTTTCCTCTTGTCTCCCTCTTCTGTTTCCTCTTGTCTCTCTTCTGCCCCCTCTTGTCTCTCTCTTCTACCCCCTCTTGTCTCTCTTCTGCCTCATCTTGTCTCCTCTTCTGCCTCCTCTTGTCTCTTCTGCCTCCTCTTGTCTCTTCTGCCCCCTCTTGTCTGTCTCTTCTGCCCCCTCTTGTCTCTCTCTTCGGCCCCCTCTTGTCTCTCTCTGCTGCCTCCTCTTGTCTCTCTCTTCTGCCTCCTCTTGTCTCTCTCTTCTGCCTCCTCTTGTCTCTCTTCTGCCCCCTCTTGTCTCTCTCTTCTGCCTCCTCTTGTCTCTCTCTTCTGCCTCCTCTTGTCTCTCTTCTGCCCCCACTTGTCCCTCTTCTGCCTCCTCTTGTCTCTCTTCTGCCTCCTCTTGTCTCTCTCTTCTGCCCCCACTTGTCCCTCTTCTGCCACTCCAGATTTCCACAAAACAGAAGCATAGCCCATGATAATAGGATCCATCCAGTATTAATGTAAATAGAGCGCGCGTTTCGCCACTGGATTGGCTTTTTTTAGCAACTTTATATATTGCCTGGCCAAAAGAAAAGCTCACCCCCTAGATTTAAAGTGATTGACCACCAATGTAAAAATGTTAAAGAACCCTGGCCTTTTTTTTCCCACAGCTGATTGGTCTGACTCCCCCTTTCGCCGTTGTGATGCTTGCTCTCCCTTGCCATCAGTCACAAGAGCACTACCACAACCTGTCCATTCACTAAAATAGAGGGGGGCGTGTCAGGCCTTCCACTGAAATAATTGGAGAGGGTGTGGCAGTGCACTTGGTGAGGGACATGAGCCTGACACGGATTAATTTCCTACTGCTGGTTCAGGCCCCTGAACTGACTGATACAGGGAGTGGATTCTCATTTCTTAAAGTGGAACACAACCCACTAGCAGAGTCTTAAAGGTTCCAGGGCTAGCTGCTTGCTTTGCCCTGGGGTGTCCTAAATCGGGATGCCCTGCTGTGTGACACCCCCCTGGGTCCCAGCAAGACTCACTTTTTGGCAGCATTGTAAATGATAGGGAGTGACAGCGTCCGCATCCCCACCATCTCTGGGATGCAGTGTACTCCTGTCCCAGCCATTTAAGCTGGGGATGGGAGCGCGCCACCACTCTACAGGGAAGAGGTCAGACGCTTTTCTTGAGATCAGCCAATTGGCTGTCTTAAGAATCCAGTGTGGGTGTGGCTTTGGCGGTGGAGTAATCAGTTTTTTTTTTTAAACGGGTCTCCACCGAGCTGGAGGCATCACCCAAGGTAGTCGGGTGGGGAGGGCAAAGGGAGGCACATCGGTGGGGGAAATAGTAAAGGGTTTTATATCAGACCTAATATAAAAAGGGGCCAAATCCCCCCCCCCCCCCCCCCCCCATCGCCTCCTACTTACCTTTTGGATGTCGCCTCTGCCTGCTGCAGCAACATCCGGCTTCTTCGGGGCCCGATTATCACCCCCGCTGCCGGCTTAGCTGTCTGTAAGTGATGGCACAGCTTAGCCGTGCTCTTCAAAGTCCCGCGCCGCTTAGCAAAGTCTTGTAGGATTTTGGGCAGCTCCATTGCATCCCATTTATGGGCACTTTGCAGGCACGAGATCGGGGACCATGTGTAGTGCCTGATGGGATTGAAGATGCTGCCGCCCATCGGAAGGGGGTACTGGTAGAGCACAGGCTAAATAACAGCATGCAATGCCAAGCAGCTGCTTCCAAGGCCACCAAGTTATTATCATGTATTAATAGAGGCCTGGAATCACGGGATAGTGATGTAATTTTACCTCTTTACAAGGCACTGGTGCGCTCTCACCTGGAAGATGCCGTCCAGTTCTGGGCACCCATTCATAGAAAGGATGCTCTGATTGTGGAAAGGGTGCAGAGGAGCCACCAAACTAATAAGAGGAATGAAGGATCTTAGTTATGAGGTAAGATTACGGGAATTAAGGCAGGCAAAGTTCGTGTTATAACACATGCCTCCTCTTTCTCTGCCCCGTTCCCCGGGGAGAGATATAAAAATTTGATACAATGTATGAGTTTGTGTCAAGGCCAACTTACCTTCTGTCCCGTCCCTTGGTGTCTGCGGGCGCAGCGGGCTTCGGCAACTGACGAGCTCTCTCTCCGCCGGCAAGCGCCGGCTCGAGCGTGTGCCCGCCCCTCCACTCATCACGGCTTGGCTGTCCGTGCTTGCGCACTTCCTTACGACCTCCGGTGGCGCTGCAGGCAGCGCGCTCGCCGGAGGTTAGCTTAAAGGGCCAATGAACCCAGAGTTTGTCCTGGGCGAAACGCCCTTTAGAGTTAACTGGGCAATCAGCCCAAGACTTGTTGTTAGCACCAATCAGACGCACTTCCCTTCTCCAACCCTGTTCAGCTTAGCCCTATAAAGGTTTTACCCCTCCAGTGTATCAGTGCCCGTGATAGCGTGGCTGTGATTTTGTCTAAGAACCTTGTCCTGTTTGACCTTCCCGTGATTGCCGCCTGGACCGACCTCTGCTTGTTTCCTGACCACAAATCCGTCTCATCCTTTGTTCTGCGTACCCATGACCTCCCGGCTTGATCCCGATTATTGTCTTGTCTCTTCCCTTTGGTGCTGCGCTATATAGAATTATACCCTGTGTATGACCTTGGCTTACCCGACATCGCCCAGTCTTGCCTCAGGTTCATCCGCCTTCACCCCTGTAAGTCCACATCCTTTGGGCTAAGAAGTCCTGGGGGCAACCGTGTCCGGCGAGGCGTGTAAAGCGTTCAGGCAAAACGGGGGCTTGGCAATAGGTGAAGCTAGCAGCGGAGATTAGGGTTTGTGGACTTACCTAGAAGGCTGGTGTCTCACGGGGCTTGACAGTTTGTTTACGTTAGCTCAGCAGCAAATGTAACAAATGGAAGCTGTGCCGGGCCAGGAGAAATTGCTGCTTCTGCCAATCACAGAGGAGTATTTCTACACAGTCAAGGTTTCAGGATGCTCATTAGAGAAAATGTACACATATAATATGCTACAGTAGGCGTTAATGCGACCTGCGATATTGCTGGAGGAAGAACTTGCTTTGTTGGGACCTTTACCTCGTGGGCAAGACTTTTTTGGTGGTGGTACTTGGGATAATTGCAAGATGGAAAGTGGTACTCCACAAAAACAGGTGGGGAAACCCTGATCCTAGATGTTTTTTACATGTAGACCCCTTCAGCTGTGTGTGGGTGCTGCTGGGATATCTCACCGCATGGCTTCCTATATATATGGCAATTTGATACAATGTATTTGTTTACAAAGTTGTAACAAATGGCAGCTGTAAAAGGCCAGGAGAGATTGCTGCTTCTGCCAATCACAGAGGAGTATTTATACACAGTCAAGGTTTCAGGATGCTCATTAGAGAAAATGTACACATATAATATGCTACAGTAGGCGTTAATGCGACCTGCGATATTGCTGGAGGAAGAACTTGCTTTGTTGGGACTTTTTTGGTGGTGGTACTTGGGATAATTGCAAGATGGGAAGTGGTACTCCACAAAAACAGGTGGGGAAACCCTGATCCTAGATGTTTTTACATGTAGACCCCTTCAGCTGTGTGTGGGTCCACAACGCATTGCTTCCTATATATGGCAATTTGATACAATGTATTTGTTTACGTTAGCTCAGCAGCAAATGTAACAAATGGCAGCTGTACAAGGCCAGGAGAGATTGCTGCTTCTGCTATTCGCAGAGGAGTATTTATACACAGTCAAGGTTTCAGGGTGTGAGTTAGAGAAGATTTATGCGTATAATGCGCTAAATTAGGGGTTAATGCGACCTCTGAGTGCATTGCTGGTGGAAGAACTTGCTTTGTTGGGCCCAAACATGACCTTTACCCTCGTGGCCAAGTCTTTTTTGATGGTGGTACTCGGGATAATTGCAAGATGGGAAGTGATACTCCACAAAAACAGGTTGGGAAACCCTGATCTAGATGTTTTTACATAAAGCCTCTTATCTGTGTGTGGGTGTTGCTGAGATATCTCATCGTAGGGATTCCTATATATGGCAATTTGATACAATGTATTTGTTTACAAAGTTGTAACAAATGGCAGCTGTACAAGGCCAGGAGAGATTGCTGCTTCTGCCAATCACAGAGGAGTATTTATACACAGTCAAGGTTTCAGGATGCTCATTAGAGAAAATGTACACATATAATATGCTACAGTAGGCGTTAATGCGACCTGCGATATTGCTGGAGGAAGAACTTGCTTTGTTGGGACTTTTTTGGTGGTGGTACTTGGGATAATTGCAAGATGGGAAGTGGTACTCCACAAAAACAGGTGGGGAAACCCTGATCCTAGATGTTTTTACATGTAGACCCCTTCAGCTGTGTGTGGGTCTACAACGCATGGCTTCCTATATCTGGCAATTTGATACAATGTATTTGTTTACGTTAGCTCAGCAGCAAATGTAACAAATGGCAGCTGTACAAGGCCAGGAGAGATTGCTGCTTCTGCCATTCGCAGAGGAGTATTTATACACAGTCAAGGTTTCAGGGTGCGAGTTAGAGAAGATTTATGCGTATAATGCGCTAAATTAGGGGTTAATGCGACCTCTGAGTTCATTGCTGGTGGAAGAACTTGCTTTGTTGGGCCCAAACATGACCTTTACCCTCGTGGCCAAGTCTTTTTTGATGGTGGTACTTGGGATAATTGCAAGATGAGAAGTGATACTCAACAAACAACAGGTTGGGAAACCCTGATCTAGATGTTTTTACATAAAGCCTCTTATCTGTGTGTGGGTGTTGCTGAGATATCTCATCGTATGGATTCCTATATATGGCAATTTGATACAATGTATTAGTTTGTTTATGTTAGCTTTATAACACATAACAAATGGCAGCTGTGCAGGGCTAGGAGAAATTGCTGCTACTGCCGTTCACAGTGGTGTATATAGACACAATCAAGGCTTTAGAGAAAATGTACGCGTATAATATGCTAATTTAGGCGTTAATGCGACCTCTGACTATATTGCTGGAGGAAGAACTTGCTTTGTTGGGACCTTTAGCTTGTGGGCAAGACTTTTTTGGTGGTGGTACTTGGGATAATTGCAAGATGGGAAGTGGTACTCCACAAAAACAGGTGGGGAAACCCTGATCCTAGAAGTTTTTATATGTAGACCCCTTCAGCTGTGTGTGGGTGCTGCTGGGATATCTCCCCGTATGGCTTCTAACATACCTGATGTTGTGTCTTCCAGAGTGAGGCCTAGAGAGTGACGAGACATGAATCGGATAAAGGATACAGATTTCTACTGGAACACTGTGATGGAGGGTCAGCAGCTCCTCCCATCACAGGGTAAGTGTGGCCTTTATCTGATTACAGGGGGCTTCACTGGTCTCTTCACCTTGAATAAGAGCCTATCTTGTATGTTTCCCCACCCTGTACATACAGATTGTCCACATTAATCTGGACACTCACCCTGAATAATAGCTTATCTTGTATGTTTCCCCCCCTCTACATACAGATTGCTCACATTAATCCAGACCTTCACCCTGAATAAGAGCCTATCTTGTATGTTTCTCCCCCTCTACATACAGATTGCTCACATTAATCCGGACCTTCACCCTGAATAAGAGCCTATCTTGTATGTTTCTCCCCCTCTACATACAGATTGCTTACATTAATCCAGACCTTCACCCTGAATAAGAGCCTATCTTGTATGTTTCTCCCCCTCTACATACAGATTGCTTACATTAATCCAGACCTTCACACTGAATAAGAGCCTATCTTGTATGTCCTGCTTTGCTATTCTGGGTGGGGGGTGTAGTCGCTTAGCTGGTCCAGCAGAAAACAGTTCCCTGCATTGAGCTGCCAGCGGCTGTGCTTGGCGGCTTATGTGCAGCGACATCTCTGCACCCATCACTGTAGCTTTGCTGCTGGTGGCTTTGCTGCTCTAGACTCTCCATCCTGCCCTGTGGTGGCTTTGCCTGCAGGTTTGCAAAAACAAAAAAGGCTCAATTGCCGCTGATAGCTTTGTTGCCTGGCCCATGGCCCGTCAGATCAAAGACTAAAAAGGCCTCTGGACCAGATCATAACCCAAAGGTTGGTGGAGGCCCCCTTTGCAGGGAAAGTGGTGAGGCCCCGGGGCGCGAACCCCTTATGCCCCTTTCATAATTCAGCCCTGCTCCCCGCACTCCGCACACTGTGTGTCTCACACATATCAGTACAGGGGTGTGACTCTCTGCTCTTTATTCGCAGACCCTGGAGTCACTATAATGACAGAGGTGAAAACTGAGGAGGAGAAGGAAGTATTTCTAGATTATAAAGAGGAGGAAGTGCCTGTACACAGCACAGGTGAGTAATAAAACCTTATATAGAAAATATTTCCCTACCCCTTCGCTTAGTCACCCCGTGCACTCTCTGACGTGTGACGTACATTTCGTACATGGGCGTCACTCTTATCTTTATTTGCAGATCCTGGAGACACCATAGTGAACAATGTAAAACGTGAGGAGGAGGAAGTTATTCTAGATTATAAAGAGGCGGAAGGGCCTCTACACATCAGCCCAGGTGAGTAATAAACCTTATATAGAAAATATTTCCCTACCCCTTGTTTAGTAAAATCGTGTGGCGTACGTTTCGGTACAGAGGCGTTACTCTCATCTTTATTTACAGATCCTGGAGACACCATAGTGAACAATGTAAAAACTGAGGAGGAGGAAGTATTTCTAGATTATAAAAAGGAGGAAGTGCCTCTACACATCAGCCCAGGTGAGTAATAAACCTTATATAGAAAATATTTCCCTACCCCTTGTTTAGTAAAATCGTGTGGCGTACGTTTCGGTACAGAGGCGTTACTCTCATCTTTATTTGCAGATCCTGGAGACACCATAGTGAACAATGTTAAACCTGAGGAGGAGGAAGTATTTCTAGATTACAAAGAGGAGGAAGTGCCTCTACACATCAGCCCAGGTGAGTAATAAACCTTATATAGAAAATATTTCCCTACCCTTTGTTTAGTAAAATCGTGTGGCGTACGTTTCGGTACAGAGGCGTTACTCTCATCTTTATTTGCAGATCTTGGAGACACCATAGTGAACAATGTAAAAACTGAGGAGGAGGAAGAAGAAGTATTTGTGGAAAACAAAGAGGAGGAAGTTCCTCTACAGATCAGCCCAGGTGAGTAACATTATTTTTCTATTCCCTCTCTTTTGTCTCTTCATACACGCTCCTGCCTCATACAGCCATACTTGTGCTGTAGGCTTAGTGATGTAAAAGATTCACTCTCTGACACACGCTACAACCAAGTTCAATGTGACAACGCGCCCACACCGGCGCTGTCATGCCCGCTTTATCCCGTGACCATTTGGGAGCTTATGTAGCTAGGTGAGGACCCCAGCCCCTACTATCCATCGTTTGGGGCACCTGAGCCATACAGGGCATCCGTGGGGACACCTCAGAATCAAAAGCTTTAATTATTGGCAAACAGCATGGCGAAGGCATCTAACTGAGGGTGGAATTTTTCACATCACTTTCTTATGTAATATTGAATCAATTAAGAAGGACCTACATTATCCACTTCATGGTGATCCTGTGGCCCTGAACCCCCAATGGCTGTACATATAAATTATAGTTAATTTAAGGTACTTTTTTCCTTGCTGTGCAGGTTGGTAGCCTTCAGGGCCTCACGGCCTCACCCCTTGGTCTACCAGCCCCCATAGCTGGCACCCTGCTGGTTTTGCTGAATAGGGAAGACCCCATGCCGATTTATTTATTTTAACCTTTAAAATTAAAGGAGGGAGACTGCATGCTCTTTTTCTAAAATGTAACCCTTGTTAATACGCATAGCAGTTGGGTAGGAATGGGTGTCTACAAATGTGGTTTTAGCATTGTAATTGGAAGAAATGGGGCTTTTACAGGCAAGGTTTTTTTTTTTTTTTTTTTTTAAATGTAAATTTTTTTTATCTTAAAAAATTCTACAGAATTTACAAAATAGATTTTTATAGATTTATATTTTTCCTACATATTTTACTTAAAACGTTGAGAAAGCACTGAAAAAATAATAAACAAGATATTTCAAAACCCAAACTCTTCTGAAAAAAACAAAATATTATTTTCCTGAAAATTCCTGCAAAAATCCCTGTTTAACATATATATATATATATATATATATATATATATATATATATATATATATATATATATATATAGAACAAAATGCAAAAACATGGCCTGGCAACAGAGAGTGACACAGTCTCTAGGTAGGCTGGCACTGAGCAGCTCAAAATCCACACGTCCCGATCCTGGAGCCTTAAAGTGGACCAACACCCTCCCATGATCGGCCCGGGAATCTATAAGATTCCCGGACCGATCAGTCCCCTGACTGCGGGGCACCCCGACCGGCTGTGTGAAACCCCCCAGAAACCCCTAAATCCCTACCTGCTCCTCGATCCAGCTGCGCCCGCCGCCGCCTCCTGCGGGTCCCTCTAGCAGGACGCGCACCCGCGCCGGCCGTTTGTGAATTGCCAACGCGTGCCCTGTAAGAGTGACGCGCCGGCGGGCGCGCTCTCTTGTCCATTGCTGCCTCCCGCTTGTCCGTCTGTGGGGGATTGGCAGCAGCGGTCACGTGGGAGCGGGGAGAGGTGAGTTTTTGGGGCTTTCTGGGGGATTTCACACAGCGGGGCCCCGATCGGGGTGCCCCATCGAAGTGGACCACTTTAAAGTCTCCGGGGGTGGGGGGGGGTTGATTGAAAACCGTCCGCTTTAAAGTGGACCAAAACCCAGGATTTTGACTATCCCCAAAATCCAGGATTTTGGTCCAGTCCCGGGGTGCCCCGCTACATGAAACCCCCCAGAGATCGCGCATTAACTCACCTCATCCCGGTCCTACTGCAAATGCGCAGCCGCTTGTCCAATAAGCGCACTCGGAGCCTCTAAGCTATGGACGTGTAACCCGACGTCTTAGCTCAGTGGCTCCGAACCCACTGGTGGCCACATCTCATGCTTCCCTCTAACAGGGAGTGTGCACGCGTCAGCCATTCACAAATGCCTGGCACAGGCACACGCCCTGCTGGAGGGATACGGGGATGCGGCCCGGCCCGTGCATACGTCGTTGGACCGGGATTAAGGTAAGTGCAGCGGGCGACCTGGGGGGTTTCACACAGCGGGGCATCCCGATTTTGGATGCCCCCTTAGGGAGGGAATGGAACGGCAGATTCCCAGCCGATACGGCTGGGTTTTGGTCCACTATAACTGACAGACCCCATAACTGTAAAATAAAACATCTTAGATGTCCTCACTCTCATCTTTATTGACAGACCCCAAAGACACGATAGTGGTAAATGTGAAAACTGAGGAGGAGAAAGTATTTCTGAAAAATAAAGAGCTGCAAGTTTGTCTGCACATCAGCCCAGGTGAGTAATAAACCTTACATAGAAAATAAAGTAAAGCTGCACACACACTGACATGTGGCATAAGACTCGGAACAGGGGCGTCACTCACATCTTTATTCGCAGATCCTGGAGACACCATAGTGAAAAATATAAAAACTGAGGAGGAGGAAGAAGTATTTGTAGAAAACAAAGAGGAGGAAGTTCCTCTACAGATCAGCCCAGGTGAGTAACATTATTTTTCTATTCCCTCTCTTTTGTCTCGTCACACACGCTCCTGCCTCATCCATCCACACTTGGGCTGGAAGCTTTGTCTGCCAGGACTCTCACTGTGCCAGGATCATGTGTGAACCCTTGTTTCTCCTCGGGGGTGCACCTGTAATGAGGCCATGTGCGGCAATCACTGAACTTGTTATTGGCACAGCTGTGGTATGGGCTCTACCCCCACATCAATTTGGTGCCCCTTTCATCATAAGAAGAGGCCAGGCAGAGAAGTGCACTGTCCTATAGAGGAGGCCGCATTCTGGGGGGGTGGATGACATTCAATAGTTCGTCTCAGGAAGGGGAGAGGCTAGATTTACACCTGGCTCTCCTTGCCCTCCCTCCACTCTGCGTGACAGCTGTCTGGTGCATGGAGCCTTACTGTGTGCACACTGAGATTAGTGCACGTGCTTCCTGTTTACTCACACCAGTGGTGATGTGCTGTCTGGTGAGTATAATTTTGGAGAGCTGGTCGAAGGGACTATTTCATTCAAAAGTAATAGTTTGGCAAGAGCGGCCTATGCATCCTATCCACCCTATTGACTGCCGATGATTGGCTAGAGAACACTAATAATAATACAAGTGGAATATCGAACACCCAACAGAAGTACTTGCATTCAAAGGATTTTAATGCTGGTGATAATTCATATACAAAAATATTTACATAAGACAGCAAAAGACACTATATACAATATGTGGACCGCAGTATGGAGATAAGTAGGTATGGTCTCTTGATAAAGGCCATCCCGGCCGAAACGTCAAGGTTTTTCTTCTTTGTCCACTCGGTATACCAGCTTGTCTGCCTTTCTGTGTAAGCTATTACATTACCCATTGCTTTGTACTGCATTCATTGTATGCTAGCTGCTTATTGTTTCTTTTGTAAAACTTACCAGATACATTGTAATACTGGATATTCCACTGTCTCCTGTTAGAGCAGTCTAGTTGCATGCTGGTTACCATACCTACTTATCTCCATACTGCGGTCCACATATTGTATATAGTGTCTTTTGCTGTCTTATGTAAATATTTTTGTATATGAATTATCACCAGCATTAAAATCCTTTGAATGCAAGTACTTCTGTTGGGTGTTCGATATTCCACTTGTATTATTATTAGTGTTCTTTATGTGCATAGAGTAGGTGCACACGGTATTATCAGAACCCCTTCTGTAGTTCATATTATTTCTCATGATCTATTGATATGTGTGTGCTTCAACCTTCCATCTAACATTTCGATGATTGGCTAGAGGTCAGATAAATCTGTTGCACGCCGCGTCACCTATGACAGAGTTTGGCTGGTTTCAGACCAGCGTGGATGCGAACCACTCGCGCTTTCACCTGTAAAAAGCTGTAGGCAGGGCTTTTGCGGAGTGCTCAGCAAATGCCTGAATGAAATATGAAAGCGACCATAGCATACTATGGTCGCTTTCACATGTCATTCGGACGTTTGCGGAGCGCTCCGCAAAAGCTCTGCCTACAGCACCACGGGGGGAGCAGCAATCGTGATCTCCATCCGTGTGAGTGGAGAGCGCGAGCACAGAATGCCCTCCACAAGCAGACACCAGCAATTGTGGGGCACTTGGCCGAAAGAACGAGCGATGGTCTAAACCAGTTTTTATTATCACCTTATGGCACAATTACTGACAGTATAATCTGTGTCCAACATTTCTTCCTTTTTTTTTTTTACTTTCTATTGGCAGAATATGGACCCTTGAGTGTTTTGTTGTGTGTGAATCTCATGATGATAATATATCCTCTATAACTAACTAATTCACTAAGAGTTGAAAAAAATTCATAAGAAAAAATCCAGAGGATTTCAATGTTAGTGAATCACCAGATAGGAAGACAATGAAAGTCAATGGCACCTTTTTACTCCTTAAAGTATTGAACTTTTTACCTGTAGTAAAAAGGTGCCATTGACTTTCATTGTCTTCCTATCTGGTGAACAGTGAAATTCTCTGGATTTTTTCTCATGAATTGTATTTTTTACCACCATGAGAGTTTTTTTCAACTCTTTGTGAATCGAGGCCTATGTCTGTGGTTTTGCCTTTTCTAGTGGAGAATGTCTTAGCTGCTGACCTTTAACTTGTTTGACTTATACTTGGTCCTGTCTCTCCTTTGTGGGCTCTCGATCCTTTGCCCTATGACACACTTTGAGCACTGAGGTCTAGCGGGGGCTCAGCTGAAGAGTGAAGATATAAACAGAGAGTTGCTGATGTGTGAGCAAACACATGAGCCCCAAACAAAATCGAAAAGCTATGGGAGAAAGGTGTGCGCCATTGTTGTTGCAGTGGATAGTGCCTCAAGAAAAGCTTTTTTTCTGGTTGATCTGCTAAGCGTCTCAAACTAAAAAAACAGCTTTCCAAGAAATGTCTTTAGGATATAGCAAGTACCACTGCAGGAGAGCCTTTTATGCGGCTTCCTGGGTCAAACATATGAGCCCCAAACAAAATGAACGTGCTATGTGAGAAAGGTGCACACCATTGTTGTTGCAGTAGATAGTGTCTCAAGAAAAACTTTTTGTCTGGTTGACCTTCTAAGCATCTTAAACCAAAAAAACTGCTTCCCAAGAAGAAGATAGCAAGTACCACTGCAGGAGAACGTTTTATGCCGCTTCCTGGGTCAAAAGATTTTTGGAGCACATGGCGGTAGCAACCCAAATCCCAGTCCACTCCTCCAGCGGATCCCTTTTCCCAGTTAACTATATATTTGTGCACGGAAGTGGCCCAATGTTGGTTTAGAGATGTATACAAAAATGAAAATGTCCCAGGTGCTTGCGGATTCCCAACACAAACCTTTTCAAAGAGGGTGAAATGCTTTAAAGGTGCTGAAAGTTTAATTAGTGGGACAAGCCACGGACAAAGTTGTATGTATCTAATGTAGTCCCTATTAGGGGCCTTGTATTTATGTTTTATCTAGTCAGAAACTAGACGCTGCTGAGACCGCACCAGCTGTGTAACCAGTTCTGGCGTGCACAACTCCTGGGGTGGGATTCAATAACTATAAACAACCAGAAACAGGGAGTCCCACTACTCCCTAACCCACCCAGGCAAACACGTGGCACCACCAACTATCTTAATATACCAATGTTTATTGCAAGTAATAGTACATGACATACAAACATATTAAAACATACTGATTAAAAAACATATATACTTCATATGTCCTCTCTAAGGAACAAGGGAAGGGGCAGGGGGTAACTACATCGGTTTAAATAATACAATAGGTAATAAGGACCTTGGAGGACACTATAAGATATTTGTATGGGTTTAGGTCCTCTGCCTTGAGGAAGTGACGCTTGGCTCGTCACGAAACGCGTCGGCTGGGGTGGGGGGACCCCCATCGGAGATTCATATATCCATTGGACACGTGAGGCTTTATTGTTGTTGGTATTGCACATGGTTAGACGGGTCTGTCCTTTGTCTTGACTCGGCTCTGTCCTCTTGATCCAAGTTATGGCTTAAACTTAGGAATTGCACATAAGGTATGTTTACATATAGGCACTCAGCACTTTATTGATAGTTAGAGGATTGTATAGGTAGGATTGTTTTTGTCATTGCACGTTTTGCACAGGCTCACATATACAGGCATATGAGTATTATAGGTGAGGCATAGTCTGCATTAAGGCGGACCTAAACCCATACAAATATCTTATAGTGTCCTCCAAGGTCCTTATTACCTATTGTATTATTTAAACCGATGTAGTTACCCCCTGCCCCTTCCCTTGTTCCTTAGAGAGGACATATGAAGTATATATGTTTTTGAATCAGTATGTTTTAATATGTTTGTATGTCATGTACTATTACTTGCAATAAACATTGGTATATTAAGATAGTTGGTGGTGCCACGTGTTTGCCTGGGTGGGTTAGGGAGTAGTGGGACTCCCTGTTTCTGGTTGTTTATCTAGTCAGAAGATAGAAAGCCCTCTGATGTTGTACTATGTGGACACCTTGTGTGCTCCACCATTCAAAAGACCTCGACTCCCAGGCGGAACTGTATATTGGGTCACAGAAGTAGTAGTAACAGATGAGACCAGAGGAAAATGTTATTGAATCACACTCCCTCAGAGAATATGCCATCATAGGACTGAGATTTTTTGAATGTTCTTTGGGGGGGGGGGGGTCCAGATCAGAGAGTCTATCAGGCATGGGTGGCAGTATGGGACCTCCAATGTCCCCCATAGTGAGGGGGTTATGGACCACGTGTAAAGCTGTAAGGTGATCTGGATGGCCTTTGTCACGGCAAACTTACCTGGGTCCCGGTTCCGTGACGTCTCCTCTGGTCGCCCCCCCTTTCTTACACGCATGCGTGAGTATGTTCCTCATATGCTGATTTAAAAAGACCAATCCCTTTAATGTATGTCCTGGGTGTAACGCCCCTCAAAGTTTATTGGGCATCCAGCCCAGAGTTTGAATGTGCACCAATCACTACACACTCCCTGTAGTGCTCAGTCCTATAAAGGGTTTACCCCTCCAGTACACCAGTACCAGTGCCCGTGATAGCGTTTAGCTGGGTGTGCCTTTTATCCTGAATACTCCTGTTTGATTCAGTTGCCGACCTCGCTTAGTTTGACCATTCTGTGATTGCCGCCTGAACCGACTCTTGCTTGTACCCTGACCACACTTCTGCGTTACCCCTTGTGCCACGAACCAGTGACCTCCCGGATTGAACTTTGGCTTGACCTCGACTCTTCTATTGTGTGTCCCTTGGTGCTGCGATATTTAACCCTTTAAGTGCCAGCCTACCTGGAGTTTTTGTCACACTCTGTTGCCAGACCATTTTGCACTATTTTGCGCTCCCCATGTTCAAATGTGATTTTTGAAGGGATTTCCAGGGATTTCCCAGGAAAATGATATATTGTTTTTTTCAGCAGAGTCTGGGCTTTAACATGAAATGTCTTGTTTGTCATTTGTTAGGTGTATTCTTAATATTTTTGGGTGAAATATGTGCAAAAAAAAAAAAAAAAAAAAAATTTTTACATATTGTAGTTTTTTTTGGAATAAAAAATGTAAGTTTGTCAATAAAATCTTATTGCGTGTGAAATCCCAATTTCTCCTGGTTACAGCGGTACCACATATGTATAGGTAGACACCCTTTCCTGCCCAGGAGACTCCCCCAAACTGAAACAGCGCTTTAGGAGATTTTCAGATAAAATACAACTATGCTATGCAATATGCGCACCTTGCGGTTTTTCCAGAAAAACAACCCTTTACATTTGAAATACCCCCAACAAACTATATATTCTCTGGAAGTACACACCTCAGGCTTTCTAGGGGTACCAAGCTTGTGGATGTGGCCATAGTTTTCTGGAAGTAATCCCTCAACGTAATCTTTGGTTGCAAAGAGTTTCCCTAAAAAAAGGATAAAAAAGCAGAATCAAAGCCACATTTTCCTAAAAAAACTATATACAAACAAGAAAAAACAAGTTTAATCTGAAAACGCAACATCCCCCGAACAGAACAACACCCAACATGCATAGGTTCTGTCAAGGGAAGAGTTGCCAAACACCCCAAAGTAAAGCATGCGCATAACGGTAATTTTACTTGAAAATTTCAGCTCTGCAGACAAAGTGCGCACCTTGCGATTTTTCAACCAAAACAACCCTTTACATTTGGAATATCCCCCATAAACCATATATTCCCTGAAAGTACACACGTTAAGCTTTTTAAGGGTACCCAGCTTGTTCTAGTGGGCTCATCTTTCTGGAATTAATTCCTCAAAGAATTCTTTGGTTGCGCAGGGTTTCCCTAAAAAATTTATAAAAAAGCTGAATAAAAAACACCTTTTCCTAAAATATAAATATGCAAACCAGAAAAACCAAGCTAAGTCTGAAAGCGCAAGGTCCCCCGAACAGAACAATACCCAACATGCATAGGTACTATTAACCCTTTTAATTGCCAGCCTACTTGAGATTTTGTCACCCTCTGTTGACAGGCCATTTTCCCCATTTTGCGTCATGTTTTGCGACATGTTTTGCGCCATTTTTGCTGTAACTTTCAGAAAAATTATATATATATTTTTTGCAGCAGAGTTTAGACTTTAACATGAAATGTCTTGTTTGTATTTTTTTTTTTTTTTTTTTACAATATTATTAAGTGAAAAAAAAATAAATAAATAAAAACATTTTTTTAGAAAATTGACTCCTTTATTTTAAATAAAAAATGTATTTTATTAAGGAAAATCATATTGCATGTGAAAGCCCCATTTCTACCGATTAGAACGGTACCACATATTTATCGGTAGCCCCCTGTTCCTGCCCAGGAGACCCCCCTAACTGAAACAAGTATTTTATAACATTCACAAAAAAAATACAAAAACCATCCACACTACAAAGGGTTAAATCGGGAAAAAAAATGACATAGGGTCCCCCCTCCCAGGGGAGGGAGACCCCATTTTTTTTTTGATTTTTAAGGGTTAAAAACCCTTAAAAATCAAAAAAAAAATTGACGTGGGGTCCCCCTTACCCAAAGTAACCAGCCCGGGACCAGCTATGGGGGCTTGTAGGCACAGAGTGGGGGGGCCAGCTTTTGTGGCCCCCCCACCCTGCAGCCTACGAGCCCACATAGCCCATGTGGGCCCGGGCTCTTCTGCCCCCCCCTGGCCTTTGGGGAGGCAGGTAATGGGGGTGCCGGGGGTTAATGGCAAGCCACCCGCTAGCGCAGGTGGCTTGCCATCCCCCCAGCCTTGTGAACTGGTATAGGGGTCATGGACCCCTTACCAGTTCACAAGGGGTTAAAAGTAAATAATGACACACACACATAAAGAAAAAAATATTTTATTAATTTTTTTTTTTTTTTACACTATACTCACCTCCCATCCATCCTGGAGCACTCTGTCCCTCGGCGATCACTGGCTTCTGCTCACTTGCTAGAAGCCTTTTATAGCTGCTGGATGACAGATTACAAAGGGTTAATCAAAAAAAAAATGACATAGGGTCCCCCCTCCCAGGGGGGGCGGACCCCATTTTTTTTTTGATTTTTAAGGGTTAAAAACCCTTAAAAATCAAAAAAAAAATTGACGTGGGGTCCCCCTTACCCACAGTAACCAGCCCGGGACCAGCTATGGGGGCTTGTAGGCACAGAGTGGGGGGGCCAGCTTATGTGGCCCCCCCACCCTGCAGCCTACGAGCCCACATAGCCCATGTGGGCCCGGGCTCTTCTGCCCCCCCCTGGCCTTTGGGGAGGCAGGTAATGGGGGTGCCGGGGGTTAATGGCAAGCCACCCGCTAGCGCAGGTGGCTTGCCATCTCCCCAGCCTTGTGAACTGGTATAGGGGTCATGGACCCCTTACCAGTTCACAAGGGGTTAATAGTAAAAAAATGACAAACACACAGAGAAAAAAAAATCTTTATTTTTCTTTTTTACACAATACTCACCTCCGATCCGACGTCCCTCGCCGCTGTCCCGCGCCGCTGTCACTGACAGATGCCGGTGGTGATCGGCGCAGGGCGGGTGACAGGTGAGGGGGCTCCGATCGGAGCCTCCTCACCTGACACCCGCTCTGCTCCGATCACCACCGGCATCTGACAGATGCCGGAGCTCGGAGGGGGTATAGGAGGAGCGGGATGACGTCATCCCGCTCCTCCCACAATGGGCGGGGCTAAGCGGCGGCGGCCGTCGCCGCCATTACAAGAGGTGAGGACCCGGAAGAGGGTCCTCACCTGAAGACTGCGCAGCCCAGGGGGGGGATCGGACCCCCCCCTGGTGAAGAGGAGGCCCGGACAGAAGGCTCGGGCGCGGAGGTGAGTAAATGACAGTTTTATTTTTTTTTTTTACAGCGGCGATCGGCGATCAGCGCTGGAAACGGGGGGGGGGCGGCTGGTTTCGGGCCCCCCCCCTGAAGACGGAGGACGACGGGGGGGCGATCGGATGCCCCCCCAAGGAAGAGGGGACCCCAGGCTTCACAAGGATACCGGAGGTAAGTGATTTTTTTTTTCTATTTTTTAACTGTTTGGGGGAAATGCCAGGCACGTAGTTTCTACGTGCTTGGCACTTAACGGTAGGAGAAGCAACCACGTAGAAACTACGTGCTTGGCATTTAAAGGGTTAAGGACCGACTTCCAGTGTATGACTCCAGCTTCTCGTCATTGCCCAGTCTGGCCTTTGGTTCACCCGCCTTCACCCGCTGTAAGCTCACATCCTTTGTGCTACTAAGTCCTGGGGGCAACCATGTCCAGCGAGGCGTGTATAGCGTCCCGGTAAACAGGGGCTTGACTAAAGGTGAAGGTAGCAGCGGGGATTGGGGGTTGTGGGCTTACCTTGAAGGCGGGTGTCCCACGGGGCCTGACAGCCTTATTGGGTATACATGAAATTTGCTGATCAAGATTTGGAGTTAACAGCTGGTGGCCAATGCATTACAGTCAGGATGTCTGAGGACTGGTGCTTCTCTTGGTTCCTTACTTAGAAGTGGAGGGAGTGGCTGTTAGTAACTGCTAAGTATATTGGACTACACACTAATTGTGATGGCGCTCACCTTTGGTCAGTGTCTCCTTAAATACTTCACTCCCTCCAGATACACCTTGTGATCATTTATTTGTCACACTCTCTTACATGTTAATGATTCATCAGAAAATTCACGATTCAAAGTATTCTGTCATCCAGAAGAGAATGAGAGCTCTGTATTATCTCATCTCACGAGGTGGCCTTCTGTCACCAATTACTCATCAATAGTAAATCAAGGCTTTCCTTATGGACAAACACTGTCTGTTTAAACCATCATCTACTACTTTACAAATGTGAAAATCACATATTAGGTAGATCTGTCCATGAGTAAACTGGGACCAAGAAATTTGCCTTGGATTTAACTCGCCACACTAGCCACAGAACCCATACTGTGCCCGGCTGTCTCTTGGGGTTATGGTTCTTCAACAGTTACACGATTCAAATGCTTCTGGTGATCCAGGAGAGAGGGTGTCCCCTGATAGCCTTGTCTCGCACATGATTCCAAAGCCTATGTGCAAATATGCATCATTTGCATCTGTTGTCTCCTAATACTCCCCCCAACCCCTACACGCTTCACTCTCTGTAAAAAATCACGGTCACTTATCACCGTAGATCTGCTGAGAAGGAGACTGTGGCTTTACTGTGCCCGGTCTGGTAAAGCTTATTAATGTCATGGTGAGTGTGAATGGGAACATGTGGCATGCCTCACTATCCTAGGGACTCTTGAGAAGCTGCTCTGCCTCAGACTGGAGAGTGAGTGTACCAAAGCCAACTGGGAACTGCCAATGGCAAATACACTCATTAATCTGCCACATTCTCATTAACATTCTGTAATATGTATGCTAATTGAATGGTTGAGCAGTTGGAAGTTGTTTCCAGCTACCGAAGAGTTATCCACAGAACATGTTTTTGGTTGCATGTTGTGTGTTCATGTCTCGTTTTGGCATTCTTTCTGCTTATGACCTGGTATACAGTATGTTGCATGTCTTTAGCCTACGTTCTAAAACTGAAGGCAGGCTGAGATATATGAATAATATTGATGCAATTCCAATGGTCAGGTTCTAAAGTGTTACCCTCTATCTGGATGTCCAACATCTGGGCTAAACTCTGGTTTTAGAAGCAGTAAAGTATCCAGCTTCTTATTGGCTTAAAATATGACAGGGTTCCCCGCTGCGGGACGAGGTATATATATGCTTGGTATTTTTTTATTTTTGATTCTTCACATGGACTTTATCATTTTTTTAAACGTTTGGATTAAAAGTTATATTTTAAGCCAAGAAGCTGGATACTTGCCAGGGGATTCCCTACTCCATGCTTCTGAAGGTGCTGGGTGAGCTGGTTGAACCTCTTTTTGGTCTCTGAACAGCTCCACTCCTAGTGCTCTACTCAAATTATTGGCCTGCATTAACCCTCTGCCAAAACTTGTCCACATTTTGTCAAACAAATCCCAATTTCAACAAAATAGGTGTTGTTCCCTGCATAGGAGCATCCTGACTGTTTGTGCCCCCTGTGCATTAATGCCACTAAAAGTACTTTTTAAATTGCTCACCAGCAAAATCAAGCCCCACGGTCAGGTAAGGCACAGTGGCCAATCGCAGGCCTGTTTTGCTCTTTTCCTCTGTGCAGGGAACAGCACCCATCTTGTTAAGCATCAATTGGCTCACATACAAGGTCTCAGGTAATTCTACTCGCAAACAGCAGCTGAGTAAAATATTTCCAAACCCTGGAAGGGCCATCCCTTATCTTGGTAATAAAATCGTCCTGTCAATTATATCTGTAGTTAGTTATATTAAACTTAAATAAAAAATGAACTAACCCTTTTTGAATATCCTGCCAGTATCTACAGGCGGTTCTCCTATGTTTTTATATTTTATTTATTTATTTTTTATGTTTAAATATTTTTAGTACATGTTTCAACAGCACTTGTTTTATGCCCAGCTTGTTCAATAGATTGGAATTGACCTTTCACTTTCTCTCTTCCCTTCCTCTTATTTTCTTCAGGTGAAAGATCCAGCTGGAATCATGTGAATGAACATGCTAAAATAGAAGATGAGCATATTATAACAAATATTACAAGAGACCTGACTGCTTCGAACCCAGCACTGCACCCTGCGCCTCTCTTATTTCACCCCTGCGTCCAGTATCAGCCTGTTCTCCCTACCCATCATATAGCCCATAGATCTAAGGAACCATACTCCTGTTCTGAATGCGGAAAATGTTATTCTTCTAAATCATACCTTAGCATACATGAAAGAGTACATACGGGGGAGAAGCCATATTCATGTTCTGAATGTGGGAAATGTTTTTATCATATATCCCAGCTCATCACACATAAAAGAGTTCATACTGGAGAGAAGCCATATTCCTGTTTAAAATGCGGGAAATGTTTTTCTCATAAATCACACCTTACCATACACGAAAGAAGTCATACAGGGGAGAAGCCATATTCATGTTCTGAATGTGAGAAATCTTTTATTCAGAAATCGGACCTTATCAGACATGAAAGAGTTCATACAGGAGAGAAGCCATATTCCTGTTCTGAATGTGGGAAATGTTATTATTCTAAATCATACCTTATCATACATGAAAGAGTACATACAGGAGAGAAGCCATATTCCTGTTCAGAATGTGAGAAATCTTTTATTAAGAAATCAGACCTTATTGTACATGAAAGAGTGCATACAGGAGAGAAGCCATATTCATGTTCTGAATGCGGGAAAAGTTTTTCTCATAAATCTGAGCTTATAATTCATGAAAAAGTTCATACTGGGGACAAGCCGTATTCATGTTCTGAATGTGGGAAATGTTTTTCGAAGAAATCCGACCTCCTAATTCATGAAAGAGTTCATACAGGGGAGAAACCGTATTCTTGCCCAGAATGTGGGAAATGTTTCTCTCTGAAAGCACAAGTTATCAGACATGGACGAATTCATTCAGGAGAGAAACCATATTCGTGTTCTGAATGTGGAAAATGTTTTTCTCAGAAATCCAACCTTATAATTCATGAAAGAGTTCATACAGGGGAGAAGCCGTATTCATGTTCTGAATGTAGGAAATGTTTTTCTGATAAATCCACCCTTATAAATCATGAAAGAACTCATACAGGGGAGAAGCCGCATTTGTGTTCTAAATGTGGGAAATGTTTTTCTGATAAAAGAACCCTTACCAAACACGAACAATTTCATATTGGAGAGAACTGACGGTGGGAAATGATTTTTAAAGAAAATGTATTGTGGAGTGCTCACTCATGCGGAATCACTGATGGCCTACTAACCATCTAGAACATTGAGAGCAGCATTTGGGGACAATTTATGACTAACCCCCCTAGATGCCCTTCTGAGGCCTAGGAGGTGTGCTTTTGCCACGGATCAGAGGCAAGCATCGGACATGGCTGGGCAGACCCCTCTGCAGTAGAAGCAGTGGTGTGAGTAAAAAAAAAAAAAACCCTCACGCTACAGATCAACCCTACTGTAAGCTACATCAATGGTCACTAGCTCTCCCTGAGTAGTAGGGTGGTGAATCAGGATCACATTGTTGGGACATATATGGCCATTGTATGCTTGCACACATAAGACTTTTAACTTTTTATTTTTAACCCATCTGTGCAGTAAGACAAACACAAGCAGTGAGTCCACACATGCCCCAGGAAGAGTGGGCTACCCTAACAACGGGCCCGGGCACAGTTAGGGGGTGAGGTAGCTTGCACAATCAATCATGTCCCAGCCCGCTATCCTCTGGTCACAAGACTATAATTGCTACAGGGATACTTATCTATTTTGAGAACATTATTCTACCTCGAAGACATACTCTAATTTGGCACCTTTCCTAGCTTTTAACTAGGGGATAGATGGAATCCAAAGCCACATCCTGGCACATGTCACAAGCAGTAGATCTCCTGGATGGAGGAATACCTTCATGGATCACCTGCCAATCCCTAGCCGCCTTTACTTGACTCTCTTCAGCAGAAACTATAAGCCTACAGGTCACCTCTAAAATATCTAATGACCTAAAATATCTCGTCAGAAAGGCTGAAACAACATGTACGTGGTTACAATAGCCCAACATGGTAATAAGTTGGATGTGCTCTGTCTCAAAAATTTGACCCCTCAACAAGTTTGAGGATGCAGAAAATATAATTGGACATTCCAACATCTGTCGGAGTCTGAATCAATCTCTACCATTGACCTTTTCCAAGAGTTTGACCATTCTATACCAACCAAAGGTTGGAATTTGACCAGATACAGAGGCTTCGACACCCTGGGTTCTCCCCTATAGATATTCTGGTCAATCTTAATTACAATCACATGAAATAACCACTTAACAGCTTTGCTTTCAATCCTTTACATGCCAGTTATTAGTGGATCTCGTACCCCAAACGATCACTAGGTGGAAAGTAAAAGCCTTTTCTAGATATTCTACGAGCCAATACCATCTATAGACAAGGGTTTCCCTTTAAATTGTTATTTGAACATAACGGCATGCTTTGCTATTACCCAACTGAAGAAACAAGGGCCATCTTTGATCCCCTGGGACTTAAAATAGCTATGAATGATGCAGTTTGCCCCCCTCCCCCCCCCCCCCCCCCCCCCCGCGCAGAAGAAACAAGCACTTTCCTCCTCACCTGCAGTGAAGGATCAAAGAATTTGGAGAAGCCACTTAGATTTGACCAAGCACCCTCAGGAGAAGGTTGACTGTCCAGAAACTGAATATTTTTCTCCTCAATCCTTCTTCTGGCCCTATCTTAGTGGTTTCCATTTGCAAGCCTCATTTTTAGTGGCATAGTTTAGAATTGCTGGTCCCAAAACTTTCATATGTTTTCAAGGTTTCCTATTCCCTGGCATCTGGGCATAGGATATGTTACAAACTTTTTCTTTTCAGCAGGGCTTCCATGTAACCCTTTTTGTTTTCATAGATATTAAACTTTTACAGTGATAATAAATGTTACTGTAACTATTTAAATGGACTACTGTTTCTAAGGATGCATGTATCTAGTTTGATGATGGAAAATGTGTTATTTTCTTCTTTTTATCATTTTTAGATGACTTTAGCTATTGAGAACCCAATTTAGATCACATTTATTGTTTTTAACTTCCTAATAAATATTGATTATGTGCTTCTAGTGCATTCTAAACCTTTATTAAATTGTACTTCCTATTTGATATTTTTGCTTTAACAATCTGCTGCTCAATTCGTCTAGACTCTTAGCTTATTATACTGGTTTGAATAGGGGTTTTGTTGATGGTTGTTTAACCCTCCTAATGCCAGCTACGTAAAATGTATGTAGCTGCCTCTCCTGTTGTTAACTGGCAACTAAGTACATTTTACGTACCTGTCTTTCTTTCCTGCTAGCGGCAAAAAAAAAAAAAAGCTAACCCCCTCGATCAATCTGGCTTGCTCTCCTCTTCACCCTTCCCAAAGCCCAAGGGGGGCAGAAGAGCCAAGGTCATTTAGGATGTGTGGGCTTGTATACTGCAGGACAGGGGGCCACTGAGGCTGGCCTCTGTGACTCCTAATAGTATAATAATCTTACATTTAACCCTTTGTGAACTGGTAGGGGATTCCTGAGACCCCTATACCAGTTCACAAGGCTTGGGGTCTGGCAAGTCAACTGCGGCTTGTGGGTGACTTGTCATTAACCTCTAGCCCCCCCATTACCTGCCACCCCAAAGCCTGGCCAGGGGCCACTGAAGCTGACCTCTATAGCTGGTCCCTGGGCTGGTTATGCTGGGTAGGGCGAACCCTACGCCATTTTTCTTAATTTTTAGGAGTTTTTAACCCTTTAAATTGTTTTTAAAAGGCGTGGTCCCCATGCCATTTTTTTATTTAACCCTTTATAGTGTGGATAGTAGTTGTATTTTATTTGTAAATGTTATAAAGTGCTCAATTTGGGGAGCTACCGATACATATGTACCATACAAAAGATAAGTCATAATGTGAAACTTTAAACCTCAATATTTTGGCTATTTCTTCTTCAATTTGAAAACATTTTAGGACATTGCCAAACGTAGCACGACCCAGTGGTCTAACAATTGCCTTTGCCTACTGTATCCTTATTAATTTCCCAAGTAATAGCAATGTTAACAATTAACACAGAGCAGAACAGTCTCTTAACTACACCACTAGATTAACAACGTCCCTCAACTGATGGTGAGTCTCCAAAATAAGCTTTGCACACACACCAGGTGCCTCCACCTTTAGGAAATAGGCTTCGCAAATCCACATGAAGAATAATCTTTAATAAAACAGCAACTGCTCCCACTTCCTTTACTGCCCCGCCTTCAGTCAGACACCAAATCTGCCGTTGTCGTTAATATACTGACTGCGAACAAAGGCTCAGTGTGGACAAAAAGAAACAGAAGAACCACCAATAGCAAGATAGTGTTTTAACAAACTGTATACAGAAATACAGACACGGGGGCGTGGCTTGACATGGCGCCGTAAAGACGCATGTGAGGGGAGCTCCGCACATACCTGAGGATTTCTGGCACTCGGGTGTATCAGGAGAGCAGCTTTTTTGATGCCCAAGAAGGGGAAAGGCAGAGGAGCCCCCAGGAAGCTCCGTGAGAGTTCCATCCCCTCCTTCTTCTGTGCCCGAGAAGAGGGTCTGGCGCATGAGGCGGGAGGCAAGATGGCGGCGGGACGCGCACATTCGAGTGGGGCCGCGACCCCTCCCGCTCAAGATGCCCGGCGCGGCTCTGTTCATTCAAGGAAGATGGAGGACTGTCGGTCCGGTGGAGGTTTGACCCCCGAGGTGCCGACAGCTGAGGTGAGAGGCGGGCGCGAGCCGGCGGGGAGAGAGCAGGTCCCCCTCCTGCTGCCGCTGCCGTCGGAGGCCGTCGCAGAGAGATATGAACCGGCTGCTGCGGGAGCTGATGCCTCTTTGCCATCAGCGGAGGGGGGCGGCGGAGATGCGCGAGCGGTGGTCGGGAGCCGCCGCCGGCTTGTGGCAGCGCGGATCCATTGCGGGGCGGATGGAGGCACGGGAGCTACCGGCGGAATGCCCGGCGGCGCTGGGATCATCGCCCCCCGGACCACATAGATAATATGCCCAGTCAGTGCAGGGCGAGGGATGGCCCACAGCAGCTGGGAGCCCCTACTGTGGAAGAGGGGGATCAGCGGCAGGGGGCCTGATTGCGGCCCTCCCCCGCGGGAGCACAGCCAGAGGCGAGAGAATGTGACCGGGTCCCCAGAGGCGTACAGCATCTTCCCAGACTCGCCACCCCGTAGTTTGGGACTGATCCACGCATCCCCGGATAGTGGGGATGTGACGCGTATCTCACCGGGGTCCGTGGCTTTCTCCCCTGAACCAAGGAGCACGCCGGGTGCCCCGACGCCTCTGAGAAGCCCCTCCCCGCTGTGGGAGGCCCATCATGAGTCAAGCCCGAATTACAATAATTGTCTTTGCGACCACTCTTCATGGGATGCGCATGGGGTGCCGCGGTGCGGCGGGCATAGCCTTGGCCTCTCGGCCGAAGGGGATTTGACCGGTTCCCCCCATCATGCAGCTAGCCGTATTGAACATGGTGTATGTGACAGACTCTCTGCCCCTTTGGACTTTACACAGGTTCATTACTTTCCTTTTCTTAAGCATGTTACAGACTGCCAGTGTATTGATTGATTACGTTATTCATTGTTCTGACTGCCATTGTATTGATTGATTACGTTATTCATTGTTCTGACTGCCATTGTATTGATTGATTACGTCACAGACAATGGCATTGTTCTGATTGCGTGTATTACAGACGCCTATTGTTTTGCTGATTGCGTCACCGGCAGAGTTGAGGGATTGTGTGCCCTGCTGTTATTGGTCGGTGTGTGTGTCATGCAATGGAGACTTGTGTATATAAGGCCCAGTGTGGCACTAATAAAGTTCAGTTCATCTTCACCCTCAATACTGAGTTCTGTCTCTTATTGGGGGAAACGCTATATTACAGTTCACTAGCCCTTGTAAGGGCTGTTCCTGGTTCCTCACGGACGACTCTGGAATTCCAGCAGCACCTCTTACGATTGGGAAAAGGACGTCTCGGGCGGTGAAGCCCTCCGGCGATAAGGGTTATCGCTACAGTGTACACAGCCTCAGGTCCGTTCCCGAGGTGCTCCCGAATGACCCTGCGCTGCCGACCTATAGCCATGGCCCCTGTCCCTCAATTCCACTGGATCTCTTGTCGGTTAAAGTCAACATCAAAGAGGCCCTATGTGGTCTCCCTACCAAAGGTGACTTTGATGGATACGTCTCCAGGATGGAGGGGGCTTTTAAGAAAGAGCTGGCGACCTTACAGGGGGCTGTGTCGGATGTTGCAGTGAGAGTTGACGGTGTGGAGAACACGTGCGGGGCACTGGAGGCACGTGTTGCTTCTCTGGAACAACAGCAAGCAGAGAGCAGGCGCCACGTGTCTGACCTACTCCTTATACACGACGACGCTGAGAACCGTAACCGCCGAAACAACCTCCATCTGAGGGGGGTGCCCGAGTCCGTGGAGCCTCGAGACCTTGCGGCTGCGACAACATCGATCTTTAATGAGCTTCTGGAGCTTCCCAGCACCAACCATATTGAACTTGACCGTGTGCACCGTGCGTTGGGTCCTCGACCGGCGGAGGGAGATAGACCCCGAGACATCATATGCAGGGTCCACTTTTTCAAAATCAAGGAGGAGATCACCCGCCGAGCTTGGGAGAGGGGTCCCATTACATTCCAGGGCGCCCAGGTGATTATCCTGCAGGATCTGTCTCGTAGGACTTTGCAAATGAGGAGGCTGCTGAAACCCCTCCTGGAAATTGTCCAGTCTCGGGGTGCCACCTATCGATGGGGTCACCCCTTTCAACTCAGAGTCCGGAGAAATGGAGCTCTCTTTGTGCTGAAATCCCCAAGCCAGCTTCGGGACTTGTTTCATTTCTTGGAGGCGGCCCCAGTGGAGGTGCCGGATTGGACTGCTCCGGATCTACCGGTCTTCGGTGGTCGGGCGCCGCGGGGCGACGTTGGTCCTATCCGTGGAGGTGGCAGAAGAAAAAGACGAGGGCGCTGATCCAGCGGCGCTGGCGCCCGGTTCCTCCCTGCACCGGCTAGTCCCGCCATCCTGTGATTTAAAGCTTGGGGGCGGGTGGGGTTGGTGGTGCAGTGTTGACAGTTTCCTGATTCTCTATGACTGGTTACTGATGGTTTTTGTATCTTCAGGCCCCGACCGGGGATCCGGACGCGAGTTGTTGAGATAAGAGTTGAGATAAATGTTTATACCCTGCCTCGCGCGGTTGGGCTGTCGCGGGCCTCACCGCGTCTGGCGGGGTGCGTCCCACCGGCCTTCCTTTGCACGCGCACTGGGGGGTCGATGCGATGCGGTTGTTTTGGATTTACCCCTGCTTGATAACACATGTATATGTATGGCGGCTGCCCGGCACTGGTTGAGCGGGGCCCTCTGGCCGCGGGGCGGGTCACCCCGCCTTTGATGGGGGGCCTTCCACGTGGACATTGACCGCTGTTATGGGTGTCTGATGACTGAGTCTGCTGCGGAGCCCCGCTGGTCCCGATGTCCCTGCTCACGGTCTTCAGCCACTGAACCATCTGTAGCCTCCCCGGTAATACTGACGCCTTAGAGTGCAACAGATTGGAAATTTGAAATATAGTGCGGTCCCTCCCCTGTGGATTGCGACCCCTGTCCTCATCTCCCCCTATAACACAGGTGAACCCCTACAATGATGACTTTAGTCCTCGTGGAGGGGAAAACAGAAGCGGTCTGCTATCCACCCCCAGATTTGGGGAGATAGAGTGGAACTCCACCGTCCTCCGCTAAAAAGCACCATCCACGGAACACGGGTTTCGTGGTCTACCGATTGACTGTTACTTAGTCTAGTTCTTCGTTACTCAACTGTTTGCCCCCTCGTCCCCGTACCCCCCTATGCCTTTATTGCTGTCCCTACTCCTAATCCCCTTCCCGAGCACTCAAAACCCCGGAAGTCTTAGCAGCGACTCCCTTTTATCAATCTTTTCTTGGGCGCGGTCTGCAGGCACTCAAATAGCATGGGCTCGCTGAAGGTTGTATCCCTTAATGCGAAAGGTCTTAACACGCCAGAAAAAAGAACAATACTGTGGCAAGAGTTGAAGAGATATAAGGCGAAAATAGTCTTTATCCAAGAGACGCACTTTAAAAGAGGGGCTTCCCCCAGGTTGAATAGCAGACTGTTCCCGCACGTCTTCACCAGCTGCGCCTCGGAGGGCAAGAGGAAGGGAATGGCTATCTTGCTAGCTAGAGACACCCCATTCTCATTGCTGGATTCCTGGGCCGACGACTCGGGGAGAGTGGTCATGGTCAAGGGTACTATCAATCAGAAGCGATACACCCTGATCTCGATATACGCTCCCAACCAGGGTCAGGTTCAGTTCCTCAAGCAGACGCTGGATAAAGTGGAAAAATTTGCTGAGGGCGAACTGATCCTCGGTGGTGATTTTAACTTACCAATTGACCCTCTCATCGACACTTCGGCCGGGAAATCGACGATTACCCAACCGGCATTGCGTTCCCTGAGGAAGAGACTGCACAGTCTGCAGCTGGTGGACGTGTGGCGAATTAGAAACCCCACGGCCAGGGACTATTCATTTTATTCCAAGGTCCACGGGACTTACTCCAGGATTGACTATCTCTGGGTCTCACATAGCATGCTGGAACGAGTTTCAGGTGATGGCATTTACCCCACCTCATTCTCGGACCATGCCCCGGTTTACTTGGATTTGGATCTAGTAAACAGGCCCCTCCCCCCTTTACTTGGAGGCTGAACGAATCCCTGCTGCAGAACTCGGTGGTGTTGCAGGCTGTCAGGGATGGTATTACCTCATACTTTAATGAGAACGACAATGGGGAGGTCTCGCCCCTGACCCTTTGGGAGGCCCACAAAAGCGTTATTCGGGGCATTTTAATAAGCCACGCCTCGCGATTAAAGAGGGAAAACACAGCCCAGTTAGCGAGCTTGACGGAGAGGGTCAATACCCTGGAGCTTTCCCACAAACAGACTGAGGCGGCATGTGTACTCGGCGAGCTTACGCAAGCTAGAGTGGCTCTTAACGCCTTACTAAGGCAAAAAGCTAAGCATGTGATCAGGAAATGTAAAAGGCGATACTATGAGTTTGGCAACAAAAACAGTGCTCTCCTTGCGAGAGCCCTCAAACAGCAGCAGGCCCAGAACTTTAGATCGGAAATCATGGACGATTCCCAACAGCGACAGCATACATCTGAGTCTATAGCGGGCACATTTAGGAAATATTACGCAGATCTATACGGGCTACATGGGGATACACCGGGGCTGAGGCAGATAGAGAGAATTAGGAAATACCTTGCGGACTCGAAGATGCCTAAGATCTCGGAGGAGGCCGCAGCCCTGATTGAGGCTCCAATTGGCGCGGGAGAGCTGGCCGAGGCCATTAAACAGACACCAGTGGGCAAGGCGCCGGGGCCAGATGGATTTACGTCTCGGTACTACAAAACTTTTGAGACCTTGCTGGGTCCGCGATTGGTGAGGGCCTGGAACACAATACTGGATGCGGAGAGACCGGGAGCTTTCTCTAGTAGGGAATTAGAAGCACATATCATGGTCATACATAAGTCGGGTAAGGACCCGCTATCCTGTAAAAGTTATAGGCCCATCTCCCTGCTCAACGCAGACATGAAGCTTTATGCCAAAGTCCTGGCTAACAGGCTGGCACCTCTGGTCCCTCACCTTGTGCACCTGGATCAGACTGGGTTTGTACTCCGTAGAGAGGCCAGAGACAACGTTATCCGTGCCATTAACGTCATTCATGCGGCCAAAACCTCGGGGACCCCCCTGATGCTCCTCTCCACCGACGCCGAGAAGGCCTTTGACGGGGTAAGCTGGCCTTTCCTGAAAGAGTCTCTTCGATACATCGGGCTGGGGGACAATATGAGACTGCTTATAGAGGCTCTCTATACCACTCCCTCGGCTCGAATAAGAATTAACGGCCATCTCTCGGACCCGCCCCCTATCGCCACTCCTCTTTGCTCTGTCACTTGAGCCGTTCCTGTGTGCAATTAGAAATAATGACATCGGGGGACTCGTCTCCTGGGAGAGTACCCACAAGGTCGCCGCCTACACGGACGATCTGCTCTTTTTCATCACTAATCCATCCGTAGCTATCCCCGTCCTGATGAGGGAATTTGAGACATACGGGAGGCTCTCATACCTAAAAATAAATTTTGATAAGTCAGAGGCCATGAATGTTTCCCTCCAAGGGGATCTAGTTCGGACCCTACGACAGTCCTTCCCCTTTAGGTGGGCCAAGGCCTCATTAACATATCTGGGAACCCAGTTACCATGCTCCCTGTACAACATAGTGTCCCTGAATTTCCTCCCCTTGGCCCGAAGAATCAGAGCTGATTTGGAGAGGTGGGACCTTCCCACATTTTCCTGGATGGGAAGGGTGAACATAATTAAGATGACGATACTGCCCAGACTGCTATATTTGTTCCAGGCCCTACCGGTTCGGATCCCTGCGGGTTTCTTTGCAGATTTTAACAGGTCCCTCTTGAGCTTTGTTTGGAACAAGAAGCGCGCGAGAATTGGGAAACGCACACTTTGCAGACCCAAGATTCAGGGGGGCATGTCTCTGCCAGACATTAAACTCTATTGGGCGGCCTCACATCTGCAGAGAGTTTGTGAGTGGGCAACATGTCGGGACACGAAGAGATGGGTTCAACTAGAACGTGCCGTGACCCTTACCCCACCGGACGTCTCGCTGTGGGGCAGGATGGCCATACCCTCAGACCTGAAAAGGCACCCGACTATCACGGCAACATAATGGGTCTTTGGGAAGTACAGATCTTATTCAGAGATCTCTCCGTGGCACTCCCCATGGTACCTATAATCACTAATCCACTACTGGCCCCTGGAACATCCAGAGCAGACCTCAGGGAATGGAGTGGGTTGACCCAGTTGAGAGCAGGGGACTTTATTTCTAATATTTGTGGATTCAATAACTACAGGGTCTGTTCCGAGGGATTGGCGTTTAGCAAATGTGGTGCCAATATTCAAAAAGGGAACTAGGTGGGAACCTGGGAACTACAGACCGGTAAGCTTAACATCTGTGGTGGGCAAGCTGTGTGAAGGTGTCTTAAAGTGGACCAACACCCAGGATTTTGACTATCCTGGGTCTTGGTCCACTTCGGTGGGGCACCCCCGATCGGGGTGCCCCGCTGTGTGAAACCCCCCCGGATCACCCGGAAAACTCACCTCTTCCCGCTCCCACGTGGCCGCGGCGTCCAATCAGCGCGGACGGACAAGCGATCTGACAGCAACGGACAAGCGGCTCCTCCGCCGCCGCCTCCCGCGCTCCCCCGCGCCGGCCATTCCCAGACGGCCGGCGCGGGCGCGCGCACGTCTAGTGGGGCGTGAGGGAGGCGGCGGCGGAGGAGCCGGCGAAGACAAGGTAAGGGGATTTGGGGCATTTGGGGGGGTTTCACCCCGCGGGACATCCCGATCTCAGATGTCCCACGGGGAGGGAGGTGATGGTCCACTTTAAGGGATACTATCCTAGAGCATCTTGGGTAAAATGACCTTATTACTCCATATCAGCATGGATTTATGAGAAATCACTCCTGCCAGACAAACCTAATCAGCTTTTATGAGGAAGTAAGTTCAAGATTGGATCGGGGGGTCATTGGATATCATATATCTTGACTTTTCTAAATCATTTGATACCGTGCCACATAAAAGACTGGTACAAAAGATGAGAATGCTTGGACTGGGGGAAAACGTGTGCAGATGGGTGAGAAATTGGCTTAATGATCAGAAGCAGAGGGTGGTTATGAATGGTACACACTCAGATTGGGTCACTTTTACTAGTGGAGTACCACAAGGGTCAGTTCTGGGACCAATTCTCTTCAATATATATATATATATATATATATATATAAATGACATTGGGTATGGATTAAACAGTAAAGTCTCAATCTTTGCAGATGATACTAAGCTGTGTAAAGTAATTAAAACAAAAGAGGACAGCAGGCAGCTACAAACAGATTTAGATAATTTGGAAGCATGGGCACTTAAATGGCAAATGAAGTTTAACACAGATAAATGTTGTAGCGATAACCTTTATCGCCGGAGGGCTTCCCCGCCAGAGACTTTTCCCAATGGTGAGAGGTGCTGCAGGGATCCCAGAGTCATCCGTGAGGGAACAGGAACAGCCCTTACAAGGGCTAGTGAATTGTAATATAGCGTTTCCCCAAATAAGAGACGAAACTCAGTATTGAGGGTGAAGATGAACTTAACTTTATTAGTGCCACACTGTGCCTTATATGCAAGGCTCCATGCAAGGGGACCTCCCCCGTGGACCTGATGGAGGACTGCATGACAAACACACGGACCAATGGGAGCAGGGCACACAATCCCTCAACTCTGCCGGTAACACAATCAGTAGAACAATAGCAGTCTGTAACACAATCAGTAGAACAATAGCAGTCTGTAGCACAATCAGTATAACAATAGCAGTCTGTAACACAATCAGTAGAACAATAGCAGTCTGTAGCACAATCAGTATAACAATAGCAGTCTGTAATACAATAAACAACACCATGGCAGTCTGTCTGGGACATGCTCAAGAAAATGAAAGTAATGGGTCTATGCAAAAACAGTGCCTTTAAAATCCAATGGCAGAGTCTGTCACAAATGTAAGGTTATGCACATGGGAAGAAGAAATCTGTGTCATGAATACATACTAAATAAAGAAACACTTGGTAAAACAACAATGGAAAAAGACCTAGGGGTTTTAGTTAACAATAAACTTAATTATAGTAATCAATGCCAGGCAGCAGCTGCCAAAGAAAACAGGATCATGGGGTGCATCAAGAGGGGCATAGGTGCTCATGACCAGAGCATCATTTTACCCCTGTACAAGTCACTGGTGAGACCCCATATGGAGTACTGTGTACAGTTCTGGGCATCTGTGCTTAACAAGGATATATCAGAACTGGAGCGCGATCAAAGGAGAGCAATGACGTTAATAAAAGCAGTGCGGGGGCTAGAGTACCCTGAAAGATTGTCAAAGTTAGGTTTATTTAGTTTGGAAAAGAGACGTCTGAGGAGTGATCTAATAACTATATATAAATATATTCAGGGTCAATAAAAAGATCTGTCCCACAATCTATTTATACCCCGGAGAGTAATCATACCCCGAGGGCATCGACTAAGGTTAGAGGAAAGTTGCTTTCTCCACCGACAGGACAGGATTCTTCTCTGTAAGAGCAGTGAGACTATGGAACTCGCTGCCAGAGGAGGTAGTTAGGAAGGATACAGTAAACACGTTCAAAAGTGGCCGGGATGCCCTCCTGGCATGTAATAACATTACCAGCTATGGCTACTAGACCACTGGAAGGAGATCTATAGTGGCCAGGATGCCCTCCTGGCATGTAATAACATTACCAGCTATGGCTACTAGACCACTGGAAGGAGATCTATAGTGGCCGGGATACCCTCCTTGCATGTAATAATATTACCAGCTATGGCTACTAGACCACTGGAAGGAGATCTATAGTGGCCGGGATGCCCTCCTTGCATGTAATAATATTACCAGCTATGGCTACTAGACCACTGGAAGGAGATCTATAGTGGCCGGGATGCCCTCCTGGCATGTAATAACATTACCAGCTATGGCTACTAGACCACTGGAAGGAGATCTATAGTGGCCGGGATGCCCTCCTGGCATGTAATAACATTTTCAGCTATGGCTACTAGACCACTGAAAAGAGATCTATAGTGGCCGGGATACCCTCCTTGCATGTAATAATATTACCAGCTATGGCTACTAGACCACTGGAAGGAGATCTATAGTGGCCGGGATGCCCTCCTTGCATGTAATAACATTACCAGATATGGCTACTAGACCACTGGAAGGAGATCTATAGTGGCCGGGATGCCCTCCGTGCATGTAATAACATTACCAGCTATGGCTACTAGACCACTGGAAGGAGATCTATAGTGGCCAGGATGCCCTCCTTGCATGTAATAACATTACCAGCTATGGCTACTAGGCCACTGGAAGGAGATCTATAGTGGCCGGGACACCATCCTTGCATGTAATAATATTACCAGCTATGGCTACTAGACCACTGGAAGGAGATAAAGATGCTGAACTGGATGGACTAAAGTCTTTATTCTGCCTTACATACTATGTATGTTACTATGCATATAACAGAAATCATGATCAATAATGCATTGGCATGCTGGCGGCTTCTTCTAGATTGCAGCGCAGGTATTAAGTTTTTCTCTTCATCTAAATTCCTCAGTGGCGGTTTGGGATCGGGGGGATCTGCCACATTCGTCCTATAAGACGCACTGGCATTTCCCCTCCGGCTTTTGGGGTAAAATAAATGTGTGTTATAGGGCAAAAATAATAATTTATTATTTCATTTATGTGAATGTTTAATCCTAAATACATTAAGAGTCTATTGTTTTCCATGTTTGCTTATATCTGTCATATACATTTATACTAATATGCAATGCCTAGATCTCTTGTTGAAATAGTGATGCAACCTATACAAAGTGCAGATAGATTTCAATAAGATACTAAAAACGTATTAGTAAAGATTTACTATCAAAATATGTACTGTAGTGCATAGAGCCATGAGATTTTGTTTTTAATTAGGTATTAATATAACAATGAAACAAAATAGGAATTGTAAAACAATAGGACAAATGAAGAGACACATAACAAGATAACGGTCTATGAAGAAGAGTAAATATTGAATTTTATTTGCTTTATTGATAACAGCCTGTTTTAATTTTAAATCTGCCTGGAACAAATCAAAACGGGGCTCGTATAGCGATCAGAGCCTTGTGGGAGCCACCAGTAAATGTGAGTTTACCAGTGACTGGGGGGTTTCACACAGCGGGGCATCCCACTATAGGATACCCCAGGTGCAGGCTACGGGCCAACCCTGGAGTAGTTTAGATTCCATGGCCATCAACAAAGGGGTCTGAACAACTTTAACAAGCATTTATGTTAAATCAAAGACTTTTGCATGATAAGTATTATCAAGCAAACTAAAAAATTAACAGCAACTTTGAAATTCAACAAAATTTAAGGATGCTTGCTGAAACAAGCGAATAAATATAAAATACATTTTTGATGTTTCATGTAGATTTGCCTTATCCCCTGAGGAAGCAAAGAAAGAGCAAACTTTAGAGTCACTACTCTCATGTTTGATAAGGTCTGATTTCTGACATAAATTATTTCCCACATTAGGAACATGAATGTCACTTATCTCTTGTATGAATTCTTTCATGTTTGACAAGGTCTGATTTATAAGAAAAACATTTCCCACACTCAGAGCATGAATATGGCTTCTCCCCTGTATGAACTCTTTCATGTATGATAAGGTCTGATTTCCGAAAAAAACATTTCCCACATAAAGAACATGAATTTGGCTTCTCCCCTGTATGATTTTTTTGATGCGTAAAAAAGTTTGATTTATCGGAAAAGCATTTCCCACATTCAGAACATGAATATGGCTTCTCCCCTGTATGAATTCGTTCATGTTTGACAAGGTCTGATTTATGAGAAAAACATTTTCCACATTCAGAACATGAATATGGCTTCTCCCCTGTATGAACTCTTTCATGTAAGATAAGGAGGGATTTATAAGAAAAATGTTTCCCACATTCAGAACATGTATGTGACTTCTCTCCTGTATGAACTCTTTCATGTCTGATAATGTTTGATTTCTGGGAAAAACGTTTCCCACATTTAGAACATGAATATGGCTTCTCTCCTGTATGAACCCTTTCATGTGTGATAAGGTGTAATTTATGAGGAAAATGTTTCCCACATTCAGAACATGAATATGGCTTCTCTCCTGTATGAACTTTTACATGTCTGATAAGGGCTGATTTACGAGAAAAATGTTTACCACATTCAGAACATGAATATGGCTTCTCCCCTTTATGAACGCTTTCATGTGTGATAAGGTGTGATTTCTGAGAAAACCGCTTTCCACATTCAGAACATGAATATGGCTTCTCCCCCGTGTGAACTCTTTCATGTGTGAGAAGGTGTGATTTATGAGAAAAATGTTTCCCACATTCAGAACATGAATATGGCTTCTCTCCTGTATGAACTCTTTCGTGCATGATAAGAACTGACTTATGAGGAAAATATTTCCCACATTCAGAACATGAATATGGTTTCTTCTCCGTATGATGTCCTTCATGTTTGATAAGGTGTGGTTTCTGAGAAAACCGTTCAGAACATGAATATGGCTTCTCCCCTGTATGAACTATTTCATGTGTGATGAGAGCTGATTTCTGAGGAAAACATTTCCCACATACAGAACACAAATAAGCTGTCATAGATCTATCAGCTGTAGAGTGGGAAGGGAAAACAGACTGACTTTCCTTCTGTGTGGAGGGGCAAAATAGAGCTGCAGGGTGCTGTGCTGGATCTCCTGTAGCCTTTGCGGTTATATCTTCATATTCTTTTTGAACATTTGGAGAGATGACTACACAATGGTCGATTTTATTCTGGCTGAATGTTGCACCTGGGGGAAAATAAGAAACTGAGGGGATGAGAGAAGGTTGAAAGGATTTGCCCTGTTGCACAAGTTGAATATAAAACAGCTCCTGAAATCAATTGTAAAGAAACAATTTTAGAACTCTCTAAAGGTCAGCGCTGAAGCCATGGTTCTAAGGTAAAAGATGGACATATTACTTTTATAAAAAGAAAAAAAGAGTGCCAAACAGCAGGAGCAGCCAGTGCATTCCCACATGATCGGGGAAAACTCTGTACCTCCCATTATGGGTGGCATTGGGTTTACTTTATGGTGAGATTTCACTCAGGCTGTCACTGTGTGCTGTGTCCCATTGTAAGACACAAATGCCACACCCAGAATCACTGCAAGACGTGTTATTCATATTGCTGTAAACATTACAGCATCAGTGGAACAAGATAAGTAGACAAGCTAAGGAAGACATGAAAATACCTTCAACACTTACCCAGATCTTAAGCTGGACATCCCTACGTATTTATATAAAATTAATAAATGGACAATATTAACATTGTCGTGTCAAAGATAATGTACATATCTATGTAAACATCACAAATTGGTATAAAGTGATACTTCCTAAAACATAAAAGATCATATAAACGGCCTGGCAAATCACGTACAGAATTTAGTAAATCTAATTCTTTAGGACCTAATTTGCAACTCTCTATAAACTGGATTACAATAAGACCATCTGTATTTTTATTTGCCCAGTATTTAAATACTTTTGAAAGGTTACCTTTGGAGGTACACTGTCAGGTAGACATTTGCGGGGGGCTTATAGAGCCGAGATTCCTTGGCATAACAGGGGGATCGGTAGTGCTTAATTGAGGGTGGAATAGCATCACACACTGGCAGATAAACTCGATAGAGCCACAGATGCGAGCTTCGCCTGGCCAAAGGCCTGGTCTTCAATTGTGCTCCCCCCCCCCCTACAAGGGAGGCTAGCCTGGGCTACAGACAATACCAGGGACATACACCTACATAGTCTAAGGACAACCATGGCAAAGAGACAAGGTACTAAATAAAGTTTGCAGAGATCAGGGGCCAGCAGTGAGGATTCCAGCTAGATGAACAGGCCAGGTTTGAGGCAGCTAAACAGGATCAAGGAATGAATCCTAAGATTCTAGACAAGAAATATATTCTTCAACTTTGGCGGAGATTCCAAAGGGCTGACTTAGCAGGAGCCACGCGGGAACATTGTACATTACAGCCAAAGAAGTTGACAGATGCTAGGATTGGGCTTTTCTGTTCCAGTAGACAGTGATCTCAAGTTTGAGAAGGCCCTTGTAACAGAGATTATGGGCCTCACACACACTTCCTTCTAAGTGTAGGTACGAGGCTCAAAAGAAGTTAGCAGTTCTTCTGCAAGGTATAGAATTTTGGACAATCCCTCGAAATTGCTCAGGCAAAAGGACATGGGCTTCGGCACCAGAAATCTCTGTGAAAGACTGGACAGGGTCAGGAAATGTAGAGGCTAGTGCAATAGGATCAGATAAAGTTGAATCTGTGATTGGAGTGAGCTGCCCCTAGAGGGCTTCAAAGTGGGACAGAAGCTGTAGATAGCCCCTTTCAGGTGCTGGACCACACAAGAGAGCAAGAGGTGCTGAACAAAGATAGCGGTTTCCATGCAGCTGATACAAGCAGTCCTGTACTGTCAGGTAGATGTCCATTGGGTGAGTTCACTGATATTATGAGGCTTAGCAGTGCTTGGGTGATGGTGTAATAGCTTCACGGTGTGGCGGATGACAGGTGTGGAGAATGCCTGGCCAAAGGTGGACAACCAACTCATCGTGCTAAGAGTCTACTGACAGGCCTGGTCTTCACTGTGGGGGGACAGGCTGGGATGCAGGCACTACCAAGATTGTGTACCCAGATAGTCAGAGGACACCCATAGCAAAGTGTAGTGAAATGGGCAAGACAGGGGCCTGCAGCAAGGCTTCCAGAATAGACAAGGTAATGTTGGGGTAGGCAGTGAAGGTGCATAGTCAAAGACAAAGATGAGGTCACCAAAAAGGGCAGGCAGAAAATAAACAGGAAAACCAGAAAAATGAAACAAATCTCAGGATCCAGGAACTGGCGTTCGCTGACAGGACAGCACTGATCTGTTGCTGGGCCACACTTTTACAGTCCTTTGCACATGCTTGTAGCTGGTTTGTAGCAGTCGTGCTAAATTTTAGGTCAAACATCCGTCTCTTGGTTGAACTTTATGGACATATGTCTTTTTCAACCATACTATGTAACTATAGGGTCCATTCATGGTCGTGCGCCAAAAAACCCAAACCAAGCATAAACGATTCCGTATGTGCCTAGGTGCATGATTCATAGCTTCGTGCACACATCAGGCATACGTGCAGAGCACACCAAGTTTCATATGCTCGGGGTGAGCGCAAAATACTTCTTCTGATGCCTTCCGCCTGAAATTCCGCAAAGGGCCCTGGCCCATGCACATTTGGTTGGCTAAGCCCTTAACTGGTACCGATGGCCCCCATGTTTCTCCCCTTTACTTTTTCGAGATTGTAAATTTGTCTCTCCAGCTTCTGTGTTTTAGGGAAATCTCCATTCTCCAAATCAGAGTATATTCTCTGTCAATTTGCGCATGCAGAAAATTACAGGCACAATTGGCGCCCACCCGGGTGCAACTTTCCGCCTTAAACCATGCGCTTCAAAATTAGACGACCATGAATCATGAGGAAGCGCTAGCACGACTTGAGTTGCACTGTCTTGGTTACTGGCAGGCCAGGGTGTTCAGCTTCACTCCCTCTGGGTGTTCATTTTCCCGGGTGCACTTGATCCAACTTCTCTGCGGCTCCTTTTAGGCCCTGCACTTACCCTTGTCTGACTGGAGCTAAAACAGGGCTGACTCACACTACTCTGACTCTCTTACAACGGCACTGGCTAAACCAGGAAGTGTCAAATGCATAAATAAACTCTGTTTATCCAGACTGCATTGCGTCCTCTCACTCTAATGTCACCTCCAGCAGCTTCTGCCTGTCAACTGTCTAGCTACTGTCACTTGTTACATACAGCTTAGCTGCTTAAACCGGACCTTAAGCATCATTTCATGAAATCCTAAAAAACTATTTGCCAACATCTAAAATTAATAGATTTTATGTTTTTAGACCCTTACTTTTTATTCTTTCCCCCACTGGACTGCAACTCTGCTCAGGAATATAGGATACAGGTGCCGCCATCTTGCCTTAGGTGCATCACATACTGAGGTAGCCTGAGAATCAATGGGCCACCATCTTGGATGTTTAAAGGCTCAGAAAATGCAGCAGATGCAGTGGAATGGTTTTTATTGTGGGCAATCTGTATGTACAGGAGGAGAAACATATAAGATAGGCTCTTATTCATGGTGAAGGTCCGGTTTAAAGCACAGAGATGTTTAGTAAACTACGAACACACGTTTTTTAGCCAGGCCACACTATATTCAATACTGTATGATGTGATAGATACCAAATTATGTACCACAATTTTCTTTTTTTCTTATCTCCTTATCGGAAAATAGTGAAATGTAACGTTTCTAAAGCTTGTCAAAGTGGACCAAACCCACGTCAAAATACGACTCATTTGGGCTGATCTATAGAGGAGATTCCTCCTGTTTATTTATTACACCTGCTGCTTCCTTCTCAGCATTTACATTCCTCACTAAAATGACTTCAAGGTCTGTGACTGAGGATGACAGTAATGCCCCTGTATGTGTGTATGGGACACACAAGTGTGTGTGTAGAGTGACCAAACAGGGCGAACGGGGAAATCATTTCTATAGGTTTATTACCTGGGCTGATCTGTAGAGGAAATTCCTCCTCTTCATCCTTAACTAATGCTTCTTCCTCCTCCTCCTCAGTTTTCACATTTCTCGCTATAGTGTCTCCAGGGTCTGTGAAGAAAGATGAGAGAGTTGGGGCACTAGAGAGTGTTTGTGTGCTAAGCTCAGTGAAGGGGTTGTAATTGGAAAACTCACTCTTACCCTGTGATGGGAGGAGCTGCTGACCCTCCATCATGGCGTCCTCTGGAGAGATCTTCGTGTCTTGCCAGATTCTTGCGTCCTGTCTGTCCACTGTGTAGGGCTCCCCTGGAAGACATGAAAGAAATCTGGGGCCTCAGAGATATGTTCCACCAGCACCCACAAAAAGCTGAAGGGTCTGAGCATACCCATCCCACAGCTGAAAGCTAAGTTTCTCTTCTATATCTTCTTCTCTTCTATCGCAATCTCTTCCAGACATTGCTCCTAGAGATGAGCGAACTTCTTGAAAGTTCGATTCGGGCGATTCGCCGAATTTCCCCAAGAAATTCGGGTTCGCCCGAATCGAACTTTCACGAATCTCTCATCTGAAAAAAAAAAATGCCGGCATGGTGGGAGCGGGCAGGCCAGCTACGCCTGTCAGCGGGCCGCCGCCGGCCCACTGACAGCGTAGCCGGCCTGCCCGCTCCCACCATGCCGGCAAAAATGCGCAGCCGGCCTGCCCGCTCCCACCATGCCGGCATTTGTTTAGAAAGCAAACACTTACCTGCATGGTCGGAGCGTGGAGGCCGGCGCCGCTCTCAGTCGCCCTCTGATGACGCGTCCTCTGATGACAGCTGAGAGCGGCGCCGGCCTCCACGCTCCGACCATCCAGGTAAGTGTTTGCTTTTTAAACAAATGCCATCATGGTGGGAGCGGGCAGGCCGGCTGCGCTGTCAGCGGGCCGGCTTCCGCCGCCCGCTGACAGCGTAGCCGGCCTGCCCGCTCCCACCATGCCGGCATTTTTTTTTTTTTCTTTCAGGGAAAATTCGATCGGCACGAACCAAAAAAAAATTCGGGTTCGTGCCGAATCGAATTTACCCTGAAATTTGGAGCGAATTCCGGTTCGTCCGAACCGGTTCGCTCATCCCTAATTGCTCCTCCCAAACCTAGGGACATTAACCCCCAGTGTTGTCAAGCTGCAGCGTCTGTGGATGATTTGCACATCCCAGGCTGACCTGAGCCGCATCTGCAACCAGATCCATCTGACCCACAACCCAGCCATGTGACGTCCTTATGTGTGTGAGGTGCTTACAACCCCTATCCTAGGCATGGGAACCTATTACTGCACCTCAGGAGAAAATAATAAATGATCCCTCCAGCTGAGAACACCTACTCTGACCATTCAGATAGGCCTGGTGTGTGAGTGCACATCCCCAGTGATTTCACACATCGGGGCATCAGCAAGATCAGCAAGCAAGATGCCCCATATAAATAGGGAAGACCTCCATCCCTAGAGTCTTATGGAATATATATATATATATATATATTGTGATGAAACGCATAACACATGCGCCTGGCCGGCCTCAACTGCCACCGGCATCATGCGCCACGTTTTTCAAAGTCGGGGGGGAGCATGATTAACTTGTATAAATATATAAATGGCCCGTACAAAAAATATGGGAGAACACTATTTCAGGTAAAATCCTCTCTAAAGACAAGGGGGCGCTCCCTTCCATTGGAAAAAAAGAAATTTAGTCTCCGGAGGCGACAATCGTTTTTTACCATAAGAACTATAAATCTATGGAATAGCCTCCCACAGAAGCTTGTTACAGCATCAACCGCTGACAGCTTCAAAAAAGGATGAGATGCTTATTTAGAAGAAAATAACATTAACAGTTACTATTAGCTGCTATCGGTAAAAAAAACAAAAAATAAATTAAATAGTTTTCCCTATAAAATAAAAAATAACTTTCCCGTACCCCAACACCCTTGGTTGAACTTGATGGACATATGTCTTTTTTCAACCGTATTAACTATGTAACTATCCTTCAGCGTTACCACTTGGAGAGATTATGCCCCACCCCCTGGGAGGAAACACAAACATGGACATTTCCTCCCGGGCAAACTGTTGGACAGAGAGGTGCCTGGATGTGTTAGACTTCGGCCAACTTGTTATTTTACGACCTCCAGAGTACTGGAGTAGAACGCTGTCCCGGACAAATTTCCAGGAGTCCATCTAAGGTCTGGGCATAGCTGGGGCTAGATTCCCACATAGTCTTTCATATGCACTAGTTGTGCAGTATATCTTTAAATCCCAACAACTGAGTTGTGGATATGCTGTTCCTTTAATAGGAATGACATCAGGTGCCTGGATCTACTGATTTCCTTGTGTTTTTTATTCAATTTTATTATTGTATATTTTTTACTTGGGAACTTCAAATATGTTACATTTGAGGGCGTGGTCAGTGACGCAGCATTTGATGTCATTTCCTGTTTCGGCAGTGAGGCCGAAAAGCGGAAACGGAAGGCGGCGGCCGCCGTTCGCAGCGCAGGGACACACGTGGGTTTCGTACCAAGGGGCAGCAGAATCAGGCACCCGAGTGACATATGCAGGGCCGCAGCAGCTACAGGAGCGTGAGCAGCGCCAGGACCACGGACGGCAGGTAGTGGCAGCGTTCTGCGCCCCGACAGTAAAGAGATTTTCGTTAATACAGGTGCATTGAACTTAACCAGAGTCCTGCCACTAGCAAATAACCCTGTCTGTGCCACTGGCGCAGAAGTGCCCGTGCAGGACCCCGAGCAAGGGAGGGGGGCAAGGCGGGGGTTTATAGGTAGACTGGACATCCATTTTAAAGTGGACCAACACCCAGCTGGATCCATTCTCTCCCCGCGGGGCATCCAAAATCAGGATGCCCCGCTGTGCGAAACCCCCCAGGACACCCGCTGCACTTACCCGAACCCCAGTCCAACGGGGCATGCGCGGGCCGCATCTCGCGCTACTCTCTAGCAGGGTGCGCTCCCTGTTAGAGGGAAGCGAGAGATGCGGCCGCCAGCGAGCTCAGAGACGCTGAGTTTAGACGTTGCTTAGACGCCCATAGCTCAGCGGCTCCGAGCGCGCTGACTGGAGGAGCGGCCACGCATGCACTGTAGGACTGCGGTGAGGTGAGTTGGCTGCGGCTATCGGGGTGCCCCGGGGTTTAGATGGGGGTGTGGGTCGAAAGGTGGGAAGGGGGGCTCAGAGGTTCGGGATTTAGAGTTTAGGTTGGGTTGTGCGTTGGCAGCTGGGGAGAGGGGTAACGAGGGTGTAAGTTGCTGTCAGGGAAGGGGGTGAGTGTTGGTGGCTGGGCAGGGAGTAATGGCTGGTGCGGGTTGGTGACTGGGGAAGGGAGGTAATGGGGGGGGTGAAGGGTAAGGTGGTTGGATGCCATGATGGAGGTTTAGGTGGGGTTGCAGGTTGGAGGCTGGGAAGGGGGGTTGAGGGGGCTCAGAGGGTGGAGAGGGAGTTTAGGTTGGGTTGTGTGTTGGCAGCTGGGGAAAGGGGTAACGAGGGTGTAAGTTGCGGTCGGGGAAGGGGGTGTGTGTTGGTGGCTGGGGAAGGGAGGTAATGGGGGGTGCAGGTTGTAGGTTTCGATAGGGTTGAGGGTTGGAGGCTGGGGAGAGGGGTAGGGCGCTGGATGCCGTGATGGAAGTTTAGGTGGGGTTGCAGGTTGGAGGCTGGGGGCGGAGGGGTCTCAGAGGGTGGGGAGGAAGTTTAGGTTGGGTTATGTGTTGGCAGCTGGGGAGAGGGCTAACAAGTGTGTAAGTTGCTGTCGGGGAAGGAGGTTTGTGTTGGTGGCTGGGCAGGGGGTAAGGGCTGGTGCGGGTTGGTGGCTGGGGAAGGAAGGTAATGGGGGGTGCAGGTTGTAGATTTCGTTGGGGTTGAGGGTCGGAGGCTGGGGAGAGGGGTAAGAGGGTTGGATGCCATGATGGAGGTTTAGGTGGGGTTGCTGGTTGGAGGCTGGGAAGGGCAGTAATGGGGGGGTGTAGGTTGTAGGTTTCGATGGGGTTGAGGGTTGGAGGCTGGGGAGAGGTGTAAGGGGGTCGGATGCCATGCTAGAGGTTTAGGTGGGGTTGCCGGTTGGAGGCTGGGAAGGGGGGTAATGGGGGGGTGCAGGTTGTAAGTTTCGATGGGGTTGAGGGTTGGAGGCTTGGGAGAGGGGTAAGGGGGTCGGATGCCATGCTAGAGGTTTAGGTGGGGTTGCCGGTTGGAGGCTGGGAAGGGGGGTAATGGGGGGGTGCAGGTTGTAAGTTTCGATGGGGTTGAGGGTTGGAGGCTTGGGAGAGGGGTAAGGGGGTCGGATGCCATGCTAGAGGTTTAGGTGGGGTTGCCGGTTGGAGGCTGGGAAGAGGGGTAATGGGGGGGTGCAGGTTGTAAGTCTACGTTGGGGTTGAGGGTTGGAGGCTGGGGAGAGGGGTAAGGGGGTCGGATGCCATGCTAGAGGTTTAGGTGGGGTTGCCGGTTGGAGGCTGGGAAGGGGGATAATGGGGGGGTGCAGGTTGTAAGTTTCGATGGGGTTGAGGGTTGGAGGCTTGGGAGAGGGGTAAGGGGGTTGGATGCTGTGATGGAGGTTTGAGGCTGGGGAGGGGGGTAGCTGAAATGGGGGGGGACGAGGACACCTGGGGTAACAGTCGGAGTCTTCCTCAGAGAACCGCAGAAGCCCCCAGCACCCCTCCCCCCCCCCCCCCCCCCAGCTTCAGCGTTGCTCTTTGTGGTTTCTACCGCTGGGACGTGCAACGTAAACAAACATAGGAACGCAACATTCCATCATCTGCAGGATCTTGATTGGTTCTGATATCTCTGCCCCGCCCCTGGCGCCTCCTCAGTGATGGTCCCAAAAGTCTGATCCAGCTAAAGAAAAGCTAGAGTTGTGTGACCTAGTGTGTGAATGACTCGCAAAAGTGAGCAAAAGTCCCAGAATCCTCTGGTGGGAGGTCAGTGTCCTGGTGCTGAGAACCCTTCAAGTTCCTGTCGTTCCAGGACCCACTTGTCCCTTAGTAGACAGGCCTGTCCTGTGTCCGATATGTGGGACAGGATGTGGCCTACTCCGAAGGCGGGACCCTCACCAAGTTGCTGCAGTAACCCCCTGTAAGTCTGCTGAAAGCTGGTTGGTCTGATTCAGACCACAATGTATTGATGAACGGCCAATAAGACAACTGAATGTAGACTCCTCCCCCTTCTCTGGGTAGAGGCAGGTAATGGAGGTCTCCGAGGTGAGCCCGAAGACCCAGCCTAAGCCTAGTCACACTCCTTATAGGCTCTCCAAGAAGGGTGCTGCACCCAGATACGCGGGCAAAGCCTAGTCACATCGCTTATAGGCTCTTCAAGAAGGGTGCTGCACCCAGGAGACCCAGCCTAGGCCTAGTCACACCCCTTATAGGCTCTCCAAGAAGGGTGCTGCACCCGGAGACCCAGCCTAGGCCTAGTCACACCCCTTATAGGCTCTCCAAGAAGGGTGCTGCACCCGGAGACCCAGCCTAAGCCTAGTCACACCCCTTATAGGCTCTCCAAGAAGGGTGCTGCACCCGGAGACCCAGCCTAGGCCTAGTCACACCCCTTATAGGCTCTCCAAGAAGGTTGCTGCACCCGGAGACCCAGCCTAAGCCTAGTCACACTCCTTATAGACTCTCCAAGAAGGTTGCTGCACCCGGAGACCCAGCCTAAGCCTAGTCACACTCCTTATAGACTCTCCAAGAAGGGTGCTGCACCCTGAGACCCAGCCTAGGCCTAGTCACACTCCTTATAGGCTCTCCAAGAAGGGTGCTGCACCCAGATACGCGGGCAAAGCCTAGTCACATCGCTTATAGGCTCTTCAAGAAGGGTGCTGCACCCAGGAGACCCAGCCTAGGCCTAGTCACACCCCTTATAGGCTCTCCAAGAAGGGTGCTGCACCCGGAGACCCAGCCTAAGCCTAGTCACACCCCTTATAGCCTCTCCAAGAAGGGTGCTGCACCCGGAGACCCAGCCTAAGCCTAGTCACACCCCTTATAGGCTCTCCAAGAAGGGTGCTGCACCCTGAGACCCAGCCTAAGCCTAGTCACACCCCTTATAGGCTCTCCAAGAAGGGTGCTGCACCCTGAGACCCAGCCTAGGCCTAGTCACACCCCTTATAGGCTCTCCAAGAAGGGTGCTGCACCCTGAGACCCAGCCTAGGCCTAGTCACACTCCTTATAGGCTCTCCAAGAAGGGTGCTGCACCCAGATACGCGGCCTAAGCCTAGTCACACCCCTTATAGGCTCTCCAAGAAGGGTGCTGCACCCAGATACTCAGCCTAAACCTAATCACACTCCTTATAGGCTCTCCAAGAAGGGTGCTGCACCCAGATACGCGGGCAAAGCCTAGTCACATCGCTTATAGGCTCTCCAAGAAGGGTGCTGCACCCAGGAGACCCAGCCTAGGCCTAGTCACACCCCTTATAGGCTCTCCAAGAAGGCCAAGAAGGGTGCTGCACCCAGATACGTGGCCTAAGCCTAGTCACACCCCTTATAGGCTCTCCAAGAAGGCCAAGAAGGGTGCTGCACCCAGATACTCAGCCTAAACCTAATCACACTCCTTATAGGCTCTCCAAGAAGGGTGCTGCACCCGGAGACCCAGCCTAAGCCTAGTCACACCCCTTATAGGCTCTCCAAGAAGGGTGCTGCACCCTGAGACCCAGCCTAGGCCTAGTCACACTCCTTATAGGCTCTCCAAGAAGGGTGCTGCACCCGGAGACCCAGCCTAAGCCTAGTCACACTCCTTATAGGCTCTCCAAGAAGGGTGCTGCACCCGGAGACCCAGCCTAAGCCTAGTCACACTCCTTATAGGCTCTCCAAGAAGGGTGCTGCACCCGGAGACCCAGCCTAAGCCTAGTCACACTCCTTATAGGCTCTCCAAGAAGGGTGCTGCACCCGGAGACCCAGCCTAAGCCTAGTCACACTCCTTATAGGCTCTCCAAGAAGGGTGCTGCACCCAGATACTCAGCCTAAGCCTAGTCACACTCCTTATAGGCTCTCCAAGAAGGGTGCTGCAAAATTTAGAGTCTATAAAACTCTAGGGCTGGTTGTCTTTTGGGGCATCCCAATCTGTTAGCACTTGTAACTATTTTTTTTAAGCCTTTCACAATCGGGACGCCCCAGTTTGAGGACCAGAACCCACTTTAAGGTGGACCAAAACCCAGGTAGCTCGGCTGTAGAGTGTAACAGCCTTCAGAGCAAGGTTAGAGCTTGTCCCTGATTCGGGAGGCCCCCCTCCTTCACCCTGAATAAGAGCCTATCTTATACGTTTCCCCCCTGTACATACAGATTGCTCACATTAATCCGGACCTTCACCCTGAATAAGAGCCTATCTTATATGTTTCCCACACCCTGTACATACAGATTGCTCACATTAATCCGGACCTTCACCCTGAATAAGAGCCTATCTTGTATGTTTCCCACACCCTGTACATACAGATTGCCCACATTAATCCGGACCCTCACCCTGAATAAGAGCCTGTCTTATATGTTTCCCACACCCTGTACATACAGATTGCCCACATTACAAAATCATCCTACCTGCATCTACTGCATGTTATGAGCCTTTAAACATCCAAGATGGCGGCTCATGGAACATCAGGCAGCCTGCAAACAGGAAGTGCCTTCTGACTGTGTCGCTCTACATTCTGGGATTGCTGACCTTTCCCTGAGCCCAGCTCTGCTCTATCTGAGCAAAGCACAGCTATAACCCCACCCCCTGTACCTTATCCCACTCTTCTCTCCTTAATAAATGTGATGCTTGTGAGTCAAGATGGCGGCGCCCGTATCCTAGAGTCCTGAACAGAGTTGCAGCCCAGTGGGGGAAAGAATAATAAGCGACTAAATACTTAAAATATATTAACTTTAGATGCTGCGGAATCGTTTTATAAGGGTTTGGGCTTTTCAATAAATCATGGTGAAGCCCCTACAAAGCGCAACAAAGCCCAGCTGGTGCTGTACAGGGTGTGAGGGGGGAACCACGTAACACTGAGGTGACCTGTCACCATGGCAACAAGAGATGACAGAACACCCTATTGATAAAGGTTACATCGGATTGGCCACCGTCACGTGATTAGGAAATACGCGGGCTCTCTGTACTGCTCTGCATTCGTCACGGTGTCTCCTCACGGCTCAGCTGTAGTAAAGTGGCGGGAAACCTTAGCCCCGTCATGGTGTCACGTGACTAAATACGCGGGCTGTCTATACTGCTCTGACTTCGTCACGGTGTCGCCTCACGGCTCAGCTGTAGCAAAGTGGCGGGAAACATTAGCCTCGCTTTTGCAACACAAATAACAGGCGGAGAACTCCCGCTTACCTCTATCCCGCGCCCTGCACCAAGATGGCCGTCCTTCCGGTCTACAGGAAAATGGCGGACGGGAGCCCCGTGAGGAGGGACACGTTTTCACATCGGCACCGTGACACCCAGAAATGCGAGGAAAATGACGCCGTCACTCCTAGATACACGCTTTACCTCAGGGATAATAATGAGAGGAAACGTCCCCGTCCCTCTCCTCATCGGATGAGCTGGGCTACACCAAGATGGCCGCCGGCCGGAAAGTCGGGAAAAGAGTTCTGAGCAGAAGCAGCCGTGAAGTCATATATTGCCGTTATATAAGCCAACTAGTGGGGGCGTAGTTTTAAAGTGGACCAACACCCAGGGGGTATCGGTCCTGGAATCTATAAGATTCCCGGGCCGATCAGATCCCTCCCCGCGGGATATCCGAAATCGGGATGTCCCGCGGGGTGAAACCCCCCAGGAAGCCCACAATACTACCTTTTCCACGTTCCAGCGGCGCATGCGCGTCCGCCGCCTCCCGCGCGTCCCTCTAGCAGGGCTCGCTCCCGCACCGGCCGTTTGTGAATGGCCGGCGCGGGTGTGCTCCCTGTAAGAGGGACACGCGGGAGGCAGCGGACGTGCTCTGATTGTCCGCCGGCGGGAATTGGCTGCAGCGGCGGGAATTGGCTGCAGCGGTCACGTGGGAGCGGGCTGAGGTGAGTTTTTGGGGCTTTCTGGGGGGTTTCACACAGCGGGGGCCCCCACCCGATCGGGGTGCACCACCGAAGTGGACCAAAACCCAGGATTGTCAAAATCCTGGATGTTGGTCCACTTTAAAGCAGAACAAAACCAATTACAGCCCACCCTGGAATCTTAAAGACGCCAGGACCAGCCGCTGCCCTTTTCCCCCTGAGGCATAACAAATTGGGATGCCCTTCTGTGTGAAACCCTTCTGTGGTGTGCCGCAACACTCATCTGCTTGCTGGCTCCCTCACTGATGTAAACACGGATGGCTCCATCCCCACCATCTCTGGGCTATGTACGATCGGATAGGTTGGAGGGAAGGGACGTGCCCACATATGAGGACCCTTGTTCCCGATTGCCATACAATAGGACCATTTGTCGAACATTACACATGCACAGCGAATTGCTCTGATTGTATGAGAGCCTATGCATGCATTGTAGCCTGTACGTCTGGGGAGAATTTTTCTGGTGACCTGAAGGGTTTCACACAGTGCGGCATCCCAAAACAGACAAATCGTGGGTTTTGTTCTGCTTTAAAGGGGGTCTCCTAGTGCTGAGGAGGGGAGTTTCGGCCTGCTCTGAGATGCTAAATGCCGCCCCTTTAACCCTGGAGGACTCCTCCCTGCCTTTGTCTGCCCCCCCACCACCATGTTCCAGGAAACAGGAAAACAACATGGAGAGGCTCGGCCTCCTCACAGAACAGCAGTTCCACAGAGGTGGATCCAAGGGGCCACCTTAGTTTGGCTGCAAGGACTCCTGGTCACAGGGGGAGAGAAGTGCTTTCTCGGAGGAAGAGGCAGGGTCTCTTTTAGCCCCTCCTCTTGCTTCCCTGTCACCTCAGCTCTGGTCTTATTTTTTGGCCTGCCTGTTCCTCCCCCCCCCCCCCCCCCCAGGTGCAGTCAGTTCTATCAGCAGTGACGCCGGGACTCCTGTGGGGGCGCTCTTCTTCTTTGGTTAACTTATCTGTTGGTTCTCACACAATCACACATGGACCTCACTCGCCTGACCCATCTTAGAAGCGTTTGGCTGAAGGAATCTCAGGGGAGAGAAGGACTTTCTCAGGGGAAGAGGTGGAGTCTTTTTTTAGCCCCTCTTTCTCTTTGCCTGATCCTTGTTGCTTCCCTGACACGTCCATAACTCTTGTCTTATCTCTTCTTTTCTTCTGCTCCTTGGCCCGTTTGTCTCCCCCCAGGTGCAGTCAGGCCCATCAGCACTAAATCCGGGACTCCTGTGGGGGCGCTCTTCTTCCTCTCGATAGGCTGAGGCAGGGTGAAGGTGACCTGTGAGAGGAGAAGCAGGGAGGTGGTGGAGGCCACACAAGCACTCACTCACCTGACCCGTCTTACACACCTGACCCGTCTTAGGAGCGTTTGGCTGAAGCTATCTCATTCACAGGGGAGGGAGGACTTTCTCAGAGGCGGAGTCTTTTTTAGCCCCTCCTTCTCTTTGCCCGATCCTTGTTGCTTCCCTGACACTTCCATAACTTTTGTCTTATCTCTTTGCTCCTTGGCCCCAGGTGCAGTCGGTCTGATCAGCAGTGATTCCGGGACTCCCGTGGGGGCGCTCTTCTTCCTCTTTGGTTCTTTTCTTCCTCTCGATAGGTTGAGGCAGGGTGAAGGTGACCTGTCAGAGGAGAAGCAGGGAGGTGGTGGAGGCCACACAATCAAACATGGACCTCACTCACCTAACCCGTCTTAGGAATATTTGGCTGAAGCTATATCAGTCACAGGGGAGGGAAAAACTTTCTCAGAGGCAGGGTATTTTTTAGCCCTTCTTCTCCTTGCCTGCTCCTTGTTGCTTCCCTGTCACTTCCATAACTCTTGTCTTACCTCTGCTTTTCTTAGAAGAAGAGGTGTGGTCTCTTGTGGCCCCTCCTTCTCTATACTTGCCCCATCCCTGGCTCTCTTCTGCTCCTTGATGCTCCCCCGTCACCTCTTCACCTCTGGTTTTGTCTCTGGTTTTCTTCAGCAGGAAGGTGGTGGAGACCACACAATTGGACATGGACCTCACCCACGTCACCTGTGTTTGGTCAGAGGACTCTGAGTCAGAGGGAAGGATGGAATCTGGGCAGGAAGACGAGGCAGACATGGAGCATGAGGGAAGAGTCATGCATGAAATTATTGGAGGTGTCGCATCTCTGGGACCAACCAGCTGAGAAGATGGCGAAGGTTGGCTCAGGTCTTCCAAACAGGAGAAGGTTAGGGGACAGTTGCCCCACCATTTCCAAGGCATCCTCCATAGCTAAGTGCCTGGAGACCCAGCACCCATTCATTGAGAAGATCCTGAAGATGTGCCATCTCAGGTGTCACAAGAAGAGGCGTGATTCTTCTCACCTGCACCTTGATTACACAGACTATAAATTAGCTCCACAGACAAGGAGCCAGTGCTCCAGTATTCATCAATTTCCCATGCTCTCTTGCTGCTGCTAGCCTTGCCTGCTCCCATATTGCTACATTCCTAGCTCCCGATCCTCTTGTTTCCCTACCTCCTCTTATCTCTGCCTGGTTTCCTAGCCCCCCCATCCTTCCAGTCCTCCTGTTCCTCTCCTGCATTATTATACAGGTACCCAGTCACCTTGTCTGTGAAGCATAGCTGTCTTTTGTATATATTGTATATATTTTCTGGTTGCAGTGATTCATATTTTGTGTGTGTGTATATTGTGGTAAAGTGTGTGAACAGAAGACCAAGTCCTGGATGGAGTATATTTTTCCCCTACAGTGATGTATAGAGCACGATCCATGCCAGGATTTCATGCTCGTCCTGTGTGTCCCTGTCGTCGTGGGCCGCGGACTCCGTTGCTTGTGCTTGGCGTTTCCGTTGCCATGGCAGCCGCCCGTGTACGCGGTGACGTGATCCTCCATGACGTGTCTGTCTTTCTCCGACGGAGTGCACGTCTCCTCCCACTGGCCTTTGCCCTTGGGAGTATGACGGGCTTCCGCCGAGTCAGTTGCGTCTATTGGAGGTTTCTGTCGGCTGCCCACGGGTTGGCTTCCGGGTGGCGGGGTCGCCGCGCACACTTTCTGAGATTGCGGTTCCGGCGCGAGTGACGCACGGGCGGTGTGGGGTAAATGGCGTTAATTCGTTTTTTGCCTATTTAAACATTTGTGCAGATTCACTCCCTTATCTATGAATAAAGGACCCTTTCCTGTCCGAAACGCGTTAGCACGTGAGAATCTTCATTTCCATCGGGTTCTATTACTTGTTTTTAAGCTGCCTTTTCAATTTTGAGATGGTTTTATATGGATTCTCATTAAAGTATTGCTTTTTTAAGGAGTGCTGACCAATTGCATTTTTGGTACCCAGGATTTCAGAACCCTGGTCACATTCCCCACTCCTAGGTTTCTTCTGATCTCAGGTCTTGCACACCTGGTCAGATTGATTTCAGGAAGGAGCCTGAATAAAAGGCTCCCACTGAGCCAGTCAGTGGTCTTTGACCAGCCTGATGGAGGGAGCTCAGGCTGAACTGCATGTTGTGTGAATAACAATACTGGACTATTAAGCCGGAGGACTTGGCTTCTGCGCCCCACTCTTGGACCGTTGGGGGTGAGAAGCGGCGGGCTGGTTTGCCCTGCAACCTGGATTGGACTTTCCTTTGACCCACAGCTTGCTGGAATCCCCAGCCCTGGATTTACCTTTATTTGGTGATGTAACCATTTGTTTTGATTTTCTGCATTGACGCTGCAACCTATGAATGGAGAAGTATTATTTAATTTGAATACTTTCATTTTTCTGCAATAAACCTGCTTTGCCGAGAGAGAACTGTTGTCTGTGTCACTTCCGTTCGCCCCCCAATATCCCACAATATATATATATTCTCTGGTTTGCTGTGGATTGCTGTGCTTGTATTTGTTGTTGTGTCTAATATGTATATATGGTTTGTTGTGTATTCATTTAGTCTTTTCTGTAGATACTGTGCTGTGGTGCATTTCTGGGTAACCATGAATGTAATACATAGTTTGCCATTTGTGAAACTGGTGAGCCCAGGACTGTATAGAAAGCCCTAAATTTCTTACGGTCACCAAAAAAACGTTTTTAAAGTGGTACTTGGGGTTCTGGACTGGATTCCCTGCCTGTTGCACTTCTAGCAGCGGTAGAAGTGCACAAAGCTGGTATAGGTGGAGTAACCACAGTAGAAGGCTCTTCAGGGGTGTCCATTCTTGATTGAAGTTAGATACCTACAGTGAAGTTACCTGCCTGGGTACTCCCTGGCTCAGAACTGACTGTTGCAGAAGAATTGCATCCATGGCAGGAGATTCGCTATCTGGATTTGACATGGGCAGCTGATACTGTTCCATACCTGAATGTTCTTCCAGGTAAAGTGCAGAATCCCAACCACCACCAGTGGATCCCGAGAATAGCAACAGGGAGGGTACTGCATCAGAAGAAGCTGGAGTGTCAAATGATGTGGTGAACTGGACATAACTGGAAGCAGGAGACACTGGAACAATTGAGTACTGGAACACTGGTGACACTCAAACAAGTGAGTACTGGAACACTTGTGATACTGGAACAGGCGGGTACTGGAACACGTGATACTGGAACAGATGAGTACTGAAACGCTGGTGACACTGGAACATGGTTACCTCTGTACATGGGTTCAGGTGCAGGGAGTCTACTGCCAGGCCTGGTCTTCACCGGGGAGCCCCCTGCAAGGTGGGACAGACTGGGCTGCAGACACAATGGTCCTACAACCCTTCCTGAATACAGGAGGCGAGAAATCAGGTTAACCAGATGCCAGGGATCAGACCCGATGCAGGTAATTAGACAAGCTGCGGTCGGAGCCAAAGAGGGTGTTTGTACAAGCCAGGTAGTTGTAAGGAAACCAAGGTCAGAAATGGAATCGGGAACACAGGAAACAAGAAGGCAAGCTTCCACATCTGTGCATGCGCATTGCGCATAGGGCACGCTGCACATGCATGAATTCTACGTCTGAGCAAGCGTTCCAGGTGCCTGACGTGCATCCACGCGTGAATAGGTGCAAGCACATGGTGGACAGGAACAGGTATGTGCAGAACCATGATTGCGAGACCGTATCTGCTGTTGCATGTATGTAGGTACAGAGGAAGACGTGGATGAAGCATGAACATGACAATGAGCAACAAACCAATACCGATGGGTATAAGGGCTGGTATACTGGCAGTGCCAGGGCAGTGGGTTACCAGCCCCTATGCTTGGTGCCAGGGATAGTTAGCTGTGGGGGGCTGTACATTTTTTTAAATTAATTTTTTACATTTAGAATAAAAAAATAAACAATCCTGCCTGTCATTTTTATTATCGGCAAATGCACCTTAGCTTTATTCAATTAAATAGTTTACAACTCACAAACGGTGATTCAGTAAATTCTTGCGTGGTTTACGGACATGCAGGATTGTCTCACGTGTGTCCCTGAATCATGCAAGATGAAGTGGCTCTAATGAAAATGAATGGGCCAACTACTGCCTGACTTTGGACCTGCCTGCCCCTTCAGATACCACGAACCTTGTTACCCGGCTTTCGACCCCTGGCTTGTTTCTGGACCATTCTCTTGTCAACTCGATTCGGCTGCCGCTGTTAGAAGGTAGGAGGGACAACTGCAGGTAGGTTTTTTTGTGTGATCGATAATCTCCTGCTGCTGCGCTTTCCCCCACGTTTGTTTCAGATTTATTGCCTGTGTCGCCCTCTTGGAAATGTCAAATTCCCCAGACCTAAGGAGCATCTTTGCAGCTCACATTCCCCCCGATTAACCCCTTCCTGTATAGAAATGCTTCTGCTGGCTTCTTCTGCTTACTCTACATAGAAGTGGACCAAAAACCTTATGTTTTCTACTCCACGGCCGTCCAATTAACTATCCCTGGTGAAAACCTCTTGCAATTACTGGTGAACTCTCTTTGTCAGTGATCCCATGGCACATGCACAGGCTATGCCCACATCTCCAACTTCTCTGGGCTGATACATACGCTAGTGGCCAGCTATTCAGATCAGGCTGCCGTGGAAGCGTGCACATCATAAAACCTCTATGGAACCAAACACAGCCAATAACAGCACACCTCCAAAAATACCCAATAAATGTAAACTTTATTCAAAACACTTATTACAAAAGACTGATATTTCATTTAAAAAAAACATATACACCAAGACAAACACTACACGAACACACACTGGGGGTCTCCAGCCACCTGAGCTAATAAAAAGTATAATACTAAATTTCAACAGAGAATATATAGTATTTAATCCCCCATCTGAAATTTCCTGCAAAAATCACTGTTAAACATATGACAAACTGATGAAAATGGCCCAGCAGCAGAGGCTGACAAAGTCTCTTCTTGGTTGGCCCTGAAGTATAAAAGATGCCGAGGCCGGCCGATTAAGCAACCTTGGAGCATCATAGATTTTGGATGCCCCTAAATGAGTTCCCCAGATCACCCTGCATTCAATCATATTTTCCATGGCTCCCACACCACCTGGCCACCACCCCTGTTGCTGAGGAGTGTTTCCAGCTATTCAGATATGTGTTGCATTACCGCCCCCAGCCTACCGTAAGAAAACCGGGGGTACAGAAGCTCCTGCTCCCTTACGTCAGGTGCTTTGTTTCAAGTGGACCAAAACCCCGAATTTTGACTATCCTGGGTTTTGGTCCTTGCCCCTGGGGCTGTGTGAACCCCCAGCTCACCAATTGCACTCACCCTTCCTTGGTCCTATGGCACATGTGCAGCCTCTCGTCCAATCAGCGCACTCGGATCTGCTCACGTTAGATCGTCTAAGCCTTTGTCTTTTTCTCCACAGGCCATGCAACTGCACCAATAAAAGTATTGACTATAGAGCCAATCCAGGGTATTATCTCTTGTCCACCTGATTTGTTTTTAAGCCATTTCCATTCTTCTTTTCAAACCTCTTACGTCATGCCAAATGTCATATTAGTGGATTATCTCTGGATTCTCATCAGTTCCTTCATTGTTCTGCAGTTGGTTCCAATCATGACCACATCTACATTTCTTTTTTTGTCAAGATACGCTCTATGCATTTTTGAAAAGCATATTTCTGCATTAATACTGATAAGGTTGTCTCTGTTACTTGTACTATTTTCAAAATCCACTTTTTTATAACTTTAAGTCCATCAAGGTATATGCACAGTATTTGGCCGAGTACCCTGGACTATCACATTGTCCATCCCCACAAAGGTACGCCCATGTGTCCAGCAGTTCTTTCGATTTTTCTTTCTGTAGTAGCCATTGCTCATGGACTGCTGGAAACACATATTTAGAGGCCGATTCATTAATAGCGCCAGGTAGCGACAGATGAGCGACTGTAGCGTGATTTTCACAGCGCCCGCTAGTATTCGCTGTGCTTGGCCGTAGTTCACTTGTTGACAGCGACTCAGTCGGTGTGCGGTAATGTTGAATACGGGGTTAGGAGTCGCTGTTTGACAGGTTCCGCGCTGTATGGGTGCGCCTGACAGCGAATGGCCAGAGCGAACGGCTCCCAGCATATTCATTATCAAATCACGCTCAAAAAATTCTCGCGCTGTGAAATGCTTGTTTAAACCCCAGAGCGCTGGCGGCGATGGGTTAAAAGTAGTTTTTTAACCCCCAAACAACCATATTTTTTGAAGTTAAATTTACACAAGTTTTTAGAAACATTTTGTAATATGAATACATTAATATCAGACCTGTAATATCAATTCTGCACAAATTTTTTTTTTTTTTTTTAACCTTTAAAAAAATATCTAACATGGCAGAAGTGTTCACAAAATTTTTGCCATTTAAAAAAAAAACAAAAACCTTCAAATCAATTAATTATGAATATTTAAAGATTGGTCCATTGAAATGCATTGGAGAGCGCTAGGGAGCGACAGGTCATACCTGGCGCTGTGATGGGATTAGCAGCGGCGCTGTTCGTTGCAGTCCGCTACATGATGAATTCCGCGCTAGCTGACGCTCTCGCCGGCGCTAGCCTCATTTAGCGTGATAAATGCGTGATTGTGTCCGCCGCCTGGTGTTCTGGAGTCGGTAGCCGCCGATAGCTGGCGCTACCTGGCGCTAGTCAGACACTACCTGGCGCTAGCCCTTGATAAATAAGGGCCTTAATCTGATAGTTATTAAAGGAGGTTTTTATTGCACTTTGCACTTTAGTTGGCTTCAGTCTCTACTGAGCCATTTCTAATATTTGTTTATTCACTTTTTGGTGCTAGCACTTTTTGGCCTTTTTTCATGCTAACACTTGATCCTCATTGCCTCTTAATTGAGCCTATTGTATACTTATTCAGAGGCCACTTATTTATGTACATTTTTCCAGTGCAGTTGCGGCTTGTAACAATATACTGGCATATTGTACTTATTATCCCTATGATTTGGGTTGTTCCAGCATAGGCCCATATATAATGTGTTCAATTAGTGCACTACATTGCACTTTTGTTATATCCTATTGATACTCATCCCAGAAATCCTTGCAGCTCCCCCTCTTCCCTCCAGTCATTACATGTTTTGTGTGTGTCCGATTGTTATTTATGTATTGGAGTGTTAGTGTCTTACACACATGTTATTTATATCATTGCTAATTTCAGGCACATGCAGCCTTGTATTATGATGATTGTGCATCAATAAATGTATCAATTTTTACTTAATTATCGAGAGTGCGGCAACCTTTTTCCGGGTCTTTGGGGAGGTAGCTTCAGAACCTCTCCTATTTGTTGTGTTGTTTCTGTCTCTGCTGTGCATATCCACATCTCTTGTCGTTAGTGGTATTAACCCTTCTAGTGCCAGCTACGTGACTCTCACGTAGCTGCCTCTCCAACCGTTAAGTGCCAGCTACGTGAGAGTCACGTAGCTGATTTTAGAGGCCCATAAAATAAAAAGTAAAAAACATACAGACTTACCTTACCCCTCATTTGAAAGGGCCAGCGATTCTGTACAAGAATCCGCTGTTAGATTCCTGCCCCCAGGCCTCTGATCTTCAGGAGGGGGCCCGGAATAGGCCCCCCCCCCGCCGGCGCCGACATCTGAAAAAAAAACAAAACTGTAAATGACATTTACTCACCTCGCAGCACGATGGCTCTCCCGGGTCTTCTCTTCACCAGGGGGGGCTCCGATCCCCCCCCCCCTGGGCTTTCCACGCTGCTTGTGAGGGCCCAGAAACGGGCCATCACCATCCTCTTCGGCCGGCGCTGGCCCCGCCCCTAACTCCGCCCACTTGACGACGTCATCCCGCTCCTCAGGTTACTGGCACCCGGGCTCCGATCTGTCAGTTGTCAGCAGCGATCGGAGCAGGGAGGGTGGCAGGCAGGGTGGCTCTGATCTCCCTGCCTGCCACCCTCCCTGCTCTGATCACTACCGACAACTGTCATCTGTAGCAGCGTGGGACACTGGATGGGAGGTAAGTATAAGTGAAAATAGAATAATAAAGAACTTGTCTGGTGTCTTTTTTTTAACTTAACCCTTTGTGAACTGGTAAGGGGTCCATGAGACCCCTTATACCAGTTCACAAGGCTCTGGGGATGGAAGGTCACCTGTGGCAAACCGGTGACTTGCCATAACCCCCAGCCCCCCATTACCTGCCTCCCCAACGGCCAGGGGGGGGCAGAAGGGCCCGGGCCACGTGGCTATGTGGGCTAGTAGCCTGCAGGGCCAGAGGCCACCAACGCTGGCCCCTGCGCCCTGTTCTACAAGCCCCCATAGCTGGTCCGGGTCAGTAATGCTGGGTAAGGGGGACCCTAAGGGTTTTTAACCCTTAGAATTCCAAAAAAAAATGAGGTCCCCCCCCATTTTTTTTTTTTTTAATTAACCCCTTACAACTATGCAATCATATTGCATAGTTGTATCCTATCTGGAATCTCCTAAACTGCTGTTTCAGGAAAGGGGGTATACCTATACATATGTAGTACCATTGTAACCGGGAGAAATAGGGCTTTCACATGCAATCATATTTTATTAACAAACTTACATTTTTTATTACAAAAAAAAAACACTACAAATTGTAAAAAATAGGTTTTTTTCATTTTTTTGCACATATTTGACCCAAAAGTATTGAGAATACACTAAAAAAAGGCCAAACAAGACATTTCATGTTGAAGCCCAGACTCTGCTGAAAAAAACAATATATAATTTTCATCGAAATCCCTGGAAATCCCTTCAAAAATCAAGGTTGCACACGTGTAGCGCAAAAACGTGAAAAGTCGTCTGGCAACAGATTGTGACAAAAAAATCTCGGTGGGCCGGCACTCAAAGGGTTAAAGGAGGTTTGGCTGAATATTGGAAAGCTTGTGTAGTCAAACATCTCTTTGACCTTCATGAAACTTGATCCACTGCAGGCTATTCCTATAAGGAGGTTTCCTATTCCTATAAGGAGGTTTCCTGCTCTGTATTTTTTGACAAGAGGTTGACTATTTCACAATTTGAAGTAGTGTCCTTCTCCACAGTGAGGGTAAACATTCAGCATGGAACCCTTTGAGATTTTTGTAGTAATTTTGTCACCATGCTGAAACATTATTCCTGAGGACATTGCTGGCTTAAAAGCCATACATCAAGATTGCATTCAAAGACTAAAAATGTACTATCCCCAAAACTTTCTGTTACGTCTCCTACAAGGTTGGAGGTGCCCAACCCCCTACAGATACAGCACATAGTTCATAGTAACTACAACAAAACCTTCCCCCCTTTTCCATTCCCCACCCACTTGTGGATGAAGTTGAAATGACAACAAAGCCTAAAGTTCCAGCGCCTGTGCTTGATGGATACAGTTCCATGTTTGATTAATTCTCGTCCATTGGCCTATGCAACATAGATATACTATTTCACTTTCTTGTCTAACACCACATGTGTGTAGAGTGTACTTCTACTTGTGCTGGTTCTAGGGGAGGAAACAAACATCCTTGATAGATATTGTAGCTTGTGTCTTCAAATTCATGGTATGGTATTGCAAAAAGCTGTACTCGTCAGCTCAAATTTTTTGGTTTGTGTATCATCGTCCATAGTTTGAATACAGCTTGGCACAAACATTTACATGTAGAGGTTTCCATGGAGCTACTTTGCTCTGAATGACTGGAAAGTAATGTTAGCGAGTCACGCGGTATGGAAGAGGGTGCTTGAACGTGTTCCTCATAGTAACTATCGATTAATAGAGTTGGGATTCTCTTTTTCTGAATAAATGGTAGTTCAACATTTATCTCAGGAACAGTAGATGGGATTGATGAAGGGATACGTTGTTTTTAATCATGTAGCAACCCTCCGAAAAATGGTCTGAACACAAATGGAATCAGTTTTTTGCGTCTGTCCTCTTGTACAATATTCTGAAAATATTTCTGGATCTGAACTGATCCAACCATTTTGTCATCACTTGGAAAGCAGTGCGGAATTGTATTACTTTTTGGCTGGTCATTACCAGAGTTATTTCTTACAGTTTCTTTTACAAAACACTTCGTCATACCTTTAAGAAAAGAATATTAGATTAGAAACATAGCAGTTATTGAAAAATACAGTACAAGGCACATAGAAAATTATACAGTACCTAAAAACGTAAGACAATAAATAGGAGACATACCTGCAGCACAGGGCAAACCTGGGCAATTGCCAGGGCCCTGGCATCTTCAGGGGCCCACTCAAGCTCACTTGGCCATGGTATTATTTTACAGTGGACGTGAACCACTGAATGCCGGGTGCTGTGTGCAGACCTGCTCATGGCTGGCCTCAGCAACAGGGGACGATCAGCAACACTGGAGAAGGTGGTATGGAATGGAGGGCAATCGATAAAATCTCAAGTGTCGAGAACCAGGTGACAACTGACAAGGACTGGAGGGCGATCAGCAGCAGGAGATGACCCATTTGTGGCAGCAGAGCTGAAAGGTGACATCATGTGACTCACTACTTTGGGGCACACCAAGTCTCTCTTGCCCAAGAGTCCCCACAAACCTGAAGCCGGCCCTGAGATGCATCTAGGGTTTATAGGAAGAAAATAAGAAGAAAAATATTCTAAACCAAATGGTGCACTAAAATTCTCTCATCCCAATCACCCCATTACAGGCAGTGTGATAGAATCCCCCCCCTCCTCATCCCCCCAAAGTGGAAAATGGGAGGAGCAGCAGATGGGCAGGGTAAGTGATAGCCATCCGCCACCAGACACTCGCTCACTGATAAGCACTTCCTGTGTTGCCGATCTTCCTTGCTGGGTAGTCTGTGTAGCAGATTGGCGTGTTCTTTTTTCAAAGCCAGCGTCCAGCCCTCTACAGGTCACGACCATCCTGCGTCTGAAACCAGCAAGGAAGATCATGGAAAGGGGCCCCTGTTAAGTGGCAGCAGCCGGTTGGCAGACTGTGAATAGTTACCCGCGTTGCAGGAGCACCAGTAATATAGATAATTATAATATATATATATGTATATAGTATATATAGACATATATCAAAAAGTATAATTTATGTGATGAATTAATGTTATACCTCACACCTGAATAAGACTATATTCTTTTTTTTTTTAATACTTTTTTTTAAATTTCCCATTCAGTATTGATCTCAATTTGGTTGCTTGATAATCATTTCTTTTCATAAGCTTTAAGATCATGGTAAGGTACATCATTATGGGTGGGAGTCAAGTTAGGTGCAGGTTTATATTAAAGTGGACCAACACCCAGGATTTTGACTATCCTGGGTTTTGGTCCACTTTGGCGGGGCACCCCGATCGGGTGGGAATCTATAAGATTCCCGGACCGATCAGACCCCTGACTGCGGGGCCCCGCTGTGTGAAACCCCCCAGAAACCCCGAAAAACTCACCTCTCCTCGCTCCCACGTGACCGCCGCTGCCAATCCCCGCCGACGGACAAGCGGGAGGCAGTGACGGACAAGAGAACGCGCCCGCCGCCTCCCGCACAAACGGCCGGCGCGGGTGCGCATCCTGCTAGAGGGACGCGTGGGAGGCGGCGGCGGGCGCCGCTGGATCGTGGATAAGGTAGGGATTTAGGGGTTTTTCTGGGGGGTTTCACACACGATCGGGGTGCCCCGCAGTCAGGGGTCTGATCGGTCCGGGAATCTTATAGATTCCCGGCCGATCATGGGAGGGTGTTGGTCCACTTTAAGTGTATACACATTCCCTTCCCTTGCCTTATTCAAACAAAGCATGTGGAAAAAAGAGGAAAAGCAAGAAAAAGAGAAAAAAGAATAAAGGAGCGAGAAAAGAGAGAAAACAAAGAATAAGAAGATCATCCCCCCCCCTCGTGTGAGTTAAACTATTGGTCAGCGGGACAGGTAGGTATGCAGAAGCAAGTTTATATCTAGTCACAATGGTTTTATGGAGTCTCTACGTGATCAAAAGGCCTCAAGAAGTGCTTGATATTTCCTTGCGATATTTCCAGGCTTTAAATGTAGAAGTTCGATTTCTAGTGTATTTTTCATCTTATGCTTTCTTGCTTTGAATATTGAAGGATTTGGGTTACTCCAGCGGCTACATATATATTGTCTTGTACCTGTAGTATTAAGTGTATTAGGGCCACATTTGTGGGTTCTTGGGATCCATTGAGGTTCTAACAGGATTTTATCTTTAGTAGAAATCATGTTTATTCCTCCTTTTATATTGATGAAATTTACTACTTCCCATAAATTTTTGGTATATTTACAATTCCACCACAGGTTTGCTCATTGTTGCCAGGTGATCTCTGCACCACCAGCATGAAAAGGGGGTCATATTTTTATTATAGTCCGTTATTAAGTAGTATTGTGTTATGTATTTAAAATTAAAAATTCTGAGTGGCGTTGATCGTATATATTCATAAGACCATAAGAATAAGACCATATTCTATCAGATGCACTTTAGTGGCGATTCTTACACTGAGAAAACTCTCACCTGCAAAATCAATCTTGCATGATTCAGGGACATGTGAGTTTATCTTGCACCTAAAAGAAGCATGCAAGTCGAGAAAGAAAGGAGGGGGCAGTTACACAATCGTGCCTGCGGTGGTCATTCGCAATTGGCTGGTGCACCCTGCTAAAGGTATAGTGGTGCCGCTTGTGCATGCGCCATTGGATCGGGGAGGTGAGATTACTGCGCGACCTGGTGGGTTTTACACAGCGCAGCATTCCCAAATCTTGATGCCCTGGGTGTAGGAAGTATGCCTGCCATGGAGTCTCCTAGACTTCAGGGTGTGTTTTGATCTACTCTCCTCCTTGATTCAAAATAGTTTTCCCTTTTTTGAAAGATTTTTACATTTCATATTTTGGAAAAATGTAAAATTAACTCGCTGTCTGCTGAATCAGGGAAGAGGGGTGAGAACGAGTTTTTCTCACTCGGATCTACGTGAGAATGCATTCTCACCCAATGCTGGAACTTACTGGGATCAATTCACCGCTAGAGGAGAATTTTCACTCCTTTTTTCATTGTCTACCGGGTGTAAATTTTCACCTGGCTCTGAATCAGCCCCAAGGTAGACAATGAAAGTTAATGTTAACCAAATGGTCCTAATCTAAGGAAGATTGATGCGCTGTTTCTGAAGTGGATTGAAATAAATCTATTTGATTGCATTTGTTGCTCTTATGATCTGGTAAGAGTTTGGTGTTACCGGTGGTGGGCACGTGACAAGTACGCATGCGTTTTCGGGACAACTTCACCATCCTGTATTAATCAAAGAAGCTCTGTTTTTCGGTTACTGTTTACTATTGGACTTTTCTATGGACTTGAGTCATACACATTGAGCTTAATATCTACCGTATATACTCGAGTATAGGTCCATCCGAATATAAGCCGAGGCACCTAATTTTACCACAAAAAAATGGAAAAGTTATTGACTCGAGTATAAGCCGAGGCTTTATTCGATTGGAATTGGAGTTGATTTCAGGAATCAACGGGCTGATACAGATTTTGGTCTGCTGCGGGCGGCAGCGGAGGAACAGCTGAAAGTGACAGAGGGTGAGTGCGGGAAATGAATGGGGATGGCCCCTTGTCTGGTTTGATAGGGCTGGGGCTGAATCTATCCTGTACTCCGCCTCCCCCCCGCTCCTCTCCCCCCAGTCAGTGTTCTGTGCGACATAAAGGAGAACCGGCTGTTCCAGCTATGACATGTAGAAATGGCCACAGATTTAATAGGGAATGACCCAGAGACAGCTTATCTTTGTCAATAGGTCTTCAGTGATCAATTACCCCCCCCCTCCAATTACTTGTTTTGATGACATGCCGCTGCTCATATCAGTGCCTTCTGCTTCTTCTGAGCCGCACTCACGGCTCCATACTGCGTCTGGGCCGGCCGGCTGACAGCTGTCAGATATCCCCTCCTGCGGCCCGGGCCTCAGTGACGTGGCGGCGCGGAGCGCGCCGGCCGCCATCTTGGTACACCCACCTCGCGCTGGGTGTACTGATCTCCCCGCCGAGTTCTGAAGCCTCCGAGGCGGCTCTTCTGCCGCGTCCTCCACACCGCGCTTCCTCCGCCCCCTCGCTCAGTCTCCGACATATCAGCTGATGCACCAGTAAGTCGAGGTTCCTCCGCCGCGCTCTCCTCTTCACTCTCCGGCATAGGCGCCATCTGGCTGGATGCACAAATTTTCACTGACTGGTATTAGCCGAGGCGGCTTTTTTCAGCCCAAAAAGTGGGCTGAAAAACTCGGCTTATACTCGAGTATATACGGTATGTAATTTGTTAACTTAGCGCAGTATTTGTCAATATTTTGGCTATTTATTTAAATGAAAGTTAATGGCAGTTTTCTTTTCTAAAAAAGGAGCGAGAATTCTCACCTGGCTCTGAATTGACCCTATTTGTGTTACTTTATAGTCAAGTATAGATTTGGCTAAATTTTAGTTTCCAAAATTAAAATTAGTTAGAAAGAAACAAGGCTGTTGGGCATCAAATCTAATTATCTATAAAAGTAGAACAGTAGTAGTAGAACATTGAAGAAAAATGTAATATTTACAGCAGCCAAACACCCCTGCCACGAGGGTGCTTATATAACACATTCTGGGGGGGGGGGAGCATACAGTACACTGGAGTCCCACACCTAACCCCTCCCCCCAGAATGCCCATAATCTTATCTTTTGCTCGGACCCCCATCAGGAATACAGCACTGTGATTGGCCAATAACAGTGCTGTATTTCTAGCGGGGGGGGACAAATCGATAGGTAAGATTTCTGGGAGGGGAGCTCCAGCATTCTGGATATCCCCCTAGAGTGTCGTATACCAGCATAACACAGCAGTGGTGTTGGTCCACTTTAAAGTTTTTTGCAATTTTGTATGCTGTTATTTTAGGGTCCCACAAAGCTGCTCAGGTCTGCCCTTACATTAGGGTGCCTTACAATGTGAAGCCAGACCTGAGCACCGTTATTCATTACGATATTGTCAGTCACAACTAAAGGACAAAACGGACCACGTGCTCGTTAAGCGCACTCTACATCCACTAATTAATAACACAGAGGATAGAAATTACACACCTTTCATAGGTGCAACATGCATTGAGGATTCATATAAGCAGTGTTGGCTCAAAGTTTATGCAGGGCCAAATTGATGTGTCACATGACATGCGCCAGGAATAGTGTATAGTATAATACTTTGCTGGTATAAAGTCCCTACGTTTCAGCAGTTTGCTGTAGTGTACTGTTGAGTACACTCCCTGGTAGTGGGCCTCTTTATGTCTTTGCTTTCAGTAACAGGCTCCCTCGTTCACCGGCAGCAGCATCAACATCCACTGCTGATATGAGACCAGTCATGGACCTTTATATGTGCTCTGTGGGACAGATGGTAGCAATCTCGTTTACAAAATGCCGGCTGCGGTTGCACACCAGAAAAGAAGGGAGGGGAAAAGCAGATGTGTGTTACCGAAACGTTGAGGGTTTTAGTTGCCATCCACTTCTTAGGTATACTGTCATTGTCTATTGTCTTGTTACGAACTTATTCTTTGCATTTATCTGTTTTAAACTGTATATGCCTACGCAATATGTCTACCTTTAGTGCATTTGATCGCAGTGTCTTCTTCCCTGCCATTTTTACATCCGGTCTACCAGAAAATACTCTGCTAGCCTGAATTTATTGCTACACAGTGCTCATTTGTTAGTGGGTCATATCCTCTCGGTCATTACTAACTTATCTCATACACTGTATATGTATGCACTTGCTTTGTCAGCTACACTGTGATTACTTCATTTGTGCGTCACTTTATGTCTCACATTAAAAGCGAGTCATTTTTTGCATAGCCTGTGTTTGGGTGTTCATGATATAAAGCCCTTTTGGTTTGTTATAACTTATTTGTCAGGTAAGTACTGTTTGTTCTTTTGTCTAGATCAGACTCGGGCATTGTACGGGCCGTATATGGCCTTTTGGTTGCCCCCGGCTGAGATGGCTGGTGGAGTCCCTCTGCTCGTGCTGCCTGCGAGGTGACCGCCCGTCCCTCTTCGCAGCGGGTCGGCGCCTTCCGCCTCCCACACAGTACACATGCGAATGCTTAAGCAGCAGCCGATTGGCCGCGGCTCGCCAGGTCTGGCGCGTTCCCCCTTCCGAACACACCAGACTTGACAAGCCGAGTGGCTGATCTGCTGCTGCTTAAGTGATCGCCTGTGTACAGTGCGGGAGGCGCAGACCCGCTGCGAAGAAGGACGGGCGGCGCCAGACAGTGAAGAAGAGCCCAACCAGGAGGAGAAAGAGATAGGCTCCGGCACCATCTTGCCTGGGTGGAAGGGCGGGAAATACAATACAATTAATATTATGCAGAATTGAGTTCAGCCTTTTGGCCTGGCCCTCCACAATATTTTTAGTTTCTTATGTGGCCCCATGGAAAAAATAATTGCCTAGGTCTAGATGGTTCCTTAAAATGTTCCAGATGGCTACTGTATGCAGGGCTGGATTATGAGAGGGGCGCAAGGGGCTCTAGCCCCCGGGGCCTCCACCACTTGCCCTGCAAAGGGGGCCTCCACCAACCTTTGGGTTATGGTCTAGTCCGGGAGGCTTTTCAGTCTTTGGTTTGACGGGCTTCAGGGCCAGCAACAAAGCTATCAATGGCAATGCCCCCCCCCCCCCCTGCATTTGGGCAGCCAAAGACACCAAAAGGCAGGACGGAGAGTCTAGAGCAGCAAAGCCGCCATCAAAAATGCTTGAGTGTGGTTGGGTGCAGAGTAGTCAATCGATGGCCGCCTTCTGCTTAAGTTTTCTGCTGCAAACTGTCTGAAACCCCACCAAAGCTGGCCCCGGATGGGGGGGACACAAGAAACTGCTGCACACTTATGCACATGTAGCAGTGCGACCTCCACCAATGACTTGCGTGTTTCTATGCATTGGTTTTATGTGTCCTACAGCAGTATAGGCAGGACTGCTGCTCAGTGCCCAGACATGACTGGGAACACTGTTTTTGGATGCCCCTCTATATAAAAATACAATTCTGTGAAGTACTCACCTGTAGAATTGGTATTATACGCATACAGCACGTCCTGCTCCAGATATAGTAATAACATGTGGGTAATCCTCCGCCTGAGGCGCCGTGCACTGCAGACATGTAGAAAACAAGCTCCTCCCGGCCCTACATATACCGAGGGACCTCCCACAAATCCCCAGCATTGACAAGCAGTGAGAAAGAGAAGCCTGGAGGAAAACAACCACCCAGAGACTGGCAATAATATCCAAGATAATAATCACCATACAGGGGATCCAGAACAACGTGAAACCAGGGTGGGGTGGAGCAGGACGTGCTGTATGCGTATAATACCAATTCTACAGGTGAGTACTTCACAGAATTGTATTATTCTAAGCATACAGCACGTCCTGCTCCAGATATAGTAATAACATGTGGGACATCCAATAGCAGTGTCCATAAAGTAGGGTGGGATCCCCATGAGAAAAGGCACAGCCAACAGAAACAGCGCTGTCACCCGCAACCTTGCTACCAAGAGCAACGTGAGCAATGCTCTAACTCAGCAAGAGCCGAAACGTTCACTTTAGGCTCAGAAGGACGAACCAACCGAGCAAGACCAATCCAAAGGGCTCCTACACCCGTGGAAGCAATCAGATCCTGTTGCATAAAGGATGGAGACGCCTATAAGCCCCAAGGGGCATAGTCCCAACCATGGACAGGGAACAGTCCAGGAGTCTCCAATGCCTGTTGAGGGATACAGATCCCTTTAAGCTCAGAGTAAGCAAGACACTAGCCCAGAGGCCAGAGGGTCTGGAATAAAGGAGAATAAAAAACTCCGCCTGGACCCAAACTCGGTGTAAGGCGGAACATCCTCACCAAATGGTGTACAGATAATAAACATATATGTATATATATAGTGACTAGGCTAACAGAGCCATCCCCTATGGCACACTTCTGAATGAAGCCACCGCCCCGGAAGAGTGATGTGAGGGAAGGAACAGTTCAGACAAGAACCGGAGAAGACCCAGGGGAACCCTTAGCAGGGCATCAGGATAAGTAACCCCCCCAGGGAGCTTAGAAATTCCTTGGGAAATGCACCTGAGCAACCCCTGAGGAATGCTCAACACAGAAGATTGAACTAGGCTCTGCAGTGGGCGAACGGGGCAAGCCCTGAAACCCCCCAGAGAACTGAGTTGGGGAACCAACTTCCGTCATGCTGTAAGAACTCTAGGACCCAGGGATAAGGCAACATCCCGCAGGAGAGAGAGCTAGTCCAAGCAAGCAAACTAGAACGACATCTCCCAACATAGCCGGCAGAGAAGGGAGAAGAAAGAAGAGGAGGGAGCTAGGTCTAACCCTCCAAAAGAGAAAAGACAGCCAGAGAGATCCATCTCCAATAGGGTGAAGAACAAACCGTCCAATCCCTGTAGATAGGGGCGATGTAGTAAGGAGCCTGAATAGGCAGAACAGCCCTCGGGGGAGAGCACACAGTACAACTGTCCTCACCAGAATCTGCGAACCACACCCCACTGGGCCACCCAGGGCCCCCAGCGTAAAGGTTCACCCTTGCTACAGCAATCTTGTGCAGAAACCCACCTAGCAGGGTGAAGAAGTTAAGACATATAGAGTATAATGTCCTGACAGAGCCATACTAGGTCCCCATGACCAAGGCCAGAGAGTCCTGGAACAAAAACCCAGGACAATAAACCAAGACAATGACCAGGACAATAACCAGGACAGACTCCCTGTAATAGCCACGGGGCCCCACAGGGCCACCAGTAGGGATTCAGCGAGACACAATAGGCCCTCCTAGCACAGTAGGACAGCCAACAAGCCAATACTAATGAGGTGCAAGGAATGTAAACCCCCACCTAGATCAGAACCAGACCCTTCTTGAAGGGTCACCTGTTCAAGACCTTCACAGATAAAAAAGGAAAGGCCAATGTCATCAGACTGACCAAGAGTCCTCAAAAGAGACAAGTCCTGAAGGGAAGTAGTCCAGCAATTTAGGGCCCAAAGGGGCTCAATGTGATAACCGAAAAACAGTATGAAAATGGACCCCCTAAAGGGGATCCCCTTAGGAACCGCGGGGGAGTTCAGAAGAAATAGAACCCCTTAGTCAACCTGCCTGGCATGGTCCCCATGGTGACCATCTACAGGGATAGGAAAGAAGGAAAGGGATGGTCCCTGACAACTTCCTTGAATTTACAAACTCAAAAGGAACCCCCTATTTCCAGGGGTGTTAGAACCCTGTCCAGGATAAGTAACCTAAGATGTTGCAGGGCCCAAGGGCACCAGAGAATAAAGGACAGCATCTGGGCCGCCACCAACAGGCCCACCAGCTGCAAGGTGAAGGTAGTGTGACCACAAGGAGGGCCAGGCCCCTTCCATACTAAGGCCACAATAGCAGAAGGGAAGGTTTTAACCTGAACCCATCTAAAAGCCACCCCGTAGGGAGATACCGAACCAGGGTACACTAAGAAAGTGATGTGCCTGAGCACCAATCCAAAAGATTCCCAAGGAGCCCCAAGTCAACAGCCAACGCGGCCTGATGCAAAATTGGAAAAGAATGACAATCAAGTAGAACCTAGCACAGGTGCACGTCCAAGACAACACTCCCATACTCGCCTTGGTGAGCCGTCTGGGAGCAGGGGAGGGACCCCATACAAGACCCTAATCCGCAGAATTGGTCCTGTAACACTAGCTGGAAATGGCCTAGGTGTCCTGAAGGCACAAGGGAATAGGGAATATAGATCCTCGCAGGCATCAAGAGGTCCACTGGACAAGAGCGCCTGCGGCCCAACAGGTGGATACCATGTAGGAACTGCCTGTGAAAAATAAAAATGCTAGGTCCAGAATGCCGGCCCTGGTCAGACTGCTTCATCGCAGAGGGAAAAGGTAATGTGGATGCAATCACCAGCCAAGGGCCAACCTGTAAGAGAGCCCAGACCCTGCACGCCAAGCTCGGCCTGCGTCAACTCCCGAAGGGAAAACAGGGACTAGAGGACCCCTGACAACCTCAGAAAGGGACCGCCCAGCAAACTCCATTCTGCATCCAGGGGGACTATCTCCTGTAACAACCTGAACGAAACATGGCGCCCTGCGATAGGAGCCAAGTGCTGCGGCAGCCCCCTCGCCCCTGGGGCGGGCCTCCACTCCAAAAAGTTGGAAGCACACTTCTGGTTCTCGCTTGACACTAACGTAGGGAGGGGGGAGGGGTGTCCCTGCCCCTGGGCGGCCGGGACGGCCTTCTGCGCGAGGGTGCCTTACCCTTTCTTCCAAAAAGGTCCAACCGGGCCCCGAATAAGCGTCGTCCTCTAAAAGGAAGACCAGTAAGAGCCTTTTTAGTATCATTGTCAGCACCCCACTGTCGCAGCCAAAGCAGGCGGCGAATAGCCACCACAAGAACCAAGGTTCTAGCACACATTTTAATAGTGTCGTCCATCGCTGAGAGAATAAACCTCACAAAAACATCACAATCAGACAGTGCAATAAAGACCTCCCAAGGGAGATCCTCCGGCTGTTGGTCAAGTATCTTCCTAAGAAGGGTCCTGGCCACTGCGGTGACGGCCGCAGCACAGACCGGGCGCAGATCAGTCCCTGCACTCGAAAAGGCGTGGGAAGCCAATCTGTCAATGCGCCGGTCCTCAGCATCCCGAAGGGTACGAGGAGTAGAAGCTGCCATGAAGGGAGGGTTAGCAACCCCAATAATAGGCGCATCCACCTTGGGAGGGACTGACCATCGATCAACCAAATCATGGGGAAAAGGGTACTTCCAGTCCCAGACCCCCGGAACCCCTGTAAGTTTACAAGGTGATTCCCATTCCTTAGATATAAGAGTCTGGAAATTATCCTGTTCCAGAAATTCCAGGCGCGGCGTCGCCGTGTGGAAACTCTCCCTCTTGGGCTTGGGAGACTCTCCCGGAGGAGAGATGGACAGTACTTCAAAGATCTTTATAAGTAACTCATCACTGTCACGGCTCCAAGACATCTTGTCTGAGGAACTGGAACCTGAGAACAGTTCACCTTCATCAGAAGGATCAAGGTCCTGCATAGCAGCAGACTCCTCAGTTTCAGTGGGAAACCTAGAACCAGGAGGCGTCAGGGACCGCTTCTTTCGCCAAACCAGACATCACCTGCTCCGCCGTGGGTAACCTGCGCGGCACCACCTGCTGGTCATCCCCGCTCGAGTGCGACTCATCTGGAGTGATATTTAAGCACGGGGAGACAGGAGTATTGAAGCGAGGTGTAGCTACTGGTAAACCTGATTGCAGGGCCAGCACTTGTTCAGCACACGGTCCGCAGACCCATGCTCTGTCAGCATCAGCGTGGGGTTGTCCACACCTAGTACACAGCCGGTCTTGTCCCCGCGGGACCCCGGACACATAATTCTGAGATGCCTCCATATGGTGATTAATCTAGGTAATATGCCAGTAGGGATTTATGCTGTAAGCAACCCTGGATGCCCCAAGACCCGCTGGGAATGTGGGAGAATTTAAATATAAACCCGTTAAGATATATATATCAGACCGGGAGAAGCCACTGGAATCTTGGCGTCTGAAAGACATAAGGAGAAGAGAGGGTGTCAGAGCCATGCGCAGCACAGGAAGAAAAATAACCGAAACGCCCGTGAGGGCACTTACAGTAACCAAGGAAGAGGAGGATCGTGACCACGCGCGCGGGAAAACCGACAAAATGGCGCCAAGCAAACCAGACCATGCCCCGGACAAAATTTGGGTTGTTTTCCTCCTTTCCCGTGGTTCAGAAGGATTCCTCCAGGCCACCTTCACAACCAATCAAGGTATTGGAGTGGAAGAGGAGTCTGTTGGAAACCTCCAGGTCTCGGGAGGAAGAAAGGGGGGGCCCTCTAAGTCACTCCCTGGGAAAGTTAGGTTAAGCGTAGCACACAAACAATTATTGCAAAGGCTCAGTATATGCCAGTAGTAAAACCTTAGTTTAATGCTCATTCCATTTGTGTGATACAAAAAAACAGTATTATATTCATACTTGTTTCTGCAGGTTCATTTGTTTAGAAAACAAAGTCCTTAAATGTATTAGGGGCTTGTATTTGCCCTCAGCCTGTAGCAAGGCTTATTGTGGTCTGTTGATGTGGACCTCTTTCACAGACGCGTTTCGCTCTTTTGCTTCTTCAGTGTGAGGGTCCTTGTGTTCTAGTTATGATGCATCAGTACATGGTTAGTTTGTATTAAACAGTCATGTATATTTGTTGTATATAGCAACATGGAGATAAATGCATTGGTCAATATATAAAAAAAAGCACTTACAATTTCTTATCTTTGTTTCTACATGGATGCTGAATTTTTTTTGCAGCTAAAAACGGCTGTTGTCGCGGCTTTAGAGCTTTGGTTGCAGCGGTTCCTCCCAGCTTTATTGTATATGCGGACTCCCAAGGTGTTGCCTTTGAAATAGGTATAAGATAGGGAGTACAGATGTCATTTGCTGTGCAATGGTATTTTTGGTCTATATTGGAGAAGGGGTGGGGTGTGTATATATGTGTGTGCCACGGAAGGTATGTCTTATTATGCTATGCGTCTCCCGTGCCCCCTTAAGAAGTAATTGCCCTGTTGGTTTGGGCGGGTTCCGTGTGAGGGGTGGAAGGCCCCCTTAAATACACATAACTAGAGACATCTCCAGACTGAATAAAGAAGTCTGGGAAAACAAAACAAGAAAGTTTGAGAGAGACCTATTAGCATACAAAGAGGGAAGAGCATACAGGTGGGGCACAAACCAGAACAGAAACCAATCCCAAAGAGGAAGGTTCCATCAGAAGGACACAACACCTTACAACCGTAGAGGACAACAAAGAACAGAACAAGGCCCAGGGAGGGAAAGTTCCCGGAACGCAAGGGGACAAAGAGATAGAAATTGGGGGGAAAGGAATACCTACCCACCCCCCGAACAAATACTAACAGAAACATCATCAGAAGAGAGTTTTTTAGATTTAGAAATAACCCATCCGGCACATCTACAATTACCCACACAACCACCAAAAAGAACAGCAGCAAACACAAGAAGCCAGACAAAACCACAACAGAAATGACCACAGAAAGACACATAGTCAATCTGGCTTCCATATTACTAACCAAAGACCAGCAGAAGGTACTAGAACTAGGCCTCAATTTTTGTCCTCAGACGAACCAGGATAAGTTTGAACTAACAACAGACACCCACCTTTTTGCCAGAAAGGTTCTCCTGAAATACCTATACCGAAACACTGAGGAAGACCCAGTCCCCATCAGCACCCTCACTGAAACTGACCAGAAAGCCCTGGACACACTAAATGAACTCTTGGCAGAACAAGATCCAATACAACACACCTCCTCACCCCAAACACAAAGCCCACAGACTGACACAATGGGAAACTCAGACTCCAGAAAACCATTTAGGAAACCCTCAAACTACTTCCCCTCACTAAACCTACAATCCAGCATCAAGACCTTCGTTAACTTAGTAACATATGATGTAGAAAGATTACCTTTGAAGGGACAGAGACCAAACAACATCACCCCCCAACTCAAGAGAGCACTGCAGGAACTTGAATCCAACCCTGAGATCATAATCAAGCCAGCTGATAAAGGGGGTAACATTGTAATCATGACCAGATCACAGTATGAAAAAATGTGTCTGAAAATACTGAATAATAAGGAATGGTACCAGAAAGTCCCCTTGACAAAACTTAACAGGGACAAAGAAGAATATCACACACTCATAGAACAGGCCCAAACCCATAACATTATAGACAAAAAAACAGCTGACTTCCTGAGAATAGAGAAACCGGTAACACAGACCTTTTACGCCCTCCCAAAAATCCATAAATCCAGCACGGACCCACCGGGTCGCCCCATAGTCTCAGGGATAGGGTCACTGACGAGCGCTGCAAGTAAATACATCGACAGACACCTCCAACCATACGTACAATCTCTACCATCATTCATTAAGGATACACCGCATCTACTTCAAACACTACACGACATCACATTACCAGGGGGTGCGATCCTGGCAAGCTTTGATGTGGAAGCATTGTATTCCAGCATACCACATCAAGCAGGTCTACAAGCAGTCAAAACTTACCTAGATCAACTGGACATCAGTCAATACGACCACAGTGCCTTCCTCATAAAACTACTACGCTTCATTCTTACCCATAATACTTTCTTGTTCCAAAACCAACTATACCAACAAATACAAGGCACCGCAATGGGCACTACATGTGCTCCCACTTACGCAAATCTCTACTTGGGTTGGTGGGAACACACCATCTGGCAAGACACAAACATGCTTCCCTACCTGGAGAAAGCCACCACCTGGTATAGATATATAGATGACATACTCATCCTCTGGGAAGGCACAGAACAAGAACTTAGAGATTTTCACCACCTCCTCAATCAGAATACACTTAATCTAAAACTCACACTAGACTTTAGCACCAGGCAACTGGCATTCCTGGACCTGATAATCAACATTGACGAGGGAGGGAACATTACCACGAACTTCTACAGAAAACCCACGGCAGCAAACAACATTCTACGCGCCACAAGCTCCCACCCAACCCCACTCAAACAGAGCATCCCCTATGGTGAATACCTGAGGGCAAGGAGAAACTGCTCAACCCAAGAAGCATTCCAGAATGCAGCGAATGGTATCAGGGACAGACTACTCCAAAGAGGATACAGTAGAAAAACTCTTAAACGGGCCTATCACAGAGCAGCAGGGAGGGACAGACAGGAAATACTTTTCCCAAACAGAAAAACGGATATCAAAACTTCACCAAATCTACCCTTCATTCTCACATACACAAAACAGCACCAAGATATAAGACACATACTACAGAGACACTGGCATGTTTTAACTCATGATCCGGACCTAGCACCTTTGGTCCCTAAAAAACCCCAATTGGTCTTCAGGAGAACCAAATCCATCAAAGACACACTGGTCAAGAGTCATTACTCACAACCCTCAGACGAGAAATGCTGCAAAACCGTAGGCCTTTACAGCTGCGGGGGATGCAACACGTGCCAGTTCCTAAAACAAGGAACCACTCTAGAATTACCCAACAAACAGACACATAACATGAAACATTTCGTGAACTGCAACTCCCCACACATCATATACCTGATGACATGCCCATGCAAGAGGTTTTATGTGGGCAAAACAAACCGTAAATTCAGGGTAAGGATCCTGGAACATCTGAGAGACATCAGAAATAGGAACCACACCACACCGATAGGCCGACATTTTTCAACAAACCACAATGCAGACCCAAAGGGGACCACTTTTCAGGCACTTGACAGACTGCATATACATAAAAGGGGCGGAGACATCCAAAAAAAGACCTTACAAAAAGAGACTAAGTGGATAGTCAAACTCAAGGCAACACATCCACCGGGACTGAATGAGACGTGCAGCTTCGCCCCTTTTCTAAAATGACCCAGACTACCAAACAAATATAAACCGTTAAAATGACCCGGACCGAATAAAAGATCCCCGTGACGTACCCAAATAAGGGACACTGAAAACTCTTTAGTCCTGACCTTTTACCCCAGATGGAGATACCTCAAAAACATGCGACAACCCACTCAATTGAGTCCAATGAAAGAAACCAGTAAGCACATAAATGGAGAGTTACTAAAAACATAGGAGCAAGCAACATGGGAAGGGACAAGCAAGCAGGCAAACTGAGTACATCAATTCACTCCACTATATCTTATTTGGTTTTACCTTAAAAATTAATGCATGGTGCCGTAAAGCTACTTTCCGGTGCACAAAGGGACATAATGAGTAATTTCTAAATATTATATGGTTTACAATGTGTACAATGCCTTGACATAGCTCAAGTCATTGAGGGTAGAATATGTGAACTAAAATTCATTATTTAAAATCATTACCTAATCACGGTTCTAACATTGCTCAAATCTTTGATTGTGGAACACGTGGACTATGTTACATTGTTAATCTCATTGCTCCAATATTATCTGTGGAATATGTGAATAAACCTATGTAATTACCTCTTAGAGCATTGGAACTGGGAAACAGCGCTCCCTCCCAGCCAAAACAATCACAACAAAAACGACAGCCACCAACAAAATGGCTGCCGCCAGAACTGCGGACAGGAGCCCATAGTAACACAGAACATATAGACACTAACAACAGCATACATAAGAACAGCAGTCACTAACAAAATGGCCGCCTCCAGGCCAGGAGACAGAAGCCTAAACAACTGGGAAACAGCGCTTCCTCCCAGCCAAAACAATCACAACAATAACGACAGCCACCAACAAAATGGCCGCCGCCAGACCTGCGGACAGGAGCCCATAGTAACACAGAACATATAGATACTAACAACAGCATACATAAGAACAGCAGCCACTAACAAAATGGCCGCCGCCAGGCCAGGAGACAGAAGCCTAAACAACATTGAACAAGACGGACACAGAAACCAGCCAATAGCCAGGCGGGGCCGGCGAGAGGAGAGTGCATGTGACGCACCTCCGCCCCTGGGGGAACAACCAACCAGGGGACTAGCAGGAAGTGCGGGAAACGAAACCCCGCCCACCCTGCAGCACATGGCCCCGTATATCTGCAGACAGCACAGAGCCCTACACATACGGCTACAGCAACAGAAATAGACACACCGCTCACAGAGCAGGAAAGCAGACCCAGCGGGACACCAGCGCATAGACACAGCGATTACATACTGCAGAATTGCCCCCTGATGTGATACAGAAGGGGGTACTGGCTTTATGGCGAAAGTGACCAAAGGCAACTGATAAAAAGGTAAGCAACAATTTTTAAGGGGGCCTTCCACCCCTCACACGGAACCCGCCCAAACCAACAGGGCAATTACTTCTTAAGGGGGCACGGGAGACGCATAGCATAATAAGACATACCTTCGGTGGCACACACATATATACACACCCCACCCCTTCTCCAATATAGACCAAAAATACCATTGCACAGCAAATGACATCTGTACTCCCTATCTTATACCTATTTCAAAGGCAACACCTTGGGAGTCCGCATATACAATAAAGCTGGGAGGAACCGCTGCAACCAAAGCTCTAAAGCCGCGACAACAGCCGTTTTTAGCTGCAAAAAAATTCAGCATCCATGTAGAAACAAAGATAAGAAATTGTAAGTGCTTTTTTATATATTGACCAATGCATTTATCTCCATGTTGCTATATACAACAAATATACATGACTGTTTAATACAAACTAACCATGTACTGATGCATCATAACTAGAACACAAGGACCCTCACACTGAAGAAGCAAAAGAGCGAAACGCGTCTGTGAAAGAGGTCCACATCAACAGACCACAATAAGCCTTGCTACAGGCTGAGGGCAAATACAAGCCCCTAATACATTTAAGGACTTTGTTTTCTAAACAAATGAACCTGCAGAAACAAGTATGAATATAATACTGTTTTTTTGTATCACACAAATGGAATGAGCATTAAACTAAGGTTTTACTACTGGCATATACTGAGCCTTTGCAATAATTGTTTGTGTGCTACGCTTAACCTAACTTTCCCAGGGAGTGACTTAGAGGGCCCCCCCTTTCTTCCTCCCGAGACCTGGAGGTTTCCAACAGACTCCTCTTCCACTCCAATACCTTGATTGGTTGTGAAGGTGGCCTGGAGGAATCCTTCTGAACCACGGGAAAGGAGGAAAACAACCCAAATTTTGTCTACAGTGCCCAAGAGGCCAACCTCTACACCCCTGGGACACTACAAGAAGAGAGGCACCCAATCCACCAGTTCCCTCCCCTCACCTTTCCCCCCCCCCCCCTCAATTACAGACCATGCCCCCCCTGAGAGCGCGAAGCTCTAAGCGCATAACAAGACAGAAAAAGGAGACAGTAATAAACGCCATGGCGTCGCGAAACAGAGCCGCCGTACGCGCCAAGTCAAAATACATTAAAGGCGCTGCGGCCAACGTTAACATAATGTTTGAAGTGCGGCTCTGATCCCCTGTAACCATTAAAGGCTATAAGCATACAGTGAAATAAGGCAAGGTTAGGCCAACGTACACACAACCCCCCCCTTTTTCCCCCCACTAAACGGGGGAAACTAAGGAAGAAGGTGACCCAGAACTCGGGGTTCACCGCTACACGGAGCGTGGGGCAATGATGCGGGAGGGACATCCACTGAAGGCTCACCATTAGCCTTGACCGCCTACCCTATGGTGGGGGATTGCGGTGGAGCATGGCTCCGTTAAGCACACAAGGTGCTGCCTACCTTCACCCGACCAACACAGCCCCGGCTGGGAGGCATATTCTTCACAGAGAGGACGGGTGGAAATAGTCCCGCAGGGCCTCGGGCTGTAAAGCCCCGCTCACCTGCGAGAGCGTGATACTTCATGTCTTCGCAGTTTCAGCACTGCAGAGAAATCTGGGGATTTGTGGGAAGTCCCTCGGTATATGTAGGGCCGGGAGGAGATTTGTGTCTACATGTCTGCAGTGCACGGCACCTCAGGCGGAGGATTACCCACATGTTATTACTATATCTGGAGCAGGACGTGCTGTATGCTTAGAATAACCCTGTTATCACTGATACTGAGGAAATCAATCTCATGGCACTTACACAGGAATCCCTATAAATCCTGTCACCTGCATCATATCTGAGTGATGCACCAAAGAGGAGAAAACAGCAGATGCCAGGTCATTTTTCTATTCTAAATTCATCAAAGGGGCCACATGTGCAGGCATGGGAGTGTGAATTAAGGTGAGTATATTGACTACCACAGACGTTTGACACACTTGTGCATCACAAACAGCGATGTCCCTGTAAACAGGACAAACCCCCCCCCCCAGGAGAATTATAAACCTTTTTTTGGGGGGTCCTCTAGTATACCGGTTCCTGAGTAAACCAGCTCTATAAGACTCCAGGGCTGGGTTATGACTCGATCGGTCTTGTGTGAAATCCCAGAGTTGCACATATACTTACAGCACATGTGTGGGCCTACTTTTGGATCAACCACACTCCTTCAACAGATTTGTGCTCGTGCTCCTGCCAACATACCGGAATATGTGGTTTTGTGAGAATACAACATACTGGAACAGCCAACTGCAGGCATTTGGAGCCATTACAACATGGATCAAGGTGAGTAAACAGGTGATCACCGACGTATCACAATTCCAGATACCCCTGTAATATGGACCAGGGCTTTGATCTGCTTTACAGTGGAAAAACACCTGTGATTTTCACTCTAAAGTGTCCTGTCTGGCGAGGCATCACAATCTGGGATAACCCACTTTGTGTTTCTCCACAGATCACCAGTAAAAATGCACCTTCTGGAGCACAACACGATGGCCAATCAATGCTTGTGCTTCATTCAGCTCTTAGTTGACATGACATCAATCTGACTTCATTTGGACTAGGAACTGAGAACCTCCACACCTCTGCCAGCCATTCACTCAACGCCTTGCCTAGGTATGCGCCACAAATAGAGGAATAACGGGGATACAGCTGCGGCCTGCACATACACTGTGGGATTACTGACTACGTATACACACTGATTGCGTTAATTTCACACAGGGATGCCCCAGAAATAGGGAGTCGGCTAGTGCTATATTTGCCTTGAGGTAAGTACAATATTTTTTGACATATAAGCAGAACTTTTTTCCACCCAGCATGGGGGAAAACCTCAAAAAAAAAAAACACCATTCCCCATGCTCCACGATGCTGGCCTGTGCGCCTGCAGCAGTCTCCCGCCAACATAGACAAATACATGCATATATATATATATATATCTTACCAGCCGATGCCTGCTGCTCCTCCGCTGCTGCCGCTGATTCCCGAGCCATAACTAACCGTGATTAGAGGCGGCTCAGGGATCACTGTGGGTGTGGCAGCTATCGACTGGTAAGGTGTGTGTGTATATGTTGGCGGGAGACGGGCTGCTGTAGGAGCGCAGGCCAGCATCGTGGGAGCCCCAGATATGTCAATTTTTTGGGGGGCATGCTCCACGCTGCCTGTATTTGGAAATCACTTCACTGACTTGAGGGATGTCACTCACTGGCACGTGCAGAAGAGGAGCTCCTGTGGGAAGACGAGCTTCGTAACTTCAGGAGAGGCTCCGGAGGTGGCAGGCGATGGCTCATTGCGTTCACTCGGCAATGAGGTCACCTGCCACTCACAGCTTGGCAGTGACACAAGTGGCCGGGGTTTTCAGCAAGAAATGACGATGCAAGCAGCGAACATGAGTGGCTGCAGCTGCAAACACATTTCCTAAGGTACTAAGAAAGCTATGCAGGGAATAACAGTTGGAATTGTGCCTCTTGGTCCGCTTTAAGGGCTGATTTCTGAGAATTACATCTCCCATACATTAATATAGCTTCTCCCCTTCAATGAACTCTTTTGTGTCTATTAAGGGACGAATTCTGAAGATAACATTTCCCACATACATTACATGAATATGGTTTCTCTCCTGTGTGAATTCTTTTGTGTCTATTAAGGGTAGATTTCTGAGGATAACATTTCCCACATACATTACATGAATATGGCTTCTTCCCTGTATGAACTCTTTTGTGTATATTAAGAGCTGATTCCTGAGGATAACATTTCCCACATACATGAATATGGCTTCTCCCCTGTATGAACTATTTTGTGTGTTTTACGGGCTGAATTCTAAGGATAACATTTCCCACATACATTACATGAATATGGCTTCTCCCCTGTATGAACTCTTTTGCGTCTATTAAGGGCCGATTTCTGAGAAAAACATTTCCCACATACATAATTATGGCTTCTCCCCTGTATGAACTCTTTTGTGTCTATTTAGGGTCCTTTTCTGAGAATAACATTTCCCACATACATTACATGAATATGGCTTCTCTCCCGTATGAACCCTTTTGTGTCTATTAAGGGTTGATTTCTGAGGATAACATTTCCCACATACATTACATGAATAAGGCTTCTCTCCTGTATGAACTCTTTTGTGTTTTCTACGGGCTGATTTCTGAGAATAACATTTCCCACATACATTACATGAATATGGCTTCTCCCCTGTATGAACTCTTTTATGTCCATTAAGGGCCGATTTCTGAGAATAACATTTCCCACATACATTACATGAATATGGCTTCTCCCCTGTATGAACTCTTTTGTGTCCATTAAGGGCCGATTTCTGAGAATAACATTTCCCACATACATTACATAAATAGGGCTTCTCCCCTGTATGAACTCTTTTGTGTCTTTTACGGGCTGATTTCTGAGAATAACATTTCCCACATACATTACATGAATATGGCTTCTCCCCTGTATGAACTCTTTTGTGTCTATTAAGGGTCGATTTCTGAGGATAACATTTCCCACATACATTACATGAATATGGCTTCTCCCCTGTATGAACTCTTTTGTGTCTATTAAGGGTCGATTTCTGAGGATAACATTTCCCACATACATTACATAAATAGGGCTTCTCCCCTGTATGAACTCTTTTGTGTCTATTAAGGGTCGATTTCTGAGGATAACATTTCCCACATACATTACATGAATATGGCTTCTCCCCTGTATGAACACTTTTGTGCCTATTAAGAGCCCATTTCCGAGAATAACATTTCCCACATACATTACATGAATATGGCTTCTCCCCTGTATGAACTCTTTTGTGTCTATTAAGGGCTAATTTCTGAGAATAACATTTCCCACATACATTACATGAATATGGCTTCTCCCCTGTATGAACTCTTTTGTGTCTATTAAGGGTTGATTTCCGAGGATAACATTTCCCACATACATTACATGAATAAGGCTTCTCCCCTGTATGAACTCTTTTGTGTCCATTAAGGGCCGATTTCCGAGAATAACATTTCCCACATACATTACATGAATATGGCTTCTCCCCTGTATGAACTCTTTTGTGTCTATTACGGGCCGATTTCTGAGAATAACATTTCCCACATACATTACATGAATATGGCTTCTCCCCTTTATGAACTCTTTTGTGTCTATTACGGGCTGATTTCTGAGAATAACATTTCCCACATACATTACATGGATATGGCTTCTCCCCTGTATGAACTCTTTTGTGTCTATTAAGGGCTGATTCCCGAGGATAACATTTTCCACATACATTACATGGATATGGCTTCTTAGAGCTATGAGCTGTATGATTGGTAAGAAAAACATTCTGACACTGCTCCTGTGTAGAGGGGTAAGATAAGAGATGTGCAGGGTGCAGTTCTGGAAGGAGGTTTGAGGTAGTCGCGTCTCCTGCAGGCTTTGCTGTGATTTTTTCTTCTCTTTTAGCATCTGGAGAGATAACAGCATGTCCAGAAATATATTATACAAGCTGAATTTTCTATCTGAAGAAACGATTGACATAAAAAAACAGAAGACGAAATCACTTTCCGTAATCAATAAACTATTTAAAATCAGCACAGTAGACATAAGGGGAATTGCTAAGGGTTGAAAAAACAGATTAAGCTCTAGCTGAGGAAAGGGTTCTTTAATGAGAGGAAACCTTAATACACTCAATGTAACCAGTCACGTACTATGCCTTAGTCACCAGTGAAACTGGTCCCTTGCTGTGCTGACTGCTACGTTAGCAGTCTGGCACTAGCGAGCCCTCTGTGAGCGAACCTACAGATGGCAGCTGGCAACAATAGCTCAGAATTGAAGTTGACCAACACAACAAAAAGTACTCAATAGTGCTCATATACATCCCTCCCCAGGGCAATTAGATTGCTGCACATATAAAATGAATTTACCTTTTTTTAGAAATTTTAGAAACAAAATGGCGGCTCGCAAACAGGTGCTGGGCTTCCTGTACTGTGCACTGTCAGTTATGTCAGTTGAATCCAGGCAGCAGCATGTCTGAGATACTGGGAGAGGAAGCTCCAATATGGCTGCACCTTTCTTTTCAAACTGTGTCAAGCTGTTGGTCCGGTTTAAGCCAACCCACTATGACAGCACAGGGATAGTATCAGGCACTGATGTACCCAGGTAAATCAGCTAGAGAGGCTGAGGACAGTGTTCAACTTGGCCAGTGATCAGCAACAGGGCAAGGCTTAGATTGTGAGCTCAGAATCATAGGTTTTTTTTTTCTTCTAATGTGCAGATTTGAAAAAATACACTTTTAGGTTTAATTAAATGGGTTAAAAATATATAATTTTAAACGTGTAGGAATTGCAAACATTTTTCAGCAAAAAAAACAATATCTTCTTCAGTAATACTTTGTAGAGAATCCTTTGCAGGCAATGGCTGGAACCCATGGATATCACCAAACTCTGGGTTTCCTTCATGAGCCACCATCTTGGATGTTTAAAGGCTCATAACATGCAGTAGGATGATTTTTAATGTGAACAATCTGTACGTACAGGGTGTTGGAAACATACGATAGGGCTTTAAAAATTTCTCAAGGATAGTCTGCCCCATCACTGATCTCGCCCGAAAAAAAACTCTGTTTATCTGGTCCAAAGCAGCCGAATATGCATTCTCTCATCTCAAGGAATGATTCACTTCCAAGATAGGGTCTTGAGACATGCCAACCCGAGCTTCCTTTTGTACTCAATGCTGTAGTAGCAAGAACCTGTAGTACCTTCGGTCTTCAAAAAGACTGGCCACCTCAGGCAAGACAGTCATTATTCTTTACCAGGTTCTCCTTCCCATCTGTCTATGTATATGCACAGTGTTTGCACTGCAGACTGGAGAGCAGTGCCTGTAGCTGCCGTCTGCTTGGGGGGTTTCCATTCTCCTTGGCTGCCCGCTTCAGGCAATTGAGTCGGACCATCAGTTACACTGCGGCACGGGATTGGCTGATGTGGGGATTTCAATGGGGAGTGATGCCTGCCGGGCAGGGGGTGGAACACGACAGTTAATGAGGCTGATGTTTGGTTAGGGGGGATGCAGGGGCTATATAAGCGAGCAGTAATAAATATCAGATGGACAGGAAAGGAGCCCCCAGGGAAACACAGCCATTGAGAACTGGCATCATAACTACATTATGATAAAATCAAAGGTAGGAAACTTGCTCCATAGAAGGAATAATAATACCTTCGCTCTCTAATTTAAGATGGGCATATCTTTCCTTGCTACTGCTTGTTAAAGGGATAGACTAAGTCATGATATACATGAGACAACAAGGTGTAAGTGATTTTAATTTATTCCATGCTCCAAATATTTGCATAAAACACTTGTAATCAAAAATTAAATATATAAAATTTACGTTATGCTGATGTTTTTAGATGCACTTGATCACATAAAAATGTGAGCGTTAACCCACAAAAAGGCCGTGTGTCGGAAGCCGCCCCAGCCAGGTGACTAATACAGGGGGCATCCGTTTGGCCTCCGTGCACTGGTCTACCATCTCCCATAGCTGGTGCCCAGGTTGTTAAACCCATACATTTTTTTTTACAAAAGGCATGGGATCTCCTGCCAGGGTTAAGGGCAACAGAGAGAAAATTTAAGTTAGGTTCCTGGTATCGTTTTTTCTAAACATCCGAAAGGGCAGCATACGCCTGAGACCTACGGGCTCCTCCTACCAATTTGGAACACCTGACCACCAGACAGAATAAAGTCTTGCCTCCTCCTCCCATTCCTCAGTTGTTGTAGAGATCTGAAAGAGAGAAAAGAAACAGACCCACAACTCCAACATATAATCAATACATAATCCAACTCCACATAAGCCAAAAAGGGAGGGAAGTAGGCGTATGCTGCCCTTTCGGATGTTTAGAAAAAAAGTTACCAGGTACTTAAAGTTTTCTCAAAACATCCTTCGGGCAGCATACGCCTGAGAGATAGGAGATTACTACCTCGTTGGGTGGGAAGAATAGCATGGAGGACACTTCTGCCAAAAGACAGATCCATCTGGGACAGAAGATCCAACTGAAACAGTCCAGCAAAAAAACCTTCGCTGGAGGACCAAGTGGCTGCTTAACCCCAGCCTGCTCTGCCCCAGATGAAGCATCACTTCTTGTAAATGAAACCTGATACCATTTGGCCTGACATAACTTCGATAAGCCAAATCCTGCCAAGAAGACTAGAACCTCTTTGTCCTTTACTCGGACCTACAACGTATATGAACCCACTGTCGGATCTCACTTAGTCTGGTAAAGGGACATCAACAATGTGTAAAACATCTAAAGTATATCATACGAAGCTTCCTCATCAGTTATAGAAAGAAGGACCATTCTTTGAGTCCAAGAAAACTGATGAGACCTTAGGTCAATAGCAAGGATCCACTCTCAGAATACTGGATCTGGGAAAAAAGCTCAAAAGATTGAACACTCGATCCTGAATAAAAATCTTAACCCTAAAAGTTGCTTGGGTAAGAGTAAGGACTAGCCTAGTGCCAGAGGCAGCCTCGGCACCAGAGACAGCCTCGGCCCCCGAGAAAGCCTATGGCTAAGGTCAGCCTATGGCTAGAGAGACGGCCCAGGGCTAGAGAGACGGCCCAGGGCTAGAGAGACGGCCCAGGGTTAGAGAGACGGCCCAGGGTTAGAGAGACGGCCCAGGGTTAGAGAGACGGCCCAGGGTTAGAGAGACGGCCCAGGGTTAGAGAGACGGCCCAGGGTTAGAGAGTCGGCCCGGGGTTAGAGTCGGCCCGGGGTTAGAGTCGGCCCGGGGTTAGAGTCGGCCCGGGGTTAGAGTCGGCCCGGGGTTAGAGTCGGCCCGGGGTTAGAGTCGGCCCGGGGTTAGAGTCAGCCCGGGGTTAGAGTCAGCCCGGGGTTAGAGTCAGCCCGGGGTTAGAGTCAGCCCGGGGTTAGAGTCAGCCTGGGGTTAGAGTCAGCCTGGGGTTAGAGTCAGCCTGGGGTTAGAGTCAGCCTAGGGTTAGAGTCAGCCTAGGGTTAGAGTCAGCCTGGGGTTAGAGTCAGCCTGGGGTTAGAGTCAGCCTGGGGTTAGAGTCAGCCTGGGGTTAGAGTCAGCCTGGGGTTAGAGTCAGCCTGGGGTTAGAGTCAGCCTGGGGTTAGAGTCAGCCTAGGGTTAGAGTCAGCCTAGGGTTAGAGTCAGCCTAGGGTTAGAGTCAGCTTAGGGTTAGAGTCAGCTTAGGGTTAGAGTCAGCTTAGGGTTAGAGTCAGCCTAGGGTTAGAAATATCCTAGGGACCCGAATGGATAACACCATTGAACTGGAAAAAAGCATAGGCTAGACTGAAATGACGTGTAAGGGATAAGGTGTCTGCTCCCACTGCTGGACCCTCTGGATTCAAAGTACTTGACCAGCTTGTGACTTGTTGCTGAAGCAATAGATCCATATTTGAAAAGTCCCCTTAAAAGCCGATCTGCTTGAACACCCTAGAGGTGACTGACCAATCTGACCCTCTCATGAGAAGCACTCAGAAAATCTGCCACATGATTCAAAGTTCATTTTGGAACACTTGTGATGGAGACTTCAGGTTTCCTTCTAAACTAATAAGGATCACTAATGTGACCACCATTTAGCGATGAGTCTCGCTCTCCCCTGATGGTTAATGTAGTCTGATCTTATCTGTACATGCTGATCTTCCAATGTTCTACAAATTCTATCAAGGCTACTTTATTGTTATCCATTTTCTAGGTTCGAGGACTGGCTCAGTGCCTTGGCCTACTTTCCTTGTGCTGCCCAACTTTCGCAATGGGTTACCTAACCCCAAGCTAAGGTATCTGTAGTAACCATCTTTCCTTTTGGGGTTCCCGATATAGCTTCCTTTGAGCGAGCACTGAAACTATATCTTCCAACCCATACCGGGAGCCGTTCCAAATGCTCAGGATATGTATATGAAGAGTCCTTGAATACAAGTCATCTTTACTGCGGAAAAATGCCAATGTTAACAGTCCTAAAACCCACATGGCTTGTCTTATAGAAGATGTTGAACTGGCACAAAGGAATCAAACGGCTTTCTGAAGGGCCGAAATCTTTTGAGAAGTCAGAATAGGAGTCTGAAGAAAAGTGTTGACTTCAAAACCTCATTGCCTGAAAGGGAACCAGACTTGAACTCTCGAGGCTCAGAACCTAACCGAGCTGAAAACAGCTCCAAGATGTAACTGAGGCCCTGTAGCAATTTGGCCCTTAAATGGGCAAAAAAGTAGCAGATAGTCGGGATCAGCCAAATACTGATTCCTCTCTGTCTTCGATATGCCAGAGGTTCTGCCAATATCTTTGTAAGAAAATTCTCGGGCTGAATCCAGCCCAAAGGGAAGCAATCTAATTGGCAGTGTAAAAAACCCAGTCCTTTACTGTGAATCTTAAAAGCAGGACTAAGTCCAAGGCTCATTGGAACTTGTCAGCAAGCATCCTTCAGATCTATTGAGACCATGAAAGGGCTCTGTGGAAGCATATTTTTCACTGAAGAATAAATGTTTTATTCCAAATGTCTGTATCAACCCAGAGAGGATTCCTATAAAATAAAAATGAGTCTCTACTCAATGCTTCCAGAAAGACAGCGGCATAAAAACCCATTCCTCGCTGGTGACGGGGGAACTGGGATAATGACTCCCCTGGCCCCCATGTCTAGCAGACTCTCCTGAATGTCTGATCGTTCCTCCAACCTCATGGGTATAGGAGAAACCAGAATTTTGAGGGGTACAATACATCTAGTATTGTCCCTGTATGACAGGATTGTCTAAAAGAGGACCTAGGAAGGAACTCCATTACTACAGGAGGCCTAGGTCAGGCAGGCAACCCATGTTCCTATAGGCTGCCCTATCCCCAGTTTTTCCAAATCTGCCTAAATATAAGGAAGTCCTTCAAAGTGCATTGCACAAAGACCCATCTTTGACCCAATGTTCTGGACCAGGTCCTCAACCAGAGAGTCCTGTGCCCGGAATTGGTCACAGCCTTACTGATTCAGCCATGGCGTCTTGTTGCGTCTTGTTGCTGAGAAAAAAGGATAGGTAAGGCTTTTAGTTCCTTGCCAAGAGTAAGGAATCCATATTCTTATCTAGGGGATCACACAGAACCCCAAATCTTCAAAGGCTAACCTTGCCCCTTCGGGAACTTTAGCAAAAGGGGAGCACCCTGTTCTCATTCTTCTAAAATCATATGTTTTAGAAAATGATGGAAGATGTCGAACCAAGGGCCAATCATAGTAGAACCCATCAAGCCTTGGGCCCCCGGTAATCTCAGGCGGACTCCCATCCAAGCACTGACCGGGCCTGACCCTGCTTAGCTTCCGAGAGTGGGTGCATTCAGGGTGGTGTGGCCGTAGGTCTATATGGATCTGGGGCCCGGCTATTTTTCCTCTATACCCATTGATAAATATATCAACCGTAAGAGGAATGTAAGCCCCCAGGGGGATACAAAAGTGAAGAGTCAGAGGCCTGATTTTTTCCACCTGGGAAGAAATCCCTCCCTTCTTCAGAGTCCTCATCTGATATATATGACTCTAGATTGGATAAAATAGGAGAAACCCCTCATATGTCCCAGTGGAGAGGAATTAAAGGGCCCTGTGGTTGTTTGAAAAAAACTAACCTGGCTACCTAAACCTTAGGTAATATCTGGCCCATGTTAGAAATGGTGAAAGATTTAAGAAACATTTCCCATCTTGAAACAAAGTGGATTCTTGTTCCGTATAACCCTCTTTTCCAAGCAGTATGGACATAGGGGTTTTCTTATATGAATTATTCTCACATATAAGGTATCTCATGCCCTTCTTTAGTGATTTAAATCTCAAAGAAGATTTTAGGTACACTTTAATGAGTTTGATCCGGGGTCTTGACTAAAAGACAATAAAACATTATATATACATATATAAATATATATTAACTCACTAGGCAGAGCTGTGCCTCCTCGTCCCAGAACCGGCAGCAGACGGATTAGCTGGTGCTGGATCTTAGTCTGCATTTATTAAATCTGTGGATGCTTTTTCCCTCTGGGTCCGGTATTTCTACAATGCAAATGTTCTCTGCCTGATCCGTCATCTTCTGGTATGAGGCACCAGGGGAATTAGCTTCCTGAATCCTCCTAAATAGGGCAGGAGCAAAATCCCCTTAATTTCTTTTAACCCTCTATTTGCTGGAAATCAAGAGGGAGGCCAATAGCAATGATGGAAAGACACTGGTGCTGTCCCTTTAAGACAAAACACGTGTTTCTTCCTGGGCAGGATTCCCGGAAATCCGTGGAAAAACCTCACGGATTCCGGTGGAAGAAGCTGACTCCCCTCCCCTTCCTTCCAAAAGCAAGTAAGTTCAAATTTCCGCGTGCGCGCCGGGGAATGCTGTCGCTGCCATGGAGGAAGAGGAAGGGGAGGGCGTCCCACCTGTAGAGGAACCCATGATGGTTGGCTGCACTGCCGCCGAGCGATCCCCCGAGCCGAACGCTACCCGGACGCTGACACTGAGGTAAGCGCCATCGGCGTTGTAGTAATGTCAGGCGGGGAAGAGAGAGAGAAGCGTCATTCACCTCTCTTCCCCGCCTCTTAAAAGGAACAATGTGAAAATAAACATTCAAACACAAATGAAGAATAAAACATATCCAGTGCAACCAATTCTCAGGAAAAAACTTCCTCTGAGCCATCACAACATAATATATACTATTTTAGGGCCGGCCACCCCAGCTTCTTCCAAACAGCCATCCTCAGTAAGAGGGAAAATAACGCTTACCCCCCTTTGTAAAAATTCAAAGAATGGGATTCTTGGCCTAAAAATCCCGAGGGTAACCCGGGCCCCAGGCAACAATACAAGCCTCCAGGACCGAGAAATGAGCCCCCTGCAAAGGCCCACAGCGCCGGAAATACTTACCTAAACCTTCCTAGTTCAGGAGCTAGTGGTCTGGCTTCCTACCTCATGGAGGAACACGAAAACAACTGAGGAATGGGAGGAGGAGTCAAGATTTTATTCTGTCTGGTGGTCAGGTGTTCCAAATTGGTAGGAGGAGCCCGGAGGTCTCAGGCGTATGCTGCCCGAAGGATGTTTTGAGAAAAATATATCCAGTTTGCTACTCTCAGTAAGACATGAAATAAATTGCATAGTCAGAAACACCAGCAGATGGTGCTTTAATCAAAGCTTGTTATTACTTTAAGGTAATTTAATTGTATATGTATTTGAATGATGCAGATATTGTACTGCATTTTAGGATCGGTGCTAAGAAATAAAATATGATTTTATATTGAGAGAAAATAAATTAAGAGAGTTTGGCCTTGATTCATCAAGAGCTGAAAAAATTCTCACAGTAGTAAAAATTTCACTTCACGAGAAAAAAAGCATGAGAATTTCATGGTTTATGAACCACCAGATTACAGTGAAAGTCAATTGTAGTTTTTACTATGATGTGGCATGATCTAGCTTGATAAATCAGGCCCGGAATCTCACCACATGATTTATCACCCCCAATCTCTAAAGAGACACTACACTTCAGAACATGAATGTTACTTCAACCCTGTATGAACTCTTTCATGTTTGATAAGGTGTGATTTCTGACAAAAACATTTCCCACATTCAGAACATGAATATGGTTTCTCCCCTGTATGAACTCTTTCATGTTTAATAAGGGCTGACTTACTGGACAAACACTTTCCACATTCAGAACATGAATATGGTTTCTCCAGAGTATGAATTTTTTTATGTGCAGAAAGGTTTGATGTATCGGAAAAACATTTGCCACATTCAAAACATAAATGCAACTTCTGCCCTGTATGAACTCTTTCATGTTTGATAAGGGCTGATTTCTGAGCAAAAAGTTTCCCACATTCAGTACATGAATATGGCTTCTCTCCTGTATGAACTCTTTCATGCGTGATAAGGTTTGATTTATGGGAAAAAGATTTTCCGCATTCAGAACATGAATATGGCTTTTCCCCTGTATGCATTTTTTGATGCGTGGAAAAGTTTGACTTATCAGAAAAACATTTCCCACATTCAGGACACGAATATGGCTTCTCCCCTGTATGAATTTTTTTATGCGTGCAAAGGTTTGATTTATCAGAAAAACATTTGCCACATTCAGAACATGAATGTAACTTCTGACCTGTATGAACTCTTCCATGTGCAATAAGAGCTGATTTCTGAGAAAAACTTTTCCCACATTCAGAACATGAATATGGCTTTTCCCCTGTATGAACTCTTTCATGAAATAAAAGGGTCTTTTTTTGTGAAAAGCGCTTTCCACAATCTGGACATGAAAACGGCTTCTCCCCTGTATGAACTCTTTCGTGTATAATAAGCTGTGATTTATGAGAAAAACATTTTCCACATTCGGAACATGGAAATGGCTTCTCCCTCACATTAACTTTTTCATGTTTATCAAAGTGTGATTTCCGAGAGAAATGTTTCCTAAAAAAAGAACATGAATATGGCTTCGTAGTTCTATGAGCTGTATGATGGGAAGGGAAAACAGACCGACTTTCCTCCTGTGTAAAGGGGTGAGATAGGAAAGCTGCGGGGTGCTGTGATGGGTCTCCTGTAGCCTTTGCGGTTATGTCTTCATCTTCTTTTTTAACATTTGGGGAGATTACTACATGCTGGTCCATTTTATTCTGACTGGACCTTGCACCTGAGGAAAACAAGAAATTGAGGGCATGAGAGATATTTGCTCTGTTGCACAAGTGAATGAAATGGCCTGCAACACTAACCTTAAACTGAGCATATTTATAGTAACATAGTATGTAAGTGGAAAAAAAAAAAACTTTCGTCCATCCAGTTCAGCCTGTTTATAAAATATCTCCTTCCTGTGGTCTAGGGGCCATAGCTGGTAATGGTATTACATATAAGGAACTTTGAAGCTCATTTAGTGTATTCCTCTTGACTTCCTCCTCTGGCAGAGAGATTCATAGTCTCAATCTTCTTACAGAAAAGAATCCCCTCCTATGTCTTTCTTTAGTGTAGTAAGCCCTGGGTCATGGTTACATTAATCTGGGGTATCCGGGGTATAAATATATCATGGAACAGATCTTTGTATTGACCCAGATATATTTATATATAGTTATAAGGTCACCCCAGAAGCATGTCTTTTGAAACTAAATAAACATCATTTTGACATTCTTTTAGCCCCCTCATTCTATTTATTATTAGTTTCCTTTAAATGCGCTCCAGTTTTCATGCGTCTTTCTTATGCGCTGGTGCCCAGAACTGTAAACCATATTCCATATGGGGTCTGAGCAGTGACTTATAAAGGGCTAAAATGATGCTTTGGTCATGGACACCTGTGTATGACTACATCATTCAGCAGGCAACTCTCGCGCATGGCCAGGGACCCCGCTGGAGCCTGGACAGGTGAGTTTTACAGGGAAACGGGGTAGTTTGACACAGCGGGGCATCCTGATTTGGGATGCCCTGGGGACACAGAACAAAACTTGGGAAAGTCTAACACTTAGGTAATTTTCAATTGTAGTATTACCCAGCATTTCCTTATTTGTCTAATCAAGGCACACGTTTCTCTAGCTCATGTGCATAACCTTACATTTATCTGCAAACTTAATTTACCATTTTACTGCCCATGCTTCCAATTTATTTGAATCTGTTTATAGCTGCCTGCTGTCCTCTTTTGTGTTAATTACTTTACACAGCTTAATATCATTTGCAAAGATTGATACCTAACTGTTTAATCCATTCCTTATGTTATATATATATATATATATATATATATAATTTTTCTCCTGTCCGTATAGCCAAATTCGTTCCCTCTTCATCTCCTTCCTGCTTTAGGGGATGTGGTATAGATGGCACCTTACTGCATATATTTTGGAACTGTAGTCAAAGCAAAGAGTCTTTGGATCAGGATATACGATTTAATCAATCCGGTTCTCCATAGAAAAGACCCCTGGAAAACCCGGTTGAATAGGTTAGTTAATGACAAACCATGTACTGAGAGAAAGTGGTCAACGTTTATGTTTATAGCGACTAAACAACCTAAAATCCGTGGCTAATGTACCTGAGGCTGGACCTGCTTGAGGCTCCTGGGAGGAGTTAGAGGGGTGGATCTGGAGTGCCGGACATGCTCTCTTTTTCTTGCTTGATCTATTTTTTTCTTCTCCTCTTTTTTTTTTTTTGTTTTATCTGGTGGGTGGGTTTCTTGAATGTGTATACATCTCTTATACAACTTTGAATTTGCAACATTTTTTGCTTTGAGGCGTCTCTTTATTTTTATATCATGCAGTATTGTGGCGGCTGAAGGTGAAGGCAGAATATTTGGCTACTGTCTATTTCCTGTTGTTTATATGTAAATGGTGGCTTGCATCTCACCTTGACTTGACTCTTACCTTGACTTGTATTGTATTATTTTAAGATGTGGAATTGCCTTGAAATAAAAACTTTTGAAACAGAAAGAACTGGGTCCAGTACTGACCTTCTCTTAGTAACAATGATCCAATACTAGTATGTATCGTTAATAACCACCTTCTGTTTTCTATCAATAAACCAATTACTCACCCATGTACATATGTACAGTCCTGGAAAAGTCAAGTTATACAACATCCAATGATTCCCCTGATGCAGTCCTGCTTCCTCATAAAAGATGATCAGGTTTGTCTGGCAGGAGCAATTACTCATAAATCCATGCTAATGAGGAGTGATAAGGTCACGTTCACTGAGATATTCAAGAATTACCCACCACACATATTAAACATAGAAGTCTTTAGTTTCCAGGTTATCATTTACATCTCTTTTTTTTTTTAATATTGGCACATTTTATAAGCACCTGTCCTTAGGAACAGTCCCCATCATCATTAAATCTATAGATTAAAAATGAATGGCTTGTATATTATTCTCTCAAAACAGAGGGATGAATGCTGTCGGGACCTGGGGATTTGTCTATTTCAATCTGTTGAAGGTGGTGCTGCACTAATTTCATGGTTAGACGGTGACAATTAATGGAGTATTTGTTTTTTTTTTCTCTTTATTTCACCCGGCATATCATATTTCGCTGTGAATCTAGAAGCACAAAAAGTATTACATTGGCTCTTTCTTCCCTTCCATTGTTGCTTTTCAGGGGGTCTACACTTTCAGCTTTGTTGCACATTTTAGGATTAGCTACATTCTCTTTGGCAATTTCTCTTTCTGTCTCCAGCTTTGCCAACCTTATCTGTTGTTTACAAAATGTTCTTTATATTTTGTAAAGCTTCCAGAGTGATACATAGGGAATCACTAGTTCCCTGGCAATCGGTTGTAAAAATACACCTTTTATTGCCTGCAGTTAAAAGTAACTGATAAAAGAATCAACAAGCATATTTTAAAATATTTCTTCATGAGGTTGTATAAGGAACAAGACTACGCGATTCTGGTGCTTACTGTGCCCTTAGTCAAGCCCAGACGCTTCAACTGTGCCTTCCACTTTCCACTTTTAAATGCTTTTTTTGTTGTTTATTGCCCCCTAACCTTTTGTGTTTTGCTACTTAAAGGAGCTGTAATGTTAAATTGTAATATTAAAAATCCACAGGGGGGACACCGATTTCCGCACAGGATTCAGGAGTGGGATGCAGGTGGAGCTGGGCTTTTTGGAAGAATCGTCTGCGCGGACTCCCCGCTTAAAGGAAAGTCGTATACTCCGCTAAAAAAACAATTGTGGCATTATGTTGTATTGACTTTCTAGCACATATCAGCAAGCAAGAAAAGCACAGCACAGCGATCCTCTCCGTTGCCCCTGTCAGCGGAGTTGAAAACAAACAGATAGGTAAGGGGCAGGGAGGAAGTGCCGATGGAGAGGCAGCCTGTCTGTGGGGAGAGAAGCCAGTGCCAGCTGCACATTCAGGATACAGGTTAGGCTGGGAGTGGGGCCAATCTAGGCATCAATAAAATAGTAAAGCCTCATGTGATTAGAGTAGTTGTGATGGTCCGATGCCCCCCACCTCTGCAGCTCAGGGGCAGAGCCACTACTGCAGCAGTCCTATGCAACCTGTTCCAGTGCCCGTATTGGGAACGCCATTGCAGTGTACAGAATGAGGCTTACCAATATGCCACAGGCCGTCATGCCACACCTGCATCACATTGCTGAGGTGTGCAAAGGCGGGGGATCCACATGCAGGAACTTGGACGTGTAAAGATCCCGTCAGGCGAGAGGCCGGCACATTGGCACTTGGGAGAGGCCAGCACTTGGAATGCAGGCATGCCACACACCAAAAGTTGGCGCTTGAACGAGGCACACATCCGAACTTGCCACTTGGGCAAGGCACACACCGAAACTTGGTGCATGAACAAGGCGTACAACGGCACTTGGCACTGAGGCAAGGAAAGTTTGTAAGTCTCGGAACAGGCTTAGGACATGCTGACAGAGATTCAGGTACAGTTGAGGTTCACAAGTTCACAAGCAGCCAAGCTGGCAGGGGAAGAGGCGGTAGTGATCGCGGTAGACGACAGCCCGGCAGCGATCGCTGCAGCAATGGAATTTTCATAATACCGGCAGACTAGAGGCCGGCAGCCATCGCTAGCGGCAGACGAGAGGCCGGCAGCCATCGCTAGCGGCAGACGAGAGGCCGGCAGCCATCGCTAGCGGCAGACGAGAGGCCGGCAGCCATCGCTAGCGGCAGACGAGAGGCCGGCAGCCATCGCTAGCGGCAGACGAGAGGCCGGCAGCCATCGCTAGCGGCAGACGAGAGGCCGGCAGCCATCGATAGCGGCAGACGAGAGGCCGACAGCCATAGCGGCAGACGAGAGGCCGGAAGCCATAGCGGCAGACGAGAGGCCGGCAGCCATAGCGGCAGACGAGAGGCCGGCAGCCATAGCGGCAGACGAGAGGCCGGCAGCCATAGCGGCAGGTGAGAGGTCATTCAGGGCATTCAGAATTGGGATGCCCCACTGTGTGAAAAGGTAAAACTGGGGGGGGGGGAAGGGCAGCAGATCATTGAGATTTGGGGGAGGTTTTCCTCTTTAAAGTGGACCAAACCCGAGGATTTTGACTATCCTGGGTTTTGGTCCTTTCCCCAGGGGCACCCGGGGGATGCCCCGCTGTGTGAAACGCCCCCCGGCACATTGGCACTTGGGAGAGGCCAGCACTTTGAACTCAGGCATGGCACACACCGAAAGTTGGCACTTGAACGAGGCACACATCCGATATTGCCACTTAGAACTTGGGCAAGGCACACACCGAAACTTGGTGCTTGAACGAGGCATCCAACGGCACTTGGCACTGAGGCAAGGAAAGTTTGTCTCGGAACTGGTTTAGGACACGCTGGCAGAGATTCAGGTACAGTTGAGGTTCACAAGTCTCTGGCTGAGCAGGTTCAGGGCACCCAAGCCAAGCGGGCAAGCGGGCAGGGGGAGAGGCAGTAGTGATCCTGGCAGGCTAGAGCCCGGCAGCAAGGTATTCGTCATAATTCCAGCAGGCAAGAGACCAGCATCAATCCCGGCAGACGAGAGCCCGGCAGCATTCACGGCAAGCGAGAGTCCAATGACAATCACGGCAGGCGAGAGGCCGGCAGCGATACCGGCAGACGAGAGGCCGGCAGCGATACCGGCAGACGAGAGGCCGGCAGCGATACCGGCAGACGAGAGGCCGGCAGCGATACCGGCAGACGAGAGGCCGGCAGCGATACCGGCAGACGAGAGGCCGGCAGCGATACCGGCAGACGAGAGGCCGGCAGCGATACCGGCAGACGAGAGGCCGGCAGCGATACCGGCAGACGAGAGGCCGGCAGCGATACCGGCAGACGAGAGGCCGGCAGCGATACCGGCAGACGAGAGGCCGGCAGCGATACCGGCAGACGAGAGGCCGGCAGCGATACCGGCAGACGAGAGGCCGGCAGCGATACCGGCAGACGAGAGGCCGGCAGCGATACCGGCAGACGAGAGGCCGGCAGCGATACCGGCAGACGAGAGGCCAGCAGCGATACCGGCAGACGAGAGGCCAGCAGCGATACCGGCAGACGAGAGGCCAGCAGCGATACCGGCAGACGAGAGGCCAGCAGCGATACCGGCAGACGAGAGGCCAGCAGCGATACCGGCAGACGAGAGGCCAGCAGCGATACCCTTAAATTGGCACGAAACCCACGCCCCAACGGCCCTGAAATCTATAATGTTCCAGGGCAGCTGAATTCCCTCCCCCCAGGCAATCAGAATCGGGATGCCCCACTGCATGAAACCCCCCCCCCCAGGTCAGCCAGAAACTCACCTTCTTTTTCCCGGTCCAACGACACATGCGCGAGCAGCAGGCGTATCACTACTATCCTTTTAGGCATTTGTGCATAGGCAGTGCGGGCACGCTCCCTGTTAGAGGGTAGCGGGGGATGTGGCCGCCAGTGCGCTCGGATCCGCTCACATTAGATGAGCTCCTGGGTGAAGGAGCGGATTCAAGCGCGTTGACTGGATGAGAGGACCGCGCATGCTCCAGAGGACCCGGGGAAGGATAAGTGAGATCAGACGATCTGGGGGGTTTCATACAGCGGGGCATCCCCCGGGTGCCCATGGGGAAAGGTCCAAAACCCAGGATAGTCAAAATCCTGGTTCACTTTAAAGCAGAACATCGGTAATCCCAACGATCTGCTGCCTCCCCTCCAGTTTTACCTTTGGCCAACCTGCCGGGGCATCCATTATATGGGTCCCTCGGATTGCGGGCGCCGCCATCTTGCATCCCATCAGGCACTGTGCGTGGACCCCGATCTCACGCCTACGCAGTGCCCATGAATGACACGCACTGAAGCCGTCCGAAATCCCACGGGATTTCTGAGCGTTGCAGGATTTTGAAGAGCCTGGCTAAAGCCGCGCTGTCACAGATGGCTAAGCCAGCGGCGGGGGGGGGGGGGGGAGAATCCGGCCCTGAAGCAGCCGGATGTCACCACAGCACCGACATCCAAAAGGTAAGTAGGGGCCATGGGGGGGGGGGGGGGGGGGGGGGAAATCGGCCCCTTTTTATTTTAGAAGAGGTAGTCCAATCAAAACTATAGTGTCTCCAGGGTCTGTGAATAATAACAATAGCAGTATACTGAGACACAACAGAGAGTGGGCGTGCCGGTGACAGACCAGGGAAATCTTTACTACAGAAGGTTTATTACTCACCTGGGTCTGGGTCATTGGTGAGTAATACTTTATCCTCAGATTTGGCATCTGTCACTATAGTGTCTTCTGCTTCTGTATAGAAAGATGTGATACCCCTTGTACTGACATTTAGAGAGGGCAATACTTGTATATATATGTTCTATAGAAGGTTTATTACTCACCAGGGCCGAAACGTAGAGGAATTTCCTCTGTATTTCTCACTAATACTTCCTTCTCCTCCTCTTCCTCGGATTTCACATTTGTTACTACAGTGTCTCCAGCATCTGTAGAGAAAGATGTGACTGATGCCCCTGTACTCACGTTTAGAGAGGGCAGTATCTTCTATATATGTTCTATAGGAGGTTTATTACTCACCAGGGCTGAAACGTAGAGGAACTTCCTCTTTATTCCTCACTAATACTTCCTCCTCTGGTTTCACATTTGTCACTGCAGTGTCTTCTGCTTCTGCAGAGAAAGATGTGACTGATGCCACTGTACTGGCATTTAGAGAGGGCAATATGTTCTACAGAAGGTTTATTACTCACCAGGGCCGAAATGTAGAGGAACTTCATCTTTATTCCTCACTAATACTTCCTCCTCTGGTTTCACATTTGTCACTATAGTGTCTCCGGCATCTGTAGAGAAAGATGTGACTGATGCCCCTGTACTGACATTTAGAGAGGGCAATATCTGTATACATCTTCTATACCTGTTCTATAGAAGGTTTATTACTCACCAGGGCTGAAACGTAGAGGAACTTCCTCTTTATTCCTCACTAATACTTCCTCCTCGGGTTTCACATTTGTCACTATAGTGTCTTCTGCAGAGAAAGATGTGACTGATGCCACTGTACTGACATTTAGAGAGGACAATATGTTCACAGAAGGTTTATTACTCACCAGGGCCGAAATGTAGAGGAACTTCATCTGTATTCTTCACTAATACTTGCTCCTCCTCGGATTTTACATTTGTCACTATAGGGTCTCCAGCTTCTGTAGAGAAAGATGTGACTGATGCCCCTGTACTCACATTTAGATAGGGCAATATCTTCTATATATGTTCTATAGGAGGTTTATTACTCACCAGGGCTGAAACGTAGAGGAACGTCCTCTTTATTCCTCACTAATACTTCCTCCTCTGGTTTCACATTTGTCACTATAGGGTCTCCAGCTTCTGTAGAGAAAGACGTGACTGATGTCCCTGTACTGACATTTATAGAGGACAATATCTCTATACATCTTCTATACCTGTTCTATAGAAGCTTTATTACTCACCAGGGCTGAAACGTAGAGGAACTTCCTCTTTATTCCTCACTAATACTTCCTCCTTGGGTTTTACATTTGTCACTATAGTGTCTTCTGCTTCTGTAGAGAAAGATGTGACTGAGGCCCCTGTACTGACATTTAGAGGGGGCAATAGGGGAATATGTTCTATAGAGGGGTTATTACTCACCAGGGCTGAAACGTAGAGGAACTTCCTCTGTATTCTTTACTTCCTCCTCCTCCTCAGTTTTCACATCTGTCTCTATAGTGTCTCCAGGGTCTGTGAATAAAGATGAGACAGTGAGGAAGTTAGAGCGACGGTGTGTGTGGTCATGAAGGGAGGGGCTGAAATTTGATCCGCCTCTTACCCTGTGATGGGAGGAGTCGCTGAGCCTCCATCATGATGTCCCTGTAGAGATCTTTGTGTCCTTCGACCTGATTACTGTGTGCTGTCTCACTCAATCTGGAAGAGATGAAATAGAGGCGGGGAGAGGTGAGTAGAGGTAAGGTGGGACAAGGTGAAAAGGGGCAGGGACGGGTGAGTAGTGGTAAGGTGGGAAGGGGCGGGAAAGGTGAGTAGATGTACAAAAGATGAGGATGCCCAAGTTCACCAAAGATTTACTATTGCACACACCCAATTATAAAAATATATATGTTTTTATTACTACATGATTATGCTCGTGGAACGTGGGCCCTCCCGCCTCGACGGCGCGGTCGGGGCGCACCGAGGGCAGTCCGCCCCAGTGGCCCCCGCGAGGGGGGTCGGGGCGAGGGGCGGTTCGATGGGGGGAGGGCGCGGAGGCGGCCGTCTCCCTCGGCCCCGGGCGACGGCTCTTGCAGTTGGGGGGCTGTAACGCCGGGCGGCTTTGGATGCGACAGGCTAGGGGGTCGCCCCACCCCGCTAGGCCGCCTACGGGTGGGGTCCGTGCCATCCGCCCGGAGGATTCAACCCGGCGGGCCAGGGTCTGCCGCCCCGGGCCTTGTCGGACTCCCGTGCCACCGCCCCCCGGGAGGCTCCGGCCCCCGCAGGGCACGCTTCCTCTGGGCCGGCTGGGAAGGCCCCGGGCGGGGAAGGTAGCCGCCCGGCGTTACAGCCCCCCATCAGCAAGGGGGGGGAGGGGGGCGGGGCAAACTGCCCTCAGTGCGCCCCGACCGCGCCGCCGAGGCGGGAGGGCCCACGTTCCACGAGGATAATCATGTAGTAATAAAAACACATATATTTTTTATAATTGGGTGTGTGCAATAGTAAATCTTTGGTGAACTTTCCCGGGGGGAATTCTTGGGCATCCTCATCTTTTGTACATATATTGTTGGGATAACCAAAGTTGTGCACCACAGGTACTTTTATTGTTTTGGTGCCACCTCATCCCGAGTGGGTTGTTTTAGAAAGGTGATTAGAGGTAAGGAGGAATAAGGTGGGAAGGGGCGGGGAGAGGTGAGTAGAGGTAGGGAGGAATAAGGTGGGAAGGGGCAGATATAGGTGAGTAGAGGTAAGGAGGAATAAGGTGGGAAGGGGCGGGGAGAGGTGATTAGAGGTAAGGAGGAATAAGGTGGGAAGGGGCGGGGAGAGGTGAGTAGAGGTAGGGAGGAATAAGGTGGGAAGGGGCAGATATAGGTGAGTAGAGGTAAGGAGGAATAAGGTGGGAAGGGGCGGGGAGAGGTGAGTAGAGGTAGGGAGGAATAAGGTGGGAAGGGGCAGATATAGGTGAGTAGAGGTAAGGAGGAATAAGGTGGGAAGGGGCGGGGAGAGGTGATTAGAGGTAAGGAGGAATAAGGTGGGAAGGGGCGGGGAGAGGTGAGTAGAGGTAGGGAGGAATAAGGTGGGAAGGGGCAGATATAGGTGAGTAGAGGTAAGGAGGAATAAGGTGGGAAGGGGCGGGGAGAGGTGATTAGAGGTAAGGAGGAATAAGGTGGGAAGGGGCGGGGAGAGGTGAGTAGAGGTAAGGAGGAATAAGGTGGGAAGGGGCAGGTATAGGTGAGTAGAGGTAGGGAGGAATAAGGTGGGAAGGGGCAGGTATAGGTGAGTAGAGGTAGGGAGGAATAAGGTGGGAAGGGGCGGGGAGAGGTGAGTAGAGGTAGGAAGGAATAAGGTGGGAAGGGGCAGATATAGGTGAGTAGAGGTAAGGAGGAATAAGGTGGGAAGGGGCGGGGAGAGGTGATTAGAGGTAAGGAGGAATAAGGTGGGAAGGGGCGGGGAGAGGTGAGTAGAGGTAGGGAGGAATAAGGTGGGAAGGGCAGGTATAGGTGAGTAGAGGTAAGGAGGAATAAGGTGGGAGGGGGCGGGTATAGGTGAGTAGAGGTAAGGAGGAATAAGGTGGGAAGGGGCAGGTATAGGTGAGTAGAGGTAGGGAGGAATAAGGTGGGAAGGGCAGGTATAGGTGAGTAGAGGTAGGGAGGAATAAGGTGGGAAGGGGCAGGTATAGGTGAGTAGAGGTAGGGAGGAATAAGGTGGGAAGGGGCGGGGAGAGGTGAGTAGAGGTAAGGAGGAATAAGGTGGGAAGGGGCGGGGAGAGGTGAGTAGAGGTAGGGAGGAATAAGGTGGGAAGGGGCAGATATAGGTGAGTAGAGGTAAGGAGGAATAAGGTGGGAAGGGGCGGGGAGAGGTGATTAGAGGTAGGGAGGAATAAGGTGGGAAGGGGCAGGTATAGGTGAGTAGAGGTAAGGAGGAATAAGGTGGGAAGGGGCGGGGAGAGGTGAGTAGAGGTAAGGAGGAATAAGGTGGGAAGGGCAGGTATAGGTGAGTAGAGGTAAGGAGGAATAAGGTGGGAAGGGGCGGGTATAGGTGAGTAGAGGTAAGGAGGAATAAGGTGGGAAGGGGCGGGTATAGGTGAGTAGAGGTAAGGAGGAATAAGGTGGGAAGGGGCGGGTATAGGTGAGTAGAGGTAAGGAGGAATAAGGTGGGAAGGGGCGGGGAGAGGTGAGTAGAGGTAAGGAGGAATAAGGTGGGAAGGGGCGGGTATAGGTGAGTAGAGGTAAGGAGGAATAAGGTGGGAAGGGGCGGGTATAGGTGAGTAGAGGTAAGGAGGAATAAGGTGGGAAGGGGCGGGGAGAGGTGAGTAGAGGTAAGGAGGAATAAGGTGGGAAGGGCGGGTATAGGTGAGTAGAGGTAAGGAGGAATAAGGTGGGAAGGGGCGGGGAGAGGTAAGTAGAGGTAAGGAGGAATAAGGTGGGAAGGGGCGGGGAGAGGTGAGTAGAGGTAAGGAGGAATAAGGTGGGAAGGGGCAGGTATAGGTAAGTAGAGGTAGGGAGGAATAAGGTGGGAAGGGGCGGGTATAGGTGAGTAGAGGTAGGGAGGAATAAGGTGGGAAGGGGCGGGGAGAGGTGAGTAGAGGTAGGGAGGAATAAGGTGGGAAGGGGCAGGTATAGGTAAGTAGAGGTAGGGAGGAATAAGGTGGGAAGGGGCAGGTATAGGTGAGTAGAGGTAGGGAGGAATAAGGTGGGAAGGGGCGGGTATAGGTGAGTAGAGGTAGGGAGGAATAAGGTGGGAAGGGGCAGGTATAGGTAAGTAGAGGTAGGGAGGAATAAGGTGGGAAGGGGCGGGGAGAGGTGAGTAGAGGTAGGGAGGAATAAGGTGGGAAGGGGCGGGTATAGGTGAGTAGAGGTAAGGAGGAATAAGGTGGGAAGGGCGGGTATAGGTGAGTAGAGGTAGGGAGGAATAAGGTGGGAAGGGCAGGTATAGGTGAGTAGAGGTAGGGAGGAATAAGGTGGGAAGGGGCGGGTATAGGTGAGTAGAGGTAAGGAGGAATAAGGTGGGAAGGGCGGGTATAGGTGAGTAGAGGTAGGGAGGAATAAGGTGGGAAGGGCAGGTATAGGTGAGTAGAGGTAGGGAGGAATAAGGTGGGAAGGGGCGGGTATAGGTGAGTAGAGGTAGGGAGGAATAAGGTGGGAAGGGGCGGGTATAGGTGAGTAGAGCTAGGGAGGAATAAGGTGGGAAGGGGCGGGTATAGGTGAGTAGAGGTAAGGAGGAATAAGGTGGGAAGGGGCGGGTATAGGTGAGTAGAGGTAAGGAGGAATAAGGTGGGGAGGGGCGGGTATAGGTGAGTAGAGGTAGGGAGGAATAAGGTGGGAAGGGGCGGGTATAGGTGAGTAGAGGTAGGGAGGAATAAGGTGGGAAGGGGCGTGTATAGGTGAGTAGAGCTAAGGAGGAATAAGGTGGGAAGGGCAGGTATAGGTGAGTAGAGGTAGGGAGGAATAAGGTGGGAAGGGCAGGTATAGGTGAGTAGAGGTAGGGAGGAATAAGGTGGGAAGGGCAGGTATAGGTGAGTAGAGGTAGGGAGGAATAAGGTGGGAAGGGCAGGTATAGGTGAGTAGAGGTAAGGAGGAATAAGGTGGGAAGGGCGGGTATAGGTGAGTAGAGGTAGGGAGGAATAAGGTGGGAAGGGCAGGTATAGGTGAGTAGAGGTAAGGAGGAATAAGGTGGGAAGGGCGGGTATAGGTGAGTAGAGGTAGGGAGGAATAAGGTGGGAAGGGCAGGTATAGGTGAGTAGAGGTAGGGAGGAATAAGGTGGGAAGGGCAGGTATAGGTGAGTAGAGGTAAGGAGGAATAAGGTGGGAAGGGGCGGGTATAGGTGAGTAGAGCTAGGGAGGAATAAGGTGGGAAGGGGCGGGTATAGGTTAGTAGAGGTAAGGAGGAATAAGGTGGGAAGGGCAGGTATAGGTGAGTAGAGGTAGGGAGGAATAAGGTGGGAAGGGCAGGTATAGGTGAGTAGAGGTAGGGAGGAATAAGGTGGGAAGGGCGGGTATAGGTGAGTAGAGGTAGGGAGGAATAAGGTGGGAAGGGCAGGTATAGGTGAGTAGAGGTAGGGAGGAATAAGGTGGGAAGGGCAGGTATAGGTGAGTAGAGGTAGGGAGGAATAAGGTGGGAAGGGGCGGGGAGAGGTGAGTAGAGGTAGGGAGGAATAAGGTGGGAAGGGGCGGGTATAGGTGAGTAGAGGTAAGGAGGAATAAGGTGGGAAGGGCGGGTATAGGTGAGTAGAGGTAGGGAGGAATAAGGTGGGAAGGGCAGGTATAGGTGAGTAGAGGTAGGGAGGAATAAGGTGGGAAGGGGCGGGGAGAGGTGAGTAGAGGTAGGGAGGAATAAGGTGGGAAGGGCGGGTATAGGTGAGTAGAGGTAAGGAGGAATAAGGTGGGAAGGGGCGGGGAGAGGTGAGTAGAGGTAGGGAGGAATAAGGTGGGAAGGGCAGGTATAGGTGATTAGAGGTAAGGAGGAATAAGGTGGGAAGGGGCGGGGAGAGGTGAGTAGAGGTAAGGAGGAATAAGGTGGGAAGGGGCAGGTATAGGTGAGTAGAGGTAGGGAGGAATAAGGTGGGAAGGGCAGGTATAGGTGAGTAGAGGTAGGGAGGAATAAGGTGGGAAGGGGCAGGTATAGGTGAGTAGAGGTAGGGAGGAATAAGGTGGGAAGGGGCGGGGAGAGGTGAGTAGAGGTAAGGAGGAATAAGGTGGGAAGGGGCGGGGAGAGGTGAGTAGAGGTAGGGAGGAATAAGGTGGGAAGGGGCAGATATAGGTGAGTAGAGGTAAGGAGGAATAAGGTGGGAAGGGGCGGGGAGAGGTGAGTAGAGGTAGGGAGGAATAAGGTGGGAAGGGGCAGGTATAGGTGAGTAGAGGTAAGGAGGAATAAGGTGGGAAGGGGCGGGAAGAGGTGAGTAGAGGTAAGGAGGAATAAGGTGGGAAGGGCAGGTATAGGTGAGTAGAGGTAGGGAGGAATAAGGTGGGAAGGGGCGGGGAGAGGTGATTAGAGGTAGGGAGGAATAAGGTGGGAAGGGGCAGGTATAGGTGAGTAGAGGTAAGGAGGAATAAGGTGGGAAGGGGCGGGAAGAGGTGAGTAGAGGTAAGGAGGAATAAGGTGGGAAGGGCGGGTATAGGTGAGTAGAGGTAGGGAGGAATAAGGTGGGAAGGGCAGGTATAGGTGAGTAGAGGTAGGGAGGAATAAGGTGGGAAGGGCAGGTATAGGTGAGTAGAGGTAAGGAGGAATAAGGTGGGAGGAGGCAGGTATAGGTGAGTAGAGGTAGGGAGGAATAAGGTGGGAAGGGGCGGGTATAGGTGAGTAGAGGTAAGGAGGAATAAGGTGGGAAGGGGCGGGTATAGGTGAGTAGAGGTAAGGAGGAATAAGGTGGGAAGGGGCAGGTATAGGTGAGTAGAGGTAGGGAGGAATAAGGTGGGAAGGGCAGGTATAGGTGAGTAGAGGTAAGGAGGAATAAGGTGGGAAGGGGCGGGTATAGGTGAGTAGAGGTAGGGAGGAATAAGGTGGGAAGGGGCGGGTATAGGTGAGTAGAGGTAGGGAGGAATAAGGTGGGAAGGGGCAGGTATAGGTGAGTAGAGGTAGGGAGGAATAAGGTGGGAAGGGCAGGTATAGGTGAGTAGAGGTAGGGAGGAATAAGGTGGGAAGGGGCAGGTATAGGTGAGTAGAGGTAGGGAGGAATAAGGTGGGAAGGGGCGGGTATAGGTGAGTAGAGGTAGGGAGGAATAAGGTGGGAAGGGCAGGTATAGGTGAGTAGAGGTAGGGAGGAATAAGGTGGGAAGGGGCAGGTATAGGTGAGTAGAGGTAGGGAGGAATAAGGTGGGAAGGGCAGGTATAGGTGAGTAGAGGTAGGGAGGAATAAGGTGGGAAGGGGCGGGTATAGGTGAGTAGAGGTAGGGAGGAATAAGGTGGGAAGGGGCGGGTATAGGTGAGTAGAGGTAGGGAGGAATAAGGTGGGAAGGGGCGGGTATAGGTGAGTAGAGGTAGGGAGGAATAAGGTGGGAAGGGGCGGGTATAGGTGAGTAGAGGTAGGGAGGAATAAGGTGGGAAGGGGCGGGTATAGGTGAGTAGAGGTAGGGAGGAATAAGGTGGGAAGGGGCGGGTATAGGTGAGTAGAGGTAGGGAGGAATAAGGTGGGAAGGGGCAGGTATAGGTGAGTAGAGGTAGGGAGGAATAAGGTGGGAAGGGCAGGTATAGGTGAGTAGAGGTAGGGAGGAATAAGGTGGGAAGGGGCGGGTATAGGTGAGTAGAGGTAGGGAGGAATAAGGTGGGAAGGGGCGGGTATAGGTGAGTAGAGGTAGGGAGGAATAAGGTGGGAAGGGGCGGGTATAGGTGAGTAGAGGTAGGGAGGAATAAGGTGGGAAGGGGCGGGTATAGGTGAGTAGAGGTAGGGAGGAATAAGGTGGGAAGGGGCAGGTATAGGTGAGTAGAGGTAAGGAGGAATAAGGTGGGAAGGGGCGGGTATAGGTGAGTAGAGGTAGGGAGGAATAAGGTGGGAAGGGGCGGGTATAGGTGAGTAGAGGTAAGGAGGAATAAGGTGGGAAGGGGCGGGTATAGGTGAGTAGAGGTAAGGAGGAATAAGGTGGGAAGGGGCGGGTATAGGTGAGTAGAGGTAGGGAGGAATAAGGTGGGAAGGGGCGGGTATAGGTGAGTAGAGGTAAGGAGGAATAAGGTGGGAAGGGCAGGTATAGGTGAGTAGAGGTAAGGAGGAATAAGGTGGGAAGGGGCGGGTATAGGTGAGTAGAGGTAGGGAGGAATAAGGTGGGAAGGGGCGGGTATAGGTGAGTAGAGGTAAGGAGGAATAAGGTGGGAAGGGGCGGGTATAGGTGAGTAGAGGTAAGGAGGAATAAGGTGGGAAGGGGCGGGTATAGGTGAGTAGAGGTAGGGAGGAATAAGGTGGGAAGGGGCGGGTATAGGTGAGTAGAGGTAAGGAGGAATAAGGTGGGAAGGGGCGGGTATAGGTGAGTAGAGGTAAGGAGGAATAAGGTGGGAAGGGGCGGGTATAGGTGAGTAGAGGTAGGGAGGAATAAGGTGGGAAGGGGCAGGTATAGGTGAGTAGATGTAAGGAGGAATAAGGTGGGAAGGGGCAGGTATAGGTGAGTAGAGGTAGGGAGGAATAAGGTGGGAAGGGCAGGTATAGGTGAGTAGAGGTAGGGAGGAATAAGGTGGGAAGGGGCGGGTATAGGTGAGTAGAGGTAGGGAGGAATAAGGTGGGAAGGGGCGGGTATAGGTGAGTAGAAGTAAGGAGGAATAAGGTGGGAAGGGGCAGGTATAGGTGAGTAGAGGTAAGGAGGAATAAGGTGGGAAGGGGCAGGTATAGGTGAGTAGAGGTAAGGAGGAATAAGGTGGGAAGGGGCGGGTATAGGTGAGTAGAGGTAGGGAGGAATAAGGTGGGAAGGGGCGGGTATAGGTGAGTAGAGGTAGGGAGGAATAAGGTGGGAAGGGCAGGTATAGGTGAGTAGAGGTAGGGAGGAATAAGGTGGGAAGGGGCGGGTATAGGTGAGTAGAGGTAGGGAGGAATAAGGTGGGAAGGGGCAGGTATAGGTGAGTAGAGGTAGGGAGGAATAAGGTGGGAAGGGCAGGTATAGGTGAGTAAAGGTAGGGAGGAATAAGGTGGGAAGGGGCGGGTATAGGTGAGTAGAGGTAGGGAGGAATAAGGTAGGAAGGGGCGGGTGGAGGTTTCCCAGCATGCCTTGTGCCTGTGAGGGCGTCTCTCTGCCTCTTAGCTGTAGGGGGCGATATCAGAGTGGAGTACACACCAGGGAGATGACGGAAAACAGGAGAAAGCCAAGGGGATGGGCTAGGAGACCCCGCCCCTCTACTCCTCACACAGCTCCTTCCCCCTATGTGATTGGAACTCTGAGTATCAGTAGACAAGGGGAGGGGCCAGGGGATCCGCCCCCTGTGACCAGGAGACAGACAAGGGGAGGGGCCAGGACACCTCGCCCCCTCCTCCACACACAGCCCCTCCCCTTCTATGACTAGGATACAAGGGGAGGAGCCAGAAGACCCCACACCTCCTCCACACACAGCCCCTCCCCTTTGTGGGAGGAAGGGGAGGAGCCAGTAGACCTCACCTTCTCCTCCACACACAGCCTCTTCTCCCTCTGTGACCAGGAGATAAGAAGGGGAGGAGCCAGGGACCCCTCCTCTTCTGTGATCAGTAGACAGACTGGAAGAGGAAGAGTCAGGAGCCCCCACCCCTTCTATGATAAGGAGACAGACAGGAAGAGGAGGAGTCAGGAGCCCCCACCCCTTCTGTGATCAGGAGACAAACAGGAAGGGGAGGAGTCAGGAGCCCCCACCCTTCTGTGATCAGGAGACAGACAGGAAGGGGAGGGGCAGGAGACCCCGCCCCCTACCTATGTAAACAGAAAAGAAGGGGAGGAGGCAGGACCCCCCCCACAGCCCCTCCTCCCTGGAGAGACAATGGGAGGGACAAGGAGACCCCGCCCCCTCTGTAATCAAGACACAAGAAGGGGAGGAGCCAGGACCCCCCACAGCCCCTCCTCCCTGGAGAGACAATGGGAGTGTCGAGGAGAACCCGCCCCTCCCTCTGTAACCAGGAGACAAGAATGAGAGGGGCCAGGAGACCCCGCCCCTTCCTCTGTAACCAGGAGACAAGAAGGGGAGGAGCCAGGAGACCCCACACACACAGCCCCTCCTGCCTGTCAGGAAACCCCGCCCCTCCCTCTGTGACCAAGACAAGAAGGGGAGGAGCCAGGAGACCCCGCCCCCGCCTCTGTAACCAGGAAAGACGAGAAGGGGAGGAGCCAGAAGACCCCGACCCCGCAACCAGGCGGCACAAGGGGAGGAGCCAGGAGCCCCTCCTCCCTGGAGAGACAGTGGGAGCGGCCAGGAGACCCCGCCCACTCCTATACCCACACAGCCTGCTTCCCCTACCAGACATAGCTCGGGGCAGCACATGAAGGGTTATGCCTCCCGGTGCCGTACTTACCCCCGGGGCCTTGCTGCTGCCAGCACCGGAAATACATCCCCTGCTTCCGGCACTTGCACGCCTCCACCTCTTGCCGCAAGTACACGCTCTTCCGCCATCTTGTTGTGGCCTCAAGGACTCGCTTATTAGCTGCGAAGCAGCCATTTTGCCGTAGCCTGGAATCCGCCATCTTGTTGTGGCCTCAGGACACCGTGCCAAGTTGCGAAGCGGCCATTTTGCCGTAGCCCGGAATCCGCCATCTTGTTGTGGCCTCAGGACTTGCTGCGAAGTTGCGAAGCAACCATTTTGCCGTAGCCCGGAATTCGCAATGAGAATAAAGCGATGTCCTCAGTAGTGGGGACGGCCATGTTGGCGTCAACCAGGCAATGAGGCCTAATGGACGGAGTTATGTGGAGAGATGGTGAGTATATAATCTCAGGTTTTGTTATGTAAAATAACATTATTTGTGATATTTCTTTCCCTTGTTTTCCTTAACAAGGACTGTTTTTGGGCCATCCAGAATCTGATCTCAGCTATAGCAATTTAAGCAAAGTATTGGCCGAAACCAAAAATCGATAAATGGATTTAATATAAATAGAGCTGATTACATTACAGAAATATAATATGAATGGTGTAAATATGATATGAAGTTGCAAAGCAGGAATGTGAGCAATGTCCATAGGAAAATGCAGCAATCATTCTTACTAGGGTCTTTGTCTCTCTCGCCCAACCCCCGCCATACTGGCCATGTGGCAATCTTACATGTTGTCTCTTCAGAGGCCCCAAAGCAAAGAAACCCAAGAGAAGAGAAGAGAAGAGTCCCAAAGCAAAAGAGAGCGAAAGACCCTGTCCTTTGTCCTTAAAAAGTTATCCTCTCTCGCCATACCTTTCCCCTCCCCCCAAGGGGGAGGAATGTAACACTATGCCTTACATATGGATTCACTTAAATAGTTGAAGTTAAGACATAACATTACTGTGCATATATACATATATACATACACACATACAATGAACATTGATGCAATTCACCAAAATAAACCTTATATTATAATATATGTGCATCAGCCAGCCCTGGATCAGAATCATAATAACCAGGTAAAAAATCCACAGACTCCATTCATCCAAGTTACCTATTTTCCAGTAATATTAGTGATTTAATAATAATTCATTAATAATTGAGATCATAAACATTTTATTCCTCTGGAACCTTCTTACAATTCCCCCTGTTAAGATCTCAAATTATTAATGCAGGGTTATTATTAGTTAAAATAAAAACATGCCATCTATCCACTTTTCCATCATTCATTTCACATTCATTCAACTGTGGGTTAACTCACCAAGAAACATGATTCCAATCTCAGAACTTGCTGAACCAAAGGAAATATTTTTTTACCTCTATTCCCTTTATCATTTTGACTGCTAAAACTACTGATCCAAATTCTAAACTAAGTTAACAAAATATTAAAATATACAAAAAAAATCAATTATCCTAATAATTTACAAACAAACAACAAACAAAAAACAAACAAAATGACTCGAGTTATATTAACATTTCCTGCAGACCTTGCTATGAATGACTCTGTTCATTGATGGTTATAACCCTTCCCAAAGAGATGAGATCGATCATGTTCAATCTATTCCAGGTTTTAACAATCATTTGCTATTGAATATCCGCTTGATTGTAACTAGACCTCCTAATTCCTTACTTCCTGTGTCCATTTTCTGAGTGAATTTAAACAAAGATGGAAGTATGGGACAAATCTTCTTTACCCTTTACCAATATAACAGAGAATAGACCAATTCCTGTTAAATTTAGACACCTCTAGTCTTAGTACTCTTTAATGAGGTCTTATACTTCAATTGTACCCAGGAAATTCAAAGTAATTTGATTATCCCCCTGTTTATCATTTGTTTAACTAATTAAACAATTAACCTGGATTGGAAGAGCAAACCCAATGATATACCCCTCAGTTCAAGCTTTGGCCTAACAATGTCAAGAGCAAAAGCACAATAACATTAAGATAACAAGCTAAACCCTTGTTTCCTATTATTCATTTGCTCATGACCCTGTTCTTCCAAAGAAGAATGAATCCCCTTTTTACATCTGTACTCCCAGTGACAAGTGCATGAGTATTAAAAGAAAATCTGGTTGTGATAGATCAAAGAAGAGTCAAGACTCAGAATCTAAATTCTTAACCCCTTCTGACTCCTCCCACCAAACCACTATGAACATATTTACCCTTTTTATTAGTGACCCAGAACCAAAAAAAAATCCTCTTAACCCATATGGTAACATTTCATAAGCACCGCTATACACCTCCACTTATTATGCTAATAGGTGGACCTTTAGGTGTAATGTTCTATTTTAGTTCCCTAACATAAATATGTAAATATGTGTCACTGCCTTGAAAAAAAATGAATTCACAAAATTTTATATAACAGATTTCTTTTTCTTCATGTTGTCACTGGTTAATCTTCCTTTCATTCTGTTCTTCTTTTCTGCCTTGGGACGATCACTTCTTTGGCAAGACTTTGTCAGATCATTCGCTGCAATGAAAGTGTTAATTGCACTCTTAAGTTAGGTTATATATCTTTATTTCTTCTATGATGAAATAGGAGTCTTCATGATATTCATCATATTCTTCTCCTTTTGGTGAACTTTTCATCATGGCTTCTTATCTTGTCATGTTACTCCTTTCTTCTCATTCCTTCCGACTTCAGGGCTTCGCGTCATCATTTCCGTCATCATTCCTTATATAGCCTCGGTTTACTTTCCTTTAACATAAAATTTAGCAGCATCAATTTCTTTAAGCAAATAATTTCATAGCATTCTTATCTAAATTCACATAAATTATACTCCAGATCCACTTTCCTTAAAACTTGGTTTTGGCACTGTTCACCCTAACAATCAGTATATATTATAAAGTTTTCATCTGCATCATAAATACTTCATAAGTGCATTGTCAATAAATTAAGTCAATTAATTTGGGATAATCTGGGCAAAATTTAATTAAATTGTATGACGTCAGTACAATTTACTCAATTTCCTCCCAGTAACTTATGTCTTGATCCCATTTCTGTTACTAAATTTTTGAAGAAAATGCCTTGGAATAACAGAAGCATATCTCCCACTCAAGTCATGTCACCAGAATCTCTTTTCTCCTGAAAACAAGCTTCTGAGACACCCTCTGATCAGCTTATCTGAGCATGCATCAGTGAAACATGAAATATATTCTTCTGTTTTCCTTCACATTTCTATACAATCATTCAAAACTTCTACATTTAAAATGCCACTTACAAGCAGATGCATATCTCTCGTGTATAGGATAAGTTACTTCCTTGCTTTAAAACCTTAATAATAATACCTTTTACTTCAGAAATATTAATGACTTGATATGAATTTTACTTGCTTATATAAGTTTAAATATGTTAGGGAAGTGTTGTTAGTGTTGATTATTCCTTTAAAAGTACATTCAGCTCTAAGTCTAATGGCCATCTGTTGGTAATTATCCAACAAAGGAATTTCTCTAGTCAGACTAGCTCTCAAAGCAAATATCTGTGTTACAACTGAGACTGATCCGATCAGATACAATCTGATCACTCTACTGGACAATCTATTGAATCTTGAGGTGAGCCAAAATAATCCTTACCCTCAATATTCTATTTTTTCCTACAGTAATCAATGTACAACTCACTTCTAAACTTAATTTACAATTTTACAGTTCTTTGCTCCTCAGGAAATGAGTCAATCGAATCTGTCCATCTATGGTCTTCTAAAATCACATCTGTTACACAAATATATTTTCCACTCTAACTCTTTATAGAATAATTATATCAGATTAGTGATACCTACAATCAGTTATTTAATTTAATTAATCACAACTTTTTATACCCATGAATGACTTTTAAGGAATTTAATCTGACTAAAAAATTAGTTCATAACCACATATTCTAGATGTTAAATCTCAACTAACCATATTTAGAATAATGCCTTTAAAATTTGCAAACCCTTTTAGCCATATATGGTGTTCTTTGTTCTCAATTCAATCATTATCCCTTCCCCCTACACCCTAGCATTAAAAGTTATTTCAGAGGAATGGCACCTCCCATCCTCTGCCATTAATCAATAACTTTCCTGCTAACTCTCTAAACGTTTGGATTTCTTTGGGCAAAAAGGACTGAAGTGACATCACTAGTCGCCACCCACTTGGGTTGGGCAAATTTCAAATTTCCCTGCTGCTTCATTTGTTTCCAAACCTTCCACAGATAAGATGTAGGCATATTATCAATCTCTGCTATGGGCACACCACTCTGTATCAAATCTAGGAAGATTTGTGTTCTTGTGCGCCACCTTCTTTCTTTTACATTCCTATGTGCAGCTCTTTCTTTTGTGTTTCCAAAGAAAGGAATTCTCTTTGTTTGAGAATTATGCCCCCAGCGTGGTGTATATACTTCTGTATTTCTTTTATACGTCCTGAAAGTTTTAGGCTTATTATTTCTAGTGTGCTTTTCATTATGGAAACTGTTGCAACACCTAGAAATATGTCCAATTCCTCCACAAAAATAACAATGAACATCCCTAGCTCTTACTTTAAATTTACCGCCTTGTGCAACAGGAACTGTTTCCAGCTCAGAATTAATCTGCTGTTTCTGGGGCAACACATTTGCACATTTATTTGCCTCATCCAGTATGGAAACATATGAAACATACTTTGCAGTACAATCTACATCCATTGTATTATCAGTCAGCATGTCATTCTCTTTGCTGTACTCAATATTTCCTGCATCTTCATTAATTTCTTCCATACAGATAACATCCTGCGGATTCATCTGCCTTTCCCTGTTATACCTACAGGTGGCAGCAGTGAGAGTTTTAGATCTCACATGCTGAAAAGCTTCATCCTTCTTTTGAATAGCTGAAATGGTTGCCTTATTTGTGTTGTATTTTAACTGTCTCCTTATTTTGTCTATAAATGCTGCAGCTTCCTGCATAGAATCTTTTTCACTTGCTAACATTTTTGAGACTGGATCAAGGAAGTTAAATTTCCTAACAAAAGTTTTTATCATGCTGTTAGGCTCCTCTTCCTCAGGAATTCCTATTATTAGTCTATATGCCTGTTCAAATTTTTCCATGAAGGCATAAACATCTTCATCGGGTGAGGGTTTTAAGTTATTCAACACCTCAAAATCTGGAGATTCACCATTAACAAAATGTATTAACTGTCTTAATCTGTCTGCCCGTGTACTGTGAACTAATTCTCCATCTATATTTACTGGAGAAAGCTCAACACGTCTGATCATATTTGCCGGTATCCAAATCCTAAACAACTTATTCTTCTGTTCATCATTTAGACAATATCTGTCAGTAAATAATTCAAACACATCTGCATTTCCAAATGCATCAACATTCTGGTCATATGCTGGAATATACTTTAAAATCTTCATTAATTGCTTGTGAATCTTAATATTAACTCTGACTGAATTATCTAAAAGTTTTTTATTCCTCATCTCCATTTCATCCTCTTTAATATTCTCCAAATCTAAAGAGATCAGATCAGGAATATAAGATTCCTTCTGTATGCCTACTTTTGTTCTTGATGGACCAGGCTTACCTTCTTCCTTATCAGCTTTCTTAGTGTTTGCTGATATGATTTTTATTTCATTACTTAATTTTTCTAATAGCTGTTCCCTGGTAGTTAACTGATTTTCTAAGTTCCTTATATAATCTGCCAATAAAGGACAATTTTCACAATCAAAATTCAGTTCTGATGCTCCCTGCTCTTCTATTGTCTGCACAGAAACATGCTCGAGAATCTTCTCACTACGAACATTAGCACATTTGGAACCAGCAGGGGGTGCTGTTTGCACAGTTACTAAATCAGCCAAACACATTTCATCCGGATTAATCATTTCATTATAAAGTTTAAACATCTTAAATACATTTCGGATCTTTGTCTTAGATTTCTTTAATAAAAATCTAGAATGATCAACTTCTAAGTTAGCCTTAATGAGCTGAGTATACATTACTCTCCAAAGCTCTCCATCACTCTTCTGATAAATCAGAGAACTAAATTCTAGATTACTCTTATCAGCAATATTATTAATAAAATCCATTACTCACCGTAAAAATGTCTTCCTCTTTCACAGCATGAATTTCTTATGTCTTCCACTGACGATCATACTGGATTCTTCTAGGTTCTTTTGGACGTACTGAAGTTTAAAAATCATTTGGTATAATCATACCATTTCCCCCTCTTTAAACTGAAGTAGGCTCCAAAATAACTGTCCGCTCGCCATTGTAAAATATCATTATTTGTGATATTTCTTTCCCTTGTTTTCCTTAACAAGGACTGTTTTTGGGCCATCCAGAATCTGATCTCAGCTATAGTAATTTAAGCAAAGTATTGGCCAAAACCAAATATCGATAAATGGATTTAATATAAATAGAGCTGATTACATTACAGAAATATAATATGAATGGTGTAAATATGATATGAAGTTGCAAGGCAGGAATGTAAGCAATGTCCATAGGAAAATGCAGCAATCATTCTTACTAGGGTCTTTGTCTCTCTTGCCCAACCCCCACCATACTGCCATGTGGCGATCTCTTACATGTTGTCTGTTCAGAGACCCAAAGCAAAAAGACCCAAGAGAAGAGAAGAGAAGAGTGCCCCTTCCCCCACATTCTCCTCCTTAAATGTTATTCCTAAATCTCTCCACCTCCAACTGTCCTCCTATTACAAAGAAGCAGTCATGTAGTACAAACATATGGTTTCAGTTAAATAGTTGAAGTAAAAGTAATAACATTACTGTGCACATATACATACATACACATACACACACATATACATATATATATATATACATATATATATATATACACATACACATACAATGAACATTGAGGCAATTCACCAAAATAAACCCTATATTATATTATATGTGCATCAGCCAGCCCTGGATCAGAATCATAATAACCAGGTAAAAATCCACAGACTCCATTCATCCAAGTTACCTATTTTCCAGTAATATTAGGGATTTAATAATAATTCATTAATAATTGAGATCATAAACATTTTATTCCTCTGGAACCTTCTTACAGGCCCTGAGCCGCAGCCGCGACGCTGCCTCACCTTGATCTGACCCACCTAACCGGGGCGTGCCTATCCCCATCCCGAGGATTGCCAGCCTCGGGCGGGCGGCGATGGACGCCCGGCTTCGAACTGTGTCCCACACACCATATTCCATACTCCCCCCCCCCTTTCCCCACCCTTTTCTGTTCTTCCAACACCCCGCTCATCCCCTTCCTCACCCAAGTCCCTTATGTGTCACTTCACCCCTTCCTAGGGTGGACATATGATCCTACATGGCATGGATGAAGAACCACTCCTTTATCGAGGGCTACACGGTAAAAGCACACCTGTTTGGGGGAGGGGATGCTCCAACGGCCTGGACGGGTGGGAACCAGGCAGCCTTTTTCGAGTAGAGCTCCGGTTCTGAGATAGGGAGGTCCTCTTCCCTCTCCTCACAAACTGGCAACAGCTGAGAATCTTCCGTGATGTACCATGTTATGTTGTTGTTCAGATGCAAAATGATGATTGCGCTTTGACATGGAGCCCCATATGTCCTCCCCCACCTCTAGTGTATTGTACTGTTTGCACCCAATGTTTGTATGTTTAATTCTGCAAAACCTTTAAATAAAGAATATTAACCCTTTCGCTGCCAGCCTACCTGCAGCATTTGCCACTCCCTGTTGCCAGACGATGTTTCACTATTTTGCGCTACACATGTTCAACTGTCATTTTTGAAAGGATTTCCAGGGATTTCCCAGGAAAATTATATATTATTTTTTTCAACAGAGTCTGGGCTTTAACATGAAATGTCTTGTTTGTATTTTTTAGGTGTATTCTCAATATTTTTGGGTGAAATGTGTGAAAAAAAATAAAAAAAAAATATTTTTTTACAATTTGTAGAGTTTTTTTGTAATAAAAAATGTAAGTTTGTCAATAAAATCTTATTGCGTGAGAAACCCCAATTTCTCCCGGTTACAGCGATACCACATATGTATAGGTAGACACCCTTTCCTGCCCAGAAGCCTTTTATAGCTGCTGGATGACAGAACACAAAGGGTTAATTAAAAAAAAAAAATGACATAGGGTCCCCCTTCCCGGGGAGGGGGACCCCATTTTTTTGGGGATTTTTAAGGGTTAAAAACCCTTACAAATCCAAAAAAAAAAATGACGTGGGGTCCCCCTTACCCAAAGTAACCAGCCCGGGACCAGCTATGGGGGCTTGTAGGCACAGAGTGGGGGGGCCAGCTTTGGTGGCCCCCCCACCCTGCAGCCTACGAGCCCACATAGCCCATGTGGGCCCGGGCTCTTCTGCTCCCCCCTGGCCTTTGGGGAGGCAGGTAATGGGGGTGCGGGGGTTAATGGCAAGTCACCCGCTAGGGCAGGTGACTTGCCACCCCCCCAGCCTTGTGAACTGGTATAAGGGGTCTCATGGACCCCTTACCAAATTTTTTTTACTGTACTTACCTTCGATTGCAAGCTGTTGTCCCTCGCCGCTCAGCTGACAGATGCCGGTGATCGGCATCCAGAGAAGGAGAAGGCAGGAGATCAGAGGATCTCCTGCCACCTCCTTCCCCAGCGCCGATCACCGGCATCTGAGAAGCTGAGAAAGCTGAAGCCCGTTCGGGGCCGGGATGACTTCATGACCAAGGGGGCGGGGCTTAGAGGCAAGATGGCGGCCGCCATCGAGAAGAAGAGAGGAGAGAGCCTCCCATGCTCTCTCCTGAAGATCGGTAAGTCCTGGGGGGGGGATCGGAGGCCCCCCAGGTGAAGAGGAGGGACAGCGGGAGCCAGCGCACACACAGGTAAGTGAATGTCATTTTTATTTTATTTTTTTTTTACAGTTAGCAGCTGCTGCTGCAGAAGTGGGGGGGGGGCGGCCTATTCCGGGGGCTCTCCTGGAGCCATCCGACCCCCCACGGGGGATCGGATGGCACCAAATTAAAGAGGAGACCCGGCCGGATCCAACAAGGGGTCAGGTGAGTATTTTTTATTTTTATTTTTTAAACTAGAAGCGAGGAAAGTCAAGCACGTAACACCTACGGGCTTGGCACGTAAGGCCCAGCCAAGCCAGCACGTAGGTGTTACGGGCTTGGCAACAAAAGGGTTAAAAAAAAAAATGATGAATAAAGAATTAAAAAAATAAATAAATAAAAGACGCCGAGGCCGGCCGATTAAGCAACCTTGGAGCATCATAGATTTTGGATGCCCCCAAATGAGTTCCCCAGATCACCCTGCATTCACTCATATTTTCCATGGCTCCCACACCACATGGCCACCACCCCTGTTGCTGAGGAGTGTTTCCAGCTATTCAGATGTGTGTTGCATTACCGCCCCCAGCCTACCGTAAGAAAACCGGGGGTACAGAAGCTCCTGCTCCCTTACACCAGGTGCTTTGTTTAAAGTGGACCAAAACCCAGAATTTTGACTATCCTGGGTTTTGGTCCTTGCCCCTGGGGCTGTGTGAACCCCCAGCTCACCAATTGCACTCACCCTTCCTTGGTCCTATGGCACATGTGCAGCCTCTCGTCCAATCAGCGCACTCGGATCTGCTCACGTTAGATCGTCTAAGCCTTTGTCTTAAATGAGCGGATCCAAGAGTGCTGGTGGTCGAAACCCCCTGCTACCCTCTAATAGGAAGCGTGCCTGCGCTTCCAGACTATTCTACTTTATTTTCATTTACAGGCAAATTTTTTTCAGCAAACCGTGTGCAATGTTGTTGCACGATAACTGACTTTTCCGGTTCCTCCAGTTTGACAATAATTTGTCAGGTAATTGATATCCTTGTCCAGACGAGGGTCCTTGATCATTGCCAAGCAGTGTATAAGCAGTGACTCAGGGGTAAGCCACTTGGGGTGAGGCACATAGTTAATACGGTTGAAAAAAGACATATGTCCATCAAGTTCAACCAAGGGTGTTGGGGTAGGGAAGTTATTTTTTATTTTATAGGTGGAAGTTATTTTTTTTTTTTACTGATAACCGCTAATAGTAACTGTTAATGTTATTTTCTTCTAAATAAGCATCTAATCCTTTTTTGAAGCTGTCACTGGTTGATGCTGTAACAAGCTTCTGTGGGAGGCTATTTAATAGATAGTTCCTATGGTAAAAAACGATTGTCGCCTCCGAAGACTGAATTTCTTTTTTTCAAGGTTGGTGGAGAAAGCGCGCCCTTGTCTTTAGAGAGGATTTTACCTGAAATAGTGTTTCCCCATATTTTTTGTATTGGTCATTTATATATTTACACAAGTTAACCATGTCCCCCCTCAGTCGTCTCCTCTCAAGACTAAACAGATTTAATTCTCGTAATCTTTCCTCATAACTAAGATCCTTTATTCCTCTTATTAGTTTGGTGGCTCCTCTGCACTCTTTCCAGAGTCACAGCATCCTTTCTATGTCATCCTATCTTCTTATTGTCATGTGGTGACATCTCCTGATTCTCTTCCCACACATGCTCATTTAAAATGTGATGTTGAGATCTGAACCATAACTTATGAAGTTTCTTTTTCTCCACAGGCCATGCAACTGCACCAATAAAAGTATTGACTATAGAGCCAATCCAGGGTATTATCTCTTGTCCACCTGATTTGTTTTTAAGCCATTTCCATTCTTCTCAGGGTATTATCTCTTGTCCACCTGATTTGTTTTTAAGCCATTTCCATTCTTCTCAGGGTATTATCTCTTGTCCACCTGATTTGTTTTTAAGCCATTTCCATTCTTCTTTTCAAACCTCTTGCGTCATGCCAAATGTCATATTAGTGGATTATCTCTGGATTCTCATCAGTTCCTTCATTGTTCTGCATGTCAGTTGGTTCCAATCATGACCACATCTGCATTTCTTTTTTTGTCAAGATACGCTCTATGCATTTTTGAAAAGCATATTTCTGCATTAATACTGATAAGGTTGTCTCTGTTACTTGTACTATTTCAAAATCCACTTTTTTATAACTTTAAGTCCATCAAGGTATATGCACAGTATTTGGCCGAGTACCCTGGACTAACACATTGTCCATCCCCACAAAGGTACGCCCATGTGTCCAGCAGTTCTTTCGATTTTTCTTTCTGTAGTAGCCATTGCTCATGGACTGCTGGAAACACATATTTAGAGGCCGATTCATTAATAGCGGCAGGTAGCGACAGATGAGCGACTGTAGCGTGATTTTCACAGCGCCCGCTAGTATTCGCTGTGCTTGGCCGTAGTTCACTTGTTGACAGCGACTCAGTCGGTGTGCGTTAATGTTGAATACGTGGTTAGGAGTCGCTGTTTGACAGGTTCCGCGCTGTATGGGTGCGCCTGACAGCGAATGGCCAGAGCGAACGGCTCCCAGCATATTCATTATCAAATCACGCTCAAAAAATTCTCGCGCTGTGAAATGCTTGTTTAAACCCCAGAGCGCTGGCGGCGATGGGTTAAAAGTAGTTTTTTAACCCCCAAACAACCATATTTTTTTAAGTTAAATTTACACAAGTTTTTAGAAACATTTTGTAATATGAATACATTAATATCAGACCTGTAATATCAATTCTGCACAAATTTTTTTTTTTTTTTTTAACCTTTAAAAAAATATCTAACATGGCAGAAGTGGTAACAAAATTTTTGCCATTTAAAAAAAAAACAAAAACCTTCAAATCAATTAATTATGAATATTTAAAGATTGGTCCATTGAAATGCATTGGAGAGCGCTAGGGAGCGACAGGTCATACCTGGCGCTGTGATGGGATTAGCAGCGGCGCTGTTCGTTGCAGTCCGCTACATGATGAATTCCGCGCTAGCTGACGCTCTCGCCGGCGCTAGCCTCATTTAGCAAGATAAATGCGTGATTGTGTCCGCCGCCTGGCGTTCTGGAGTCGGTAGCCGCCGATAGCTGGCGCTACCTGGCGCTAGTCAGACACTACCTGGCGCTAGCCCTTGATAAATAAGGGCCTTAATCTGATAGTTATTAAAGGAGGTTTTTATTGCACTTTGCACTTTAGTTGGCTTCAGTCTCTACTGAGCCATTTCTAATATTTGTTTATTCACTTTTTGGTGCTAGCACTTTTTGGCCTTTTTTCATGCTAACACTTGATCCTCATTGCCTCTTAATTGAGCCTATTGTATACTTATTCAGAGGCCACTTATTTATGTACATTTTTCCAGTGCAGTTGCGGCTTGTAACAATATACTGGCATATTGTACTTATTATCCCTATGATTTGGGTTGTTCCAGCATAGGCCCATATATAATGTGTTCAATTAGTGCTCTACTTTGCACTTTTGTTATATCCTATTGATACTCATCCCAGAAATCCTTGCAGCTCCCCCTCTTCCCTCCAGTCATTACATGTATTGTGTGTCTCCGATTGTTATTTATGTATTGGAGTGTTAGTGTCTTACACACATGTTATTTATATCATTGCTAATTTCAGGCACATGCAGCCTTGTATTATGATGATTGTGCATCAATAAATGTATCAATTTTTACTTAATTATCGAGAGTGCGGCAACCTTTTTCCGGGTCTTTGGGGAGGTAGCTTCAGAACCTCTCCTATTTGTTGTGTTGTTTCTGTCTCTGCTGTGCATATCCACATCTCTTGTCGTTAGTGGTATTAAAGGAGGTTTGGCTGAATATTGGAAAGCTTGTGTAGTCAAACATCTCTTTGACCTTCATGAAACTTGATCCACTGCAGGCTATTCCTATAAGGAGGTTTCCTGCACTGTATTTTTTGACAAGAGGTTGACTATTTCACAATTTGAAGTAGTGTCCTTCTCCACAGTGAGGGTAAACATTCAGCATGGAACCCTTTGAGATTTTTGTAGTAATTTTGTCACCATGCTGAAACATTCTTCCTGAGGATATTGCTGGCTTAAAAGCCATACATCAAGATTGCATTCAAAGACTAAAAATGTACGATCCCCAAAACTTTCTGTTACGTCTCCTACAAGGTTAGAGGTGCCCGACCCCCTACTGATACAGCACATAGTTCATAGTAACTACAACAAAACCTTCCCCCTTTTCCATTCCCCACCCACTTGTGGATGAAGTTGAAATGACAACAAAGCCTAAGGTTCCAGCGCCTGTGCTTGATAGATACAGTTCCATGTTTGATTAATTCTCGTCCATTGGCCTATGCAACATAGATATACTATTTCACTTTCTTGTCTAACACCACATGTGTGTAGAGTGTACTTCTACTTGTGCTGGTTCTAGGGGAGGAAACAAACATCAATGATAGATATTGTAGCTTGTGTCTTCAAATTCATGGTATGGTATTGCAAAAAGCTGTACTCGTCAGCTCAAATTTTTTGGTTTGTGTATCATCGTCCATAGTTTGAATACAGCTTGGCACAAACATTTACATGTAGAGGTTTCCATGGATCTACTTTGCTCTGAATGACTGGAAAGTAATGTTAGCGAGTCACGCGGTATGGAAGAGGGTGCTTGAACGTGTTCCTCATAGTAACTATCGATTAACAGAGTTGGGATTCTCTTTTTCTGAATAAATGGTAGTTCAACATTTATCTCAGGAACAATAGATCGGATTGATGAAGGGATACGTTGTTTTTAATCATGTAGCAACCCTCCGAAAAATGGTCTGAACACAAATGGAATCAGTTTTTTGCGTCTGTCCTCTTGTACAATATTCTGAAAATATTTCTGGATCTGAACTGATCCAACCATTTTGTCATCACTTGGAAAGTGCGGAACAGTGCGGAATTGTATTACATTTTGGCTGGTCATTACCAGAATGATTTCTTACAGTTTCTTTTACAAAACACTTCGTCATACCTTTAAGAAAAGAATATTAGTCCTGGAAAGGAAGGAATGGACGGATATTTGGGCAGGGATTAACAAATGCTCTATAAACATCACCACATTAGAAGCGGCTTACAAGATGCTGACAAGATGGTACCTGGTACCGTCCCGCGTGGCTAAGGCGGTCCCGGGGTATCCGGCCACCTGCTTCCGAGGTTGTTCGGCGGAGGGGACGGTTCTCCACATTTGGTGGGAATGCCCGAGGGTTAAGAGGTTCTGGTCTCGGGTCTTTGGCCTGCTATATAGTCTCTTACATGTTAACTTACGCAGGGACCCCTGGGTCGCTTTGCTACATGTGAAGCCAGAAGGAATCACCAAGCCCCAACACGCCCTGCTAACTCAGGTCATGTTGGCGGCCAAGTTAGTAATAGCGAGCTCATGGAAGAAAGGGAATGTTCCATTTCAGATGGTAAAGGAGAGGCTGAATGGCATGTTCATTAACGAAAAATTAACCAGCATCCTGAAGGACTCCCATGAGAAATTTATGAAGATCTGGAACCCATGGGTGGAATACTCGTTTCCGGATTTGAAAGAGGCCCTGTTGCAGTAAAGAAATGGCCTGCAAATTCTCCCCTTTACATGCATTCTTATATGTGCACATTCTTCTGTCATCTCCCCTTGTTTCTTGTCTGTCCCCCTCCTTCCCGCCCCCCCCTCCAGGATCCCTTATCCCCCCTCCCTAGGTCCCTTACCCCCCTCCTGACATCAGAGGGGTGGCGGTGTCGAGAGCATGTGACAGGTGAGGATAACCCACCCGCCTGACAATCCGAGTAAGGATAAACACTAGTTCATAGGTGCTAGCTTTAAATTGATCATGATTGGTACGTCATTAAATTTCAGGAGCCCAAACATTCCAAAAGTGCCTGACAATTTACTGAAAATGACATAACTGTATGAGTCACAGTATGAAGACGACAATTCATGTTTTGTAACAGTTTATTTGTAAATGACCAAAATGTCGTGCTGTATATCTTTTATACCAAAAAACTTCAATAAAAAAGATTGAAACAGAAGAAAAGAATATTAGATTAGAAACATAGCAGTTATTGAAAAATACAGTACAAGGCACATAGAAAATTATACAGTACCTAAAAACGTAAGACAATAAATAGGAGACATACCTGCAGCACAGGGCAAACCTGGGCAATTGCCAGGGCCCTGGCATCTTCAGGGGCCCACTCAAGCTCACACTTGGCCATGGTATTATTTTACAGTGGACGTGAACCACTGAATGCCGGGTGCTGTGTGCAGACCTGCTCATGGCTGGCCTCAGCAACAGGGGATGATCAGCAACACTGGAGAAGGTGGTATGGAATGGAGGGCAATTGATAGAATCTCAGGTGTCGAGAACCAGGTGACAACTGACAAGGACTGGAGGGCGATCAGCAGCAGGAGATGACCCATTTGTGGCAGCAGAGCTGAAAGGTGACATCGTGTGACTCACTACTTTGGGGCCCACTAAGACTCTCTTGCCCAAGAGTCCCCACAAACCTGAAGCCAGCCCTCAGATGCATCTAGGGTTTATAGGAAGAAAATAAGAAGAAAAATATTCTAAACCAAATGGTACACTAAAATTCTCTCATCCCAATCACCCCATTACAGGCAGTGTGATAGAATCCCCCCCCTCCTCATCCCCCCAAAGTGGAAAATGGAAGGAGCAGCAGATGGGCAGGGTAAGTGATAGCCATCCGCCACCAGACACTCGCTCACTGATGGGCACTTCCTGTGTTGCCGATCTTCCTTGCTGGGTAGTCTGTGTAGCAGATTGGCGTGTTCTTTTTTCAAAGCCAGCGTCCAGCCCTCTACAGGTCACGACCATCCTGCGTCTGAAACCAGCAAGGAAGATCATGGAAAGGGGCCCCTGTTAAGTGGCAGCAGACGGTTGGCAGACTGTGAATAGTTACCCGCGTTGCAGGAGCACCAGTAATATAGATAATTATAATATATGTATATAGTATATATAGACATATATCAAAAAGTATAATTTATGTGATGAATTAATGTTATACCTCACACCTGAATAAGACTATATTCTTTTTTTTTTTTTTTTAATACTTTTTTTAAAATTTCCCATTCAGTATTGATCTCAATTTGGTTGCTTGATAATCATTTCTTTTCATAAGCTTTAAGATCATGGTAAGGTACATCATTATGGGTGGGAGTCAAGTTAGGTGCAGGTTTATATTAAAGTGGACCAACACCCAGGATTTTGACTATCCTGGGTTTTGGTCCACTTTGGCGGGGCACCCCGATCGGGGGTGCCCCGCTGTGTGAAACCTCCCCAGAAACCCCAAAAAACTCACCTCTCCTCGCTCCCACGTGACCGCCGCTGCCAATCCCCGCTGACGGACAAGAGAACGCGCCCGCCGCCTCCCGCGCGTCACTCTTACAGGGCGCGCGCCCGCGCCAGCCATTCACAAACGGCCGGCGCGGGTGCGCATCCTGCTAGAGGGACGCGTGGGAGGCGGCGGCGGGCGCCGCTGGATCGTGGATAAGGTAGGGATTTAGGGGTTTTTCTGGGGGGTTTCACACACGATCGGGGTGCCCCGCAGTCAGTCAGTCAGTCTGATCTTATAGATTCCCGGCCGATCATGGGAGGGTGTTGGTCCACTTTAAGTGTATACACATTCCCTTCTCTTGCCTTATTCAAACAAAGCATGTGGAAGAAAGAGGAAAAGCAAGAAAGAGAGAAAAAAGAATAAAGAAGCGAGAAAAAGAAAACAAAGAATAAGATCATCCCCCTCCCCTAGTGTGAGTTAAACTATTGGTCAGCGGGACAGGCAGGTAAGCGGAAGCAAGTTTATATCTAGTCACAATGGTTTTATGGAGTCTCTACGTGATCAAAAGGCCTCAAGAAGTGCTTGATATTTCCAGGCTTTAAATGTAGAAGTTCGATTTCTAGTGTATTTTTCATCTTATGCTTTCTTGCTTTGAATATTGAAGGATTTGGGTTACTCCAGCGGCTACATATATATTGTCTTGTACCTGTAGTATTAAAGTGGACCAACACCCAGGATTTTGACTATCCTGGGTCTTGGTCCACTTCGATGGGGCACCCCCGATCGGGGTGCCCCGCTGTGTGAAACCCCCCCCAACCCCCCAAAAAACTCACCTCTCCGCGCTCCCAGCGCCAACGTACAAGCTCTATTCCAGGACGTCTAAGCGGCTGCCGCCGCCGCCGCCGCCTCCCGCGCGTCCCTTTTGACGCGCGCGCGCCCGCGCCGGCCATTCGCAGACGGCCGGCGCGGGCGCGCGCACGCCTGCAGGGGCGCGAGGGAGGCGGCGGCGGCCGGCCGCCGCCGAAGATCATTTAGGGTTTTTCGGGGGTTTTGGGGGGGTTACACCCCGCGGGACATCCCGATCTCGGATGTCCCGCGGGGTGGGGGGTGATCACCCGTGGGTGTTGGTCCACTTTAAGTGTATTAGGGCCACATTTGTGGGTTCTTGGGATCCATTGAGGTTCTAACAGGATTTTATCTTTAGTAGGAATCATGTTTATCCCTCCTTTTATATTGATGAAATTTACTACTTCCCATAAATTTTTGGTATATTTACAATTCCACCACAGGTTTGCTCATTGTTGCCAGGTGATCTCTGCACCACCAGCATGAAAAGGGGGTCATATTTTTTATTATAGTCCGTTGTTAAGTAGTACTGTGTTATGTATTTAAAAATTAAAAATTCTGAGTGGTGTTGATCGTATATATTTATAAGACCATAAGAATAAGACCATATTATATCAGATGCACTTTAGTGGCAATTTAACACTGAGAAAACTCTCACCTGCAAAATCAATCTTGCATGATTCAGGGACATGTGAGTTTATCTTGCACCTAAAAGAAGCATGCAAGTCGAGAAAGAATTCGAACGTCCAAGATTTTACAACTCTCACTAAAATGTGTCGGCTTGCTGTATGTGAGTTGAATTTTTTATTAAAGTAATTGTCGACATGGGTTATTTTGTTCCAATGAAAAATTTAGGTTGGATAGTTTATAATTTTACATAAAAAATACAGGGTACCAACCCAATAAGCCCAGGCAACAGGCATAGGAGCTAGTTAACCAGGGCTCAGAGATCAAATGTTGGGCCACTGGCCCTGCTGGTATAATTGTTCCTATGCCCTTCAGTATGGGTCCGGTGCTCTTCCAGGGGTGCTGTGGCCAGTCTCTACCAAATCTCCAATTGCACAAGAGGGGGTTCGGTTAATCGGACTGGATAGTGGCATGTCACCTGCCAGTGACATGCTGCTCCCCTGACCCTATGAACTGGTATAAGTTTCCCCTAACAGCCTTAGCACTTGACACTATGTAAAGAAGAACACAACACAAATATATGTAAATATTCAAATTCACTGGACCAAGTCTTCTTTTCTCTGGCAGGCAGCGTCCTCCTCTCTGCTCCATCATCTGGGGTCCTCCGGGATCCCTGATGTTATCTAAAGCTGGCGGTGGTGTCGCAACCTCCAGCATCTGGATCACAGAGGGATACAGGTCCTCCACTTTTATCCTACTGTAGCTGCCAAGCTAGGGTAGTGACAGGTAGGGGAGAATGCTTTTATACTTGGCTTCTGAGCCCTGGGTTACCAACCCATGTCTGGCCTGGTTTAATGTAGGAGGGGGCAGTTACACAATCGTGCCTGCGGTGCTCATTCACAATTGGCTGGTGCACCCTGCTAAAGGTATAGTGGTGCCGCCTGTGCATGCGCCATTGGATCGGGGAGGTGAGATTACTGCGCGACCTGGTGGGTTTTACACAGCGCAGCATTCCCAAATCTTGATGCCCTGGGTGTAGGAAGTATGCCTGCCATGGAGTCTCCTAGACTTCAGGGTGTGTTTTGATCTACTCTCCTCCTTGATTCAAAATAGTTTTCCCTTTTTTTAAAGATTTTTACATTTCATATTTTGGAAAAATGTAAAATTAACTCGCTGTCTGCTGAATCAGGGAAGAGGGGTGAGAACGAGTTTTTCTCACTCGGATCTACGTGAGAATGCATTCTCACCCAATGCTGGAACTTACTGGGATCAATTCACCGCTAGAGGAGAATTTTTACTCCTTTTTTCATTGTCTACCGGGTGTAAATTTTCACCTGGCTCTGAATCAGCCCCAAGGTAGACAATGAAAGTTAATGTTAACCAAATGGTCCTAATCTAAGGAAGATTGATGCGCTGTTTCTGAAGTGGATTGAAATAAATCTATTTGATTGCATTTGTTGCTCTTATGATCTGGTAAGAGCTTGGTGTTACCGGTGGTGGGCACGTGACAAGTACGCATGCGCTTCGGGACAACTTCACCATCCTGTATTAATCAAAGAAGCTCTGTTTTTCGGTTACTGTTTACTATTGGACTTTTCTATGGACTTGAGTCATACACATTGAGCTTAATATCTACCGTATATACTCGAGTATAGGTCCATCCGAATAAAAGCCGAGGCACCTAATTTTACCACAAAAAACTGGAAAAGTTATTGACTCGAGTATAAGCCGAGGCGGCTTTATTCAATTGGAATTGGAGTTGATTTCAGGAATCAACGGGCTGATACAGATTTTGGTCTGCTGCGGGCGGCAGCGGAGGAACAGCTGAAAGTGACAGAGGGTGAGTGCGGGAGCCGGCACGGGGGCGGGAAATGAATGAGGATGGCCCCTTGTCTGGTTTGATAGGGCTGGGGCTGAATCTATCCTATACTATAATCTATCCTGTACTCCGCCTCCCCCCCCCCCCCCGCTCCTCTCCCCCCAGTCAGTGTTCTGTGCGACATAAAGGAGAACCGGCTGTTCCAGCTATGACATGTAGAAATGGCCACAGATTTAATAGGGAATGACCCAGAGACAGCTTATCTTTGTCAATAGGTCTTCAGTGATCAATTACCCCCCCCCCTCCAATTACTTGTTTTGATGACATGCCGCTGCTCATATCAGCGCCTTCTGCTTCTTCTGAGCCGCACTCACGGCTCCATACTGCGTCTGGGCCGGCCGGCTGACAGCTGTTAGATATCCCCTCCTGCGGCCCGGGCCTCAGTGACGTGGGGGCGCGGAGCGCGCCGGCCGCCATCTTGGTACACCCACCTCGCGCTGGGTGTACTGATCTCCCCGCCGAGTTCTGAAGCCTCCGAGGCGGCTCTTCCGCCGCGTCCTCCACCGATCTCCACACCGTGCTTCCTCCGCCCCCTCGCTCAGTCTCCGACACATCAGCTGATGCACCGGTAAGTCGAGGTTCCTCCGCCGCGCTCTCCTCTTCACTCTCCGGCATAGGTGCCATCTTGCTGGATGCACAAATTTTCACTGACTCGTATAAGCCGAGGCGGCTTTTTTCAGCCCAAAAAGTGGGCTGAAAAACTCGGCTTATACTCGAGTATATACGGTATGTAATTTGTTAACTTAGCACAGTATTTGTCAATATTTTGGCTATTTATTTAAATGAAAGTTAATGGCAGTTTTCTTTTCTAAAAAAGGAGCGAGAATTCTCACCTGGCTCTGAATTGACCCTATTTGTGTTACTTTATAGTCAAGTATATATTTGGCTAAATTTTAGTTTCCAAAATAAAAATTAGTTAGAAAGAAACAAGGCTGTTGGGCATCAATGTCTAGCAAATCTAATTATCTATAAAAGTAGAACAGTAGTAGTAGAACATTGAAGAAAAATGTAATATTTACAGCAGCCAAACACCCCTGCCACGAGGGTGCTTATATAACACATTCTGGGGGGGGAGCATACAGAACATTGGAGCCCCACACCTAACCCCTCCCCCCAGAATGCCCATAATCTTATCTTTTGCTCGGACCCCCATCAGGAATACAGCACTGTGATTGGCAATAACAGTGCTGTATTTCTAGCGGGGGGGGGGGACAAATCGATAGGTAAGATTTCTGGGAGGGGAGCTCCAGCATTCTGAATATCCCCCTAGAGAGTCGTATACCAGCATAACGCAGCAGTGGTGTTGGTCCACTTTAAAGTTTTTTGCAATTTTGTATGCTGTTATTTTAAGGGTCCCACAAAGCACAACAGCAAGTGAATAACATTGCTCAGGTCTGCCCTTACATTAGGGTGCCTTACAATGTGAAGCCAGACCTGAGCACTGTTATTCATTACGATATTGTCAGTCACAACTAAAGGACAAAACGGACCACGTGCTCGTTAAGCGCACCCTACATCCCCTAATTAATAACACAGAGGATAGAAATGACACAACTTTCATAGGTGCAACATGCATTGAGGATTCATATAAGCAGCGTCGGCTCAAAGTTTATGCAGGGCCAAATTGATGTGTCACATGACATGCGCCAGGAATAGTGTATATAATACTTTGCTGGTATAAAGTCCCTGTCCTAAGTTTCAGCACTCTGCTGTAGTGTACTGTTGAGTACACTCCCTAGTAGTGGGCCTCTTTATGTCTTTGCTTTCAGTAACAGGCTCCCTCGTTCACCGGCAGCAGCATCAACATCCACTGCTGATATGAGACCAGTCATGGACCTTTATATGTGCTCTGTGGGCCATATGGCAGCAATCTCGTTTACAAAATGCCGGCTGCGGTTGCACACCAGAAAAGAAGGGACGGGAAAAGCAGATGTGTGTTACCGAAACGTTGAGGGTTTTAGTTGCCATCCACTTCTTAGGTATACTGTCTGCCATTGTCTATTGTCTTGTTACGAACTTATTCTTTGCATTTATCTGTTTTAAACTGTATATGCCTACGCAATATGTCTACCTTTAGTGCATTTGGTTGCTGTGTCTTCTTCCCTGCCATTTTTACATCCGGTCTACAAGAAAATACTCTGCTAGCCTGAATTTATTGCTACACAGTGCTCATTTGTTATTACTAACTTATCTCATACACTGTATATGTATGCACTTGCTTTGTCAGCTACACTGTGATTACTTCATTTGTGCGTCACTTTATGTCTCACATTAAAAGCGAGTCATTTTTTGCATAGCCTGTGTTTGGGTGTTCATGATATAAAGCCCTTTTGGTTTGTTATAACTTATTTGTCAGGTAAGTACTGTTTGTTCTTTTGTCTAGATCAGACCCGGGCATTGTACGGCCCGTGGGCCGTATATGGCCTTTTGATTGCCTCTGACCGGCCCCTGGCTGAGATGGCTGTTGGAGTCCCTCTGCTCGTGCTGCCTGCGAGGTGACCTCCCGTCCCTCTTCGCAGCGGGTCGGCGCCTTCCGCCTCCCACACAGTACACATGCGAACACTTAAGCAGCAGCCGATCTGCCGCGGCTCGTCAGGTCTGGCGCGTTTCCCCGTCCTCACTCAGTGAGGAAGGGAGAACACACCAGACTCGACAAGCCGAGTGGCTGATCTGCTGCTGCTTAAGTGATCGCCTGTGTACAGTGCGGGAGGCGCAGACCCGCTGCGAAGAAGGACGGGCGGCGCCAGACAGTGAAGAAGAGCCCAACCAGGAGGAGAAAGAGATAGGCTCCGGCGCCATCTTGCCTGGGTGGAGGGGCGGGAAATACAATACAATTAATATTATGCAGAATTGAGTTCAGCCTTTTGGCCCGGCCCTCCACAATATTTTTAGTTTCTTATGTGGCCCCATGGAAAAAATAATTGCCTAGGTCTAGATGGTTCCTTAAAATGTTCCAGATGGCTACTGTATGCAGGGACGGATTATGAGAGAGGCGCAAGGGGCTCTAGCCCCGAGGCCTCCACCACTTGCCCTGCAAAGGGGGCCTCCACCAACCTTTGGGTTATGGTCTAGTTCGGGAGGCTTTTCAGTCTTTGGTTTGACGGGCTTCAGGGCCAGCAACAAAGCTATCAATGGCAGTGCCCCCCCCCCCCCCGCATTTGGGCAGCCAAAGACACAAGGCAGGACGGAGAGTCTAGAGCAGCAAAGCCGCCATCAGAAATGCTAGAGTGTGGTTGGGTGCAGAGTAGTCAATCGATGGCCGCCTTTTGCTTAAGTTTTCTGCTGGACCAACTGGGTGACTAGACTACCCCCCACCCAGAATGGCAAAGCAGGAGTTCCACAGCCTGCACGCACCCGCACAAGGGACTCGATCTGACGTTCCAGTAAGTGGGCGCGTGCCAGACAACCATCAGTTAAGTGGCTGGACTATTATTTTAAAAGGAAAAAATACTGTATCCGGGGCCTCCTCCAGATTTTGTGCCCAGGGACCTCCACACTTACTCCAGCCCTGACTGTATGCCCTGCTCTACTGGGAATTTTGAGTTCAGATGCAAACTGTCTGAAACCCCACCATAGCTGGCCCCGGATGGGGGGGGACACAAGAAACTGCTGCACACTTATGCACATGTAGCAGTGCCACCTCCAATGACTTGCGTGTTTCTATGCATTGGTTTTGTGTGTCCTATGCAGTATAGGCAGGACTGCTGCTCGGTGCCCAGACAAGATGGGAACACTGTATTTGGATTCCCCTCTATATAAAAACCCTGTTATCACTTATATACTGAGCAAATCAATCTCATGGCACTTACACAGGAACCCCTATAAATCCTGTCACCTGCAGCATATCTGAGTGATGCACCAAAGAGGAGAAAACAGCAGATGCCAGGTCATTTTTCTATTCTAAATTCATCAAAGGGGCCACATGTGCAGGCATGGGAGTGTGAATTAAGGCGAGTATATTGACTACCACAGACTTTTGACACACTTGTGCATCACAAATATGGATGCCCCTGTAAACAGGACAAAAACCCTCCAGGAGAATTATAACCTTTTTTTTTTTTTTGGTCCTCTAGTATACCAGTTCCTGAGTAAACCAGCTCTGGGTTATGACTCGATCGGTCTTGTGTGAAATCCCAGAGCTGCACATATACTTACAGCACATGTGTGGGCCTACTTTTGGATCAACCACACTCCTTCAACAGATTTGTGCTCGTGCTCCTGCCAACATACCGGAATATGTGGTTTTGTGAGAATACAACATACTGGAACAGCCAACTGCAGGCATTTGGAGCCATTACAACATGGATCAAGGTGAGTAAACAGGTGATCACCGACGTATCACAATTCCAGATACCCCTGTAATATGGACCACGGCTTTGATCTGCTTTACAGTGGAAAAACACCTATGATTTTCACTCTGAGGTGTCCTGTCTGGCAAGGCATCACAATCTGGGCTGACCCACTTTTGTGTTTCTCCACAGATCACCAGTAAAAATGCACCTTCTGGGGCACAACACGATGGCCAATCAATGCTTGTGCTTCATTCAGCTCTTAGTTGACATGACATCAATCTGACTTCATTTGGACTAGGAACTGAGAACCTCCACACCTCTGCCAGCCATTCAACCTCTGCCAGCCACTCAACGCCTTGCCCAGGTATGCGCCACAAATGGAGGAATAACGGGGATACAGCTGCGGCCTGCACATACACTGTGGGATTACTGACTACGTATACACACTGATTGCGTTAATTTCACACAGGGATGCCCCAGAAATAGGGAGTCGGCTAGTGCTATATTTGCCTTGAGGTAAGTACAATATTTTTTGACATATAAGCAGAACTTTTTTCCACCCAGCATGGGGGAAAACCTCAAAAAAAAAAAAACACCATTCCCCATGCTCCATGATGCTGGCCTGCGCTCCTGCAGCAGTCTCCCGCCAACATAGACAAATGCATGCATATATATATATATATATCTTACCAGCCGATGCCTGCTGCTCTTCCGCTGCTGCCGCTGATTCCCGAGCCATAACTAACCGTGATTAGAGGCGGCTCAGGGATCACTGTGGGTGTGGCAGCTATCGACTGGTAAGGTGTGTGTATATATGTTAGCGGGAGACGGGCTGCTGTAGGAGCGCAGGTCAGCATCGTGGGAGCCCCAGATATGTCAATTTTTTGGGGGGCATGCTCCACGCTGCCTGTATTTGGAAATCACCTCACTGACTTGAGGGATGTCGCTCACTGGCACGTGCAGAAGAGGAGCTCCTGTGGGAAGACGAGCTTCGTAACTTCAGGAGAGGCTCCGGAGGTGGCAGGCGATGGCTCATTGCGTTCACTTGGCAATGAGGTCACCTGCCACTCACAGCTTGGCAGTGACACAAGTGGGCGGGGTTTTCAGCAAGAAATGACGATGCAAGCAGCGAACATGAGTGGCTGCAGCTGCAAACACATTTCCTAAGGTACTAAGAAAGCTATGCAGGGAATAACAGTTGGAATTGTGCCTCTTGGTCCGCTTTAAGGGCTGATTTCTGAGAATTACATCTCCCATACATTAATATAGCTTCTCCCCTTCAATGAACTCTTTTGTGTCTATTAAGGGACGAATTCTGAAGATAACATTTCCCACATACATTACATGAATATGGTTTCTCTCCTGTGTGAATTCTTTTGTGTCTATTAAGGGTAGATTTCTGAGGATAACATTTCCCACATACATTACATAAATAGGGCTTCTCCCCTGTATGAACTCTTTTGTGTCTATTAAGGGCCAATTTCTGAGAATAACATTTCCCACATACATTACATGAATATGGCTTCTTCCCTGTATGAACTCTTTTGTGTATATTAAGAGCTGATTCCTGAGAATAACATTTCCCACATACATGAATATGGCTTCTCCCCTGTATGAACTATTTTGTGTGTTTTACGGGCTGAATTCTAAGGATAACATTTCCCACATACATTACATGAATATGGCTTCTCCCCTGTATGAACTCTTTTGCGTCTATTAAGGGCCGATTTCTGAGAAAAACATTTCCCACATACATAATTATGGCTTCTCCCCTGTATGAACTCTTTTGTGTCTATTTAGGGTCCTTTTCTGAGAATAACATTTCCCACATACATTACATGAATATGGCTTCTCTCCCGTATGAACCCTTTTGTGTCTATTAAGGGTTGATTTCTGAGGATAACATTTCCCACATACATTACATGAATAAGGCTTCTCTCCTGTATGAACTCTTTTGTGTTTTTTACGGGCTGATTTCTGAGAATAACATTTCCCACATACATTACATGAATATGGCTTCTCCCCTGTATGAACTCTTTTATGTCCATTAAGGGCCGATTTCTGAGAATAACATTTCCCACATACATTACATGAATATGGCTTCTCCCCTGTATGAACTCTTTTGTGTCCATTAAGGGCCGATTTCTGAGAATAACATTTCCCACATACATTACATAAATAGGGCTTCTCCCCTGTATGAACTCTTTTGTGTCTTTTACGGGCTGATTTCTGAGAATAACATTTCCCACATACATTACATGAATATGGCTTCTCCCCTGTATGAACTCTTTTGTGTCTATTAAGGGTCGATTTCTGAGGATAACATTTCCCACATACATTACATGAATATGGCTTCTCCCCTGTATGAACTCTTTTGTGTCTATTAAGGGTCGATTTCTGAGGATAACATTTCCCACATACATTACATAAATAGGGCTTCTCCCCTGTATGAACTCTTTTGTGTCTATTAAGGGTCGATTTCTGAGGATAACATTTCCCACATACATTACATGAATATGGCTTCTCCCCTGTATGAACACTTTTGTGCCTATTAAGGGCCCATTTCCGAGAATAACATTTTCCACATACATTACATGAATATGGCTTCTCCCCTGTATGAACTCTTTTGTGTCTATTAAGGGCTAATTTCTGAGAATAACATTTCCCACATACATTACATGAATATGGCTTCTCCCCTGTATGAACTCTTTTGTGTCTATTAAGGGTTGATTTCCGAGGATAACATTTCCCACATACATTACATGAATAAGGCTTCTCCCCTGTATGAACTCTTTTGTGTCCATTAAGGGCCGATTTCCGAGAATAACATTTCCCACATACATTACATGAATATGGCTTCTCCCCTGTATGAACTCTTTTGTGTCTATTACGGGCCGATTTCTGAGAATAACATTTCCCACATACATTACATGAATATGGCTTCTCCCCTTTATGAACTCTTTTGTGTCTATTACGGGCTGATTTCTGAGAATAACATTTCCCACATACATTACATGGATATGGCTTCTCCCCTGTATGAACTCTTTTGTGTCTATTAAGGGCTGATTCCCGAGGATAACATTTTCCACATACATTACATGGATATGGCTTCTTAGAGCTATGAGCTGTATGATTGGTAAGAAAAACATTCTGACACTGCTCCTGTGTAGAGGGGTAAGATAAGAGATGTGCAGGGTGCAGTTCTGGAAGGAGGTTTGAGGTAGTCGCGTCTCCTGCAGGCTTTGCTGTGATTTTTTCTTCTTCTCTTTTAGCATCTGGAGAGATAACAGCATGTTCAGAAATATATTATACAAGCTGAATTTTCTATCTGAAGAAACGATTGACATAAAAAAACAGAAGGCGAAATCACTTTCCGTAATCAATAAACTATTTAAAATCAGCACAGTAGACATAAGGGGAATTGCTAAGGGTTGAAAAAACAGATTAAGCTCTAGCTGAGGAAAGGGTTCTTTAATGAGATGAAACCTTAATACACTCAATGTAACCAATCACGTACTATGCCTTAGTCACCAGTGAAACTGGTCCCTTGCTGTGCTGACGTTAGCAGTCTGGCACTAGCGAGCCCTCTGTGAGCGAACCTACAGATGGCAGCTGGCAACAATAGCTCAGAATTGAAGTTGACCAACACAACAAAAAGTGCTCAATAGTGCTCATATACATCCCTCCCCAGGGCAATTAGATTGCTGCACATATAAAATGAATTTACCTTTTTTAAACTCCTGCTCCTGCTGTAGTAAATTTTAGAAACAAAATGGCGGCTCGCAAACAGGTGCTGGGCTTCCTGTACTGTGCACTGTCAGTTATGTCAGTTGAATCCAGGCAGCAGCATGTCTGAGATACTGGGAGAGGAAGCTCCAATATGGCTGCACCTTTCTTTTCAAACTGTGTCAAGCTGTTGGTCCGGTTTAAGCCAACCCACTATGACAGCACAGGGATAGTATCAGGCACTGATGTACCCAGGTAAATCAGCTAGAGAGGCTGAGGACAGTGTTCAACTTGGCCAGTGATCAGCAACAGGGCTGTGAGCTCAGAATCATAGGTTTTTTTTCTTCTAATGTGCAGATTTGAAAAAATACACTTTTAGGTTTAATTAAATGGGTTAAAAATATATAATTTTATAGGAATTGCAAACATTTTTCAGCAAAAAAACAATATGTTCTTCAGTAATACTTTGTAGAGAATCCTTTGCAGGCAATGGCTGGAACCCATGGACATCACCAAACTCTGGGTTTCCTTCTTTGTGTTGCTTTGCCCCAACGTTACTGATGCTTGTTGTTTGTGGGGCTTTCTGCCTTAAGATTTGACATAAGAATGTTTGATTGGGTTGAGATCTGGTGATTGCAGAATATTCCACTGCCTAAAAAAACTCCTGTGCTGCTTTTACAGTACGTTGTGATGAATTGTTTATCCGTACTGTCCTTTCCAATCAGCCTCAATCAGCTGAGGTGCTATGGCCAGCAACTTTTGTTGCTAGGCAGGGATGCCAGGCAGCGACATCAGTTGCAAAGCAGATGCTCATATCTGAACCAGCGATGGGCAGGTATGTCCTGGACCATGACATTGACACCTGCCCAGTTCAAAAAGGAGAAATCTGCAAAAGAGCACAAGAAACTTTCAAAATCTGGTAACGTGTCTGGTAACATTGACTGCTCTGGGGATATGGACTACTGAGAATTCTGGAACGTGACTTTCTGCCCAAAGCAAAATCAGGCAAGTCACTGGGTCGGAACATCAACCCGTAAGTATGAACAGGGCGACTGCATGAACTGTGACCCTGCGAGACAGAAGAACATCTTCTTCACAGCCACCTTGCAACTCTGCCATTTTTTCATATTGGAGAAAAGGTTGTATCCTTACACAGTCAGTCCAGAAGACCTGAAGATGACAGACCCTGGAAACGCCAATATTCTTGGTAAAGACAACCGTAATTCAGAGGTTGAAGCCTCTTTGCTACTGCAGGCAGAGTATGAGACTATTCACTGCCTTTATGATCCATCCATGATTTTTGATCCATGATAATAGAGAACTTGGCAGCCACCAAGCCCCATTGTGGCCTAGCTAAGACCCTCCATCTTGTGACTAGAACAGAATCAAAACATAACCTCCAGCCAGAAGGCCACCAAAGAGGACAGAAACCACACAAGAGGAAGATAGAATGCAGGATAGTAACAATCTCTGCATTGGGGTGAGTAGACACAACCATAAGGAGAACTCTACCCTAAGCTGCAAGAGCACCCTGTGTCTTGAAATCAAGTATGGTGCACTAAGGAAAGGACGCCATCTCAGAGACTCTGGAAAAATAGAAGGCCCGGAAAATATGCTGCCATTAAGAATGAAAAGGAGAGCCTTGTAGAACCAGAAAGAGGACCCATGGAAAAAATCGGCAGCCTCTTTAGGGCCCGAATGAGAATGGCCCACTTGAAGTTAGGCACCAAAGCCACAGGAGGATCTAAGAGCAGATACAAACTCGCCCAAGAAGGAGCAGCACTGCAGGCCAGCATCCAAATCCTTGACAGAAAAAAAAGGAGTCTCTAACGTAAAGAACCGATAGTGTTTGGCTGCCCCCGAGCACAAGGACACACAACTTCAGGAGTAAGCTGCAACAGAAGACTTGAGAGCTTTAAAGAAAGTCTGAAGAACAACAGGTCACAGTCCCTGCACAACCACAATCCTGGTTTCTGCAGCAAGACCCTACAAACCAGGGCCTGTGAAAGAAGCACGTGGAGCAGTCAACCCCACAAGAGAATGCCCAATAGCAAGGAGGGAAAAGAAAAAACGCTCTAGGCCTTATATACACAAGTCTCCATTGCATGACACACACACCGACCAATAGCAGCAGGGCACACAATCCCTCAACTCTGCCGGTGACGCAATCAGCAATACAATAGAGACGTCTGTAATACACTCAATCAGAACAATGCCATTGTCTGTGACGTAATCAATCAATACAATGGCAGTCAGAACAATGAATAACGTAATCAATCAATACACTGGCAGTCTGTAACATGCTTAAGAAAAAGTAATGAACCTGTGTAAAGTCCAAAGGGCATAGAGTCTGTCACAATAAGTATATGGACTTGGATAAAAGATGGTTGCTCCTTCCTGGGTGGGTAAGCACTGTACTGTTTTTGGTTCTGGCAGATCAAGGCAGGCTGGAGGTTTCCAGCAATTCCCAGGCAACCCTCGTCTCCACTCCTGTCGGTCTCCTCACCTTTCTCGCTCCTCTATCGGGCGCAGGTGTGCCGCCGGATCTCTGACGCTGTCTGTACACAGTTACAGCTCTCCGGAAGAACGAATAAAACCAGGGCCATGATCGACTCCAGCGCCTGCAGTAATTTCATGGACAGATTCACAATGTTCCATGTGAAGTTCGGCCTACCCCCCTGCTTCTCACTCTGGCTGGTGGAACCACTGTCGAGTCTGGACAGAAAGAAATCACTCTGCTGCTCTACCTCTGATGGACACTCAGAATTAATACACTTTGATTTAATGCACTCTCCTTTGTACCCTATCATTTTGGGTTTCCGGTGGCTCTCAATACATGAGTTTCTTTGTTCTCTCCCTATTGTACCCAATTTTGCAGACAGAAAGAGAATAATCTAAGTATCTATCCATTGTCTGAAGCAGAGTTACAGACTCTCCGCGAATATATATATAGACGAAAACATGGCCAAGGGTTTTATTAGACATTCCACTTTGCTGCAGGAGCAGGGATATTCTTTGTGGAGAAAAAGGATGGCATTCTGAGACCTTGTATAGATTACCGGGCCCTCAAGCCAATTACAGTTAAGAATAGATACCCATTATCTTCGATTTCAGAACTGTTCCAGCAATTGGGGTCCGCTTGGATCTTTACCAAGTTAGACTTGAGGGGAGCACATAACTTAATCCGGATCTGTCAGGGTGACAAATGGAAGACACGGCACATGTTATGGTCATTTTGAATACCTGGTCATGCCGTTCGGTCTCTGTAATGCCCCCTGCAACATTCCAGCATTTTGTAAATGACATGTCCCGGGATAATCTTGAAATGTTCATCATCATGTACCTGGACGATATACTAATCTTCTCCTCCTCCCTCTCGAAACATTGGAACATGTTCGTCGGGTCCTTTTGCACCTTCGAGAGCATCAATTCTACGCGAAACTGGAGGAGTCAGTTTGAACAGTCTTCTATTCAGTTCCTGGGGTTACTTATCACTGGTATTGTGATGGATCCTGAGAAGGTAACTGCCATCCTGAACTGGGCACAGTCTACGAATCGCAAAGAAGTACAGCATGATGTTTTATTAAATTGGACCTTCAGCATCATTTAATGAAAAGCCCAAACCCTTAGAAAACTTTTCCCCAGCATCTTAAATTAATATATTTTAAGTTTTTTGTCACTTTATTCTTTCCCCCACCGGGCTGCAAAGCTGTTCAGGACTCTTAGTATACGGGCGCCGCCATCTTGACTCAGAAGCATTACACATACTGAGGAGAGTGGGATAAAGTACAGGGGTGAGTTTATAGCTGTGCTTTGCACAGACAGAGCAGAGCAATCCCAGAATGCAGAGAGACACAGTCAGAAGATACTTCCTGTTCGCAGGCCGCCTGATGCTTCATGAGCCACCATCTTGGATGTTTAAAGGCTCATAACATGCAGTAGATGCAGGTAGGATGATTTTTAATGTGAGCAATCTGTACGTACAGGGTGTGGGAAACATACGATAGGGCTTTAAAGATTTCTCAAGGATAGTCTGCCCCATCACTGATCTCGCCCGAAAAAAAACTCTGTTTATCTGGTCCAAAGCAGCCGAATATGCATTCTCTCATCTCAAGGAATGATTCACTTCCAAGATAGGGTCTTGAGACATGCCAACCCCGAGCTTCCTTTTGTACTCAATGCTGTAGTAGCAAGAACCTGTAGTACCTTCGGTCTGCAAAAAGACTGGCCACCTCAGGCAAGACAGTCATTATTCTTTACCAGGTTCTCCTTCCCACCTGTCTATGTGTTTGCACTGCAGACTGGAGAGCCGTGCCTGTAGCTGCCGTCTGCTTGGGGCGTTTCCATTCTCCTTGGCTGCCCGCTTCAGGCAATTGAGTCGGACCATCTGTTACACTGCGGCACGGGATTGGCTGACGTGGGGATTTCAATGGGGAGTGATGCCCGCCGGGCAGGGGGTGGAACACGGCAGTTGATGAGGCTGATGTTTGGTTAGGGGGGATGCAGGGGCTATATAAGCGAGCAGTAATAAATAAATATCAGATGGACAGGAAAGGAGCCCCCAGGGAAACAACACCACACAGCACAGCCATTGAGAACTGGCATCCCAAGCCTGTAAAGGTGATGAGAATTTCACTTCAAACTACATTATGATAAAATCAAAGGTAGGAAACTTGCTCCATAGAAGGAATAATAATACCTTCGCTCTCTAATTTAAGATGGGCATATCTTTCCTTGCTACTGCTTGTTAAAGGGATAGACTAAGTCATGATATATATGAGACAACAAGGTGTAAGTGATTTGAATTTATTCCATGCTCCAAATATTTGCATAAAACACTTGTAATCAAAAATTAAATATATAAAATTTACATTATGCTGATGTTTTTAGATGCAAACACAATAAAAATGTGAGCGTTAACCCACAAAAAGGCCGTGTGTCGGAAGCCGCCCCAGCCAGGTGACTCTGATACAGGGGGCATCCGCTTGGCCTCCGTGCACTGGTCTACCAGCTCCCATAGCTGGTGCCCAGGTTGTTAAACCCATACATTTTTTTTTTACAAAAGGCATGGGATCTCCTGCCAGGGTTAAGGGCAACAGAGAGAAAACTTAAGTTAGGTACCTGGTAACTTTTTTTCTAAACATCCGAAAGGGCAGCATACGCCTGAGACCTCCGGGCTCCTCCTACCAATTTGGAACACCTGACCACCAGACAGAATAAAATCTTGACCTCTTCCTCCCATTCCTCAGTTGTTGTAGAGATCTGAAAGAGAGAAAAGAAACAGACCCACAACTCCAACATATAATCAATACATAATCCAACTCCACATAAGCAAAAAAGGGAGGGAAGTAGGCGTATGCTGCCCTTTCGGATGTTTAGAAAAAAAGTTACCAGGTACTTAAAGTTTTCTCAAAACATCCTTCGGGCAGCATACGCCTGAGAGATAGGAGAGTACTACCTCGTTGGGTGGGAAGAATAGCATGGAGGACACTTCTGACAAAAGACAGATCCATCTGGGACAGAAGATCCAACTGAAACAGTCCAGCAAAAAAACCTTCGCTGGAAGACCAAGTGGCTGCTTAACCCCAGCCTGCTCTGCCCCAGATGAAGCATCACTTCTTGTAAATGAAACCTGATACCATTTGGCCTGACATAACTTCGATAAGCCAAATCCTGCCAAGAAGACTAGAACCTCCTTGTCCTTTACTCGGACCTACAACGTATATGAACCCACTGTCGGATCTCCCTTAGTCTGGTAAAGGGACATCAACAATGTGTAAAACATCTAAAGTATATCATACAAAGCTTCCTCATCAGTTATAGAAAGAAGGACCATTCTTTGAGTCCAAGAAAACTGATGAGACCTTAGGTCAATAGCAAGGATCCACTCTCAGAATACTGGATCTGGGAAAAAAGCTCAAAAGATTGAACAATTGATCCTGAATAAAAATCTTAACCCTAAAAGTTGCTCGGGTAAGAGTAAGGACTAGCCTAGTGCCAGAGGCAGCCTCGGCCCCCGAGAAAGCCTATGGCTAAGGTCAGCCTATGGCTAGAGAGACGGCCCGGGGCTAGAGAGACGGCCCGGGGCTAGAGAGACGGCCCGGGGCTAGAGAGACGGCCCGGGGCTAGAGAGACGGCCCAGGGTTAGAGACGGCCCAGGGTTAGAGACGGCCCAGGGTTAGAGACGGCCCAGGGTTAGAGACGGCCCAGGGTTAGAGTCAGCCCAGGGTTAGAGACGGCCCAGGGTTAGAGTCAGCCTAGGGTTAAAGTCAGCCTAGGGTTAAAGTCAGCCTAGGGTTAGAGTCAGCCTAGGGTTAGAGTCAGCCTAGGGTTAGAGTCAGCTTAGGGTTAGAGTCAGCTTAGGGTTAGAGTCAGCCTAGGGTTAGAAATATCCTAGGGACCCGAATGGATAACACCATTGAACTGGAAAAAAGCATAGGCTAGACTGAAATGACGTGTAAGGGATAAGGTGTCTGCTCCCACTGCTGGACCCTGTGGATTCAAAGTACTTGACCAGCTTGTGAATTGTTGCTGAAGCAATAGATCCATATTTGAAAAGTCCCCTTAAAAGCCGATCTGCTTGAACACACTAGAGGTGACTGACCAATCTGACCCTCTCATGAGAAGCACTCAGAAAATCTGCCACATGATTCAAAGTTCCTTTTGGAACACTTGTGATGGAGACTTCAGGTTTCCTTCTAAACTAATAAGGATCACTAATGTGACCACCATTTAGCGATGAGTCTCGCTCTCCCCTGATGGTTAATGTAGTCTGATCTTATCTGTACATGCTGATCTTCCAATGTTCTACAAATTCTATCAAGGCTACTTTATTTTTATCCATTTTCTAGGTTTGAGGACTGGCTCAGTGCCTTGGGCTACTTTCCTTGTGCTGCCCAACTTTCGCAATGGGTTACCTAACCCCAAGCTGAGGTATCTGTAGTAACCATCTTTCCTTTTGGGGTTCCCGATATAGCTTCCCTTGAGCGAGCACTGAAACTATATCTTCCAACCCATATCGGGAGCCGTTCCAAATGCTCAGGATATAAGCAATCCAATACATATGGGGATCTAAGTATGGGCACTCACACTGATAATATATGAAAAATATGAAAAATTTATTGAAGATACTATATACACAATAAAAAACAAATACACACATATGAAGACAAGACAAAGTTAAAAACAAGTGGGTGGGTCCCCAGGATCCACTAAATGTCAAGCCGGTATATAGATAAGTATAATTAAATACCAATATTAAATCTCAAAATGTATACGTATCCACAACTAATTATAGATGAATGCTTGGCTGGCTGGCGCCCTCTAATGGCCAATAATTTAAACCAGCAAGAAAGTTTATCAAGTAAATTTACAGTGACCTAATTAATGTGATAAACTGAGCTGTGTCCAATAAACAACAAATGTGCAGTACATAAGTACAATATGAAAGAAAGTGTAAAGTGCAAATAAATATACCCTAAGCCTAATAAAATAACACAATAAATATATATTATAAATCCTAATTAATGAGAGAAATCAATAACAAAGGAAATAAATAACGTGAGCACATAACTATAATACAAGTGTCAAAACATTGCAAGACGCTTTGCTGGATATACACTTAAGGAATCCATTCCCCCAATGACACAGGGCAATTGCTGCTGTAAGTAATATGAAGCTATGATTTGGCGTAAGAAAGTTAAGGCAGCTGAACAAAGCACAAAAAGGGAGGGGAGCTGGGTTGGATGCAGCAAGGGGCGCTCAGACCATGCTTAAGCATACATTAATCAAACATAAGAGAGGATTATACTACCGACAGCAGGGATCCCGGGGCCTCTAGCTGCCCCACGCGTTCTAATCTAATTGGAAGTGTAAAAAACCCAGTACAGTGAATCTTAAAAGCAGGACTAAGTCCAAGGCTCATTGGAACTTGTCAGCAAGCATCCTTCAGATCTATTGAGACCATGAAAGGGCTCTGTGGAAGCATATTTTTCACTGAAGAATAAATGTTTTATTCCAAATGTCTGTATCAACCCAGAGAGGATTCCTATAAAATAAAAATGAGTCTCTACTCAATGCTTCCTTCACCAGAAAGACAGCAGCATAAAAACCCATTCCTCGCTGGTGACGGGGGAACTGGGATAATGACTCCCCTGGCCCCCATGTCTAGCAGACTCTCCTGAATGTCTGATCGTTCCTCCAACCTCATGGGTATAGGAGAAACCAGAATTTTGAGGGGTACAATACATCTAGTATTGTCCCTGTATGACAGGATTGTCTAAAAGAAGACCTAGGAAGGAACTCCATTACTACAGGAGGCCTAGGTCAGGCAGGCAACCCATGTTCCTATAGGCTGCCCTATCCCCAGTTTTTCCAAATCTGCCTAAATATAAGGAAGTCCTTCAAAGTGCATTGCACAAAGACCCATCTTTGACCCAATGTTCTGGACCAGGTCCTCAACCAGAGAGTCCTGTGCCCGAAATTGGTCACAGCCTTACTGATTCAGCCATGGCGTCTTGTTGCTGAGAAAAAAGGATAGGTAAGGCTTTTAGTTCCTTGCCAAGAGTAAGGAATCCATATTCTTATCTAGGGGATCACACAGAACCCCAAATCTTCAAAGGCTAACCTTGCCCCTTCGGGAACTTTAGCAAAAGGGGAGCACCCTGTTCTCATTCTTCTAAAATCATATGTTTTAGAAAATGATGGAAGATGTCGAACCAAGGGCCAATCATAGTAGAACCCATCAAGCCTTGGGCGCCCGGTAATCTCAGGCGGCCTACCATCCAAGCACTGACCGGGCCTGACCCTGCTTAGCTTCCGAGAGTGGGCGCATTCAGGGTGGTGTGGCCGTAGGTCTATATGGATCTGGGGCCCGGCTATTTTTCCTCTATACCCATTGATAAATATATCAACCGTAAGAGGAATGTAAGCCCCCAGGGGGATACAAAAGTGAAGAGTCAGAGGCCTGATTTTTTCCACCTGGGAAGAAATTCCCCCCTTCCTCGGAGTCCTCATCTGATATATATGACTCTAGATTGGATAAAATAGGAGAAACCCCTCATATGTCCCAGCGGAGAGGAATTAAAGGGCCCTGTGGTTGTTTGAAAAAAACTAACCTGGCTACCTAAACCTTAGGTAATATCTGGCCCATGTTAGAAATGGTGAAATATTTAAGAAACATTTCCCATCTTGAAACAAAGTGGATTCTTGTTCCGTATAACCCTCTTTTCCAAGCAGTATGGACATAGGGGTTTTCTTATATGAATTATTCTCACATATAAAAGGTATCTCATGCCCTTCTTTAGTGATTTAAATCTCAAAGAAGATTTTAGGTACACTTTAATGAGTTTGATCCGGGGTCTTGACTAAAAGACAATAAAACATTATATATACATATATAAATATATATTAACTCACTGGGCAGAGCTGTGCCTCCTCGTCCCAGAACCGGCAGCAGACGGATTAGCTGGTGCTGGATCTTAGTCTGCATTTATTAAATCTGTGGATGCTTTTTTCCCCTCTGGGTCCGGTATTTCCACAATGCAAATGTTCTCTGCCTGATCCGTCATCTTCTGGTATGAGGCACCAGGGGAATTAGCTTCCTGAATCCTCCTAAATAGGGCAGGAGCAAAATCCCCTTAATTTCTTTTAACCCTCTATTTGCTGGAAATCAAGAGGGAGGCCAATAGCAATGATGGAAAGACACTGGTGCTGTCCCTTTAAGACAAAACACGTGTTTCTTCCCGGGCAGGATTCCCGGAAATCCGTGGAAAAACCTCACGGATTCCGGTGGAAGAAGCTGACTCCCCTCCCCTTCCTTCCAAAAGCAAGTAAGTTCAAATTTCCGCGTGCGCGCCCGGGAATGCTGTCGCTGCCATGGAGGAAGAGGAAGGGGAGGGCGTCCCACCTGTGGAGGAACCCATGATGGTTGGCTGCACTGCCGCCGATCGATCCCCCGGGCCGAACGCTACCCGGCCGCTGACACTGAGGTAAGCGCCATCGGCGTTGTAGTAATGTCAGGCGGGGAAGAGAGAGAGAAGCGTCATTCACCTCTCTTCCCCGCCTCTTAAAGGTACAATGTGAAAATAAACATTCAAACACAAATGAAGAATAAAACATATCCAGTGCAACCAATTCTCAGGAAAAAACTTCCTCTGAGCCATCACAACATAATATATACTGTTTTAGGGCTGGCCACCCCAGTTTCTTCCAAACAGTCATCCTCAGTAAGAGGGAAAATAAAGCTTACCCCCCTTTGTAAAAATTCAAAGAATGGGATTCTTGGCCTAAAAATCCTGAGGGTAACCCGGGCCCCAGGCAACAATACAAGCCTCCAGGACCGAGAAATGAGCCCCCTGCAAAGGCCCACAGCGCCGGAAATACTTACCTAAACCTTCCTGGTTCAGGAGCTAGTGGTCTGGCTTCCTACCTCATGGAGGAACACGAAAACAACTGAGGAATGGGAGGAGGAGTCAAGATTTTATTCTGTCTGGTGGTCAGGTGTTCCAAATTGGTAGGAGGAGCCTGGAGGTCTCAGGCGTATGCTGCCCGAAGGATGTTTTGAGAAAAATATATCCAGTTTGCTACTCTCAGTAAGACATGAAATAAATTGCATAGTCAGAAACACCAGCAGATGGTGCTTTAATCAAAGCTTGTTATTACTTTAAGGTAATTTAATTGTATATGTATTTGAATGATGCAGATATTGTACTGCATTTTTAGGATCGGTGCTAAGAAATAAAATATGATTTTATATTGAGAGAAAATAATTTTTAAATTATTAAGAGAGTTTGGCCTTGATTCATCAAGAGTTGAAAAAATTCTCACGGTAGTAAAAATTTCACTTCACGAGAAAAAAAGCATGAGAATTTCACGGTTTATGAAGCACCAGATTACAGTGAAAGTCAATTGTAGTTTTTACTATGATGTGGCATGATCTGGCATAAGAGCTTGATAAATCAGGCCCGGAATCTCACATGATTTATCACCCCCCACTCTCTAAAGAGACACTACACTTCAGAACATGAATGTTACTTCAACCCTGTATGAACTCTTTCATGTTTGATAAGGTGTGATTTCTGACAAAAACATTTCCCACATTCAGAACATGAATATGGTTTCTCCCCTGTATGAACTCTTTCATGTTTAATAAGGGCTGACTTACTGGACAAACACTTTCCACATTCAGAACATGAATATGGTTTCTCCAGAGTATGAATTTTTTTATGTGCAGAAAGGTTTGATGTATCGGAAAAACATTTGCCACATTCAAAACATAAATGCAACTTCTGCCCTGTATGAACTCTTTCATGTTTGATAAGGGCTGATTTCTGAGCAAAAAGTTTCCCACATTCAGTACATGAATATGGCTTCTCTCCTGTATGAACTCTTTCATGCGTGATAAGGTTTGATTTATGGGAAAAAGATTTTCCGCATTCAGAACATGAATATGGCTTTTCCCCTGTATGCATTTTTTGATGCGTGGAAAAGTTTGACTTATCAGAAAAACATTTCCCACATTCAGGACACGAATATGGCTTCTCCCCTGTATGAATTTTTTTATGCGTGGAAAGGTTTGATTTATCAGAAAAACATTTGCCACATTCAGAACATGAATGTAACTTCTGACCTGTATGAACTCTTCCATGTGCAATAAGAGCTGATTTCTGAGAAAAACTTTTCCCACATTCAGAACATGAATATGGCTTTTCCCCTGTATGAACTCTTTCATGAAATAAAAGGGTCTTTTTTTGTGAAAAGCGCTTTCCACAATCTGGACATGAAAACGGCTTCTCCCCTGTATGAACTCTTTCGTGTATAATAAGCTGTGATTTATGACAAAAACATTTTCCACATTCGGAACATGGAAATGGCTTCTCCCTCACATTAACTTTTTCATGTTTATCAAAGTGTGATTTCCGAGAGAAATGTTTCCTAAAAAAAGAACATGAATATGGCTTCGTAGTTCTATGAGCTGTATGATGGGAAGGGAAAACAGACCGACTTTCCTCCTGTGTAAAGGGGTGAGATAGGAAAGCTGCGGGGTGCTGTGATGGGTCTCCTGTAGCCTTTGCGGTTATGTCTTCATCTTCTTTTTTAACATTTGGGGAGATTACTACATGCTGGTCCATTTTATTCTGACTGGACCTTGCACCTGAGGAAAACAAGAAATTGAGGGCATGAGAGATATTTGCTCTGTTGCACAAGTGAATGAAATGGCCTGCAACACTAACCTTAAACTGAGCATATTTATAGTAACATAGTATGTAAGTGGTCCATAGTAAGTAACTTTCGTCCATCCAATTCAGCCTGTTTATAAAAGATCTCCTTCCTGTGGTCTAGGAGCCATAGCTGGTAATGGTATTACATATAAGGAACTTTGAAGCTCATTTAGTGTATTCCTCTTGACTTCCTCCTCTGGCAGAGAGATTAATAGTCTCAATCTTCTTAAAAGAATCCCCTCCTAGGTCAGTGTAAGAAGCATCTTTCTTTAGTGTAGTAAGCCCTGGGTCATGGTTACATTAATCTGGGGTATCCGGGGTATAAATATATCATGGAACAGATCTTTGTATTGACCCAGATATATTTATATATAGTTATAAGGTCACCCCGAAGCATGTCTTTTGAAACTAAATAAACATCATTTTGACATTCTTTTAGCCCCCTCATTCTATTTATTATTATTTTTCTTTAAATGCTCTCCAGTTCTCATGCGTCTTTCTTATGCGCTGGTGCCCAGAACTGTACACCATATTCCATATGGGGTCCGAGCAGTGACTTATAAAGGGCTAAAATGATGCTTTGGTCATGGACACCGGTGTATGACTACATCATTCAGCAGGCAACTCTCGCGCATGGCCAGGGAACTGCACATGCATCGCTGGAGCCTGGACAGGTGAGTTTTACAGGGAAACAGGGTAGTTTCACACAGCAGGGCATCCTGATTTGGGATGCTCTGGGGATACAGAACAAAACTTGGGAAAGTCTAACACTTAGGTTATTTTCAATTGTAGTATTATCCAGCATTTCCTTATTTGTCTAATCAAGGCACACGTTTCTCTAGCTCATGTGCATAACCTTACATTTATCTGCAAATCTAATTTACCATTTTATTGCCCATGCTTCCAATTTATTTGAATCTGTTTATAGCTGCCTGCTGTCCTCTTTTGTGTTAATTACTTTACACAGCTTAGGTATCAATCTTTGCAAATGATATTAACTGTTTAATCCATTCCTTATGTTAGAAATAGATAGATAGATAGATAGATAGATAGATAGATAGATAGATAGATAGATAGATATATCTATCTAGATGGTATCTTTCTCATGTCCATATAGCCAAATTCGTTCCCTCTTCATCTCCTTCCTGCTTTAGGGGATGTGGTATAGATGGCACCTTACTGCATATATTTTGGAACTGTAGTCAAAGCAAAGAGTCTTTGGATCAGGATATACGATTTAATCAATCCGGTTCTCCATAGAAAAGACCCCTGGAAAACCCGGTTGAATAGGTTAGTTAATGACAAACCATGTACTGAGAGAAAGCGGTCAACGTTTATGTTTATAGCGACTAAACAACCTAAAATCCGTGGCTAATGTACCTGAGGCTGGACCTGCTTGAGGCTCCTGGGAGGAGTTAGAGGGGTGGATCTGGAGTGCCGGACATGCTCTCTTTTTCTTGCTTGATCTATTTTTTTCTTCTTCTCTTTTTTTTTTTTTTTGTTTTATCTGGTGGGTGGGTTTCTTAAATGTGTATACATCTCTTATACAACTTTGAATTTGCAACATTTTTTGCTTTGAGGCGTCTCTTTATTTTTATATTATGCAGTATTGTGGCGGCTGAAGGTGAAGGCAGAATATTTGGCTACTGTCTATTTCCTGTCGTTTATATGTAAATGGTGGCTTGCATCTCACCTTGACTTGTATTGTATTATTTTAAGATGTGGAATTGCCTTGAAATAAAAACTTTTGAAACAGAAAGAACTGGGTTCAGTACTGACCTTCTCTTAGTAACAATGATCCAATACTAGTATGTATCGTTAATAACCACCTTCTGTTTCCTATCAATAAACCAATTACTCACCCATGTACATATGTACAGTCCTGGAAAAGTCAAGTTATACAACATCCAATGATTCCCCTGATGCAGTCCTGCTTCCTCATAAAAGATGATCAGGTTTGTCTGGCAGGAGCAATTACTCATAAATCCATGCTAATGAGGAGTGATAAGCTCACGTTCACTGAGATATTCCAGAATTACCCACCACACATATTAAACATAGAAGTCTTTAGTTTCCAGGTTACCATTTACATCTCTTTTTTTTTTTTTTTTTTTAAATATTGGCACATTTTATAAGCACCTATCCTTTGGAACAGTCCCCACCATCATTAAATCTATAGATTAAAAATGAATGGCTTGTAGAGGGATGAATGCTATCAGGACCTGGGGATTTGTCTATTTCAATCTGTTGAAGGTGGTGCTGCACTAATTTCATGGTTAGACAGTGACAATTAATGGAGTATTTGTTTTTTTTTTCTCTTTATTTCACCTGGCATATCATATTTCGCTGTGAATCTATAAGCACAAAAAGTATTACATTGGCTCTTTCTTCCCTTCCATTCTTGCTTTTCAGGGGGTCTACACTTTCAGCTTTGTTACACATTTTAGGATTAGCTACATTCTCTTTGGCAATTTGTCTTTCTGTCTCCAGCTTTGCCAACCTTATCTGTTGTTTACCAAATGTTCTTTATATTTTGTAAAGCTTCCAGAGTGATACATAGGGAATCACTAGTTCCCTGGCAATTGGTTGTAAAAATACACATTTTATTGCCTGCAGTTAAAAGTAACTGATAAAAGAATCAACAAGCATATTTTAAAATATTTCTTCATGAGGTTGTATAAGGAACAAGACTACGCGATTCTGGTGCTTACTGTGCCCTTAGTCAAGCCCAGAAGCTTCAACGGTGCCTTTCCACTTTTAAATGCTTTTTTTGTTGTTTATTGCCCCCTAACCTTTTGTGTTTTGCTACTTAAAAAGGAGCTGTAATGTGAAATTGTAATATTAAAAATCCACAAGGGCGACACCGATTTCCGCACAGGATTCAGGATTGGGGCGAGTGGGATGCAGGTGGAGCTGGGCTTTTTGGAAGAATCATCTGCGCGGACTCCCCGCTTAAAGGAAATTCGTATACTCCGCTAAAAAACAATTGTGGCATTATGTTGTATTGACTTTCTAGCACATATAAGCAAGCAAGAAAAGCACAGCACAGTGATTCTCTCCTTTGCCCCTGTCAGCGGAGTTGAAAACAAACAGATAGGTAAGGGGCAGGGAGGAAGTGCCGATGGAGAGGCAGCCTGTCTGTGGGGAGAGAAGCCAGTGCCAGCTGCACATACAGGATACAGGTTAGGCTGGGAGTGGGGCCAATCTAGGCATCAATAAAATAGTAAAGCCTCATGTGATTAGAGTAGTTGTGATGGTCCGATGCGTTTCAGGTTGACTGCTAGTAAATAATAGAGCCCCCCACCTCTGCAGCTCAGGGGCAGAGCCACTACTGCAGCAGTCCTATGCAACCTGTTCCAGTGCCCGTATTGGGAACGCCATTGCAGTGTACAGAATGAGGCTTACCAATATGCCACAGGCCGTCATGCCACACCTGCATCACATTGCTGAGGTGTGCAAAGGCGGGGGATCCACATGCAGGAACTTGGACGTGTAAAGATCCCGGCAGGCGAGAGGCCGGCACATTGGCACTTGGGAGAGGCCAGCACTTGGAATGCAGGCATGCCACACACCGATAGTTGGCGCTTAAACGAGGCACACATCCGCACTTGCCACTTGGGCAAGGCACACACCGAAGCCAAGCGGGCAGGGGAAGAGGCGTTAGTGATCCCGGTAGACGACAGCCCGACAGCGTTCCCTGCAGCAAGGTAATTTTCATAATACCAGCAGATGAGAGGCCGCCATCGATAGCGGCAGACGAGAGGCCGCCATCGATAGCGGCAGACGAGAGGCCGCCATCGATAGCGGCAGACGAGAGGCCGCCATCGATAGCGGCAGACGAGAGGCCGCCATCGATAGCGGCAGACGAGAGGCCGCCATCGATAGCGGCAGACGAGAGGCCGCCATCGATAGCGGCAGACGAGAGGCCGCCATCGATAGCGGCAGACGAGAGGCCGCCATCGATAGCGGCAGACGAGAGGCCGCCATCGATAGCGGCAGACGAGAGGCCGCCATCGATAGCGGCAGACGAGAGGCCGCCATCGATAGCGGCAGACGAGAGGCCGCCATCGATAGCGGCAGACGAGAGGCCGCCATCGATAGCGGCAGACGAGAGGCCGCTATCGATAGCGGCAGACGAGAGGCCGCCATCGATAGCGGCAGACGAGAGGCCGGCAGCGATACCGGCAGACGAGAGGCCGCCATCGATAGCGGCAGACGAGAGGCCGGCAGCGATACCGGCAGACGAGAGGCCGGCAGCCATAGCGGCAGACGAGAGGCCGGCAGCCATAGCGGCAGACGAGAGGCCGGCAGCCATAGCGGCAGACGAGAGGCCGGCAGCCATAGCGGCAGACGAGAGGCCGGCAGCCATAGCGGCAGACGAGAGGCCGGCAGCCATAGCGGCAGACGAGAGGCCGGCAGCCATAGCGGCAGACGAGAGGCCGGCAGCCATAGCGGGGAGGTTTTCCTCTTTAAAGTGGACCAAACCCGAGGATTTTGACTATCCTGGGTTTTGGTCCTTTCCCCAGGGGCACCTGGGGGATTCCCCGCTGTGTGAACCCCCCCCCCGGCACATTGGCACTTGGGAGAGGCCAGCACTTTGAACTCAGGCATGGCACACACCGAAAGTTGGCACTTGAACGAGGCACACATCCGATATTGCCACTTAGAACTTGGGCAAGGCACACACCGAAACTTGGTGCTTGAACGAGGCATCCAACGGCACTTGGCACTGAGGCAAGGAAAGTTTGTCTCGGAACAGGTTTAGGACACGCTGGCAGAGATTCAGGTACAGTTGAGGTTCACAAGTCTCTGGCTGAGCAGGTTCAGGGCACCCAAGCCAAGCGGGCAGGGGGAGAGGCAGTAGTGATCCTGGCAGGCTAGAGCCCGGCAGCAAGGTATTCGTCATAATTCCAGCAGGCGAGAGACCAGCATCAATCCCGGCAGACGAGAGCCCGGCAGCATTCACGGCAAGCGAGAGGCCAATGACAATCACGGCAGGCGAGAGGCCAGCAGCGATACCGGCAGACGAGAGGCCAGCAGCGATACCGGCAGACGAGAGGCCAGCAGCGATACCGGCAGACGAGAGGCCAGCAGCGATACCCTTAAAGTGGCACGAAACCCACGCCCCAACGGCCCTGAAATCTATAATGTTCCAGGGCAACTGAATTCCCTCCCCCCAGGCAATCAGAATCGGGATGCCCCGCTGTGTGAAACCCCCCCCCCCAGGTCAGCCAGAAACTCACCTTCTTTCCCGGTCCAACGGCACATGCGCGAGCAGCAGGCGTATCACTACTATCCTTTTAGGCATTTGTGCATAGGCAGTGCGGGCACGCTGCCTGTTAGAGGGTAGCGGGGGATGTGGCCGCCAGTGCGCTCGGATCCGCTCACATTAGATGAGCTCCTGGGTGAAGGAGCGGAAGCAGATTCAAGCGTGTTGACTGGATGAGAGGGCCGCGCATGCTCCAGAGGACCCGGGGAAGGGTAAGTGAGATCAGACGATCTGGGGGGTTTCATACAGCGGGGCATCCCCCGGGTGCCCATGGGGAAAGGACCAAAACCCAGGATAGTCAAAATCCTGGTTCACTTTAAAGCAGAACATCGGTAATCCCAACGATCTGCTGCCTCCCCTCCAGTTTTACCTTTGGCCAACCTGCCGAGGCATCCGTTATCTGGGTCCCTCGGATTGCGGGCGCCGCCATCTTGCATCCCATCAGGCACTTTGCGTGGACCCCGATCTCATGAATGAAACGCACTGGAGCCGTCCGAAATCCCACGGGATTTCTGAGCGTTGCAGGATTTTGAAGAGCCGGGCTAAAGACATGCTGTCACTTACAGATGGCTAAGCCAGCGGGGGGGGGGGAAGAATCCTGTCCTGAAGCAGCCGGATGTCACCACAGCACCGACATCCAAAAGGTTAGTAGGGGCCATGGGGGGGGGGGAAATCGGCCCCTTTTTATTTTAGAAGAGGAAGTCCAATCAAAACTAGAGTGTCTCCAGGGTCTGTGAATAATAACAATAGCAGTATACTGAGATGTACGAACACAACAGAGAATGGGCGTGCCGGTGACAGAACCAGGGAAATCTTTACTACAGAAGGTTTATTACTCACCTGGGTCTGGGTCATTGGTGAGTAATACTTTATCCTCAGATTTGGCATCTGTCACTATAGTGTCTTCTGCTTCTGTATGGAAAGATTGTGATACCCCTGTACTGACATTTAGAGAGGGCAATACTTATATATATATGTTCTATAGAAGGTTTATTACTCACCAGGGCCGAAACGTAGAGGAATTTCCTCTGTATTTCTCACTAATACTTCCTTCTCCTCCTCTTCCTCGGATTTCACATTTGTTACTACAGTGTCTTCTGCTTCTGTAGAGAAAGATGTGACTGATGCCCCTGTACTCACGTTTAGAGAGGGCAGTATCTTCTATATATGTTCTACAGAAGGTTTATTACTCACCAGGGCCGAAACGTAGAGGAACTTCCTCTTTATTCCTCACTAATACTTCCTCCTCTGGTTTCACATTTGTCACTGCAGTGTCTTCTGCTTCTGCAGAGAAAGATGTGACTGATGCAACTGTACTGACATTTAGAGAGGGCAATATGTTCTACAGAAGGTTTATTACTCACCAGGGCCGAAATGTAGAGGAACTTCATCTGTATTCTTCACTAATACTTTCTCCTCCTCTGGTTTCACATTTGTCACTATAGTGTCTTCTGTAGAGAAAGACGTGACTGAGGCCCTTGTACTGACATTTATAGAGGACAATATCTGTATACATCTTCTATACCTGTTCTATAGAAGGTTTATTACTCACCAGGGCTGAAACGTAGAGGAACTTCCTCTTTATTCCTCACTAATACTTCCTCCTCTGGTTTCACATTTGTCACTGCAGTGTCTTCTGCTTCTGCAGAGAAAGATGTGACTGATGCCCCTGTACTCACATTTAGAGGGGGCAATAGGGGAATCTGTTCTATAGAGGGGTTATTACTCACCAGGGCTGAAACGTAGAGGAACTTCCTCTTTATTCCTCACTAATACTTCCTCCTCTGGTTTCACATTTGTCACTATAGTGTCTTCTGCAGAGAAAGATGTGACTGATGCCACTGTACTGACATTTAGAGAGGACAATATGTTCTACAGAAGGTTTATTACTCACCAGGGCCGAAATGTAGAGGAACTTCATCTGTATTCTTCACTAATATCTTCTCCTCCTCGGATTTCACATTTGTCACTATAGGGTCTCCAGCTTCTGTAGAGAAAGACGTGACTGATGCCCCTGTACTGACATTTATAGAGGACAATATCTCTATACATCTTCTATACCTGTTCTATAGAAGCTTTATTACTCACCAGGGCTGAAACGTAGAGGAACTTCCTCTTTATTCCTCACTAATACTTCCTCCTCGGGTTTCACATTTGTCACTATAGTGTCTTCTGCTTCTGTAGAGAAAGATGTGACTGAGGCCCCTGTACTGACATTTAGAGAGGGCAGTATCTTCTATACCTGTTCTATAGGAGGTTTATTACTCACCAGGGCTGAAATGAAGGGGAACTTCCTCTTTATTCCTCACTAATACTTCCTCCTCTGGTTTCACATTTGTCACTATAGTGTCTTCTGCAGAGAAAGATGTGACTGATGCGACTGTACTCACATTTAGAGAGGACAATATGTTCTACAGAAGGTTTATTACTCACCAGGGCCGAAATGTAGAGGAACTTCATCTGTATTCTTCACTAATACTTGCTCCTCCTCGGATTTTACATTTGTCACTATAGTGTCTCCAGCTTCTGTAGAGAAAGATGTGACTGAGGCCCCTGTACTGACATTTAGAGAGGGCAATATCTTCTATATATGTTCTATAGGAGGTTTATTACTCACCAGGGCTGAAACGTAGAGGAACGTCCTCTTTATTCCTCACTAATACTTCCTCCTCTGGTTTCATATTTGTCATTATAGTGTCTCCGGCATCTGTAGAGAAAGATGTGACTGATGCAACTGTACTGACATTTATAGAGGACAATATCTCTATACATCTTCTATACCTGTTCTATAGAAGCGTTATTACTCACCAGGGCTGAAACGTAGAGGAACTTCCTCTTTATTCCTCACTAATACTTCCTCCTCGGGTTTTACATTTGTCACTATAGTGTCTCCAGCTTCTGTAGAGAAAGATGTGACTGAGGCCCCTGTACTCACATTTAGAGGGGGCAATAGGGGAATATGTTCTATAGAGGGGTTATTACTCACCAGGGCTGAAACGTAGAGGAACTTCCTCTGTATTCTTTACTTCCTCCTCCTCCTCAGTTTTCACATCTGTCTCTATAGTGTCTCCAGGGTCTGTGAATAAAGATGAGACAGTGAGGAAGTTAGAGTGACGGTGTGTGTGGTCATGGAGGGAGGGGCTGAAATTTGATCCGCCTCTTACCCTGTGATGGGAGGAGTCGCTGAGCCTCCATCATGAGGTCCCTGTAGAGATCTTTGTGTCCTTCGACCTGATTACTGTGTCCTGTCTCACTCAATCTGGAAGAGATGAAATAGAGGCGGGGAGAGGTGAGTAGAGGTAAGGTGGGACAAGGTGAAAAGGGGCAGGGACGGGTGAGTAGTGGTAAGGTGGGAAGGGGCGGGGAAAGGTGAGTAGATGTACAAAAGATGAGGATGCCCAAGAAGTTCACCAAAGATTTACTATTGCACACACCCAATTATAAAAATATATATGTTTTTATTACTACATGATTATGCTCGTGGAACGTGGGCCCTCCCGCCTCGACGGCGCGGTCGGGGCACACTGAGGGCAGTCCGCCCCAGTCGGCAGCCGCGCCTGCTTCCCCGCCCCAGTGGCCCCCGCGAGGGGGGTCGGGGCGAGGGGCGGTTCGACGGGGGGAGGGCGCGGAGGCGGCCGTCTCCCTTGGCCCCGGGCGACGGCTCTTGCAGATGGGGGGCTGTAACGCCGGGCGGCTTTGGATGCGACAGGCGAGGGGGTCGCCCCACCCCGCTAGGCCACCTACGGGTGGGGTCCGTGCCATCCACCCGGAGGATTCAACCCGGCGGGCCAGGGTCTGCCGCCCCGGGCCTTGTCGGACTCCCGTGCCACCGCCCCCCCGCGAGGGGACGCCTGCCGGAGGGCAGGGCACGCTTCCTCTGGGCCGGCTGGGAAGGCCCCGGGCGGGGAAGGTGGCCGGTCGCTGCGGCCGGGCGGGGTGGGGCGACTCCCTCGCATGCAGTTACAGCCCCCCATCAGCAAGGGGGGGGAGGGGGGCGGGGCAAACTGCCCTCAGTGCGCCCCGACCGCGCCGTCGAGGCGGGAGGGCCCACGTTCCACGAGGATAATCATGTAGTAATAAAAACATATATATTACTATAATTGGGTGTGTGCAATAGTAAATCTTTGGTGAACTTTCCCGGGGGGAATTTTTGGGCATCCTCATCTTTTGTACATATATTGTTGGGATAACAAAAGTTGTGCACCACAGGTACTTTTATTGTTTTGGTGCCACCTCATCCCGAGTGGGTTGTTTTAGAAAGGTGAGTAGAGGTAAGGAGGAATAAGGTGGGAAGGGGCGGGTATAGGTGAGTAGAGGTAGGGAGGAATAAGGTGGGAAGGGGCGGGTATAGGTGAGTAGAGGTAGGGAGGAATAAGGTGGGAAGGGGCGGGTATAGGTGAGTAGAGGTAGGGAGGAATAAGGTGGGAAGGGCAGGTATAGGTGAGTAGAGGTAGGGAGGAATAAGGTGGGAAGCGCAGGTATAGGTGAGTAGAGGTAGGGAGGAATAAGGTGGGAAGGGGCGGGTATAGGTGAGTAGAGGTAGGGAGGAATAAGGTGGGAAGGGGCAGGTATAGGTGAGTAGAGGTAGGGAGGAATAAGGTGGGAAGGGCAGGTATAGGTGAGTAGAGGTAGGGAGGAATAAGGTGGGAAGGGGCAGGTATAGGTGAGTAGAGGTAGGGAGGAATAAGGTGGGAAGGGCAGGTATAGGTGAGTAGAGGTAGGGAGGAATAAGGTGGGAAGGGCAGGTATAGGTGAGTAGAGGTAGGGAGGAATAAGGTGGGAAGGGGCGGGGAGAGGTGAGTAGAGGTAAGGAGGAATAAGGTGGGAAGGGGCGGGTATAGGTGAGTAGAGGTAAGGAGGAATAAGGTGGGAAGGGCAGGTATAGGTGAGTAGAGGTAAGGAGGAATAAGGTGGGAAGGGCAGGTATAGGTGAGTAGAGGTAGGGAGGAATAAGGTGGGAAGGGGCGGGTATAGGTGAGTAGAGGTAGGGAGGAATAAGGTGGGAAGGGCAGGTATAGGTGAGTAGAGGTAAGGAGGAATAAGGTGGGAAGGGCAGGTATAGGTGAGTAGAGGTAGGGAGGAATAAGGTGGGAAGGGCAGGTATAGGTGAGTAGAGGTAGGGAGGAATAAGGTGGGAAGGGGCAGGTATAGGTGAGTAGAGGTAAGGAGGAATAAGGTGGGAAGGGCAGGTATAGGTGAGTAGAGGTAGGGAGGAATAAGGTGGGAAGGGGCGGGTATAGGTGAGTAGAGGTAGGGAGGAATAAGGTGGGAAGGGCAGGTATAGGTGAGTAGAGGTAAGGAGGAATAAGGTGGGAAGGGGCGGGTATAGGTGAGTAGAGGTAAGGAGGAATAAGGTGGGAAGGGGCGGGTATAGGTGAGTAGAGGTAAGGAGGAATAAGGTGGGAAGGGGCGGATATAGGTTAGTAGAGGTAGGGAGGAATAAGGTGGGAAGGGCAGGTATAGGTGAGTAGAGGTAAGGAGGAATAAGGTGGGAAGGGGCAGGTATAGGTGAGTAGAGGTAGGGAGGAATAAGGTGGGAAGGGGCGGGTATAGGTGAGTAGAGGTAAGGAGGAATAAGGTGGGAAGGGGCGGGTATAGGTGAGTAGAGGTAAGGAGGAATAAGGTGGGAAGGGGCGGGTATAGGTGAGTAGAGGTAGGGAGGAATAAGGTGGGAAGGGGCGGGTATAGGTGAGTAGAGGTAGGGAGGAATAAGGTGGGAAGGGGCGGGTATAGGTGAGTAGAGGTAGGGAGGAATAAGGTGGGAAGGGGCAGGTATAGGTGAGTAGAGGTAGGGAGGAATAAGGTGGGAAGGGGCAGGTATAGGTGAGTAGAGGTAAGGAGGAATAAGGTGGGAAGGGGCAGGTATAGGTGAGTAGAGGTAGGGAGGAATAAGGTGGGAAGGGGCGGGTATAGGTGAGTAGAGGTAGGGAGGAATAAGGTGGGAAGGGGCGGGTATAGGTGAGTAGAGGTAGGGAGGAATAAGGTGGGAAGGGCAGGTATAGGTGAGTAGAGGTAGGGAGGAATAAGGTGGGAAGGGGCGGGTATAGGTGAGTAGAGGTAAGGAGGAATAAGGTGGGAAGGGGCGGGTATAGGTGAGTAGAGGTAAGGAGGAATAAGGTGGGAAGGGGCAGGTACAGGTGAGTAGAGGTAAGGAGGAATAAGGTGGGAAGGGGCGGGGAGAGGTGAGTAGAGGTAGGGAGGAATAAGGTGGGAAGGGGCGGGTATAGGTGAGTAGAGGTAAGGAGGAATAAGGTGGGAAGGGCAGGTATAGGTGAGTAGAGGTAAGGAGGAATAAGGTGGGAAGGGGCAGGTATAGGTGAGTAGAGGTAGGGAGGAATAAGGTGGGAAGGGGCGGGTATAGGTGAGTAGAGGTAAGGAGGAATAAGGTGGGAAGGGGCGGGTATAGGTGAGTAGAGGTAAGGAGGAATAAGGTGGGAAGGGGCGGGTATAGGTGAGTAGAGGTAGGGAGGAATAAGGTGGGAAGGGGCGGGTATAGGTGAGTAGAGGTAGGGAGGAATAAGGTGGGAAGGGGCGGGTATAGGTGAGTAGAGGTAGGGAGGAATAAGGTGGGAAGGGGCAGGTATAGGTGAGTAGAGGTAGGGAGGAATAAGGTGGGAAGGGGCAGGTATAGGTGAGTAGAGGTAAGGAGGAATAAGGTGGGAAGGGGCAGGTATAGGTGAGTAGAGGTAGGGAGGAATAAGGTGGGAAGGGGCGGGTATAGGTGAGTAGAGGTAGGGAGGAATAAGGTGGGAAGGGGCGGGTATAGGTGAGTAGAGGTAGGGAGGAATAAGGTGGGAAGGGCAGGTATAGGTGAGTAGAGGTAGGGAGGAATAAGGTGGGAAGGGGCGGGTATAGGTGAGTAGAGGTAAGGAGGAATAAGGTGGGAAGGGGCGGGTATAGGTGAGTAGAGGTAAGGAGGAATAAGGTGGGAAGGGGCAGGTACAGGTGAGTAGAGGTAAGGAGGAATAAGGTGGGAAGGGGCGGGGAGAGGTGAGTAGAGGTAAGGAGGAATAAGGTGGGAAGGGGCGGGTATAGGTGAGTAGAGGTAGGGAGGAATAAGGTGGGAAGGGGCAGGTATAGGTGAGTAGAGGTAGGGAGGAATAAGGTGGGAAGGGGCGGGTATAGGTGAGTAGAGGTAAGGAGGAATAAGGTGGGAAGGGGCGGGTATAGGTGAGTAGAGGTAAGGAGGAATAAGGTGGGAAGGGGCGGGTATAGGTGAGTAGAGGTAAGGAGGAATAAGGTGGGAAGGGCAGGTACAGGTGAGTAGAGGTAGGGAGGAATAAGGTGGGAAGGGGCAGGTATAGGTGAGTAGAGGTAGGGAGGAATAAGGTGGGAAGGGGCGGGTATAGGTGAGTAGAGGTAAGGAGGAATAAGGTGGGAAGGGGCGGGTATAGGTGAGTAGAGGTAGGGAGGAATAAGGTGGGAAGGGGCAGGTATAGGTGAGTAGAGGTAGGGAGGAATAAGGTGGGAAGGGGCGGGTATAGGTGAGTAGAGGTAAGGAGGAATAAGGTGGGAAGGGCAGGTATAGGTGAGTAGAGGTAGGGAGGAATAAGGTGGGAAGGGGCGGGGAGAGGTGAGTAGAGGTAAGGAGGAATAAGGTGGGAAGGGGCGGATATAGGTTAGTAGAGGTAGGGAGGAATAAGGTGGGAAGGGCAGGTATAGGTGAGTAGAGGTAAGGAGGAATAAGGTGGGAAGGGGCAGGTATAGGTGAGTAGAGGTAGGGAGGAATAAGGTGGGAAGGGGCGGGTATAGGTGAGTAGAGGTAAGGAGGAATAAGGTGGGAAGGGGCGGGTATAGGTGAGTAGAGGTAGGGAGGAATAAGGTGGGAAGGGCGGGTATAGGTGAGTAGAGGTAAGGAGGAATAAGGTGGGAAGGGGCAGGTATAGGTGAGTAGAGGTAGGGAGGAATAAGGTGGGAAGGGGCGGGTATAGGTGAGTAGAGGTAGGGAGGAATAAGGTGGGAAGGGGCAGGTATAGGTGAGTAGAGGTAGGGAGGAATAAGGTGGGAAGGGCAGGTATAGGTGAGTAGAGGTAGGGAGGAATAAGGTGGGAAGGGGCAGGTATAGGTGAGTAGAGGTAGGGAGGAATAAGGTGGGAAGGGGCGGGTATAGGTGAGTAGAGGTAGGGAGGAATAAGGTGGGAAGGGGCGGGTATAGGTGAGTAGAGGTAGGGAGGAATAAGGTGGGAAGGGCGGGTATAGGTGAGTAGAGGTAAGGAGGAATAAGGTGGGAAGGGGCAGGTATAGGTGAGTAGAGGTAGGGAGGAATAAGGTGGGAAGGGGCGGGTATAGGTGAGTAGAGGTAAGGAGGAATAAGGTGGGAAGGGCAGGTATAGGTGAGTAGAGGTAGGGAGGAATAAGGTGGGAAGGGGCGCGTATAGGTGAGTAGAGGTAGGGAGGAATAAGGTGGGAAGGGGCGGGTATAGGTGAGTAGAGGTAGGGAGGAATAAGGTGGGAAGGGGCAGGTATAGGTTAGTAGAGGTAGGGAGGAATAAGGTGGGAAGGGGCAGGTATAGGTGAGTAGAGGTAAGGAGGAATAAGGTGGGAAGGGGCAGGTATAGGTGAGTAGAGGTAGGGAGGAATAAGGTGGGAAGGGGCAGGTATAGGTTAGTAGAGGTAGGGAGGAATAAGGTGGGAAGGGGCGGGTATAGGTGAGTAGAGGTAAGGAGGAATAAGGTGGGAAGGGGCAGGTATAGGTGAGTAGAGGTAAGGAGGAATAAGGTGGGAAGGGGCGGGTATAGGTGAGTAGAGGTAAGGAGGAATAAGGTGGGAAGGGGCAGGTATAGGTGAGTAGAGGTAAGGAGGAATAAGGTGGGAAGGGGCGGGTATAGGTGAGTAGAGGTAGGGAGGAATAAGGTGGGAAGGGGCAGGTATAGGTTAGTAGAGGTAGGGAGGAATAAGGTGGGAAGGGGCGGGTATAGGTGAGTAGAGGTAAGGAGGAATAAGGTGGGAAGGGGCAGGTATAGGTGAGTAGAGGTAGGGAGGAATAAGGTGGGAAGGGCAGGTATAGGTGAGTAGAGGTAAGGAGGAATAAGGTAGGAAGGGGCGGGTATAGGTGAGTAGAGGTAAGGAGGAATAAGGTGGGAAGGGGCGGGTATAGGTGAGTAGAGGTAGGGAGGAATAAGGTGGGAAGGGGCGGGTATAGGTGAGTAGAGGTAAGGAGGAATAAGGTGGGAAGGGGCGGGTATAGGTGAGTAGAGGTAAGGAGGAATAAGGTGGGAAGGGGCAGGTATAGGTGAGTAGAGGTAAGGAGGAATAAGGTGGGAAGGGCAGGTATAGGTGAGTAGAGGTAAGGAGGAATAAGGTGGGAAGGGGCAGGTATAGGTTAGTAGAGGTAGGGAGGAATAAGGTGGGAAGGGGCGGGTATAGGTGAGTAGAGGTAGGGAGGAATAAGGTGGGAAGGGGCGGGTATAGGTGAGTAGAGGTAAGGAGGAATAAGGTGGGAAGGGGCAGGTATAGGTGAGTAGAGGTAGGGAGGAATAAGGTGGGAAGGGGCAGGTATAGGTGAGTAGAGGTAAGGAGGAATAAGGTGGGAAGGGGCAGGTATAGGTTAGTAGAGGTAGGGAGGAATAAGGTGGGAAGGGGCGGGTATAGGTGAGTAGAGGTAGGGAGGAATAAGGTGGGAAGGGGCGGGTATAGGTGAGTAGAGGTAAGGAGGAATAAGGTGGGAAGGGGCAGGTATAGGTGAGTAGAGGTAGGGAGGAATAAGGTGGGAAGGGGCAGGTATAGGTGAGTAGAGGTAAGGAGGAATAAGGTGGGAAGGGGCAGGTATAGGTTAGTAGAGGTAAGGAGGAATAAGGTGGGAAGGGGCAGGTATAGGTGAGTAGAGGTAGGGAGGAATAAGGTGGGAAGGGGCAGGTATAGGTTAGTAGAGGTAGGGAGGAATAAGGTGGGAAGGGGCGGGTATAGGTGAGTAGAGGTAGGGAGGAATAAGGTGGGAAGGGGCAGGTATAGGTGAGTAGAGGTAAGGAGGAATAAGGTGGGAAGGGGCAGGTATAGGTGAGTAGAGGTAAGGAGGAATAAGGTGGGAAGGGGCAGGTATAGGTGAGTAGAGGTAAGGAGGAATAAGGTGGGAAGGGGCAGGTATAGGTTAGTAGAGGTAGGGAGGAATAAGGTGGGAAGGGGCAGGTATAGGTTAGTAGAGGTAGGGAGGAATAAGGTGGGAAGGGGCGGGTATAGGTTAGTAGAGGTAAGGAGGAATAAGGTGGGAAGGGCAGGTATAGGTGAGTAGAGGTAAGGAGGAATAAGGTGGGAAGGGGCAGGTATAGGTTAGTAGAGGTAGGGAGGAATAAGGTGGGAAGGGGCGGGTATAGGTGAGTAGAGGTAAGGAGGAATAAGGTGGGAAGGGGCAGGTATAGGTGAGTAGAGGTAAGGAGGAATAAGGTGGGAAGGGCAGGTATAGGTGAGTAGAGGTAAGGAGGAATAAGGTGGGAAGGGGCAGGTATAGGTTAGTAGAGGTAGGGAGGAATAAGGTGGGAAGGGGCGGGTATAGGTGAGTAGAGGTAAGGAGGAATAAGGTGGGAAGGGGCGGGGAGAGGTGAGTAGAGGTAAGGAGGAATAAGGTGGGAAGGGGCGGGTATAGGTGAGTAGAGGTAAGGAGGAATAAGGTGGGAAGGGGCGGGGAGAGGTGAGTAGAGGTAAGGAGGAATAAGGTGGGAAGGGGCGGGGAGAGGTGAGTAGAGGTAGGGAGGAATAAGGTGGGAAGGGGCGGGTATAGGTGAGTAGAGGTAGGGAGGAATAAGGTGGGAAGGGGCGGGGAGAGGTGAGTAGAGGTAAGGAGGAATAAGGTGGGAAGGGGCAGGTATAGGTGAGTAGAGGTAGGGAGGAATAAGGTGGGAAGGGGCAGGTATAGGTGAGTAGAGGTAGGGAGGAATAAGGTGGGAAGGGGCGGGGAGAGGTGAGTAGAGGTAAGGAGGAATAAGGTGGGAAGGGGCAGGTATAGGTGAGTAGAGGTAGGGAGGAATAAGGTGGGAAGGGGCGGGTATAGGTGAGTAGAGGTAAGGAGGAATAAGGTGGGAAGGGGCGGGTATAGGTGAGTAGAGGTAAGGAGGAATAAGGTGGGAAGGGCAGGTATAGGTGAGTAGAGGTAGGGAGGAATAAGGTGGGAAGGGGCGGGTATAGGTGAGTAGAGGTAGGGAGGAATAAGGTGGGAAGGGGCAGGTATAGGTTAGTAGAGGTAGGGAGGAATAAGGTGGGAAGGGCGGGGAGAGGTGAGTAGAGGTAAGGAGGAATAAGGTGGGAAGGGGCGGGTATAGGTGAGTAGAGGTAAGGAGGAATAAGGTGGGAAGGGGCAGGTATAGGTTAGTAGAGGTAGGGAGGAATAAGGTGGGAAGGGCGGGGAGAGGTGAGTAGAGGTAAGGAGGAATAAGGTGGGAAGGGCGGGTATAGGTGAGTAGAGGTAGGGAGGAATAAGGTGGGAAGGGGCAGGTATAGGTGAGTAGAGGTAGGGAGGAATAAGGTAGGAAGGGGCGGGTATAGGTGAGTAGAGGTAAGGAGGAATAAGGTGGGAAGGGGCAGGTATAGGTGAGTAGAGGTAGGGAGGAATAAGGTGGGAAGGGGCAGGTATAGGTGAGTAGAGGTAAGGAGGAATAAGGTGGGAAGGGGCGGGTATAGGTGAGTAGAGGTAAGGAGGAATAAGGTGGGAAGGGGCGGGTATAGGTGAGTAGAGGTAAGGAGGAATAAGGTGGGAAGGGGCGGGGAGAGGTGAGTAGAGGTAAGGAGGAATAAGGTGGGAAGGGGCGGGTATAGGTGAGTAGAGGTAAGGAGGAATAAGGTGGGAAGGGGCGGGTATAGGTAAGTAGAGGTAAGGAGGAATAAGGTGGGAAGGGGCAGGTATAGGTGAGTAGAGGTAAGGAGGAATAAGGTGGGAAGGGGCAGGTATAGGTAAGTAGAGGTAAGGAGGAATAAGGTGGGAAGGGGCAGGTATAGGTGAGTAGAGGTAAGGAGGAATAAGGTGGGAAGGGGCAGGTATAGGTAAGTAGAGGTAAGGAGGAATAAGGTGGGAAGGGGCAGGTATAGGTGAGTAGAGGTAAGGAGGAATAAGGTGGGAAGGGGCGGGTATAGGTGAGTAGAGGTAAGGAGGAATAAGGTGGGAAGGGGCAGGTATAGGTGAGTAGAGGTAGGGAGGAATAAGGTGGGAAGGGCAGGTATAGGTGAGTAGAGGTAGGGAGGAATAAGGTGGGAAGGGGCGGGTATAGGTGAGTAGAGGTAGGGAGGAATAAGGTGGGAAGGGGCGGGTATAGGTGAGTAGAGGTAGGGAGGAATAAGGTAGGAAGGGGCGGGTATAGGTGAGTAGAGGTAGGGAGGAATAAGGTGGGAAGGGGCGGGTATAGGTGAGTAGAGGTAGGGAGGAATAAGGTAGGAAGGGGCGGGTATAGGTGAGTAGAGGTAGGGAGGAATAAGGTGGGAAGGGGCGGGTATAGGTGAGTAGAGGTAGGGAGGAATAAGGTGGGAAGGGGCGGGTATAGGTGAGTAGAGGTAGGGAGGAATAAGGTGGGAAGGGGCAGGTATAGGTGAGTAGAGGTAGGGAGGAATAAGGTGGGAAGGGGCAGGTATAGGTGAGTAGAGGTAGGGAGGAATAAGGTGGGAAGGGGCAGGTATAGGTTAGTAGAGGTAGGGAGGAATAAGGTGGGAAGGGCAGGTATAGGTGAGTAGAGGTAGGGAGGAATAAGGTGGGAAGGGGCAGGTATAGGTGAGTAGAGGTAGGGAGGAATAAGGTAGGAAGGGGCGGGTATAGGTGAGTAGAGGTAAGGAGGAATAAGGTGGGAAGGGGCAGGTATAGGTGAGTAGAGGTAGGGAGGAATAAGGTGGGAAGGGGCAGGTATAGGTGAGTAGAGGTAAGGAGGAATAAGGTGGGAAGGGGCGGGTATAGGTGAGTAGAGGTAAGGAGGAATAAGGTGGGAAGGGGCGGGTATAGGTGAGTAGAGGTAAGGAGGAATAAGGTGGGAAGGGGCGGGTATAGGTAAGTAGAGGTAAGGAGGAATAAGGTGGGAAGGGGCAGGTATAGGTGAGTAGAGGTAAGGAGGAATAAGGTGGGAAGGGGCGGGTATAGGTGAGTAGAGGTAGGGAGGAATAAGGTGGGAAGGGGCAGGTAGAGGTGAGTAGAGGTAGGGAGGAATAAGGTGGGAAGGGGCAGGTATAGGTAAGTAGAGGTAGGGAGGAATAAGGTGGGAAGGGGTAGGTATAGGTGAGTAGAGGTAGGGAGGAATAAGGTGGGAAGGGGCGGGTATAGGTGAGTAGAGGTAGGGAGGAATAAGGTGGGAAGGGGCAGGTATAGGTAAGTAGAGGTAGGGAGGAATAAGGTGGGAAGGGGCGGGTATAGGTGAGTAGAGGTAGGGAGGAATAAGGTGGGAAGGGGCAGGTATAGGTTAGTAGAGGTAAGGAGGAATAAGGTGGGAAGGGGCGGGTATAGGTGAGTAGAGGTAGGGAGGAATAAGGTGGGAAGGGCAGGTATAGGTGAGTAGAGGTAGGGAGGAATAAGGTGGGAAGGGGCGGGTATAGGTGAGTAGAGGTAGGGAGGAATAAGGTGGGAAGGGGCGGGTATAGGTGAGTAGAGGTAAGGAGGAATAAGGTGGGAAGGGGCGGGTATAGGTAAGTAGAGGTAAGGAGGAATAAGGTGGGAAGGGGCAGGTATAGGTGAGTAGAGGTAAGGAGGAATAAGGTGGGAAGGGGCAGGTATAGGTGAGTAGAGGTAGGGAGGAATAAGGTGGGAAGGGGCGGGTATAGGTGAGTAGAGGTAGGGAGGAATAAGGTGGGAAGGGGCGGGTATAGGTGAGTAGAGGTAGGGAGGAATAAGGTGGGAAGGGGCGGGTATAGGTGAGTAGAGGTAGGGAGGAATAAGGTGGGAAGGGGCAGGTAGAGGTGAGTAGAGGTAGGGAGGAATAAGGTGGGAAGGGGCAGGTATAGGTAAGTAGAGGTAGGGAGGAATAAGGTGGGAAGGGGTAGGTATAGGTGAGTAGAGGTAGGGAGGAATAAGGTGGGAAGGGGCGGGTATAGGTGAGTAGAGGTAGGGAGGAATAAGGTGGGAAGGGGCAGGTAGAGGTGAGTAGAGGTAGGGAGGAATAAGGTGGGAAGGGGCAGGTATAGGTAAGTAGAGGTAGGGAGGAATAAGGTGGGAAGGGGTAGGTATAGGTGAGTAGAGGTAGGGAGGAATAAGGTGGGAAGGGCAGGTAGAGGTGAGTAGAGGTAGGGAGGAATAAGGTGGGAAGGGGCAGGTATAGGTAAGTAGAGGTAGGGAGGAATAAGGTGGGAAGGGGCGGGTATAGGTGAGTAGAGGTAGGGAGGAATAAGGTGGGAAGGGCAGGTATAGGTGAGTAGAGGTAAGGAGGAATAAGGTGGGAAGGGGCAGGTATAGGTGAGTAGAGGTAGGGAGGAATAAGGTGGGAAGGGGCGGGTATAGGTGAGTAGAGGTAAGGAGGAATAAGGTGGGAAGGGGCGGGTATAGGTGAGTAGAGGTAAGGAGGAATAAGGTGGGAAGGGGCGGGTATAGGTGAGTAGAGGTAGGGAGGAATAAGGTGGGAAGGGGCGGGGAGAGGTGAGTAGAGGTAAGGAGGAATAAGGTGGGAAGGGGCAGGTATAGGTGAGTAGAGGTAGGGAGGAATAAGGTGGGAAGGGGCAGGTATAGGTGAGTAGAGGTAGGGAGGAATAAGGTGGGAAGGGGCGGGGAGAGGTGAGTAGAGGTAAGGAGGAATAAGGTGGGAAGGGGCAGGTATAGGTGAGTAGAGGTAGGGAGGAATAAGGTGGGAAGGGGCGGGTATAGGTGAGTAGAGGTAAGGAGGAATAAGGTGGGAAGGGGCGGGTATAGGTGAGTAGAGGTAAGGAGGAATAAGGTGGGAAGGGGCAGGTATAGGTTAGTAGAGGTAGGGAGGAATAAGGTGGGAAGGGCGGGGAGAGGTGAGTAGAGGTAAGGAGGAATAAGGTGGGAAGGGGCGGGTATAGGTGAGTAGAGGTAGGGAGGAATAAGGTGGGAAGGGGCGGGTATAGGTGAGTAGAGGTAAGGAGGAATAAGGTGGGAAGGGGCGGGTATAGGTGAGTAGAGGTAGGGAGGAATAAGGTGGGAAGGGGCAGGTATAGGTTAGTAGAGGTAGGGAGGAATAAGGTGGGAAGGGCGGGGAGAGGTGAGTAGAGGTAAGGAGGAATAAGGTGGGAAGGGGCGGGTATAGGTGAGTAGAGGTAAGGAGGAATAAGGTGGGAAGGGGCAGGTATAGGTTAGTAGAGGTAGGGAGGAATAAGGTGGGAAGGGCGGGGAGAGGTGAGTAGAGGTAAGGAGGAATAAGGTGGGAAGGGCGGGTATAGGTGAGTAGAGGTAGGGAGGAATAAGGTGGGAAGGGGCAGGTATAGGTTAGTAGAGGTAGGGAGGAATAAGGTGGGAAGGGCGGGGAGAGGTGAGTAGAGGTAGGGAGGAATAAGGTGGGAAGGGGCAGGTATAGGTGAGTAGAGGTAAGGAGGAATAAGGTGGGAAGGGGCGGGTATAGGTGAGTAGAGGTAAGGAGGAATAAGGTGGGAAGGGGCGGGTATAGGTGAGTAGAGGTAGGGAGGAATAAGGTGGGAAGGGGCGGGTATAGGTGAGTAGAGGTAGGGAGGAATAAGGTGGGAAGGGGCGGGTATAGGTGAGTAGAGGTAAGGAGGAATAAGGTGGGAAGGGCAGGTATAGGTGAGTAGAGGTAGGGAGGAATAAGGTGGGAAGGGGCAGGTATAGGTGAGTAGAGGTAGGGAGGAATAAGGTAGGAAGGGGCGGGTATAGGTGAGTAGAGGTAAGGAGGAATAAGGTGGGAAGGGGCAGGTATAGGTGAGTAGAGGTAGGGAGGAATAAGGTGGGAAGGGGCAGGTATAGGTGAGTAGAGGTAAGGAGGAATAAGGTGGGAAGGGGCGGGTATAGGTGAGTAGAGGTAAGGAGGAATAAGGTGGGAAGGGGCGGGTATAGGTGAGTAGAGGTAAGGAGGAATAAGGTGGGAAGGGGCGGGTATAGGTAAGTAGAGGTAAGGAGGAATAAGGTGGGAAGGGGCAGGTATAGGTGAGTAGAGGTAAGGAGGAATAAGGTGGGAAGGGGCGGGTATAGGTAAGTAGAGGTAAGGAGGAATAAGGTGGGAAGGGGCAGGTATAGGTGAGTAGAGGTAAGGAGGAATAAGGTGGGAAGGGGCGGGTATAGGTGAGTAGAGGTAGGGAGGAATAAGGTGGGAAGGGGCGGGTATAGGTGAGTAGAGGTAGGGAGGAATAAGGTGGGAAGGGGCGGGTATAGGTGAGTAGAGGTAGGGAGGAATAAGGTGGGAAGGGGCGGGTATAGGTGAGTAGAGGTAGGGAGGAATAAGGTAGGAAGGGGCAGGTATAGGTGAGTAGAGGTAGGGAGGAATAAGGTGGGAAGGGCAGGTAGAGGTGAGTAGAGGTAGGGAGGAATAAGGTGGGAAGGGCAGGTATAGGTGAGTAGAGGTAGGGAGGAATAAGGTGGGAAGGGGCGGGTATAGGTGAGTAGAGGTAGGGAGGAATAAGGTGGGAAGGGGCGGGTATAGGTGAGTAGAGGTAGGGAGGAATAAGGTAGGAAGGGGCGGGTATAGGTGAGTAGAGGTAGGGAGGAATAAGGTGGGAAGGGGCGGGTATAGGTGAGTAGAGGTAGGGAGGAATAAGGTAGGAAGGGGCAGGTATAGGTGAGTAGAGGTAGGGAGGAATAAGGTGGGAAGGGGCAGGTATAGGTTAGTAGAGGTAGGGAGGAATAAGGTGGGAAGGGCAGGTATAGGTGAGTAGAGGTAGGGAGGAATAAGGTGGGAAGGGGCAGGTATAGGTGAGTAGAGGTAGGGAGGAATAAGGTAGGAAGGGGCGGGTATAGGTGAGTAGAGGTAAGGAGGAATAAGGTGGGAAGGGGCAGGTATAGGTGAGTAGAGGTAGGGAGGAATAAGGTGGGAAGGGGCAGGTATAGGTGAGTAGAGGTAAGGAGGAATAAGGTGGGAAGGGGCGGGTATAGGTGAGTAGAGGTAAGGAGGAATAAGGTGGGAAGGGGCGGGTATAGGTGAGTAGAGGTAAGGAGGAATAAGGTGGGAAGGGGCGGGTATAGGTAAGTAGAGGTAAGGAGGAATAAGGTGGGAAGGGGCAGGTATAGGTGAGTAGAGGTAAGGAGGAATAAGGTGGGAAGGGGCGGGTATAGGTGAGTAGAGGTAGGGAGGAATAAGGTGGGAAGGGGCAGGTAGAGGTGAGTAGAGGTAGGGAGGAATAAGGTGGGAAGGGGCAGGTATAGGTAAGTAGAGGTAGGGAGGAATAAGGTGGGAAGGGGTAGGTATAGGTGAGTAGAGGTAGGGAGGAATAAGGTGGGAAGGGGCGGGTATAGGTGAGTAGAGGTAGGGAGGAATAAGGTGGGAAGGGGCAGGTATAGGTAAGTAGAGGTAGGGAGGAATAAGGTGGGAAGGGGCGGGTATAGGTGAGTAGAGGTAGGGAGGAATAAGGTGGGAAGGGGCAGGTATAGGTTAGTAGAGGTAAGGAGGAATAAGGTGGGAAGGGGCGGGTATAGGTGAGTAGAGGTAGGGAGGAATAAGGTGGGAAGGGCAGGTATAGGTGAGTAGAGGTAGGGAGGAATAAGGTGGGAAGGGGCGGGTATAGGTGAGTAGAGGTAGGGAGGAATAAGGTGGGAAGGGGCGGGTATAGGTGAGTAGAGGTAAGGAGGAATAAGGTGGGAAGGGGCGGGTATAGGTAAGTAGAGGTAAGGAGGAATAAGGTGGGAAGGGGCAGGTATAGGTGAGTAGAGGTAAGGAGGAATAAGGTGGGAAGGGGCAGGTATAGGTAAGTAGAGGTAAGGAGGAATAAGGTGGGAAGGGGCAGGTATAGGTGAGTAGAGGTAGGGAGGAATAAGGTGGGAAGGGGCGGGTATAGGTGAGTAGAGGTAGGGAGGAATAAGGTGGGAAGGGGCGGGTATAGGTGAGTAGAGGTAGGGAGGAATAAGGTGGGAAGGGGCGGGTATAGGTGAGTAGAGGTAGGGAGGAATAAGGTGGGAAGGGGCAGGTAGAGGTGAGTAGAGGTAGGGAGGAATAAGGTGGGAAGGGGCGGGTATAGGTGAGTAGAGGTAGGGAGGAATAAGGTGGGAAGGGGCGGGTATAGGTGAGTAGAGGTAGGGAGGAATAAGGTGGGAAGGGGCGGGTATAGGTGAGTAGAGGTAAGGAGGAATAAGGTGGGAAGGGGCGGGTATAGGTGAGTAGAGGTAGGGAGGAATAAGGTGGGAAGGGGCAGGTAGAGGTGAGTAGAGGTAGGGAGGAATAAGGTGGGAAGGGCAGGTATAGGTGAGTAGAGGTAGGGAGGAATAAGGTGGGAAGGGGCGGGTATAGGTGAGTAGAGGTAGGGAGGAATAAGGTGGGAAGGGGCGGGTATAGGTGAGTAGAGGTAGGGAGGAATAAGGTGGGAAGGGGCGGGTATAGGTGAGTAGAGGTAGGGAGGAATAAGGTGGGAAGGGGCAGGTAGAGGTGAGTAGAGGTAGGGAGGAATAAGGTGGGAAGGGGCGGGTATAGGTGAGTAGAGGTAGGGAGGAATAAGGTGGGAAGGGGCAGGTAGAGGTGAGTAGAGGTAGGGAGGAATAAGGTGGGAAGGGGCAGGTATAGGTAAGTAGAGGTAGGGAGGAATAAGGTGGGAAGGGGTAGGTATAGGTGAGTAGAGGTAGGGAGGAATAAGGTGGGAAGGGGCGGGTATAGGTGAGTAGAGGTAGGGAGGAATAAGGTGGGAAGGGGCAGGTAGAGGTGAGTAGAGGTAGGGAGGAATAAGGTGGGAAGGGGCAGGTATAGGTAAGTAGAGGTAGGGAGGAATAAGGTGGGAAGGGGTAGGTATAGGTGAGTAGAGGTAGGGAGGAATAAGGTGGGAAGGGCAGGTAGAGGTGAGTAGAGGTAGGGAGGAATAAGGTGGGAAGGGGCAGGTATAGGTAAGTAGAGGTAGGGAGGAATAAGGTGGGAAGGGGCGGGTATAGGTGAGTAGAGGTAAGGAGGAATAAGGTGGGAAGGGCGGGTATAGGTGAGTAGAGGTAAGGAGGAATAAGGTGGGAAGGGCGGGTATAGGTGAGTAGAGGTAGGGAGGAATAAGGTGGGAAGGGGCGGGTATAGGTGAGTAGAGGTAAGGAGGAATAAGGTGGGAAGGGGCAGGTATAGGTGAGTAGAGGTAGGGAGGAATAAGGTGGGAAGGGCAGGTATAGGTGAGTAGAGGTAGGGAGGAATAAGGTGGGAAGGGCGGGTATAGGTGAGTAGAGGTAGGGAGGAATAAGGTGGGAAGGGGCGGGTATAGGTGAGTAGAGGTAAGGAGGAATAAGGTGGGAAGGGGCAGGTATAGGTGAGTAGAGGTAGGGAGGAATAAGGTGGGAAGGGCAGGTATAGGTGAGTAGAGGTAGGGAGGAATAAGGTGGGAAGGGGCGGGTATAGGTGAGTAGAGGTAGGGAGGAATAAGGTGGGAAGGGGCGGGTATAGGTGAGTAGAGGTAGGGAGGAATAAGGTGGGAAGGGGCAGGTATAGGTGAGTAGAAGTAGGGAGGAATAAGGTGGGAAGGGGCGGGTATAGGTGAGTAGAGGTAAGGAGGAATAAGGTGGGAAGGGGCAGGTATAGGTGAGTAGAGGTAAGGAGGAATAAGGTGGGAAGGGGCGGGTATAGGTGAGTAGAGGTAGGGAGGAATAAGGTGGGAAGGGGCGGGTATAGGTGAGTAGAGGTAGGGAGGAATAAGGTGGGAAGGGGCGGGTATAGGTGAGTAGAGGTAGGGAGGAATAAGGTGGGAAGGGGCAGGTATAGGTGAGTAGAGGTAGGGAGGAATAAGGTGGGAAGGGGCGGGTATAGGTGAGTAGAGGTAGGGAGGAATAAGGTGGGAAGGGGCAGGTATAGGTGAGTAGAGGTAGGGAGGAATAAGGTGGGAAGGGGCGGGTATAGGTGAGTAGAGGTAGGGAGGAATAAGGTGGGAAGGGGCAGGTATAGGTGAGTAGAGGTAGGGAGGAATAAGGTGGGAAGGGGCAGGTATAGGTGAGTAGAGGTAGGGAGGAATAAGGTGGGAAGGGGCAGGTATAGGTTAGTAGAGGTAGGGAGGAATAAGGTGGGAAGGGGCGGGTATAGGTGAGTAGAGGTAGGGAGGAATAAGGTGGGAAGGGGCAGGTATAGGTGAGTAGAGGTAGGGAGGAATAAGGTGGGAAGGGGCAGGTATAGGTGAGTAGAGGTAGGGAGGAATAAGGTGGGAAGGGGCGGGTATAGGTGAGTAGAGGTAAGGAGGAATAAGGTGGGAAGGGGCAGGTATAGGTGAGTAGAGGTAGGGAGGAATAAGGTGGGAAGGGGCGGGTATAGGTGAGTAGAGGTAAGGAGGAATAAGGTGGGAAGGGGCAGGTATAGGTGAGTAGAGGTAGGGAGGAATAAGGTGGGAAGGGGCGGGTATAGGTGAGTAGAGGTAAGGAGGAATAAGGTGGGAAGGGGCGGGTATAGGTGAGTAGAGGTAGGGAGGAGTAAGGTGGGAAGGGGCGGGTATAGGTGAGTAGAGGTAAGGAGGAATAAGGTGGGAAGGGGCAGGTATAGGTGAGTAGAGGTAGGGAGGAGTAAGGTGGGAAGGGGCGGGTATAGGTGAGTAGAGGTAAGGAGGAATAAGGTGGGAAGGGGCAGGTATAGGTGAGTAGAGGTAAGGAGGAATAAGGTGGGAAGGGGCAGGTATAGGTGAGTAGAGGTAGGGAGGAGTAAGGTGGGAAGGGGCAGGTATAGGTGAGTAGAGGTAGGGAGGAATAAGGTGGGGAGGGGCAGGTATAGGTGAGTAGAGGTAAGGAGGAATAAGGTGGGAAGGGGTGGGGAGAGGTGAGTAGAGGTAGGGAGGAATAAGGTGGGAAGGGGCGGGTATAGGTGAGTAGAGGTAGGGAGGAATAAGGTGGGAAGGGGCGGGTATAGGTAAGTAGAGGTAGGGAGGAATAAGGTGGGAAGGGGCGGGGAGAGGTGAGTAGAGGTAGGGAGGAATAAGGTGGGAAGGGGCAGGTATAGGTGAGTAGAGGTAGGGAGGAATAAGGTGGGAAGGGGCAGGTATAGGTGAGTAGAGGTAGGGAGGAATAAGGTGGGAAGGGGCGGGTATAGGTGAGTAGAGGGTAAGGAGGAATAAGGTGGGAAGGGGCGGGTATAGGTGAGTAGAGGTAGGGAGGAATAAGGTGGGAAGGGGCAGGTATAGGTGAGTAGAGGTAGGGAGGAATAAGGTGGGAAGGGGCAGGTATAGGTGAGTAGAGGTAGGGAGGAATAAGGTGGGAAGGGGCGGGTATAGGTGAGTAGAGGTAGGGAGGAATAAGGTGGGAAGGGCAGGTATAGGTGAGTAGAGGTAAGGAGGAATAAGGTAGGAAGGGGCGGGGAGAGGTTTCCCAGCATGCCTTGTGCCTGTGAGGGCGGCTCTCTGCCTCTTAGCTGTAGGGGGCGATATCAGAGTGGAGTACACACCAGGGAGATGACGGGAAACAGGAGAAAGCCAAGGGGATGGGCTAGGAGACCCCGCCCCTCTACTCCTCACACAGCTCCTTCCCCCCTCTGTGATTGGAACTCTGAGTATCAGTAGACAAGGGGAGGGGCCAGGGGATCCCGCCCCCCTGTGACCAGGAAACAGACAAGAGGAGGGGCCGGGACACCTCGCCCCCTCCTCCACACACAGCCCCTCCCCTTCTATGACTAGGAGACAAGGGGAGGAGCCAGAAGACCCCACACCTCCTCCACACACAGCCCCTCCCGTTTGTGACAATAGACAAGGGGGGAGCCAGAAAACCCCACCCCCTCCTACCCATGACCAAGAGACAGACAAGAAGGGGAGGAGCCAGGAGCCCCCACCCCTTCTGTGATCAGGAGACAAACAGGAAGGGGAGGAGCCAGTAGACCTCACCTTCTCCTCCACACACAGCCTCTTCTCCCTCTGTGACCAGGAGATAAGAAGGGGAGGAGCCAGGGACCCCTCCTCTTCTGCGATCAGTAGACAGACTGGAAGAGGAAGAGTCAGGAGCCCCCACCCCTTCTATGATAAGGAGACAGACAGGAAGAGGAGGAGTCAGGAGCCCCCACCCCTTCTATGATAAGGAGACAGACAGGAAGAGGAGGAGTCAGGAGCCCCCACCCCTTCTATGATAAGGAGACAGACAGGAAGAGGAAGAGTCAGGAGCCCCCACCCCTTCTATGATAAGGAGACAGACAGGAAGAGGAGGAGTCAGGAGCCCCCACCCCTTCTACATACCTCCCAACTTTTGAAAGCAAGAAAGAGGGACAAATGTTGCCTTTTTTTTTACCATTAAGCCACGCCCCTAGCCACGCCCCCTAGCCATGCCCATAAAGGGAAACACCACCTAAAAATTACATAATGATGAAATTAAAACTGGCAAGCCCTCGCGCACACATGCATACAATAGTGTGATAGTGTGACAAAAGGGAGAAAGACAAGAGAAAGGAGAAAATTGAGGAAGAAAGAGAGAGAGGGAAAAAGAAAGTAAGAGGAAAAAAAGGAGAAAGTTAGGAGGTTGGGAAGACGAGTAAAGAAAGAAAAAAGAGAGATAAAGAAGGTGAGAAATAGAGAGAAGGAAAAATAAAAAGAAGGAAGTGAGTGAAGCAAGGAAGAGAGGGAAAACAGAAGTGGGAGAGGTAATGGAAAAAGAGAGAAAAAATGTATAGCAACACTGAGTGAAAGAAAAGAGAAAGGGAGGAAGAGGAAGGAGGGAAAGAAAGAAAGGAGGGAGAGAGAAAGAAATAAAGAAAGAGAGTAAAGAGATGGGAAGAAGACAGAATGAAAAGAGGAGAGGAGGAATGGAGTAAGAAAAGGAACGGGCAGGGAACGAGAGAAATGGAAGTGAGAATTGAAGAAAGGGAGAGAGAGAAGAGCAAGGACAGCAGATAAGAAAGAGGAAGGGCAGTGAAAGAACAAAAGGAAGAAAGAAGGCGGTATGGGAGTGAGGGAGAAGGAGTGAAAGGTGGAAAGGGAAGAATGTAAGGAAGAAAGAAAAGGTGAGAAAAAGAAAGGGAAGAAGGAAGGAGTGGGAGAAGGAAAAAGAGAGGAAATGCAGAGAGGAGGGGAGAGAGGGAAGGATGAAAGGAAGGAGTGAGGGAAATGATGAAGGAAAGAGAACAAAAGAGAAAGAGAGAAGGAAAGTTGAAAACGAGATAGAATAAAGCGTGGTGGAGAGAGAGAAAGAAAGGCAGAGAAGAAAAAAAGAGAAAAACACAGCGAGAAATGTGCGGAGGGGGAAAGATAAAGGAAGAGAAAAAGAATAAAGGAATGAACAAATAAAAGAAGCAAGATAGTTCAAAAAATTAAAGCAGGAAGAAAGAGAGAGAGATGGGGAAGGAAGGGGGAAAGAAAAAGAAGAACAGTGATAAAGCGAGAAAAGGACAGAGAATAGAAAGGAAACCCAGAATAGAAGCGAATGAGGCAGACTGGCCACAACTAATATATCATTCACTTGCCTTTTCTCTACTTTACTCTTGTGTCCTGCAAGTCTGACACCTCCAGGACACTGATGATCGCAGCGCGCGGGGGGGGGGGGGGGGGGGGGGGGTTGGGGGGGATCGGCGGAACAGCCTCACTCGGCAAGCCCCCTCCCCTGTGCAGTCTTCTGGAACTGACAGTCGGGGGAGGAGGGCAGAGATCAATCACTCCGACAGCCAAACATGATTTAAAAGAAAGTCCCCGGCGGCTGGTGGGAGCGCTGCGGGAGCTCTGCTGCTTTTTGATTTTTACCTTATCTTCCCCCTCCCTCTCCAGCCATCCTATCTTCAGCACAGAGCCCGGGCACAGCGTAATTGTGCCCCGCCCACTCCTCCATCATTGGCCCAGCCGCGATTGGGCCTCCACAAACCAGCTCTGCCTCTGCTGATGCCGGCGCATAGCACGTTACTAACCGAAGCACAGCGCTCCACAGCGGGGGCGGTAGCCGGGACATTTCTTGAAAGGGCGGGACCACGGGACATGGGGGGCTTCCCGTGAAAGTCCCGGGCAAATCGGGACACTTGGGAGGTATGCCTTCTATGATAAGGAGACAGACAGAAGAGGAGGAGTCAGGAGCCCCCACCCCTTCTGTGATCAGGAGACAAACAGGAAGGGGAGGAGTCAGGAGCCCCCACCCCTTCTATGATGAGACATACAGGAAGAGGAGGAGTCAGGCGCCCCCTCCCATTCTGTGATCAGGAGACAGACAGGAAGGGGAGGAGTCAGGAGCCCCCACCCCTTCTGTGATCAGGAGACAGACAGGAAGGGGAGGGGCCAGGATACCCCGCCCCCTACCTATGTAAACAGAAAAGAAGGGGAGGAGGCAGGACCCCCCCACAGCCCCTCCTCCCTGAAGAGACAATGGGAGGGACAAGGAGACCCCGCCCCCTCTGTAATCAAGACACAAGAAGGGGAGGAGCCAGGACCCCCCACAGCCCCTCCTCCCTGGAGAGACAATGGGAGTGTCGAGGAGAACCCGCCCCTCCCTCTGTAACCAGGAGACAAGAATGAGAGGGGCCAGGAGACCCCGCCCCTTCCTCTGTAACCAGGAGAGACAAGAAGGGGAGGAGCCAGGATACCCCACACACACAGCCCCTCCTGCCTGCCAGGAAACCCCGCCCCTCCCTCTGTGACCAAGACAAGAAGGGGAGGAGCCAGGAGACCCCGCCCCCGTCTCTGTAACCAGGAAAGACAAGAAGGGGAGGAGCCAGAAGACCCCGTCCCCGCAACCAGGCGGCACAAGGGGAGGAGCCAGGAGCCCCTCCTCCCTGGAGAGACAGTGGGAGGGGCCAGGAGACCCCGCCCACTCCTATACCCACACAGCCTGCTTCCCCTACCAGACATAGCTCGGGGCAGCACATGAAGGGTTATGCCTCCCGGTGCCGCACTTACCCCGGGGCCTTGCTGCTGCCAGCACCGGAAATACATCCCCTGCTTCCGGCACTTGCACGCCTCCACCTCTTGCCGCAAGTACACGCTCTTCTGCCTCCGCCATCTTGTTGTGGCCTCAAGGACTCGCTTATTAGCTGCGAAGCAGCCATTTTGCCGTAGCCTGGAATCCGCCATCTTGTTGTGGCCTCAGGACACCGTGCCAAGTTGCGAAGCGGCCATTTTGCCGTAGCCCGGATACCGCCATCTTGTTGTGGCCCCAGGACTTGCTGCGAAGTTGCGAAGCAACCATTTTGCCGTAGCCCGGAATTCGCAATGAGAATAAAGAGATGTCTTCAGTAGTGGGGACGGCCATGTTGGCGTCAACCAGGCAATGAGGCCTAATGGACGGAGTTATGTGGAGAGAAGGTGAGTATATAATCTCGGGTTTTGTTACTTGCCCCCAAGCAACTGGGAAACATATAAGATAGACTCTTATTCAGGGTGAAGGTCCGGATTAATGTGAGCAATCTGTATGTACAGGGGGGGAAACATATAAGATAGACTCTTATTCAGGGTGAAGGTCTGGATTAATGTGGGCAATCTGTATGTACAGGGTGTGGTAAACATATAAGATAGCCTCTTATTCAGGGTGATGGTCCGGATTAATGTGAGCAATCTGTATGTACAGGGTGTGGGAAACATACAAGATAGGCTCTTATTTAGGGTGAGGGTCCGGATTAATGTGAGCAATCTGTATGTACAGGGTGTGGGAAACATATAAGATAGGCTCTTATTCAGGGTGAAGGTCCGGATTAATGTGAGCAATCTGTTCTCTGTATCTTATGTGTATACTGTATGTTCTCTGTATCTTATGTGTATACTGTATGTTCTCTGTATCTTATGTATATACTGTATGTTCTCTGTATCTTATGTGTATACTGTATGTTCTCTGTATCTTATGTATATACTGTATGTTCTCTGTATCTTATGTATATACTGTATGTTCTCTGTATCTTATGTGTATACTGTATGTTCTCTGTATCTTATGTGTATACTGTATGTTCTCTGTATCTTATGTATATACTGTATGTTCTCTGTATCTTATGTGTATACTGTATGTTCTCTGTATCTTATGTATATACTGTATGTTCTCTGTATCTTATGTATATACTGTATGTTCTCTGTATCTTATGTGTATACTGTATGTTCTCTGTATCTTATGTGTATACTGTATGTTCTCTGTATCTTATGTATATACTGTATGTTCTCTGTATCTTATGTGTATACTGTATGTTCTCTGTATCTTATGTATATACTGTATATTCTCTTTATCTTATGCGTATACTGTATGTTCTCTGTATCTGCATTGTCAGTTATGTCAGTTGAATCCAGGCAGCAGCATGGCTGAGATACTGGGAGAGGAAGCTCCAAAATGGCCGCTACCTTTTTTTTCCAACTGTGGCAGGCTGTTGGTCCGTTTGAAATTCTTAGATGCAGAGCCCTGTTCTGTGTGTGAGCTCACTATCTGGCCTATATAACTCATGTTATCTCATGTCTTCCAGAGAGGAAGGACGAGAAACGGATACCGAGACACATGATGGAGGCTCAGCGGCTCCTCCTATCACAGGGTAAGAGGCGGGGCTATATCTGATTATAGGGGGAGTATTGGACAGGAGGACACCAAGATCTCTACAGGGGAGACACCATGATGGAGGCTCAGAGGCTCCTCCCATCACAGGGTAAGAGGCGGGGCTATATCTGATTATAGGGGGAGTATTGGACAGGAGGACACCAAGATCTCTACAGGGGAGACACCATGATGGAAGCTCAGAGGCTCCTCCCATCACAGGGTAAGAGGCGGGGCTATATCTTATTATAGGGGGAGTATTGGACAGGAGGACACCAAGATCTCTACAGGGGAGACACCATGATGGAGGCTCAGTGGCTCCTCCCATCACAGGGTAAGAGGCGGGGCTATATCTGATTATAGGGGGAGTATTGGGCAGGAGGACACCAAGATCTCTACAGGGGAGACACCATGATGGAGGCTCAGTGGCTCCTCCCATCACAGGGTAAGAGGCGGGGCTATATCTGATTATAGGGGGAGTATTGGGCAGGAGGACACCAAGATCTCTACAGGGGAGACACCATGATGGAGGCTCAGAGGCTCCTCCCATCACAGGGTAAGAGGCGGGGCTATATCTGATTATAGGGGGAGTATTGGGCAGGAGGACACCAAGATCTCTACAGGGGAGACACCATGATGGAGGCTCAGCGCCTGAGGACAACAACTGTTTGAGAGGGTGTAAATCCATGCAGGTGTTCTGGAAGAACAGGCCGATCCTTTGCTGCAGAACTGCATGGGGGCGGCCATCTTGTCTCAGACATAAGCATGAGGGGAGAGCTGTGCCAGCAGCAGCCCACACCAAACGGAGAGAGATAAATGCCTCAGACACACGGGCCGCATCTCTGTCATTCTATACATACAGACACTAAATATCAGCTGCTAGAGAGATTGTGTGTGAGGGGAAAGCTGCAACAATGTTTCTTTATCACTTTTCACTGCGGATTTCCCACACACCATTCAGCCAGTGTAAAATTATGTATCTTCTAAAGCGTTACAATTCTTTCAGCTGTGCAGCAGAGCAATGAGTCATCACAGCTGATGGCTTTCTACTAGAAATAACAAAGGACTACACTGATATGTGAGGCACTGACTGTGGGACTGGGATTTTCAGAAGCTGGGCTCGTGTATGTGGCAAGATGGCCGCTGCCATGCAGTTATGCAGCACAGAATCTGCCTTCTATTCCATAACATCAGCATGGAGTTATACCCGCTCACATAGTCTATGTCACTGATTACCAGATCGGGGCTTTAGGGAGGTGCAATTTACTGAACTTACTTTTGGTCCGGTTTAATGTCCAGACCTCTTTACTAAGCATCTCCATTACCGCACGCGCACACCCTAATGCCCACAATTTATTCACAGACCCTGGAGACACTACAGTGTTAAATGTGAAAAGTGAGGAGGAAGTCCCTCTACACGTCGAATCAGGTGAGTATTAAACCCTAAACACAAAATATTTCACTGCTCGCCGTTTAGTCGCGCTGCACAGGGAACCATGTATAAAGCTTAAAGTGGACCAAAACCCAGGATTTTGAGTATCCTGGGTTTTGGTTCACCCCCCGGAGCACCCCGATCGTGGATGCCCCGCTATGTGAAACCCCCCAGATCTCCCACATCAACTCACCTCACTGCGGTCCTACGGCGCATGCGCGGTGGCTCGTCAAATCAGCGCGCTCTGTGAATGGCAGATCGGGCGACCTGGGGGGGTTTCACACAGCTGGGCATCCCCGATCACGCAGAGTGCCCTGTGGAAACTGTAATCCAGACTGTCACACTGATGCCGCCCTGGGTGAAATTACCAGTGTGACAGAAGCAGAGTTGGCGCCCCCCTCGGGGGGGGGGGGGGGATACGTGACGTACCGCACGTTCAGAAACACCGGTCTAATACATGTCCGTACAGGGGCCGTCACTCTGCTCTTTATTTGCAGATCCTGGAGACACCATAGAGACACATGTAAAAACTGAGAAGGAGGAGGAGGAGGGAGAAGTATTTGTAGAAAACAAAGAGGAGGAAGTCTCTCTACAGATCAGCCCAGGTGAGTAACATTAATTTGTGTGTTCTCTCTTTTGTCTCGTACATCCATACTTGGAGTGTAGGCTTCGTCTATGCGGATTCTGGGCACGTACTCGCCTCACTCTGCCAGGCTCTTGTGTTATTCCTTGCCTCTCCCTAGCACTCACGTGGTATGTAGACAGCAGGAATCTCTCCTTGTAGTGTGACAGACGTCTTGTGCACAGAACCCTCCTTACTGTATGTTCTGGGTGTGCTCACATGCTTTCTGGTCATTCACACCAATGGTGACCTGCTGCCTGGTGAGTATAATTCCATAGAGAAGAGTTCATTACACCCCCCCCCCCCCCCCCCCCCCCGGACAAGCAGCTTCCTGACTGCAGGTCAAGCATGGACCTTTCACCCTCCAGTGCCATGGTCACTAGGGGTGTGAATTGGCAGGAATCTGGCGATACAATATATATCGCGATACACGTATGACGTTCAGATATATCCCGATTCTGTCTCAAAGACGATATATTACAATTTTTTTACATTACATTTTATTTTTAATTAAAAAAAAAATGACATAGGGTTCCCCTTACTGGGGGCGTTAAAAAATCCCTCCATAAAGATGGCGTGAGGTTCCCCCCCCTACCCATCATAACCAGCCCCGGACCAGCTATGGGGGGCTTGTAGAACAGGGCGCAGGGGCCAGCTTTGGTGGACCCTGGCCCTGCTGGCTACAAGCCGGCATAGCCTATGGCCACGGGCTCTTCTGCAGGGAATGGGGAGGCTCGGGGTTAATGGCAAGTCACCCCTTAGCCACAGGTGACCTGCCAGAGCCTTGTGAACTGGTATAGGGGTCTCATAGATCCCTTACCAGTTCACAAAGGTTTAACAGTAAACAAAAAAAACACCACACATAGAATGTATATGTTAAAAAAAATTTTTTTTTTTCTTTACTCACCTCCGATTGTCCGCTCCTGTGTCCCTCGCCGATTCGATGACAGATGCGGTGATCGCCGGCCAGAGGAGGGGGGAGGCAGGAGATCAGAGGATCTCCTGCCCCTTCCTGCTCTGGCCAGTGATCACCGGCATCTTACGCCCGCAGGGTTGGCTAGTCGTGAAGATGGCAGCGCCCGTCGGGAAGGCAGGGGGTGAGGGACTGTCGGGCTGTCTCCTGAAGACTGATGAGCCCCGGGGGAAATCAGAGGCCCCCCCCAGAGGAGAGCCGGCAAGGTCGAACAAGGGGTCAGGTGAGGTTTTTTTTTTTTACTTTTCTTTTACTGAAGTCAGAATCGATACTAGAAAGAAAGAATCCTTTCTAGTATCGTCGAATTAAATATCGCGATACTTGACAGAATTGATTTTTTCTGACACCCCTAATGGTCACAGATGTGGGGGCCTGCCCAGGGTGCGACTTTCTCCACTCCTCATCTCCTTGTCTCTACGGAAAACTCCATCAAAATCCTTAAATTCGCAGATGACACTAAAGTCATAAACCTGATTAGGAACAGGGAGGAAGAGGCGTACCAGAAAATGGACGGGAGGTGCATAAACAACGGTTTGGTGACTATTGCCCAGCATGCTGTGGGAGGGAGGGGAGGTGACACTGGCTGCACTTTACTGCAGGCAAGCTTTAAAGTGGACCAACACCCAGGATTTTGACTATCCTGGGTCTTGGTCCACTTCGGTGGGGCACCCCCGATCGGGGTGCCCCGCTGTGTGAAACCCCCCCTAACCCCCCGAAAAACTCACCTCTTTCCGCTCCCAGCGCCGACGTACAAGCCTGGTCCAGGAACGTCTAAGCGGCTGCCGCCGCCGCCGCCTCCCGCGCGTCCCTTTTGACGCGCGCGCGCCCGCGTCGGCCATTCGCAGACGGCCGGCGCGGGCGCGCGCACGGCTGCAGGGGCGCGAGGGAGGCGGCGGCGGCCGGCCGCCGCCGAAGATCAGGTAAGGTTTTTCGGGGGTTTTGGGGGGGTTACACCCCGCGGGACATCCCGATCTCGGATGTCCCGCGGGGTGGGGGGTGATTCCCGGGCCGATCACCCGTGGGTGTTGGTCCACTTTAACCTTGAAGCATGCTTTTATGCATATATGCAAAGGTGAGGTGAGAAGAGGGGGGCAGAGGTGCAGTGGTAAAAGGTGGGTAGAGGTGATACAAGGAGAGGTGAGTAGAGGTTAAACAGGATGACATAAGAGGAGGTAGGGAGGTGTGACAGGATGGGGTGAGTAGAGGTAGGAAGAGGTGAGGGGTTTTATGGGAGATTGGCAGAGTTGAGATGGGAAGAGTTGCGCTGGGGTGGACAGAATGGGGGTTAGCAGAGTTATGGTGGGAGGGGGTAGGTGGGCAGAGGTGGGTAGAAGTGAGACATGATGAAAAAGGAGGAGGTGGGGAGGTGAGAAATGATGGGTTGAGCTGAGTAGAGGTGAGACATGATGAGGTGAGTAGAGGTAGACAGAAGTGAGTTGGGATAAGCAGAGGTGAGGGGTTGTAGGGGAGATTGGCAGTGTTGAGCTGGGGTGGACAGGATGGAGGTTAGCAGAGTTATGATGGGAAGAGGTAAACTGAGGTGTGCAGAGATGAGATGTGATGGACAAAGGTTGGGTGGGACACGTGAGAAAGAAGTGAGTAGAAGTAGGCAGAGATGAACAGAGGGTGAGCACAGGTAAGGTGAAAAGAGGTAAGAGAAGGTGAGCTGGGCAGAGATAGAAAGAGTTTACATAAGCATCTCCAGACACACGCTTTTAGTGATGCATTGCCCTCTAGGGGCCGGCTGCTTGCATTGCAGACAAGGAAAGCTCAGCTCTCCATCTCCCTAGGGGTGCTTGGGGACCGCAAATGAAGGCGGTGCGGGCCGCATGTTGTGCATCACTGACCTAGAGACAAGACGTTCTAACAGGGTACCCCTAAGGAGGGGATCAATTATACATGTGTACACTGTGTAGCACTTTTGATACCAGACCCATCAGACCCCTGCTGTTGGTGCACCCCCAAGCATCCCTGTGAACCCCAGGTTGAGATAGGTGTTCTAGATTACCGCTCTGTTGTGATGGATGTGGTGGAGTTTTTTTATCTCTTCCTCTGGTATTATTCCTTGGTATCAACACTCTACGCACGTTTACTTATGAATTATCTGACATATCCCTGTAAATTTCTAGCTTTCAGTGTTGCCCCTGCCCTTCATCTGTGTTTGTGGTCCAAGTTGTATGTTGTGCACTTACCTTCTGAAGGATAGGTATTTGCTGGGATGGCAAATCACCAAAAACTGAGGAAGGGCTACGGTTATACATGACATTTGCAGATCAACTTTGGGGATTAGCAGTTGAACGAAGGCTGGTGACTGGTGGCCAGGGCATTGCAGTCAGGAGACAGTCAGGACCTCTGGGTACTGATGCCTTTATTGCCCCCTTCCCTGGGGGCAGGGGGGAGGGTGGCTGTTGGCATGTAGGTTGTTCTGCTTAGCTGTTAAAAATTGTGGGGGCACTCCATGATTTCTCCACTCCCTTGATTTCTCAGCATTTCCTCCGGATACACTTCTGATTCGTCTAGTTGTCCCATTCTGTTACAAGTTACTGATTCATCAGCCAATTCATGATTTGAAGTATTCTGTCATCCAGGAGAGATTAAAGTGTTTGGCAAATCAAAAGCCATAAAAAAAAATCAATAGCTTACCTGTCAAACCCTGAGGACACCCGTCTTCTTTGTGAGCCCACAACCCCCAATCGCTACAGCAACCTTCACCTTTAGCCAAGCCCCCGATTGCAGAGGCTCTTTAAATGCCTCGCAGGACATGGTTGCCCCCAGGACTTATTAGCTCAAAGGATGTAGGCTCACGGGGATGAAGACGGATGAATCGAAGGTAAGACTGTGCGAAGTCAGGTAGCCGAGGTAAGTACAGTAATACAGTTCTGGAAACTCCAAGGGAGAAAACAGGCAAGGTAGAAGGTTACTCCAATGGATCAGAGAGCTTCGCGGCACCATGGATGAGATGGGTTTGTGGTCTGGATTTAGGCTGAGGTCAGTACAGGCGGTGGTCAGGATAGTCAGACTAGCAAGGTCAGCAACAGGTATCAACACAGGATCTCAGGATTAGCACACCCAGCTGAACGCTATCATGGGCATCGACAGACTGGGGTGGTAAAACCTTTCTAGTGCTGAACCTAAAGGGATTGGACAAAGGGGAATGAATGTGATTGGTGCTTTTTACAAACTTGGCCCTTTAAATCATTTATAAGAGAGATGTGCTTGCGCAAGCACGTACAGAGGAGCAGGGGAGGAGGCGGCCTCGCTCGGCGCCGCATGAGCCGACACCGCTCGAGCTGGCGCAGATGTGGCCGCCGGGCAGAAGAAGTCCCGGCCAGCCGACCAGGTATGCCACGGGACCGGGCTGGAGGTAAGTGCACTATGACATTACCTTTCATAGAGTGGCTTCAGCGCTGTCCTTCCTCTCCTGTCTGCCTACTTAGTGGTGAAAATCGCATCCTTATTCTGTTTTCAGACCCCATCGATGTGGTCCATCAATCAACCTTTAGAGACTAGGAATGGAAACACCCCCCACTCCCGGCCCAGACGTCCTGAGTGGCTGCCTCTCTCTGCAGCTATGTAACCTGCCCTCCTCTTTCATTTCTGTAGCTGTGAACATGTACCAGTCCAGTGCAAGTAGATCAAGCTGCCAGCATTCACCAACCTGCCCACGCCTCCCACCCTTTATTCCTGTGTTTCCCTTTATCTGCAAGCCCAGCCACAGGTCAGACGGCCACCCTACAACAGCAACCAACCCCTCTCCCCAGTCATCAGGTCACACTAAGTGCTGAAAGGCTGAAGACGCCATTACATATGCTTTTATATATATATACAGAGTGTGAGTTGAAAAGAGGTGGGCAGAGGAGCAGTGGTAAAAGGTGAGCAGAGGTGGGTAGAGGTTATACTGGTAGAGGTGAGACAGGATGATGTAAGAAGAGGCAGTGAGGTGACATTGCACAGGTGAGAGGAGTTGGGACAGGATGAGGTGGGATGAGCAGTGGTGAGGGAAACGGAGGGGCGATTGGCAGAGTTAAGATGGGGAGAGCTTCCCCCTCACAAAGAATTCCTCCGCCAGCGGTTTATTCAGTTTATATATCTCTCATAAAAAGAGGAGAGATTCAGGCAGCCTTTAATGAACACAGGACAGCAGCACCCCTAATGATGGAAATACACCATAGACCCCTATAAAACACCATAGATAGTAAAGTTATGTAGCAGTGATGTTCACTTTCACATTCAACTGTGTAGGTAGTCTCAATATCGGTTGTGAGACTCTGCACCCTAACCTTTTTCTTAATCTCTATTAACACACAAATGAGAGTTGTATTTACTCACCCCTGCCCCCAGATCTCTGCATGACACAGGAGCTACGGAATGTCTGATCTAGATCTGCTTGTAATAACACCTCTCTTTAGACGGCAGATACTTCACCCCATCTGTTTCCCTCATTCCGCGACTCCTGGTGAGATATACATGAAACACGCATTAGGCAGGCAGCGTGTCTGTTTTGTAATAATGTCAAAGACGGCTATCCGTCAGGCGGACCTCCTCCTCCTTTGCCCATTTAACGGTCGTTCAGTCTTTCAAATCAGCCTAGTAGATAAGAAATATGCGAGACAGAAGAACACTCTCATTGGGATGTGTTCGACTATCGCATGGAAAGCGCTTCTGCCGCCCCTCCCTTTGACTTTTTTATTTATAGTAAAATAAAAAAACTTACATACGTCATTTACAGGGGGCGTATCATATTAGAAAAAATAATGAATATCTAGCTCAGTAATTAGTCTGTTCTACTCAACGAGCACAATCTTTGGAATGTTAGCTACGCCTAAAGGGCAGGACACTCAAAGGCGTTGACCAGCTTCCCAAAGCCATCTTAATCACAGTAATACATTAGTAGCAGCATATTCTATTATCTTCATAATCCTAAGCATTATTGTCAAGCAAAAGAGATATAGAGCAGAGTGAAGCGGCTGACTGAGGGTTTATTGCACCTATATTAGCCACTAAGCGTACAATTCAGAGAGAAAGATAAGATAGATTGGAACAAATGGAGGGAGGGAATGTTCAATTTATCATTTATGACCTCCATCTATCACAATATTCTTATTTTCCTCAGGTGAAAGATCCAGCTGGAATAATGAATCTGAACGTGCTGTTAGCTCTCCAAAAGCGAAAAGAGAAGATGATGACATCACAGCAAACCTTACAGGAGACCCAACTACCTCAAATCCAGCAATGCAACCTGCACATGTCTCATTTCACCTCTCTAAACAGTATCCGTCTGATTTATCTACCAATCATATGGCCCATAGTTCTAAAATGCAATATTCGTGTCCCAAATGTGGAAAATCTGACCTTATCATTCATGAAAGTTCTCATTCAGGAGAAAAGCCATATTCCTGTTCTGAATGTGGAAAGTGTTTTTCTTATAAATCCTCTCTTATTATGCATGAAAGAGTTCACACGGGGGAGAAGCCATATTTGTGTTCTGAAAGTGGGAAATGTTTTTCTCATAATTCGCATCTTATTAGTCATAAAAGAGTCCATACAGGAGAGAGGCCATATTCATGTTTGGAATGTGGAAAATGTTTTTCTCATAAGTCACGCCTTATCAGTCATGAAATAGAACATAAAGGAAAGGCACCCTACTCCTGTATTGAATGTGCAAAATGTTTTTCTCAGAAGTCGCATTTTATATTTCATGAAAGAGTTCACACAGGGGAAAAGCCATATTTCTGCTCTGAATGCGGCAAATGTTTTTCTCGTAAGTCGCAACTTATCAGTCATAAAAGGGTCCATACAGGGGAGAAGCCATATTCCTGTTCTGAATGTGGGAAAAGTTTTTCTGCTAAATCAAATCTTATCGGTCATGAGAGAGTTCATACAGGGGAGAAGCCATATTCGTGTTCTGAATGTGGGAAATGTTTTTCTCATAAACCGTACCTTCTCATTCACCAAAGAGTTCATACAGGGGAGAAACCATATTCATGTTCTGAATGTGGGAAATGCTTTTCTCAGAAATCAGTCCTTCTCCAACATGAGAGAGTTCATACGAAGGGAAATCAATTTTCATGTTCTGAATGTGGGGAATGTTTCACACAGAAATCACACCTTAAACTTCACGAAATAGATCATACAGGAAACAAATCATATTCATGTTCCGAATGTGGGAAGTGTTATTGTAATAAATCGCATCTCATCAGGCATATAAGAGTACATACAAGAGAGAAGCCATATTCATGTTCCGAATGTGGGAAATGTTTTTCTCGCAAATCAAACCTTGTGAGACATGAAATTATCCATACTTGAAACTGACTGTGGAAACATTTTTGTCTTGTAAAAAAATTGTTATTCCTAAGCCAGGGATAAAAAAATAATTCATATAGTGGAGAAGCTGTAATCATGTTCCGAATGGGAGATTTCTCTGTTACTCCCATAGAGTAATAGATTGTATAGACCAGTAATCATATTGCGGATCATGTAAATGTGGAAAATGTTCTACTATAAATTCCCTCAACAGCTCAGATTATTCATCAGTTGTTGTGGGTTTGGGACAATCCGGTCAATATTTAGGCAACAAGCAGCTCACCTGAGCCTCTCCTCCATTTGATGCAGCATGCTGGAAATAGAATAATAGGACTCCCATTTGCTTATTCTTTTAATTCCATTCTCCCATGACTATACACAAATGTGGTCACACAGCTGCCTCAGTCCCTCCCAGCAAGCCTCAGTGGTTGACAGCTGACCCGTCCCTCAGTGCTCCCAGCATGTGAAAGCCTCAGTGGTTGCCCTACGGCTCTGACCATAGCAAGGAGGGTTCACGCACATACTCTGCCTGTAACAAGCTACATCCAGGGATAGAGGCAAAGCCAATAGCTTCACTTAGAAACCCTAATGTATTTCATTTAAATCGGGCCATTTATCTGGGCAGAGGTAAGAAGATGCTGTGCGTCTGGAGAGGGACTTTAACTAATGACAGCCAAAAGACCAAAACGCCAGTGATTTTACATGCACTCGAGCACCTGATTCTTGCCACCGTGTGCCAGGTTCGCGCCCATGTACATCACACAAAATACCACGCATGGTGTGCAGTAGGTGAATCAGGCACAAACTTGGTCATTGCGCCTGGAATGGGGCAACAATTCTGTGTGAAGTGTCCTGCTCCGTACGCCTAGTCCATTGCCCCCATGTTTCTCCCCCGTCTTTAATGCATCTCTCCAGCTACTGTGTTTGTGGTAAATCTCTATTCGCCAATCTGTAGTGTTTTCCCTGTGGCATGTTTGATCTCCTTGTTTTTATGTGTAGTATTGTATCTCTCAATGTTTTTGCCCAGATGTTCTCTGTAACCCTCCCTCCCTGCCTTGGTTCTATAGTGAATTTGTGCCTAATAATTGGAACTAATTAATAATAAAATAACAATTATTGTCCAAATATCCACCATTTGCGCATTTGTATCTTTAACCAATGTCATTTAAAAAAAAAAGTGTAATTTTTTTTAAGAAAAAATGTTTTGAAATAAAAATGCAAAATTATCATTATTATTGTTTATTTATATAGCGCCATCATCTTCAGTAGCGCTTTACAAAGTAGATGATATTTTCATTCATAAAACATGCTGCTTGTCGCAGATGCTTCTGAAAGTAGAAACAAGGCAAAGAGTACTGGCACTCCCCCTAAATTGCCATAGACCACCAATCATAGGGCTAAGCTGATGGTCTAAAGCTCCACATTAACAAGCTATGGACAATGGGAGACCAGCCAGGGTGATAAGAATGTCTGTCTTACAGACCCCGCCCATTATTTTGATTATTATGCGGCATCACAGAGCCAAGGGCCATGCACAAATATTGCAAAAGATCAATCATAAGTTGAAACTGCAAACCTTGATACCTCGACCATTTCTTCAAAAAACAGTTTAGAACAGTGCCAAATGTAGCCCGACACAATGGTCTAACAATTTCCTTCTCTATTCCTTTTAATACTAAAGCATGAATAAACTGTATGTGCAATGTCTCGTTATAATAGTTTGCCAATTCTAAAACAGAATAATGAACAGGGAGGAAAAGCGGAAGAAAGGGAAAAGAAGGAAAGAGGAGGAAAAGCTAAATTAATAAAAACAGAATAAATGACAGAAGTAAGAGGAAGGAAAGGAAAGAGAAAACTAAGAGAAGGAAAGGGTGAGGGGAAGAGAAAAATGAGGAAAAGGGGGTTTGAGGATTTATATAGACATGTGTGGTAACTCCAAGTCTGCTGCTCTCCCGGTTGAAGGCACCTGCTGTTGTGTTTGTGTGTGTCTGTTGTGTTTATATCTTCCCCTATATCCTCTGTTTCAGAAGCTCTGCTGAAGTAGTGAAGATTCCTCCCATGCCCTGGGCAGTCGATGGCTTGCCTCTTTGGTGACATAGATGGGTTATGTTCCCACTCTGTGACTCTGCTTTCCTTTTCTCAGCCTGTTCCAGAGGAATAAAATGGTTATGATCTAAATTAATGAATTATTATTAAATCACTAATATTATTGATGTATATAGGTAACTTGGATGGATGTGGAATCTGTGGATGTTTACCTGCCGCTTATTATGATTCTGATCTGGGGCTGGCTGATTCAGGGGAAATCATACACATATAAATATGAGGTTTACTTCGGGGAATTGTATCAATATTCATTATATACTTATGCAGACTCAAGTTATGTTTGGGTTATGTCTGGGTTTTCCTCCTAGGAATTACTTTAACTTTAAACATCTGTTTAGGCTGAAGGATTGTATTACGTGACTGCTTCTTCTCTGTAATAGGAAGACTAAGGGGCAGTTGGGGGAGGAGAAATTAAGGTCTGACCAGAGGAATAACATTTAAGGAGGTGTGAGCGGTTGGGTGAACGGCAGTGACACGGACAACAGTTCTTCAACAGCAAAACGGGCTTTATTGAGCAAATAAAGTGTTCAAACGCAAATGTATCACTCACTTCAGGGATTGCAGCATCAATCCAATAATACAATTCTGTAGACCTGTAGAATTGGTATTATACATATACAGCACGTCCTGCTCCAGAGAGTAATTCCTTACGTTTGGGTTATACATCCACAAGATGGCGCTGGATTGCAGAGACAGCAAAAAAGTGGCTCCTCCCGGCCCCTTATATTCCAGGGACCTCCCACAAAATCCTGGGCCTGGGCTCCCTCCTACACGCTGGTCAACAGACAACTGACAGGCCATGTGGCTCCTTTTTATTCAGGCTTCCCCTGCAATCAGCCTGATCACCTGTGCACGGCCTGAGACCAGGGAACAAATCTGAAAAGGATTGGGGAAAGTGACATGGGTCCTGAAAACCCGGCACGGATCGTACCTGATACAGCCTAGCAGGGGAGAAATACACGCCATTTATGACATTTTTATACACTTTAGCACAGAGGAAAGGGGGTTGCTTCATCTGTTGGCTTTCCCGTTTACAGCATGGCGAAGACATGAAGAGCTGCCACGCAGGCAGTATGGCGGGGGCTGGCCAGAGGACAAAAGGCCCTGGTTGAATTAGCTTGAGAGAGATTGCTGTTTTTTTTTTTTGTATGGACACTCTGTTTACATTTTAGACACTGCAACTTCACATCATATTTACACCGTTCATATTATTACTTTTCCTGTAATGTAACCGGCTTATTTTAATTAAATCCACTCATCGATTTTTGGTTTCGGCCCAATACTTGTTCCTTGAATCACCATAGCTGAGATTATATCTGGATGGCCCAATAGTCCTTGTTAAAAGGAAAAAAACAAGGAACCAAACTTATAACAGCCTGTTACTCCACTCACCTGTTCCCAACCCGTGACTCCAACCAATCAGATCTTGGTCTGTGCCTAAACTCTCCTGAAGAGAAGTAAGCATTGCTATGGCCTCAAGAGAGGAATTAGCTGCATGGCTTGAGGTTTCCTCAGTCTCCCTCTTCCCCAATGCTAAACCAGGAAATTCCTATCAGTGCCTGATGATATAATTCACCTGTGCTTGACAGAATCATCTAGGCCATCCGTACCAGGGTTCCTGGTGTTCAGAAGTCTGGATTAAGCTGCAAGATCCCGTGCCTGCCTGCTGTTACAAGCGCTGACAATACTGTGGTTCCCACAGACCTTGGTTTCTTCGGCATGTTACAGCAGTATGCAGTGTTGGTGCGCTGCGTACAGGGAGTGCTGAAGATTTGGCAGGGTGGAACTTAGATGCCAGCGCATAGTTGCTCCCAATGTTTGTATGCCTGGGGAAACAGGCACCCCAGGAAGAGACAGCTGTACCCCCTTCACCTTCTAACAAGGAGCGTGCCCGCGCCGGCCATTCACAAATGCTTGGAGCAGGCACGCGCCCTGCTAAAGGGATAGCGGGGATGCAGCCACTGCTCACATATGCGCGGTTGCACTGGGAAAGAAGGTGAGGTTCCAGGCAACCTGAGGGGTTTCACACAGCGGAGCATCCTGATTCTGGATGCCCCGGGGGGAGGGAATCTAGTGGCCCTGGAATCTTGTAGAACCCAGGGCCACTGCAGTATGGGTTTTGGTCCACTTTAAAGCCTAATTATTGCCATTTGGTTTACAATCCATTTAATGGTATCTAATGTGGACCATGAGCATGGTATGAGGGGTGCATTAGGTCAGTGACCATTTGGGCCAGGAGCCTTCCTAGGAGTTGCCAGGAGTTTGCCTCTGTGGCTAGTCCATTCATGAGTTACTGCAAGCACCTTGCGGAGCTTTGTTTTTCTATTTATAGCTTGTATGCTTATTTATTCTGTTTGCTGTGTTTTTTCATGACTGTGTAGTCCATGTTTTGTACAGCTTGGATCCAACTATGACTGCTTCCCTGCCGCCCTTTCTTATGGCGGCTTACGTTTCTCGCATATCTCCAGACCAGGCAACAGACATGGCGGTGGCAAACTTTTTTTCCCCTCACGACCCTTTTCTGCTCACTCTCCCAGTACAATAACTCTCCCTCATGTCTTTTGAGGTTCACACCCTCAGACTGTTTCACCCACTCTCCCTTAGAGAGGCAGTTATATACCAACCATGTTATCCAGTTCACTTTTCTGCTTGGCTGCTTTCCTGATTTACGAACCCTCGTTTTGGCTAACATCCACATAGACAGCCCTATCTCCTCATCTGCCTCCAAGCTACTAACCCTAACTGCCTTTCTGGGCCTTTTACAACTTTCTAACTCTCAGATGTATAAAGACGGCAACACTCTTGACTTCTGAATTTGCTCCATCTCAATAACGTTCCTCTTCTGTTCTCTGACCACAATCTTCTATCCTTCGGTATAACAAACTCTCATCCCCTGAAGCACACCCAAACTTATCACCCGTTCAGAAAGCTATGGGCCACTGGCCCTCGCACACTTACTAAAATTCTAAACTGTAAGGAACTTACCTCCTGGTTGTCCCAGGTTATTCTGGTTGCTGCAGTGGGTGGCATCCCCCATACAACTCAAGGTCCCTATTAATGTCCCTTTATAATGTGGAAGAACGGGCTCCTGAGGACATAAATATATATATATATATATATTATAAAGGCAATAGCACCACTGTAGATTAACCACAGTTCCTAGTCAGGTCCTATGAGTGGCAAGGAGATTAAACCAGGGGTGGGAGCTTAGAAATGCGGAGGCGAAGCCATGTAATGCCTGGGTCGAGCTTCACTGCTACACCAACACAAGCTACCTTAGTCCCCGTCGTGGGTCCGATGTAAAGCTGCAAAATGTGACTGCACAGACGGCTAGCCTTCTCCACACAATGAGGTCCAGTGGCTGTGTTCTTCCTGGACTCATGACTCACAGTCACAATTTGAAGCTTCACATCGGACCTGCGTTGGGGACTAAGGTAGCCTGTGGCAGTGGCAACAGGACAGCCACTCAACCCGAGCTTTACGCGGCTTCGCCAGCAAGTTTGAGCTCCTGCACCTGGTTTCATCTCCTTGCCCCTCATAGGGCCTGACTGGGAACTGGGGTTTATCTAGAGTGGCACCATTGCCCGTATATATCCTCAGGAGCCCATTCTTCCACTGTAAGACGTACGCCAGCTTATATGTTTCTACAGTTTCTGTCCACCTCATGTTTAGATTGGGAAAGCAAGTGCAGGTAAGCCGGCATGATTCTCCACCTGCCTGACTCTTCATAACCTCAGACTCCATGCAAGCCACACAGCAAGGGGTTCACAAGCCACATGTGGCTTCCGAGCTACAGGTTGGGGATCCCTGCCTTAAGTTATGATGAAATACCTTTTTATTCACCTAAAAATACTTCTTTGGGTATGAAAAAAGGTAAGGATGCTAGTTTAAAACTGTCTGGGTTATTGCTGCTATTTTGAACTCTGCTCAGGGCCTAGTTGGCTTAATAATGTTTTAGACCAGGAGTGTCAAACTCAAATACACAGTGAGCTAAAATGAAAAACTTGGGACAGAGTTGAGGGCCAACCTTGTCTATCTAACGACGCATGAGTGCAGCCAATTGGCGTGCTCAGCACCATTCGGCTTTTCGTAACCGTCTTTTCTTAGCCTTAGCTGGCGAGAGCTTTTGTTGGCTAAGGGCTGAATTAAGCCAAATGCGTCGCTGGCAGCAACTCATGTTATGCTTGAGTTGTGGGCATGCCAGCGCCATTGGATCGGCGTTCAGGTAGGTTTTACCGCTGATCCCGATTATTATCCTGTGGCTTCTCTGCTCTGTAGTGATAATATACCACAAGTCATCTCTAGATAATGGCATTTCCACTTTAAACTTCCATAGCTGATGATTGTCATTGTTCAACTTGGCCACTGAGACTTTAAGCTCTGAGCTGCTGGCCATTTTCCCTCCTTTATATATAAGAACAGTCTTACTTGTATACAGGAGATGTCTCTGGAAAGCTTCTTTATGTCAATCTCTACACCAACCACACTTGTTCCCATTCTGGGCTTTGCTCTGTCTTGGTTACTGGACTTTATCTCGTCTCTGTGGCATCATTCGGTCAGTGGGCACATAACCCGTTGCAGAGTGTGAGTGCTGGGTGCAGTGGAGTCAAATCCAGATAGACATTTGTTGTGTAACAGGAACTGTCTTTACTGGAACACCCATGCAGTATGAGAATGTCACCCAAACATGGTGGCTAACACAGACAGGAAAAAGAAATCATAGAGCAAAGCTACAGGAAATACAACACATCAGATACAAATATACAGGAAATACAACACATCAGAAACATTAGACTACAGTTAAACATTGGTAACAGCGAAATTCAGTGTCCTAACTGTAAATGCATGATCCTAGCAAAAGTCACTCCAGCAAAAGACTGGAAGCTAGAAGTTGTATCTCCAACATGGTGGAGGAGGCAGAAGGCCGGGTGGTCCAGGACCCTGACATCAGTTAATTTACATATGGTTTCTTTGTGCTCCAAAAATTTCTTAGAAGGTGAGAACACATGAATCAAGCTGCTCTCTTCTGTATTTCATCTCAAGCAAAGCATTAAAACAGTGGGGTATATGTATTTCTTTATTCAAACGCAGTTGTGCGTATTTAAGAGGTTAAACCGGACCAACACCCGTTTTTTCTTTAATGGGTGTTGATACCGCAGACAGCTAATCCAAACAAGCTCAGAGGAACATCCAAAATGCTGGAGTCCCTCCCGCACATAACACCACAGAATGCCTGTAATTCTCACCTTCACTACGAGCCTTTGCTGGGAAAAGAGTCCCGCGATTGGCCGCCGGCTTGCACAGTGTCCTAATTTTCAGTACAAATGTTAACCCCCCACTAGTGGGTTAAAGTAAATAAATTGCAAGTAAGTTAAAATTATATTCCTTATATCTATATAACATGCTCTATTGTGGTGTTTCTAAACCCTGTCCTCAAGTACCCCTTTGGTTGATCTCCAAACAGTAGCTGCTACAACAGTACTACACAGCTGTCTCTATTACATATTAAATGTTATTACATGGAAGGAGGACATCCCGGCCACTATAGAGCTCCTTCCAGTGGTCTAGTAGCCATAGCTGGTAATGTTATTACATGCAAGGAGGGCATCCCGGCCACTATAGATCTCCTTCCAGTGGTCTAGAAGCCATAGCTGGTAATGTTATTACATGCAAGGAGGACATCCCGGCCACTATAGAGCTCCTTCCAGTGGTCCAGTAGCCATAGCTGGTAATGTTATTACATGCAAGGAGGGCATCCCGGCCACTATAGATCTCCTTCCAGTGGTCTAGAAGCCATAGCTGGTAATGTTATTACATGCACAGAGGGCAACCCGGCCACTATTAATCTCCTTCCAGTGGTCTAGTAGCCATAGCTGGAAATGTTATTACATGCCAGGAGGGTATCCCGGCCATTATAGATTTCCTTCCAGAGGTCTAGTAGCCATAGCTGGAAATGTTATTACATGCACGGAGGGCATCCCGGCCACTATAGGTCTCCTTCCAGTGGTCTAGTAGCCATAGCTGGTAACGTTATTACATTTCCACATCTCCAAGGTTCCTATGTTTTGGGGGGTCTTCCAATGGCTAGACTACCATTTGGGTTTCCTAGCTGCTGATTCATATGCATGGCTAGGAAAAACAGATGGTGGCCTGCAAATTATCTGTCAAATCATCAGTGAGGTTTCACACATGGGAGAATCACAAATCAGACAACCCAAATCCCACTTTAAAATAAATCCCCTGTAAAGCTCTTCAGTACTATACCCTTGTGTCAATCTTTGCTTTGTTTCATAATTTCATAATTTCTCCTGGTTGTTACATCTCCTGGCCGGTTACATTACGGAAAAAGTAATAATATGAACGATGTAAATATGATGTAAAGTTGCAATGTCCAATACAAAAAAGCAGCAATCTCTCTCAAGCTAATCCAACCAGGGCCTTTTGTCCTCTGTCCAGCCCCCGCCATACTGCAAGCATAGCAGCCCTTCATATCTCCTTCGAGACAGAGCCCAAAGAGACCCCCTTCATATCTCCTTAAATGTTATTCCTCTGGTCAAAGCTTAATTTCTCCTCCCCCAACTGCCCTTCCTGTCACAAAGAAGCAGTCATGTAAAACAATCCTACACAAAACAGATGGTTTCAGTTAAATAGATGAAAAACCATATATCAGGTAATTCCTGGGAGAAAAACCCAGACATAACCCAAACATTACTTGAGTCTGTATATGTATATAATGAATATTGATACAATTTACCGAAGTAATATTATCATATATTATATTTGTATGTGTATGATTTCCCTTGAATCAGCCAGCCCCGGATCAGAATAATAATAAACGGCGGGTAAACATCCAAAGATTCCACATGCATTCAAGTTACCTATATACATCAATAATATTAGTAATTTAATAATAATTCATTAATAATTTAGATCATTTTATTCCTCCGGAACCTTTTTACAGATCAGTTCATCTATAAAAAGCTGGGAGTTGCTGAAAAAAACATTTTTGACAATCAGAAAATAATTACAACTTCCCCTTCTATGAATTCTTACATACTTGCTGATTTGGAAGATAAACATTTCCAACATTCATACCATTCATCCAGGCTTCTCCCCTGTATGAACTCTTTCATGTTTGAGAAGATTTGATTTCTGAGTAAAACATTTCCCACATTCAGAACATGAATATGGCTTCTTTCCTGTATGAACTTTTTTATGTGCATTAATAGCCGATTCACGAGAAAAACTTTTCCCACATACAGAACATGAATACGGCTTCTCCCCTGTATGAATTCTTTCATGTCTGGTAAGGGTTGATTTGTGAGAAAAACATTTCCCACATTCAGAACATGAGTATGGCTTCTCTCCTGTATGTACTCTTTCATGAGAGAGAAGATATGATTTGCGAGAAAAACATTCTCCACATTCAGAACAGGAATATGGCTTCTCCCCTTTGTGATCTTTTTCATGTGTGATCAGGTTTTGTCTATATGAAAAGCATTTCCCACATTCAGAACATGAATATGGCTTCTCTCCTGTATGAATGGTTTCATGAGAGAGGAGGTGTGATTTCTGAGAAAAACATTTACCACATTCAGAACATGAATGCGGATTCTTCCCTGTATGAACACGTTCATGTCTGATAAGGTGTCCTTTCCTAGAAAAACATTTCCCACATTCAGAACATGAATATGGCTTCTCTCCTATATGGGCTCTTTCATGAAAGAGAAGGTGTGATTTTCGAGAAAAACATTTCCCACATTCAGAACAGGAATGTGGCTTCTCTCCTGTATGAATTTTTTTATGTGTTGTAAGGGTTGAGCTCTGGGAAAAACATTTCCCACATTCAGAACAAGAATATGGCTTTGCCCCTGTATGAACTCTTGCATGTGTGATAAGTTGTGATTTCTGCGAAAAACATTTCCCACAATCAGAACACGAGTATGGCTTATTAAAACTATGAGCTGGATGGAGAACATGATACTCCTCCTGTGTAGGGGGGTGAGATGAGAAATGTGCAGGGTGCAGGTCTGGATGGGAGTTTGAGGTAGTCGGCTCTTCTGCAGGCTTTGCTGTAATTTCATTATCTTCTTTTTTAGCATCAGGAGTGATAACCACATGTTTAGAAATATTATACCCGCTAGATCTTCCACCTGGAAAGAAAGATGGACATAAAATAAATGCTGATGGCAAAGAAACTATTAAAAATCAGCACTGTAGACACAGAGGATAAGATTCTGGTTGGAAAAAAACACATTAAGCTCCAGAGCCAGTTTTTTAATGAGAGGGATACACCAGAAACTGTAAGCAATACACTCAATGTAACCTGTTATATACCAAGCTGAGGTGCCAGTAAAACTGGTGCTTTTGCTCTGTCCAATGCTACCATAGCTGCCTGGTGCTTGTGAGACCTCTATGACAGTACCTATAGATGGTAGCTGATACTGATATTTCAAAATTAAGCATACCAACTATAACAGGACATATTGATAGTAGCTGGCTGACAGTAGCCCAGGATGCACCCAGGCAAAGCAGCTAAACAGGCTAGCGGCAGTAGCTGGGGGTGGACAACTTGGCCAGAGATCAGCAACAGGGCAAGGAATTTATATTGTGAGCTCACAATGGCAGGGCTCTCTTCTCTAATGTGTGAATTTGAAATAATACAACTGTCAGGTCTGGAGTTCCCCCACAACATGGAAGCCTGTTTCTGCCTTGTATAGACCTTGCCTATCTCCACTTCCAGCTGTATGCTGCTCCACCAGCAGGTGGCTCTCTGCTGTAGAAGTGCTGGTGATTAGCCAGCCCCTGTGCTATTGACTTCCTGCTCTTTATAAGCTGATCCAACCTTGCAGCCGGTGGATCAGCATTGCATTGTCTTCTGTACCCAGACCTGGGCTCTGAACTCTGTATCCCAGAACCCAGTACTCCTGCCTCAGCCTCTGTGTTTTGCTTCTCATATCTCAGCCGTGTATACACCTTTGGACTTTCACTGAATCCTTATGCGTGTATGTTTTCTGACGCCACCATTGTATATGTACAGGCAGAGCGTGTTTATGGTTTCCCGGGTTTACCTATATTTCTGCAGAGCAGCCGTAGCACTCAGCGATTACCTGTATTCTTGTACAGTTACCTCAGCACATGTATGTGTATATGTCCACTTGTAAATCTGTACAGCAGCCTGGTTGGATTGTGCTCTATTCACTTATTACTGTTTTTCATCATTAAACACGGTTTTGCCACCTCGCAGCCTCAATTACTGGTCATTATACAATAGGGATTTCTCTGCTGGGAAATCCGTGATAAGAACTAGGATTCAATTGAAGTGTTTTCTTTCAGGTTTAAGTAAAAAGGTTGAAAGAAATATCCCGTAAAACGTGTAGGAATTACAAATATTTTTCTACAAAGTCCCAGCTTTACGGGGGGGTCATAAGCAATTGGACAAATTAACATTGCCATCGATAATTTGTTCATTTGAATTACTTTGAAGGGAATCCTTTGCATGAATGGCTGTCTGAAGTCTGGAACCCATGGACATCCCCAACCACTGGATTTCCTTCTTTGTGCTGCTTTGCCCAACCATTATTCCTGCTTGTTGTTTTGTTAGTGTGTTTTTCTGCCTTAAAGGGGATGTTTGGTCTCCAATGTACCTCCTGCCCTGCCTTCCTTCCCCGGTGCTAAGACAAAGACCAGGGGTTACAACAAAAAAAACAGCTTACTTCATCTTCAGAAGCTGCACAGAGTGGCAGATTGTGCTGTGCACAGAGCAGGGGATGCCACCCAAACTGCCTTGGATCTTAGATCCCAGGCGAGGTACATTTTTTTTGTTCTAACCCCCTGCCCCACCTCAGCACTAAGGAAGCAGCACGGGGGGGGGGGGGGGGGGTTCTTTGGAGATTGGACTTCCACTTTAAGTTTTGTCTTAAGCATATTCGACTGGGTTAAGATCTGTTGATGCCATTGTGGAATGTTACACTGGGTTGCTTTTGCAGTATGTTGTGGGCAATTGTCCAGGAGACAGGGCTGGATGGGGCAGAGGTGAGGAGACAGGGATGGATGGGGCAGAGCTGAGGAGACAGGAGATGGATGGGGCAGAGCTGAAGAGACAGGGTAGGATGGGGCAGAGCTGAGGAGACAGGGGTGGATGGGGCAGAGCTGAGGAGACAGGAGATGGATGGGGCAGAGCTGAAGAGACAGGGTAGGATGGGGCAGAGCTGAAGAGACAGGGTAGGATGGGGCAGAGCTGAAGAGACAGGGATGGATGGGGCAGAGCTGAGGGGACAGGGGTGGATGAGGCAGAGCTGAGGGGACAGGGCTGGGTGGGGCAGAGCTGAGGAGACAGGGCTGGATGGGGCAGAGCTGAGGAGACAGGGATGGATGGGGCAGAGCTGAGGAGACAGGGATGGATGGGGCAGAGCTGAGGGGACAGGGGTGGATGAGGCAGAGCTGAGGGGACAGGGCTGGATGGGGCAGAGCTGAGGAGACAGGGATGGATGGGGCAGAGCTGAGGGGACAGGGCTGGGTGGGGCAGAGCTGAGGAGACAGGGCTGGATGGGGCAGAGCTGAGGAGACAGGGATGGATGGGGCAGAGCTGAGGGGACAGGGCTGGGTGGGGCAGAGCTGAGGAGACAGGGCTGGATGGGGCAGAGCTGAGGAGACAGGGATGGATGGGGCAGAGCTGAGGAGACAGGGCTGGATGGGGCAGAGCTGAGGAGACAGGGATGGATGGGGCAGAGCTGAGGAGACAGGGCTGGATGGGGCAGAGCTGAGGAGACAGGGATGGATGGGGCAGAGCTGTAGGAATAGGGATGGATGGGGCAGATCTGGGGGACCAGATGTTGGGACAGGAATAGGTGGGGCTGGGCTGGGACGGGGGGGGTAGGATTGGATGGGGCAAAGACTGAAACCGAGAAACAAAGTTAGTGTGTACCTTGCACTTCCTGCCTGTGCAGTACTTCATATTGCAATGCTGGGTGCCAGGGAGCCATGACACTGGCAGGGAGACTACATCGCTGATCAAGGGGGCAGCTCTGAGCACAGCAACACAGAAGCAACAGTGCAGGACTGTCAGGGCAGGGTCCAGAAATCTGGCACTGAGGTTCGCATTTGGACCCCGGTCCACCAGTTGAGTATCCCTGCCATAGAGTACCCGGGATCTGTGAATAATAACGATAGCAGTATACTCAGATGTACGAGACACATTATATAGTAGTATAAAATATATATTATATAGTATAGTAAATGTCATATATATATATATATATTATATTATATATAGTGGGCGTGGAGTGACATAACAGGGAAATCTTTACTACAGGTTTATTGCTCACATGGGATGATCTCATTGGTTAGTAATACTTCCTCCTCTGCCTTGGTTTTCACATTTGTCACTATAGTGTCTCCAGCATCTGTAGATAAAGATTCAACTGATGCCTCTGTAATGACATTTACAGTGACTGAAGGGGGCAATAATACAATTCTGTGATTACTCACCTGTAGAATTGGTATTATGAGTATACAGTACGTCCTGCTCCAGATAGAATACTTACACTCGGGGGTACTACTCCGCCAGATGGCGCTGGACTGCAGAGACATCGAAAATAGGCTCCTCCCGGCCCCTCAAATACCCAGGGACCTCCCACAAATCCCCAGCATTGAAAAGCGGTTAACGAGAAGCCGGGAGAAAAAAAACAACCCGAACTAGTAACTATAACAATGATAACAATCACCATACAGGGGATAAAGATAATGCAAAAACCAAGGGTGGGGTGGAGCAGGACGTACTGTATACTCAAAATACCAATTCTACAGGTGAGTAATCACAGCATTGTATTATTCTTAGTATACAGTACGTCCTGCTCCAGATAGAATACTTACACTCAAGAAGCAACCACAGTTGGGGGCCCTAGATACACCCCCCTTATTTCCCCTCTAACCGCCGCACACTAAACTATGAAAGCAAGAATATATATAAAAATATGTGATTTTATTGAATGAGGGCTTTAAAGAATTACAAACATGAAAAGACACATTAAAAAACATATAAACACAACAAACACTGAGGGGGGACCCTTAGAGAGGCTTATATTAATACCCAATGGGGATAAATAAATGACCACAAGACTAATAAAATGAACAATCAATTTAAATATAAATAGCAGATTGGACCTAAATAATAAAAACCAAAGTGCAAAGTGCTAAAATACAAAAGTGCCAAATGTGCAAATACTAAGATCCTTACATAAATATGCCAAATAAATACTGTGAAGAACAACCATTAGAGACTTAGACTCACACCAGTCAATGTAGGCACGCCAAACCCTATAATAAATGGAAGAGGAAGACTTCTTCCTAGCCTTTATCATGGTATCAACCACCAAGGCAGACAGCCCCTTCTCCATCAAGATGGAGGTTTCAGCAGCCAGGCGTCAAAGCCAGAGTTTGTAAACTGGGATGGCGTAAGGGGCCCTGAGTGAGCAGATCTGGCACCCTGGGCAGAACGTACTGATCTACTGCCAGCTGCACCACGTCTGCGAACCACACTCTTCTTGGCCACCTGGGGGCCACCAGAATTGCTGGCACCCCCTCCAGAGCAATCTTGCGCAGATTAAAAATGTGCGCAGATTTTTTTTTTTATTAAAACCCTGCCCAGCAGGGGGAAAGGAGGAAAGACATACAGGAACTGAAATTCCTGCCATGACATTGCTAGGGCATCCGAGGCCAAGGCCAGAGGATCCTGGGACAGGGAGACAAAGGTCGGGAGCTTGTGATTGTGACGGGACACAAACAGATCCACATCTGGTTGGCCCCAACGGAGACAAAGAGATTGGAACACCCTGTTGCAGAGGGACCATTGTCCCTGGCCAGAGGTCCCCCTGCTCAGAGGGTCTGCCAGCAGATTTTCCACCCCCGGAATGTACACCACTGATATGCAGGGAACATTGGCCTCCACCCAGGTCAGGATCAGAGACACTTTCTGGAGGGCCCTCTTGCTCCGGGTCCCTCCCTAATGATTGATGTAGGCAACTGCCGTCTGGCTGTCCGAGCGCACCTGAACAGGCAGGCCCCGAAGGTGATGAGTCAACTGAGCCAGAACTAACCTGATCGCCCACAGCTCCAAGACGTTGATAGGTGTGTGGGCCTCCTGAGGGCCCCACCTCCCCTGGAACTGCAGGGACTTGCAGAAACCCCCCCAACCTGACAGACTGGCATCCGTGGTGACCGTCTCCCAGGAGGGGGTCAGAAAGGATCTGCCCCCCAAAAAGGTTCCTGGAGTTCAGCCACCACGAGAGGGACCGCCTGACCAGGGGGGAAAACGCAAAGACCCGGTCCAGGGACGCGGGGTCCTTGTCCCATACTGACAAGAGGTGGAGTTGCAGAGGCCTCAAGTGGAACTGAGCATAAGGGACCGCCTCGAAGCACGCCACCATCAGGCCCACCAGCTGCATCCCCTGCCTGATGGAGGGATGATGACAAGATAGCAGGAACTGGACCTGCGCAATCCAACTGTCCACCTTCTGCTGAGGAAGAAAAATCCAGATTCATTCCCAGGAATGAAGTCACCAAGGAGGGGGACAGAGAAGACTTGGGGTGGTTGATCACCCAGCCAAATGACTCCAGGGTGGACACCACCAGCTGAGTATCCAACTCTGCCTGATGTAGAGACTGGGAAGTGATGAGAATGTCGTCCAGATAGGGCAGCATGCGGATGCCCTGAAACCTGAGCAGAGACATCACCCAAGCCAGCACCTTGGTGAACACCCTGAGAGCTGAAGTGAGACCGAAGGGCAATGCCACAAATTGGTAGTGTTGATCCTTCAGAGCGAACCTGAGGAACCTTTGATGACCTGGAAACACAGGAATGTGAAAGTAAGCATCTTTGATGTCCACAGACGTCATGAAATCCCCTGGGCGCAGGGAACTGATGGCAGAGCGCAGAGTTTCCATGCGAAAGCGCCTGCACCTGACAAATTTGTTGAGGATCTTCAAGTCCAGGATGGGCCTGACTGACCCATCTTTTTTGGGCACTGTGAAGAGGTTGGAATAGAAGCCCTTGCCCTTTTCTCCTAAAGGGACCTTGCAGATGACCCCTAGCTCCAGAAGGCTTTGCACTGCCTGCACTATATCCTGAGCTGACACAGGGTTCTGAGGAATCCGGGATCTGATGAACTTTGGGGGGGGGGGGGGGGCAGACAGCAAACTCTATCTTGTAACCAGAGAACACTACCTTCTGAATCCACCGGTCTGAGACATGAAGCCTCCAGACGTGAGCAAGGTGGTGAAGCCGTCCCCCCACCCGGATGGGTGAGGGCGCCCCATCATGCCTGAGGGGGCTTGGGAGAGGACTTAAGCTTGGAGCCCCAGGAGGAGCCAGGGTGTCCCCGTCCTCTGCCCTTACCCCAAAAGTCTCCTTGGGCCCCAGTAAAGGAAACCCCCCTCCCTTGTCTATCACCACGGTAGGGGGGGGGAAAGGAGCCCTGACCCCGGAAGGGCCAAGACTGCCACCTGCGCTGGGGTAACCTGCCTCCCTTAGCAAATAGGTCCAGGCGGTCCCCAAACAGATGTAGTCCTTTGAAGGGAAAACTAGTGAGGGCCTTCTTGGCAGCGTTGTCAGCAGCCCACTGGCGCAGCCAAACCGAGCAGGGGCAGAGGTTCTGCCACACATTCTAATGGTGTCATCCAAGGCAGAGAAGACATAATTCACAAAAACATCACAACGAGCGAGTGCATTAAACTCCTCACAAAGCACATCATCAGGGGCACCATTAAGGAAACTTCTGAGCAGGGTCCTAATAGCCACAGCCGTAATGGCAGAGGCACAGACCGGGCGCAGCACTGTCCCCAAACACGCAAAGGCATGGGACGGCAGCTGGTCAATGCGCCGGTCCTCAGCATCCCGCAGGGTAGTAGAGTCCGGAGAAGCAATGACAGCGGTGTTAGATAACCCTAGGACCGGGGCATCCACTTTGGGAGGGGATGACCAACACTTCACCACATCAGCAGGAAAAGGATACTTCCTATCCCAACTCTTAGGTACACCGGGAAGTCTACTGGGACGCTCCCATTCCTTGAGCACAAGGTTATTGAAATGTGCTTGCTCAGGAAATTCCAAGCGAGACTTAGCAGTATGAAAAAGTTCCCCGTTGCCTGGGGGCCGCAACAGGGGGAGAGATAGACAGAACCTCAAAAATCTGAGCCAACAGTCTATCAGTATCATCCGGGGCCCAGGGGTCAGAGCCAGAATTGTCATGACCCCTGGGCCTCTCATCAGATGACCCTGAGTTGAGAATAGCTCCCCTTCCTCCAAAGGGGTATAGCCAGACAGTTGCAAAAACTCATCAGCTTCCATAGGGAAAAGAGTAACTTCAGGCGTTAAGTGGCCTTACGCGCCAAGGTATTAGCAAATAACTTCTCAACACTAGCCAGTCTAGAAGACACATCAGGCTGAGAATCCCCACTAGTATGCAACTCGGAGGGAGTGAGATTTAAGCTTGGGGGAGTAGGTGAGGCGAAACGAATCGCAGACACAGCCACTGGAAGGCCGGATTGCAGTGCAAGCACCTGTTTGGCACAGGGTACACAGACCCGCGCCTTGTAAGCGTCAACATGGGACTCCCCACAAGCTACACACAGCCGGGCTTGTCCCGAAGGAACCCCGGTCACATTATCCTGAGATGCCTCCATATGGTGATTATAGCGGCACAATAAGCCGATAGGGATTAACGCTATCCAGCAACCCCAGATGCCCCAATAACCCGCTAGGGAAGTGGGAGTAATTAACACTAGGCCTCACAAGTTAACCAACTAAATAGATGGAGTAGGGCCGGGAGAAGCCAAAGGGGTTCGCCCGTCTGAAAGACATAATCAAAGGGGAGCCGTAAGTATACAATAATTAACAGCGGTAATAAAGCCGCCAGCGAGGGCACTAACGGACCGTGGTAGGTAGAAGCCCATCACGCAGCAGCCGGAACCAAGCAAAAAAATGGTGTCGGTATACCTCGAGGGGCGGGCCCGCATGAGCAATGACGCGGAACGCGCTAAAGACAGGCCTAGCCCCCCCGAAGAGCGCGAAGCCAACACGTGACAAGCAGCCAATGACGCCGCACCGGCGCCTGAGGTAACGCCGCCGCCAAGCGCGGAACACAGGAAACAACGTGCGCGGCGGCAATTTCAAGCACAATAAATGAAAACAAGTCAGCACGGCGGCTGACACCGAGCATAATATAGTGAAACATAAAAGCCAATACACGTATATACATATACACCCCCCCCTCTTTCCCCCGAAGGCTACAAGGAGAGTGTGGGAGGACAGCGGCCACTTAACATAGGGCCCGCCGATAGACAAGCAAGGGGCAAAAGGGCGGGAGGGGCATCCCATAGAGGCTCACCATATGCCTGTACCGCCTACCCTTTGGTGGGGGATTGCGGTGGAGCAGCGCTCCTAAGCACCTAACAGCGGTGCTGCCTACCCTCACCCGACCAGCGCAGCCAAGGCTGGGAGGCAATTACTGATGGAACGGGTGGGAATAGTCCTACAGGACCAAAGGCTAATAGCCCCACTCACATGCGAGTAGAGAGAGCCATCTTCTTGTCCTTCGCAGTCCAGACTGCAGAGAAGATCTGGGGATTGTAGGAGGTCCCTGGGTATTTGAGGGGCCAGGAGGAGCCTATTTTCGATGTCTCTGCAGTCCAGCGCCATCTGGTGGAGTAGTACCCGAGTGTAAGTATTCTATCTGGAGCAGGACGTACTGTATACTAAGAATAGGGGAATAGGGTATTCTGTTCTATAGAAGTTTTATTACTCACCAGGGCTGAAATGTAGAGGAACTTCCCCTTTATTCCTCACTAATACTTCCTCCTCCTCCTTAGTTTTCACATTTTGCAATATAGTATCTCTGGGCTCTGTGAATAATAACCATAGCATTATATTGAGATGTACGAGACACACCAGAGAGTGGGCGTGACAGAACAGGGAAATATTTACTACAGGTTTATTGCTCACCTGGGCTGATCTCATTCGTCAGTAACACTTCCTCCTCGGATTTCACATTTGTCAATATAGTGTCTCCAGCATCTGTAGAAAGAGAGAAAGATGCGACTGATGCCCCTGTACTGACATTTAGAGTGACTGAAGGGGCAATAGGAGAATCTATTCTATAGAAGGTTTATTACTCACCCGGGCTGATACTTAGAGGAACTTCCTTTTTATTCAGCACTAATACTTCCTTCTCCTCCTCTTCCTCCTTTTTCACATTTGTCACTATAGTGTCTCCAGCATCTGTAGAGAAAGATGTGACTGATGCCCCTGTACTGACATTTAGAGTAACTGAAAGGGGCAATAGGGGAATCTGTTGTATAGAAGGTTTATTACTCACCAGGGCTGAAACATAGAGGAACTTCCTCTTTATTCCTCACTAATACTTCCTCCCCTTCCTCAATTTTTACATTTTGCACTGTAGTATCTCCGGGGTCTGTGAATAACAATAGCAGTATACTAAGATGTACGAGACACACCACAGAGTGCACGTGGAGTGACAGAACAGGGAAATCTATACTTCAGAAGGTTTATTACTGAAACGTAGAGGAACTTCCTCTTTATTCCTCACTAATACTTTCTCCTCCTCAGTTTTCACATGTTCCGATTCAGTGTCTCCTGGGTCTGTGGATAAAAACGAGAGAGTGTGTGTGTGTGTGTGGTAATGGGCAGTCTGTGAGGCGATATCATCTGTAATCAGATATAGCCCCGCCATTGCCCTGTGATGGGAGGAGCCGCTGAGCCTCCATCATGGTGTCTCCCCTGTAGAGATCTTGGTGTCTTCCTGCCCAATACTCCCCCTATAATCAGATATAGCCCCACCTCTTACCCTGTGATGGGAGGAGCCGCTGAGCCTCCATCATGGTGTCTCCCCTGTAGACATCTTGGTGTCCTTCTGCCCAATACTCCCCCTATAATCAGATATAGCCCCGCCTCTTACCCTGTGATGGGAGGAGCCGCTGAACCTCCATCATGGTGTCTCCCCTGTAGACATCTTGGTGTCCTTCTGCCCAATACTCCCCCTATAATCAGATATAGCCATGCCTCTTACCCTGTGATGGGAGGAGCCGCTGACCCTCCATCATGGTGTCCCAGTAGAGCTCTGTGTCCTTCTGTCTGATTATTGTATCCTGTCTGGCCACTCACTCTGGAAGACATGAAATAAGTCACAACGTCAGCCACTGGAGTCCAGGTGGCGCTATATCCCAGCAGCACACGCTCACTTGCACACACAGCTGAAGGGCCCTCGTAACCTCAGGCTTAGGAAGCTCCTGATTATTTTTAATACAAATTTGGTTTCCATGACTACTTTATAGTGAGGCCAAAGTGATTGGTCGGCTTTTTATAATACAGATGGACAATAACCCAGAACATAAAACCAAAGCTACCCAGAAGGAGGAACATCAAGCTAAAACTCAAGTGTGGCCGATCCCCCCCCCCACCCACCATCCCATCGGGCCCTACTTTTTGGATGTCACCACTGCCTGATGCAGCGACATCTGGTTGTTTCAGGGCCCGAATTCCCCCCCGCCACTGGCTTAGCCACCTCTAAATGACAGCACAGCTTTAGCCGTGCTCTTCAAAGTCCTGCGCCAAAGTCATGACGGCTTTTCGGTGCCTCCCCTGGCATCTCATTCATGTGCAGGCGCGAAATGGGGTCATCAGTGCCTGATGGGATGCAAGACGGCACTGCCCATCGGAAAGTCGCCCACAATCCAAGGGACCTAGAAGATAGATGCCCCCACGAGGCGAGTACAAACTGCCCAAATGTAAACCTGGAGGGCGGGCAGAAGTCTGGTAAGGTTTGGGGGATGTTTTAACCTCCCCCGATGTTCCTCTCTAAAGCAAAGAAGTGAAATATTATTGAATGGCCGAGTCAGTCACCTGATCTCAACCCAACTGAGCCGCATTTCACTAAACTTCGGACAGAAAGGCCCACAAACAGTGAAGCAGTAAAGGTCTGGCAGAGCATTAAAAAGGAGGAAACACAGCAGCGTATGGTGATGTCCATGAGTTCAAGACTTCAGGCCGTCAACCGAGTATTAGAAATTAACATTTTATTTACAATTATTTTGCTTCCCAATTACTTTTGAGGAAAGGGATTGAAAGGGATTGTGTTTAAAGTGGACCAAAACCCAGAACTTTTTCAAACCTGGGTTTTGGTGCTCCACCCCGATTAGGGATGCCCTGCCCTGTGAAACTTCTCAGGTCGGCTCTCAGTGCACTCGGATCGGCTCCCGCCCACTTATATAAGGATCGTCTAAGACTCGGCTCTCAGTGCACTCGGATCCGCTCCCACCCACTCATCTAAGAATCGTCTAAGACTCGGCTCTCACTGCACTTGGATCCGCTCCTGCCCACTCTTCTAAAGATCGTCTAAGACTCGGCTCTCAGTGCACTCGGATCCGCTCCCACCCACTCATCTAAGAATCGTCTAAGACTCGGCTCTCACTGCACTTGGATCCGCTCCTGCCCACTCTTCTAAAGATCGTCTAAGACTCGGCTCTCAGTGCACTTGGATCCGCTCCCGCCCACCCATCTAAGGATTGTCTAAGACTCGGCTCTCAGTGCACTCGGATCTGCTCCCGCCCACTTATATAAGGATCGTCTAAGACTCGGCTCTCAGTGCACTCGGATCCGCTCCTGCCCACTCATCTAAGGATCGTCTAAGACTCGACTGTCAGTGCACTCGGATCCGCTCCCACCCACTCATCTAAGAATCGTCTAAGACTCGGCTCTCAGTGCACTTGGATCCGCTCCTGCCCACTCTTCTAAAGATCGTCTAAGACTCGGCTCTCAGTGCACTCGGATCCGCTTCTGCCCACTTATATAAGGATCGTCTAAGACTCGACTCTCAATGCACTTGGATCCGCTCCCGCCCACTTATATAAGGATTGTCTAAGACTCGGCTCTCAGTGCACTCGGATCCGCTCCTGCCCACTCATCTAAGAACCGTCTAAGACTCGGCTCTCAGTGCACTTGGATCCGCTCCTGCCCACTCTTCTAAAGATCGTCTAAGACTCAGCTCTCAGTGCACTTGGATCCGCTCCCGCCCACCCATCTAAGGATTGTCTAAGACTCGGCTCTCAGTGCACTTGGATCCCCTCCCGCCCACTCATCTAAGGATTGTCTAAGACTCGGCTCTCAGTGCACTTGGATCCGCTCCCGCCCACCCATCTAAGGATTGTCTAAGACTCGGCTCTCAGTGCACTTGGATCCGCTCCCGCCCACCCATCTAAGGATTGTCTAAGACTCGGCTCTCAGTGCACTCGGATCCGCTCCCGCCTACTCGTCTAAGGATCGTCTAAGACTCGGCTCTCAGTGCACTCAGATCCGCTCCTGCCCACTCATCTAAAGATCGTCTAAGACTCGGCTCTCAGTGCACTCGGATCCGCTTCTGCCCACTTATATAAGGATCGTCTAAGACTCGACTCTCAATGCACTTGGATCCGCTCCCGCCCACTTATATAAGGATTGTCTAAGACTCGGCTCTCAGTGCACTCGGATCCGCTCCTGCCCACTCATCTAAGGATCGTCTAAGGCTCGGCTCTCAGTGCACTGGGATCCGCTCCTGCCCACTTATATAAGGATCGTCTAAGACTCGGCTCTCAGTGCACTAGGATCCGCTCCCGCCCACTTATATAAGGATCGTCTAAGACTCGGCTCTCAGTGCACTCGGATCCACTCCTGCCCACTTATATAAGGATCGTCTAAAACCCGGCCCTCAGTGCACTCGGATCCGCTCCCGCCCACTTATATAAGGATCGTCTAAGACTCGTCTCTTAGTGCACTTGGATCCGCTCCCGCCCACTCATCCAAGGATCGTCTAAGAATCAGCTCTCAGTGCACTCGAATCCGCTCTCGCCCACTCATCTAAGATCGTCTAAGACTCGGCTCTCAGTGCACTCGGATCCGCTCTCGCCCACTTATCTAAGGATCGTCTAAGACTCGGCTCTCAGTGCACCCAAAACCGCTCCTGCCCACTCATCTAAGATCGTCTAAGACTCTGCTCTCAGTGCACTCAGATCCGCTCCCGCCCACTCATCTAAGGATCATCTAAGACTCGGCTCTCAGTGCACTCGGATCCGCTCCTACTCACCCATCTAAAGATCATCTAAGACTCGGCTCTCAGTGCACTTGGATCCGCTCCTGCCCACTCATCCAAGGATCGTCTAAGAATCAGCTCTCAGTGCACTCGAATCCGCTCTCGCCCACTCATCTAAGGATCGCCTAAGACTCGGCTCTAAGGTTCTCAGATCTGCTCCCGCCAAGTCCTGCCGAGCGGACCCGAGTGCGCTGTCAGCCACATCCCCGCTACCCTCTAACAGGGAGTGTGCCCGTGCTGGCCATTTACAAATGCTAAGGGTATAGAAGGGAGCAGCGCCGTTGGATCGGTGAGTTTACTGGGTGACCTGGGGGGTTTTACACAGCAGGGCCTCCTGAATCTGGATGCCCCGGGGGGAGCGAGTATGCCTGCCCTGAAGTCTCATAGACTTGCTACATGCTTCAGTTCCTCACATTTTATTAAATCATTTGGTTCAAACCACTGAATGAAAGTGTGAGCTTCAACTGCATCTGAATTGTTTGTTAAAAATTCCACTGAACTTGTGAAATACATTTGGCCAAAGCCCCTGCCAATATTCCCTTCTGAGGGTGTAGAACTAGAAATGGATATTTTTGCCTTTCGCATTGTCCTGTAACACTTTTATTATTGCTGTCCCTCTCTGTAAGATGTCAGGTGATCAGTCATTGCATAAGTGTGGCCATGACATCATCGCCACACACACAACAATGGCAATGAATGGAGGAGGCGGAGCTTTACAGCTAAAACAGCCGCCATTATCTGGGATTAGAGTGATGCAAGAGCAGTAAGAATTGGTAAAAGGTGCTCCTCATGGGGGGAAGAATTCAGGGGATGCTAGTTAAAAATGTGGGTTTTGGTCCGCTTAAAGTGCTCCTTCAATATACACTGCCTTGAAATATAATTCATACCCCTTAAAAAGGAACAACACACATGTATTTCACTTTCCAGTGTGTTGTTCCTCTGTCCCAAATTGGGATGCCCCACCATGTGTACCCCCCTGAGTCGCCCCGTTTTGCTTACCTTCCTTCCGCTCCCACGGCGCAGACTCAGATGTGTTTGCTGATTGGCTTAGCGCCACGCTCGGCCAATCACCGGGCTTGCTGTCACTCGGCTCCCTTCAGCTGGCGGTTGAGCAGCCGAGTGGCGCCGCATCCCCCGTCCACCGTGCAGCCTTGGCGTGCCTACGTCGCCCATCCAGAAAGGCCAGGCGCAGGCAAGGCTAAAGGTGAGTGGAAATGCACGCGTGAGTAAAACTGGTGATCGGCGGAGGGGGGGGGGGGGTTCACACAGCCGGGAGTCCCAATGAGTGAAACTCAGACAGTCGTCTTTCACATTTTCCAGGGCCCCGTGGCACTAGGTTTTGTTCGGCTTTAGAGTGGACCAAAACCCAGGACTTTGAGTATCCTGGGTTTTGTTCCTTTCCTGTTCAGGGCTGCCCCGCTGTGTGAAAGCCCCACAGATCGCCACAGCCAACTCACCTCATCCCGTGCCCACGGCGCATCTGAGAGCAGCGGCTCTGACGGCCGCATCCCCTGCTTCCCTGTAGCAGTGCACGTGCCCGCGCCAGGCATTTGTGAATGACCGGTGCAGGCACGCTCCCTGTTAGAGGGAAGCAGAGGATGTGGCCGTCTGAGCCGCCGCTCTTAGAGGCGCCGTGGGACAGGGATGAGGTGAGTTGGGACCGTGGGACCGGGATAGGAATAAAACCACTTTAAAGAAAAACATCGGAGGCCCTGGAGTCTAAAGACTCCAAAAAAAAAGTGTGGCGTGCCGATGTTTTCAGCCCCTCAGGTCCTGCACCTGGATTTCGTTTCCTCTCTGTAGAACTACAGCTGTTCTTTGGAGGCCTCAGAGGTTTGTTAGAGAACATCAGTGACCAAACAGCATCATGGAAACCCAGGAACCTAGCAGACAACTCAGGGGTAAAGCTGTGGTGAAGTGTTTTGCAGGGTCAGGTGAGAAGCTCTGATCATGTGACTGAGCTCTGTGCTTCATCATCTATAACTGGAAGGAGTGTGGCACCACTGCAGTATAACTACAGCTGTTCTGTGAAGGCCTCAGAGGTTTGTTAGAGAACATCAGTGACCAAACAGCATCAGGAAAACCCAGGAATCTAGCAAACAGCTCAGGGGTTAAGCTGTGGTGACCTGTATTGCAGGGTCAGGTGAAAAGCTCTGATCATGTGACGGAACTCTGTGCTCCATCATCTGTAACTGAAAGGAGTGTGGCACCACTGGAAACCAACCAAGACATGGCCACCCACCGGCAGCTCAGGCAAGGAAAGCACTGATTAGAGAAGAGGCCCAGGGTCACTGTGGAGGAGCTTAGAGGCCTCAGAAGTTTGTTAGAGAACATTGGTGACCAAACAGCATCATGGAAACCCAGGAACACAGCAGACAGCTCAGGGGTAAAGTTGTGGTGATGTGTATTGCAGGGTCAGGTGAGAAGCTCTGATCATGTGACGGAGCTCTTTGCTCCATCATCTGTAACTGAAAGGAGTGTGGCACCACTGGAAACCAACCAAGACATGGCCACCCACCGGCAGCCCAGGCAAGGAGAGGGCTGATTAGAGAAGAGGCCCAGGGTCACTGTGGAGGAGCTCAGATGCCTCAGAGGTTTGTTAGAGAACATCTGTGACCAAACAGCATCAGGGAAACCCAGGAACCTAGCAGACAGCTCAAGGGTAAAGCTGTGGTGCAGGGTCACGTGAGAAGCTCTGATCATGTGATGAAGCTCTGTGCTTCAACATCTGTAACTGGAAGGAGGGTGGCACCACTGCAGTATAACTACAGGTGTTCTGTGAAGGCCTCAGAGGTTTGTTAGAGAATATCAGTGACCAAACAGCATCATGGAAACCCAGGAACACAGCAGACAGCTCAGGGGTAAAGCTGTGGTGAAGTGTATTGCAGGGTCAGGTGAGAAGCTCTGATCATGTGACGGAGCTCTGTGCTTCATCATCTATAACAGGAAGGAGTGTGGCACCACTGCAGTATAACTACAGCTGTTCTGTGAAGGCCTCAGAGGTTTGTTAGAGAATATCAGTGACCAAACAGCATCAGGGAAACCCAGGAACCTAGCAGACAGCTCAGCGGTAAAGCTGTGGTGAAGTGTATTGCAGGGTCAGGTGAGAAGCTCTGATCATGTGACGGAGCTCTGTGCTTCATCATCTATAACAGGAAGGAGTGTGGCACCACTGCAGTATAACTACAGCTGTTCTGTGAAGGCCTCAGGGGTTTGTTAGAGAACATCAGTGACCAAACAGCATCAGGGAAACCCAGGAACCTAGCAGACAGCTCAAGGGTAAAGCTGTGGTGCAGGGTCACGTGAGAAGCTCTGATCATGTGATGAAGCTCTGTGCTTCATCATCTGTAACTGGAAGGAGGGTGGCACCACTGCAGTATAACTACAGGTGTTCTTTGGAGGCCTCAGAGGTTTGTTAGAGAATATCAGTGACCAAACAGCATCATGGAAACCCAGGAACACAGCAGACAGCTCAGGGTAAAGCTGTGGTGAAGTGTATTGCAGGGTCAGGTGAGAAGCTCTGATCATGTGACGGAGCTCTGTGCTTCATCATCTATAACAGGAAGGAGTGTGGCACCACTGCAGTATAACTACATCTGTTCTGTGAAGGCCTCAGAGGTTTGTTAGAAAACATCAGTGACCAAACAGCATCAGGGAAACCCAGGAACCTAGCAGACAGCTCAGGGGTTAAGCTGTGGTGACCTGTATTGCAGGGTCAGATGAGAAGCTCTGACCATGTGACGGAGCTCTGTGCTTCATCTGTAACTGGAAGGAGTGTGGCACCACTGGAAACCTTCCAAGACATGGCCACACACTGGCAGCCCAGGCAAGGAAAGCACTGATTAGAGAAGAGGCCCAGGGTCACTGTGGAGGAGCTCAGAGGCCTCAGAGGTTTGTTAGAGAACATTGGTGACCAAACAGCATCATGGAAACCCAGGAACACAGCAGACAGCTCAGGGGTAAAGTTGTGGTGATGTGTATTGCAGGGTCAGGTGAGAAGCTCTGATCATGTGACGGAACTCTGTGCTCCATCATCTGTAACTGAAAGGAGTGTGGCACCACTGGAAACCAACCAAGACATGGCCACCCACCGGCAGCCCAGGCAAGGAGAGGGCTGATTAGAGAAGAGGCCCAGGGTCACTGTGGAGGAGCTCAGAGGCCTCAGAGGTTTGTTAGAGAACATCTGTGACCAAACAGCATCAGGGAAACCCAGGAACCTAGCAGACAGCTCAAGGGTAAAGCTGTGGTGCAGGGTCACGTGAGAAGCTCTGATCATGTGATGAAGCTCTGTGCTTCATCATCTGTAACTGGAAGGAGGGTGGCACCACTGCAGTATAACTACAGCTGTTCTGTGAAGGCCTCAGAGGTTTGTTAGAGAACATCAGTGACCAAACAGCATCAGGGAAACCCAGGAACCTAGCAGACAGCTCAGCGGTAAAGCTGTGGTGAAGTGTATTGCAGGGTCAGGTGAGAAGCTCTGATCATGTGACGGAGCTCTGTGCTTCATCATCTATAACTGGAAGGAGTGTGGCACCACTGCAGTATAACTACAGCTGTTCTGTGAAGGCCTCAGGGGTTTGTTAGAGAACATCAGTGACCAAACAGCATCAGGGAAACCCAGGAACCTAGCAGACAGCTCAGGGCTTAAGCTGTGGTGACCTGTATTGCAGGGTCAGATGAGAAGCTCTGACCATGTGACGGAGCTCTGTGCTTCATCTGTAACTGGAAGGAGTGTGGCACCACTGGAAACCTTCCAAGACATGGCCACACACTGGCAGCCCGGGCAAGGAAAGCACTGATTAGAGAAGAGGCCCCGTGTCACTGTGGAGGAGCTCAGAGGTTTGTTAGAGAACATTGGTGACCAAACAGCATCATGGAAACCCAGGAACACAGCAGACAGCTCAGGGGTAAAGTTGTGGTGATGTGTATTGCAGGGTCAGGTGAGAAGCTCTGATCATGTGACGGAACTCTGTGCTCCATCATCTGTAACTGAAAGGAGTGTGGCACCACTGGAAACCAACCAAGACATGGCCACCCACCGGCAGCCCAGGCAAGGAGAGGGCTGATTAGAGAAGAGGCCCAGGGTCACTGTGGAGGAGCTCGGAGGCCTCGGAGGTTTGTTAGAGAACATCTGTGACCAAACAGCATCAGGGAAACGCAGGAACCTAGCAGACAGCTCAGGGGTAAAGCTGTGGTGCAGGGTCACGTGAGAAGCTCTGATCATGTGACGGAGCTCTGTGCTTCATCATCTATAACAGGAAGGAGTGTGGCACCACTGCAGTATAACTACAGCTGTTCTGTGAAGGCCTCAGGGGTTTGTTAGAGAACATCAGTGACCAAACAGCATCAGGGAAACCCAGGAACCTAGCAGACAGCTCAGGGGTTAAGCTGTGGTGACCTGTATTGCAGGGTCAGATGAGAAGCTCTGATCATGTGACGGAGCTCTGTGCTTCATCTGTAACTGAAAGGAGTGTGGCACCACTGGAAATCAACAAAGACATGGCCACCCACTGGCAGCCCAGGCAAGGAAAGCACTGATTAGAGAAGAGGCCCAGGGTCACTGTGGAGGAGCTCAGATGCCTCAGAGGTTTGTTAGAGAACATCTCTGACCGACCAGCATCATGGAAACCCAGGAACACAGCAGACAGCTCAGGGGTAAAGTTGTGGTGACGTGTATTGCAGAGTCAGGTGAGAAGCTCTAGTCATGTGACGGAGCTCCGAGCTTCATCATCTGTAACTGGAAGAAGTGTGGCAACATTGCAGTACAACTACAGCTGTTCTGGAAGGCCTCAGAGGTTTGTTAGGGAACATTATTGACCAAACAGCATCAGGGAAACCCAGGAACACAGGAGACAGCTCAGGGGTAAAGTTGTGGTGACGTGTATTGTAGGGTTAGGTGAGAAGCTCTGATCATGTGCTCCATCATCTGTAACTGGAAGGAGTGTGGCACCACTGGAAACCTACCAAGACATGGCGGCCCACTGGCAGCCCAGGCATGGAAAGCGCTGATTATAGAAGAGGCCCAGGGTCACCGTGGAGGAGCTGCAGAGATCCACAGCTCAGATGGGAGAATCTGGTCACAGGATGTCTACTAGTCGTGCCCTTTATGGAGGAGGGGTGAGAAAATGCTGTGTGTGAAAGCAAGTCATAAGGGTGGGCTGGGTGGGTGCAGCCGGCTGCCTCAGGCTATGTAGAGCATGTGAGAGACGGTGGGAGATGGTGGTGCTCCCTAATCTTTTGGCCTAAATGTCACAAGCTATAAGTGGAGGAGAGCTAATGCTGCAGGAGAAAGAGGGGAGGGGGCAGAATTGCTTCCACGACAGAATCGAGGTCCCAGGATTGGCCAGTGGTAGTCAGGGGGGTCACATGATAGAGGTTACAAGTTCTTGGTCTGCAGGGGTTTAATGTGCACATGGGCAGCGACAGGGGTGGCTCTACCCCCAGTGTGCAGAGCAACAGCCATTATAAGAAACATGGATGTATACCTTCCAACTTTTCAGGATGGGAAAGAGGGATGACATGTAAATCAGCCACGCCCCTCATTAAGGGAAGGATAAAGCCACGCCTCCTCATTGAGGGATGGATAAGAGATAGGATGTAACAGTTACAACAATAGAAACACGTTGAATAGGCAAATGAATCATTTATTGCTGCAGATCTGCATGTTACACCTCATAGAGGGACAGTATGTAAATGAAGCCACACCCCCTCATTGAAGAACAGTTGAAGCCACGCCCTCTCATTGAGGAACAAATGAAGCCACGCCTCCTAATTGAGGTATGGATAAGAGATAGGATGTAACAGTTACAACAATAGAAACACTTTGAATAGGCAAATGAATCATTTATTGCTGCAGATCTGCATGTTACACCTCACAGAGGGACAAATAGAAGGGACAGGGGGACACAGACTCAAAAGAGGGACAGTCCCTCCAAATCAGGGACACTTGGGCATACCTCCCAAGTGTCCCTGATTTGGAGGGACTGTCCCTCTTTTGAGTCCATGTCCCCCACTGTTCTTTGTCCCTCTGTGAGGTGTAACATGCAGATCTGCAGCAATAAATGATTCATTTGCCTATTCAAAGTGTTTCTATTATTGTAACATCCTGTCTCCTATCCATCCCTCTATTAGAGGGCGTGGCTTCATACATCCCTCAATGAGGAGGCGTGGCCTAATTTAACAAATGTCCCTCTTTCCCACCCTGGAAAGTTGGTAGGTATGCTTGGGAGCTCAGCCTATGTATATGATGGAATGGCCCTGTCAAAAACCCGCCCCTCCCCCACCACACACAGCTCTGGGGGCGGCGCGTTAATGGTTAATACCCCCCCCGCAGTCGCACTTACCCTAGCTCTGCCAGCACCGGAAATAAATTCCCTACTTCCGGCTCTTGAATACTTCCGCCATCTTGTCGTAGCCTCGGGACTCGGTTGGTTGGTTCGTGTCCCTGCTGCTGCTCGCATTTCCGAGGACAAAGTGAGGGGGCGGAGCCAGGACGCTGAATGGGAGGAGCCACGGTGCCGCCTTTCCGCTGCCATTTTCCCGTAGCCCGCAATGACAAAGTTAGAGGTGTCCTCGGTGCTGGGGGCGGCCATGTTGGCGTAGCCCAGGCAACGAGGCCTAAAGGACGGAGGTAAGCGGGGCCTTATTATTCCTCACAATAATATGTCACTATATAGAGTGTGTGTGACTGGCTCTATACTCACCTACCCCCTGCTCTACTATATACAGGCCTAATGTGTCCCACATACTGACAATGACCCCTATTCTATCTCCTGCCCTTTGTTATCCCTGTCCTGCTGTCTCTTGTCCCTATTTTGCCCCCTCTTGTCCCTATCATGACCTGTTCATCTCCCACTTGTCCCTTTTGGAAATCCTTTTGCTCCTCTACTTGCCCCTGATTCTCAGTCGACGTAAAGCGGAGCCAAAACCCTTGCGATCTAGCCCTGGAATCTAAAAGGCTCCAGGTCCGGTCACTGGCTTTCCCTTTATTCCAAATCATAAGGAAATATCAAAAACAAAGGGTAGCACTTCTTAAAGTGGACCAACACCCAGGATTTTCACTATCCTGGGTGTTGGCCCACTTCCGCGGGGCACCCGGTGCGTGAAACCCCCCAGAAAGCCACAAAATACTTACCTCACCGCCGACGGATAAGCTGGGGCCGCCGCCTCTCGCGCATCCCTCTTCCAGGAAGCGCGCCGGGCTATTCACAAACGGCCAGCGCGGGCGCGCGCCCTGCTAGAGGGACGCGCGGGAGGCGGCGGAGAATGTAAGGTTTGTGGGCGTCCGGGGGGGTGGGGGGTTCACACAGCGGGGCATCCCGATTTCGGATGCCCCGCAGGGAGGGAGCTGATCGGCCCGGGAATCTTATTGATTCCCGGGCTGATCAGTGGTGGGTGTCGGTCCACTTTAATAAAATGATGTGCTCACTACAACCAAATACCAATGCAAACACAGAGAGGAGGGTGGAGGATTCAAAACCCCGCCACAGCTCCCTCCAAATAGGAGCACCAAGACAATAGGAAGGATCCAAAATTCATTTTATTGTAATCATATCAAAAGTGGATCATAAAAACAAGACACTGACACAACCAACACTTAATAAAAAAAAAACACAACTGGGGTGGATGTGCACAACCTGAATAATAAAGAAAAGGCGCTGGCTATGGGGGATTAATAATAGAGGAAAAATTGTAGTAATGGGATCCTAGACTAATCCCCCATAAGAAAGCCGCACTCAAATAATAAAATGACAACGTTTTATTTCATAGACTTTTGAATAAATAAACAAAAAATTACACATCACATCACAACACAACACAATACATGGTTAAAAAACATAAACACATGACGGGGGATCCACCAAAAATGGGTGACTAATATCCTCAAACAGTATATAGATAAATAAATGATTGGAAGTGGACCAACACCCAGGGGGGGATCGGCCGGGCAATCTATAAGATTCCCGGGCCGATCAGATCCCTCCCCGCGGGGCATCCGAAATCGGGGTGAAACCCCCCAGGTAGCCCACAATCCCACCTTCTCCCCGTTCCAGTGGGGCATGCGCGTCCGCCGCCTCCCGCGCGTCCCTCTAGGAGGGCGCGCTCCCGCGCTGGCCGTTTGTGAATGGCCGGCGCGGGTGCGCTCCCTGTAAGAGTGACGCGCAGGAGGCAGCGGTGGACGCTCTCTGCTTGTCCGTCGCTGCCTCTCGCTTGTCCGTCGGTGGGGATTGGATGCAGCGGTCACGTGGGAGCGTGGTGAGGTGAGTTTTTGGGCCTTTCTGGGGGGTTTCACACAGCGGGGCGCCCCCCCGAAGCGGACCAAAACCCAGGATAGTCAAAATCAATGTTGATCCACTTTAAACATATGCCTGGGACAAATTTGAGACTACAAGTGTATAAACAATGTGAACATATTACTTAAGCAAAACCATAAACAATTCCAAAAAGAAAAAATGCCTAATTAATGAATTAATCATTTATTCTACGCATACAGCACGTCCTGCTCCATCTATAATACTTACGCATGGGTAATCCTCCGCCTGAGGGCGCTGTTCACTGCAGACATGTAGAAAACAAGCTCCTCCCGGCCCTACATATACCGAGGGACCTCCCACAAATCCCCAGATTTCTCTGCAGTGCTGGAACTGCGAAGACATGAAGTATCACGCTCTCGCAGGCGAGCGGGGCTTCACAGCCCGAGGCCCTGCGGGACTATTTCCACCCGTCCTCTTTGTGAAGAATATGCCTCCCAGCCTGGGCTGCATTGGTCGGGTGAAGGTAGGCAGCACCTTGTGTGCTTAACGGAGCCATGCTCCACCGCAATCCCCCACCATAGGGTAGGTGGTTTAGGCTGATGGTGAGCCTCTAGTAGATGCCCCTCCCGCATTATTGCCCCGTGTAACGGTGGACCCTTTGTGTCGGGTCGCCTTCCTCCCTCGTTTCCCCCCGTAGCTCGGGGGAAAAGAAAGGGGGGGGGTATGTGTGTGGCGGTATTAGTATAGTGTTGTACATGCTTATGGTTGTTGCCTTGTATTGACCGGCAAACTGGATGTCAGAGCCGCGTGCTTGCGCACTTATTCCTTGGCTAGTTGCGCGAGGAGGTTGGCCGCCTCAGGCGGCTTGTGTCATTCATTCATTACTATGTCATGTACAGTACGCGGGCCAGAGCTTCGCGCTCTTTGGGGGAGGCGGGAACTTAGTTTGGCGCGCTCCGCGTCACGGCCAGATTGGACCCGCCCCTCAAGGGTCACTTGGCGCCATTTTGTTGGTCTTCGCGCGCGTGGTCACGATCCTCCTTCTCCTCCCTTGGTCATGTAAGTGCCCTCGCGGGTGGTTTGCTTATGATCCTTCGTTTGCTGTGCATGGCTCTGACACCCATTCTCCTCCTTACGTCTTTCAGACGCCTAGATTCCGTTGGCATCTCCCGGCCTGATATATATCTTAGCGGGTTCACAATTTAAATTCTCCCACATTCCTAGCGGGTCTTGGGGCATCCAGGGTTGCTTATAGCATAAATTCCTGCTAGCATATTGCTTAGATAATCACCATATGGAGGCATCTCAGAATTATGTGTCCGGGGTCCCTCTGGGACAAGACCGGCTGTGTACAGCGTGTGGACAGCCCCATGCTGATGCTGACAGAGCACGGGTCTGCGGACCGTGTGCTGAACAAGCACTGGCCCTGCAATCAGGGTTGCCAGTGGCTGCACCTCGCTTCAATACACCCGTCTCCCCGTGTTTAAATCTCACTCCTGAGGAGTCGCACTCAAGTGGGGATGACCAACAGGTGGTGCCGCGCAGGCTACCTACGGCTGAGCAGGTGATGTCTAGTCTGGTGGAGCGCTGGAAAGAAGCGGTCCCTGACGCCTCCTGGTTCTATGTTTCCCGCTGAAACTGAGGAGTCTGCCGCTATGCAGGACCTTGATTCTTATGATGAAGGCGAACTGTTCTCAGTTTCCAGTTCCTCTTCTACAGTTCTGGCCCTGGTTCCTGGGGCCTGTGTGACACTGATGAATTACTTATAAAGATCTTTGAAGTACTGTCCATTTCTCCTCCGGGAGAGTCTCCCAAGCCCAAAAGGGAGAGTTTCCACACAGCGACGCCACGCTTGGAATTTTTGGAGCAGGATCATTTCCAGGCTCTTATATCCAAAGAATGGGAATCACCTTGTAAACTCACAGGGGTTCCAGGGGTCTGGGATTGGAAGTACCCCTTTCCCCCTGATGTGGTTGACTGTTGGTCAGCTCCTCCCGAGGTGGATGCACCGATCATAGGGGTTGCTAACCCCCCCTTCATGACAGCTCCTACTTATCGTACCCTTCGGGATGCCGAGGACCGGCGCATTGACAGACTGGCTTCCCACGCCTTTTCGTGTGCAGGGACGGCTCTGCGTCCGGTCTGTGCCGCGGTCATCACTGCGGTGGCCGCCAGGACCCTTCTTAGGAAGATATTTGACCACCAACCAGAGGATCTCCCTTGGGAGGTCTTTAAGGCACTGTCTGATTGTGATGTTTTTGTGAGGTTTATCCTCTCAGCAATGGACGACACTATTAAGATGTGTGCTAGAACCTCTGTCCTTGTAGTAGCTATTCGCCGCCTGCTTTGGCTGTGACAGTGGGGAGCTGACGACAATACTAAAAAGGCTCTCACTGGCCTTCCTTTCAGAGGACGGCGCTTATTTGGGGCCCGTTTGGACCTTTTTGGGGAAATGGGTAAGGCACCCTCGCGCAGAATGCCGTCTCGGCCTCCTAGGGGCAGGGACACACCTCCCCCTCCCTACGTTAGTGTCAAGCACGAACCAGAGGTGTGCTTCCAACTTTTTGGAATAGATGCCCGCCCCAGGGGGGGCAGACAACGTCCTGGGCCCTCCGGCAGGGCTAAGTCCAAATCTGCCAAAACCGCCCAAGCATGAAGGGACGCCCTCGCCCTTTTGGGTGAGGGGACTGCCGCAGCACTTGGCTCCTATCGCAGGACGCCAGGCTTCTTTCTGGTGGTTCCAGGAGGTAGTCCCCCTGGATGCAGGATAAAGTTTGCTGGGTGGTCCCTTTCTGAGGTTATCAGGGTTCTTCTTGTCCCTGTTTCTCTTCGGGAGTTGATGCAGGCCGCCCTCGGCCTGCAGGGTCTGGACTCTCTTGCAGGATGGCCCTTAACTTGTGATTGCATCTACGTTGCCTTTTCCCTCTGGGGATGAGGCGGTCTGACCCAGGCTGGCATTTTGGGCCTGGCATTTATTCTTTCACAGGCAGTTCCTACATGGTATCTCTGTGTTGGGCCGCAGGCGCTCTTTGTCCAGTGGGCTCCTTGACGCCTGTGAGGATCTAAGATCCTTTTTAGTCCCCTGTGCCTTCCAGACACTTAGGCCATTACTAGCCAGTGTTGAAGGACCAATTCTACGGATTGGGGCCTTGTTTTTGGTTCCTCTTCTGCTCCCAGTCGGCTCGCCAAGGCGAGTACGGGAGTGATATCTTGGACGTGTCCGTGTGACGTCCGCACTAGGATGTACTGGATTGTCTTTCTTTACTTCCAATTCTATGTCAGGCCGAGTTGGCTATTTGACTGGTGGTTTCCTTGGGAGTCTCTTTGGATTGGTGCTCAGGCACCGGGTCGGTATTTCGCTCCTGGGTAGCATTTGGATTCGGTTCAGAGCCCTCTTCCTTGGTAAGAGGTGGTCTTCTGATTAAAGGGGCTCTGCCCGGGGGGCGTGTCCCGACATGCTGTGGGAAAGACGCATTTAGGGATTCTCCTGCTCTCCCGTTTCTATTGCACCACTCACCTGGCGGCTGGGATTCCGGGAAAGCCATGCCCAAAAAGCAGAAGGTGCAGGGAAGGCGCAGGAACCGTGGAGGGACGCCAATGAGCCGAGGGGACTCCGCGAAATTGAAGTTTAGAGAGGTCACCGAGATGACCAAGATGACGGCGGAGGAGATGGCGCGTTGGCGCGGCAATGGAGGAGAAGAGCCGGCGGCCTCCTCGTCACCAGACTCCAGCGGAGAAGGAGAGGTAGTGCCACACGACGGGGAGGAAGAGGCGACGAGACCGCTGCCGGCGGAGGCAGCTGTCGCCGCTGCCTGTGAGCGGAGCACCGTGGACGCTGCTGGGTGCACCAAGATGGCGGCCGGCGCCCGCCCGCTGGCCTGCCCCAGTGCACCGAGTGCCGAAGGTGTCGGAGGAATGGACGGCAGAGACGCAGCGGTGAGTGCGGAGGGTCGGCCCGGGGCCGCTGGCGGTGCTGTCTCCCCGGCTCGTGTGGTGTGGCCGCTGTATAGACCTGCTGGGGAAGAAGAAAGGAGTAGCAAGATGGCGGCCGCTGCTCCCGTCGAGGGACATATGTCGGCGCCTCTGCACAGCGCCTTAAAGGGCCAGTACCCTCAAATAAATGAAAGGCACGGATCTCCCTGTGTGAGGGGAATGACGGCCCCCGAATGATGGGGATGCAGCCCCCTGCCTCAGCCAACCCACCAGGGCAGAAAATAAACGGGTGCCCCATGCCCCACTGGGCCCACATCCACCTCCAGCTTACACATTTACCCGAAGTCCATCTCCCCCAGGCGGCGATGTTTCTGCCTCATCTGTGGTCAAGTCGCAACCATCTGATCTGGTCGCGGGCCAACACACTTTTGACGCTGCGCCTGGGCAGATGCGCCCTGTCAAAACCGGTCAGGGGCCCCCTGCTGACCTCGGCAGATTTGCTTATGTGCCTCATGAAGGGCAACGAATGCCAAGTGCCCCGCTCCCCCCGCTAAATCCTCTGAGAGCCCCGCAGCCACACAGCGTCGTGCTTCCGCAGAGACCGGAGAAGCGGAGGCCTGCGAGGAAGGGCGAGGGCGAGTCCTCAGTCAACAGAGATACAGGGCTGGGATCGCCTATCTCCCCGCTCCGACTCTCCCCGGTTGAGTGCCTGTTTGACCATGCAGACAGCCCTACGCTGCCTCGCCCGGGGAGCGTGCTTCTGAGACGCCGGCCGCTTGGAGCACGGATATTCAAGTAGAGATTCCACCTGAGGAGAGGCCCTCCGAGAATCAGATTCATCTGGAGACTATCCCCTCGATTCAAAGAGCAAAAGTTAATTGATTTCGGATCGAGAATCGTAAGTTTGGGTGGGTGTTAGTCATTTTTTCCTGTTTTTTTGCGACTCGCACGAGCCTACGTTCGAATGCGTATATGCTCTTACGATCATCGCAAGTTCGTTCCTAAATTTTAGGATCAAAACGTAAAACTTAGGATCAAATCCTAAAACTTAGGATGAAAACGTAAAACTTAGGATAATCGGATGTGTTTCCGTGTGATTCAGAGAACAGTTTTCAAACCTCTAAATCCGTTTTAAAAGAAAGCCACTGCCGACACCTTTTAGCAGTCGGATTGCTGTTCGTGAACAGGTTTTTTGGCTATGTGGAGGAGTCTGCGCGTCTTGATCTCCAATGAACTGCATGTATCAGCATGGCCGTGGCCATAAATTGTATGGCAATGCATACCTGATTCATGTATGCCTTATAAAAGCATTTTAATGTGGACCTTAATTAGTCCTTTGCATGTAAACCTTTATTTGGCAATATATTTGCGTTAATTAAAGAAACTTATGTCCTTTGTTATTTATTTTTAAATTGATGTACTAGAATAATATTTTTAGATTGCATTTATTGGTGTAGTTGTTTACCTTTGCTTTGTTTAATTATTTAAGCACATCTTTGGTCAGATGCATCACACTTACTGAGGAGAGGAGAGCGGGATAAAGTGCAGGATGTGGGTTACTGCTGTATTTTGCACAGACACAGCAGAGCTGGGGGCACGGAAAGGTCAGAAATCAAAGAATCCAGAGCAACACAGTCACAAGGCCCTTTCTGTTTGCAGGCTGCCCGATAATACCTGAGCCGCCATCTTGGCTGTTTCTAGGCTCATAACATGCAGAAGTTGCTGGGTGTTTTTTAATATTTGAGAGCAATCTGTATGTAGAGGGTGTGAGTAACCACACCAAAAATTTAAAGTTGTACCATTTGAAGCATAAATATTAAAATTAAATCCACAAGTAAAAAAGGCAAGTTAAGTAAAAATTAAACAAAGTAAGATTTACTTATGCAAATGCATTCATTAATGGTTGGTTACTACAAAATGAATGAAATAAAGAAAAATAAAAGACCAAATATTTAGAATGCACTTTAATGAGGTAAGTTTGTAGTGCGCAGCCGCAAGATCAGAAGGATTTACGTCCAGACAAAAAAGGAAAAAGGGCAAAACCAATGTTGCAACCTGAGAAATGAAACGGAAAATTCAGGATGGAAACTGACATAGGTCTGATTCCCGAACTGCCATACGAACGGACGTACATTTTAGGATAGAAACGTATTTGCTTATAGAATCACTCGCAAGTTCATACGAACGCACGAGCGTACGGGAAAAATAGGATGATCGGCACCAAAATCAAAGCTGTTACATGTTTCTTTGAATCGACCCATATCTCTCTTTTGAGGGGCATCCCTTACAGGGGCGAAGACCTAATAGCCAAGTACGAGGCGAGCTACAAGCGTGAAATCCACGCAGCGCGCCGCGAGGTGGCCGACGTAGAAACCAGAGTACGGGCCTTGGAGGCGGAGGGGCCCTCCTTTGCTGACCGTTTGCAGATCTTGGAGGCCAGATGTGATTCTCAAGAAACAATGCTGAACGCCTGCCACCTACATCTGGACGATCTGGAAAATCGAAACAGGAGAAACAACCTGCGGATCAGAGGAATTCCGGAAGCACAGGGCGCTGAAGACATCAAAGCTTTGGTAACCTCTATCTTTAATGAAGTCTTGGACAGGGACCTCTCCGCCTCTATAGAGCTGGACAGAGCACATAGGGCCCTGGGCCCCAAGAACACGGATCCAGCGTTTCCCAGAGATATTGTATGCAGGGTCCACCTGTTCTCCCTGAAAGAGGAAATCCTGAGAAAGGCGTGGAACAAGCGCCCACTCACTTTCAAGGGGGCACAGATCAGGATTTTGCAGGACTTATCCAGGCGGACTCTACAGATGCGCAAAATGATGAGGCCTCTCCTTGACACCATCACCACCACTGGAGCGACGTATAGGGGGCTTTCCGTTCCATCTAATTGTTCGGAGCGGAGGGGGGGTCTTCATCCTGAAAAATCACCAGGAGTTAGGAGATCTTTTTGCATTCCTGAGATGTGATCCTGTCGATGTCCCTGACTGGCTCGCCTTGGGGGGGGCCCCACCGCCGGCTGGTCCGCCCAGGAGGAGAAAGCGGGGTCTGCGGAACTTTCGGGACCTTGAGCGCCTCAGGGGTCCGCCTGGGCGGCGGCCGGCGGGCGGGGGAACAACAGCAGAAGCGCCCGGTCTGATTCCCGCCCCCCCTTGGCCTATCCGACTAGGCGGGGGGGAGGCCGAGATCCGCCTCCTGATGGCTGACTTGCTCACCAAGTCCCCCTGGTTCAGTTCTCTCACCTTTACTTGATGCTGTGATTTGTTTTGTTTCTCTGTTCAACACTGAAATGTTTGCAGGCTTGCCCTGAGATTTATACTGCTTGTGCTATATCTGTTTAATTCTCTATGTACTGGGGGCTGGGGTCCTGTCGATGGATGCTTCGGGCTTCGTGGAGGGGATCCCTTCCTCTGGCCGCCTGGTGGTTGAATGTGTAGTGTCATTATGCTTAGGGAGGGTTCGGATTTGGTCCCTCACTGAGTCTCCCAACCCCTGCCGGACACAGCACCCCCCAATAGGTTGGTCTTCTGGACAAACGTGTCCTAGGTTGACTGCATCTACCCCGTTTGTGGGGAAACTTAGTTTTTGTTGCTCCCTCTGTGCAGGCAATTGCCTCCACAGTCCCCCCCCCCCCCCCACTTCCCAGTTCATCTCACCCCCTCTCTAGATCGTTCCCCTCCCCTTCCCCCAAAGCAGAGGCAGATCTTCCCTACCCCCCCCCCCCTTTTCCACTCCTCTGGGCCTGGTAGACCCCTGGGCAATTTTCGCTGCTCTTTGGGCCAGTAAAGCTGCTTAACGTGCTCCCCGATATGACGGACATACAAATTGTCTCCCTCAATGCCAAGGGGCTTAGCAATCCAGAAAAGAGATCCCTTATCCTCAGAAACCTTAGAGGTCTGAGAGCTCAGGTGGCCTTCCTCCAAGAAACTCACTTTAAGGTCGGTAAGTCGCACTCCCTAGGTGACAGGAACTACACAAGGGCATACCATAGCTACTCTACGGACTCCAGGTCGCGCGGAGTCAGTATACTCTTAAGCGCGTCACTCCCATGGGAACTGGAGGATTTTAAAACAGACGAGGAGGGGAGGTGGATCTTCCTGAAAGGAAAGATAGCCTCCTGTAGCTTCACCTTTGCAAATGTGTATCTTCCTAACACCAACCAGGTGGCCTTCTTGGACTCGGTCCTCAGCACACTATCCTCCTTTAGAGAGGGGGAGCTAGTCATGGGTGGCGACTTTAACTTTGCCCCTGACCCTCTTCTAGACACTTCGGGAGGATGCCCCCATGAGCCGTATAGGAGACTTAGAAAACTGAAAAAACTGCTTTCTCTCCATAAATTGATAGATCCCTGGAGAATTCTGCATCCCAATGAGAAGGATTACACGTTCTACTCCAATCCCCACAAGTCATATTCCAGGATAGACTGGTTCTTGGTGCCCCAGGCCTCCCTGTGCCGGATCACTGACGCTACTATTGGCCATATCACGGTCTCAGACCACGCCCCTATCACTTTAACAGTTTCCTGTCCTACACCAATACCGAGGAGCTGGTCTTGGAGGCTCAATACGTCCTTGCTGGAGGACCAAAACATCTTGGAAGAGATACAGGCAGAAATTAAAAATGATTTCCAACTCAATTCCTCCCCTGAAATTGGCCCAGGGACTCTGTGGGAAGCACACAAATGTGTAATTAGGGGTACCTTCATAAAGATTGGGTCCAGAATTAAAAAAGAGAAGGCTAAGCAAGTGCAGGATTTACTAGCTGAAATTGGGAAAGTCGAGAGGATACATAAAAAATCCCTAGCAGCAGAATGTTTGCCCACCCTCATCTCCTTGAGGGAGAAGCTCAAAACGCTATGTTGCGATAAAATTAAGGCCCAGCTTAGTAAATGTCGTAGAATTTACTATGAATCGGGAGACAAATGCGGAAGACTGCTGGCTAAGGCCCTGAGAGAGGAGCAGGCTAAAACATACGTTCCCAAGATAGCTACCTCGGGGGGGAGGGTCACGCATCTCTTCAACGAAATTGGGGAAGCTTTTAGGAAATTTTATGAGCAGCTCTATAATCTCCCGAAAGATGGAGGCCAAGGGACAAGAGGGTCCATAGAGAAATATATATCGGAGTCTGGACTCCCTAGATTACCCCGGGAGACCCTTGAGGACTTAGAGGCTCCCCTGACTTTGACCGAGCTACACAAAGCAGTCTACGGGTCTGCGGGTGGTAAGGCCCCTGGCCCGGATGGTTTTAGCATCCCGTATTACAAGAAATTCTTTCCTCTCCTTGCCCCGAAGCTCTTGGCTGCCCTCAACTCGGTCAGAGACGGGTCAGCCCTCCCTCCAGACACGTTGAGAGCACATATAGCGGTTATCCCGAAAGAGGGTAAAGACCCGGCTCAATGTGCGAGCTATAGGCCGATATCCTTACTGAATTCTGACCTGAAGCTTTTTGCAAAGGTGCTGGCCTCAAGACTAGCTCCTCATCTACACCACGTAGTGGGTCTCGATCAGGCCGGTTTCATGCCACACCGGGAGGCCAGGGATAACACTATTAAGGTACTGAACTTAATTCACCTGGCCCACCAGAAGGGAACCCCGACCCTTCTTCTGGCAACGGACGCCGAAAAGGCCTTCGACCGGGTGATTTGGGATTTCATGCTTGCCACGCTCAGACATATTGGATTGGGTCCGAACGCATTGGGATGGATAGGCAGTCTGTACGGGGCCCCTTCAGCTGCAGTTCGGGTCAACGGGGTCCTATCAAGTCCCTTTGGGATTACGAATGGGACACGGCAGGGGTGCCCGTTGTCGCCCCTTATTTTCATATTGACCTTAGAGCCCTTTTTGTGTAGGATCCGTCGAAATCCGGATATTACAGGTCTCTCGTGTAGCACAAAACAGTACAAAGTTGCAGCGTATGCTGATGACTTAATTTTCAGCCTGTCATGTCCGGAAGTATCTCTTCCCAATCTTGTATCCAAGCTAAAACTCTACGGAGACTTGTCCGGATACAGGATTAATTACCAAAAATCAGAGGTCCTGAATGTTAACATTCCGGCCAGGCGGTTCAATGTAATCCGTGACTCCTTTCCGTTTAAATGGGCCAGGGATAGTATCACTTACCTGGGGACTAACCTGAGCAGCGATCTGGACAAAATTTTTGACTTAAACTTCCCGCCTCTCCTGAAGAAGTTTGAAGAGGAGACAAGGAGGTGGTCGAAGGGATGGTTATCTTGGTTCGGGCGATGCAATGCTGCCAAAATGAATTTGCTTCCCCGGTTGTTGTACTTGCTGCAGGCCCTCCCGGTGCGGATCCCACAGAGTTTCCTGCGGAGTGTCAGAGGGGTCTTCACTAGGTTTGTTTGGGGTGGGAGGAAGCCTAGACTGAGTACCACGCTTCTGTCACGCTCCAAAGAAAATGGCGGGCTGGGCTTTTCTGACCCAATTATGTATCATGCAGCAGTGCACCTCAGTAGGATTGTCGACTGGTGCTTGAATGGGAGTCACAATCAGTGGGTGGAGCTGGAACAGGGATCCACTGACACCCATATTGCAGGGATCGCCTGGGTAGACTCCCAGGATGTCCCAGTTGCCATGAAACACCCTACGGTTGGGGCTACTATTAGAGTCACCCAGCGGCATTTTGAACACCCCGATATATCCCCCGGCCCCTCCCCGATGATCCCCATTTTGAGCAATCCAAGGTTTCCCCCGGGAAGGGAAGGCCCCATCCCGAAGGCATGGGTAAAGGCGGGCGTCTTCAGGGCGTGCCACCTCTGGGAAGGAGCAACCTGGTCGGACTTAAGGATGTTGGCCCAGACAAGGGGCCTCCCAGAGTGGTCGGATTGGCAGATTGTCCAATTGGCCAGCTTCCTCCGGTCTATTAAAAACTTTGAAGGGGGAATGAGGAACTCTACCCCTTTTGAGAACCTGTGCGCCAGTTCGAAGGTGGTCCAGCATACCCTATCCTATACATACAAATTGCTTATTACTCCTCGGGAAGGTGAGAGACCCTCTTTTGTGGGTAAGTGGGAGGCGGACCTTGGGATCTCCCTGGCCCCTGATCAGTGTAGGAAACTTTTAAGCATGCCGCACAAGACCTCATTATGCACTCGTATTCAAGAATGCAACTTTAAGATCCTTTCTAGATGGTATAGGGTCCCGACGGTAATCAGTAAATGGTCGCCGGGGGTCCCCGATACCTGCTGGCGCTGTAACGGGGATAGAGGTGATATGCTCCATATTTTTTGGTCTTGCCCGGTGCTGGGGAATTTTTGGGGCTCTGTTAGGGAGATCGCGGGCAAAGTGACGGAGGAAAACGTGCCTGATGACCCCGCCCCGTGTCTCCTACATTTGACTAAGGCCCCCCCTAAAAATGTACAAAAAATCCTTGCTATGCCACTTACTCAATGCAGCTAAGTTATGCATCCCTCTTAAGTGGAAATCCCCTGAGCCGCCCACGATGGCAATGTGGATCTTGAAAGTAAATGAGCTCATGACATACGAAAGTGTGATTCTCTCGCGAGATAACAGGTTTGAATGTTTCACGGCGACCTGGTATAACTGGTTACAGTACTCGGAGTCGGCAGAGTGTGCTGCATTATTGGGTGATGCCCGAAGTTCCGCTGCCTAGGTGTCTGCCTCCCCCCCCCCCATCCTCCCTTCCCTCCCATCCTCCCTTCCCTCCCATCCTCCCTTCCCTGGCTTCTATCCTACCAAGTTTTATCGACTCATACACTTGAGTTGATTTTGTTATAACTTTTATTGTTTGATTTATATGACAACTTCTTTGCTTGTACTGCATTGATTTGGCTCGTTGTTACTACTACTCATGACTGTACAATCATTGCATGTTCTTCTGTTCTGAAAATATAAATAAAGAATATTAAAAAAAAGGGGCTCTGCCCTCTTTGATATCACTTTACCTTCACCATTGCAGCTGGTGGGCCCGTTGGTGGCAGCCCAGATGCTGTCCCTTATACCCAGAAGCCCTTGGGCTCTGCGGCACCTTACGTTACTTATCCTGGACAGGGTTCCAGGTCTGTGCGCTTTCCCCCTTGTTACGGGGGTTTCCTCTTGAGAATGTAAAATTCAAGGAATATGTCAGGGGGCATCCCCTCCCTTCTTGCTTCTTCCTGTGGATGGTCACCATGGGTGCCAAGTCTTGCAGGCTGACAGGGGGGTTTGTTTCTTCTGAAATCCCCTGTGGTTCCTAGGTGGGGCCCTTAGGGGTCCATTTAACTACTGTTTTTGTTGACACAGTGAGCCTTCGGTGGGCTCTATCTTTCTGGACTACTCCTCTTCAGGACCTGTCCATTTGGGGACTCTTGGTCTGTCTGAGGACAGTGGCCTGTCCTTTTTTATCTGTGAAAGTCTCGGAACAGGTTGATTCTCCAGGAAGGTTCTGTTCCGGATCTAAGTGGGGGTTTACATTCCTTGCACTTCATTGGTATTAGCTCCGATGGCTGTCCTCCTGTGGCAGGAGGTTTTTTATCCTAGTGTCCCAATGAGTTCCCACTGGTGTGGCTCTGTTGGGCCCCGTCACTATCACAGGGGCTCTGCCCTTGGTTATTGTCCCAGAATTTTTTCTGACCTTGGTCATGGGGCTTAGTAATTCTTCTGTCAGGACATTATATTCTATATGTCTTATCTTCATTCACCCTGCTAGGCGGGGTTCTGCGCAAGATTGCTGAAGAAAGGGAGAACCGTTATACTGGGGGCCCTGGGTGGCCCAGTGGGGTGTGGTCCGCTGATGTCTCTGCTGAGGACAGTGGTCCTGTACGCTCTCTCACGAGGGCTGTTCTGCCTATTCAGGCTCTTTACTATGTCGCCCCTATCTTTAGGCTCTATTATGGCGATCGGACGGTTTGGTTCTTCACCCTGTTGGAAATGGCGTATCTCTGGGTGTCTTGTGTCTATTGGAGGACTAGGACCTAGCTTCCTCCTCTTCTTCTCCCTTTTCTGCCTTCTATGTTAGGGTATGTTATACCCGTATTGCTTGGTTCGGTCTAGCTCTATCCCCGGTTGGACGTTCTCTGTTCCCAGGGTCCTAGAGTTATTACAGCATGGTTGGAGTTGGCCTCCCAACTCAGTTCTCTGAAGGTTTTCAGGGTTCGCCCTGTTCGCCCTACTGTAGAAGTCTGGTTCAGTCTTCCATGTTGAGCATTCTTCAGGGGTTGCTCAGGTACATTTCCCTAGGGAATTCTATTCTCCCGTTTGGGGGTTACCTTTTTCTGATTGCCCTGCGAGGGGTTCCCTTTGGCCTTATTCCGGTTCTTGTCTGAACTGTTCCTTCCCTCGTGCCGCTCTTCTGGGCTGTTGCTTCAGTCAGAAGTGTGCCGTAGAGGACGGCTCTGTTTAGTGGGTCCTAGTCATTCTATATATATATATATATATATATTATATATCTGTACACCATGAGGTGGGGGTGTTCCGCCTTACGCCGGGTTCAGGTCCAGGCGGTGTTTTATGCTCCTTTATTCTAGACCTTTTCTGCCTCTGGCATATTGCCTTGATTATTCTGAGCTAAGGGGATCTGCATCCCTCAACAGGTGTTGAAGATTTTCCTGGACTGTCTCTTGTCCCTGAGAGGGACTTATGCCCTTGGGGCTTACAGGTGTCTCCATCCTTAAGTGCCGGACCTTGTGTGCTTCCAGGGGTATGGTTGCCCTTGGATTGGTCTTACTAGGTTGGTTTTGTCCTTCTGATCCTAAAGTTAACGTTTCGGCTCTGGCTGATTCTTGTTAGTGTAGTGTTCAGTATTCCTGCCGATGGGGTGAGTTCTAAGGTTGCCATGGCTACTTTTTTGCAGGCTGTTACTCTGGCCTATTCTTTTAGGGGAAGAATCTTCTTCTCTCTTTTTTGTTCTGTTTCTACTTGTGCTTGGCTTGGGCCTTTTAGCACTAGGTTTCTGTTGAGCGAGCTGGCTAGTTCGCTGCTTGTGTTCAATTCATCCTTTGCAAAGGTTTTCATAAGGTTGACGTTAGAGCATTTGCTCATGTTGCTCTTGGTAGCAAGGTTGCGGGTGACAGCACTTTTACTGTTCGCTGTGCCTATTTTGATGGGGATCCCACCCTACTTTATGGACACTGCTATTGGATGTCCCATGCGTAAGTATTATAGATGGAGCAGGACGTGCTGTATGCTTAGAATAATACAATTCTGTGAAATACTCACCTGTAGAATTGGTATTATATGCAGACAGCACATCCTGCTCCACCCCACCCTGGTTTCACTTTGTTCTGGATCCCCTGTATGGTGATTGTTATCTTTGATATTATTGCCAGTTTCTGGGTGGTTGGTTTCTCCCGGCTTCTCCTTCTCACTGCTTGTCAATGCTGGGGATTTGTGGGAGGTCCCTCGGTATATGTAGGGCCGGGAGGAGCCTGTTTTTGCATGTCTGCAGTGAACAGCGCCCTCAGGCGGAGGATAACCCATGTGTAAGTATTATATCTGGAGCAGGACGTGCTGTATGCGTATAATACCAATTCTACAGGTGAGTATTTCACAGAATTGTATTTTTTTTTTATAAAGTGCTAAGTGCATGAAATCGTATGTGCAAAAGAGCAATTGGATACATAATCAAAAGGAAACGCAGATAAGGTGCTGAAGTGCGATTATCATGAAATGAAAGACATTATCCAGGCAAGGTACAGAGCATAAAACACAAAAGTAAATATAATTACATCACCTGTCACCAATGGATCCCCCGCAGCAGCCGCCACCGACGCGTTGCGTGTCTTAATGACACTTCGCCAGGGTGTATAGGCTGCCCCGGGTTCCCCCTCCTTAAATACGCCGGGAAATAAACAGCTGGCCAATAGAGGGAGGCGACGTCAGCGCCCAAACGCGCTCCCCGCCTGGCCAATAAAACCATCCGTAAGGGCAGCGCGTCAGACGCCCCGACGCCCACCCTCCACTGGACCGCAAACCAGGAAGCGCCTGTGCGCCTGTCCTGCAGTAGGAGGGGCTGGCCCGCCGCACGCCCGACCGCGCGCACATCACACAGACATACCCTGTCCACCCAGCATCGGGAGACCAATGCGGGATCGTGGAAGGAAAGTATTCGGGGAGGGGGGGGGGAAAGACACGGGAAAACAATCAATTTTACATATTTGGAACACAAAACAATACTGTGCCAGACTAAATAAGAAATATATATAACACAGTATGTGAAATAAGAATTAATGATGAATAAAGACTATATTGACACATCATGGCCACATCGATATGATCTGTCTCGGGCTACTTTCAATTCTTTTGTCGTTACATATCCCCCAACCCCTTATGTGGGTAATTGGGCATTCAATCAACATGTTATATCAATGCAGCCTGAGAAAGACCCAGTATCATCACCGCCGTGATCTTGAGGCAGCAAGATCAACGGGGGAGTAATCTAATAGCGCCAAACATTAAATATATCCAAAACTATGACATGTTCAGTATCTTAATATCAGCATGCTGTGCCTACCCAGTCTAAGATAAGCCGTTCCATAACATTTTACAGATTAGACAAACTCCTATAACGATGAGAAATTACTGGGGGCGAAGTTGGGTTCCCACCCAGGATACAATTACAATTGAAATTCTGAATCTCGATTAAAACGGGATTGACACAAATGTAGGAAAGATAGACGGAACTAAAAAATTGTCTACATTGTATAGAGGTCTGTTGTAGTTCTATATACCCACAAAGTAAAGAGCAAAGATGGAGGGAACTAGGAGGCCGATTCATTAATAGCGCCAGGTAGCGACAGATGAGCGCCAGTAGCGTGATTTTCACAGCGCCAGCTAGTATTCGCTGTGCTTGCCCGTAGTTCGCTTGTTGACAGCGACTCAGTCGGTGTGCGTTAATGTTGAATACGTGGTTAGGAGTCGCTGTATGACAGGTTCCGCGCTGTATGGGTGCGCCTGACAGCGAATGGCCAGAGCGAACGGCTCCCAGCATATTCATTATCAAATCACGCTCAAAAAATTCCCGCGCTGTGAAACGCTTGTTTAAACCCCAGAGCGCTGGCGGCGATGGCTTAAAAGTAGTTTTTAACCCCCAAACAACCATATTTTTTGATGTAAAATTTACACAAGTTTTTAGAAACATTTTGTAATATGAATACGTTAATATCAGACCCGTAATATCAATTCTGCACACATTTTTTTTTTTTTACCTTTAGAAAAATATATAACATTGCAGAAGTGTTCACAAAATTTTTGCCATTTAAAAAAAAAACAAAAAACCTTAAAATCAATTAATTATGAATATTTAAAGATTGCTCCATTGAAATGCATTGGAGAGCGCCAGGGAGCGACAGGTCATACCTGGCGCTGTGATGGGATTAGTAGCGGCGCCGTTCGTTGCAGTCGGCTACATGATGAATCCCGCGCTAGCTGACGCTCTCGCCGGCCCTAGCCTCATTTAGCGTGATAAATGCGTGATTGTGTCCGCCGCCTGGCGTTCTGGAGTCGGTAGCCGCCGATAGCTGGCGCTACCTGGCGCTAGTCAGACACTACCTGGCGCTAGCCCTTGATAAATAAGGCCCTGGAGCTACCAGGAAGTTGGCTACATTATGTTGTATTATATAAAGGGTTAACACTTAATAAAAACACGGCTGCATTCGTCCAATTAATTCACTGCCTTCATCGTTAATACATATGTATTAATGATGAAGGCAGTGAATTAACTGGACGATATGTTTACAATAAAATGAATTTTGGATCCTTCATATTAGGGTCGATTCAAAGAAACATGTAACAGCTTGGATTTTGGTGCCGATCATCCTATTTTTCCCGTCCGCTCGTGCGTTTGTATGAACTTGCGAGTGATTCTATAAGCAAATACGTTTCTATCCTAAAATGTACGTCCGTTCGTATGGCAGTTCGGGAATCAGACCTATGTCAGTTTCCATCCTGAATTTTCCGTTTCATTTCTCAGGTTGCAACATTGGTTTTGCCCTTTTTCCTTTTTTGTCTGGACGTAAATCCTTCTGATCTTTCGGCTGCGCACTACAAACTTACCTCATTAAAGTGCATTCTAAATATTTGGTCTTTTATTTTTCTTTATTTCATTCATTTTGTAGTAACCAACCATTAATGAATGCATTTGCATAAGTAAATCTTACTTTGTTTAATTTTTACTTAACTTGCATTTTTTACTTGTGGATTTAATTTTAATATTTATGCTTCAAATGGTACAACTTTAAATTTTTAGTGTGGTTACCCACACCCTCTACATACAGATTGCTCTCAAATATTAAAAAACACCCAGCAACTTCAGCATGTTATGAGCCTAGAAACAGCCAAGATGGCGGCTCAGGTATTATCGGGCAGCCTGCAAACAGAAAGGGCCTTGTGACTGTGTTGCTCTGCATTCTTTGATTTCTGACCTTTCCGTGCCCCCAGCTCTGCTGTGTCTGTGCAAAATACAGCAGTAACCCACATCCTGCACTTTATCCCGCTCTCCTCTCCTCAGTAAGTGTGATGCATCTGACCAAAGATGTGCTTAAATAATTAAACAAAGCAAAGGTAAACAACTACACCAATAAATGCAATCTAAAAATATTATTCTAGTACATCAATTTAAAAATAAATACCAAAGGACATAAGTTTCTTTAATTAACGCAAATATATTGCCAAATAAAGGTTTACATGCAAAGGACTAATTAAGGTCCACATTAAAATGCTTTTATAAGGCATACATGAATCAGGTATGCATTGCCATACAATTTATGGCCTCGGCCATGCTGATACATGCAGTTCATTGCAGCTCAAGACGCGCAGACTCCTCCACATAGCCAAAAAACCTGTTCAAGAACAGCAATCCGACTGCTAAAAGGTGTCGCCAGTGGTTTTCTTTTAAAACGTATTTAGAGGTTGGAAAACTGTTCTCTGAATCACACCTAAACACATCCGATTATCCTAAGTTTTACGTTTTCATCCTAAGTTTTAGGATTTGATCCTAAGTTTTACGTTTTGATCCTAAAAATTAGGAACGAACTTGCGATGATCGTAAGAGCATATACGCATTCGTACGTAGGCTCGTGCGAGTCGGAAATGGCCAAAAAAACAGGAAAAAATGACTAACACCCACCCAAACTTACGATTCTCGATCCGAAATCAATTAACTTTTGAATCGAGGGGATTGTCTTGGTGCTCCTATTTGGAGGGAGCTGTGGCGAGGTTTTGGAATCCTCCACCCCCCCCCCCCTCTCTGTGTTTGCATTTATCCCAAATCATGATGCCACGCTGTGTGAAACCCCCTTGATCACTGGGCTACCGGCCCAATGGAGCATGTGCGGGCTCTCGCCCAATCAGAGCCGTTTGCCATGCGTATGACGGCGAATGGCGCGGATTGTTTTTCAATGAGAAGCGAGAGCGCCTGCATCAGCATCATCGGGCTCTCCCGCTCCAGCCATTCAGATAGGGGCGCGCCCACTGCTGGGGATGTGGCTACTCTCACTCCCCATTAAGGTCAATGAGAGCTATTTGCCTAATGACTTAGTGACTGCAAGCGGCTGTCATTGGAAAAGACCCCGCGCATGCGCTGTTTGGCCCAGGAAAGGTGAGTGAATAGGGGAGTTCTGGGGGGCTGCTTTAAAGCAGAGCGAAACACATTTTGGGTGCTCCGTTGATCCTCTCACCTGAGCGGGTGGGAGTGGCCTTAGCATTGGAACCCTTTTTTTTCGGAAAACCCAGCCACTGTCGAGGCCACACCCACTCAGCACTTTTTGAGTTCGGTGATTGGCTGAGGTGAAGCGCTAACACCGACTGGTACCTCCCCGGCTTTCACTCTTGGCGCGCCCGCTCCATCTCCCAACCACTTAGATATGCTGGGTGCAGGAACAGCTACAAGGAAGCTGGGGATGCAGTGCGGCGGGGGGCTCCTGGTAAAGGTGAATCTACCTCTTCCCAGGGGGCTTCACACAACAGGGCATCCTGATATAGGATGCCCCAGGGGCAGGTTAGCGGCTGGCCCTGTGATCTATTAGATTCCAGGGCCCAGCTGAATGGGTTTTGATCCACTTTACAAGAGAATTATAGGGCCAGGGATCTCTGGAGCCAGTCAGCGCATTGGGGTTCGAGGCCGCCAACCTTCCTGCGCACTGGCTCCTGGCGTTAAAGTGGACCAAAACCCACAGAGATCCGTCCGGGAATCTATAAGATTCCTGGGCCGATCGATTCCCTCCCCCCAGGCACCCAATTGGAGATGCCCCGCTGTGTGAAACCCTGGAGATAGTCAAAATCCTGGGTCCACTTTAAACAGAGGGGTGGAGTGAGCTGATGTCATCTCACTTGCCGGTATAAAAGGCCCCTCCCTGTGGCGAGCGACATGACAGAAGCCACGTGCTGGGCTTCCCTCAGCGGAATAGGAGACCCCAGCGCTGGATGGTGACCTAAACTGGGCGCAATGCCAGGCATGTAAAATCTACAAGCTCGGCACTTAAAGTGGACCAAAACCCAGGATTTTGACTATCCTGGGTTTTGGTCTTTGCCTCCCAGGCACTGATGTCCCGCTGTGTGAACCCCCCAAGGTTGCGGGATCTTACCCTTCTCTGGTGCTATCACACATGTGCGCCGCTCATCCAATCAGCGCGCTTGGATCCACTCCCACCCCTTCATCCAGGAGCTCGTCTAAAGCAAACCGAGCGCTGGCGGACGCATCCCCCACTACCCAGTAACAGGGAGTGTGCCCACACTGGCCATTCACAAATGCCTGGCGTGGGCGCACATCCTGCAAAGGGGGATGCGGCTGCCAGCATGCTCAGATCCATTTGCTTTAAACGAGCTCCTGGATGAAGGGGTAGGAGCGGATCCAAGCGTGCTGATTGGATGAGCGGCGCACATGTGTGATAGGTGAGTTTTCAGGGTTTTGACACAGTGGGGCATCCTGAATCTTGATGCCCTGGGAGGAGAGAGCATGCCTGACCTGTGTGGGTTTTGGTCCACTTTAAAGAGGAACAACACCCGGGAATTTCACTCCCGAGTAGAGTTCCTTTCAGGTAGCTATTACTGGGTGTATCCCCCCCCCCCCCCCTCGCCCAGGTCGCACTTTTCTGTCATGAGCAGCCCAATCAGCACGCTCGATTTTGTTCGCCTCTGCTAGCGGCTAAGCCGATGGGAGCTAAGTGCGCCAGCTGCATCCCCGCTCACTTTCTAGCCGTGGGTGTGCCTGGGCACAGCTAGAGGTGAGTGGGGATGTGGCTGAGGTGCATCAAAGGCTTCGGAAGCAGGTAATTGACATAGGGGAGCCGAGAGTCCCAATATGGGATGGCCCAAGGAGTGGGACTTAGGCAGCCATGGAGACTTTTAGACTCCAGGGCCTCCGTTGTTCCCCTTTAACGGTCGGAGTTGCAGCCGCGTAAATTCTATGTTCTTAATGCTGAAAAGGTTAAAGATCTCGATCGGGTCTCATTCCTCCAGACTGCTATGGTGGTTATGTGGAGGTCCACAAAGCATGACCTGTTAGCGGCTCTCGAGGAGAGGGTTTGGGAACATGGCTGTATGAGATATCTTGGCCTATGCCCACAGTTAGATGAAACTCATCCCGTGTGCACAGGTCTTAATAAACTTAACGCCTGGATCCTTCTTTAAAGTGGACTAAAAGTGGCCCTGGAGTTTCTAGGGCCGCCTAAATCCCTCTCCACCGGGTGCATCCCAAACTGAGATGCCCCACTGCGTAAACCTCCCATTGGCCCGATAAGCTTACCTCACCAACGAGTCTACATTGCATGTGTGGCCAGAAGCGGCATCAGATCAGGATGCCCCATAGGGGCGGACCAGAACCAAGGATAGTGAAAATCCTGGGTTTTGATCCACTTGTGTGTGTGAGGTATTGAACAACTAATGGGGATAGGGGAGTAATAGTCAGCCCAATAGCCATTGGGCGCTAATGCACATGTGGAATTCTTCCTCTGCATTTTTCCCATTCGCGCACTTGTGAACAACACATACCATAAACACACCAGTGAATAAACACTTTATTAGTGACTACACACAAGTGAATTACAAACTAAGGGGCAATGAAATGCACGGTTGCCTGGGCTGCCCTAAACTCCGCGCCTGGGGACCAATTGGTGGTTAGGTGCCTTGCTCAAGGGTACTTCAGTCATGTGCCATGGCTGGGAATCGAACCTCTCACCTTCCAGCCACAAGCCTGTTTCCCTACCTCTAGGCCATGTTTTAGGGTTGAGAAATAAATGCATTTTATAGCATATTTTACGTTCAAAACTGGCCTCGAAATTTAAGTTAAAAAGTTATTAAGTGTGAGATAGCAACCTGCATGTGGTGGTAAGGTCTTGCACCAGTGGTGGTCTTGCGCGTTAGCCTCTCTGTATGGCTCATCTATTGTTCTGACTGACTCATTTGGCCTTCCAGCTGACTGCAGTCCCAGCGCGGTAGCGTGATTAATTTTGGAGCGGGTATTGCCAACCGAAGCGGCACAGGGCCGCGAATCGCGTCGGAAGTAAGGTATTATTGGTGGTAGCCTAGTGGCTATTTATTATTACTTTGGGTCGCACACCTTTTTTTTTCATGTGTGCAATACAGCATATGGGTATCTATACACAGTATTAGCGCAACATTAGTTAGTTTTTGGCATCTGTGCTAATCTTGAGTTTTATTTGAGCAGCACTTTAAAGTGGTTAAAAACACAGGCCAGCCCTGGAATCTAAGAGACTCCGGGACTGACCACTAGCCTGCCCGGGGCATCCTAAATTGTGCTGTGTAAAACCCATTGGGTATCCGGTAATTTCATCTTTACCAGCGGCTCCTGCAGCAATTTGTTCATCAGCGGCCGCATCCCTTTAGTTGCAGGCGCGAGTTGGCAAAAGTACCCAAAGATTGTGGCTTCAGCAGTGGTAAAGAGTTTATTTGTTTAAAGTGGACCAAAAATCTGTAAGATTCCCGGGCCGATCGATTCCCTCCCCCCCAGGGCATCCAAAATCGGGATGCCCTGCTGTGTGAAACCCCCCCAGGTCGCCTCATACACTTACCTTGCTTCCCGGTCCAACGGCGCATGCGCGATCCATGGTTGCATCCCCACTATTCCTCTAGCAGGGCGCGCTCCAGTCCACTCCCTTAGATGAAGGGGCTGATTGGATGGGTGGCCGCGCAATTTCTGTAGGGACAGGAAAAGGTGAATTAGATTGGGCGACCAGGGGGGTTTCCACAGCAGGGCATCCCTGATTGGGAAACAAAATCCTTGCCAGTCAAAATCCTAGGTTTTGGTCCACTTTAAGCATCTCCCTGAATTGGGTTCCCCAGAGGTGGTGTTGTTGTGAACGCTGTGTGCCGTCCCTGAGATCGCTCACTTAGGCTGGTTCCTAATTGGTTAATGGTTACAGGGTATGAAGTCAATACATAATACACACAGTGGTAATTAACAGCGTACACCTCAGAGAAGCGCTTCTGCCTCCTCTCAGTGGGCAAGCTTTATTTATACAAACATACAAAACAGTAGCCTCCGTAATCAAGTTTATCTTCCATTAACATAATACAGTAACACTATAAAAGGAAATGTCCGTAATCAAGCGTACAGATTGGTCCTTCCTTATCTGGTCAGCGCATTCCACATCGGCCCAGTAGGTAAACTTGTCATATCCGGGCCTCCTCAGGGCATGGTATTCTACAATGCCATCTTCTCTTTGGAATGTGAACTTAGATTTTATATCTTATTCTTTGGGAAATGTGGAGGTGCATCCCCTGGTACCATGTAACAGATTGGTCCATCCTTATCTGGTCAATGCATTCCACACCGGCCCAGTAGGTAAACTTATCACATCCGGGCCTCCTCAGGGTTTGTTCCTCTCCTACGACGCCATCTTGTCTTTGGAATGTGAACTTAGATTTTATTTCGTTTTCTTTGGGAAGTGTAGAGGGGCTTTCACCTCTGGGTTCATCGTTCCATTATACTGATATACCATTATGGTTGCTGAGAATTTCTCTGCCGGTGATGACGCTTTTAGGGCTCCTCTGTGATGCACTCACGGATGTCCCTGTGCAAATTTGATATTGTAATTGAGGAGGTACAATTCCTTGTTCTAAGACATGGATAGAACAATAACAGGGGTTTCATCATTGAGCAAACATGTAAAGCAATTTAAGAGTGCGGCACCAACAAAAAATCTAATTAATGTAACAGGTGTGCACTGCCAAGTCTCCCCACCAATGAATTTTAGATAGAAAAAGATAGAGGGAGGTGCCCCAAACAAAGAACCTCCCCCCCCCCCCCCCCCCCAAAAAGGGAATGCACTCGAGTCAAGGACTAACAATTGCACTACCACGTTGATATAGAAATGTGTATTTTTATTAGGCAAGACAAACAGACACTATATATTAAAATGTTCCTTAAAAAACATTTAACACGCCCTAAACATAATCTGCCACAAGAGGGGTGCTGGACCTGCTGCTCTTAATAGACCTCCCTTAATAGGGGGGGACTGGATAGCTGCGGAGTTCTACAAACATGTAAGATTTATGGTCGTTTTGTGACTTGCACTTTTTGATTGATTATATAAGCACTTTATTATGATGAATTGTTGAAAGCACTTTTTGAGATGCACATGCACTTTATATATTATGTACTACAGATGGGTTGGTTTAGATGGATATAAATTCAAGTATTGTAATTGATAAGCTATAATAGGTCTATTAAGAGCAGCAGGTCCATCCCTCAAATGTGGAAGAAGGAGGAAGCGCCCTCACTTGCAATGTGGGTTTTAAAAGTAAATGACATGATGTGGTTTGAGAACCTCATAGCCTCTAGAGACAATAGTCATGAGAAGTTTATGGGGACGTGGTACAATACACGGAGTCGGAAGAGTATAAAGCTACCCTGCGGGAGGCCTAAAGACCTGCTACTGTATTCCCAACTTCCCTCCCCCTACCCCCCCCCAGAAGCTCCCTCTCTCCCCCAAGTTCCCTTGTAAGGTTGGTTGGGGCATTTGAAGTTGAAAGATATCTTAGCAACGCGCGGAGTACTAGACAAGTTGTCTGCTTTTGGGCCAAGAAGGGAAAGTTAGAAGGGAAAAGGACCTACGAAGCCCCCTTGGGTACATGAAAACATTTGAGGTGCGTGATATTTATGCTCTGAAGCTGAAGGCGGAGTCTTGCCTCCATAGGCTGATATCCGATCTCATTTCATATCTTCCAGAGAGTGACTAAGGATTGACCAGACAGGAAACACAAGAATCAAGTAGAAGGTTGCAGAGGTCACCATGATGGAGGGTCAGCGGCTCCTCCCATCACAGGGTAAGAAGGAGCTTTTTCTGATTACAGGGAGCTTCACTGGTCTCTTAACTTACAGACGCCTTCACTGATCATCTTGCATTACCGCCACGCGCACACTCTAATGTCCTCACTCTGTATAACACAGATTCTGGAGACACCATAGTGATAAATGTGAAAACTGAGGAGGAGGAAGAAGCATTTCTGGAAAGTAAAGAGGAGGAAGTCGTTCTACACATCAGCCCAGGTCAGTAAAAAAACTGATGTAGAAAATATTTCCATGCTCCCCGTTGAGTCACTCTGCACACACTATGTTGTGCGTTATACTCCTCGGCACTCTTATCTTTATCCACAGAGACCGGAGACACCGTAGTGAGAAATGTGAAGACCGAGGAGAAAGTATTTCTGGAAAATAAAGAGGAGGAAGTCCTTCTACACATCAGCCGAGGTGAGTAATAAACCCTATATAGAAAGTGTTTCCATTCTCCCTGTTTGTCACTCTGCACACACTCTGGTGTTCTCTTACATCTCGGTACAGTGGTGACACTTTCAACTTCAATCCACAGACCCCGGAGACACAATAGCGGTAAATGTGAAGATTGAGGAGGAGCAGGAAGTGCCTCTACACATCAGCCAATGTGAGTATAAAACCAGGTCTAGTCACTCTGCACACCCTCATACATCTCCCTACAGAGGCCAGGGGCGTACATACCATATAGACAGGGAAGGCAGCTGCTACCTGGCCTGTGGCAGAAGGGGGCCCTGTGCAAGCAGCTGTTGGCTGATGGATGTTGGCTGTGGTTTGATCGCAGTATGCTACCGTGTTTCCCCGAAAGTAAGACCGTGTCTTACTTTCTTTTTATCCCCAAAAGCCCCACTACGTCTTACTTTCGGGGTATGTCTTATATTGGAAAAAACCCACTTTTTGGGGAATCCTTCAACAATGTCTTCTCTCACACGCTGCTCCTTCCCTCACACAAAGATGGCGGGCTCGCTCACTCCCTTAAATATGCCGGATGACGTTGGTGAGCGAGCCCGTCATTTTCATGTGAGGGACAGAGCAGTGTGAGAGAAGGCCTTGCTGGCCAATAGGGGGAGACCTAGTAATTACATCAGGTGGAGGGGCGGGGTTTACAAAGCCGCAACAACTCACAGCGACAGCAGCTGTGAGCGGCGGTGCCGGCCGCCGCAGACTTCACTGGGGGGGGGGGGGTGATAGCCTATGCGCGGGGATGATCACCGGTGAGGGGGGCCCCCGGTCGGGGTTCAGTCACGTCGGGCTCCTCGCAGTGCCCGCAGCTCACCTCCGGTCACGGCGCTGCTCCCGCTCTGTGCTGCAGTGAGAGCCAGATGACAGACGCTCCTCTGCACCCGGCGCCGCTCGTCTTCTGTGGGTCACCCGCGGTCTCTGGGGCACAGGAGGGGGGAGACCGCCCGGCAAAGCGGACCTCCCGTACAGATGCCCCGGCCTCTACAGTCAGTGGGGCCAATAGGTCAGTGGCAAGATGGCGGCCGCGCCTCAGCTCCTGCGCTAACAGCCCCGGATTGACCGCCGCCTCTCCTCCTCTCAGGTAGGTCCCGTCGGCGCAGGGGGATACACGCCGGGGGGGGGCTATATCGCTTCCCTCAGCCCCGTTCGACAACAATGTTATTTCCCCGAAAGTAAGACATATGTCTTACTTTCGGGGTACGGCTTATATTAGGCGACCCCTCTGAAACTCCCCATACGTCTTACAATCGGGGATGTCTTACTATCGGGGAAAGACGGTAGCAACTGGGGGAACATGGTTAGGCCACCTTCGTCGTTCCTATGGCTCTAACCACTGACACTCTGTGCACTCCAACACATACATGCGTATAGATGCAGCATTTTTCAGAGTGATCAGCTATCTACAATGCTGCGATGGAGTTATAACTCGCACATTGCAGAAAGCTGTAAGCTGTTATTGAGGAAATTCTAAATAATTTCCGCACCAACCTTAATAAGATAACTGCATGCAACCCTTGGGTATAACTACATGAACTTATAAACAACAAAAAAGGGGCCCCCACTGCCCCCCCCCCCCCAATACCCAAGACAAAAGGTTTCACCACTCTTATATAAATTTACAATTAGAAACAACTGATTAAAATAATTTAAAATACATACAAAAGACAAAGACCACACAATAACACTAGAGGGTGCTGCTGACCCCCAATTCATAGACACTGATTATCACATAATCCATTATAATCATCTTTCCTCATGTGCAAATCAACTTAATATAAATAACGTGATCAACTCTATAATTATATAATGCTAATAAATGGTCAATAAAGTGCCTATCTGTAATAATGAATATACCTTAAATGAGGACTCGGCGAGGTGACATAAAGAACATATAATGTGCACACAGTGTAAAAATCTTACATGTCCATGGTGCAGAATGAGCATCGCCCATCCCCCTGCCAACGCGTTACGTGACGCTAACCACATCACTTCAGCAAGGCGAAATGTGTGTAGGTGAGTGCCCCCAGCCTTCCTTTGTATTCCCAGCCCGTTCCCCCGCCCGGAATCAAAGCGGCATATCAGAATCCGCTGATCGCGCTCCGGCTGGAAGTGCATCAGCGGAACTGATGGGGCTTGCATTCCACTGCTGAATGCGGAAGTGCCTCGGCTCCCATGGTGGCGACGCAACACCCCTCCTGGTGGTGAGGAGGTGCGTCGCCTCGCCGAGCCCGCGCTAGCAAGCGCAATCTTGAGAGGAGGAGAGGTCAGTATCTCAACCCACATTAAACCAGGTTTTCCTATACTAAGTCCACATTAATGCAAGACATACAGCAAGCTATAATATAAAGGATCATACTCATCAATGTATAATAATAACATTGTGTAATTAATTGAAATATGTGAAAGAGAGGTTAGCATATTGCATTTCTTTTCTTTTACAAAAATTTTATTGGGTTTGCAAGCATTAAGTAATACATATACAACAGTAGCTGGAAAGTATAGGTGCAAATATCGATGTCAGCTTAACTGCAGACAAATAAAGACCCTCTATGGAGGGTTACAACAATACAAAGCAAAAGACGATGCATTTATTATAACATTTGACAATCTTATATGGGCTCCACTATTACATTATAATGTGACAAAAAGGAGTGTGTAACCATATAGCTAATAGTTAAGTATCGTACCTTGCTATGAAGACTGTATGCGGACCTTCATACAAGTCCAGGGCGCCTATGCCAAAGGAGCAAACTCCTTTTTTACAGGGGGGTAAGTGTGTTAAAATTAGGTTTGGGGGGCAGGGATAGAAAAAAGGAGGGGGGATGGGGGGGTCCTAGTACATCGAGCCTTTCCAAGAAGCAAGTGGTTACCAGGGATTCTGCAAGAACTCTAAGTACAGGGCCTAAAGTAGCGGTAATTATATTGGGAATACCGGGTCAGTTTGGTTCACTGCGATCCCTACATGATCCCTCCAGCCAGGGGCCCCAGATATCGCGGAATTGGTCATATTGGTCATTAACTATCGCTGTAATCTTTTCACTGCACATAGTGTCGGAGATCATGTTGCAGATTTCAGGCCAGGGTATGGTCGGAGTTTTCCAATTTCTCGCTAACGTGATTTTTGCTGCCGAGAGGATATGTTGGGTTAAGCGCCATTCCGGTTTGGAGTAATGATTTTTCTTACGCAGTAGAAGGGCTTCCCAGGGATCCCCCGTGACAGAAATTCTCAGGATGTTGGAGATCAGTTCGTATACTTTGTCCCAGGTGGTCTTGGCTACTGGGCAGGCCCACCATGTGTGGAGCAGCGTGCCGCCATCCTGACAACCTCTGAAGCAAGAGGGAGAGCTGGAGGGGGAAAACGTATGTACGCGGTCCGGGGTAAGATACCACCTAAGCAATACTTTGAACGCGTTTTCCTGTATAAGGGCATTTCTGGAAGCTTTGTTTATATTACTCCAGATGCTCCGCCAGGTTTCCAACTCCAGCTCCTGACCCAAGTTTTCCAATTTAACTATAGCATATTGCATTTTTATCTCAGTCCCACTCCTAATTGACTATACATTGAATGGGGGTTAATTAAGGGCAACCTAGGTGACCTATATCTATTCTCAATACATAATCACTATACATGCCAACACTATCCTCCTCAGAGCAAAGGAAAATAAAACATCATGTTAAAGAGGAACATTGAAGGCCCCTGGGGCCATCCAAGTTTCACTCCTTGAGGCATCCTGAACTGAGTTTCACTCATTTTCTCCTGGAGCCCTTGCTGCCTCTGTGCGCCCCGGCCGCATCCCCGCTCACCTTTAGCTGTACGCACATCGGTCCTTTCTATATGGGCGTCGTGGGCATGCTACAGCTGCAGTGTGGGCGGGAGATGAAGTTGCCGGCCCCTTCGACGATGCTCGGCTGCTTAGCCATCAGCAGCGCCAAAGGGTGCCGAGTGACAATGAGCATGCTGATTGGCTGAGTGCGCTTTTTAGCAGACCTTGTGTTCAGCTTCTTTAGCAGATTGGAATTGACCTTTTGTTTCCATTCTCCCCTTCCTCTTTATTCTAATTTTCTTCAGGTGAAAGTTCTAGCAGGGATATTATGACTGAACGTAGGATTATCTCACCAAGCTCTAAAAGAGAAGATGATGACATCACAGCAAACATTAATGGAGACCCGACTGCTTTAAATCCAGCAATGCAACCTGCACATCTCTCATTTCACCCCACTATACAGTATCAGCCGGATTTCTCTACCAGTCCTATAACCCATAGCTCTCAGAAACCATATCCATGTTCTGAATGTGAGAAAAGTTATTCTAAGAAATCACATCTTATAGTTCATGAAAGAGTTCATACAGGGGAGAAGCCATATTCATGTTCTGTGTGCGGGAAAAGTTTTTCTGTTAAAGCAACCCTTATCAAACATGAAAGAGTTCATACAGGAGAGAAGCCATATTCATGTTCCGAATGCGGGAAATGTTTTTCTCAAAAGTCCTACCTTATCCTCCATGAAAGGACACATAACAAAGGGGCGTTACCCTACTCCTGCGCTGAATGTGGAAAAACTTTCTCTAACAAATCAAACCTTGTCAGTCATGAAAGAATTCATACGGGGGAGAAGCCCTTTTCTTGTTCTGAATGTGAGAAATCTTTTTCTCACAGGCTACAACTTATCAGACATGAAAGAATTCACTCCGGAGAGAAGCCATATTCGTGTTCTGAATGTGGAAAATGTTTTTCTGATAAAACAGCCCTTATAAATCATGAAAAAGTACATACAGGAGAGAAGCCATATTCGTGCTCTGAATGTGGGAAACGTTTTTCTCAGAAAGCACACCTTATCGCACATGAAAAAGTTCATAAAGGGGAGAAGCCATATTCATGCTCTGAATGTGGGAAATGTTTTTCTTGGAAATCAAACCTTATCAGACATGGAATAATTCACACTGGAGAGAAATGACGGTGGGAAATCTTTATTGTCCTAAACTGGACCTTCACTCTGAATAAGAGCCTATCTTATATGTTTCCCCCCCCTGTACATACAGATTGTTCACATTAATCCAGACCTTCACCCTGAATAAGAGCCTATCTTATATGTCCCCCACCCCTGTACATGTTCACATTAATCCGGACCTTCACCCTGAATAAGAGCCTATCTTGTATGTTCCCCCCACCCTGTACGTACAAATTGCCCACATTATAAACCTGCATCTAGTTCGTTTTCTGAGTTTTTAAGCATCCAAGATGGCGGCCCATGAAGTCTCAGGTTGTCTCTTCTGACTATACCACTCTGCATGCCGGGATTGCTGTCCTTTTCCTGATCCCCAGGTCTCTGTCTGTGCAGAGCACAGCTGTGATTTGCCCCCTGCACTTTTAACCCCCCTCTCCTCCTTAGTATGTGATGCTTCTGAGGTAAATAGGGTAGCACCTGTATCCTGGAGTCCTGAACAGAGCTGCAGCCCGGTGGGGGAAAGAATAATAAGTAAGCGACTTAAAACGTAAGATATATTAATTTTAGATGCTGGGGAATGGTTTAAAGGAACACTATTGTGAAATAATGTATTAAAAATACACGTTGGCCAATGAAAAGAGGGGTCATTTATACAGCTGAATTGATTAAAACTTCCACCAAGCTTGTGGTTTTCCTCTCCTTGCAGAGACAGAGCCTGTCACCCCAGATATCCTTTTCCTTTTATTAAAAGAAAGATAAACAAACCTGGCTGGATATTTCTTGATGTCGGGTGTATAAGTGGTCCCTCCCCCCGTCATCCAGCAATTTTATATGGATTTGGCCATTAGGCCATTTTTTGCGATAGTGATCCTTTAAGGGTTTGGTGCTGAAAGTCTGGTTATACTAGGTAAAATGGTTCATACAGCAAAGAAGTAGTTATGTTCTGTATAGGGTTTTTTTCCAGTAACCCACAGCTTTGCATAAGTAAAATAATCATTAATCATATTGTGGGGGATGGGGGTTGTGTAATGTGGGAGGTTTTACTATAAACGGCTCAGAGAATTCAACAGTTGATGGTTTGTCCTGGCAATGGCAATAGAAAGGCATTAAGGATGTCACCTAAAGTCTATATTGTACATCTCCTCCATTTGTTGAATGGCCGCCTTGGAGACCTTAGAGTGGCATACAAAAGAGATGGAATGAATCCCAAACTTGTGCTTAATGTGATTCTATAATGGTTCCCATGATGCGGTTTGTTCACTAATGTTCTCTAACCAACCTCTGAGGTCTTCACAAAACAGTTGTAGTTTTACCGAGAATAAATTGCGTATACGTCACTACTAATTATATGACTTCTGAAGACTATTGTCTACACTGGAATTTACAACCATAGGCCTTAATGTGATTCTATAATGGTTTCCATGATGCTGTTTGTTCACTAATGTTCTCTAACCAACTTCTGAGGCCATCACAGAACAGTTGTAGTTTTACCGAGAATAAATTGCGTATACGTAACTACTAATTATATGACTTCTGAAGACTATTGTCTACACTGGAATATACAACAATAGACCTTTAATAAACCTTAATGTGATTCTATAATGGTTCCCATGATGCTGTTTGTTCACTAATGTTCTCTAACCAACTTCTGAGGCCTTCACAGAACAGTTGTAGTTTTACCGAGAATAAATTGCGTATATGTCACTACTAATTATATGACTTCTGAAGACTATTGTCTACACTGGAATATACAACAATAGACCTTTAATAAACCTTAATGTGATTCTACAATGGTTCCCATGATGCTGTTTGTTCACTAATGTTCTCTAACCAACCTCTGAGGCCTTCACAGAACAGTTGTAGTTTTGCGTATACATCACTACTAATTGCGTGACTTCTGAAGACTATTGTCTACACTGGAATTTACAACAGATATAAGCTGCACTAGCCAAAATATATAGGAGTTTGCACACCTTTGGGTAACGGGAAGAAACAAAACAGAAACGAGAGGAGGGACCCCACAAACCCCCCAAAAACCCAAAATGAAGTGGCACCACTCTTAAAAATGTATAAGCTCAAATTTTTATTCAATGGTGTTTAACACAACAGACTCTGGATTTTTGGGCAATTTGGATCTATTCGGCCTTTGGCAGGCCTTCGGGATTCTGAGGAATCAAGTTGTGAGGAGGGGTAAGAGCTCTTTTTGTTTAAAATACCATTAACATATATATATCATGGCTTGGCGTATCATATAACTGACGTGTGTTTCAAGGCTCGCTGGCCCTTTCCTTGGAGTACAGGCAAAAGGGCGGGAGGTTGTGCATGGGTCTGTGGCTGGCCATTTTTAAATAAAATAAAGGCACAACTTGATTCCTCAGAATCTCGAAGGCCGAATAAATCCAAATTGCCCAAAAATCCAGCGTCCGGGAATCTTCAAAGTTTCTGAAGTTCATTGAAGTTGGATTTTTGTGCTATTTAAATTTGAATTTGGTACATGTCATCTCTTAGGGTGCACTGCAAGTTAAAGGATCAGGAAAAAATGGCCCAATATAAATATGCTGGATGGCGGGAGGAGGGGTCATTTATACACCCGACATCAAGAAATATCCAGCCAGGCCTGTTTTTCTTTCTTTTGGGGCCAGCCTGTGATGGTAACGCATCACAAACTTTCGGTCATGTTGTCTTACATCACTTCCTGTGAACAGCATCCCAGGCCATCTAGAATACACCTAATGTATAGTGCTCTGACTATGTAAATGCTATTTTGGTGGGCAAGTGACAAACTTTTCGCGTTTACATTGTCAGCCTGGCTCTTGAATACTTGAATTATCTGGTGAGACTGCGGTATTAGTTTTGGTGGAAAACGGTAGTACAATGTTTGCTCTCCGAAAATATGGCACCACTCCCTGAGGCAGTGGCATCTTGCCACAGAACGTGTGGGAGTCTGATTCATGACCTTGGGGGCCTCTCGATGCAGGCAAGGCCATAACCGAGCATGCCGCTTGGCTGAGTTGCCCCACTCAGCCATTCGGCCCACTTGATTTCGCTTGGCTCAGTTTGGCTCTCCTAGCCACTAAGGAGCTGAATAAAGCTGAGCAGAGAAAAAGGCGCCACCAGCCATATCCCCACTCATGTCTCGCTGTCGGCGCTCCCACACCCACCATTCAGAAAGGCCTGGCATGGGTACGCGCGCAGCGCACAGCACAGAGGTCAGCGGGGATGGCTCCAGGAGCAGGTGAGTGAAACAGGCGATCTAGTGAGCTGAAACGTCTGAGCTGAGCATCATCTCATTTATCCGGGCAAACCATTGTGGGTGTCTCCAATCCTTCTCCAGAATGGCAGAATGCGTGCTTTGGCTGCATTCAGGAAAAAACAATGATCTTTTGTAATGTGTGTGAGGAATGCCGGTGTGGTGGAGGAAGCAGAAGGCCGGATCATCCAGGACCCTGACATCCATTTATGAATGAATGGTGCTCCAATAATTTCTTGGAAGGCGAGTGTCAAACCCCAAGGTCACATGTCTTCTTGGTGAGTTTATATCCAACTTTGGGGACTCAAAAATAAGAGTAGGGACCACACTAAACACAGAGTGCCTTGCCGGGGCAGTGTGGCTTCCACATGTATCTGCAGATATGTGCAACCAAATCTCTGTCTTTCCACATAGCTAGACATGTTTGGTGCTTAATACTTGGATGATGAGAGGGTTAAACTGGGCGGTAAATTGGTTCCCAGGCCCTGAATAATAATGATAATGATTTCGTATAAATAATAGTGATGGAGCTACTCCCACCCCCTTTGCTCTTGCTGAGTTCATATCCCCCCAATCTCTGCAGCTAGCTTCTTCTATAGCCAAGCCCCTGTTTGCGGGGACGCTTTAAATGCCTCATTGGACACGGTTGCCCCCAGGACTCGATAGCTCAAAGGTTGTACAGGGGTGAAGACGGATGAACTGAAGGTAAGACTGAGCGTTGTCGGGTAAGCCGGGGTCATACACAGATAAATAGTTCTTACGATAGAGGGAGAAACGTGGGAAGCGTCAAAGGTCACGCCAAGGGTCAAGCCGGGAAATCGGAGAGCTAGTGGTACAAGGGATGAGACGGGTTCGTAGTCCGGATCGGTTCAGGCTGCAGTCATGGAATTGTCAGGCGAGCAACGGATAATAAAAACCGGAGTCTCTGGAACAATAGCACCCATCTATACGGTATCACGGGCAGTGAGAGAGTGAGCCAGGAACACTTTAATATGAGGGGAGTGTACGGGATTAGTTGGGGAACACTAGGGCTCATTGGCCCAGCTACAAACTATGGGCTTATTGCCCATGAGTATTACTAGGGCTTTGGCGGCCACGCTGAGTGCTGCACCACCGGAAGGCATAAATCAGCAAGCACAAGTGGAGGAGCGAGGGATGCGGCGGGCAGAGGAGGAGGCGGAATCATTTGGCACCGCTTGAGCCGGAGCCCACTGTTGGTGCAGCTTCTGGGCGGAGGGGAACCCGGCCAGCCACCCGAGCACGCACCGCCCGAGGACAGCACGGGACCAGACCACAGGTACGTACTCCGTGACAGCGAGCACACATAAATCAAGCTGCCCCTTCTCTGCATTTTATCTCCAGCAACGTAGGGACACATCAGGGAAAATGTCATTAAGATCACTGGCATATATGCCTTTCTTTATTCATATACATTAATACATATGTTAGAAAAAGTTAGTAAGAGTTTAATGTGATTATTGGTCTTTTATATGGCCTCTAACTTTCACCTCCCAGACATTCAGGAACCTGGAGATGAGAAGGTTTGCATTATAACGTCAACAACAAGAAGGGGGGCCCCACACAGCCCCCAAATACCCAAGACACAATAGCACCATTGTATTAGATGCAAAATAATCCTTTATTAGTAGGAAACACAGTACTATTTAAAACATACTTAAAAAACATAAGACAAACACTAGAGGGCGCTGCAACCTGCTAATCATTTAATTAATTATTATTAATAAAAATCCATGCAATCAAAGCCCCATCCTCCTAGTCTAAAGTGCATATGTGCAATCTCATAATGTGCAAAAAATATAAATATACAAATAATAACAATAATGAGACTCAATATCCTCTATAATTCCTCAGTAAGGTGCTAATCTATAATAGACAATAGAATAATTGAGGACATAACGGAGCAAAAACAAAAACACTTATCACAGTGAATAACAGGTCTTACATGTGCAAAGTAGCAGTTGCTAGCGCCCACACCCCCGGCCAACGCGTTACGTGACGAGGGACTCGTCACTTCATCAGGGCAAATGAGTGAGGTTTGCATTATAACTCATACTAATGTTCAAGGAAAGCTTGCCTTTTCAATCTATTGAGGTAGCCAGTAAATGATATTACTTTAAAGAGAACCAAAACCCACCCTGGGCAGGCATACTCACTCCCGCCCCGGGGGAACCTCGGGTGCCCCGCTGTGTGAAACTCCCCAGGTCGCCTGAAAATTCACCTTCGTTCCTGGTCCAATGGCGCATGTGCAAGCAGTGGTGCTATCCTTTTAGCAGAGTGTGTGCCTGCACCACGTATTTGTTAATAGCAGGCGCAGGCACGCTGGGATCCGCTCGCATTAGACAAGCTCCTGGACGAGGGAGCTCAAGCAGATCTGAGTGCGCTGATTGGACGAGTGGCCGCGCATGCGTTGTAGGACCGGGAGGAGGTGAGTTTGTGTGGGCGACCTGGGGGGTTGACACAGCAGGGCAACCCTGATCGGGGTGCCCCAGGGGCAAGGACCAAAACCCAGGATTTTGACTATCCTGGGTTTTGGTCCTTGCCCCTGGGGCACCCCGATCAGGGTTGCCCTGCTGTGACCAAAACCCAGGATAGTCAAAATCCTGGGTTTTGGTCTAGTTTGGGGTTAGTGGATGATTGGCTGGGAGAAATGACAAATGTGCTTGAATCACATTAAAGTAAGCTGGAGAGGCTCAGAACAGATAACTCTCTGCTTAACACCAAACTGGAAGATATGGAAAATTAGGGATTGTATGAATCAATCTCCGCTTCCGGGGTTTCCATTAACATATGGAGGAAGTACAATCTGTTATTACAGCTGTGTGCCAGGAACTGCTTCCAGGAACCCCTATCTAACGACTAGAATTAGATCGGGTTCATAGAGCCCTGGGACCACGGAGATTGCCACAGGAACCCCCCAGGCGATGTAATCGCTAAGTTTCACTATTATAGAACAAAAGAAAAAATCCAAGTTATCCTTTCAAGAACATTAATATCAGGTGTTCTCTGATCTCTCTCCGGGTACCATCGCTAAGAGATCAGACTTTTATTGAAGATCAAGATAGCAATAAGTATAAATGTGGTTTCCCCTTCCGTATATCAATTACTCATAGAGGGAAATCTCTCAGCAACATCTATGGATGAATTGCAAGCTCACCTGTCAACTATTGGCTTATTTAAATATAGCTCTCAGAGCACCTGATCTAAGTCTCCATTCGGAATTGGTGGCTGTCCCAAATAGGTGTGGAAGGCTCCAACAGTTTGGTTAATGCTACGTTTTTTCTTGAAAGTATTAACCAAGTTACGAACATTTCTAAAAAAATATGATTTGAATGTTACTAATTGTGTGTAAATATGTTTTTCATATATATCTTTTTGCCTCAATGAGCAGAAGTTCTTATAGTTATGAGGATTCCGTTAGCCCATTTGGTTAATGCTATATGTGTCCTTAATATATCAGCCAGAGGACTATGACATAACAATGTCGTCAACCTTCTATGTTTCTATGTCAAGCCCCATGAGACACCCGCCTTGTAGGTAAGTCCACAACCCCCAATCTCTGCTGCTAGCTTCACCTATAGCCAAACCTATTGCCAAGACGCTTTATACCCCTCATCGGACATGGTTGCCCCCAGGACTTAGTGGCACAAAGGCTGTGAACTTACCGGGGGGGCGGATGAACCAGAGGCAAGACTGGGCAGCGTCGTGTAAGCTGGGGTCATACACAGGTGATCAGCCCTTACAATGAGCAGCACCAAGAGAGAAACAAGAGATGAGTCGAAGGTCAAGCCGGGAGGTCAACAGGTACTCAGCACAAGGGATGAGATGGGTTGGTGGTCAGGGTTCAGGCAGGCGTCGGCCCAGGTTGCAGTCACAGAGTGGTCAGGCAATACAAGGTCAGCAACGGAAACAATCAGAAAATCACAGGCTCTATAACACCCAGCAGCACGCTATCATGGGCAGTGAGTGAGCTGGGAACACCATTAAAGAAGGGAAATGGACGGAATTGGCCGGGGGAACACTAGGGCTCATTGGCCCAGCTATAAACTATGGGCTGGTTGCCCAATTTATAATTAGGGCGTTTTGCCCATCAGTATAATTAGTGCTCATTGGCCCTTTAAACTAAAGGACATAAGAAAGCCGTGCCCGTACGCACGAGCACGGACAGGCGAGCCAAGGATGCGGCCATGAGTGGTAGACACGCTCCAGTTGCTGATGCGGCGATAGGGACCCAGGCATGACGCCCGAGCAGCCGACTGAGGACATGGCGGGACCAGGAAGGTAAGTGTATCGTGACACACAGTTTCTAAAGAGATGATACGAGACAGCTGATAGGTTACGAATTCTTGTGAGTCCCCGCCCCCATTTTTTATCTCATTCTTTTTGGTACTACACAGACTGGCCTCTAAGCCTCCCTGAGTATATTGGAACACAGAACCAAGTAGTACATTATGGCTTCACCAACTAGATAGTTTATGTTTAGGCCCTGGAGATGGCCGTCAACAAGGCTCTGCCTTACTCAGCTAATTTAAAAAATGTTGAGCAAGATTTCCAAGTTATAAGCGAGAAGAGAGTTACTGGTGGTTATTTTTGGGCAGACCTGACCTAATTGGTTTTCCTTGCCCTTGTTCCTCCAATCTTCCAGCTCCTTGTGAAGGTCAGTGTGCAGGAGGCACTAAGGATGGTGCCAGCCTAGTGATTGAATCTGTCAGAAAAGTAAAAAGATTGTGCAATTGATTCCACGGTTTCAGGGTGAAGGATCTACCTTTTCCATATCATCACCTGGAAGGCAAGTCCCCATCAGTATGTGGTTTTTATGGTCCAGTAGAGGCCTCAGCATATGTCTCATAATAAGGGTCATCCTTGATAAGTTGGGGCAGAATGGAGATGGCAGCACCCTCAAAGTGTACAGGCATTAATCCCAAGACTTCTGACTGATCTCTCCTCTGATCCTAATATAGTGCAAGCTACAGATCTGTCATGAATATGCTTAGCTTAGGCATGTAGCGCTACCCTTCTAGTGGTGCTATTTGACATCTTCACTGTGTTGGTATATACGAGCAGCCACCAGCAGGTGGCTCCTGCTGTCTGTATGGCCTGGCTTAATGAGCCACAGCCGAGGCTTGTCAGCAAACCAATATATTGGGTTGGGGCCATGCTGACCTCGCCTCAGTATTGTTGTTTGACTACAGACCCTGCACCTTTTGGATACTCTTTGACAGGCCAGCATTCCCCACTCCCTACTCCTAGTCCTGGTTTCCAGCCCATTATCCTCTGGGTCCTGTATACTTCTGCTTCAGCTCCTGGTCATAGTTCTGGTTCTAATCACCGCTTTTCTGATCCTGTAATTGCCATCCATGGTCTAGTGCCTCTGTACCTGGTAATACCTTACACCATCATTTCCCCTTTATTTATTCCAGCTCTGTCCCTTTCTTTCATGTATTATATGAAGATAGTGTGTATAGTTTAGCTCTGCTGTATATAGGTTTGCTGTGTTTAGTTTAGGTCTGCTGTGTTTAGTTATGGGTTGCTGTGTATTGGTTTATTCACTGTTTCACTAGTATTTGTGTGTGTAGTGTTGTATTTAGTTTATTGTGTGTGCTGTGCTCATTTAATAAACCAGTTTAGTTTGGCTTTGAGTGTGTGCAACTTCACTCTGATCCACCCACAGCTAGGCCGCACTCAGGCAGTTTTGGTTGGCTAGTCTTTGTCCCAAGTTATGATGCACTCGATGGTGATATCATCATTGGGTGCCCGATCAAGGGCTGAGTTCAACATGTTTTGGAGATCTGCCTAGCCTGTGCTTTAGGGCAAACTCCTGATTCGCAAATGGTTTAGTCTCCCTCTATTTTTCAGGTCGTTTAGATGCAGATGGAATTAAGAGAACAGGTGTCTGAGATCTAGCGAGGGTTCTGTTTGGTCACATCTAGCCAATGAGAGAAGTCTGCTATGGTGTTTTGTAGTGGGGTAAGTTCTTCGAGCAATGTACGCCACCCATCTGAACTCTTAAGACCTCTCCGTTATTTTAAACCACTGCAGTGATGAGAGAGGTAAGCGCTGTAGCCATTAGAGCCTGAGGGCTGGGGTGGGACATGAGTCCAGGAACCAGGGGAGTTCCATGTGATACTGAACCAAATTGAGCCAATACCTGGCATGATATAGCTTTCTCAAGGGGTCAATCCCCATCACTCTTTTTAACTCCAGTTAAAGTATATATTGGTGGGATCCATGGGAGGGGTAAGACAGTACCTGTATGGGTCCCGAAAAGGGACCTTCAGCATAATTTAATGAAAAGCCCAAACCCTTAAAAAACTATGCCCCAGCATTAAGTTTTTAGTCACTTACATATTATTCTTTCCCCCGCAGGGCTTTAATACTGTTCAGGACTCTAGGATTTGGGCGCCGCCATCTTGCCTCAGAAGCATCACATATTGAGGGGGGGGGGGGAAGCAAGTGCATGGGGTGGGTTATAGCTGTGCATTGCACAAAGCAGAGATAGGTTCAGGAAAAGGACAGCAATCCTAGAATACAAAGCTGCCCAGTCAGAAGACACTTCCTGTCTGCAGGCAGCCTGAGACTCTTTGGGCCAACATCTTGGATGTTAAAAGACTAAAATACACAATAGGTGCAGGTAGGGTGACTTTTTTTGTGGGTAATCTGTATGTACGGGGTGGGGGAAACACACAGGATAGACTCTTATTCAGGGTGAAGGTCCAGTTGAACAGATCAGCAATGTCCCAAATGTTCTCCAACTCCTCTCGGTCTCCAGGTAGTTTCATAAGGGTGAACCATCACTGCCATTCCACAAAGTAAGCACAGTGGTGTGCAGTAACATGGCATCACTGGGCTCCATGCTGGGTCTATGTGCCGTGGTCCTCACTCGTGGAAGGGAACAGATGATCTGTATTTCAGCTGTGCAGTTTATTATGTAACAGTTCGACTGCAGTGGGGACACGCTGGAGTACCCGTTCTTCATTTCCAGCAGTGGTCAGGTGAGGTCTGCTATTAGATCTGCCCCCATCCTCCCCAGGAGGATGCATCTGAAGCCGCACAAGCTTTCAATACATGGTTTATGGGGAGAGACCCACAACTGTTCTGTGCAGAGAGCAATAGGTAAACAAGCACTCATGCCCCTCTACTCCTTGGCCACCTGCCCCATCTTTGCAGGGGCCTGGCCTTGTGATCATCTAGAACATAGTGAGGGAATAGTCAATGCCTGACCCGCAGGGGAGCCCACTGTACCCGGAGAGTAGCAAGATCTACCCAACTGATCCTGTGCTTGCGGAGCAAGCAACAGCTGTCGTCCTTTCGAGCTACCTTCCTCCTTGGCTGCCTCCCTATTTTTCAGGGGCTTGGCCTCATTTGCTCCATGCTTCCAGGGAAAAAGTATGTGATATCCATGTCCTGACCACTTCTGACTATTGCCCAGCTGTTCTTCCCATTAAGCCTGTTGATATACGTGTCTGCTACTGAATGTGTCTTTTTGCAGAGCTCCTGTCTTATGCGTCCTCACAGTTCCATAGATTAACCACACCCCTTCTTTTAATACATTTCTATTCATTGAAAAATTCAGTGACAAGACAACTTAGTAGAACATTTCGTACATTTACAGGACTCCAATAAAGTTTATTGGCCTATGTGACCCATTCCATATATGCAAAGCTGAAAAAACATTTCCCAACTAAAGAACATGATTACCGTTTCTTATATGCTTGCTAAGGGCTGAGCTATCATAAGGACATTTCCCAGATTCATAGCATGAATATGGTTTCTCTCCAGTGTAAAGTGTTACGTCTGATTTCTTTGTAAACCATTCTCCACATACAGAACACGTAAAATGCTTCTCTCTTGTATGAACTCTTTCATGTGTTTTAAGGTCTGGAAAAAAACTAACGTCATTTGCATTCAGAACACGATCATGATGCTTCCCCTCTATGAACTATTTTATCTATAAAGGTCTGGTTTCTAAGAAAAACATTTCCCATATTCAGAACATAAAGGTGAGATTTCCGAGGGAAACATTTCCACATACGGAAAATGAATGTCTTCTCCTGCATATAAAACATTACATGTCTGATAAGGTCTGATTATGGAGAAAAACACCCCCACATTCAGAACAAGCATATGGTTTCTCGCCATTGTGAGCTCTTCCATGTGTGACGAGTGGTGGTCTATACAAAAAACATTTCCCACATATAGAACACGAATACGGCTTCTCCTCTGTATGAATTCTTTCATGTCTGATAAGGTCTGATTTCTGAGAAAACCCTTTCCCACATTCAGAACATGAATATGGCTTCTTTCCGGTATGTACACTTTCATGTCTGATCAGGTGCGATTTTGCAGAAAAACATTTCCAACATTCAGGACATGAAAACGGCTTCTCCCCTCTATGAACTCTTTCATGTCTGATAAGGGATGATTTCTCAGAAAAGCTCTTCTCACATTCTGAACATGAAAAGGGCTTCTCTCCTGTATGAACTCTTTCATGTGCAATAACGTGGGATTTCTCAGTAAAACATTTCCCACATTCCGAACATGAATACGGCTTCTCTCCTGTGTGAATTCTTTTATGTGTGATAAGGTGTGATTTCCGAGCAAAACCTTTACCACATTCAGAACATATATATGGCGTCTCCTTGCTATGAACCGTTTCATGTGCAATGAGATGTGATCTTTGAGTAAAGCGTTTCCCACAATCAGAACATGCATATGGCTTCTCCCCTGTATGAACTCTTTTGTGTCTGTTAAGGGCTGATTTCTGGGAATAACATTTCCCACATATATTACATAAGTATGGATTCTTAGATCTACGAGCTGTACGATGGGTAAGGAAAACATTATGACACTGCTCCTGTGTAAAGGGGTGAGATGAGAGATGTGCAGGGTGCAGTTCTGGATGGGGGTTTGAGGTAGCTGGGTCTTCTGCAGGCTTTGCTGTGATCTCGTCATCTTCTCTTGCATGTTCAGAAATATTATACCAGCTGGCTCTTCCGTCTAGAGAAAAAGATGGACAAAAAACAACAGCTGATGGAATCACTTGTAAAGAAATTATTTAAATGCACTGATAACATAAGGGCACAGTGTAAGGTTTGAGAACAAGCAGAATAACCTATAGATGAGGCAAGTGTTAATTACTGTGAGGGGTACACCAGAAACTCTAAGCAATACACTCAACAGTCTTGCACCACACTTGAGGCGTCAGTAAAACGGTCTCGTTGCTGTGATAAGTGATGTCAGATCAGCCTGGTACTAGCGCACACTATAGCAGGGTCTACAGCTAGTAACTGGTACTGATAGTTACAAAGGAAGGGTGGCAGTCGCTCAGACCATTTTATAACTAATCTAGGAGGTGCACGTGAGCAGGGCAATTAGGATACACAAGTCGTAAAGGAGCCACAGCACTCAAACCTGTTTTAGAAACCAGAAACAAACCAGATTTTAGGTTGGTTTGCAAGCGGTCTCTAAACCCGGTTAAAAACAGAGGACTCGGTCTACACACAAAAGTATGCTAAAGCTGCACCACCAAGCGCCATGGAGCCTCTGTGAGGTGCAGCCTAAATCTAATCTCTAAGAGCCCCATTTGGCACATACAATACAATAGATAAATTGGGAGCAGGCTTACCTGAGTTTGTCCTATAACTATATAGCATATAAAACTATATGCCCTATAGCTAACAGGGTTGAGTGCTGTGGCTCCTTCAATCCTAATTGCCCTGCTCATGTGCAACTCCCAGGCTAGTTATAAATTGGTCTGAGTGGCTGCCATCCCTCCTTTGTTTCTTCTGAATTTGTGCAGGCAAATGGGGTGTGGGGTCTAGACTGTACTGTGAGGTCTTCAACTCTTCCACCCCATGGGCTGCACCCGAGGTTATAGGGCAACATCAGGTAAGCCTGCTCCCAATTTATTTATTGCATTGTATGTCCCAAATGGGTCTCTCAGAGATTAGAGTTAGGACTGCACCTCACAGAGGCACCTTGGCGCGTGGTGGTGCAGCTTCAGCTACTTCCTGCAGATGTGTGTGACCGAGCCCTCTGGTCTGGCTTTTAACCAGATTTAGAGACAGATTTTAGGTTGGTTTGCAAGCTAATAGGGTTGAGTGCTGTGGCTCCTTTAAGACTTGGTACCGATAGTTCAGAACTGAGCAGGCCCACTATGACAAAACACATGGATAGTAGCTGCCACTGATAGTCCAGGACAGACCCATGTAAAGTGCCAGAGGGCAGGCAGTAACTGAGGGGCGATACACTTGGCCAGTGAACAGCAACAGGGCAAGACAATAGATGTGGTCAGACAGACAGTAGTCATCAACAGAATACGGTGGGAACTGTTACCAACTGAACAGCCTGCAGCTCCAGCTTATTGAGGGGCAGGATCTTAGATTTCTTGACTACTGCCCTGAACCACCTTACCAATCTCATGACGTCTGGTCATTATCCTCCTGTCACTAGGAAGGAGCACACCCACAAGAACTTGATAGAATTAAGCAGGGCCACTATGACTGAACACATGGATAGTAAGTAGCTGCCACTGATAGTCCAGGATAGACCCATGTGAAGTGGCTAGACAGGCTGCGTGCAGTGAGGGGTGATAAACTTGGCCAGTGAACAGTAACAGGGCAAGACACTAGACGTGGTCAGACAGACAGTCATCAACAGAATACAGTGGGAACTGTTACCAACTGAACAGCTTACAGCTCCAGCTTATTGAGGGGCAGGATCTTCCTGACTACTACCCTGAACCGCCTTATCAATCTGATGACTGGTTTGTCTGGTCATTATCCTCCAGTCACCAAGAAGGAGCACATGCTCAAGAACTTGATAAACAGCAGCACCTTAGGCTGGACCTGACCTTGATAATTGGGGGTTTGAGTTGAGTCTGTTCAATGAAAAGGGAAACTCGTCTTGCCTTTCTAGGGTGTGGATCTAAAGCAGCCTGGTGTGGAACTTGCAATATCAAAATGCCTCAATGAAGGCTACTATCAGGCCCAACACGTTCATGCACTGCTGAGAGGTTCTTGAGACTGTATCATATGCACACTTGCCACATAGCTTCTTCCTACTGTATGTTCAGATCTATCCCCCAAAAGGAGATGGCCTTGGATGGGACTGAGGCGGATTAGGAGTGGCCAGTCAACTGGGAAACTAAAAGTAAAGGTAGCAGCCCTTAAGAGGGTCCTGGTTTTCTAGAAGTGGAACCTGTTGTTACAGCAGTGGCATAAACCTCCTGTAATTGCCCTTCTGTTTGAAAGACTACCTCCAAAACTAACTGGGAGTCCACGCTCATTATTGAGGAAAGATTCTCGCATACCAGGTTTATGACTGCAAAGGTATATATATATATATATATATATATATATATATATATATATATATATAATTACTACAAATGAACACTGTCACATTTCACAGAGTACACCAGTAAATTTATAGGGTGCTTGGACTAGTTAGATGCACACCCCTGGGTCATCCTGAAACACTAGCAGTCTGTCAGGTCTGGAGTTGCTCCGCAATATGAGAGAGTGCATCTGCTCTTTGGCTGTCTCCCTTTCCTGGATTCTCCCCTGCCATATGCTGCTCCACCAGCAGATTGCCCTCTCCTGCAGAGGTGCTGGTAATTAGCCAGCACCTGTCATTTCCTTCCTTATAAACTGATCCACCCCCGCAGCCGGTGGATCAGCAATGCATTGTCTTCCTGTACCCAGACACCAATCCAGACTCTGAAACCAGGACCCCTGCCACAGCTTTGTGATCTGCTTTCCCTGCCACAGCCTTGTTATCTGCATTTGGACTAGAACTGGATCCCTGTGCATGTATGTTTGCAGAGTCCACCTGTGTATATGTACAGCAGCCTGTGTGTGTGTTTTCCAGATTCACCTGTATTTCAGCACAGCAGCCGTACCACGCAGCGTTCACCTGTATTTTTGTACAGTTACCTCGGCATGTGTATGTTATGTTCACCTGTGTATCTGTACAGCAGCCTGGTTGTTGTGTGCTATATATACTTGTTTCTGTTTAACACCATTAAACACGGTTCTGCCGCATATACGCCTGTCGCGCAGCCTCAATTACTGATCATTCTGTAATAGGGGATTTCCCTGCTGGTCATCCGTTACTCTTGCCTCGCCAACTCATCCTACAGCACGTGTGCTGTTGGCATCGGCATCTCCTACATCCTTGTCAGACTGTGTGCGGTTGTGCCTGTTGTAACTGAACAGCCATATAGGGATGCAGGAGGGGGCAGCGTTCGGGTTGTGAGTGTGGCCAAGCTCCCATTCAGCTTTTTTAGCTGCACATTAATATTCAAGGGCAAAGAATCTGATTGAAGTAGAGCTGTACCCGCACCATAGGAACTTCGGTGAGGGTTTGCATATTGGGAGACTGGCGGGGCTTCACACAGCATGCCAAATCGGGATGCCCCAGATGAACAGACAAAAACCCAGAATAGAGAAAATCCAAGGTTTGGGTCCACTTTAAAGTCAGTAAACTAAGGCTCGTCCACTTGAAAATCTCAGATTATATGTAAATAAAGACGAAGTTGCTGACCAATTCTTTGCATGGTACTGAATTTAAAGGAGGGCAGAATTTCTATCCCTGCTGCTGCTTTTAATACAGAGGGAAGGAGTCCATAGTAATGTGTCCATCTTCTAGTCTTCTAGACCGCTAGCTTGCCCCCGGGCCATCCTAAATTGGGATTATGCCAACAGAAGCCTGAGGGTCCTAGAACAAGGCGTGATGAATCATAAACAAGTAGTCAAGTCTACTATAAAAAGGTATAGTCCTTTTGTCCCTTGTGCAGAATTGACAAAGCATCAACCATTTGATGGCTTGATGAAATTTAAAGTCTGAAGTGTGAGAGTGTGGGTCTGCCCTGAGAACACTACTCGGAGGTCCATGGGGAGATTAAAATACCCCCCCCCCTAAAAAAATAAATAAAAATTCCCTCTGCAAATTCAGACAATGATAGAGGGATTTTATTGTTGAATTTTAGGTTAGGAAGATGTAGGTTTTGCCACCATGTAATCTTTCCAAAAAAAGAGAGAAGTTTAGGAAGAGGAACCTACCATGTGTCAATTTTGGTAGTAATTACTTCTACTGGTAGCGAGCGGGTAAACAAGGAATCCTAGTTGGATTTGGTTACCGGGTTAGTACTGTGTAACCATTTTCTATCTTTCAGGGTTTTGTCTTTGAATGCATCTCCTGCAGTAGCAGAATCTCTCTCGTTCTTTGTGGAAAAGATTTGACCTTTTCTCTTGCATACTGAGGCCCTTTGGCATTAAACAAGTTGATCCTTATGGGGGCAATTACTCCTGGGGTGTTGCACACAGGAATGTCGAGGTTACAGGTAAGAGGGCTTAGAAGGGAGAGAGGTCTTGTCATGGTCTAGGGCAGGGGAACTAAACCACTTCTTGGAAAGGTCCATTTAAAGGCAGCCGGTGAGAGGTGAAGGTCCAGGCTGAGGGCTGTTGCAGGGGGTGAATAGTAAGAAATCAGCACACTGATTTCCAAAAATCCTATTGGGCGGTAAAAACAGGAGCTTATTTTGGTTGGCCCCACAGAACCTACAGGCAAAGCCGGGGGGGGGGGCGCAGATTGGATGGGCAAAACTGAAAAGACAGGAATGAATGGGGAAGAGAAACTGGACTGGATGGGGCAGAGCTGAGGGGACAGGGATGTATGGGGCAGAGCTGAGGAGACAGGGATGTATGGGGCAGAGCTGGTGGGGAAAGAATTTATGGGGATGGATGGGGCTGAGCTGGGGCGGGGGGAAAGGATTGAATGGGGCAAAGAGACAGAGAAACAAAGTTTGTGTGTACCCTGCAATGCCACTTACTGCCCTTGCAGTACTTTATATTGCAATGCAAGGTGCCAGGGAGCCATGACACTGGCCGGGAGCCTAAGCACTACATCACCGATCAAGGAGGCAGCTCTGAGCACAGCAACACAGAAGCAACTGAGTGCAGGGCTGTCAGAGCAGGGGTCCGGAAATCTGGCACCGAGGTCCACCAGTTGAGTATGGCTGGTCTAGAGTTTGAATGTTCATAGCTGCATTACATTTAATCTGTATTTTCTCATCATTGGCACATATTAGGGTATATTTATGCTTTGTTGTCACATGCTGGTCATTGTTAGGGTCGTACTATGTTAAAACGGTGTTAATGCAGACAAGCTTGTACATTCTCCCCTTAGCCCATCAGCTTCTTTTTCTGCATGCTGTTCCCTGTGTTGTATTACATCACAGGTTCTTGCTTACTTCCCTCTATTTTGACAAGACACTTCTTAGGAAGACAATGTCTGGAGCAGGAAAATTCTATTTGACATGTTGGGATTGCCATAATGAGCAGGTAGTGAATAACCTACCTGGGATTATTCACTGCATCTCCCTCTGTGTGCTATTTGGGGGCCTGAGAGAGCGGAAACGTTGCTGTGTGCCTATCTGCCAATACGGTCGATAAACGGGAATCACAGACAGACCAAGGGCTGGATGGTGTAGAGTTCTCCATAACATCGGACTGGTTGCCAGTAATCCTTACCTTAGCCTCGATCCTACTCTGGGAACTGGCCACCCGGCCCTCACATGAGTAGTGATGCTCCGGCCTCCAGAAGCCCCACCCACCTGAGGATAGAGGCTAAGGTAACATTATGGGCGTTCTGGCGATCTCCAGCATTTTCAATGCCCTCCCCAGACTGTTGCGGAGACCAACATCCGCACCTGCGCAAGTGCTGGTCCGCTTTAACCCCATGCAGATTTGGAAAAAGATGCTGATGCTGCGCTCCTGGACTGCATGGGAGCGGCCATCTTGCATCCCTGCTTACAGCCCACACCGGAGGGATATATGCTTCACACACGCCTGCTGCAGCGGCATCCAGCTGCTTCAGGGCCTGATCCTGACACCCCCCCCCCGGCTTACCTGCCTTAAAGTGCTTTGCAAAGTCCCGTGCGGCTCAGCTGAGTCTCGCAGGATTTCGGGCGGCTTCATTGCATCCCATGGGCACTGCACAGACGCGAGATCGGGGGCCGTGCGGAGTGCCTGATGGGATGCAAGATGGTGCAGCTTCCCCAGAATCAGAGGGACCCAGGAGATGGATCCCCCGGTATTGTCTTAAGGGGTTCACATCATCACTACCATTTTGTACTTATCACCTTTGTCCATACTTAACCAGGTTTTTTCCTTAAGGGACATTCACGACCATTCCCTACTTGCATCTGCCACCACTAAACCCCATTTGCGTACATGTTTTTTGAGCACGGGGTGTTTCTTTGGGACTATGGCCTAAATACCTTTCTTTATCGGTATTTTATGTAATCCTTTTAATATTTTCCCCCCAGCATAAGGGGCATTGTACCCACTCATACTCTGGCCCGGGGTATTCAATACGTTTGATTGTTAGGACCTATGATTAATACTGCTACAAGTAAGAATCAACTGCCTTGTATATCCAGGTAAACAGACATTTTACCTTTCTATCTGTATTCCATGTTCACATTACCATTTTCAACTATCATGTACCTTACGAAAGTGTATATCTACCTTTATTCGTTTATAGAAATTTTGGAGTTCCAGCAGACACTGAGGAAGCATAGCAAGATGCGAAACTAGTTTGTCATGCAGGACACCGCCTATTTTGCTTGAAACAATTGTCAAGTTATTCCGAGTTTAATGGAGCAAACATGTTTTCCCACTTTGGGGTATTTTTTGTATGAATACGCATGCACTTATGCACACTAAGATTTTAACGAGTCTCTAATAAACGGATTCCTTTTTTTAACCAAACGAATGATGCGATTTAGGCGAGGTTGCTAAGGTTGAGCCCCGAGTGATATTCCCCGACCAAGGAGATGGTCCATTATACCTGGGTCTAAACTTCCTTACAGTGCTTTAGGGGCCACTAGCACAACCAGCCCCTCAAACAGGGAAAGACATTCACTCTCATCCCTTTGCAATAACTTCCTTGTTCAAGTTGGAGGGTCGAACAAAACCCGGGTGTCACCCCCTTCACACGAAGGGGTTGACCCCAAAAGCCAATTGTCAGGTATGCTCTCTAAATATCTTGGTAAAATGGACCAATCCTGGTGATTGGTCCTTTCCCCGGGGACATCCCAATGTAGGATGTCCCCCTGTGTGAAACCCCCCAGATCGACAGTTTCCCTCACCTTTCTGATGGCGGTGACTCGAACTTCGCGCATCCCCAGGTATCTAAACGGCTGGGTGCAGGGAGAGCTATAGGGCAGCCAGGGATGTGGCCGCCCGCGAGATTATATGTAAATAAAGACGAAGTTGCTGACCAATTCTTTGCATGGTACTGAATTTAAAGGAGGGCAGAATTTCTATCCCTGCTGCTGCTTTTAATACAGAGGGAAGGAGTCCATAGTAATGTGTCCATCTTCTAGTCTTCTAGACCGCTAGCTTGCCCCCGGGCCATCCTAAATTGGGATTATGCCAACAGAAGCCTGAGGGTCCTAGAACAAGGCGTGATGAATCATAAACAAGTAGTCAAGTCTACTATAAAAAGGTATAGTCCTTTTGTCCCTTGTGCAGAATTGACAAAGCATCAACCATTTGATGGCTTGATGAAATTTAAAGTCTGAAGTGTGAGAGTGTGGGTCTGCCCTGAGAACACTACTCGGAGGTCCATGGGGAGATTAAAATACCCCCCCCCCTAAAAAAATAAATAAAAATTCCCTCTGCAAATTCAGACAATGATAGAGGGATTTTATTGTTGAATTTTAGGTTAGGAAGATGTAGGTTTTGCCACCATGTAATCTTTCCAAAAAAAGAGAGAAGTTTAGGAAGAGGAACCTACCATGTGTCAATTTTGGTAGTAATTACTTCTACTGGTAGCGAGCGGGTAAACAAGGAATCCTAGTTGGATTTGGTTACCGGGTTAGTACTGTGTAACCATTTTCTATCTTTCAGGGTTTTGTCTTTGAATGCATCTCCTGCAGTAGCAGAATCTCTCTCGTTCTTTGTGGAAAAGATTTGACCTTTTCTCTTGCATACTGAGGCCCTTTGGCATTAAACAAGTTGATCCTTATGGGGGCAATTACTCCTGGGGTGTTGCACACAGGAATGTCGAGGTTACAGGTAAGAGGGCTTAGAAGGGAGAGAGGTCTTGTCATGGTCTAGGGCAGGGGAACTAAACCACTTCTTGGAAAGGTCCATTTAAAGGCAGCCGGTGAGAGGTGAAGGTCCAGGCTGAGGGCTGTTGCAGGGGGTGAATAGTAAGAAATCAGCACACTGATTTCCAAAAATCCTATTGGGCGGTAAAAACAGGAGCTTATTTTGGTTGGCCCCACAGAACCTACAGGCAAAGCCGGGGGGGGGGGCGCAGATTGGATGGGCAAAACTGAAAAGACAGGAATGAATGGGGAAGAGAAACTGGACTGGATGGGGCAGAGCTGAGGGGACAGGGATGTATGGGGCAGAGCTGAGGAGACAGGGATGTATGGGGCAGAGCTGGTGGGGAAAGAATTTATGGGGATGGATGGGGCTGAGCTGGGGCGGGGGGAAAGGATTGAATGGGGCAAAGAGACAGAGAAACAAAGTTTGTGTGTACCCTGCAATGCCACTTACTGCCCTTGCAGTACTTTATATTGCAATGCAAGGTGCCAGGGAGCCATGACACTGGCCGGGAGCCTAAGCACTACATCACCGATCAAGGAGGCAGCTCTGAGCACAGCAACACAGAAGCAACTGAGTGCAGGGCTGTCAGAGCAGGGGTCCGGAAATCTGGCACCGAGGTCCACCAGTTGAGTATGGCTGGTCTAGAGTTTGAATGTTCATAGCTGCATTACATTTAATCTGTATTTTCTCATCATTGGCACATATTAGGGTATATTTATGCTTTGTTGTCACATGCTGGTCATTGTTAGGGTCGTACTATGTTAAAACGGTGTTAATGCAGACAAGCTTGTACATTCTCCCCTTAGCCCATCAGCTTCTTTTTCTGCATGCTGTTCCCTGTGTTGTATTACATCACAGGTTCTTGCTTACTTCCCTCTATTTTGACAAGACACTTCTTAGGAAGACAATGTCTGGAGCAGGAAAATTCTATTTGACATGTTGGGATTGCCATAATGAGCAGGTAGTGAATAACCTACCTGGGATTATTCACTGCATCTCCCTCTGTGTGCTATTTGGGGGCCTGAGAGAGCGGAAACGTTGCTGTGTGCCTATCTGCCAATACGGTCGATAAACGGGAATCACAGACAGACCAAGGGCTGGATGGTGTAGAGTTCTCCATAACATCGGACTGGTTGCCAGTAATCCTTACCTTAGCCTCGATCCTACTCTGGGAACTGGCCACCCGGCCCTCACATGAGTAGTGATGCTCCGGCCTCCAGAAGCCCCACCCACCTGAGGATAGAGGCTAAGGTAACATTATGGGCGTTCTGGCGATCTCCAGCATTTTCAATGCCCTCCCCAGACTGTTGCGGAGACCAACATCCGCACCTGCGCAAGTGCTGGTCCGCTTTAACCCCATGCAGATTTGGAAAAAGATGCTGATGCTGCGCTCCTGGACTGCATGGGAGCGGCCATCTTGCATCCCTGCTTACAGCCCACACCGGAGGGATATATGCTTCACACACGCCTGCTGCAGCGGCATCCAGCTGCTTCAGGGCCTGATCCTGACACCCCCCCCCCGGCTTACCTGCCTTAAAGTGCTTTGCAAAGTCCCGTGCGGCTCAGCTGAGTCTCGCAGGATTTCGGGCGGCTTCATTGCATCCCATGGGCACTGCACAGACGCGAGATCGGGGGCCGTGCGGAGTGCCTGATGGGATGCAAGATGGTGCAGCTTCCCCAGAATCAGAGGGACCCAGGAGATGGATCCCCCGGTATTGTCTTAAGGGGTTCACATCATCACTACCATTTTGTACTTATCACCTTTGTCCATACTTAACCAGGTTTTTTCCTTAAGGGACATTCACGACCATTCCCTACTTGCATCTGCCACCACTAAACCCCATTTGCGTACATGTTTTTTGAGCACGGGGTGTTTCTTTGGGACTATGGCCTAAATACCTTTCTTTATCGGTATTTTATGTAATCCTTTTAATATTTTCCCCCCAGCATAAGGGGCATTGTACCCACTCATACTCTGGCCCGGGGTATTCAATACGTTTGATTGTTAGGACCTATGATTAATACTGCTACAAGTAAGAATCAACTGCCTTGTATATCCAGGTAAACAGACATTTTACCTTTCTATCTGTATTCCATGTTCACATTACCATTTTCAACTATCATGTACCTTACGAAAGTGTATATCTACCTTTATTCGTTTATAGAAATTTTGGAGTTCCAGCAGACACTGAGGAAGCATAGCAAGATGCGAAACTAGTTTGTCATGCAGGACACCGCCTATTTTGCTTGAAACAATTGTCAAGTTATTCCGAGTTTAATGGAGCAAACATGTTTTCCCACTTTGGGGTATTTTTTGTATGAATACGCATGCACTTATGCACACTAAGATTTTAACGAGTCTCTAATAAACGGATTCCTTTTTTTAACCAAACGAATGATGCGATTTAGGCGAGGTTGCTAAGGTTGAGCCCCGAGTGATATTCCCCGACCAAGGAGATGGTCCATTATACCTGGGTCTAAACTTCCTTACAGTGCTTTAGGGGCCACTAGCACAACCAGCCCCTCAAACAGGGAAAGACATTCACTCTCATCCCTTTGCAATAACTTCCTTGTTCAAGTTGGAGGGTCGAACAAAACCCGGGTGTCACCCCCTTCACACGAAGGGGTTGACCCCAAAAGCCAATTGTCAGGTATGCTCTCTAAATATCTTGGTAAAATGGACCAATCCTGGTGATTGGTCCTTTCCCCGGGGACATCCCAATGTAGGATGTCCCCCTGTGTGAAACCCCCCAGATCGACAGTTTCCCTCACCTTTCTGATGGCGGTGACTCGAACTTCGCGCATCCCCAGGTATCTAAACGGCTGGGTGCAGGGAGAGCTATAGGGCAGCCAGGGATGTGGCCGCCCGCGAGGCTGGCGGCATAGGAGCCGCCGGAACTAAGATTATTGGTGCCCTGGGGGGGGTTTCACAAAGCGGGGCATCCGGTATAGGATGCCCCAGGGGCAGGCTAACGGCTGGACCTGGAATCTTTAAGATACTGGGGTGATTTCAAGTGGACCAAGACCCGGGATTTTTCACCATCCCCATTTGGTTTGCTGTGCGACACCCAGTTGGTTGAGCAATAAACATAACAAAAAAGAAAAAAAGATATCTGCACTCCGGTTAAGTAGGGTGCACGATCCGGGGCTGTCGCAAGCCCCACCAATAGCAGCAAAGAAGATCGTTGGTGGATCCGCACTTCCTTAAAATTGTGTTTTTATTGCATGAATATTAAAATCATCAGCATCTCCAAAACAATGCAACTAACAGCAGCAGCAAAATTAAATCCAGTACAGGAGTGTGTGGTCCTCTGACGCGTTTCGGGTCCTTAGTCATAGATAGGGGGACCACAACACCACACACACACAATATATAGAGAGAAGAGGGGGACTTACCTCATGCAGCAGCGCAACTCACAACAGCGGAGAACCCCGAGCGTCTCAGCAATGGAGGTGGGGCGCATCAACCAATCACAGGCGGCACCCACGGGCCAATCAGAGGGGAGAAACCCCTCACATGACACCGGAGAGCCAGCCAGTGGAAGGGCGCGACCCACCCCCAACTGCGACGTCAGTCCAGTTCTGCCTCGCCAGTGTTCTGACGGCACAGGCTCTACTCTCCTCCAATCAGCTTCTTTAGCCAATAATGTGCAGCTAGAAAAGCTTATACACAATCGGAGAGCATTCCTCTATGGCTGTGAGCGTTCAATTATGATGGGTGCGTCCATGCACAGCTCAAGAAGGATGCGACAGATGTCACCAGCAGTCACGCATGCAACGTGGGCTTGTTGACTAGGTAGGAAATTAGGGGGGGACTGACGGGGGGGGGGGGGGGGTGTCTAACTGGACCTGTCTTATAGAAAGGAAGCCTGTGCATCACACAGACAGACCTCGAGGCGAGAAAAGAGAGACATTACTGAAGCAGTGCAGAGAGCCGAGAACGAATTACACAGGTGCCAAGCGGAGGAAGAGAACCAATCAGAAAAGAATATTACTCACCCGGGTTGATCTCTATAGGAGCTTCCTCCACTTTACACTCAAATACTTTCTCCTCCTCATCCTCGAATTCCACTTTTACCACGATAGTGTCTCCGAGGTCTGTGAATAAAGAGGAGGAGAGTGATGCCAGAGAGTGCGCGCGGAGTGACGTGACAGGGAAATCCCGCTACAGAAGGTTGATTGCTCACCTGGGCCGATCTCATTGGTCCCAAACGCTTCCTCTTCCTCCTCCTCAGTTTTCACATTTGTCACTATGGTGTTTTCCACGTCTGTAAATAAACATGAGATTCAGGGTGAAGGTACTAAAGAAGGCCGAGGCCCCTCTCACACCAGGCCGTATAAATACTCCAACGTGCCGCAAATGGGCAGAAAACGCAACCCATTGCATTAAGTGGAGCCTGAGGTGAGGAAAGGGGATGGAGGAGGAAAAAGGGGGATGGAGGAGAAAAAGGGGGATGGAGGAGAAAAAGGGGGATGGAGGAGAAAAAGGGGGATGGAGGAGAAAAAAGGGGGATGGAGGAGAAAAAAGGGGGATGGAGGAGAAAAAAGGGGGATGGAGGAGAAAAAAGGGGGATGGAGGAGAAAAAAGGGGGATGGAGGAGAAAAAAGGGGGATGGAGGAGAAAAAAGGGGGATGGAGGAGGAGAAAAATACCGTTTTGTGAGTACTCACCTTTAAAACGGATATTAAAAGTGTGACATACACTCCGCTTCAACTCTTCATGACATTTGGGTTATTCTCCAGTAGAGGGCGAACTTCTGCAGAGATGAATGCAAAAAAAAGGAGCTCCTCCCAGTCCATAAATACCTGGGACCTCTCACCAATTCCCCAGTATAAGAAAGCAGTAAGGGGACCAGGAAGAACCAAATATAACAATACTAACAACCAAGAAACAATGGTTCACCATATAAAGGATCCAGAATACCAAAAAAGGGTGGGGTGAAGCGGAGTGTATGTCACACTTATAATATCCGTTTTAAAGGCGAGTACTCACAAAACGGTATTATTCCAAGTGTGACATACACTCCGCTTCAATTCTTCTTGACAGTTGGGACATCCAATAGCAGTGTCCGTCATGGGTGGGGACCATAAACAGTAAAGAATGCACCAACTTAAACCACTGCAGCCTGCAGAACCTTGTGGCCAAAAACGGCATCCGCTGAAGCCCGCACATCAACCTTGTAAAACTTGGAAAAAGTATGAACGGAAGACCAAGTAGCAGCCTTACAAACTTGTTCAACAGAAGCCTGGTGCTGAAAAGCCCAGGATGCACCAACAGCACGAGTAGAATGCGCAGTGACCCTAAAAGGGGGAGTCTTCCCCTTAGCAGAATAGGCCCCAACAATGGCCTGACGAATCCATTTGCTAATGGTAGACTTGGCGGGCGCTAAACCTTTCCTGGGCCCACAGGGCACCGCGAAAAAGGTATCCGTCTTGCAGAAAGAAGAAATAGTCACCAAATAGTCATGATTAAGAGCTGGTGCTCGAAACGCGTCGACGTGGGGCCTGCTCTCCGTATGCTTTTTACAATCTACCATGCTGTGATAGCTTTTTAAGTGCTTTAAATAAAGGATCGATTATTTTAAGGCTCGTACTCCATGGCTGGCACTTTTTCATTCCAGTCACCAAATAGTACTTAACACAGCGAACCACATCCAAATTGTGCAAAACCCTCTCCTTGTCATTGCTAGGCTTAGGACACAAGGAAGGGAGAACAATATCCTGATTGAGATGGAAAGCAGAAACCACCTTAGGAAGGAAATCTGGTTTAAAGCGAAAGACCACCTTGTCCTGGTGTCTTTCAAAGTAAGGGGCCTGAATCGACAGAGCCGCCAACTTAGAGACACGCCGAACAGAGGTAATAGCCACCAAGAAGGCAACCTTTTGAGTGAAAACAGAAAGAGCAATATCCTGTAACGGCTCAAAAGGAGGACCCTGCAGAGCCGAAAGAACCAAATTCAAATCCCAAACAGGAACCATAGCCTTCCGAGGGGGACGCACATGAGTGACCCCCTGGAAAAAAGATCCAGACCGTGCTGAAGAAACTCCAAAATCCTAGGGATCGAAAACACCCTGCAAGGCAAAGCCCTAGCCTCACACCAGTCAATATAGGACCGCCAAGTCCTATAGTAAAAGCCAGAAGAGGACCGCTTCCTAGCTCTAATCAAGGTCTGAACAACAGCCTCAGACAAACCTTCCTCCTTCAGAATGAAGGTTTCAGCAGCCAAGCCGTCAAAGCCAGCGTTGGTAAACTGGGGTAAAGTAGTAGACCCTGAGATAACAGATCCGGAAACATGGGAAGCCGGTACGGATCTACCGCCAGCCTTACCACGTCTGCGTACCAAACCCTTCTTGGCCACCTTGGAGCCACCAGAATTGCTGGTGCCCCTTCCAGAGCCAGCTTGCGCACTACCTTGCCTACCATGGAGAAGGGGGGAAACAGGTACAGAAACCCCAGATCCCTCCAGGCAAGGGACAAGGCATCCACTGCCAGGGCCAGAGGATCCTGAGATAGAGACACAAAGGCCGGGAGTTTGTGATTGTGCCGTGAGGCAAAGAGATCCACCTCCGGAGTCCCCCACTTGCGACAAAGAGACCGGCGAGAGGACCCCCTGCTCAGGGAGTCCGCCTCTGTGTTCTCCACTCCCGGAATGTAGATTGCCGAAATGCAAGAAACATTGCTCTCCGCCCAATGCAGGATCAGAGAGACTTCCCTGAGGGCACTCCTGCTGCGAGTCCCTCCTTGGTGATTGATGTAGGCTACCCCCGTCCGATTGTCTGAACGAATCTGAACCAAAAGACCCTGTAAGTGCGACGTCAGTCGTGACAGGACAAGCCGGATGGCTCTGAGCTCTAAGACATTGATGGGGTTGTGAGCCTCCTGAGGACCCCACACCCCGCTGAAATGATGACTTTTCCAGAAACCTCCCCAGCCCAACAGGCTGGCATCTCCATGCGGAACTTCTTGGTTCTGATGAATCTGTTGAGGATCTTGAGGTCCAAAATTGGTCTTACAGAACCTTCTTTCTTGGGGGCCGTGAAAAGATTGGAGTAGAAACCCCTGCCTCTCTCCGATGGAGGCACCGGGCATACAACTTCCATGTCCAGAAGGTTTTTTACTGCTAACAGGAGCCCTTGCACAGCCTGAGGGTCCAAGGGCACCCGAGACCTTAAAAATCTTGGAGGAGGCCAGTACTCGAACTCCAGTTTGTACCTGGAGGAGACCACTTCCAAAATCCAATTGGCTATGACCTCCCGGGCCCAGACCTGGAAGAAGAGCCGCAGCCGTCCCCCCACCCGTACGGGTGAGGGCGCCCCTTCATTGCTGAGCTGGTTTACCCGCAGGCTTGGGCTTGGAACCCCAGGCAGAAGCAGGACGGGCTCGACCTCTGCCCCTGTTCCAGGAAGAGCCTCTGACACCCGAGAAGGCCAAACCTCTGCCAGCTCTGGCACCTCGAAAGGAAGGATTGAAAGAGCCCGCCCCCCGAAAGGGACGGCTCAGTTTCTTCCGCTGAGGTAACTTACCTCCCTTTGCCACAGCATCCAACTTATCTCCAAACAGCTGCGTACCCAAGACACTATTGTTATGTGTAGTAGGACTTCAGCCTTATTGGTGGCCATGCGCCGATCGGTATGGCTCCGTCAGTGGACGGCGGACTTTACGGCCAAGAAACAGCTGTTTCTTGGCCGTAAAGTCCGCCGTCCACTGACGGAGCCATACCGATCGGCGCATGGCCACCAATAAGGCTGAAGTCCTACTACACATAACAATAGTGTCTTCCATAGCAGCCAAGACAAAATCCATGAACAATTCAAATCTTTTAAGCGTAGTGAACTCAGCGCTGGCCGGATCGAGGTGAGCGTCATTTAACCAGTCCCGAATCAGAGACCTAGCACCCACCGACACTAGCGCAGATGCACAAACAGGCCGCAAGGCCGAACCAACACTGGCAAAGGCATGGCATCTGATCAAGGCGCCTATCCTCACCATCCTTTAGGGAAGTGGTGTCTGGGGTGTGAAGCACGGAGGAGTTGGCCAACCCAAAAACTGGCGCATCGACCTCGGGAGGAGAAGCCCAGCGCTTAACCGCTTCCACCAGGAAAGGATACTTCTTACCCCATCCCTGAGGAACACCCGGAAGCCGACTAGGTTTCTCCCATTCCCTAAGGATCAGTGCATCAAAATGACCCTGGGTAGGGAAATCCAAACGAGGCTTGTGGGCCCCAAAAAATTCCCCCTTCGTGAGAGGGGGCGCCTCAGGCAGCGCAATATCCAAAACCTCCAAGAGACGTGACAAAACCGTGGCCGTGTCAACAGCCTCCCCCAGTGCCTGCCCAACATCAGCCTCGCCAAACCGTACATCGTCAGCCTCTGACTCCTCATACAATTCCCCCTCCTCTAACGGGGAATAATCCGACATATCAAACGAATCATCATCAATATCCCAAGTCGCCTAGACCGACGACAAATGTCTCGGGGATGGAGGAGGAAAAGGGGGATGGAGGAGGATGAGGAGAGGGGATGGAGGAGGAAACAGGGGGGGGGGGGTGAGGATGGAGGAGGAAAGGGGATGGAGGAGTAGCATGAGGAGAGGGGGTGAGAGAAGGAGGGGGAATGAGAGAAGGAGGATGAGGATGAACACCGATCTGGGGTTCAGGTTGGAATTCAGGTCAACTCCAACTCCACTTGGCTGATGGGGACCACTCAGCCAGTTGCTGTGCTCGTTTCAGCAATGCCAGCAAGGCGAGTTTTATGGCGAACCGAGGGGGGAGGGGAATACACAAAGGGGGCATTCCAAATGAGGATACTCCATCTGAGAGGAACAATACTTGAGAGAGGGGGGTAATTCCCAGGTGTTGTTCCTCTTTCAGTTAAATAGCAATTCATGTATCTTAATGGTTTCCATTGTAATCCTCTGTGATACATTATAAAGAGGTCACAGGCCTTTTATTGGAATGTAGATAGCTTACAGTGCAATGAGTGCATCGAACTGGATGGGAAGGACTCTCAAAAGTTAGTCTCCTCGGTACTCACCGGCCACTCACATAAGAGCTTCATAAAATACATACCGTATACGTTTGTGGCCCCAACTTTGAAGCATGTGGAAAGGCGCGAGGAGTTAAAGGACTTTTTCGCGGCGCTGCATTACTCACCCGCGCTGATCTGTACAGGAACTTCCTCCTCTTTTATGTTCACCGTCACTTCCTCCTCCTCAGTTTTCACATGTGTCACTATATAGTCTCCGGGGTCTGTGAATGAGACAAAGCATTAAGAGCATGGGCGGGGCAGTGCTGCCTTCAATCAGATATAGCCCCGCCTCTTACCCTGTGATGAGTCGCTGAGCCTCCATCATGGTGTCTCCCCTGTAGAGATCCTGGTGTCCTCCTGCCCAATACTCCCCCTATAATCAGATATAGCCCCGCCTCTTACCCTGAGATGGGAGGAGCCGCTGAGCCTCCATCATGTTGTCTCCCCTGTAGAGATCCTGGTGTCCTCCTGCCCAATACTCCCCCTATAATCAGACATAGCCCCGCCTCTTACCCTGTGATGGGAGGAGCCTCTGAGCTTCCATCATGGTGTCTCCCCTGTAGAGATCTTGGTGTTCTCCTGCCCAATACTCCCCCTATAATCAGATATAGCCCCGCCTCTTACCCTGTGGTGGGAGGAGCCGCTGAGCCTCCATCATGGCGTCTCCCCTGTAGAGATGTCGGTGCCTGACACTCGTCCTGTCTGTCCGCTGTGTAGGCGTCTCTCTGGAAGACATGAGATCACGTGACATCAGCCTCTGGAGCCTCAGAGATATAGAAGAAGCCGGGTGGTGAGATATCCAAGCAGAAACCAGATGAGACATATTCCATTTATTGCAACGGAGGGGGCGTGCCGCTGGTGTGCAGAACCCGTTTTGGGGCGCCACCTCCAGTGCAATTAATAGAATAGGCTTGTGTGATGCGTAAACAAGGCCTGCGCGAAAGTCCACCGGCGCTGGAACGCGGAATGACCGACTCCCTGCCATTGGTCAGTATGAAGATGCCGGCACTGCAGGGGAGGAGCTGCTGGCGAGTATAGACTACGTGTATCGGCCTGGACAATCCCTTCAAATTCCTGTTAAGTGTCAGCCATTGTAACTAAAGGCTTAGGGGCAGCGCCAAGATCCCGAGTATAAGGGACAGGGGAACTCCCTAATCAGGATGCCCCACTGCATGAATGGCCCCCCTGGGCACTGGAGCACTCACCTATCCCACCAGCATCATCGCTGGTCATCTCTCTCTGGTCTGTGGCGGGGAGAAACCCAGGGGGGAAATCCAGATGCTCCACCGTTTGAAACCCCCATTGGGGCACCTGTAGACACTCACTTATCCCCGTTGCAATGGCGCATGTGCGGCCTCTCGTCCAATCTGAGCTGTTTGCAGTGCGCGCTATCCTGGGTTATGGTCCTTGTCCCCTTCTGTGTGAAACCCCCAGATCTCAAATCACCTCTTCGCGGTCCTACAACGAAAGCGCATCCGCTCGTCCAATCAGCGCGCTCGGATCCACTGACATCATATCGTCTAAGGCCAGCGGCTCGAAGCGACACGATGGCCGCATCCGCTATTACCCTCCAACAGGGAGCGCGCCCGCGCCGGCCATTCACAATCCTGTTAGAGAGATAGCGGGAATGCGACTGTGGCTCGCGCACGTGCAGTTGGACCGGGAAACAAGATAAGAGTATGGGGCGACCTGGGAGGGGTGTCACCCGATTTTGGATGCCGGGGCGAAGGGAATTGATATAGATATAGACCCTCCCGCGCAGAACGCTGGTATTCGCTCGCCTCTTTTTTGCTCCAACGGCGTATGCGCAGGTTCTCGTCCAATCAGAGGCATTTGCCGAGACTATGTCATTCAGCAAACACCTCTCACTGTCGTCGATGGGAAGCGCTGCGGCCATTCACATAGGCTGGGACGGGAGCGTGCACGCCGCTAGGGACGCGGGAGCGCGGCCTCCCCATAGAAGTCAAATTGAGGCGTTTGCCAGAACAAAACGCAGTCATTTGAAATTCCCGATTCAGGAGGCCCCCCAAAAAACTCACCTTGCCACTCTCCAACGGCACATGCGCGGGATCTCGTCCAATGAGAGCCGCCTGCTATGACATCATCATTCACCTTGCCACTCTCCAACAGCACATGTGCGGGCTCTCGTCCAATGAGAGCCGCCTGCTATGACATCATCATTCACCTTGCCACTCTCCAACGGCACATGTGCGGGCTCTCGTCCAATGAGAGCCGCCTGCTATGACATCATCATTCACCTTGCCACTCTCCAACAGCACATGCGCGGGATCTCGTCCAATGAGAGCCACCTGCTATGACATCATCATTCACCTTGCCACTCTCCAACAGAACATGCGCAGGATCTCGTCCAATGAGAGCCACCTGCTATGACATCATCATTCACCTTGCCACTCTCCAACAGTACATGCGCGGGATCTCGTCCAATGAGAGCCGCCTGCTATGACATCATCATTCACCTTGCCACTCTCCAACAGTACATGCGCGGGATCTCGTCCAATGAGAGCCGCCTGCTATGACATCATCATTCACCTTGCCACTCTTTAGCAATTAGAGCCGCCTGCTATGACATCATCATTCACCTTGCCACTCTCCAACAGCACATGTGCGGGCTCTCGTCCAATGAGAGCCGCCTGCTATGACATCATCATTCACCTTGCCACTCTCCAACGGCACATGCGCGGGATCTCGTCCAATGAGAGCCACCTGCTATGACATCATCATTCACCTTGCCACTCTCCAACGGCACATGCGCGGGATCTCGTCCAATGAGAGCCGCCTGCTATGACATCATCATTCACCTTGCCACTCTCCAACGGCACATGCGCGGGATCTCGTCCAATGAGAGCCACCTGCTATGACATCATCATTCACCTTGCCACTCTCCAACATCACATGCGCGGGATCTCGTCCAATGAGAGCCGCCTGCTATGACATCATCATTCACCTTGCCACTCTCCAACGGCACATGTGCGGGATCTCGTCCAATGACAGCCGTCTGCTATGACATCATCATTCACCTTGCCACTCTCCAACGGCACATGCGCGGGATCTCGTCCAATGAGAGCCAACTGCTATGACATCATCATTCACCTTGCCACTCTCCAGCGGCACATGCGCGGGATCTCGTCCAATGAGAGCCGCCTGCTATGACATCATCATTCACCTTGCCACTCTCCAACAGCACATGCGCGGGATCTCGTCCAATGAGAGCCACCTGCTATGACATCATCATTCACCTTGCCACTCTCCAACGGCACATGCGCGGGATCTCGTCCAATGAGAGCCGCCTGCTATGACATCATCATTCACCTTGCCACTCTCCAACGGCACATGCGCGGGATCTCGTCCAATGAGAGCCGTCTGCTATGACATCATTCACCTTGCCACTCTCCAACGGCACATGCGCGGGATCTCGTCCAATGAGAGCCACCTGCTATGACATCATCATTCACCTTGCCACTCTCCAACGGCACATGCGCGGGATCTCGTCCAATGAGAGCCACCTGCTATGACATCATCATTCACCTTGCCACTCTCCAACAGCACATGCGCGGGATCTCGTCCAATGAGAGCCGCCTGCTATGACATCATCATTCACCTTGCCACTCTCCAACGGCACATGTGCGGGATCTCGTCCAATGACAGCCGTCTGCTATGACATCATCATTCACCTTGCCACTCTCCAACGCCACATGCGTGGGATCTCGTCCAATGAGAGCCGCCTGCTATGACATCATCATTCACCTTGCCACTCTCCAACGGCACATGCGCAGGCTCTCGTCCAATGAGAGCCGCCTGCTATGACATCATCATTCACCTTGCCACTCTCCAACGGCACATGCGCGGGATCGTGTCCAATGAGAGCCGCCTGCTATGACATCATCATTCACCTTGCCACTCTCCAACAGCACATGTGCAGGATCTCGTCCAATGAGAGCCGCCTGCTATGACATCATCATTCACCTTGACACTCTCCAACAGCACATGCGCGGGATCTCGTCCAATGAGAGCCGCCTGCTATGACATCATCATTCACCTTGCCACTCTCCAACGGCACATGCGCGGGATCGTGTCCAATGAGAGCCGCCTGCTATGACATCATCATTCACCTTGCCACTCTCCAACAGCACATGTGCAGGATCTCGTCCAATGAGAGCCGCCTGCTATGACATCATCATTCACCTTGCCACTCTCCAACGGCACATGCGCAGGATCTCGTCCAATGAGAGCCGCCTGCTACGACATCATGTAAACGGTGGCATGTAAACAGTGAGAGCCACCCGCCGAATGACGTCATAGCAACCGGCTCTCATTGGACGAGAGGCCGCACATGTGGTCGTTCTGGAATCTAAAACACCACATCCCTGGCGGTGTCATACAAGATTCCAGGGCTAGCCTCTGGCCTTTCGAACTGGGATGCCCCGCTGCATGATACCCCCCGGGACACCCAATAAAATCACCTTCTCCCACGATCCAACGGGGGGGGGGGTAGGGGGGTATAAGCAGCGGCGGCCGGCGCCTGCTATACCTCTTGCAGGGTGCACACCGGGCATTTGTGAATGGCCAACATTTGCACGCCCCCTGTTAAGAGGGTGGTGGGGAGATGTGGCTGTCACCGCGCTCGTTTCGACGATTTGACTGTATCTGAGCGTGCTGATTGGACGAGAGTCGCACATGCGCCGTAGGACCGGGGAAAGGTAAGTACACATGGCGACCCGGGGGCATCCCAGTTTAGGATGTACCAGGGGAATGCCAATGGCGGGTTTGGTTCCGCTTTAGGTCCTCTTGAGGACAGGTGAATCCCTCCACTCGGGGGGGGGGAGGAAACCGCCCCTCCCCCACCTCTGTAGGGGCACATGAGGTCTAATGCCCCCCTCCCCAGAGCCACACTTACCCAAGCCCTGCTGCAGCCAGTACCCGTGCTATACACATCCACCTCAGGGCGCCATTACGCGCGCTCCCGGCTCCGCCATTTTGTTGTAGCCTCGGAATTTGTTTGTGTTCCCTTCCCGCGTGCCCTCTGCCGCTCACATATCCCGAATCAGAGTAACTGGGCGGGGCCGGAAGGGAGGAGCCACGGCGCGGCCATTTTGCCGTGGTCCGCCAATGCTCAAACGGAGATAGCTAGAGGTGTCCTCGATGCTGGGGGCGGCCATGTTGGCGTAGCCCAGGCAATGAGGCCTAAAGGACGGAGGTAAGCGGGGCTTTATTATTCCTCACACGGGCTGCAGTAATATTTCATTATAGAGAGTGTGTGTGGCTGGCTCTATACTCACCTACTCCCTGCTCTGCTATATACAGGCCTAATGTGTCCTACACACTGATACTGCCTCCTATTATATCTCCTGCCCTTTGTTATCCCTGGCCTGCTGTCTCTTGCCCCTGTCTTGACCCCTCATCTCCCTCTCGTATACTTGCCCCTGATTAGTCAATTCAGCAGGGCCTGTGCCTGATGGGTCTTATGGGATTCTCTATAGATGTGGTTCCCTTTTGCCTATTTCCACAGTAACAGGTAACAGATGGGGGTTTATCCTAGTTCACTAGCAAGCGGGGGTCTAATAGCCAGAGATCTGGGCACTCTTGCCCCAGGTCATTCACGCTAAGTAAGAATAAAGTGAAGCCTAAAGTGGGTCGCTTGGCATCGGTGTTCCCCCCCCCCCCCAAGCCAGGCAAGTAATGGCCACTTCCTGTATGGTGGGGTAGGAGCGCCCCCCCCCCCCCCGGTGCTGTCCTGCTGGTGGCCTTGGAAATGGTCGTCTCCCATCAGGAGCATAACTAAGTGGTGGGTAAGTATCTCTAAGGCTCTTATCGTGACGTGTTAAAGTGGACCAACACCCAGGATTTTGACTATCCTGGGTTTTGGTCCACTTCGGTGGGGCACCCCGATGGGGGGGGTGCCCCGCTGTGTGAAACCCCCCAGAAAGCTCTTACGGCCCTGCTAGAGGGATGCGCGAGCGGCGGCGGCGGCGGCGGCCCTTGCTGGAACGTGGAGAAGGTAAGGCTTGTGGGCTTCCTGGGGGGTTTCACCCCGCGGGACATCCCGATTTCGGATGCCCCGTGGGGAGCGATCTGATCGGTCCGGGAATCTTATAGATTCCTGGGCCGATCCCCCCTGGGTGTTGGTCCACTTTAAATCTCTCCTTGTGGTGAAAAAGACTTGGAGTACACATAACCCACCTTAGGTATGACAATATCTTAAAGTGGACCAAAAATCAGCTGAAATTCCCGGGCCGATCAATCCCCCCATCCCCCCCCCCCCCGGGGCATCCAGAATCGGGAACCCCTGCATCCCCGCTATCCCTCGCGTGCCTGCACCAGCAATTTGTGAGTGGCCGTCGCGGGCACGCTCCCTGTTAGAGGAAAGCAGGGGATGCGGCCGCCAGCGCACTCGGAGGCGCTCTGCTAAGAAGTCGCTTAGACGTCGCTTAGACGTTCATAGCTCAGCGGCTCTGAGCGCGCTGATTGACTGAGCGGCTGCGCGTGCGCCGCAGGACCGGGATGAGGTGAGTTTACTCGGGCGTTCTGGGGGGTTTCGCATAGCGGGGTGCCCCGGTGGAAAGGACCAAAACCCAGGATAGTCAAAATGGTGGATTCCTTCCATGCCTGAAAGTCCCCCGTCTGGACGGTCCTCCACATTTGGTGGGAATGCCCGAAGGTTAAGAAGTTCTGGTCTCGGGTCTTTGGCCTGTTATATAGTCTCCTACATGTTAGCTTACACAGGGACCCCTGGGTCGCTTTGCTACACGTGAAGCCAGAAGGAATCACCAAGCCCCAACACACCCTGCTGACTCAGGTCATGCCGGCGGCCAAGCTAGCTATAGCAAGCTCATGGAAAAAAGGGAGTGTTCCATTTCAGATGGTAAAGGAGAGGCTGAATGGCATGTTTAGCAACGAAAAATTAACCAGCATCCTGAGAGATTCTCATGAGAAATGTATGAAGATATGGGACCTGTGGGTGGAATACTCGTTCCCGGATTTGAAAGAGGCCCTGTTGCAGTGAGAAATGGCCTGCAAACTTTCCCCTTTACATGCATATTTACATTTGTGCATTCCTCTGTCTTCTCTCCTTGTTTCCTGTCTGTCCCCCTCCTCCCCACTTGTTGTTTCCTGTCCCCCCCCTCTCTAGATCCCTCGCCCCCCCCCCTTACCCCCCTCCTGACACCAGAGGGGTGGCAGTGTAGAGAGCATGGGGCAGGTGAGGATAATCCACCTGCCCGTCAACTTGAGTAAGGATGTCTATTAGTTCATAGGTGCTAATCTTAAGTTGCTCATGTTGGTACATCATTAAACTTTAGAAGCCCAAACATTCTGAAGGTGCCTAACAACTTATTGGAGATGGCATAACTGTTTGAGTCACAGTATGAAGAATGACAACCCATGTTTTGTAACAGTTTATTTGTAAATGAACAAAATGTCGTGCTGTATATCTTTTTATACCAAAAATTTTCAATAAAAGATTGAAACAGAAAGTCTCCCGTCTTCCAGAATCCTGCTCTCAACAGGCAGTAGGAAGGGTGTGGAACTGGGCAAAGGGAATCACATCTATGGAGAATCCATCAGGTCCTGCAGAATTGAAGAGTCACTGACCACTAACAAAGACCTCGCCCTGCCAGACACTTCCCTTCAGTAAGAAAATCCTTGCATGCCGGGGTCCAGGAACAGCCCGAGGAAGGGCCCAGATGCAATGGAAGCATCTGAGATTTTGAATGATTGACCATATGTCTCAACCTCTCTAGAGTGGACGGGGCTACATCCCTCAACGCCTCCTGCATGGGTGATGCCCGTATGAGCATTCGTTTAAGCTGTGGGATGGTACAGACTTCCTGGCACTGTACCTAAATGTAAATCTGGAACCTGTGGGAAAACCCAAAGGGATTCTCATAACCACCTTGAGAGGTTGGTACTTCTGGTGGCCTGGAAAGCATGACAGTGGACATTGAGGATGTTTGGCTGCTCTTCTGCTGTTGGACATGAACTGACAAGGGGGATACCTGATCCCTAAAGTGCTCAGCAACCCGCGAGCCCCCTCTGGAGAAAACGCAAGAACTCTAGTGAGAGGGAGTTGCCTACAATAGTGTCCAGTGAACTCGCACCAAGCCACAAGGGCTCCCACGTTATGAGCATATCCTATACGTGGATTCCTTCTATGCCTGAAACAATAACTGAAAGGCCCCAGCGGACAATCCCCATCTTCCAGTATCCTGGTCTCAACAGGCAGTAGGAAGGGTGTGGAACTGGGCAAAGGGAACCACATCTACGGATGTCCAGGAACAACCCGAGAAAGGGCCCAGATGCTATCTGAGATTTTGAATGATTGACCATCTGTCCCAACCTCTCTAGAGTGGACGGAGCTACATCCCTCAACGCCTCCTGCATGGGTGACGCCCGTATGAGCAGTCGTTCAAGCTGTGGGATGGTACAGACTCCCTGGCACTGTACCTAAATGTAAATCTGGAGCCTGTGGGAAAACCCAAAGGGATTCTCATAACCACTTCGAGAGGTTGGTACTTCTGGTGGTCTGGAAAACATGATGGTGGACATTGAGGATGCTTGGCTGCTCTTCTGCTGTTGGACATAAACTGACGAGGCTGAGACCAGATCCTTCAAGTGCTCAGCAACCCGTGAGCCCCCTCTGGAGAAAACGCGGGAACTCTAGTGAGAGAGAGTTGCCTATAATAGTGTCCAGTGGACTCGCACCAAGCCACAAGGCCCCCACATTATGAGCATTTCCTATATGTGGATTCCTTTCATGTCTGAAACGGGAACTGAAAGGCTTCAGCGGACAATCCCCTGTCTTCCAGAATCCTGGTCTCAACAGGCAGTAGGAACGGTGTGGAACTGGGCAAAGGGAACCACATCTATGGAGAATCCATCAGACCCCACAGACACAAGCCCTGCTGAATTGACAACCGCTAACAAAGACCTTGCCCTGTTCTGAAGTGTCAGGCACTTCCCTTTGGTGTCCCAGTGTCCAGGAACAGGCAGAGAATGGGCCCAGATGCAATGGATCTATCTGAGATTTTCAATGATTGACCATCTCTTCCCAACCTCTCTAGAGTGGACGGGGCTACATCCCTCAACGCCTCCTGCATGGGTGACGCCCGTATGAGCAGTCGTTCAAGCTGTGGGATGGTACCCATTTTAAGGCATGCGCCAACTTATGACTACGATTTTGAACCTGAAGGAGCCTAATCGCGGGCGAAACACGACGAGTTGATAAACCTGTCCCGTAGGGGACCGGTGCAACCAGGCAGATCAACAAATCAGTTACTCAAACAAAGTATTTCTGTTTGGATGTAAAGAATTGTATTCTATGATGTTAAATATTATGTGAAAGCTTAGAAACTTTATTTTTTTATATATTTGACGCATACTCCTATATGTAAGCAATATTACCATTTTGTGCATTATTTCGTTTATTTCCAAAAAAAGTCGACACACAGACAGTCTGATCCAGGCAATCATTTTTTTTAACCCCTCTATGATCAGCCTGACTTGGGTTATTCGTGAGATTCTTGTTACCTGAGGGACCAGAGAGAGGTCTAGCAGTTACTAGATCTTCTGTCAGCAGATGGTTATATGGTTGGTGGTGAAGGTGCACGTCTGTAAAGGAAGGAAGCCTATGGGCTGGATTGCTGATTATGCTACAAGGGCGGTTAGCTTGCCCTGGGCTTTTCAATTTTAAGGTTGCTTCAAGGTAGCCAGCTATCGAAGGTGTTGGCCAAGGGTGCAATTGGTTGTAAGGTACGTAGGCTTGTGGATCCTCTAATGGGGGTCTAGCAGAGTTAATGCAATTGTTCCCATCCTGTTGGGGAATGCTACTAGGGCGATTGGCTTGCCCTTTGCTTTTCAATTTCAAGGTAGTGTGCAAGGTAGCAACCTGCTTCTGAAGCTGTCAGCCAAGACCACAGTTGGTCATAAGTTACATATGGTTGTGGTTCCTCCAATGGGTGTCTAGCTGAGTTAATGCGATTGTTCCCATCCTGTTGGGGAATGCTACTGGGGTGATTGGCTTGCCCTGGACTTTTCAATTTCAAGGTAGTGTGCAAGGTAGCAACCTGGTTTTCAAGGTGTCGACCAAGGCTACAGTTGGCCGTAAGGTACGTAGGGTTGTGGATTCTCTAATAGGGGTCTAGCAGAGTTAATGTGATTGTTCCCATCCTTTTGAGGAATGGTACTGGGGTGATTGGCTTGCCCTGGGCTTTTTCAATTTCAAGATTGCTTCAAGGCAGTGTGCAAGGTAGCAACCTGGTTCTAAAGTTGTTAGCCAAGGCCACAGTTGGTCGTAAGGTACATAGAATTGTGGATCCTCTAATGGTGGTCTAGCAGAGTTAAAAGGTAGCAGCCTGGTTCTGAAGGTGTCTTTCAAGGCCACAGTTGGTCGTAAGATATATAGGCTTGTGGACCCTCCAATGGGCATCTAGCAGAGTTAATGTGATTGTTCCCATCCTGTTGGGGAATGCTACTAGGGCTTGCCCTGGGCTTTTCAATGTCAAGGTTGCTTCAAGGTAGTGTGCAAGGTAGAAACCTGGTTCTGAAGGTGTTGACCAAGGCCACAGTTGGCCGTAAGGTACGAAGGGTTTTGGATCCTCTAATTGTGGTCTAGCAGAGTTAAGAGGCAGCAACCTGGTTCTGAAGGTTTCAGCCAAGGCTACAGTTGGCCGTAAAGTACATGGGCTTGTGGATCCTCCAATGGGGGTCTAGCAGAGTTAACGTGATTGTTCCCATCCTGTTGGAGAATGCTACTAGGGTGATTAACTTGCCCTGGGCTTTTCAATTTCAAGGTTGCTTCAAGGCAGTGTGCAAGGTAACAACCTGGTTCTGAAGGTCTCGACCAAGGCCGCAGTTGGTCGTAAGATACATAGGCCTGTGGATCCTCCAGTGGGGCTCTACCAGAGTTAATGTGATTGTTCCCATCCTGTTTGCAAATGCTCCTAGGGCAATTGGCTTGCCCTGGGCTTTTGAATTTCAAGGTTGCTTCAAGGTAGTGTGCAAGGTGGCAACCTGGTTCTGAAGGTGTCAGCCAAGGCCGCAGTTGGTCGTGAGGTACATAGGCTTGTGGATTCTCCAATGGGGGTCTGGTAGAGTTAACGTGATTGTTCCCATCCTGTTGGGGAATGCTACTAGGACGACTGGCTTGCCCTGGGCTTTTCAATATCAAGGTAGTGTGCAAGATGGCAAACTGTTTCTGAAGATGTCGGCCAAGGCCGCAGTTGGTCGTAAGGTACATAGGGTTTTGGATACTCCAATGGGGGTCTAGCAGAGTTAATGTGATTGTTCCCATCCTGTTGGGGAATGATACTAGGGTGATGCTTGCCCTGGGCTTTTCAATTTCAAGGTTGCTTCCAGGTAGTGTGCAAGGTCAACGTAACAGTTGGTTGTAAGATACATAGGGTTGTGGATCCTCCAATGGGGGTCCAGTAGAGTTAAAAGGTAGCAGCCTGGTTCTGAAGGTGTCTTCCAAGGCCACAGTTGGTTGTAAGATACATAGGCTTGTGGAACTTCTAATGGTGGTCTAGCAGAGTTAACATGATTGTTCTCATCCTGTTGGGGAATGCTGCTAGGGCCATTGGCTTGCCCTGGGCTTTTCAATTTCAAGGTTGCTTCAAGGTAGTGTGCAAGGTAACAACCTGGTTCTGAAGGTATCGGCCAAGGCCACAGTTGGTTGTAAGATACATAGGATTGTGGATCCTCTAATGGGGGTCTAGCAGAGTTAATGTGATTATTCCCATCCTGTTGGGGAATGTTATTAGGGCGATTGGCTTGGCCTGGGCTTTTCAATTTCAAGGTAGTGTGCAAGGTAACAACCTTGGTCTGAAGTCTCAACCAAGGCCTGCAGTTGATCGTAAGATACATAGGGTTGTGGATCCTCTAATGGGGGTCTAGCAGAGTTAATATTATTGTCCCCCCCCCCTGTTGGGGAATGCTTTGGGATGCCCCACGAGTATCTTATTTTGTGTACTGGAATGAAATAAAAACATTTAATTTAGCGTACCCATAAAATGTATTTCTCTTCCATTCCGGAACACCACCCCCAATCTGTTTTTCTGTCTTTGCCGCGAGCCAGTAGTCGATCACACCGATATCACATCTCATTTCATGTTTTCCAGAGTGCCTAGAGAGTGACCAAGGACAAGAATCGGGATACAAAGATCACTACAGGGACAACGTGATGGAGGGTCGTCGCCTTCTCCCATCACAAGGTAATAGAGGTGGCTACAGGGGGCTTCAACAATCATCTTCTATTACTGCACACATGCGCCTTAATGTCCTCAATCTTAATTCACAGGCCCTGGAGACGCCGTAGGGAGAAGTGTGAAAACCGAGGAGGAAGAAACTTTTCTGAAAAATAAAGTTGAGTTGGAAGTCCCTCTTAACGTCAGCCCAGGTGAGCAATAAATGGATATAGAAAATATTTCCATTTAGTCAGTCCGCGGACACTCTGGCGTGTCTCGTACGTTTCGGTGCAGCTGCGTCACTCTCTCGTCTTTATTCACAGAACCCAAAAACGTTATAATGCGAAACGTAAAAACCGAGGAGGACGAAGACTTACTTGTGATCATTAAAGAGGAAGAAGTCCCTCTATACATCAGCCCAGGTGAGTGATATGTTTTTGATACGCTTAGTAGGGGTGTGTGCGCTTCTAGTGCCTATTTTTTATGGTGAGTAGGCTTATGGGCCCATCGAAAAATTAAGGGGTTAAGAAGGTTTAGGATAAAAAAAAGTGTGTTGGACCAGTAACCAAAATTCTAGATTAAATCAAGCTGGCTTTAAAGGGTAATTTCACTTTCAACTGCCTTTTTAAAGAGGAACATCAGACCTAAAATAAAAAGGGGCCGTCCGATTTCGGGTGGCCACATTGCATCCAAATCATGGGCACTGCGCAGGCGCGAGATCGGGGGCCGCGTGCAGTGCCTGATGGGATGCAAGATGGTGCTTCTCGTCGTTTTAATTTCACTTTCAACTGCATTTTTAAAGCGGAACATCAGACCTAAAATAAAAAGGGGCCATCCGATTTCGGGTGGCCACATTGCATCAAAATTATGGACACTGCGCAGGCGCGAGATCGGGGGCCGCGTGCAGTGCCTGATGGGATGCAAGATGTTGCTTCTCGTCGGGAAGTCGCCCGGAATCCGAGGTACCCAGAAGATGGATGCCCTGGCAAGGTGAGTAAAAATTGCCCAAAGGCAAAACTGAAAGGGGGGGCCTCAGTTTGGTGAGATTTTAACCTTCCCCCTATGTCCCTCTTTTTAAAAGTTTTTATTATAATGTGCCAATATGATGTGTTCAAAGTGCCGAGCTTATCTGTTATTTTTTTTATCTTATTTGTTTGCAACAATGTACCTTATCAAGGTACATCGAAGTAGTGTTCCGATGTACAGATCAGAAATTTCCTCAATCTGGGTTGCTAATTATCTGATTGGCCGAGGCAGAGACGACAGGCTTAACCCCATCTGCATTAATTAATCCTGCTCATATAGGATGAATGCATGCGCACGGAAGAGAGCTGCGGCTCAAGGAAAGCCTGCATTTCATTCTTTTTTTTTTTTTAAATTCTTTATTTACTTCTTTTTTTCCTTTTGTCATCATATATATAAGCATATAATATGTCACTAATCAATTCGTTGACACTTATTCAATATACAATCATCTAAAAAATAAAAAAAATCTAATAATTCCATTTGGAAAAAAAAGAAACACAAAAGAAACCTAAGGACAAAAGGGAAAAGAAGATATTTTATATTTTATACCCACAAAGTATATAATAATAAAAGAAGAACAAAGGGAAGAAGGAGAGAAAAAAAAAAAAAAGGAGGGGGGAAAGAAAGATAGGAAGGAAAGAAAGGAAAAGGGAAGATCAGTTTGAACCATGGGGGGGAATCTATTCCCTTATGCCGTTCTATACATGCCCTAAGCTTATTTCTAATTTCCATACCATTATTTAAGACTTAATTCTCTAAAACTACAGCAACTCATTCATTCTGAGAGAGTGGTGGAGGGGGGAGCATCGGCATTCATTAGCTGCTTAAATCTTGCCGTTTCCCTATAGAGGAGCCAGGGCATCCAAACCTGTCGAAACTGCATCTTAGTCTCGTGGATCGCAGCTGTAAGCTCCTCCATTTCCATGATATGATTAATTTCCCCGATCCAATTCTCCACCAAAGGAACTGTTTCAGATCTCCAAAACCTGGGTATCAATATTTTTGCTGCATTAATAAGATGTCTCAAAAGAGATCTCTTATAGACCTTCAGAGGTATTTCCGACAGGTGTAAAAGGAACAAGGAAGGGTCCCAAGCGACAGGCCGTCCCAAAATCTCACTAGAGATGTCTGCCACATCATGCCAGAAGGGAACGACCTTTGGGCAGTCCCAGAAAACATGGAAAAAACTTCCGACTGCTCCCCGACATCTCCAGCATTCCGCAGAGTGGGTCGGTGAGAAACCATTCAACCTTTTCGGGGTGTAATACCACCTTGTAAGGCACTGCATTTCATTCTGACAGATAATTCGCTCTGAATTTTCTCTTTTGCTCCCTCTCATCCAGAAGCCCGGATTAGACAGAACGTCCGCTTATCCCAAATGCTAACTGGCTATTTAATCGAGGCCCTTGCAGCCATGCTTTGCTGTGTTGTCCGCGTACCTTGGATCTTGGCTTTAATCTGCTAAGCTGGACTGATTTCTCATTTGACCTGGCTTGCTCATCGATGCTGAACCTCTGCCTTTGACCCCTGACTTCACCCTGTTTCTCGTATATGATCCTCCGCGTGTGTACTCGACCTCGGCTCGTCTGACCATCCTCCTTTCTGTTGATTCTGTACTCTGCCTCCTAGTCCCTGGTAGCATCCAGCTTCTTGGCGAACGATCCTGGAAGTGTCTGCAGCGCAGTGTGACCCTCCTCGTCCCAGTGAACCCCAGACCTCTGCCTTTGACCCCCGACTTCACCCTGTTTCTCGTATATGAACCTCCACCTGTGTACTCGACTCGGGCTCATCTGCCTGTCCCGTCTGACTATTCTGTATTCCGCCTCCTAGTCCACGGTAGCATCAAGCTTTTTGGGTAACGACCCTGGAAGTGTCTGCAGTGCATTCTGACCCTCCCTGCCCCAGTGAACACTAGTCCTGCCGGTAGACTCCGGTCCATGAGGGTTGTTTGCTCGGAATGACTCTCGGCCAGTTCGAAGAAAGAGCATCCCGCCCCGCTTCTCTCTGATTCCCGTATAGGGGAAAGAGACGATGGCAAAGAGGTCTAATAACAGCTGACCAAAGCAACTGCAGGCCTGTTGAAACACTAGATCGTTCAGACTCCTCTCTGAATCTGGGATCTGCTTAAGAGGTCTGACGATCGATTCTCCTGACCTGTTATGTGCACGGCTTGAATTGATCAGACATGTTTTTCTGCCCAAAATCCAATGTCCTAAAAAATCTCCTGATTTCGTTCCCCCTTGCTTGATGACATAGAAAACTGTCGCCATGTTGTCTGGGAGAATGCTTAAAGACGTACTTCTCTAACAACAAATCCTAAACCGCAATTAGAGCCTTAAAGCTCTCGCTGATTTGAGGAAAGGCAAACACCCCACCACTGGGACAATATAGGGAATGTCTGCTCCCCACCTAACCCCGAGTGTGCACGGCCGTGGGTAGTCTCAAACCCGCTAAATAGCATGAAAAGCAAAGCGAATGGTCCGCACTCCTCTTCTCATAAAACTTCACTTTTAATTAAGGGTTTAAAATCATCTCCATAGTGTATCAAAAGCCAATAAAATCAGTAGTAATCAAAGTCCTGGAAAGTCATATATACAGTATAGGCGACTTACGCGTTTCGGACTCCTATCTCCAGTCCTTAATCATAGTGATGTACTATGATCAAGGACTTGAGATAGGAGTCTGCAATGCCAGAACTTTGATTACTACTGATTTTATTGGCTTTTGATACACTATGGAGATGATTTTAACGCACAATTAAAAGTGAAGTTTTATGAGAAGAGGAGTGCGAACCATTCGCTTTGCTTTTCAAACACCCGGCCACTGCCCCTGACAGAAATTTGTGCCACAGTGTGCTCCCCAGCCCCATGCGCTTGCATCTGTGGTTAATGAAACTGGATCTTCTTGCCTCCAGCAATAACTTGCCTGGGAAGGTCCACCAAAGCAGAAAGGACTTTACCTTGGAAGGAAGCTTTAACTTCAACTCTGTTTCCTGAGATGTGTTCCAGGACTGAAGGCAAAATGCTTGTAATGGCCTTGAATGGAATTGTGCAGGAATTGAAGATGTCGTTAGTTGAAGATGTCATTAGTCCTAATACTTTCATCAAGTCCCTTTTTAAAGAAGAGAGAAGAGCTGCGATCGACTGGGCTATGGAACTCTCGATCAGGGAAAATTTCTCGCTCTCGTTTGGGCCGACTTGATTCTTAATCCCAAAAATTCTATTGAGCAAGGAAAAAATGTAAAGTACAATACCTGGGTTGGGACAACTGATTGAAGGACTTTTCTTCCAAACCTACAATCTTGGCTGGACAGAAGATCCACGTGTTGAGTGAGCTCGAGTAAGAAAGGGGAGAATTGGACAAATAGCCGTAGGCTGTACAAATAATTAGTCTTAACCATCTGGTTATAGGTGACTTTGGAGCCGCTGAGCCCTTTCTTATTCAGAAACCCAAACACACCTTCACCTGTTGGGTTTGCTCTTTTGTTACCGGTTTCTTGTTGCTGTATTTCATGAATATGATGTAATATTGGGATATTTTTTGAACATAGGTTAAATCCAGCTTAATTGAATCTAGAGTTTTGGGTTATTTTTGTTATCCAAATTCTCCCTAAAGTGGACCAACACCCGATGCTGATCGGCCCGGGAATCTATAAGATTCGATCGGGGTGCCCCGCTGTGTGAAACACCCCCAGAAAGCCCCCGAAATCCCTACCTTGTCCTCGATCCAGCGGCGCATGCGCGAGCCACCGCTCGCGCATTCCTCTAGCAGGGCGCTCACCCGCGCCGGCCGTTTGTGAAGCGAGGTCCGTCGCCGGACAAGCGAGAACGCCCGCCGCCTCCCGCGCGTCACTCTCACAGGGAGCGCGCTCGCTTGTCCGGCGACGGACCTCGTTTGTCTGTCGGCGGGAGTGGGGACAGGTGACTTTTTGGGGCTTTCTGGGGGGTTTCACCTGGTTAAAGTGCCCCACCGAAGTGGACCAAAACCCAGGATACTCAAAATCCTGGGTGTTGGTCCACTTTAACCAGGTGAGTAATAAACTTCCCGTTTAGATACTACTCACACGCTCTGCTGTGTCTCGTACATCTCAGTACAGGGGCGTGACTCTCGTCTTTATTCACAGACCCCGGAGACACTATAGTGACAAATGTGGCAACGGAGGAGGAGGAGGAAGAAGTATTTCTGAAAATCAAAGAGGAGGAAGTTCCTATGCACATCAGCCCAGGTGAGTAATAAATCTTACACAGATAGATTTCCCCTACTCCCCTCTCCGGTCGCATCTCTCCCGTCCCTCTCCATCTTCAGAAGGGCAGCACCATCTTGGAAGCCTTCAGCCTCCTGGCAGGCGGCGCGCCGTCCCTTTGTTCTCGCACATGCGCAGTGTTATTGCTTAGGCTGCAACGACACTCGGCGCAAATACGTGCGACATTTAAGAGACGGCTGGCAGAGGGGTGAGTGCGGCTAGAGCTGCTCCTTCATTCAGCGGCGGCTAAAGTGAGGGGGGAGGGAATGGCAGCCAAATGACAGTGTTTTAGATAAAGCCGACGGGATGTTCTGAGAAGAACATCAGAAAAGGTTTGTTGTTCCTCTTTCAAGTGGATCAAAACCCAGCTGGATCTGCGCGGGAATCTATAAGATTTCCGGGCCGATCCATTCCCTCCCTGCGGGGCATCCAAAATCGGGATGGCCTGCTGTGTGAAACCCCCCAGGTCGCCCGCTACACTTACCTTAATCCCCGTCCAACTGCGCGTGCATGGGCCACGGCCGCATCCCAGCTATCCCTCTAGCAGGGCACGTTCCCTGTGAAAGGCATGTTCAGAGTGAAGGTCCAGATTAATGTGGGTAATCTGTATGTACGGGGGGGAAACATATAAGATAGGCTCTTATTCAGGGTGAAGGTCTGGATTAATGTGGGCAATCTGTATGTACAGGGGGGTACATATAAGATAGGCTCTTATTCAGGGTGAGGCTCCAGATTAATGTGGGCAATCTGTATGTACGGGGGGGGAAACATACAAGATAGGCTCTTATTCAGGGTGAAGGGCCGGATTAATGTGGGCAATCTGTATGTACAGGGTGGGGGAAACATACAAGATAGGCTCTTATTCAGGGTGAAGGGCCGGATTAATGTGGGCAATCTGTACAGGGTGGGGGAAACATACAATATAGGCTCTTATTCAGGGTGAAGGGCCGGATTAATGTGGGCAATCTGTATGTACAGGGTGGGGGAAACATACAAGATAGGCTCTTATTCAGAGTGAAGGTCCGGATTAATGTGGGCAAGCTGTATGTACAGGGTGTGGGAAACATATAAGATAGGCTCTTATTCAGAGTGAAGGTCCGGATTAAGGTGGGTAATCTGTATGTACAGGGGGGGGGGAACCTACAAGATAGGCTCTTATTCAGGGTGAAGGGACGGATTAATGTGGGTAATCTGTATGTACAGGGGGGGACAAAGAGATAGACTCTTATTCAGGGTGAAGATCTGGTTTAAGTATCTGAAACATGTGGACCCTAACGTTATATCCTTCCAGCTAAAACTAATACATTGCACTAACCATGGATGGTCCTACCACAATTGTTTCTCTCTATACTCCTATGGTGTTTCCGTCCTGAATAAGCGCACATTACTCCACAAGATTATACAAACCGAATCTGATGACGCAGGTCGGTACGCGTGGCTCTAGACATGAACGTATCATCAATACGTACAAACCCCCAGCCAACCCAGGGCTTCTGAATCGGGTCCCACAGCTGGGATACTGTGTATGGAAGACTTCAATACGGTAATGTCCCTAACTCTAGACAGGAGGTGCCTGAGGGAGGAGGGACAGAGTAGCAGCAGTACTTCCCAGTTGCCTGACCTTATAGAGCAGTGGTCCTCAACCCTGTCCTCAAGGCCCACCAACATGTCATGTTTTTTGGATCTCCAAATAGCCAGCTCTATTGCTCTGCGACTGCACTAATTTCTCCACCTGTGCATCTTTGTGGGGATCTGCAAAACCTGGCCTGTTGGTGGGCCTTGAGGACAGGGTTGGGGACCACTGTTATAGAGGACTATGGATGGGTGGACATCTGGGGACTGAGACATGGTGACATGCATGAATATACCTGCTTTGTCTCCTCACATCAAACAATGTCCCATTTAGACTAGGACTTGGCATCATCAGTGGTACAAATTAAAATGGACCAAAACCCAGGATTTTGGCTATCTTGGGTTTTGTTCCTTGCCCCCGGGGGGAACCCTGATCGGGGATATCCCGCTGTGTGAAACCTACTAGGTCACCGAAACCAACTTGCCTCATCCCGGTTCTACGGCGAATGCGCGGCCGCTCATCCAATCAGCGCGTTTAGAGCCGCTGATGTCACGCCATCTAAGGTGAGCGGCTCCGAGCGCGTTGATCATCCCCTGCTACCCTCTAACACCGGCCATTCACACACCCTGCTAGATGGATAGCGGGGATGCGGCTTGCGCATGCGCCGTTGGACTGGGAACAAAGTTAGTGTATGGGCGACCTGGGGGGTTTCACACAGCGGGGCTTCCCGATTTTGGATGCTTCGGGGGGAGGGAACCAAACGCAGCGGGTTTTGGTCCACGTGACCGCGCCAGCCAATCACAGCGCTCAGAGCCGCTGTGGTATGCGGCTCTGAGCGCTGGAGGCCGCGTCTCGCGCTTCCCTCTAACAGGGAGCGTGCCTGCACCGGCCATTCACAAACGGCCGGCACGGGTGCGCGCCCTGCTAGAGGGATGCGCCGATGGAACGGGGCTGAGGTAAGGTTTGTGGGCCTCCTGGGGGGTTCCTCCCCGCGGGACATCCCGATTTCGGATGCCCCGCGGGGAGGGATCTGATCGGTCCGGGAATATTATAGATTTCCGGGCCGATCCCCCCTGGGTGTTGGTCCACTTTAAGTAGACCGGGGAGATGCGCCAGCACATGCCCGCCCCACCCCTCAGCGCGAGACAGCCCCGGCCAGCGACTACCCCCACGCCGGAAGCAGAACCCAGACAGCGCCCACGTCAAACTCCGCCCCCAAGTGATGTCGTCACCATGCCCCCAGACCGCACCCGATGTCACGCCCCACATCGCAACGCCATCTATACGCCGCCGTTTATATGAATTTTTAATATTACACAATTTCATGATGGTGTTCCTTTAATGACCCAACAGTAAGAGGATTCAAGAGCAACAAGTATTAAGAGGGTACGCAATCCTTTAACATGAGAAGTCATAGATTCTTTGTCCAACAAAATGACTTTAAGCATGGGGACCAGTCAGCTAAGCTGTTTGCCCATATGACAAACATGGACAGGGGTGCACAATCCATCCTGGTGGTGAATGAATCTTGGTGATGAATGACCTGATTACTGGCATGGAATGTGTCCAATCTATTGATATAGATGAATGTTTCACCAAATATTACAAAGCAGATGGTTGCTGATGTCTCTGACATGTTGCATTATGTGTTGGACATGGACTTTCCATAACCAGCAGGGAAAGGTTGGATCTCCTATTTACACTTGATGACATAAAGGGGGGCTATTCAATAATTGACATCAGGAAAGACACCTGGACCGGATGGCCTCCCTGTAGAGGTTTACAAAAGATATAGTGACATAATAGCTCCACGCATTTTTAAGATGCTTGGGGAATTCATTGATTTAGAACTCTACCTTTAACTGCCTATGAAGATACTATTGTAGTGGTACCAGAGGAGGAAAAAGATCCTAGGAGTAGTGCCCCCTATTGGTCACATGCACATGAGGGTGCAATATATGGAGCATATGGTCTCCTTCTTTTGTCAACCTCCTATGTTTCCAATATGTGTGGTAATGGTTTAGGCTACGTTCACACCTGTCCGGTCGCGCTTGCAGCCTGCATTTTGCGGCAGGAATTCCGTTTTTGCATTTGTTTTTTTTTTGTCCGTGTTTTTATTTGCGTTGTGTGTTATAATATCCCTGTTTCAAGGGATGCGTTGCAACCAGGATGCAGCAGGCAGGACTTTTTGCGACTATGTCTCCTCCGCACCGGAGAGGGGTCAAAGGAGCCATAGAGGTGCTATTGATACATATTATTTGCGGTACCGCCACGTCTTCTGTGAACGCAGAAACACATGCAGTACCACACAGGTGGGAACAAGGCCTTAGCCTGCTTCCAACTGGCAGTGAGTAATTCATAGAACGTATTTTTTGGTTAAATGGGGTTCACTTTAAACATGGCTTCTGACAAAGAAGGTTCATTCATGTCTCACACTTTGTCATTTTTCTGGCTTATTTCCTGGTATATGTTTCATGTCTTTAGCTTACATCGAGAAACTGCTAGCCAAGCTGAGATACAACAGTGTTGATGCAGGTCTGATTGTTAAACCAGACCGACACCCGTTTTTTTCTTTAATGGGTGTTGGTCCCACTGTCTGTTGATCACAAGAAGCTTGGGCGGGGCATCCAGAATGCTGGAACACCCATTGCAGCTAACCACACAGAACCCTCGAAATACTCACATATATTACGAGCCAGCGCCTGGAAAGGAGTGCCGCGATTGAATGCCGGGCGGTCACATTGGTGTCACGCTCGGGGTAACTCCAGCCCTCCAGATAAGCCCTCAACCCCCAATCTCCGCAGCCAGCTTCACCTGTAGGAGCCCCCGCTTGCCGGGACGCAGAATACGCCTGCCCGGGATCGGTTGCCCCCAGGACTTCAATGGCTCAAAGAATGAGAGCTTATTAATAGAAGATCTGGAGAACCAAATGGCTAGAGCGTTAGTAGCGGAAGTCCAGAGACAGGCCAGAGGTCGACAACGGGAAGACAGAGATCGTGGCAGTACCGATAGATTAGGCAATTCGTGGTCAAGTGTCTCTCCCGCGTGGTCAAGTGCCCGCACCGCGGGAACGCCGCTGGACCGGGGAACGGGTAAGTGGAACCTGACAGTTGGCAGTAATGAATGTGAGTATTACGAGCGTTCTGGCACTCCACATGTGCAACTTCTGGTTGTAAACTCTGATGAAACCTCCTACTGGTCTCTGAACAAAAAAAGTGTTTCACTGACCTTCACTTTAAACCCTGGTGATCGTCTCTTTTTTTGTCGCTGATAGGATCGGCTGGGTCACGTACAAAGCTCAGTTAATTATATTTGCAGACATCAGCAGCTAAGTTACAGAATTTCTAAACCATGTAAGGGCCATCAGCCAACTTGGAATCAACATCTTCCCGTCCATTATATCTGTAGTTAGTTATAATACGCATTAAAATAATGAGTCAATCCTTTTTGCAGAACCTGTCTTGTGTGCGGATATTGAACATTTTCTAAAGGGTCAGTACAACCAGAATGGAGATTTTTTCAAAAAATCCTCACACCCTGCCACCCTCCTTTAGTACTGAAGCGAGGCGGGGGGTTACATTTAAAAAAGAAAACAGGTGCCTGCCCACAATTCCACGCCGATCGCCTGGCAATTCCGATCATCTTTGCTTCTGCCAAACCAACCACTGAGAGAAGCAAAGATTAGATTAGATGATTAGTAGTGCTGGAATCACCCAACGATTGACGCAGAGTTGCGGGCTAGGTCCTTTTTTTTTTTTTTTTTTTTTTTGTGTAACCCTTTGAGTGATTTCAGCAGCCCTTGTTTGATATCGTAATTGTAAGAACACAGAGCTTTTCTTGATAGGCCTTTCAACCTCAAGCGTAAGACAGACGAATTAGAGCATCCCAAAGTGCATGCATCAAACTTTATAGCAAGTGTTCCCACCACCGAAAGGCTCAAACTCTTACCAGACGGCGGAGGGTAAATGACATATATAATAAAATCCAACATTGATCACACGCTTATCAGCTTACGCATTTTATTATATATGTAATTTACCCTCCGCCGTCTGGTTAGAGTTTGAGCCTTTCGGTTGTGGGAACACTTGCTGTAAAGTTTGATGCATGCACCTTGGGACGCTCTAATTCAGCTGTCTTACACTTGAGGTTGAAAGGCCTATCAAGAAAAGCTCTGTGTTCTTACAAATACGCTATACCAGGATTGGGACTTCCTTACACATTGAGCTGTTTTTAAGCATTTTTCTGTTTAATGTTTGTGTGCGCGATGTCTGTATAATCTTTACTCTAAGTATTATACTTGTTAACAGCTTGTTTAGCAGATTGTAATTGACCTTTAGCTATCTCTCTTCCCTTCCTATATAATGTTGAATTCTTCAGGTGAACGATCCAGCTGGAATAACGTGACTGAACATGCGGTTATATTTCCAAATGCTAAAAGAGAAGACGACGACATCACAGAAACCATTATAGGAGACCCAACAAGCTCAGATCCAGCACTGCACCCTGCACATCTTTCATTTCACCCCTCTGTACAGTATAGTTTCTCTACCAATCATATGGGCCGTATACCTAAGAAGCAATATTCCTGTTCTGAATGTGGCAAATGTTTTATTAAGAAATCAGACCTTATTGTACATGAAAGAGTTCATACAGGGGAGAAGCCATATCCATGTCTTGTGTGCGGGAAACATTTTTCTCATAAATCGACCCTTATCAGTCATGAAAGAGTTCATACAGGGGCGAAGCCATATTTATGCTCTGTATGTGGGAAAAGCTTTTCTGTTAAATCGTCCCTTATCAGTCATGAAATAGTTCACACAGGGGAGAAGCCGTATTCATGTTCTGAATGCGGGGAATGTTATTCTCATAAGTCGGATCTCGTCATTCATGAAAGGTTACATAAAGGGAAGGCACCCTACTCTTGCACTGAATGTGGGAAATGTTTCTCTAATAAATCAAACCTGATCAGTCATGAAAGAGTTCATACAGGGGAGAAGCCGTTTGCTTGTTCTGAATGTGACAAATGTTTTTCTCAGAGGCCACAACTTCTCAGACATGAAAAAATTCATTCAGGAGAGAAGCCGTATTCATGTTCTCTATGTGGCAAATGTTTTTCTCAGAAATCTGTGCTCATCACTCATGAGAAAGTGCATACAGGGGAGAAGCCGTATTCATGCTCTGATTGTGGGAAATGTTTTTCTGATAAGTCAAACCTTATCAGTCATGAAAGAATTCATACGGGGGAGAAGCCATATTCGTGTTCTGAATGTGGGAAATGTTTTTCTCAAAAATCGGTGCTTATCAGACATGGAAGAATTCATTCGGTCGAGAAACCATATTCGTGTACTGAGTGTGGAAAATGTTTTTCTGATAAATCGAATCTTACCAGTCATGAAAAAGTCCATACGGGGGAGAAACCACATTCCTGTTCCGTATGTGGGAAATGTTTTTCTCACAGATCGCAACTCGTAAGACATGGAAAAATTCATTCAGTAAAGCGGCGTTCCCCATCCCTCTCCTCGAGAGACACCGATGGGTTAGGTTTTGTTGCTCTCCACACAGACACACAGGTGGAGTAATTAGAGCAGCAGCAGAGATATAGAAGGAACTTTGTGAAGATCCACATGACCTATTGGGGAACACTGCAGTAGAGAAACTCTAGAAGTTCTGAATGTGGTTTTCTCAGAAATCAGAGCTTATTATTCGTACTGAAGAGAACTGACTGTGGGAAATGTTTTTTTCTAATCATCCTTCAGCATGACCCACGGAGACAAACGCTCCACCCCCTGGGAGGAGACACAAACTGAAACAGAGGTTAAAAGCCCCACTCCTTCTTCCCCACCTCAGTTCTTTGTGTTTCCTCCCTAAGGAACCATTGGACAGAGTGCGCTAAGATGGGCAGAGAGGACTGGCGCCTCTTTGGAAGAGATCTGCAAGTCAAGCAATGTGGTCTTCACCCCACACCTTCCTCAAACATTGTAGACTTGATCTACTATCTGCAAAGCATCAGGCCTTCGGTAGAAGGGTACTACTTGCAGCTTCCCATCCCTAAGGTATAGTTACTCGCCTAATACCCTCCATGGGTCATGCTGAAGGATGAAGGAAAAAAAACCCTGTTAGAATTGCCAGATTTTTTAAGAATCCTTTAGCATGACCCATTATTACCAATAGCTATAGCCATTATTAACAATAGCCAACCCATAGTCCTAGGGCTTACTTCGGTTACTTTATAAAGTCTATTGTGGGGAGGAAGGGGTGTGGCTTTTAACCTCTGTTTCAGTATTTACTCCCAGGGGATTGAGCCTCTCTCTCTCCGTGGGTCATGCTAAAGGATTCTTAAAAAATCTGTTACCGGTAAGTCTTAACAGGGTTTTTTTCTTCTTGTAAAAGTTGATTTCCCTTAAACCTGAGATAGAAAAATGTTCATACAGCAGCGAAGGTGTAATCATGTTCTGATGATGAGCTATTATTACCCCCCAAAATAGTTCTACTATAAATTATTGCAATAGCTCAGATTAGTCATCAGTTGTTGTGGGTTCGTCGAGGCAATGGAAATAGTAATGCATCAAGCAGCTCACCCGAAGCCTGTGTTATGTGCATTCCTGCAGCACACTATAGACTGTTTGCTTATACTTTCAGTTCCAGTCCTCCACGACCATGCACAAATGTGGACTCGCAGCTACCCCTGTCCCGCAGTGCTCCAAGTATGAGCAAGCTGTAGTGGTCACACTGCCGGATCCACCGACAGCAGGGCGTGTGCCAGTAATCTGATATTTTAACACAAATATGGTCCTAATCAGGGGACATAAAACACTAATGGCACTAGGTCCTTTTAAATCTGCCTTTTAAAAATTATTTTTGTTAGTTTTTATCCCAGTGAGTATGTTTGCACTAGTCAAAGCACACACAGTCTAGAAACCTAGTATATACGCCTGACAAAATATCCAGTCCATGCAGTTCAGCCTTCCAGTGGTCTAGTAGCCAGAGCTGGTAATTTTATAACATCCAAGGAAAGCATCTTGGCCACTTTTGAATTTTTTATAACTACCTCCTCTGGCCGAGAAATCCATTATCGCACTACTCTTACGGTGAAGAATCCCTTCCTAAGCCAATGCAAGTAGTGTCTCTGCTCTAACCTTATAGGATGCCCATGTGCATAGATGATTCCATTTTTGTTTAGAATAATCTACTCCGCAAACTTTTACATCACATCTCAGTTGCAGCTGATGAAGCAACTTAATGTTGTAAGGACTCTTTTGGTACATTTACATGGTACAATTTGTGACCACAAAATCACTAACGTGAGTACATATGTGAGATGGTCACGAATGGACATGAATTGTCAGGCGACTTATGTTGGCACGTGGTAAATTTTTTTGGCAAATTTCACTAAAGCGCTTGTAATTAATATTGCATTTAAGATATTTGTACAGTCCTATTTATAGCCGATTTCTGTTTCCACACGCCGACATTAAAGCGATGAATGAGAAATTTTATGTCAGCCGAAATGATACGACGCTCTACCAACAAGCGAATGTTTGCATTAGTTTTAGCGATTATTCATTTGCTAATTGTTCCGTGAAAAGTTCACCTCCGGGGGAAAATTAGGGCCTCGGGTGACACTACTTTAAGTTATTGACAATGAGACCATGGGTTACGGCCCAATTCCACAAACCGATATGTGAACCAATGTCCGCTATAGAAAAAATTGATTCGTGGAAATGCTCGCTGCGATAAGTGGAGATTTGCTTGTTATTTCTTGTTCGTCGCATTACCATTGGAAAGTGGAAACAGAAATCTGCTACAAATAGGACTATACAAATACCTTTAATGCAATCTTAATTTCGGTCCTAATTACGATTGCTTTAACCAAAATTTGCCAAAAATGTATCAGCGTCTGAGTGCGAGTCGTGTGATCATTTGTTCGCAGAACAAGCGGTCAATTAATCTGTTTCTGGAAATCGTCCTTTAGAGTAAACAAGGTCTCTACAAAAAAGGTGAGGTACCAATGGTAGCAATAGGTAATATATGCAAATACATGTCTTAATGTACTAGTTCTAATTTATCCTTATTCATGAAAATAGTATTTACTTGTTTTGTAAAACAATATTTTTGTTCTCTAACAAACCTCTTGAGGCCTTCGCAGGAATAGACTGCCATGTGGCACTTCCTGATTGGCTAATGGCTCTACAATGTTCAAGTCCACCACTGTATGTTTGACTTGCCTTGAAATAGGGGTACGTATGCTGCCCCCAAAATGTGTGCTTAGCATATGGATTGTTTTAGCTTGTACTGTTTTTATTTCAAATACAAAAACCTTCAAGACTTTGGTGTGCTGGTTCATTTTTGTTTCTTTATTTATGCTAAGAATGAATAACACGCAAATTTAACTCATTTTAATAAGGGGTATCCAGGAACCACTGGCTGCCATTAATTAAAGAAACATACCAAAATTGGGCATCTGGGAAGTAAGTGCACCTAACTAATGATTATGTAATATATGTATACATATTGTTCAGCCTACAAAGAAACTGACAACACATTATTTAAAATCATTTGTAATAGGACTAAAGTGCACTGAGGAAGCTTTTTTGATAAGCGAACGTCTGCACACATCCTATATTGCTACGATGTTCATGTACTTTACTTGCTACAACTGGACAATAAGAGCGTAACAAGACTTGCTACAAACGTGCGGCCAGCACACTTGCTACAAACTATTTTTGTTACGCCTTATATAAATCATTGTAATATATGTGAAAAACATTTGAAAGTGTTTTCTTTATATTTTATTTTTTCTATTGTAACATATGTGGAAAAAACTAAGGTGTTTTATTAGTTTCTTGAACATGTAAATAAATATTGTATATAACACAGCAGTAGTAAGGCACTGTTACTTACAAATTACATTGGCCCTATAAACTACTCCATACAAGGTTAGCAGGACAACCCAGGTATGTATAGGCATTAAAATGCCATACAACCAGGAGAACCTCTTAGACTAACCTTTTCCCCCCTAAAGTCTATGTAGTTACAAGGAGTGGGGGCACAAATAAAAAATAAAGGATTTATGGTCCGATAACGAGGAGGAACACAGTAATTTTCCTTTGTTCCCCCTTTCCCCCACAAAGAGATAGGTAATGGGACCGGAGGTTAGTGGCAAATCACCCTCATGCCGCAGGTGACTTGCTAGCCCCTCAAGCCTTGTGAACTAGTATAGGAGTCTCATGGATCCCTTACCAGTTCACAAAGGGTTAAATAAAAAAAAACACAATCACACCACAAGAAAAAATATTCTATTTGTTTTTAACATTTAAAGTGGACCAGAACCCACTGAACTTGTGAAATGCATTTGACCAAAGCACCTGCCGATATTTCCTTCTTAGGGTCTAGAACTAGAAATGGATATTTTCACTTTTGAAATCGTCCTGGAAAACTGATTTTCATTGCTGTCCTTCTGTAATATGGCAGGAGATCAGTCATTGCATCGGTGTGGCAATGACATCATGACCGCACACAACAGTGACAATGAATGAAGGAGGCGGAGCTTTACAGCTAAAACAGACTGGGATTAGAGTGAAGCAGGAGCAGCGGAAATTGGCAAAAGGTTCTCTTCATGGGGACAGCAATTCAGGGGATGCTATTTAAAAATGTGGGTTTTGGTCAGCTTTAACTCTGGTCATTGTGTCCCACGCCACTGCCTGCCCTCCCCCTGCTGCTGCTGGAAGCCTTTTATACTGGATGGGTGACAGGACATAAAGGCTTCATTTAAAAAATCACATAGGGTCACTCTCTTCGTGAGGGGGGGCTTTTTAAAAATGTTTAAGAATTAAAAACCCTTAAAATGAATAATGGCTTGGGGTCCCCCATTCCAAGCATAACCCAGTGTTCAGGGCCCCCTCCTCACTGTGGAAGAGCCTGGGCAGGAGGGGGAATTGGAGGCACCTCAGGTAAAGAGAAAACCCAGACGTTTTTTTTTGGCTGAGGAACGTCGGCTACGTGAGTCTCACAAGCTGGCACTTGGAGAGGCAATGGTTGGAGAGGCAGCTACGTGAGAAGAATCAAAGCATATTCATGTGCTGAAATGTCCAAGCCAAAGTTGAGACTCGAGAATCTATGGCATGATTATCCACAAATGCTCTTCATCCTATCTATCTGACTGAGCTAGAGCTATTTTGTAAAGAAATATGGCTAGAAATTGGGGAATGTTGATAGAGAAATATTCAGGCAGCCTGCAGACAAGTATCTTCTGTGTCGCTCTGCATTCTGGGATTGCCATCCTTTTCCTGACCCCCAGCTCTGCTCTGTCTGAGCAAAGCACAGCTATAACCAGTTAGAAAGAAAAGTAGGGGGTCCGCACTCCTAAAACGTAGCTTTTATTGCCATCCGGTTAAAATAATCGAAATGAGCAACAGCGGTAAAAACATCAGAGCAATCCTAGTCTCCTCTAACGCGTTTCGGGCTAGGCGCCCTTAATCATAGATAAGTGTTAAGCTAGATAATGCTGAATATGAGCTATAACCAGCCCCCTGCACTTCATCCCGCTCTCCTCAGTATATGATGCTTCAGAGGCAAGATAGTGGCGCCCGTATCCCATATTCTGAACAGAGTTGCAGTCCAGTGGGGGGAAGAATAATAAGTAAGCGACTAAAAAGTTAAAATTAATTTTAAATGCTGGGGAATAGTTTCCTAAGGGTTTGGGGTTTCCATTAAATGATGCTGAAGGTTCAGTTTAAACATGTACACAATAATACAGATTAGATATGGTTCCAAACAATAAACCCATTTCATTATCAATAATCATTGTCTTACTATTGACTCCATTCACACATCATTCATAGCTAATCAATCCTTCCATTCATCAAGGTAGGAAGAAGCTTACCTAGACTGTGTTTTTCGCGAAAAGCGAGAAATAATAAATAAGAGGGGAAAGAACAGAGAGAGAGAGAGAAAAGAGCAAGAGAAGAAAGACTAAGAAGGGAGGGCGGGAGGCGATTTAGGTGGCATACCATAGGTCCCACATAGCTTTATGTTTATCAGCTCTACCCTCCATGCCAACACCTCTCATTTTGTTAAGTTTCCTGAATCTTGCCGAGCACCTGCTCAAAATTCAGCTCTAAGGATTTCCAGTCGAGATGTGTAGGATTTGTTGTTTCACCTGTTTAGAAAATCCCCTTGGTGGACAGCAAGTGGAGGGCAGTGGTGCATACTCTCTATTTCCGCGACACTCCCCTGAGAAACACTTTGGCGATGAGTCAGGGAGAAAACGGTGATTCAGTTTTATTTTGTATTTGTGTAATTTTCATCACACATCACAAATACTTGCAACTTTGCATTGCTCTATCACAAAAAAATCAATAAAAGACATATATTTTTGTAGCCGTAATGTTTAAAATGTGGATAATTTCAATGGGTAGGAGTACATTTTCTCTACAATAATTTTTATAGTTTTTTTTTTTTTAAAAAAAGGAGAATGCAATAGGTTGTACAGTCAAATATAGATATATCACAGTAAAAATAATGTGCAAGAATCGACACGTTACAGGTAGAATTACAGCCGAACTGCGTAATCAACTACATTTCTCTTTAAAAGCTATAGGATGGTTATCATCTGTACTGCACCTTGGCAAGCAATAGGTACAAAAAACATTTAACATCACCCTGCTAGTGCAGAGATTAGATCTCTCAGTGCACATAATCATTTGCAAAGAAGAAAGAAGAGATGAAAAAAGATATATAGAGAGGTAAGGAAAGAGGGGGGGGGGAAAGGGAGTGTCCACACTCATCTCCGTAGGTTTTCCTTTAAAGTGGACCAACACTCAGGATTTTGACTATCCTGGGCTTTGGTCCACCTTGGTGGGGCACCCCGCTGTGTGAAACCCCCCAGAAAGCCCCGAAAACTCACCTGACCCCGCTCCCACATGACCGCTCCAGCAAATCACCGCCGGTGGACAAGCGAGGTCTGTCAACGGACAAGTGAGCGCACCCGCCGCCGCCTCCCGCGCGTCACTCTTACAGGGAGCGTGCCCGCGCCAGCCATTCACAAATGGCCGGCGCAGATGCGCGCCCTGCTAGAGGGACGCGCGGGAGGCGGCGGCAGCCCGCACTGGAACGGGGAGAAGGTAAGGCTCGTGGGCTTCCTGGAGGGTTTCACCCCGCGGGACATCCCGATTTCGGATGCCCCGCAGGGAGGGATCTGATCGCCCCGGGAATCTTATAGATTCCCGTGCCGATCCCCCCTGGGTGTTGGTCCACTTTAAAGGTCGCCTACTATTTTGTTCACACCTATGTGTTCTATCCAAGGGGACCAAATACCATAAAAGCGATCATAATCATCGTGGGCTATCGCTGTCAATTTCTCCATCACTAGGATGTCTGAGATTTTTGAGGTCACCATCTGCCAAGGCAACAATTTTCCCTTCCAGTTCCTTGCTATTACTAATCTCGTTGCCGCAAATATATGAAGAGCAAGCTTCCACTGTCCCGTGTCAAAATTGTTGGCTTTGTAAGATAGTAAGGCTTCCCATGTGCATGGGGAGTAAATGCCACCAAATAGCGTGGATAGGAGGTGTTATACATTATTCCACAGCTGGCTGACATGAGGGCATGACCGCCATATATGGTGCATTGTACCCGCTTCCTGGCATCCCCGATAACACATGGGCGAGCTGTCGGCATTGAATTTATGCAGTCTGGCAGGTGTAAGATACCACCTAAATAGAACTTTAAAGGAGTTCTTCTGGATAAGGGTGTTAGATGACACGCTCCCAGCTGATTTCCAGATTTTGGGCCAAGTCTGTTCATCTCAGGAGTACATTTTCAAGGTCAAAATTCCTGTTACTGTGAACTGTTATGCAAGTTGAAGATGAAATTATACCGGTCATGGCGTCCATTGCTGCATGGCGTCAGTACATTGCGGTCGGCAATGTCTCCTAGTAACCAGACAGCGTCGCTTTTGGTGAGACCTTGTCTCTCTGACCAAGCCCTGCCAAAAACTCTTGCTTACCTGTTGCACACCCAGAACGCCTGATCATGTCTGATCTGCTCGCCTGTTGCCAACCCAACTTGTCTGACCACTCATGATCTGCCTGTTGCCAGCTCGGCTTGCTCGAACATGCTTCTGTCTCAGCTCTTCAGTCACCATTGACGTCAGCACTGTCCACTATCCCAGATCGCTCCCTCTGTTACTACCGCCACCTCTCGGGATACTTGGTTTCAGATGGCAGCTGTTGAGCAGCCCTACATAGGCCGCTCTGCCACAAGCTCTGAAAACTACCTACAGCTGCCTCCCTAAACCTACTGCTTGAAGTATATTACAACAGACTGTGTTATACTCAGTGACCTGTTATATTATGGTCAGCTATAAAAAATGAGTGCTGACTCTTTCTCCTTTCAATGTTATTGCCCAGAAACTGACTGTCCTGACCCAACCTGCTTGTATTCACCAAATACAGGGCCTCTGTTGAAGCAGCTTTGCGCAAGCTACGCCAGGGCCATAGGACAGTTGGGAGTATGAACACTAGCTGGAATTAGGTTGCTTTACATCATCAATTTCATTCTGGACTCTCTAAGACACTCAAGGATGGGGTAGCCTGAAAACCTGACTGGCTGGCTACCCAACTGGATCATCATCTCAAGCAAAGGTGACTGTCACGGTTTCAGCTTCCCCACATGCTGGATAATCACTTTCTCTTTGTGCTCTGGCTGTCAGTATGGCTGCACATCCCCGGAATACCTTTAGGCGTGCTGTCTCCTTTTATGGCCATGTTTTGCTATTTTGCAAGTCACCTTCCCCACAGGTATTGCTGGGGTTAAGGTGGTGGGCTGACTCTGGCCTCCTGTCCTGATTGGCTGATGACCACATAAAACCAGGCCTCTCCCAGCATGCATTGCCTGTTATAGCTTATGCTGGGTGTTATAGTACCACTGTTAGCTGGATTCTGATTACCTGTTGCCGACTTTTGCTATGTCTGACCATCCTCTGATCCCTGCCTGGACCCACGCCTGTCTGTCTGACTTCGAGGTTGTCTACTCAACTGTACCATGAACCCTCTCACAATCTGGGCTTACCCTTGACCATTCTCGTGTTTATCCCCCTTGGAACCCCGAATCAGAAGGACCATTATTCCCGTGTATGACATTAGCCAGCCTGACTTCTGCCCAGCCTAGTCTCTGGTTCATCTGCCTTCACCCTGTAAGTCTGCTTCCTTTGTGCTATCCAAGTCCTGGGGGCAACCATATCCAGCATCCCGGCAAACAGGGGCTTGTCTATAGGCAGAAGCAGCAGAGGAGATTGGGGGTTGCAGACTCACCTGAAGTTGGGTGTCCCACGGGCCTGACAGCAACAAGAGAAGGCCAGTGCCCCCTCGGCCTTGTGGGTTCACCCTAGGTCTATTATGGTCCTAGATAATAGGACCAAACCATGGGACAACTATGTGTTAAGGTTCAAAACAACAAATCGCTTAAAGACACATGAACATGATGTCAGGAATCCCTTTGTGGAGACACAGCTAGTGTACTGTTGTGAATCAGTATAATGGGACGATGAGCCCAGAGGTGAAAGCCCCTCCCCACTTCCCACAAGAATAAGAAATAAAGTCATGTTCACAAATCAAGTTCACATTCCTAAGACAAGATGGCATCAGAGAGAGAGAGACACAACTAAATATGGCATCAGGAGAAGAACACTACACCCAAAGGTGGAGACCATGATAGGACCTTATCTAGGTGACGTAATTTACAGCTTACTGCGCCTGTGTGGAATGCACTACATAGATAAGGATGAACTAATCCGTCCACTAAAATAGAGACATTACCTTTTTTTATAGATTATTTATTACTTACTTATTCCTTATTATAGAGTTATTGCCTACGTAAGCCTCTTTTTAATGTAGATATGTGCAACCAAATCTCTGTCTTTCCACATAGCTAGACATGTTTGGTGCTTAATACTTGGATGATGAGAGGGTTAAACTGGGCGGTAAATTGGTTCCCAGGCCCTGAATAATAATGATGATGATTTTGTATAAATAATAGTGATGGAGCTACTCCTACCCCCTTTGCTTAGTATAAATAATGTCTGCATGAAAGGAGGTCCTTTAGGAGCACTTCTCCGAGGAGTGGGGCTAACATCAGTTCTGCATGTTGACTCCTCATTTTATTTCTTCCTTCACTGATTTGGGACCGATCGAGTATAATAGTGTTTGGGATGGTACAGCGTCCATAACAGTACCACACTCCAGGAAGAGATTGCAGGAAAACATTTTTTAAATGCGTGACCACACCAACACAGCAAACACTATATAACAAGTTAAACCCCACACCTACAACAGAAAACAGCATGTCAAAACTAAATATATACAGGGACTGACACCAGAACCATATATATATATATATATATATATATATATATATATATATATATATATATATACAGTATGTACAGTTCGGAGGGGAGGTCCACATTTTTTAGCATTTTGCACTCTGTATGTTTAACTGTGATTCTTGCAGGGATTTCCAGAAAGAAAAATATATAGTTTTTTTGGCAGAGTTTGGACTTTAAACATGAAATCTCTTGCTTGTAAGTTTTTCAGTGTTTTCTTAATATTTTGGATAAAATACGTCAAAAATAATTTTTTTAGAAAATCATACTTTGTGCAAAATCCCCATTGTTCCGGATTACAACAGTACCACATATGTATTGGAGATTGGAGGCTGGAGGACCAGAATGATTGGGAAAACAGGTTAGCAGGACTGGGCAGGACTGGGTGCAGGGGGAAGATAAACAGGACCTGGTCTGGCAAAGGTAGCAGGAACACTAGAGAAATAAGAACATGTCTGTGGATCTCATTTTAGGGCTGCTGACTGACCGCTAAGACAGTTACCTGAGGGAAAGGGTAACTGGGAGCTACGTGCTGGTGACCACCTGAACAACCAATACTGACAGAAAAAATGGACCCAGGTGCTTGCGTGTGCCTGCTTCACATCCGAGAGGCAGCAGGGACAGCGGGCAGGGATCAGTTACCCTGACCGCTCACCTGCTGCTCCTCCATCTTCTGACCTCCTGGTGGCTGTGGCAGCCCAGCCAGTAGAGTGGACGTGCCGTATTTGTGAGTTTCCGTTTCTTAATTTTTTTTCTGCACACTTCCGCTTATGGGGAATGGAGGGGGGGCACACTGCCTATAGGGAATGGGCTGGGGAATGCCACTCTGCCTATGGGGAATGGAAGGAGGGAATGCCACACTGTCTATGGGGAATGAGGGGAGGGGGGAATGCCACACACTGTCTATGGGGAATGGAAGGAGGGAATGCTACCCTGTGTATGGGGAATGGGAGAGGGGAATGCCACACTGCCTATAAGGAATCAGATAGGCAAATGCCACACTGCCTATGGGGAATGAGGGGAGGGGGAATCCACACTGACTATGGGGTATGAGATGGGGAAATGCCACACTGTCAATGGGGAATGGGAGGCAAGAATGCCACACTGCCTACAGGAAATCTGAAGCAAAAATGCCACACTGCCTACAGGAAATCTGAAGCAAAAATGCCACACTGCCTACAGGAAATCTGAAGCAAAAATGCCACACTGCCTATAGGGAATGGGGGGGGGATTCCAAACTGCCTATAATAGGGAATGGGAGGGGACAATGTCACGCTGCCTGTAAGTGGGGGATTCTGCACCATGGCTATTTTTTTATTCTTGGGGAATAGTGTTTTACCACATTTGGTTCAGAATATTTTTTTCCTTTATTTTCCTCCTCTAAATCCTAGATGCATCCTATAGGGCGAAAATGTGGTAATTTCTGACATAAATGTTGAGAAGATGTGGCATATATATATATATATATATATATATATAACAAACCTTGCCTGGCAAGAAAGTACTCCATCTTCCAATCGCAGTTCAAATATCTAGTAGAGGCCATCAGGGATCAATAAATATCCATAATGTATTCATATTCCAAAGACGTCCATTTACCCATTATCTAAAACGTTTCCTGGAGATTTTGTCACCCTTTGTTGCCAGGCCATTTTTAGCATTTTGCACTCTGTATGTTTAACTGTGATTCTTGCAGGGATTTCCAGAAAAAAATATATCGTTTTTTTGGCAGAGTTTGGACTTTAAACATGAAATCTCTTGCTTGTAAGTTTTTCAGTGTTTTCTTAATATTTTTGATGAAATACGTAAAAAATATTTTTTAAGAAAATCATACTTTGTGCAAAAGCCCTGATTACAACAGTACCACATATGAAATTGGTAGACACTTGTTCCTGCCCACGAAACTCCCCCAAACTGAAAAAGAGCATTTTATGACACAAGGGCCGATTCAGAGCCAGGTGAGAAAACGTGCTCCTTTTTTAGGAGCAGGGGCGGGCTGGCCATAGGGCATACCGGGCAAAATCCCGGTAGGCCGACAGCAGGGAAGGCCACAACAAAGTGAATGATATGATGTGGCGTCCGGTCTGCCAGTTGCTGCTGTTCCCCGGTTGCCACACACACACACTTACTTACCGGCACTTCCTGGTTGTTGCGCGCTGGTCAGTGGGTGCCTATGGGCGGCGTACATTGTTTTCATTGGACGCTGGCCATCTGGGGCACGCCCACCGGCCAGCGCACAACAGCCTGCATGAAGATAATTGCGGCGGTGTGGCTTGAAATGCAGGGAGGAATGGCCGCGGAGGACGCGGCATTAGGAGGGAAATGGCAGCGGACCATGTGACAGCATGGAGGCAGGCCGCAGGCAGTGCTGTGACTTGGGGCAGCATTTGGATGGCGACTCCCCAGCTGTAGAGTGGGAACTCCCCCCTGCGGATAATGGCAGCGGGGGTGTTCCTTTTTCTACGTTGCTGAAGTGAAGATGGCAAACGGGCGGCCTGAGGTGAGCAGGAAAACGGCGGCATTGGGCTCCAGAGGGACCAGGCTGAAAGGGTATGCAGGGATGAGAGACAGCTGGCGATTGGGAGGGTGCACCCTATATCGAGACCAGTGTGCCGGCCTGAGGTAGAGGGGGGGGGGGTGGCGCTCTCGTTTTGTGTGTGTGCCTCTGTGTGTGTGTCTCTCTCTTTATCAATTTCTGTGTGTGTCTGTACTTAGGGATGCCTCTGCTGTCTGTACTTAGGGATGCCTCCACTCGCTGTACTGAGGGATGCCCCTACTGGCTGTACTGAGGGATGCCCCCACTGGCTGTACTGAGGGATGCCCCCACTGGCTGTACTGAGGGATGCCTCCACTCGCTGTACTGAGGGATAACCCCACTGGCTGTACTGAGGGATGCCTCCACTGGCTGTACTGAGGGATGCCTCCACTGGCTGTACTGAGGGATGCCCCCACTGGCTGTACAGAGGGATGCCTCCACTGGCTGTACTGAGGGATGCCCCCACTGGCTGTACTGAGGGATGCCTCCACTGGCTGTACTGAGGGATGCCCCCACTGGCTGTACTGAGGGATGCCCCCACTGGCTGTACAGAGGGATGCCTCCACTGGCTGTACTGAGGGATGCCCCCACTGGCTGTACTGAGGGATGCCCCCACTGGCTGTACAGAGGGATGCCTCCACTGGCTGTACTGAGGGATGTCTCCACTGGCTGTACTGAGGGATGCCCCCACTGGCTGTACTGAGGGATGCCTCCACTGGCTGTACTGAGGGATGCCTCCACTGGCTGTACTGAGGGATGCCCCCACTGGCTGTACTGAGGGATGTCTCCACTGGCTGTACTGAGGGATGCCCCCACTGGCTGTACTGAGGGATGCCCCTACTGGCTGTACTGAGGGATGCCTCCACTGGCTGTACTGAGGGATGCCTCCACTGGCTGTACTGAGGGATGCCCCCACTGGCTGTACTGAGGGATGCCCCCACTGGCTGTACAGAGGGATGCCTCCACTGGCTGTACTGAGGGATGCCCCCACTGGCTGTACAGAGGGATGCCTCCACTGGCTGTACTGAGGGATGTCTCCACTGGCTGTACTGAGGGATGCCCCCACTGGCTGTACTGAGGGATGCCTCCACTGGCTGTACTGAGGGATGCCTCCACTGGCTGTACTGAGGGATGCCCCCACTGGCTGTACTGAGGGATGCCTCCACTGGCTGTACTGAGGGATGCCCCCACTGGCTGTACTGAGGGATGCCCCTACTGGCTGTACTGAGGGATGCCTCCACTGGCTGTACTGAGGGATGTCTCCACTGGCTGTACTGAGGGATGCCCCCACTGGCTGTACTGAGGGATGCCCCTACTGGCTGTACTGAGGGATGCCTCCACTGGCTGTACTGAGGGATGCCTCCACTGGCTGTACTGAGGGATGCCTCCACTGGCTGTACTGAGGGATACCTCCACTGGCTGTACTGAGGGATGCCCCTACTGGCTGTACTGAGGGATGCCTCCACTGGCTGTACAGAGGGATGCCTCCACTGGCTGTACTGAGGGATGCCCCCACTCGCTGTACTGAGGGATGCCCCCACTGGCTGTACTGAGGGATGCCTCCACTGGCTGTACTGAGGGATGCCCCCACTCGCTGTACTGAGGGATGCCCCCACTGGCTGTACTGAGGGATGCCTCCACTGGCTGTACTGAGGGATGCCCCCACTGGCTGTACTGAGGGATGCCTCCACTGGCTGTACTGAGGGATGCCTCCACTGGCTGTACTGAGGGATGCCCCCACTCGCTGTACTGAGGGATGCCCCCACTGGCTGTACTGAGGGATGCCTCCACTGGCTGTACTGAGGGATGCCTCCACTGGCTGTACTGAGGGATGCCTCCACTGGCTGTACAGAGGGATGCTCCCACTGGCTGTACTGAGGGATGCCTCCACTGGCTGTACTGAGGGATGCCTCCACTGGCTGTACTGAGGGATGCCCCTACTGGCTGTACTGAGGGATGCCTCCACTGGCTGTACTGAGGGATGCCTCCACTGGCTGTACTGAGGGATGCCCCCACTCGCTGTACAGAGGGATGCCTCCACTGGCTGTACTGAGGGATGCCTCCACTGGCTGTACCGAGGGATAACCCCACTGGCTGTACCGAGGGATAACCCCACTGGCTGTACTGAGGGATGTCTCCACTGGCTGTACTGAGGGATGCTCCCACTGGCTGTACTGAGGGATGCTCCCACTGGCTGTACTGAGGGATGCTCCCACTGGCTGTACTGAGGGATGTCTCCACTGGCTGTACTGAGGGATGCTCCCACTGGCTGTACTGAGGGATGCTCCCACTGGCTGTACTGAGGGATGCCCCCACTGGCTGTACTGAGGGATGCTCCCACTGGCTGTACTGAGGGATGCTCCCACTGGCTGTACTGAGGGATGTCTCCACTGGCTGTACTGAGGGATGCCTCCACTCGGTGTACAGAGGGATGCCTCCACTCGCTGTACAGAGGGATGCCTCCACTCGGTGTACAGAGGGATGCCTCCACTCGCTGTACAGAGGGATGCCTCCACTCGGTGTACAGAGGGATGCCTCCACTCGCTGTACAGAGGGATGCCTCCACTCGCTGTACAGAGGGATGCCTCCACTCGCTGTACAGAGCGATGCCCCCACTGGCTGTACAGAGGGATGCCTCCACTAGCTGTACTGAGGGATGCCCCCACTGGCTGTACAGAGGGATGCCTCCACTCGCTGTACAGAGGGATGCCCCCCCTGGCTGTACTGAGGGATGCCTCCACTCGCTGTACAGAGGGATGCCCCCCCTGGCTGTACTGAGGGATGCCTCCACTCGCTGTACAGAGGGATTCCTCCACTCGCTGTACTTAGGGATGCCCCCACTGGCTGTACTGAGGGATGCCCCCACTGGCTGTACAGAGGGATGCCTCCACTCGCTGTACAGAGGGATGCCTCCACTCGCTGTACTTAGGGATGCCCCCACTGGCTGTACAGAGGGATGCCTCCACTCGCTGTACAGAGGGATGCCTCCACTCGCTGTACTGAGGGATGCCTCCACTGGCTGTACAGAGGGATGCCCCCACTGGTTGTACAGAGGGATGCCCCCACTGGCTGTACTGAGGGATGCCTCCACTGGCTGTACAGAGGGATGCCTCCACTCGCTGTACTGAGGGAAGCCTCCACTGGCTGTACAGAGGGATGCCCCCACTGGCTGTACAGAGGGATGCCCCCACTGGCTGTACAGAGGGATGCCTCCACTGGCTGTACAGAGGGATGCCTCCACTCGCTGTACAGAGGGATGCCTCCACTGGCTGTACAGAGGGATGCCTCCACTCGCTGTACAGAGGGATGCCTCCACTGGCTGTACTGAGGGATGCCCCCACTGGCTGTACAGAGGGATGCCTCCACTGGCTGTACAGAGGGATGCCTCCACTCTCTGTACAGAGGGATGCCTCCACTGGCTGTACTGAGGGATGCCTCCACTGGCTGTACTGAGGGATGCCCCCACTGGCTGTACTGAGGGATGCCTCCACTGGCTGTACAGAGGGATGCCTCCACTGGCTGTACTGAGGGATGCCTCCACTGGCTGTACAGAGGGATGCCTCCACTGGCTGTACTGAGGGATGCCTCCACTGGCTGTACAGAGGGATGCCTCCACTGGCTGTACTGAGGGATGCCTCCACTGGCTGTACAGAGGGATGCCTCCACTGGCTGTACAGAGGGATGCCTCCACTGGCTGTACTGAGGGATGCCTCCACTGGCTGTACTGAGGGATGCCTCCACTGGCTGTTCTGAGGGATGCCTCCACTGGCTGTACTGAGGGATGCCTCCACTCGCTGTACAGAGGGATGCCTCCACTGGCTGTTCTGAGGGATGCCTCCACTGGCTGTACAGAGGGATGCCTCCACTGGCTGTTCTGAGGGATGCCTCCACTGGCTGTACTGAGGGATGCCTCCACTGGCTGTACTGAGGGATGCCTCCACTGGCTGTACTGAGGGATGCCTCCACTGGCTGTACTGAGGGATGCTCCCACTGGCTGTACAGAGGGATGCCTCCACTGGCTGTTCTGAGGGATGCCCCCACTGGCTGTACAGAGGGATGCCTCCACTGGCTGTTCTGAGGGATGCCTCCACTGGCTGTACAGAGGGATGCCTCCACTGGCTGTACAGAGGGATGCCTCCACTGGCTGTACTTAGGGATGCCTCCACTGGCTGTACAGAGGGATGCCCCCACTGGCTGTACAGAGGGATGCCTCCACTGGCTGTTCTGAGGGATGCCTCCACTGGCTGTACTGAGGGATGCCCCCACTGGCTGTACTGAGGGATGCCTCCACTGGCTGTACTGAGGGATGCCCCCACTGGCTGTACAGAGGGATGCCCCCACTGGCTGTACTGAGGGATGCCTCCACTGGCTGTACTGAGGGATGCCTCCACTGGCTGTACTGAGGGATGCCCCCACTGGCTGTACAGAGGGATGCCTCCACTGGCTGTACTGAGGGATGCCCCCACTGGCTGTACTGAGGGATGCCTCCACTGGCTGTACTGAGGGATGCCTCCACTGGCTGTACTGAGGGATGCCTCCACTGGCTGTACTGAGGGATGCCCCCACTGGCTGTACTGAGGGATGCCTCCACTGGCTGTACTGAGGGATGCCCCCACTGGCTGTACAGAGGGATGCCCCCACTGGCTGTACTGAGGGATGCCTCCACTGGCTGTACTGAGGGATGCCCCCACTGGCTGTACTGAGGGATGCCTCCACTGGCTGTACTGAGGGATGCCCCCACTGGCTGTACAGAGGGATGCCTCCACTGGCTGTTCTGAGGGATGCCTCCACTGGCTGTACTGAGGGATGCCCCCACTCGCTGTACAGAGGGATGCCCCCACTGGCTGTACTGAGGGATGCCTCCACTGGCTGTACTGAGGGATGCCTCCACTGGCTGTTCTGAGGGATGCCTCCACTGGCTGTACTGAGGGATGCCTCCACTGGCTGTACTGAGGGATGCCTCCACTGGCTGTACTGAGGGATGCCTCCACTGGCTGTACTGAGGGATGCCTCCACTGGCTGTACTGAGGGATGCCCCCACTGGCTGTACTGAGGGATGCCCCCACTGGCTGTACAGAGGGATGCCTCCACTGGCTGTACAGAGGGATGCCTCCACTGGCTGTACTGAGGGATGCCCCTACTGGCTGTACTGAGGGATGCCTCCACTGGCTGTACAGAGGGATGCCCCCACTGGCTGTACAGAGGGATGCCTCCACTGGCTGTACAGAGGGATGCCTCCACTGGCTGTACTGAGGGATGCCTCCACTGGCTGTTCTGAGGGATGCCTCCACTGGCTGTACTGAGGGATGCCTCCACTGGCTGTACTGAGGGATGCCTCCACTGGCTGTACTGAGGGATGCCTCCACTGGCTGTTCTGAGGGATGCCCCCACTGGCTGTTCTGAGGGATGCCTCCACTGGCTGTACTGAGGGATGCCTCCACTGGCTGTACAGAGGGATGCCCCTACTGGCTGTACTGAGGGATGCCTCCACTGGCTGTTCTGAGGGATGCCTCCACTGGCTGTACTGAGGGATGCCTCCACTGGCTGTACTGAGGGATGCCTCCACTGGCTGTACTGAGGGATGCCTCCACTGGCTGTTCTGAGGGATGCCTCCACTGGCTGTACTGAGGGATGCCTCCACTGGCTGTACTGAGGGATGCCTCCACTGGCTGTACTGAGGGATGCCTCCACTGGCTGTACTGAGGGATGCCTCCACTGGCTGTTCTGAGGGATGCCCCCACTGGCTGTACAGAGGGATACCCGCAGTGTATGTACAGAGGGATGCCTCCACTCGCTGTACTGAGGGATGCTACTTACTGGCTGTACAGAGGGATGCCCCCACTGGCTGTAATAGGAGATGCCGCAACATGCCGCTGTTGGATGCTCTTCACTTGCTTTAATAAGGGATGCTACTTACTGGCTGTAATGAGAAATGCCCCTCACTGCCTGTAATGGGAGATGCTGCAACATGCCTTGGTGGGATGCCCCTCACTGGCTGTAATCAGGGATTCCCATCATTGCCTGTAATGGGAGATGCAGCAAGATGCCTGTGGGATGCCCCTCACTCACTTGTAATGAGGGATACCAATGACTGCCTGTAATGGGGTCATTCTGCGCACTGTCTGTAATGGGGGGATTTAGCACACTATTTGGTTCAGAATATTTTCTTTCTAGTTTTTTCTAAACCCTGCGCGTGTGTTATGGAATGAAAAAAAAAGGTGTATATATAATGTGCCATTAAGATACTATACTGGGCCAGAAACAGTACAGTAGGGCCGGTGTGCCCCAAAAAGTCCCAGGTCGTTTTTTAGCCCCAGTCCTCCCCTGTTTAGGAGTTTTTGACTTTCATTGTCTACCTTGGGGCTGATTTAACACCGGGTGAAAATTTACATCCAGTGAAAAAGTGAATGGCAGTTTTATCTTCTAAAAAAGGAGTATGTTTTCACACCTGGCTCTGAGTCAAGGTAATTTTCAAATAAAACACAACTATAATGCACACTGTCAAGGGTTGAACCCTTAAAAAGGTAAAAGGGTATCAGCCCCTATAGTCCACATGGGCTGTGGGCTCCTGGGTTTCGGGGATGCAAGTAATGGGGTGGGGGCTTTGGCAAGTCACCTGCTTGCCAGCAGGTCAGCAGCGTGCCATCAGATGGGGATATGACCCTCCCTTACCTAACTCTCCTGGCCTTAAAGTGGACCAACACCCGGGGGGATCGGCCCGGGAATCTATAACAGCTCCCTGTTAGAAGGAAGCGCGAGACGCGGCCTCCCGCGTGCTCAGAGCCGCTGTGGTTGTCCGTCTCTTGTCCGTACATACCACAGCGGCTCTGAGCGCTCTGATTGGACGAGCGCTCGCGTAGGGTGCCCCGGGTGCCCCGCGGAAGTGGACCAAAACCCAGGATAGTGAAAATCCTGGGTGTTGGTCCACTTTAAGTGAGATAACTTTTGCTAGCAGTGAAACAGCTGAACACACATGGCAGCCACACTTCCTCCAATAGGATGCATGCTTCACTGCAGTGCACAGCTGTGTTGTGCCCCCTATATTGCTTTAGTGATATACCCAGCTTTTCCTAGCAGAGCTTCATCTGACTGGGATATGGGTGCTTTTAAAGCAGACCTTCACTCTGAATAAGATCCTATCTTATATGTTTCCCACACCCTGTACATACAGATTGCCCACATTAAAAATCATCCTACCTGCATCTACTGCATGTTATGAGCCTTTAAACATCCAAGATGGCGGCTTATGGAAGCCGCCATCTTATCAGGCAGCCTGCAAACAGGAAGTGCCTTCTGACTGTGCTGCTCTGCATTCTGGGATTGCTGACCTTTACCTGACCCCAGCTCTGCTCTGTCTGAGCAAAGCACAGCTATAACCCACCCCCTGTACCTTATCCCTCTCTCCTCTCCTCAGTAAGTGTGATGCTTCTGAGTCAAGATGGCGGCGCCCGTATCCTAAATTCCTGAACAGAGTTGCAGCCCAGTGGGGGAAAGAATAATAAGTTAGTGACTAAAAACGTAAAATATATTAATTTTAGATGCTGGGGAACCGTTTTTTAAGAGTTTGGGCTTTTCATTAAAAATGAAAAAAAATGTGGGGTGGGGGGTTAGGTCTGCTTTAATGATGGTAAAACCTTTTAAAAAAACGTCATCTTTAACACAGAGCGCAATGTGTTTCTAATTCATGCAATCAAAGTAAAAAAATAAATAAAAATGTTATATATATATATATATATATATATATATATATATATTTACCAGCAGACCTAACTAAGGCCCTTATTTATCAAGGGATAGCGCCAGGTAGTGTCTCACTACCGCCAGGTAGCGCCAGCTATCGGCGGCTACCGACTCCAGAACGCCAGGCTGCGAACACAATCACGCATTTATCATGCTAAATGAGGCTAGCGCCGGCGAGAGCGTCAGCTAGCGTGGGATTCATCATGTTGCAGACTTCAGCGAACAGCGCCGCTGCTAATCCCATCACAGCGCCGAATCAGCACCAGGTGCAAAAAGTGACTTTTAGAGTAAAAAAGGTTTACACCTTGCACCCAGTGCTGAATTGACTGTGCTGAATACTTGTAGTAACTCTTTGCAATGTGAACTGCAACATGTTGTTGTTCTGTTGCAACTTTTATCTACAAATAATTCCATACATGCAGATTTATTTTGCAAATGCAGAAGGTTCTCATGAAAAACTCTCTTGAAGGCACCGGGGTCATGCTAAAATATGGTGAAGCATGTTTACCTTTGGGTGTGAACTTAAAGCGGTCCTTCACCCTGAACAAGAGTATATCTTATATGTTTCCCACACCCTGTACATACAGATTGCTCACAGAAAGCTTCACACCTGACAACTCCCAACTTAGTATTTCTATGGTTCAGTGCAATTAATCCAGCCAAGTTAATGCCAGAACCTTCAGATGATTTAGATGAAAACGTCTTGCAAGATTGTGTACAAATCACTGAAACCTTTTTCACTATTTCCCCCACCTCTCTGATAAACTTATAACAAATGCCAAGATGACTTTATTTGTGGGTGGCTCCTGCCTCTATGATGAATAAGACACCCCATACACATCCTATGCTATAGTCCATGGTCTAGCAGTGAAGGCAGCCCAGCTACCAGCCACTAACCTGCCCAGGTTGCAGAGTTGTTGGAAGCTACTGACGCACAAAAGCTGGCTGAAAAAATAATGTTAATATTTTTACAGACTCAGGATATGCTTTTGGGGTAGCACTTGATTTTGGCTACAGAGATACTTTGTGATCTCCTCAGGTAATGGCATTGCTCTTTGAAAAAGTTCTCTTAGATTCTGTTATGCTTCTCCAGATATTGGCAATAGTTAAAGACATTCTTCACCCAAGAGTGTGTGCAGGAGACATTACAGGAGGCAGCTGGGCTTCACTTTCGCTTTTTTTCTTCAACTGTCATTTTTTTCCCTTACATATGTTTCCTCCCGAACCACATGTGGGTGTGACCTGTGTCTCTAGCCAATGTTCATTGTTTTTATTGGACACGGCCCTATACAGGCCCCGCCCACCTGCTCCTGGACCCAGGATGGTGTGTGTGGTGTCTGAAGACTGATTTCTTTGCTGTCGTTATGGTTTGAGATGGCCGGCAATCAGCCATTGCATAGGTGTGGCAATGACATCATTGCCACACACAACAGTGGAAATGAATGGAGGAGGCGGAGCTTTACAGCAAAAACAGGCACCATTATTTGGGATTAGAGTGAAGCAGGAGCAGTGAAAATTGGCCAAAGGTCCTCTTCATGGGAGGAGCAATTACGATTCACTCTACTAGGGCAACTGGTTCCTACCAGGCTTTTCAGCAACAACCTTAGTGGATCAAGTTTGTAAGGCAGCCAACTGGTCTTCTGTCTGCACCCTCACAAAATGTTATAAGGTGGAGGCATCGGCTGATGTAATTTTTGGACATAATGTGTTGCAGATTCTGGCTGTACTGGTTCTCGTTGATGCAGTCATCTTGTTCTTGATGCTATAGTTGACTCCCACCCTGATAAGGACTGCTTCGGAACATACTATGAGTTGTTGTCCTGGAATGTACCTGTAAAATGTGTTTCTCTCATTCCATCCTAGGACACCCTCCTCGCACTGAATCTGCATCAGTTGTCCTTGATGACTGGGGGCAGGTTTACTGTTTCTGTGGTTCCCTTTGTGGTTAATCTGTATTCCAGAACTGAATTACCGTGGCTGCATCTATACTGCTTGCTACCACTAGAGGAAGGGGTGTGGGGGGTGGAGGTAGCCTCTAAGGACTTGCTTTAAGTCTGCTGCTCTCCCTGTTGAGCCAGCTGCTGTTGAGTTTGTGTTTGTCTGTTGTCTTTATGTGGTTTTCCCCTGGGTCCTCCTGTTCCCTGCCCTCTCACAGGTGTTTGTAATTCCCTCCTTTTTCCCTATAAGTATATGTGTGTAGCCCCGCCTCTGAGCTGGATAACTGCATCTCCTTGTCTGAAGTGTACTACCGTTTCTCAGCCCTCTGTAACCACACTACTTGCTTTGTGTACTGGGGTTCAGGCCCTCCATTGTTTGTACTGAGGCCCAATGCCTCCATTGTCTGTGGCGGAGCCCAGGCCCTCCATTGTTTGCATTGAGGCCCAGGCCCTCCATCTGCATGGGCCCACACTATCCACTAGCTAGCTCCTGTCCACTGATACCTACTGTATGGTAAACCTGTTTTCTTTACTGTGTACCTTCTGCCCTCTTTTCTTACCTTTCCCAAGTCTGCAACCACCACAAGACTACACAGGGCATAGTGTACCATCCACCATCGGAAGCCCTGCTAAAGACCAGATTGATTACGGGCTGTACGTCAAGCAACGGACATCTAAGGCCCGGTCAATCGCGGGTTTTGCTTCTCTGGTGGCATAGACGGCTAGTTTGACTTATGTATATATGTTTCCAACCTCTGCTCAACTGTTCCTAGCCTATGACTACACTCCCCTGTTCCCAGCTTTTGTTACCCTTCTCATCTGTTCACAGCCTGCTCACCTGTTTTCAGTTTGTGGAGCCGCCAGCAGTGTGAAGTGTACTAGCACTACACCAGAAACAAACTTGCAGTCAGACAGGTCACAATTTGTAGAGTAGAAAATCTTTCATCCTCGGCACAGAAACCCATCAATGCTGTGTTTGGGGTCCACTACTATATTTTCTATACACACATGACTGTGTGGCCACCTTAAACTCCACCACTATCATAATATTTAGCTAATGACACCATTGTGGTGGGCCTGATTAATGATAACAATGTGTAGGCCCATCTAATAGAGATAAAAACCCTGGAGCACTGTTGCAAAAGAATTACCTCTAGCTGAACATTAAAAAAACAAAAGAGATAATCGTAGAAGACGTACTATCACCCCCTTGTGACGACATCCCTGTGGGGAGAATGAGTTCTGCAGAGTAAGCCTCACACATGACCTCTCATGGTCCTGCCACATCAACAGCATAGGGAGAAATGCGTGCCAGCATCTCTACTACCTTAGACGCATGAAAGACTTCAATCTACCACCAACAATACTAATGAGACTTTATATCAGCGCTATCCAGAGCATCCTGACATGGTGTATAATATGCGGGTATGGAAACTGCAACAAACTAGATAGGAAAGTTCTGCAGAGAATGGTGTATTCTTACCCATCTCCTTAATATGGAAACCATCTACTATGAGCAATGTCAAACAAGGTTATAGACAGAAGGCAAGTTGTGCTCTTCAACCTAATGCCATCAGGCAAATGCTTCGAAGTGATGGGAGCTCCCACAGAGGACAAGGAACAGATTTTTCCCCAGCACTCAGGTTCCTCAACTAGGTAGACATCAAGGTCCTAGCTGATCTCGCCACCTATCACCACTCTAACCAAAATAGAAACCCTACAATAGTCTAGCCTGTACAAATGCTATACAAATACTGCTAAACTGGAAAAGGGTTACCTACTGAAATGTATAGGGTATACTATTTGGTCTTATTGTACTTGAATGTAAAGTTTCTATACCTTAGCTGCTAATTGTATTTGTTGTTTTTGCTTTACTGCATTGTGTTACTTGCATTGGTCTCAATAAAAGTTGAAAAAAATTCTCATGGTAGTAAAAAATTCAATCCATGAGAAAAAAAGCCTGAGAATTTCAATGTTGCTGAATCACCAGCTAGGAAAACATTGAAAGTCAATGGCACTTTTTTACTCCTAAGAAAAGCAGAGAACTGTTTACTCCTTTCTACGCTGTAGTAAAAGCTGCCATTGACTTTCATTGTCTTTTCATCTGATGATTCAGTAACAGTGACATTCTCAGGCTTTTTTCTCATGAATTGAATTTTTTACTACCATGAGAATTTTTTTCAGCTCTTATTGAATTGAGGCCGTTGTCTGTAACTGTATTCTTGAATCCTGAACAGTGGCAAAACAACATTTCACTGCATGTCGTACATATCTATATATACCGTGTTTCCCCGAAAATAAGACCTACCCCGAAAATAAGGCCTACTGTGCTTTTAGCATGAAGGCTAAATATAAGGCCTTCCCCGAAAATAAGACACCCCCCAAATAAGACCTCCCCCCAAAATACCGTATTTGCCGGCGTTCGGGTGACATACCTGCAGACAGGGGCGGACTGGCCATCGGGCGCACCAGGAGAAGCTCAGGTCGGTGAGCAGCTGAAACAGGCTGGTTGCGGGTGAGTGGCGATGTGCAGGAGGGCGGTAGAGGTACCGGTAGCAGCCAACATGCGTGGGGGAGGGAAGCGGAGTTAGCGCCCGACAAGCTGAAAGGCGGGAGCGAGGAGGGAGGCCGATGTGAGTGCCGCAGGGTTGTAGCTGCCGTCATGCGGGAGGGCGGCGAATGAGCATCCGATGTGCAGGAGGGCGGGTGGTGACACTGGCCAATCAACGTTCTGACGTTTGCATACGGTACCTCGCATCTGGGCAGGACAATCACGGATTGGTTGTTATGTCCCGCCGCCCCGCCCCCTCAGGAAATGTCCCGGAATGCCATTGGAGCAGAGTGCAGGGCCGCAGGAGGCATAAGGCCATGTGAGGCCGCAGCGGCGGCGCCTGTCTCTTTCGCCTGACAGAGCGGAGCCGGCTAGCTGCGGGAGTTGGGGGGGGGGGTGTGGTCCCAGCAGCTGATCCACCAATGAATCAGACGGCACAGGCTGAGGGCCTTCTGATCACCCGCCCCACTGTCTGATCGCTCACTGGACGCCTGCTGCTTCAACAATACCGTAGGTGAGTGCTTGCTGGAGAGGCTGAGGTAAGCCTTTCCTTTAATAGATGTAAGCATACCTCCCAAGTGTCCCTATTTGGAGGCCGTGTCCCCCTGTCCCTCGTTGTTCTCATTTGTCTGTCTTTGAAGTGTAACATGCAGATCTGCAGCAATGGTTCATTTGTAAAAATTTGTAAAAATGTAAGACATCCCCTGAAAATAAGACCTAGCGCATCTTTGGGAGCAAAAATTAATATAAGACAGTGTCTTATTTTCGGGGAAACAGGGTACATAATATATTACAAATAAACTTGACTTTGACCATCGCAGTGGCCTCTAGGGAGGAATTAGCTGCCTGGATTAGAACTGCCTCAGTCTCCCCAGTCCCTATTCCTAAACCAGGAAAATTCACAAACTGCCATGAGAGCCCAGTGAAATATTTTGCCTGGGCCTGACACGGCCTATGTGCACATGGAGGACTTCTAGTTCTGCTTTCAGTGTACCCGATGGCTGGAGGAGTTAACCTCCAAGGCGGATTTGTCCCGGAATAGAAGTGGAGATCGAAATCAAATAAAAAGATCAAAACAAATCAAAACAGATCAAAGCAAATGTTATACAAAAATTTTACTTTGTTTCTCTGGCCTCTTAGTAGCTATTAGCTTTAATTGTAATCCTCATATCAATGTTACAATATTGCATATTCGTTCAGTATAATGTATTTTAGTTCATAATCTGACTTTAAGTACTGTGTAACAGTAATTAATGGACTACAAATGTATCTCCTGTACTATAAAAACATTTTCTGCTTAGTCTGGGGAGAATAGGGGTGGCAGAGAACACACAACTAGGTGATCAATAGTTTATGCTACTGATCAACACTGGGTCTAAATAGCCCCACCATCTCTTTTAGACCATCTGTTATCAGTTTCCTTTAAACTAATATGCTCCAACTGAATTCCTTTATGCCTCGTAAGGCTCGATTTATCAGATTAACATTTCCCATGCTAAGTACAGGAATATGTCTTCTCTCCTGTATGAACTCTTTCATGTTTATTAAGGTGTGATTTCTGAGAAAAACATTTCCCACATTCAGAACAGGAATACGACTTCTCGCCTGTATGAACTATTTCATGTCTGTTAAGAACTGATTTAGCAAAGAAACATTTCCCACATTCAGAACAGGAATACGGCTTCTCCCCCGTATGCACTCTTTCATGCTTGGTTAGATGGGATTTATGTTTATAACATTTTCCACACTGAGAACAAGAATATGGCTTTTCTCCTGTATGAACTCTTTCATGAGCAATAAGGGCTGACGATGTGGCATAACATTTCCCACATTCAGAACAGGAATATGGTTTCTCTCCTGTATGGACTCTTTCATGTCTGACAAGGTTTGCTAGCTGGGAAAAACTTTGCCCACATTCAGAACAGGAGTACGGTTTTTCTCTTGTATGAACTCGTTCATGTCTGATAAAAACTGATTTATGAGAAAAACATTTGCCACATTCAGAACACGTGTATGAGTTCTCTCCTGTATGAATTCTTTCATGTATCATAAGGGTTTGTTTAGCAAGAAAACATTTTCCACATTCGGAACATGTATAGGATTTCTCTACTGCATGTACTCTCTCATGTCGAGTAAGGGATGATTTGGCAGGAAAATATTTTCCACATTCATAACAAGGATAGGATGTCTCGTCTGTATGGACTCGTTCATGTCTTAGAAAGGTTGATTTATCGGAAAAACATTTACCACATTTAGAACAGGAATATGGCTTCTCTCCTGTATGAACTCTCTCATGTCTGATAAGGGATGATTTAGCAGGAAAGCATTTCCCACATTCAGAACATGGATATGACTTTTCTCCCGTATGAACTCTTTCATGCCTGAGAAGAGTTGATTTATGAGAAAAACATTTCCCGCATTCAGAACACGTATAAGGTTTCTTCTTCCCGGTAAGAAAATCAGACTGACATTCCTGTGTAGAGGGGTCAGAAAAGAGATGTGCAGGATTCAATCTTAGATCAGGGTTTAAGGTAAGCCTTGCTGTGATGTCATTATCTTCTCTAACATTTGGAGAGATAACTGCATGTCCCGACATATAATTCCAGCTGGATCTTCCACCTAAAAAATTAGAATGGGAGAGGATTAACTTTAAAGAAACTGTATGCATGGGGGCACATCCTATGCTTGGAAGAGAAAAAGCTTAATCTTAAGGTTGTTTAGTGTGGGGCAAGGTGACAGTGAGGGATATCCTCCCACAATTTTTCCTTTAGCAGATGCGATAACATCAGTTAGTAACAGTATTTCCAATAGTCCTTCAGGTCGGCTTAGCCACTCACATGCTCTCCAGGAAACACAAACTGACAGAGTATTAAAGCCCTGCCCCTTCCCCTCAGCCCTTAGTGTTTTTAAGCAATCATACAAGCATAATCTGAGACCCGAAAAGGAAAAATAACAGCCAAGAAGCAACACCCATGAAACCAAGCCAGAATAGAAATGAAAAAATAGGGTGGGTTGCAGGACTGGAAGACTATTGGAAATACCGGTACGACTAACTGGGATTTTCCCCAGGCGTCTTCCTGTACGGCTTAGCTACAGAAGGCAAGCAAACACACAACGTCCTACCTCCTCAGCGTGGGCAGACTGCCTGAAGAACCATTTTTCAGAAATTCTGCTGGTCGTGATTCCACAAGTCCACCTTGTAATGCTTCAGGAACGTGCGTGGTGAAGAACAGGTGGCGGCCTTACATATTTCCCCCAATTAGATGCTGCCATTATAAGCCCAAGAAGCTGACACTGCCCTAGTAGAATGAGCTCCAATACCTATGGGGGGCGGGGCACCCATTGCTTTATAGACCAGAGCTATAGCATCTTGCTATGGATGCTTTGGATGCCTGCAACCCCTTGCCCCTTGCTCTTCCCCCCCAAAGGAGACCAATAGATGATCAGACTCCATTCTGCTGTAATATGTAAATACAGGAGAACCAGTTTTCTGGCATCTAGGACCTATCTTCCTGATGTGACTGAGCCAGCTCTACTGCCGGCAACATGACCTCTTGTGACCTGTGAAATTTTGAGGTAATTTTAGGTAAATATAAGGGATCTGGTCTTAAAAGAAGTTTGTCTGGTAATTTTCTCAGGTAGGGCTCTTTAATTGACAGGGCATGCAGGTCACTAACCCATCTGGCCGATGCAATTGCTAGGATGAAAGTAATTTTTAAGGATAGCATTTTTAATGTTGCATCCTTAATGGGTTCAAAAGGGGGTAACGTTAGTTCATGAAGAACTAATGACAAATCCCATCTGGGAAACATTTTGGCCTTAAAGGGTTGTTTCCTAGAAATAGTTATGAAAAATCTTTCCACCAACAGATTGCCTCTAAGACGTTCCTCCAGAAAGACTGAAAGGGCTGAAATTTGAACCTTAAGGGTGCTTAAGGCTAGGCCTAACTCATAATCTTCCTGTCAAAATTCTAAAACCAAAGATACTTCTTCTGTCCTTATAGACTGAGTTAAGGCAAACGATCAGTATCTTTTTAATACCTTACAGTAGTTCTTTCGTGTCACTATCTTTCTGCTTTCCAATAAGTTAGAAATACCTCTGTGATAGCCCCTTTTTTCTTAGTAGGCCCCATTCAGGTTCCACACTGTGAATTTTAGGGACTAGACCTGTGGATGGACAATTGGGACCTAGTAAATGACATCTGGAAGCTCAGGTAGAAGCCATAGGGCTCTACTGACATACGAGACAGAATGGTCTCCTGAATTTTCGTAGAACAAAAGGCAACATTGGGGGAAGTGCATAAAAGAGGGTGAATTCTCCCCACTGATTGCTGAATGCATCCAGATCCCAAATCACCGGATCCCTCCTGAGGGAGAAATTCTTCCTGCACTTGGAATTTCGGTTGTTGGCAAACAAATCTATATCCGGCTGCCCCCACCAAGCAACTATCTGGGCAAACACCTGCTTATGTAGCACTTATTCTCCCTGGTCTATTCTTACTCTACTCAAGAAGTCTGCATCTACATTTAAGTCCCCCATTTATGTGGATCGCTTGGATTGACCCGCCATTCCCCTCGAGGCTCTCCCACAGGGATTTGGTCAATCTGGAGTTCCCTGAAGTTGGAGGACTTCTGGGTCATGGATCTTGTCCACACACCCTGAATGTACTGCCCCAGGCAATGAGCTTCCCAGCCAAAGGTGCTTGCATCTGTCGTTACCTCTATGGGTTCTATCTTGAGCCAAGGCTTTCTGCCTGTCACATTCTCTGACCTGGTCCACCATACCAGACTTTCCCAGACCCGCTCCGGTAAGGAGACTAAATGATCTAGGGAGGCTTGATCTTTGTCCCATGCATCCAAAAAGAAGGCCTGCAAGGGATGAGAATGGAGCTGGGCCCAGGGAACTGCTGGTATGGAGGAGGTCATGAGACCAAGTATGGCCAGAGTTTGCCTTCAGAGAGATTGACTGGCGGGAGAGGACTTGTTTCACATATTCCGCCATCTTTTCTGCCTTGGCCCTGGGAAAAAGGATACGCTGGGTCAGGGTACCTATCTCATACCCAAGGAATGTGCATTTGCTTTCAGGGATGGGGCTGGACTTTTCCAGATTCAATATCCAACCTAATGCTTGGAGACAAAGTAAGTTCTTCTGCAAGGCTGCCAGAAGGGAGGACCTGATGAAGTCTCAGGTGAGCCATTGCTTCTGATAGAATCTTTGTGAAGACTAGGGGTGCCAAAGAAAGACCGAATGGCAGAGTCCGAAATTGCCAGTGCTTCACCTTGCTTTCTAGCAGGATTGCGAACCTCAGAAATCTTCTGTGAGCAGGATGGATAGGAATGTGGAGGTAGGCATCCTGTAAGTCGACTGACACCATGATGGTGTCCTTTTAAGATATCTCTTATGGAACAGATTGTTTCCACCCTAAATCTTTTGTATTTTATATTGCTGTTTAGGTTTTTTAAATTTAAAATCACACCTCCTCCCTCCTTTGGAGACCCAGAACCGGTTCTAACACTGCCTTGTGATAGAGTTCGGTAATGATGGACGGGAAGGTTTCCCTCTTGACCCTGTCCCTGGGGGACTGGGTCAACAGAAAATAGTCCTGAGGCCAACAAGAAAATTTCATACGGTAACCCTTTTGCATAGTTCTTAAAATAAAGGGGTTTTGGGAAATCTCCTCGCAGGCAGGGAAAAAATTGAGGAGTCTTCCCCCCAACCGGGATTTCAGGACTGAGGCTTGAATCCTTGAGAGGAGCTAAATGAAGGAGCCTCCCTCCCCCTGCCCCTAAATGTCTGCCAAGGCTTTTTGATTTCGGGCCTTTGAACCTCTCCCTGAGGATACCTTGGTTTCTTATTATCTGCCTTCTGAGGGGGAACTGGTACCTTTCTTTTAACCGTAAACGTATTTTCTTTTTCCGAAGAATGGGAAAGAACTGAATCTAATGATGTACCAAAAAGGAGATTACCCTCCAAGGGTGTGACCTAGATGGTCTGGTCTCCCTATGTCTTAAGCCATAGAGCACGCCTGGCACTGTTAGAGAGTGCCATGCTTTTCACGTTTGCTCTGATTGCTTCCGAAGAAGCATCTATGATAAATGATACAGCTTTAGAGACATAAGGTAAGGCATATAAGATCTTCTCCCTGGGGGCTCCCTGAGTAAGGTTACTTCTGGGACTGTGAACCCACATATCCAAGACACACCCCACACAGTTCGTGGCAAAGAAAGGCATCAGTGTACCAGACTCTCTTAAGCAGAATATCTGCTAGTTTATCCATAGGGTCCTTTGGAGACACCACAACAATCAACTTGTTTCTGTGCAAAGCTTCTATCTGATGACCCAGAGGATCCTGAGGTGGTCCTGTAACAAAAAAATCGGAGGGATGGAGAGGAAGGAAACCTGTAGCCCTCCTGCACGCAGCGTACAACAAAGGGGTTGGGAAACAGAGGCGCACAGATATTTGCGAAAAGCACTTAAGCGACCCCCCGACCCCACAGATCTGGGAGTTCTTGCGGGAGAATTGAACAGAAATATATTTCTACCCCTTCATCTGGGAAATCAGGATTGTCTGGAAATCTGAGGTCTGTCTCTATCCTGCACCCCTCTAGACATAGGCCGATAGGACTGCTGTGGTCTGAACGATTTTCCCTTGGAAGGAAACTGCTTTGCTTTCCTGGTGGGTCTATCCAGTATGGATTCCAACTCAGCTCCAAAAAACAATCCTCCCAAAAGGGTATACCGCACAATTGTGATTTAGAAGCTATGTCCACATCCCAGGCTTCTGTCAAGGATTCTGCCGCTGCGTCTGCCAAGTACGCTGCCGCCATAGCAATATAATTCTAGCTGTAAGCCCTCAGCCCTATAAACTCATGTTCCGGGCTACACACATTGCCGTAATAGATGACCTGAACTGGAAGCCATAGCATCCCACGTCCTCTGCAGGAGAGAATCAGCTTTCCTATCCATGGGATCTTTAATTAATCACCTGTCTTCAAAAAGACAAATCCATGTTAAACTTGGGACAGAGCTGCGTCCAATTTGGGGACCTTTGCCTATTTCTCCTGATCTTCCTCAGAGAAATGGAATCTTCTTCGAGAGACAAAAAAAACATCTTTTTCTTTGGGTCTCTCCATTCACTGGAAATTAACTCTATAATGGATTCATGTACAGAAAATAACCCCTAGGCTTCATTTCCAACAAGCCGTGATAAACTGTATCTTGAACGGAGACCTCCCCCGCTTGTTCAAAAATATGTTCAGATACAAAAATAGCTTGCGACAAATCATTCAAAAGAGTATACCGGAAACAAATATCTATGCTTTGATCCCGACTCCTCATTTTCCCCTTCTTTTGACTCATCATATCCCGGGTAACTTGGTCCTTTTGGGGAGATTCTTCCTCAGTGTCAATATGCTCCGCCAGAGTAGAGGAAACTGCTTGGGGAGTAACAGGGGGAACTGAAGTAGAACTCTCCTCTTGAGACTGATTTTTTAAAAATATCTCTTTAACATAAAACATGGCAGCCACAATTTCTGATTCGAGTTAGAAGCGTCCACATTTAAAGTCAAGAGGGACAAAAAACTTTTTGTCCAATCCTTGACAAGCTCTCCGCCACAATCCTCACACTTCCTAACAGGACTTGACTGAGAAGATACTTTCTTGTTTAACATGTGCTTCAATACATAGGGTAGGGACAAATGAACCAAGAGGTGAATCTGCACATTGAGAGCTCGCTCCCTCCCCTGATCCTTTGCACCTAAATAATGAAAATAACCGCATACCTTAGTTTCATCTAAGGAGCTGAGGCATTGCCAGAACCATCCGCTGAAGAGGCAAGTATGGCAGGGGTCACAGGAGCTGCAGCTGGTCTGTCCTCGTCCATGGTGGAGGGCGTGGGATGCCAGAGCCACGGACACTCTTTAAATGCCTTTCCCCTCCACTTTCTGGGGAATCAGCAACATTGTACCCGGAAACGCTTAGGCCCTTCCGGGTGCAGTGTGAACTTTAGCGCTGAGATCTCGCCGCCATCTTAGGACTACGGATGTCGCTGTCGCCCAGTCCTCAGTTTCTTCCGGGTCGCGGCAGGCCAGGGAACGCATGTGGATCCTCTGCAGGCCCGGAGTTGGGGGCTGCCTTCGCCCCTTCTCATCTTCCAGACCACAGCGGATACACTACCAGCCGGCTCCCGCTCGCAGTCCTGCATCCCCCAGCTGCCTGGAGGACCTTGCGTTGCAGCTTGCTCACAGGAGCAGCCCAGGTACAACCTAAGCACGGCCTATATCTACCCTGGAGCCCTAATAGAAGTTCTCTAACCCTATCAGGGACTCGCTTGCCTCCCTAACGGCCCAGCACACTGTAAGGGAGCCCCCCCAGAGACCTTTGCCTCCTGGGAATCCCCAGCACCTGGGCCAGGAGATGAGGAGCTAGTTCCTCTGCTCTGGCTTTCCCCTGGGAATCCTGAAGTCTAAAGAGAAACTCCAAGTGCAAAAGTGTCTATGGCCAGCTCAAACCATTTTTTGTGGGCAATGGAAAAAGTCCACCGAGGCTTGAGACATACCTGCAAAGTCCACTGGTGAATTATGATTCTATTGTCCAGCACTCAGGTGTAGTTAAAATCCCAAACTTTTATTTTTCCAGATTAAAACATGTACAACCTCTGTATAAAACGACTTGCTTGCTCCATTTCTCAACATTACGCGTTTCGGGCTACAAAGCCCTTAGTCATATCATGGTCCAAGTGCCCCGATCTCCAGGTGAGCTGTGATTCCGAGCGGAGTGGGAAAAAGTGGAGTGGATTATCGGTCGATGGCGGCGCTGCTCACTGCCATTTTGTTTCTCCCTGGCCGGCCACTGGGAGCGTGTGCCAGAAGCTCAGGCAGGTTTCGCTGTCAGCCAAAGGCTCACAATGGAGCCAAGCAGAGCAGTGCGAGTATGTGTCCGGCATTGTGGTAGACAGAGCCTATAGCCTTAATGTCGATGGAGGGTGTAAAGAGAGACAAAAGGAAATTAAATAGGAAAATAATACTCACCTGGGCTGATCTGTAGACTGATTTCCTCCTCTCCATTCCTCTCATATAGTTCTTTCTCGTCCTCACTCTTGGCATAATTTACAATAGTACCTCCGAGGTCTGTAAATAAAGAGCAGAGTCACTGTAAGAGGGAAATATGATTTAATTAATATTGCTGAACATTAATCTCCAATATTAATATTATAAATATCTTAAATACTAATAATCATATCAGCCCAGCGGTCACTAATCTGATACAAACCGATGGTCGCTGAGGCTGTCCTCGCACATCTAGGTGAAGTGTCCTAAGAGGAAATATCTTCCCTCAGATACTTTGCCCATACAATCTATTGTGTGAGAAACTATCCACCACACACACAGTAAGATGTATAAATGAAAACGGGTTTAACCCTTTGAGCGCCAGCCTACCGAGATTTTTTGTCACACTCTGTTGCCGGACTACTTTTCACGTCTGGGCTTCAACATGAAATGTCTTGTTTGGCCTTTTTTTAGTGTATTCTCAATACTTTTGGGTGAAATATGTGCAAAAAAAAAAAAAAAAAAACTATTTTTTACAATTTGTAGTGTTTTTTTCTAATAAAAAATGTAAGTTTGTTAATAAAATATTATTGCGTGTGAAAGCCCTATTTCTCCCGGTTACTAGCTACTAGCCCACATAGCCACGTGGCCCGGGCCCTTCTGCCCCCCCCCCCCCGGCCGTTGGGGAGGCAGGTAATGGGGGGGCTGGGGGTTATGGCAAGTCACCCGCTTGCCGCAGGTGACTTGCCAGCCCCAGAGCCTTGTGAACTGGTATAAGGGGTCTCATGGACCCCTTACCAGTTCACAAAGGGTTAAGTAAAAAAAAAGACACCAGACACAAAATTCTTTATTATTCTTTTTCACTTATACTTACCTCCCATCCAGTGTCCCACGCCGCTGCAGATGACAGTTGTCGGTAGTGATCGGAGCAGGGAGGGTGGGAGATCAGAGCCTCCCTGCCTGCCACCCTCCCTGCTCCGATCGCTACCGACAACTGACAGAACGGAGCCCCGGGTGCCGGTAACCCGAGGAGCGGGATGACGTCATCAAGTGGGCAGGGCCAGCTCCGGCCGAAGAGGATGGTGAGGGCCTGTTTCTGGGCCCTCACCCGAAGCATGGAAAGCCCGGGGGGGGGGGGGGGGATCGGAGCCCCCCCTGGTGAAGAGAAGACCCGGGGAGAGCCATCGTGCTGCGAGGTGAGTAAATGACATTTACTTTTTTTTATTTTTTTCAGATGTCAGCGCCAGTTGGGGGGGGGGGGCTATTACGGGCCCCCTCCTGAAGATCAGAAGCTCGGGGCCAAAAATCTTCTACTTGATTCGCTGGCACTTTCAAATGAGGGGTCAGGTAAGTCGGTATCTTTTTTACTTTTTTTTCTATGGGGCTCTAAAGTCAGCTACGTTGGCACTTAACGGTTGGAGAGGCAGCTACGTGAGAGTCACGTAGCTGGCACTAGAAGGGTTAATTCACCAGCACAATAAATCACTAACCCATTATGTTCCTGAAGTTTCTCCAGATCACCTTAAATGTTACAGGCAGTTATTACAATGATATTATAATGATACAATAAGTTAGTTACAGTACAATAAATGTTATAATGGAGAGAGAGAGCAAGAGATACTTAGCCATGATTCTGATGGGGGGCACATCCATCGACTCAATACCCCTGCAAGCAGCCTCCTTATCTACTAACACTAGGTAGGGTAGGGTCAGCATTCCCTGCCTCCTGTGTGTGTCGTTGCCCTGACTACAACCCGCCTCTGTGGGATTAGATAAATATTCTACAAAGTGATATAACTCCCACGATATGCATGTTATCATATTGTAACCAATACATTTATGATCCCTATTAGTTAAATAAACCTAAACACCAAATACATATCATACAGAATCTGATACTATGTGGATTATCAGTCTTTGGCCAATACATATACACGCCATGTTTGATATCAAATGAAAGGTCTTATAATCCTGAATAAGACTCTCTCATTAATATAGTCATACAGTCAGGGCCAGAAATATTTGGACAGTGACACAAGTTTTGTTATTTTAGCTGTTTACAAAAACATGTTCAGAAATACAATTATATATATAATATGGGCTGAAAGTGCACACTCCCAGCTGCAATATGAGAGTTTCCACATCCAAATCGGAGAAAGGGTTTAGGAATCATAGCTCTGTAATGCATAGCCTCCTCTTTTTCAAGGGACCAAAAGTAATTGGACAATGGACTCTAAGGGCTGCAATTAACTCTGAAGGCGTCTCCCTCGTTAACCTGTAATCAATGAAGTAGTTAAAAGGTCTGGGGTTGATTCCAGGTGTGTGGTTTTGCATTTGGAAGCTGTTGCTGTGACCAGACAACATGCGGTCAAAGGAACTCTCAATTGAGGTGAAGCAGAACATCCTGAGGCTGAAAAAAAAGAAAAAATCCATCAGAGAGATAGCAGACATGCTTGGATTAGCAAAATCAACAGTCGGGTACATTCTGAGTAAAAAGGAATTGACTGGTGAGCTTGGGAACTCAAAAAGGGCTGGGCGTCCACGGAAGACAACAGTGGTGGATGATCGCCGCATACTTTCTTTGGTGAAGAAGAACCCGATCACAACATTAACTGAAGTCCAGAACACACTCAGGGAAGTAGGTGTATCTGTCTCTAAGTCAACAGTAAAGAGAAGACTCCATGAAAGTAAATACAAAGGGTTCACATCTAGATGCAAACCATTCATCAATTCCAAAAATAGACAGGCCAGAGTTAAATTTGCCCAAAAACACCTCAACAAGCCAGCTCAGTTCTGGAAAAGTATTCTATGGACAGATGAGACAAAGATCAACCTGTACCAGAATGATGGGAAGAAAAAAGTTTGGAGAAGAAAGGGAACGGCACATGATCCAAGGCACACCACATCCTCTGTAAAACATGGTGGAGGCAACGTGATGGCATGGGCATGCATGGCTTTCAATGGCACTGGGTCACTTGTGTTTATTGATGACATAACAGCAGACAAGAGTAGCCGGATGAATTCTGAAGTGTACCGGGATATACTTTCAGCCCAGATTCAGCCAAATGCTGCAAAGTTGATCGGACGGCGCTTCATAGTACAGATGGACAATGACCCCAAGCATACAGCCAAAGCTACCCAGGAGTTCATGAGTGCAAAAAAGTGGAACATTCTGCAATGGCCAAGTCAATCACCAGATCTTAACCCAATTGAGCATGCATTTCACTTGCTCAAATCCAGACTTAAGACGGAAAGACCCACAAACAAGCAAGACCTGAAGGCTGCGGCTGGAAAGGCCTGGCAAAGCATTAAGAAGGAGGAAACCCAGCGTTTGGTGATGTCCATGGGTTCCACACTTAAGGCAGTGATTGCCTCCAAAGGATTTGCAACAAAATATTGAGAAAATAAATATTTTGTTTGGGTTATGTTTATTTGTCCAATTACTTTTGAGCTCCTAAAATGTGGAGTGTTTGTAAAGAAATGTGTACAATTCCTACATTTTCTATCAGGTATTTTTGTTCAACCCTTCAAATTAAACGTTACAATCTGCACTTGAATTCTGTTGTAGAGGTTTCATTTCAAATCCAATGCGGTGGCATGCAGAGCCCAACTTGCGAAAATTGTGTCACTGTCCAAATATTTCTGGCCCTGACTGTAACTGACATATTTTAGGAATTACACCGCTCTCCAAAAATCTCATTCAATGCCCGTGTCTAATGTGTATTTGAATGTCTGAGTCGGGTCCAACCTAACTAGGAATTCAAGGATTCCTTTTCATGAGGAAATGAGCTGCAGGATTCAAGGATTCCTTTTCAGAAGGAAATGAGCTGCAGCCCAGAAAACACCCCAGCTATTGATGTTGGCAGCTAGGTGTGAATATAGTCCGTTGTATTCATGGAGCACAGACATATGGCTGGATCTCAGGCTCACATACAGTTACTTAAGAATTCAGGATGATTTGAGAAATATTTGTAATCATATAAAGTATAATATACCTATAATTATTACACTTCCTTTCCCCTTTAACAGTCACATACTCGTATGTATAAGACGTGTCATGTGACATGTATAAGAGACAGAATGACTAAACAGGGCGGATAGGGAAATCAGTTCTATAGAAGGTTCATTACTCACCTGGGCTGCTCTGTAGAGGAACTTCCTCCTCTTCATTCTTCACAATGACATTTACAGTGCTCGCATCTCTCATTACAATGTTTCCGGGGTCTGTGAATGAGATGAGAGTGATGCCCTTGTACGGGGTTATAAGAGACACGTACAGTATGTGTGAATGGACAGGGGAATACAGACACGTTATAGAAGGGTTATTACTCACCTGGGCTGCTCTGTAGAGGAACTTCCTCCTCTTCATTCTTCACAATGACATCTTCTACCTCCTCAATGATCACATCTCTCACTACAACGTTTCCGTGGTCTGCAAATAAAGAGGAGAGTGATGCCTCTGTACGGAGTTATAAGAGACACCTGTGTGTGTGTGAATGGACAGGGGAATACGGACACATTATAGAAGGGTTATTACTCACCTGGGCGGCTCTCTAGAGGAACTTCCTCCTCTTCATTCTTCACCATGACATCTTCTACCTCCTCGGCTTTCACCTTCACCAACAGAATGTCTTCGGGGTCTGCGAATAAAGATGGGAGTGTATTGAGATGTACGAGACACCGGTGTGTGTGCGATTTAAGATCTATACTATAGAAGGTTTAATACTCACCCGTGCTGATCTGTAGAGAATTTTCTTCCTCGTTATTATTTACAGATACTTCATTCTCCTCCATTTTCACAGTTCTCGTTGTAGCGTTTCCGGGGTCTGGGAAGAAAGATGAGAGAGATACAACATTAGAGTGTGCAGTAATAAGGGTTGTGGGCCAAAACCCAGGTTTTTCACTATCCCAGGTTTTGTCACCCTGGTTTGGGATGGCCCGCTGTGTAACCCCCCCCCCCCCCCCAAACTGCCGCTCTTACAATCCTGGAGCCAACAGCCTCTCGTCCAATCAGCTTCTCATATTAAAACCCAGAATGTTGACCTGAGTTTTGGTCCTTGCCCCCGGGGCACTAGATCGGGGATGCCCCGCTATGTGTAACCCCCCAGGTCGTCCAAACTAACTCATCTCTCCCTGGTCCTACAGCGCATGCACGCCCTCTAATCCAATTAGCACACTCAGATCTGCTCCGGGCCTCTTTGTCTTAGGCGAGTGGATGTGAGCACGCTGGCGGCCACATCCCTGCTACCCTGTAACCGGGAGCATTCCCGAGCCGGCCATTCACAAATGCCTGGAGCAGGCACGCATCTTGCTAAAGGGATAGCGGGGAGGCGTCCGCTGCTAGTGTATGCACCATTGGACCGGGAAACAAGATGATTCACGATTTTGGAAGCCCCAGGAAGGGGGGGGGGAATCTAGCATCCTTGAAAACGTAATAGATTTCGACTTGGGTTTTGTTCCTTGCCCCCAAGGTCGCTCGAACAAACTCACCTTCTCCCACTTCTAGGGCACATGCACAGCCGCTCGTCCAATCAGCGCGCTCAGATCCTCTCCCACCCCTTCATCTAAGGCGAGCGGATCCAAGCGAGCTGGCGGCCGCATACTCCGCTACTCTGTAACAGGGAACATGTCTGTGCTGGCTTTTCACAAAATGCCTTGCTAAAGGGATAATGGGGATGCGGCCGCTGCTCGTGTATGCACCATTGAACCGGAAAAGAAGGTGAGTTTATGGGCCCACACACGTACACAACCCAACAACCAAAAAAATCAGACAGGCAAACAAGAAGTCACGAGAAAACAAAAACAAAATGATAGCGGAAAAACAAATAGTGAACCTGGCGGGCTGGCCCCTGACCAAAGAACAGAGTCAAGTGTTGGAACTAGGCTTAAACTTTTGTCCACAAACTAACTTTGACAGATTTGAAATAACAAAGGACATCCACCTCTTTGCTAGGAGGGCACTACTAAAATATCAATACCGTAATAGTCCGGAACCAGAATCTAGCATAACGCTTACGCCAAGTGACAACCAGGCCCTGGAAATCTTACACGAATTACTCGCAGAACAGAACCAACCAACCCCAACTACCACACACGGTCTCATATCCAACCCCCCTGCCACCACCACGATTGACCCCACCTTTACCCCCCAGAGACCCTTCAGAAAACCATCCACATATTTCCCTCCTCTGCAATCACAGGCAAGCATTAAGACCTTTGTAAATATGGTCACCTACGACATTGAGAGACTTTCTAAGACTGGACATCGACCAAGCAATATTACCGCACCTCAGAAACGAGCATTACGAGAATTGGAATCTAATCCAGATATAATCATAAAAGCAGCCGACAAGGGGGGTAACACGGTCATCATGAGCAAAGCACAATACGAGAGGATGTGTGAAAAGATACTGAACAACAAGGAATGGTATAAGAAAATACCAATGACACGTTTACAAAAGGACCAAAAGGAATATCAAGCACTTATTGAACACGCAAAAACCCATAGAATCATCAACAAACACACAGCAGACTTTCTGACAATAGAGAAACCGGTAACACAAACCTTTTATGCCCTTCCAAAGATCCACAAATCCCTGATAGACCCACCGGGCCGACCAATAGTGTCGGGTATTGGCTCCCTCACTGGCACGGCCAGCCAATACATTGATGCACACCTGCAACCACACGTACAGACTTTACCCTCATATGTTAAGGACACGCCTCATCTTTTACAAATTCTGGACGGCCTCAGTTTACCCAAAAACACCATATTAGTTTCATTTGACGTGGAAGCGCTTTACTCAAGCATACCACACTCCATGGGCCTACGGGCGGTTAAAACCTTCCTAGACCAACTTGATATTAATCAGTACGATCACAGCTCATTCCTTATCAAATTACTCAATTTCATACTGACACACAATACTTTTCTTTTCAAAGAACAGCTTTACCACCAAATACAGGGCACCGCAATGGGCACAACCTGTGCACCATCCTATGCCAATCTATATTTGGGCTGGTGGGAACGAACAATATGGCAAGACGAGAACATGCTCCCGTACGTAGAGAAAGTGATCTCTTGGTATAGATATATTGATGATATTCTAATACTATGGGAAGGCACGGAAGCCGACCTACGCATTTTCCACCAACTTCTTAACCAGAACTCACTTAACCTTAAACTAACCCTTGACTATAACACAACGGAAATAACTTTCCTGGACCTTAAGATAGGGAAGGACACAGACGGTAACATCTACACAACACTATACAGGAAACCCACAGCTGCTAACAACATCCTGAGAGCTTCCAGTTCACACCCGACCCCACTAAAACAAAGCATACCATACGGGGAATACCTACGCGCCAGACGGAATTGCTCATCTGAAAAAGACTTTCAGGAAGCAGCAGCGGGAATAAGGGACAGGCTTACATGCAGAGGTTACAGCAAGAAAACACTAAAACGTGCATACCACAGAACACTCGACAGAGAACGACACAGCATACTGTTTACACAAAAGAAAAAAACATGCACAAAACCAACCCTCCCCATAATACTGACTTACACCAAACAACATAGGACGATCAGACAAATTTTAAACAAACATTGGCACATCCTGACGCATGACAAGGACCTACAGGACATCGTCCCGGACATGCCCAAACTAGTATATCGGAGACCAAAGTCACTTAGGGACTCGCTAATGAAGAGCCACTATAGCGACCGAAACACCAAGTGCTGTAAAAATCTCGGTCTTTACAGTTGTGGGGGATGTAATGCATGCCAATACCTCAAACAAGGAAAAACCTTCACACTACCAAATAACCAACCCCATACTATAAAACATTTTGTAAACTGCAACTCAACAAACATCATCTACCTCCTTATATGCCCGTGCGGCAGCTTCTATGTTGGTAAAACGAATAGGAAATTCAGATTAAGAATTTTGGAACACATTAGAGACATAAAAAACAAAAACATTAACACGCCCATAGGGCGCCACTTTCTCAAGAAACATGCATCAGACACCAGAGGCACAGCATTTTATGCCCTGGATAGACTGCACATAGGCCAAAGAGGAGGAGACATCGAAAAACAAACCCTACAGAGGGAAACCAAATGGATTGTCAAACTAAAAGCCACATATTCACCAGGCCTCAACGAGACCTGCAGTTTTTCCCCTTTTCTGTGACAAAGCTAAATCCTTCCCAGTCAGTCCAACCTAAAACCCCCCCATTAATACAACCCTCTTTTCTCCCTCATCCCAGTTTCATGACCACATAATCCCAAAAACATGATACCCACGTACCCCTGGAAATCCATATATGTTCACTCCATGATCAAGGAGACTGATAGAATAAACAAACTACCACAGTACAGGCATTACATCTTTATTATTATTTTTATTTTTACGTGCTTATTTTATTTTGCATCATTATTATTTATACTTAATTTTATTTTCGCATTATGTGTTAAAACGTTTCATGTTATATTAAAACTATGTAATTGGCACATTAGACACCATCCACGATGATGAGGTAATGACTCCTGCTGCCTGGATTCCTGGCAAACTAACGCTCCACAACCCCGCAACGTGACATAGTTCCCGCAATCCACACAACGCAGCCAGCACAGTAACTACCCAGAAGCGATAACACACTCCCCTTTCAACACACGAGCCGCCGCTGACAGCAGACGCCGGCTCCAAGAGGACGCATGCGCATAGCCAACACATGGGTTAACCAGCACGAACCAATCTGTTTACAGAACATATAGGCGGACACCGTGACAAGAGGCCCTGACAATCCAGCACGCACGCGCAACTTAGTACACTGGATGCGCACGCGCAAACTAACCAAAAACATGGCCGCATCCAGGACAGGCGACATATTTTCACATGCGAATCAGGCGGGCCCGCTGTCCGGGAAGTACGTCATTAGCGTACTTCCGCCCCGAGAAATCTCACCAATCGGGGACGTAGCAGGGAACCAAAAACATGGCCGCACCCAGGGAAGGTGACACTTACTATACAAAAACCGGGGGGACCGCCAAAAAGGAAGTACGTCACGAGCGTACTTCCGCCCCGGATATCTCCACCAATCGGGGGCTTTGCAGTGATGTGGGCAGGGAAATAAATCCCTCCCACCCTGCATTGGCGGTCTTTGCAAGCGCGAGCACGGACATCAAAACATTGGACATTCTGACTATACCGCACACACCAGGCAGCAGGAAGACCTGCGCAACCCGTGCAACAACGCCACCCTCCATCTATATACCCCGTTTTGGGGATATGGAGGACCCGGAAACCAACACTTGGGACAACAAGTAACAAGGACCTTTACACCTGGGACACTATATACTAAGGTGAGTCTCACTATAAGATTTACTAGCATGCACCAGGGATTACTAACCATACAGAATACAACCCATTCTAAACCTGCATTTTCACAGGAATACACACATTACCATCACGATTACTCACTTCAGTGCCAACAATCCAAGCAACAGAGCATCCTCATCAGACGGTGAGTACCAAATTCCCTAAAACCCTCATAAGGGATGCTAGCCAAGCATATACCCAAGTAATATTTATGTATGTACATAAAGGTTTATATATGTATATACAAATGTTTGTTACTAGGAACTACAATCTAACAAATATAAAGGCTCCCACACTGAAGAAGCCACGGGCGAAACGCGTCTGTGCAAGGAGTCCACAGTTCACTTGCTACAAACTCGGAGGAGTTTTAAAGTTGGCTACAAACTGAGGGATCAAGACCCTAACTTTGCTACAAACGTGAGGCAACACAACAGAATTCTTAAGGACGGGCAAGTAAACTTAGCCCCTCCTCTTTTACCTCCATCATATCAAGGACTATCAATGCCTAGGACACCAGTGCTACAACTGGTTACCTAGTTATCACTAAAATTTGTTATGAACATGAATTTCTTGTATGAATATTATTAATAAACAATGTATATATACTGCTAAAAAATTAATGCAGAGTATTATCTAGAGGTTGCCAGAAGGGGTTTTTCATTTACCTTTCCCCCAGGGAAATGTAATAAAAAACCCCCCTCCCCCCCCTTATTGAGTTTATGGGCAACCTGGGCGGGGGGGGGGGTTGGGGGGGGTTTACACAGCAGGGTATCCTGATTTTGGATGCCCCGGGGCAGGCCCGATCTCGTGGGTTTTGGGCCCCTTCAATGTGCATATTAATGTGCAGCTGGGGAAGCATAAATTAAAGCCCAGCCGCACACACGAGTGGGGCACTGCATCACTCCCATCCTTCAGCTCTGTGCCGCCATACATAGCAAAACCACGCACAGCCATAAAAGGATGCTAGTGATGGTGCCACCTGTGGTCTCGAGGAGAGGCGATCCAGGGAGGAGGGGGTTTTGCCCAGCGCAGTATCAAAAGCCTGCGTGCCCCCGGAGGACAGGGCAGTGAGATCCTGAGTTTTGTTTCACTTTCATGAAAGTTTTTGAGTAACACAAGGCCTCTTTAAGCTAGAGCCCCGCCTCTTACACTGCGATGGGAGGAGCTGCTGAGCCTCCATGATGGTGGATAGCTGTGTCTTCCTCTGCCCGATTCCTGTGTCCTGTCCGTCCTCTCTTTAGGGCTGACTCTGCAAGACATGAGTGGGTAAATGTGTGGGTCCATCATGGGGGAGCCCTACATTCATCAGTATCCCCTACGATGGACATCCACCGCCTCCCGATACAGTAAAAATAATTCTGTGAGGAGCTCATGCTCTCGCTGCAGCAGATTTGAATGAAGAGCGAGCCAAGAGGTCACCATTTCTTGGGTCATACACTTGACCTTGAGACACCAGTACACTGGCGGTCAGCGAGATTGGGGGGCGGCTTTGGCGTAAATGGCAGACCAAAGGCGGCCCTGATCCTCACGACTCATGGCATCCCAGCACAAGCACAGTGGGGGATGCAGCTGATGGCAAACTTGGCTCTTAGCCGACAAGAGCTCTCAACGGCTACGACTATGAAAACACGGCTACGAATGGAGCCAAACATTTTGGTCGGAAATCAGAACACGATGTAGACACATCAACACAGGGTCAGCGGGGGATGCAGGAGCATGCACTCCCCATTGACAACAATGAGAGCCGTCTGCCCAATTATGGCAGTTCACTGGACGGCTATCTTTGGACAAAAATCTACACATGCGGCCTTGGACCAGGAAAAGTGAGTACGAGCACCCCGGAGGCTTTCCCTCTGGTTTTCCCTCCAGGGAAAGCCAGCGGCTGGCCCTAAAATCTTTTAGCTTCCAGGCTGGCCGCTGGTGGGTTTTGTTTCGCTTTAAAGCAAAACAAGCCCAGGGAATTTTTAGAAGAGAAGCTGGAGGAGACACCATGGGGGACAGGAAAGAAGCAGGAGGAGACATCATGAGGGACAGGAGAGAAGCTGGAGAAGACACCATGAGGGACAGGAGAGAAGCAGGAGGAGACACCATGGGGACAGGAGAAAAGCAGGAGGAGACACCATGGATGACAAGAGAATAGCAGGGGTAGACACCATAAGGGACAGGAGAGAAGCTGGAGGAGACACCACTGGGGAAAGGAGAGAAGCTGGAGGAGACACCACGGGGACAGAAGAAAAGCAGGAAGAGACACAATGAGGGACAGGAGAGAAGCAGGAGATGACACAATGGGGTGCAGGAGAGAAGCAGGAAGAGACACAATGAGGGACAGGAGAGAAGCAGGAGAAGACACCATGAAAGACAGGAGAGAAGCTGGGAGAGACACCATGACAGACAGGAGAGAAGCTGGGAGAGACACCATGACAGACAGGAGAGAAGCTGGGAGAGACACCATGACAGACAGGAGAGAAGCTGGGAGAGACACCATGGGGTACAGGAGATAAGAAGGAGGAGACACTATGGAGGACAGGAGAGAAGCAGGGAGAGACACCATGTGAGACAGGAGAGAAGCTGGAGAAGACACCATGGAGGACAGGAGAGAAGCTGGAGGAGACACCATGACAGACAGGAGAGACGCTGGAGAAGACACCATGGAGGACAGGAGAGAAGCAGGAGGAGACACCATGGGGGACAGGAGAGAAGCAGGAGAAGACACCATGGGGGACAGGAGAGAAGCTGGAGAAGACCCCATGGGGGACAGGAGAGAAGCAGGAGAAGACACCATGGGGGACAGGAAAGAAGCTGGAGGAGACACCATGGGGGACAGGAGAGAAGCAGGAGAAGACACCATGAGGGACAGGAGAGAAGCAGGAGGAGACACCATGGGGGACAGGGGAGAAGCAGGAGAAGACACCATGGGGGACAGGAGAGAAGCAGGAGAAGACACCATGGGGGACAGGAGAGAAGCTGGAGAAGACACCATGGGGGACAGGAGAGAAGCTGGAGAAGACACCATGAGGGACAGGAGAGAAGCAGGAGAAGACACCATGAGGGACAGGAGAGAAGCTGGAGAAGACACCATGAGGAACAGGAGAGAAGCTGGAGAAGACACCATGAGGGACAGGAGAGAAGCTGGAGGAGACACCATGAGGGACAGGAGAGAAGCAGGAGAAGACACCATGGGGGACAGGAGAGAAGCAGGAGAAGACACCATGGGGGACAGGAGAGAAGCAGGAGAAGACACCATGAGGGACAGGAGAGAAGCTGGAGGAGACACCATGAGGGACAGGAGAGAAGCAGGAGAAGACACCATGGGGGACAGGAGAGAAGCAGGAGAAGACACCATGGGGGACAGGAGAGAAGCAGGAGAAGACACCATGAGGGACAGGAGAGAAGCTGGAGGAGACACCATGAGGGACAGGAGAGAAGCAGGAGAAGACACCATGAGGGACAGGAGAGAAGCTGGGGGAGACAGCATGGGGGACAGGAGAGAAGCTGGAGGAGACACCATGAGGGACAGGAGAGAAGCAGGAGAAGACACCATGGAGGACAGGAGAGAAGCAGGAGAAGACACCATGGAGGACAGGAGAGAAGCTGGAGAAGACACCATGAGGGACAGGAGAGAAGCTGGAGGAGACAGCATGGGGGACAGGAGAGAAGCAGGAGAAGACACCATGGAGGACAGGAGAGAAGCAGGAGAAGACACCATGGAGGACAGGAGAGAAGCTGGAGAAGACACCATGAGGGACAGGAGAGAAGCAGGAGAAGACACCATGAGGGACAGGAGAGAAGCTGGAGGAGACAGCATGGGGGACAGGAGAGAAGCAGGAGAAGACACCATGGAGGACAGGAGAGAAGCAGGAGAAGACACCATGGAGGACAGGAGAGAAGCTGGAGAAGACACCATGAGGGACAGGAGAGAAGCAGGAGAAGACACCATGAGGGACAGGAGAGAAGCTGGAGGAGACAGCATGGGGGACAGGAGAGAAGCAGGAGAAGACACCATGGAGGACAGGAGAGAAGCAGGAGAAGACGCCATGGAGGACAGGAGAGAAGCTGGAGAAGACACCATGAGGGACAGGAGAGAAGCAGGAGAAGACACCATGAGGGACAGGAGAGAAGCTGGAGAAGACACCATGAGGGACAGGAGAGAAGCAGGAGAAGACGGTGTAACATGCAGATCTGCAGCAATAAATGATTCATTGGCCTATTTAAAGTGGACCAACACCCAGGATTTTGACTATCCTGGGTTTTGGTCCACTTCAGGGGAGCACCCCGATTAAGGGTGCCCCGCTATGTGAAACCCCCCAAAACTCACCTCACCACGCTCCCACGTGGCCGCGCTGACCAATCAGCGCCAACGGACAAGCGGGTGACAGCTGCGGACAACACAGCGCGTCCGCCGCCGCCTCCCGCGCGCCCCTCTGACAGTGCGCGCGCCCGCCTAGAGGGGCGCGCGGGAGGCGGCGACGGCCGATGGGCTGAGTTTTTCGGGGGTTTTGGGTGGGTCCCTCACCGCGGGACATCCCGATCTCGGATGTCCCGTGGTGAGGGAGGTGATTGGTCCGGGAATCTTATAGATTCCCGGGCCGATCACAACTGGGTGACGGTCCACTTTAAAGTGTTTCTATTTTTGTAACTGTTACAATGTATCTCCTATCCATCTCAATGAGGGGACGTGGCTGCATCAATCCCTCAATGAGGGGGCGTGGTCTAAATTAACAAATACCCCTGTTCCCCAACCTATAAAGTTGGTAGGTAAGTATTTGATTTGAAGAAGGCGAGGGGATGTGGACGCCTTCCTATAGTTGGCCTAAAGCAGCGGCACCCATGCATTGGCAAATCGACCAACTTTTCAGGGTGGGAAAGAGGGATATGTGTTAAATGAAGCCACGCCCCCTCATTGATTGATGGATAGGATATAACAGTTACAATAAAAAACACTTTAAATAGACAAATGAATCATTTATTGCTGCAGATCTGCATGTTACACCTCAAAGGGGGTCAAAGGAGAACAACGGGGGCATGGACTCAAAAGAGGGACAGTCCCTCTAAATCAGGGACACTTATGAGGTATGCATAGGAGACATGAGAGGCCCAGAGGGGGACCTAAGAAGAGCAATGGCGACCAGAAACACAGAAAAGTTAGAAAGGATTCCAGATATGATCCGGATTCAGCACCTCGACACGTTACACGAGGAACAACAACAGTACAATGCTCACCTCGGATAAGCAGGCCGCAGCGCCGGTCTACACCAACATGGCCGCCACGTGTCCGAGGCGACGGCAGGCTACGGGAAAATGGCCGCCCCTGCTACAGGGGACATTTTGACACTGTAATGTTGGCGCTCTATGTAAAACTCTCCCTTTCTCTCTCTCGCTCTATGAGAGCGCCGCCCACTGTACTTTGAAATCTGATTCTCTGTGCTAGCACGAGCTACGGGAAAATGGCCGCCCCTGCTAGAGGGGACATTTTTACATTGGTGTTGGTGCTCTATGTAAAACTCTCCCTTTCTCTCTCTCTCTATGAGAGCCCCGGCCACTGTACTGCGAAATCCGCTTCTCAGCGCTAGCACGGGCTACGGGAAAATGGCCGCCTATGGCATCGTCAAAACACAGGCGGGGACTGGAATGGAAGGTGATGGGGTGAGGTATTTCCGGTGCTGGCAGCAGCTCTTCAGTAAGTACTTGGCAGAGTAGACACACACCCCACATACCTCCCAAGTTTTCAGGGCGTGAAAGAGGGTTAATATGTAAATTAAGCCACGCCCCATCATTGAGGGATAGATAGGAAATACATTGTAACAGTTATTATAGAAACACTTTGAATAGGCAAATGAATCATTTACTGCTGCAGATCTGCGTGTTACACCTCAGAGGGACAATATGTAAATTAAGTCACACCTCCTTATTGAAGGGTGGGTGATGTCACACCCCTCATTGATGGATGTGAAGCCACACTCTCTCATTGAGAGACGGATGAAGTCACGCCCCCTCATTGAGGGCCGGATGAAGCCACGCCCCCTCATTGAGGGCTAGATGAAGCCACGCCCCCTCATTGAGGGATAGATGAAGCCACGCCCCCTCATTGAGGGATAGATGAAGCCACGCCTCCTCATTGAGGGATAGATGAAGCCACGCTCTCTCATTGAGGGATGGATGAAGCCACACTCTCTCATTGAGGGATAGATGAAGCCACGCTCTCTCATTGAGGGATAGATGAAGCCACGCCCCCTCATTGAGGGATAGATGAAGCCACGCCCCCTCATTGAGGGATAGATGAAGCCACGCTCTCTCATTGAGGGATAGATGAAGCCACGCCCCATCATTGAGGGATAGATAGGAAATACATTGTAACAGTTATTATAGAAACACTTTGAATAGGCAAATGAATCATTTATTGTTGCAGATCTGCGTGTTACACCTCAAAGAGGGACAATATGTAAATTAAGTCACACCTCCTTATTGAAGGGTGGGTGATGTCACACCCCTCATTGATGGATGTGAAGCCACACTCTCTCATTGAGAGACGGATGAAGTCACGCCCCCTCATTGAGGGATAGATGAAGCCACGCCCCCTCATTGAGGGATAGATGAAGCCACGCCTCCTCATTGAGGGATAGATGAAGCCACGCTCTCTCATTGAGGGATGGATGAAGCCACACCCTCTCATTGAGGGATAGATGAAGCCACGCTCTCTCATTGAGGGATAGATGAAGCCACGCCCCCTCATTGAGGGATAGATGAAGCCACGCCCCCTCATTGAGGGATAGATGAAGCCACGCTCTCTCATTGAGGGATAGATGAAGCCACGCTCTCTCATTGAGGGATGGATGAAGCCACGTCCCCTCATTGAGGGATGGATGAAGCCACGCCCCTCATTGAGGGATGGATGAAGCCACGCCCCCTCATTGAGGGATGGATGAAGCCACACCCCCTCATTGAGGGATAGATGAAGTCACGCCCCCTCATTGAGGGATAGATGAAGTCACGCCCCCTCATTGAGGGATAGATGAAGCCACGCCCCCTCATTGAGGGATAGATGAAGCCACGCTCTCTCATTGAGGGATAGATGAAGCCACGCTCTCTCATTGAGGGATAGATGAAGCCACGCCCCCTCATTGAGGGATGGATGAAGCCACGTCCCCTCATTGAGGGATGGATGAAGCCACGCCCCTCATTGAGGGATGGATGAAGCCACGCCCCCTCATTGAGGGATGGATGAAGCCACGCCCCCTCATTGAGGGATAGATGAAGTCACGCCCCCTCATTGAGGGATAGATGAAGTCACGCCCCCTCATTGAGGGATAGATGAAGTCACGCCCCCTCATTGAGGGATAGATGAAGTCACGCCCCCTCATTGAGGGATAGATGAAGTCACGCCCCCTCATTGAGGGATGGATGAAGTCACACCCCCTCATTGAGGGATGGATGAAGTCACACCCCCTCATTGAGGGATAGATGAAGTCACGCCCCCTCATTGAGGGATAGATGAAGCCACGCTCTCTCATTGAGGGATGGATGAAGTCACACCCCCTCATTGAGGGATGGATGAAGTCACACCCCCTCATTGAGGGATGGATGAAGTCACACCCCCTCATTGAGGGATAGATGAAGTCACGCCCCCTCATTGAGGGATAGATGAAGTCACGCCCCCTCATTGAGGGATGGATGAAGTCACACCCCCTCATTGAGGGATGGATGAAGTCACACCCCCTCATTGAGGGATGGATGAAGTCACACCCCCTCATTGAGGGATAGATGAAGCCACGCTCTCTCATTGAGGGATGGATGAAGTCACGCCCCCTCATTGAGGGATGGATGAAGTCACACCCCCTCATTGAGGGATAGATGAAGTCACGCTCTCTCATTGAGGGATAGATGAAGTCACGCCCCCTCATTGAGGGATAGATGAAGTCACGCCCCCTCATTGAGGGATGGATGAAGTCACACCCCCTCATTGAGGGATAGATGAAGTCACGCCCCCTCATTGAGGGATGGATGAAGTCACACCCCCTCATTGAGGGATAGATGAAGTCACACCCCCTCATTGAGGGATGGATGAAGTCACACCCCCTCATTGAGGGATAGATGAAGTCACGCCCCCTCATTGAGGGATAGATGAAGTCACGCCCCCTCATTGAGGGATGGATGAAGTCACACCCCCTCATTGAGGGATGGATGAAGTCACACCCCCTCATTGAGGGATAGATGAAGTCACGCCCCCTCATTGAGGGATAGATGAAGTCACGCCCCCTCATTGAGGGATGGATGAAGTCACACCCCCTCATTGAGGGATGGATGAAGTCACACCCCCTCATTGAGGGATGGATGAAGTCACACCCCCTCATTGAGGGATAGATGAAGCCACGCTCTCTCATTGAGGGATGGATGAAGTCACACCCCCTCATTGAGGGATGGATGAAGTCACGCCCCCTCATTGAGGGATGGATGAAGCCACGCTCTCTCATTGAGGGATGGATGAAGTCACGCTCTCTCATTGAGGGATAGATGAAGTCACACCCCCTCATTGAGGGATGGATGAAGTCACGCCCCCTCATTGAGGGATGGATGAAGTCACGCTCTCTCATTGAGGGATAGATGAAGTCACGCCCCCTCATTGAGGGATGGATGAAGTCACACCCCCTCATTGAGGGATAGATGAAGTCACGCCCCCTCATTGAGGGATGGATGAAGTCACACCCCCTCATTGAGGGATGGATGAAGTCACACCCCCTCATTGAGGGATAGATGAAGTCACACCCCCTCATTGAGGGATGGATGAAGTCACACCCCCTCATTGAGGGATAGATGAAGTCACGCTCTCTCATTGAGGGATGGATGAAGCCACGCCCCTCATTGAGGGATGGATGAAGCCACGCCCCCTCATTGAGGGATGGATGAAGCCACGCCCCCTCATTGAGGGATAGATGAAGTCACGCCCCCTCATTGAGGGATAGATGAAGTCACGCCCCCTCATTGAGGGATAGATGAAGTCACGCCCCCTCATTGAGGGATAGATGAAGTCACGCCCCCTCATTGAGGGATAGATGAAGTCACGCCCCCTCATTGAGGGATGGATGAAGCCACGCTCTCTCATTGAGGGATAGATGAAGCCACACTCTCTCATTGAGGGATGGATGAAGTCACGCTCTCTCATTGAGGGATGGATGAAGCCACGCCCCTCATTGAGGGATGGATGAAGCCACGCTCTCTCATTGAGGGATGGATGAAGTCACGCTCTCTCATTGAGGGATGGATGAAGCCACGCTCTCTCATTGAGGGATGGATGAAGCCACGCTCTCTCATTGAGGGATGGATGAAGTCACGCTCTCTCATTGAGGGATGGATGAAGCCACGCCCCTCATTGAGGGATGGATGAAGTCACGCCCCCGCATTGAGGGATGGATGAAGCCACGCTCTCTCATTGAGGGATAGATGAAGCCACACTCTCTCATTGAGGGATAGATGAAGCCACGCCCCCTCATTGAGGGATAGATGAAGTCACGCCCCCTCATTGAGGGATAGATGAAGTCACGCCCCCTCATTGAGGGATAGATGAAGTCACGCCCCCTCATTGAGGGATAGATGAAGTCACGCCCCCTCATTGAGGGATAGATGAAGTCACGCCCCCTCATTGAGGGATGGATGAAGCCACGCTCTCTCATTGAGGGATAGATGAAGCCACACTCTCTCATTGAGGGATGGATGAAGTCACGCTCTCTCATTGAGGGATGGATGAAGCCACGCCCCTCATTGAGGGATGGATGAAGCCACGCTCTCTCATTGAGGGATGGATGAAGTCACGCTCTCTCATTGAGGGATGGATGAAGCCACGCTCTCTCATTGAGGGATGGATGAAGCCACGCTCTCTCATTGAGGGATGGATGAAGTCACGCTCTCTCATTGAGGGATGGATGAAGCCACGCCCCTCATTGAGGGATGGATGAAGTCACGCCCCCGCATTGAGGGATGGATGAAGCCACGCTCTCTCATTGAGGGATAGATGAAGCCACACTCTCTCATTGAGGGATGGATGAAGTCACGCCCCCTCATTGAGGGATAGATGAAGTCACGCCCCCTCATTGAGGGATAGATGAAGTCACGCCCCCTCATTGAGGGATGGATGAAGTCACACCCCCTCATTGAGGGATGGATGAAGTCACACCCCCTCATTGAGGGATAGATGAAGTCACGCCCCCTCATTGAGGGATAGATGAAGCCACGCTCTCTCATTGAGGGATGGATGAAGTCACACCCCCTCATTGAGGGATGGATGAAGTCACACCCCCTCATTGAGGGATGGATGAAGTCACACCCCCTCATTGAGGGATAGATGAAGTCACGCCCCCTCATTGAGGGATAGATGAAGTCACGCCCCCTCATTGAGGGATGGATGAAGTCACACCCCCTCATTGAGGGATGGATGAAGTCACACCCCCTCATTGAGGGATGGATGAAGTCACACCCCCTCATTGAGGGATAGATGAAGCCACGCTCTCTCATTGAGGGATGGATGAAGTCACGCCCCCTCATTGAGGGATGGATGAAGTCACACCCCCTCATTGAGGGATAGATGAAGTCACGCTCTCTCATTGAGGGATAGATGAAGTCACGCCCCCTCATTGAGGGATGGATGAAGTCACACCCCCTCATTGAGGGATAGATGAAGTCACGCCCCCTCATTGAGGGATGGATGAAGTCACACCCCCTCATTGAGGGATAGATGAAGTCACACCCCCTCATTGAGGGATGGATGAAGTCACACCCCCTCATTGAGGGATAGATGAAGTCACGCCCCCTCATTGAGGGATAGATGAAGTCACGCCCCCTCATTGAGGGATGGATGAAGTCACACCCCCTCATTGAGGGATGGATGAAGTCACACCCCCTCATTGAGGGATGGATGAAGTCACACCCCCTCATTGAGGGATAGATGAAGCCACGCTCTCTCATTGAGGGATGGATGAAGTCACACCCCCTCATTGAGGGATGGATGAAGTCACGCCCCCTCATTGAGGGATGGATGAAGCCACGCTCTCTCATTGAGGGATGGATGAAGTCACGCTCTCTCATTGAGGGATAGATGAAGTCACACCCCCTCATTGAGGGATGGATGAAGTCACGCCCCCTCATTGAGGGATGGATGAAGTCACACCCCCTCATTGAGGGATAGATGAAGTCACGCTCTCTCATTGAGGGATAGATGAAGTCACGCCCCCTCATTGAGGGATGGATGAAGTCACACCCCCTCATTGAGGGATAGATGAAGTCACGCCCCCTCATTGAGGGATGGATGAAGTCACACCCCCTCATTGAGGGATGGATGAAGTCACACCCCCTCATTGAGGGATAGATGAAGTCACACCCCCTCATTGAGGGATGGATGAAGTCACACCCCCTCATTGAGGGATAGATGAAGTCACGCTCTCTCATTGAGGGATGGATGAAGCCACGCCCCTCATTGAGGGATGGATGAAGCCACGCCCCCTCATTGAGGGATGGATGAAGCCACGCCCCCTCATTGAGGGATAGATGAAGTCACGCCCCCTCATTGAGGGATAGATGAAGTCACGCCCCCTCATTGAGGGATAGATGAAGTCACGCCCCCTCATTGAGGGATAGATGAAGTCACGCCCCCTCATTGAGGGATAGATGAAGTCACGCCCCCTCATTGAGGGATGGATGAAGCCACGCTCTCTCATTGAGGGATAGATGAAGCCACACTCTCTCATTGAGGGATGGATGAAGTCACGCTCTCTCATTGAGGGATGGATGAAGCCACGCCCCTCATTGAGGGATGGATGAAGCCACGCTCTCTCATTGAGGGATGGATGAAGTCACGCTCTCTCATTGAGGGATGGATGAAGCCACGCTCTCTCATTGAGGGATGGATGAAGCCACGCTCTCTCATTGAGGGATGGATGAAGTCACGCTCTCTCATTGAGGGATGGATGAAGCCACGCCCCTCATTGAGGGATGGATGAAGTCACGCCCCCGCATTGAGGGATGGATGAAGCCACGCTCTCTCATTGAGGGATAGATGAAGCCACACTCTCTCATTGAGGGATAGATGAAGCCACACTCTCTCATTGAGGGATAGATGAAGCCACACTCTCTCATTGAGGGATGGATGAAGTCATGCCCCCTCAAGTCGTTTAAGGCGAGCAGCCATATCCCCAGCTTCCCTCTAACAGGGAGCGTGCCTATACCGGCCATTCACAGATGCCTGGCGCGGGCACGCGTCCTGCTAGAGGGATAGCGGGGATGCGGCTCGCACATGCGCCGTAGGACCGGGAAGCAAGGTAACGGTATGGGGCAACCCGGGGGATATCACACAGTGGGGCATCCCCATTTTGGATGCCCCCGGGGGAGGGAATCGATCGGCCTGGGTTTTGGTTCACTTTAAAGAGGAACAAAGGAGAACAATGAGAGACAGGGGGACATGGGCTCCAAAGAGGGACATATGCCCCTATATCTCTCCTTGGTGGGGGAGGGGCAGTTGTGCCAGAGATGCCAACCCTGGAAGAGATTACAGGGCTGGTGGGCGTGGTTTGGGGGTGTGGCCTAGCCACTGGCTTTAGATGAAGAAACGGCAGTTTGCAGCTGTGTAAGGGTTTAAAGTGGACCAAAATGACTATTCCGGGTTTAGGTCCTGATTCATGATGCCCTGGATGTGACCCCCCCTCCCCAGTGTCTTGCGGTAGAACTCACCTCTTCCCCGGTCCTAGTGGAGGTGAGCACGCAGCCCCGCCACCCTCTATCTGGGTGCATGTCCGCGCTGGCCACTCATAAATAAAGGAACCGGCCCATCAAAGACGAGTTCCGGTCTGCTTTAAAATGTATTATGCGCGCATGGTAAGCGGGAATGCCACTTAAAGTGGAACAACACCCAGGATTTTTCACTATCCTGGGTTTTGGTCCACTTCTGCGGGGCACCCCGATCGCCCTAAAAAACTCACCTCACCCCGCTCCTACGCGAGCGCTCGTCCAATCAGAGCGCTCAGAGCCGATGTGGTATGTACAGACAAGCGACAGACAACCACAGTGGCTCTGAGCGCTGGAGGCAGCGTCTTGAGCTTTCTTCTAACAGGGAGCGCGCCCGCGCCCGCCATTCACAAACGCCCTGCTAGAGAGAAGCGCGAGACGCGGCCGCATCCCGCGCATGCGCCGTTGGAACGGGGAGAAGGTAAGGTTTGTGGGCGTCCTGGGGGGTCTCACACAGCGGGGCATTCCGATTTCGGATGCCCCACGGGGAGGGAGCTGATTGGCCCGGGAATCTTATAGATTCCCGGGCCGATCAGCCATGGGTGTTGGTCCACTTTAAAGTGGACCAAAACACATACTGATCGATTCGCTTCCCCTGGGGCATCCAAAATCGCGATGCCCTGTGTGAAGCCCGCCACCTATTCACTTACCTTGTTTCCCGGTCCAACGGCGCATGCGCATCCCCGCTATCCCTCTAGTAGGGCGCGTACCTGCACCAGGCACTTGTGAATGGCCGGCGTGGCACGCTCCCTGTTAGAGGGAATTGGGGGAGGCAACCACTCGTCCAATCAGAGCGCTCAGAGCCGCTGTGGTATGCACGTACAAGCGACGGAAAACCACAGCGGCTCTGAGCGCTGGAGGCCGCGTCTCACGCTTCCCTCTAACAGGGAGCGCGCCCGCGCCGGCCATTCACAAGTGCCTGCTGCAGGTACGTGCCCTACTAGAGGGATAGCGGGGATGCGCCGTTGGACCAGGAAACAAGGTAAGTGAATAGGTCCACCTGGGGGGTTACACACAGGGTAACCACTTTAAAGTGGACCAAAACCCATACCGATCGATTCGCTTCCCCTGGGGCATCCAAAATCGCGATGCCCTGTGTGTAACCCGCCAGGTGGACCTATTCACTTACCTTGTTTCCTGGTCCAACGGCGCATGCGCATCCCCGCTATCCCTCTAGTAGGGCGCGTACCTGCACCAGGCATTTGTGAATGGCCGGCGTGGCACGCTCCCTGTTAGAGGGAAGCAGGGGAGGCAACCGCTCGTCCAATCAGTGCGCTCGGAGCCGCTGGCCTTAGGCGACGTGACATCAGCGGCTCCGAGCACACTGATTGGACGAGCGGCTGTGCATGCGCCGTAGCACCGGGAAGAGGTGAGCTGGGCTCGGCGATCTGGGGGGTTTCACATAGCGAAGCATCTCCGATCGGGGGAAAAGGACCAAAACCCAGGATAGTCAAAATCCTGTGTTTTGATCCACTGTAATCACCACTCACACCTGCCATGGAGTGTAAAAGATTCCAGGGCCGGCAGACTAGGTGCCCAATTAGGCATCCTCCCAGATCGCCTACAAGCCCCCACCACTCATAAATTCTTGGCCCGGACCATCAACCACAGGTTCCGGTCTACTTTAAAATTCATTGCGCTCAAATACTAAGAGGTAAGACCACTTAAAGTGGACCAACACCCTGACGTTTTTTTTTTTTACCTTTGATGATCCTGCGCGGCATCGCGTCAATTTCTGTTTCGCGCCGACATCTTTGATTTTCATTTAGGAGGAAAAGATCGTTTGACCTCTTCCTCTTGTAAATCTCGCGCATGCGCAGTAGCGCCACATTCACTTTACCTAAGCGGCGCTACTGCGCATGTGCGGTTTTTTTTTTTTAACTGTACGTGAGCGCGCGAGCGCGCGCTGCAGAGCAGGGGAAAGGCTGAAAGGCCGCGCCCACCATGATGACATCACTCCCGAAGAAACTGAAACTGAAATCACGCGATGCCTGGAGACTGGTACGCACGTCTAAGCAGTCAAAGGACGCGGCCAAGCGCCGGAGGGCGGGACTTCGGGCGAAGGTGATTCTAGAAAGCAGACGCTGCGAGGGACAGAGGGCCGCCAGGATCATCAAAACGTAAGCGTCTTTTTATGTTTGTTTGTTTAAAGCAATGTTGCTTTTGTGGGTGTTGCTCAATTTTTAAGTGGACCTATCACCACTCACACCTGCCTTGGAGTGTAAAAGATTCCAGGGCCGGCTGACTAGGTGCCCCATTAGCCATGCCCCACTGTGTGAGTCCTCCCAGATTGCTTAAAAAAGCCCCCGCCACTCATAAATGCTTGGCCCGGGCCATCAATCATGGGTTAAGGTCTGCTTTAAACGTTATTATGCTTGCATGGCAAGTGGGAAGACCACTTAAAGTGGACCTATCGCCACTCACACCTGCCATGGAGTCTAAAGGATTCCAGTGCTGACCGACTAGGTGCCCGATTAGGCAAGCCCCCCTCCACTCATAAATTCTTGGCGCGGGCCATCAACTACGGGTTTGGGTCCTCTTTAAAATTAATTATCTTCGCATAGTAAGCGGGAATCCCACTTAAAACGGACCTATCAACACCCACAGCTGCCTTGGAGTGTAAAAGATTCCAGGGCCGACTGACTAGGTGCCCGCTTAGGCATGCCCCACTGTGTGAGTCCCCCCAGATCGCCTACAAGCCCCCACCACTCATAAATTCTTGGCCCGGCCATCAACCACGGGTTCCGTCTGCTTTAAAGTTCATTCTGCTTGCATGGTTAGCAGGAATGCCACTTAAAGTCGACCTATCACCACTCACAGTCTAAAGGATTCCAGGGCCGACTGACTAGGTGCTCGATTAGCCATGCCCCACTGTGTGAGTCCCCCCAGATCACCTGCAAGCCCCCTTTCCTGGTCCTGGGCCCTTGCCATGATTGCCAGCTACGGCCCTCGCACCCATCCATTCAGATAGGCCAGGAGCGCGCACTGCACAGTTTTGAAATGTCTCCCTGAAAGTGCCGGAATATAAGGGGGGGTCCCGGGGCCTCCACCACTTGCCCTGCAAAGGGGGCCTCCACCAACCTTTGGGTTATGGTCTGGTCCAGGAGGCTTTTCCGTCTTTGGTCTGACGAGCCTCCACCACTTGCCCTGCAAAGGGGGCCTCCACCAACCTTTGGGTTATGGTCTGGTCCAGGAGGCTTTTCCGTCTTTGGTCTGACGAGTCTCCACCACTTGTCCTGCAAAGGGGGCCTCCACCAACCTTTGGGTTATGGTCTGGTCCAGGAGGCCTTTCAGTCTTTGGTCTGACGAGCCTCCACCACTTGTCCTGCAAAGGGGGCCTCCACCAACCTTTGGGTTATGGTCTGGTCCAGGAGGCTTTTCAGTTATTGGTCTGACGAGCCTCCACCACTTGCCCTACAAAGGGGGCCTCCACCAACCTTTGGGTTATGGTCTGGTCCAGGATGCTTTTCAGTCTTTGGTCTGACGAGCCTCCACCACTTGCCCTACAAAGGGGGCCTCCACCAACCTTTGGGTTATGGTCTGGTCCAGGAGGCTTTTCAGTCTTTGGTCTGACGAGCCTCCACCACTTGTCCTGCAAAGTGGGGCCTCCACCAATCTTTGAGTTATGGTCTGGTCCAGGAGGCTTTTCAGTTTTTGGTCTGACGAGCCTCCACCACTTGTCCAGCAAAGGGGCCTACACCAACCTTTGGGTTATGCTCTGGTCCAGGAGGCTTTTCCGTCTTTGGTCTAACGAGCCTCCACCACTTGTCCAGCAAAAGGGGCCTCCACCAACCTTTGGGTTATGGTCTGGTCCAGGAGGCTTTTCAGTCTTTGGTCTAACGAGCCTCCACCACTTGTCCAGCAAAAGGGGCCTCCACCAACCTTTGGGTTATGGTCTGGTCCAGGAGGCTTTTCAGTCTTTGGTCTAACGAGCCTCCACCACTCGCCCTGCAAAGGGGGCCTCCAGCAACCTTTGGGTTATGGTTTGGTCCAGGAGGCTTTTCCGTCTTTGGTCTGACGAGCCTCCACCACTTGTCCTGCAAAGGGGGCCTCCACCAACCTTTGGGTTATGGTCTGGTCCAGGAGGCCTTTCAGTCTTTGGTCTGACGAGCCTCCACCACTTGTCCAGCAAAAGGGGCCTCCAGCAACCTTTGGGTTATGGTCTGGTCCAGGAGGCTTTTCAGTCTTTGGTCTGACGAGTCTCCACCACTTGTCCTGCAAAGGGGGCCTCCAGCAACCTTTGGGTTATGGTCTGGTCCAGGAGGCCTTTCAGTCTTTGGTCTGACGAGCCTCCACCACTTGTCCTGCAAAGGGGGCCTCCACCAACCTTTGGGTTATGGTCTGGTCCAGGAGGCTTTTCCGTCTTTGGTCTGACGAGCCTCCACCACTTGTCCTGCAAAGGGGACCTCCACCAACCTTTGGGTTATGGTCTGGTCCAGGAGGCTTTTCCGTCTTTGGTCTGACGAGCCTCCACCACTTGTCCTGCAAAGGGGACCTCCACCAACCTTTGGGTTATGGTCTGGTCCAGGAGGCTTTTCCGTCTTTGGTCTGACGAGCCTCCACCACTTGTCCTGCAAAGGGGGCCTCCAGCAACCTTTGGGTTATGGTCTGGTCCAGGAGGCCTTTCAGTCTTTGGTCTGACGAGCCTCCACCACTTGTCCTGCAAAGGGGGCCTCCACCAACCATTGGGTTATGGTCTGGTCCAGGAGGCTTTTCCGTCTTTGGTCTGATGAGCCCCCACCACTTGTCCTGCAAAGGGGGCCTCCACCAACCATTGGGTTATGGTCTGGTCCAGGAGGCTTTTCGGTCTTTGGTCTGATGAGCCCCCCACCACTTGTCCTGCAAAGGGGGCCTCCACCAACCTTTGGGTTATGGTCAGGTCCAGGAGGCTTTTCAGTCTTTGGTCTGACGAGTCTCCACCACTTGTCCTGCAAAGGGGGCCTCCAGCAACCTTTGGGTTATGGTCTGGTCCAGGAGGCCTTTCAGTCTTTGGTCTGACGAGCCGCCACCACTTGTCCTGCAAAGGGGGCCTCCACCAACCTTTGGATTATGGTCTGGTCCAGGAGGCTTTTCCGTCTTTGGTCTAATGAGCCTCCACCACTTGTCCAGCAAAAGGGGCCTCCACCAACCTTTGGGTTATGGTCTGGTCCAGGAGGCTTTTCAGTCTTTGGTCTAACGAGCCTCCACCACTTGTCCAGCAAAAGGGGCCTCCGCCAACCTTTGGGTTATGGTCAGGTCCAGGAGGCTTTTCAGTCTTTGGTCTGACGAGTCTCCACCACTTGTCCTGCAAAGGGGGCCTCCAGCAACCTTTGGGTTATGGTCTGGTCCAGGAGGCTTTTCAGTCTTTGGTCTGACGAGCCTCCACCACTTGTCCAGCAAAGGGGGCCTCCACCAACCTTTGGGTTATGGTCTGGTCCAGGAGGCTTTTCAGTCTTTGGTCTGACGAGCCTCCACCACTTGCCCTGCAAAGGGGGCCTCCACCAACCTTTGGGTTATGGTCTGGTCCAGGAGGCTTTTCGGTCTTTGGTCTGATGGGCCGTGGGGCCGGCAACAAAGCTATCAGCGGCAGTGAGGACCCCTGGGCAGCCAAAGCCACCACAGGGCAGGACGGAGAGTCTAGAGCAGCAAAGCCGCCGCCAGCAACGCTACAGTGATGGGTGCAGAGCTGTCACTGCACATAAGCCACCAAGCACAGCCGCTGGCAGCTCAATGCAGGGAACCAGCCGGGCGACTACACCCCCCCCACCCAGAATGGCAAAGCAGGAGTTCCCGAGCAGCACGCACCCGCACAAGGAGGACACAAGGGACTCGATCAGTAAGTAGGCGGGTCCCAGACAACCACCAATCAGTTACTTGGCTGGACTATTATTTTATACTGTATCTGGGGCCTCCAGCAGATTTTGTGCACAGGGGCCTCCACCACACTTGCTCCGGCCCTGCCCCCCGAGGGGCAAACAGACCATGGCTCGAATAGGAGGGACCTGAGATGATCCTTCTGGCATGTGCCATGACACTTTTTATACAGATCAAGTATTGGTGTTAGAGGACCATCTATAATCCTCTCTGTGCCTCTAGCAATCCTTTGGATTGTCCTCTTGGCCTTCTTACCTGCTCCAGCAGGACTGAGCTGATGGTTGCACTGTACAAACTGGTGACAAGACTCTACGAAAAGCCAAACGCAGGAAGAACAGCCTCTGCTCAGACTTCTTTAGTATTGTGCTCATGAACTTGTCCCACTTGAGGTTATTGCACATGGTGGCACTCAGCAGTTTGGTGTCCTTAACACTTATATGTTTCCCACACCCTGTACATACAGATTGCCCACATTAATCCGGACCTTCACCCTAAATAAGAGCCTATCTTGTATGTTTCCTCCTCTGTACATACAGATGGCTCACATTAATCCAGACCCTCATCCTGAATAAGAGCCCACACCCTGTACATACAGATTGCCCACATTAAAATGTATTCTACCTGCACCTACTGCATGCTATGAGCCTTTAAACATCCAAGATGGTGGCTCATGGAGCATCAGGCAGCCTGCAAACAGGAAGTGTCTTCTGACTGTGCTGCTCTGCATTCTGGGATTGCTGTTCTTTTCCTGACCCCTACTCTGCTCTGTCTGTGGAAAGCACAGCTATAACCCGCCCCCTGTACTTTTCCCCCCCTCTCCTCTCCTCAGTATGTGATGCTTCCGAGGCAAGATGGCGGCGCCCGTATCCTACAGCCCTGAACAGAGTTACAGCCCAGTGGGGGAAAGAATAATAAGTAAGTGACTAAAAACTTAAAATTATTATTAAATATTAATGTTAGATGCCGGAGAATAGTTTTTTAAGGGTTTGGGCTTTTCATTAAATCATGGTGAAGGTCCGGTTAAAAGAGGAACATCGGGGGAGGTTTTAACCTCACCGAACTCTTTCCGCCCCTCCTCCGGTTTCAAAATTGGGCGCTATTTACTCACCTCACCGGGGGATTCATCTCCTGGGTCCGTTGGATTCCGGGAGACCTTCCGACGGGCGGCGCCATCTTGTATCCCATCAGGCACTGCGTGTGGCCCTCGGTCTCACGCCTGTGCAGTGGCCATGAATGGGATGCAATAGAGCCGCCCGAAATCCCGCAAGAATTCTCTGAGCGACGCGCCACTTTGAATTTACAGGCGGCTAAGCCAGCGGCGGAGTGAGGATCGGGCCCCAAAGCAGCCGCAAAGGTAAGCAGGGGCAGATGATGGGGAATCAGACCCTTTTAATTTTAGGCCTGATGTTCCTCTTTAAAGAAGAACATTGGACTGTCTGGGGGGGGAGTTCTCAAAAACTCCCTAAACTTCGCCCTCTGTTCCCTTTAAACCTCCGATTCTGCATTTAGCAGGTTTAACTTACCTGTCTTCTGCGCTTCCTCCTGCGCTCGACCATTCTTCTCAGGAATTTTTCTAAAGGCAGCGTCATCTTGGCAGAGGAAGAAGACGCCAGAACGTTTTAGTAGCTGCCGCACTCTTACCAGCATAAATCCACAGGCGCGGTTGCACGGTTCGCAGAGACGCCGCAGTAGTCCAAATTCTTGCAAAGAACCAGCACTCCAAAAGTTTGTAATAAATCCCTTTGTATTATTTCAAACGCCAAGTACGTGTAGACAAGAAATGGTCCCTAAGGGACAATTTCATCGTGTAAAAAGAAATTGTAAAAAGATGAGTGACTATCAAGAACAAGCGAAAACTCTGGGGGATAGGTTTATAAGAAAAGGTTACTGCCCAATAATTATACAAAGTGACATAGATAAGGTTGCAGAAATGGATAGGAAACAATTATTAGGGGACCCTCATAAAAAATCTAATATGAGGACTAATAATCCCAGTGAATTTTCCCTCATAACGCAATATGGGGATAACCACAGAGTAATCAAAAAGGTATTGGATAGACATTGGCATCTGATTAAAGGAGATGAAATCTTGGGGGATTTAGTCCCACAGAAATCAAGGGTCCTCTTTCGTAGACCCCCAACCCTCTCCACACAGCTGGTGACTAGTTACGTAGAGCCACCTAAAAGGGAAAAAGGTTTTTTAAATAATTTGAAAGGCTTCTATAACTGTAGGCGTTGTTTGCCATGTAAAGTGACTAACACTGGGGTTAGTCCATTAAAGGGTCTTAAGAATTTTAAATGTACTAGCACTGGAGAATGTATTAAAATTAATCAATTCTTCACGTGCAATAGCACTAATGTTGTATATGTTTTAGAGTGTAGCTGTGGAAAACCGTATGTTGGTAGGACCAGTAGAACTTTAAAAACTAGAGTGAGAGAGAGCATGTGTACAATATAAAAAGAGGATATGAGGCACATAGCGTCTCTTCACATTTTAAGGAGATCCATAATAGTGATCCAGCATTTCTTAGGTTTTGGGCGGTTGATACCCCCAAAAAAACCCTTAAAGGGGGTAACATTATTAGGAAATTATCACAACTTGAGTCAAAGTGGATTTTTAACTTAAAAACTATGGCCCCAAAAGGACTAAATATTGAGTTTGACTTAAATTGTTTTATTGGAGAAAATGAATCATAGTTTTAAAAAATTGTATATACATAATACCGTATATACTCGAGTATAAGCCGAGTTTTTCAGCCCACTTTTTGGGCTGAAAAAAGCCACCTCGGCTTATACTCGAGTCAGTGCCGAAATGGAGGAGAAAAAGGGGCCAGGCGACATGCCCATTCATTTCCCGCCCCCGTGCCGGCTCCCGCACTCACCCTCTCACTTCCAGCTGTTCCTCCGCTGCCGCCCGCACCTCATGCGCCGGGGACAGGATGCCGCTCAGCGTCTCCGGGGGGGCCTCCCTCGGGCCGGCCTGGACGGTGGCAGGAAAGGGTAAACGGGTCCAGCTTGGTTTTGGTCTGCTTTAATATATACTCCCCAGAGATGTGTCATAGTCCTTGTAATCCAAAAGGCCTATGTCAGAACAGAACCGATCGGGCAGGACGCGCAGCGACGGAGGGCAGGGCACGCCGGCCGGGGGCGATGACGCGCACGTTCTGGGCTGGCTCCCGCACTCACCCTCTCACTTGCAGCTGTTCCTCCGCTGACGCCACGCCGGCCGGGGGCGATGACGCGCACGTTCTGGGCCGGCTCCCGCACTCACCCTCTCACTTGCAGCTGTTCCTCCGCTGACGCCACGCCGGCTGGGGGCAGTGACGAGCACGTTCTGGGCCGGCTCCCGCACTCACCCTCTCACTTTCAGCTGTTCCTCCGCTGACGCCACGCCGGCTGGGGGCAGTGACGAGCACGTTCTGGGCCGGCTCCCGCACTCACCCTCTCACTTGCAGCTGTTCCTCCGCTGACGCCACGCCGGCTGGGGGCAGTGACGAGCACGTTCTGGGCCGGCTCCCGCACTCACCCTCTCACTTGCAGCTGTTCCTCCGCTGACGCTACGCCGGCCGGGGGCGGTGACGCGCACGTTCTGGGCCGGCTCCCGCACTCACCCTCTCACTTGCAGCTGTTCCTCCGCTGACGCCACGCCGGCCGGGGGCAGTGACGCGCACGTTCTGGGCCGGCTCCCGCACTCACCCTCTCACTTGCAGCTGTTCCTCCGCTGCCATCGACGGGGGGGCCTCCCTCGGGCCGGCTTCTACGGACGATAGGTAAGTGTGTATACCGTATATACTCGAGTATAAGCTGAAAAAAGCCGCCTCGGCTTATACTCGAGTCAATAACTTGTTCCATTTTTTTATGGTAAAATTAGGTGCCTCGGCTTATATTCGGGTCGGCCTATACTCGAGTATATACGGTACTTAGATAATGTGTTATTTAGGTCCCATGTGTTAAAAATAAAAAAAGTTTTTAGGCTGGAAATTATAGTATTTTAAATAATTGGATATTTTTTTTTAATGGTTTGTTTTTGAATGTATAAATTTATTAATGTTTTCTGTAAAATGTCCAGCTGGTCAATTTTAATGATTGTATTATTGTGAAGGCGAGACTTCAGATAATCTTCCTTTTAGATATATGCAATCACTAGTTTGGGAGTGGACATGGAAAAAAACACACCTTCCTCCCTTAGGGAGCCCCAAAAAATATTCGCAAACCTATATCCTCAAAAATATATCACTTTTATTTACACATGAAATTTCATAAAAACACTTACCGTATATACTCGAGTATAAGCCGAGTTTTTCAGCCCACTTTTTGGGCTGAAAAAAGCCGCCTCGGCTTATACTCGAGTCCAGGGCCAGCCGCCGCCGCTCTCATTCATACAAACAAGCACACACATTCACACACTGACCGGCACTTCAGGCTGCTGCGCGCTGGTCGTCAATGGGCAGCGTCCAATGTTTTCATTGGACGCCTGCCATATGGGGCACGCCCACCGATGACGAGCATGCAACAGCCAGGAAGTGCTGATGTGTGTGTGAGAATGACGACGGCGGCTGGCGAGGAACGGAGGAGGGGAGGAGGATAACCTCGGCCAAACCCTGACCCCCGACACCTGGGCATCTGAGAGCGGCGGCGGCGGCAGCAGCAGCAGCAGGTACCCACAGGGTTTCAGGGTGGGAAATAGGGACAATTTACTTACTTACAGTAGAAACACTTTGAATAGGGGAATGAATCATTTATTAATGCAGATCTGCATGTTACACCTCAAAGAGGGACAAAGAAGAACAACGAGGGACATGGGGGCATGAGCTTCAAAGAGGGACAGTCCCTCCAAATCAGGGACACTTGGGTGGTATGGTGTGTGTGTGTGTGTGTCTCTTTCTGTGTGTGTGTGTGTCTTTCTGTGTGTCAACTCCAATTCCAATTGAAAAAAGCCGCCTCGGCTTATACGAGGCTTATATCGAGTCAATAACTTGTTCCATTTTTTTGTGGTAAAATTAGGTGCCTCGGCTTATATTCGGGTCGGCCTATACTCGAGTATATACGGTACATACAAATACACAAAGCACAAGACATTTAAAAACAGTGATGCTAATCCCCCATCATATCATCAAAATATCTCAAAACTCCCACTAATGGGATATCTTATTTATATACATAGTATGTGTCTCTGTTCTAATGCTGTAAACTAATCAAATTCTATTAAAATACAAGTCTGTATTGTGCAGGGAGAGGAAATCTCTCTACATATACATGCTTAGGTATTTGTGCCGGCACTTAAAGAGGACCTAAACCATATCCCCCTATTATACAAAACCTTATCACATGTTATCACCAATAAAAAACAACTCTATTGTGAATACCCCCCATGAATGATCCAAAAAACACCCCTTGAAACAATGAATATTATACCAATGAATGTACAAAAAAATTTTTTATGCGCAAAAAGTGCTTAAAGAGGACCTAAACCATATCCCCCTATTATGCAAGACCTTATCACATATTATCACCAATAAGAAACAACTATATTGTGAATACCCCCCATGAATGATCCCAAAAAACACCCCTTAAAACAATGAATATTATACCAATGAATGTCCACAAAAAAAAAAAAAAAAAAACTTTTTTTTTTTGCTCAAAAAGTGCTTAGTGCTGAAAAATGTGTACTACTGTAAACATAAAAAAAAGAGCCTAATTAAAGTTGCCTTACGGCGACGAAACGCGTCGACGGTGGCGAGCGGTGGATCCAGGATCTTTTTCAGTTCGTATCTTTTAATATTTGGAACAGCATTGCCCGGCATACGGGACGCAGTGGGTGACTGTTGGATTCCAGCGCTGGTGAGATCGTTACTATGTTTTAATGCTCATTTTTATTCCTTTACCATGTGAGTGTATTTCCTGATTCTTTATTAAAGGAGAGAAGTTTTGCAGTATTACACTATATTCGTTTTTTCTTTGTTTTTTACATTAATGAAATGAATTGATACCATCTGAGCCAAATCTGATAAATATTGAGACTGCAGTCTCTTTGAAGCGGTGCCTTTGTGTATACATCAATTGGAAGCATTATACAAAGCTTGAGCATTGTCTGAGATTATAATCCACATTGAAGTCCATTGGTGGTAGCAACGCTGAATAGTACCATTTGAAGGCTTTTCATTTGCTGTGAAGTCGGTAAGAGTTTGCACGTTTGGCGGAGGTTTTTTTTGCACATGTACATGTGAAGTGCATGCACCGTGGGATACCCAACCTTTTTTCAATTTTTTTTCAATCTTTTTATGTTTTGGACTTTTTTTGTTTTTTTTTTGAAATTCTTTATTTATTTTCAAGAATATAACAAGTCAATACAAAAGCAAAAGAATAGGAATTAGCTTAAAGCCTAACGCAGCCAATCAGCATATAAACAATTAGGTAATGGACATGCATTTAGGGCTAAAATCCATCATTACATTCTCGTGTGTCATAAAAAAAAAAAGAAAAAAAGTGTGACATAGCCCGTCTCTTGATCATCCGCCCGGATCGGCAGTGGGCCCCCACGGGGGCCAAGCAACTAGCGCCCGCGGCGGACCCCGCCAACGCGGGGGGGGGGAGATCGCATCAGATCCAAACACAGTTATTCTGTTTTGAAGTAGACTGGCTTAGCAGAACTTGAAACATAGAAAGAGAGAGGAGGAAGAGAAGAAACCGAGAGAGGAGAGAGTAGGGGGAAGAAGGAGGGGGGGAAGGGGGAGGGGCTGGGAATGCTACGAGTATACCCCCCATAGGGCGTTTTATAGATCGTCGCCTAGGATTCTCCAATTCTATAGAGCACTTCACACAGAAATCAGCAAAGGGGTGAAGTAAGTATGGTTGTCAGAGGAACTAAGGGCCTGTCTGGGACCCATCCCTTATAAGTGTCTTGTATCTGTCTGAGTCTTTAAAAAGGAACCACGGTGTCCAGGTCTGTAGAAATTGTTGTGTTACCCCATGAATAGAGGCGGTGAGCTCCTCCATTTCCATTACCCGGTTAATTTCCCCCACCCAGTCCGTCACTGATGGGATCCCCTCCGATCTCCATAATCTTGGGATGACAGCTTTTGCTGCGTTAATGAGATGCCTCAGAAGCGATCTCTTATAAGTCTTCAGGGGGACATCCGCTAAGTGCAGGAGGAGCAGAGAGGGGTCTCGGGGTACCGGGCTGCCCACAATCTCCCCAGCAATGCCGGCTACAGATTGCCAAAAAGGTACTATCTTAGAGCATTCCCAGAACACATGGAAAAAACTCCCCGTCGCTCTCCGGCATCTCCAACACTCAGCAGGAACTGTAGGGTCTATCCTATGCAATCTCTGCGGGGTAAAATACCATCTTGTAAGACATTTATAGTTTGTTTCTTGTATCTTGGAGGACATAGAGGTTTTATGAGTTGCTAAAAATACATATCTCCACTGGCCCTCCGTCAGCTGCCTGTTCAGGTCCCTCTCCCAGTCTGCACAGAAACGGGGCATCTCCCCATTTTCAGAGGTCCCCAGCAAGGCATACAGTTGAGATATTAGCTTAAGGGGAGGGTCCTGCGCAGCAGCCAGCCGTTCAAAGGGGGTGAGGGTCCTGGTCAGCGCCTGTTTAGGTCCCAGGCTCAGGAGAAAGCTCCGGAAGGTAAACAAAAGCCAATGATCAAACAGGTGCGTATCCCACCTCTCCCGGAGGTCTTCCAGCCGAGTCCAGCCCGAAGGCGATATGAGATCCAGTCCCCTCGGGGTGCCCCTCTCGTTAAAGGCCTCCCTAAGGCGAGGGAGTATGCCTATTGGGAGGGACGGGTTGCTGACCAGCGGGATCAGGGGGGTCGGCCAGGGTGATATCTCTGCCCTACCTCTAACTCCGTCCAGGACCCCAAGGGAAGTAGCTATAAGTGGGTGATCCTTACCGAGGGCCTTCCCCCTTCCAGCCACCCAAGCAGCATCCCTCAGAGGGAATTGCAGCCAGGTCGCCTCCAGGCCCACCCACTTCTTTCTTGTATGGTGATGGTGCCAGTCCAGCACTCGTTGGAGATGCACCGCACGCCAATACTGAAACAGGTCAGGGCAGGCTAATCCTCCGGCTGATTTGGGTTTAAAAAGAAGCCGCAGTTTCACCCTTGGTTTACGCCCCTGCCAGATAAATTTAATGAAGGCCGAGTTCAAGGATTTAAAGTATGCCCTAGGGATGTGTATATGGAGGGCCTGAAGCAGATAAAGGATCCTCGGTAAGACCGTCATTTTAATAATACTTATTCTGCCCAGCCACGAGAAGGTGGGAAGGTCCCAATTCGTTAAATCCGTCTTAAGTCTAGAAAGGAGGGGGCCAAAGTTTGCAGTGTATATACCATCTACTGTTTTAGTAATCTTGGTGCCAAGATATGTGATAGCTGAGGGAGGCCATCTAAACGGGAAGGAAGATCTGAGGAAGGCAGCAGTCTCACCGGGGAGATTCACCCCTAACGCTTCTGATTTATCATAGTTTATTTTTAAGAAGGAAAGCCTACCAAACTTCTCAAACTCCCTCATCAACACCGGGACGCCCACCCTCGGGTTCGTGAGAAAAAAGAGCAGGTCGTTTGCATAGGCTGAGATCTTATGTGTGGCTGAACCAACTGTGATCCCTTGTATGTCCTTCTGTCCCCTAATTCTACACAGAAACGGTTCCATAGATAATGCAAAAATCAAGGGTGAGAGGGGGCAACCCTGTCTGGTACCATTCCTAATGTCCACTCGATCCGATAGAGCGCCATTCACCTTGATTCTTGCCAAGGGGTCAGAAAAAAGGGCCATAACCAATTGCAGCGCCTTAGGCCCCAACCCGATATGCTCTAGAACTACTCTAATGAACTGCCAATAAACCCGGTCAAAGGCCTTCTCGGCGTCAGTGGACAGCAGCACGGCCGGCTCCCCGGTCTGTTTGACCTTATGAAGTAGGTTCAGTACCCTGGTTGTATTATCACGGGCTTCCCGCCCCGGGATAAATCCGGCCTGATCACCATCCACCAACCCCGGGAGCAGCCCCGACAGCCTACCTGCCAGAACTTTTGCGTAGAGCTTAAGATCTACATTCAATAATGAGATGGGTCTATAACTACCGCAGGAAAGTGGGTCCTTCCCAGGCTTCTGTATTACAGTGACATGGGCAGTTAATGCCTCACTCGGGATGGTGGCCGGACCAGAGGGCTCCAAGAGCGAGTTGAAGGCAGAGAGAAAATGTGGGCCGAGAAGAGGAAGAAATTGTTTATAATAAATGACTGAGAACCCATCAGGTCCTGGCGACCTCCCATTCGGCGAGCTTTGGACAGCCAATTTAAGCTCCTCCATAGAGATTGGGCTCTCAAGGGCTTCCCTCTCCTCCCTACGCAAAACCGGCATTCCTGAGTCCTCTATGTATTTCTTCATTTGCTCCAGACGCCCCTGGCCCGGGCCCACCCCTCCAGCGCGGATGTTATAAAGGTTTTGATAAAAAGCCTGAAAAGTTTTTGCAATATCCGGGGTATTATGAAGCTTTGTCTGGCGTTCGTCAACAATAGCCTCTATATAGTTCAATGATTGCTGCTTCCTGAGGGCTCTCGCCAAGAGTGCACTACTTTTGTTCCCCCACTCGAAGTACATTCTCCTACATCTCTTTATGATATAGGCGGCTCTAGAGGACAGGAGAGAGTTTAGGGCCGTCCTGGCCTCTGAGAGCTCCAATAAGTTGCTTTTGGCTAATGAGGCTTTATGAGATCTCTCCAACTCCTGTACCCTCTCCAGTCGTTTCTGCAATTCCCGTTCCCTGTCCCTCTTCCTCCGAGTGGCGTGTCCGATTAGAATGCCCCTAATTACTGCTTTATGGGCTAGCCAATTATTGAATGGGGAGGTGTCTTTGCTTTTATTGAGCTCAAAAAACTCTTTTATGGCCTTTTGAAGGTCAAGGACCAGTGGCTCATCTTGCAGAAGAGACTCATTCAGCCTCCACGTCCACTCCCCCCTAGAACCAGCTGTCAAATTAAGGGAGAGGGCCACGGGGGCATGGTCTGATATGATTGTAGGTTCTATTTTGGAGCCTGTTATCTGTGGTAGAAGGCAATGGGATACTAGAACATAGTCGATTCTGGAATATGAGGCATGAACCGCGGAGTAATAGGAGTAGTCTTTAGTGGTAGGGTGGCTAATTCGCCAAGGATCGCAGAGCTGGGCCTTCTGAAGGGTCTTTTTTATTTTCCTCAATGCCGCATATGCCAGAGCCGATCGTCCCGTGGATGAATCCAATAAGGGATCTAACGCTACATTTAGGTCTCCTCCGAGAATGATAGGTCCATCCTGCACTGCCATGAGCTTGTCTATAAATGATTCTATAAAGGCTACCTGCCCAGAGTTAGGGGCATATGCAACAGGTAAAGTATACTTCTTATTGAACAGTGAACCTTTGAGGATCAGGTATCTCCCTTGCCCATCCGAGATTTTGTCTGTGACCCGGAAAGGGGTGTTCCTAGCGATCAGTATCGCCACCCCCCGTGCCTTGACATCCGGTGCATTACTGGTATAAGACTGGGGGAAGGACCTGGAGGACAACCTAGGGGCACCCTCCCCCCTAAGATGCGTCTCCTGTATGAAGGCGAGGTTCGTTTTATGTCTGGACAATTCCTGAGCTAATTTGGATCTCTTAATAGGGGTATTCAGTCCCCTAGCGTTCAGCGAAATCACTTTGAGTTTTTTGGTAAAAGGTGAGGTATGTCCTGCCTTAGAATCAGAGTCCTTCATGTTGTGGCAATCCACGATCGTCGTTCACACTCCTTGGTCTAGCTGGAGGCTTGGTTAATGGGAACAGGAGGGGGTGACGGGGAGGGGAAGAGGGGAAGGGGGGAGGGGAAGAGGGGAAGGAAAGAGGGAAGGAGAAAGAAAAAAGAAAAGAAAAAAAAAAAAGGAAAAAGGCAGAAAAAGAGAGAAGAGAAGTGGTGTTGGGGAGCGTCCTAGTTCAATGAACAGGGTTTAGCTCCCTCAAACCTGAACACCTAACAGTAATTAACGAGGATCCAAGGGCACCCCCCCGACCCCAAAGGTTAATCAGAGAGGTGGCTCGGAGACCCGGTGTATACGAGGGCGGGCAAAGCCTTACCCACAAGAAAACTAGAGGAGCCGACAGCGACCCCACAACCCCACAAACCGGGGATCAAGGAGCCGCCGCGTTCCCCCAACTTGGGGACCGAGAGGCAAGCCGCCGATCGCGACAAGGGTGCAAAGCACTGATTAATTCACGCTGATCCGGCGTCAGCCCCTGGCCGCCCATAAATTATAACACATTATCATAACAGTGCAATTGCAATCCTGAGTTAAAATTAAGAATCTAAACAGTTGAATCAGACAAATTCTGAGAGTTCCAAAACGGAGCTCGATTGTTTGCTAGCGGGGAAAGGAACAGACAAACTGCTAGCGTAACAGATCCCCAAAAGATCGACCCCACTCACCCCCCCCCATGGACGATCGGAGCCGATCCCCGAGCACGAGCCGAGAGACCACCGCGCCCACATCCTATTAGTCTCCACTCGGGCCGCGAGGCCCTCCCAGCCCCGGCCCAAGGACCAGCGCCCGACCAAGAAAGTGCATTATAAACCCACTATAAATCTATGATAAACAGCTTTTAGATACTATCCATAAACAGTGCTACACATATCATAACATGGTATAAATGCAAGCATACGACCTGTCAGGAGGCAGATCGCTCATCACAGGCGAGGGCGGGGGGGGGGGGAAGGGAGTCCAGCAAAAATAACAGTGTCCCTTGCAAAACGGCGGCCTTATATGCAACGACCGAAACCGTTCAGGCTCACGCATCGGGGGGGGTGGAGAGACCGCCGTCCTCCAGCTTGAGAAGGATATTGATCCGGGTTGGCGCCCATCCAGTCCGGAATCCGGAGGGGCCGAAGTCCAAACTGTTTCAAAAAGGCTGGCAAGTCCTCATGCCTACGAAGTGCAGAAGTTTTGCCCCCCTTCGTAGCAATCAGAGCGAAAGGGTAGCCCCACCGATAAGTCACGTTGTTCTGTTTGAGCAATTCTAGCAGTGGGCGTAAGATTCTCCGTCTCGCCAACGTAGATCTCGAGAGGTCGGAGTAAAAGTGAAGTTCCGCCCCGTCGAAATCTAGAGGACCCCTCCTCCTTGCCGCCGACATGATCGCTTCCTTCTCTTGAAAAAAGTGGATCCTACAGATCACGTCTCTTGGAGGGTCGCCCGGTCGGGGGGGAGGGGCGATGGCCCTGTGCGCTCGGTCAATTTCTATCTTAGAGCCCCCCTCCGGTTGTTCTCCTAGGAGCGCAGAGAAGATGCCCTGGAGTGTAGGCATTAGGTCCTCCGATCGCGTCGCTTCAGGAAGACCTCTAATGCGAATATTGTTCCTCCTGTTGCGATTTTCCAGGTCTTCAAGGTGAAGGGTTAGGTTGTTGGTGGCTGCCTCCTGCGCCTGCAAGCGAAGTGTGAGCTGCCGTATGGCGGACCCATCCTCTTCCTGGTTTTGCTCAACTTTGTCCAGCCTAGCGTCCAGCTGTCTCAGATCTCCTCTCAGGAGACCAACTTCTTCAGATAGTTTTTCGCTAATTGAGCGCGTGATCAAAGATAAGTCCTCCTTAGTGGGCATGGAACGGAGGTGAGCCCAGATTTCAGATAGCGTGCGTTCCACCGGGGGTGGTCTTGGTGCGCTAGTATCCCCTTGAGTAGGCTCTTCCCCTGTGGTCCCTCGGGGCGGGCTGCTTGAAGGGCCCGGACCCCGGGGGGTCTCCCCGGGCTTTGAGATGTACCGGTTGAGATCGGTCTGGCTGGCGGCCAGGGAGGCCCTCGTCTGGGTCTTGGAATCTTTGTGCTTGCTACCGTCGCCCATTGTGGTTGGTTTCCGCTCTGCAATACCACTCGGTCAACGGGGGGGGGGTATCCCAAAACTCCACCTCCAAGATGCTTTTCCTCAGAGCTGGGACAAATCAACTGGAGAGTGCTCGGTGCTCACCGATTACGATACCGGGCGCAGCGTAAGATGGGCAATAATAAAGCTGTATCCGTGATGGAGCGATATTGCACATATACACTTGGGTCTGTTATCGCAGGGGCTTTTTTCAAACGTGGGGTGTAGAAAGCGAAGTGCTTCTTTATGAGCTAGAGCAACTTAGATGCACCTCTGGAGCAGCACAGATATAGTATCAAATGTGAACCTGGAAATACACAGGCACTTGGATCACCTATGCGGGAAGCTGCTTGAATTTAGATCATATATAAGGAGAAGAGTAGCCTCAACGATGTGTCACAGGGCAACACAGATAGATCATTCGGTGCAATCAGCAAAACTCTCAGCATGTGGCATTCATTCATTTAGACAAAGGGCATCTGCTTTATTGTGCGGGCTAGGGGGGCTGTAATGTAGCCTCGGGTCCCGGCAGAGGAGGGTGTACTGCCAACGTTCCTCTTTACTTTATGGCAAAGCAAGGGGTGAGTGAATGGATGAGGCAGCCGGGCCTGCACTTCCCAGGCAATGCAACCCTGGTTCTGGGCCGATGATGGTGTGCTTCCAGCGTCCCTCTTAACTTTAAGGGCAGAGCAAAGGGTGGGGGGGTAGGTGAAGTGTCCGGGCAGTGCAAGGGGTGACTGATGGGGAGGGGGTCCCAGATTAAACGCTCACCTCCTCAGGCCAGGTGTGGGACCTGTGGGAATCCTCAGCCTCCGGATCAAGGGGCAGTCATCAACTCGGGGGGGGGGGCGAGATGGCGGGCTTCCCTGACAGGACTTCCCCGCCGTCTGCACTTATCAGGTGCCCGGGTCGCGATGTCGCTCACTCCCCCTCTCAGCCGCAGCACATGTCTGGCGGTGGCAGCAGGATGTCGGCCGCTCTCCCAGGTCCGCACCGACCCGGATAGGCGCCTCCCCTTCTTGGAGTCGGCGGGGAAGGGCGTCGTCGGTGCAGAGGCTCACACCGCCGGTATCCGGACTGTGGCACCGCTTGCTCCTCTTCTCAGCCGCTGCACGAGTCTGGGTGCGATGGCGGCAAGATGGCGGCCGCTCCCCCAGGCCCGCACTGTACCGTCCCAGACAGTCGCCTCCACTCCTCAGGTCGCTCCAATACGGAATCCGGCAGCAGCCAGGAATGCTCCCCGTCCCCACAGGTACGATCCACGGGTCGGGGCTCAGGATTGGGCTCAGATAGTGCTTATAAGAGCTGATGGGGCCAGGAGCCGATAAAATCAGGTCCTCACGGCGCCATGGCAAGCTCCGCCCCTGACTTTTTTTGTTTGATTAATTCATGTTTCACTAATTGAAAGTTGGAATTTGCATTTATTTGTGCTCTGTGTTTATTATATTATATATTGACTACTGTAAACATGTTGAACGATCACCAAACTCTGCAATAATGATGCCTACTGACTATAAATCCCACCCCATAATAACTATTCGATATAAGAACCGATATAGCAAGAAATAAGGGAACCCAAAAAACGCAATATACAAGTGGCAGCACAATAACAATCAGATACTACCAGTGCCCAGGGTTTAGCACATCAGAATAACATCTTTGAGAAATACAGCCTATAAGGAGGGGCATCCCGTTTGGTGATGTCCACGGAGCCGGCATTCAATGCACAGAGTTACCAAGGGGTAAGAACAGTCAGACCCATGTTTAAGATCTTCACAATCCTCAAGGAATACATCCTATAAGGAGGGGCATCCCGTTTGGGTACTTAGGAGTCCGCTTTTGATATACAGTCCTAGGGATCAAGAAGAGGATAAGATCAGTTGCGATCGTTCACCAACATTGACCGAGTTATGTGCCTGGGACTAAGCATAGTTGGGCTTGTGAGACGGGAGGCCGATTCATTAATAGCGCCAGGTAGCGACAGATGAGCGCCAGTAGCGTGATTTTCACAGCACCAGCTAGTATTCGCTGTTCTTGGCCGGGGTTTGCTTGTTGACAGCGACTCAGTCGGTGTGCGGTAATGTTGAATACGGGGTTAGGGGTCGCTGTTTCACAGGTTCCGCGTTGTATGGGTGCGCCTGACAGCGAATGGCCAGAGCGAACGGCTTGCTGCAGATTCATTAACAAATCATGCTCCAAAATTTCTCGCGCTGTGAATTCCTTGTTTAAACCCCAGAGCGCTGGCGGCGATGTGTGTAAAGTAGTTTTTAACCCCCAAACAACCATTTTTTTATTATGTAAAAATTAGACAAGTTTTTCTAAACATTTTGTAATATGAATACATGAATATCAGACCTGTAATATCAATTCTGCACAATTTTTTTTTTTTTTTTTTTTTTTACAAAAAAAAAAATTCCGAACATTGTAGAAGTGGTCACAGAATTTTTGACATTAAAAAAAAAAAAAAAAAAAAAAAAACATTAATAGCAATTAATTATGATTATTTAAAGATTGCTCCATTGAAATGCATTGGACAACACCAGGGAGCGCCAGGTCATACCTGTCGCTGTGATGGGATTAGCAGCGGCGCTGTTCGTTGCAGTCGGCTACATGATGAATCCCGCGCTAGCTGACGCTCTCGCCGGCGCTAGCCTCATTTAGCGTGATAAATGCGTCATTGTGACCGCCGCCGGGCGTACTTGAGTCGGTAGCCGCCGTTAGCTGGCGGTACCTGCCGCTCGTCAGACACTACCTGGCGCTATCGCTTGATGAATAAGGCCGTAAGAGGGCCATATAGCTAAGTTTTGATTTAATGTGGATACATAACATGAATAGACAGGATATAGTAGTATTATGATAGCAGTAATGGTTTTGGTCTCCACTTGTCACTCAGCTCGATAGTAACTCCGCCCCCCTCTTCTTCCCCCCTCCCCTCTCCCTTCTTCATGTTTGCTGTTTTTTTTTTCCACCATGGTTACATGCCATCTTGCGTATATTTATATGCACATTTTTAATGTTGCGCAAGATGACAGCGCAGTGTCTGTTGCTGTGAGCGCTTGACGCTCGCAATATTATTAGCATAGATGACGGTCATGTGATGGAGCTATGAGAGCTGTGAGGTAGGACCTGTTATGCTGGGTCATGTGACTTGGTCACGGGGCCGTAGGAGGGGATGGACCTCATCAGGCTTTCACTCACGTCCGGATTCAACTTAATACTGGCACGCACCTGCTAGTGATGGCGGTTTGGCGGGAATACGGTGGAGGCGAGTGATTGGTAGGATTACATTTTAAAAAGCAAGGTGGACATTTGTAAAACTGACCTTCACCCTTGGAAGCCGCATGGATAGCGGCGGGCGCGGGTGTCCCGGTTGCGACCCCCCTTTTTGATGAGTGTTTCTGACATGCTGTTATTCTGATGTGCTAAACCCTGGGCATTGGTAGTATCTGATTGTTATTGTGCTGGCACTTGTATATTGCGGTTTTTGGGTTCCTGTATTTCTTGTTATATCGGTTCTTATATCGAATAGTTATTATGGGGTGGGATTTATAGTCAGTAGGCATCATTATTGCAGAGTTTGGTGATCGTTCAACATCGTTTCAGCACTAAGCACTTTTTGAGCAAAAAAAAGTTTTGTTTTTTTTTTTGTGGACATTCATTGGTATAATATTCATTGTTTTAAGGGGTGTTTTTTGGGATCATTCATGGGGGGTATTCACAATATAGTTGTTTTTTATTGGTGATAATATGTGATAAGGTCTTGCATAATAGGGGGATATGGTTTAGGTCCTCTTTAAGCACTTTTTGCGCATAACATTTTTTTTGTACATTCATTGGTATAATATTCATTGTTTTAAGGGGTGTTTTTTGGGATCATTCATGTGGGGTATTCACAATAGAGTTGTTTTTTATTGGTGATAACATGTGATAAGGTTTTGTATAATAGGGGGATATGGTTCAGGTCCTCTTTAAGTGCCGGCACAAATACCTAAGTATGTATATGTAGAGAGAGTTTCTCTCCCTGCATAATCCAGACTTGTATTTTAATAGAATTTGATTAGTTTACAGCATTAGAACAGAGACACATACTATGTATATAAATAAGATATCCCATTAGTGGGAGTTTTGAGATATTTTGATGATATGATGGGGGATTAGCATTACTGTTTTTAAATGTCTTGTGCTTTGTGTATATGTATGTAAGTGTTTTTATGAAATTTCATGTGTAAATAAAAGTGATATATTTTTGAGGATTGTAGACATGTCACTGGAGAAGTGGTCGAGGGGGTGTACATTTCACCTAGGTTACTACGCTGGGTGAGATGGTAAGTCCAGGATTGATTTGTTTCTCAGCAGTGATATGCTGCTGAGGTGTTGTTTAATTTTGCCGGGCCTGGATTTATATGGAATGGCAGGTAGGTTTGGTAGAGGGACCTGTCATTCCACACCTCCCCGATCCAGTTTGGGTTTTGAATCAGGTGAGCTCTGATCCTAATTAGCCTGGGAGGTAAAAGCTCTGCAGAGACTGCAGGCTATTGCTCTCAGCCAGAAATGAACAGCCTGTGTGTGTGTTTGAAGGAAGCTGCGAACGCAGCCACTGCTGGAGCTAAAAACTCACCCTGCGATATCCAGGCTAACGCTGTGTTTTGAAACTGCCAGATAGGTGAGAAGAACCTGCTAGTAAGCGCCCAGACGGGCTAGGTCTTTTATTTTGTTTGTACACAAAAGAAGCACGTGGTTGCTGTATGTTTTGTTTGCTGGACTGTTTATGCCATGAATAAACGCCAAGATCTGCTTTTATAACGTCTGAGTCTGCCGTGAACTGTGTCCAAACACACCATCCCCCGGGAAGATCCCTACAATTGGTGCTGCGGAGCGGGCAAAACGGTTGCTAGGGGCAACGGTGTGGACAGACTTGGCTACAGCTGCTTATGTCTTGGGTGAAAGCTGCAACTACACTTCAAGAACAGTCGGGCAACATGGAGGAGATGCTGAAGCAGTTTATGCAAGTGAGTTTGCAACAGCAACAGGCTCAGATAGAGGCCAATAGACAACTTATTGAACACCTGATTGCAAAACAAGAGGCGCCTGTGGTTGCTAACCCCCACACAGTGGTGCGAGCCGCTCCAGAGACTTTTGATGTGAAAAGGGCTGTGCAGCGAGCGCTGCAAAAGATGACTGCTGAGGACGATGTTGAGGCCTTCCTAACTGGGTTTGAGCGTGCGGCTGAGCGAGAGAAGTTACCAGTCACTGAGTGGGCAGAGGTAATTGCGCCCTATTTAACAGGGGAACCTCAAAAGGCCTACTATGACCTCAGTGAGCAAGAGGTTAAGGACTATACTCGGCTAAAAGCGGAGATACTTGCCCGACTAGGCGTTACTACTGCGGTCCGTGCCAGGAGGGTACGCAACTGGAGCTACAGTTTGGACAAATCGGCGAGGTCCCAGATGTATGACCTGATCCATTTGGCGAGAAAGTGGTTGGAGCCAGACACTTCTACTCCTGCACAGATCCTAGAGAGGGTTGTGATGGATCGCTACCACCGAGCACTTCCTGCTGACCTGCAACGCTGGGTGGGACAAGGTGACCCTAAGAATGCAAACGAACTTGTCAACCTTGTGGAGAGGTTCCAGGCGACTGAGGACTACCTCCGTGATGTTTCTGCAGCCTCCTCACCTCCCCGGAGTGCCAGATCTGTGCCATCAGCTGGTAAGAGACTTCCATCTATTGGGGGAGTGTGGAGGGGTGCTGAGGGAGGAAAAAGGGCTCAAGTGGTGTCTCAGGGGCAAAAGACTGGGGATGGTCCCGGGTGGCTAAGTGGCCCTAAAAAGGACTCCTTGCCAAGGAGACCAGGCTCTATCCAGTGCTGGAGATGCCATGAGACGGGACACGTGTCTGCCCATTGCCCTCTTACCACTGAGCCCATGGAATGTGAGGCTAATCGGCGTCAGTCGCTATTTGCGGAACCATCTTGTGTTGCAGTTCCTGGACTAGAGACTGAACCGCAAATCTGCAACATTACAATTAATGATTTTCCTGTTAAGGCGTTGCTGGACTCAGGAAGCCTCGTAACCTTGGTGCATGCCAGCCTGGTGGCTGGGGACTTTGAGTGTAAAAAGCATATGAGTGTTGTTTGTATACATGGGGATACAAAAGTGTACCCTATAGTGCTGGCTGAAGTCGGGACTGAACAAGGCACCGTACAATATGAAGTGGGTGTGGTTAAAAACCTCATGCATAACGTAATATTGGGGCGCGATTTTCCATTATTCTGGGCTCTCTGGGGAAAAAGAAAATCCCCCGAAAGGAGTGAGGATACTCCTAAGGTTGTTGCATTACCCACTGTAAATGATAAAAGTGTGCAGGATGAAAATGATTGTTTTCCTTTGCAGGTCCTGGCTGGAGAGGAGGAGGCTCCTCCCACGGAGCAAAATATACCAGACTTAGAGGTGTCTAGGGATAATTTTGGGACTGCACAGTTACAGGACCCCACTCTCAAAAATGCGAGAGAGCAGGTTGCTGTCATGAATGGGGTACCTCAGGAACCAGATGCTGAGAAAAGATTTCCACATTTTTCTGTGACTAATGATCTTTTCTATAGAGTCACTAAGATTAAGGATGAGATTGTGGAACAGCTTCTGGTGCCTAAGCCGTACCGGCGTCAGGAGCTGGACATGGCACATAACCATGTTCTTGGGGGACACTTGGGGACTGACAAAACGCAGGAGAGGGTTCTCCAGAGGTTCTACTGGCCGGCGATATATAATGATGTTAAAAAGCACTGCGAGTCGTGCCCCACATGTCAGCTTAGTGCCCCAGTGTCACATTTTCGCAGTCCTTTGGTTTCGCTCCCTATTATAGAGGTGCCTTTTGAGCGTATAGCCATGGATTTAGTGGGTCCCATTGTAAAATCCGCTAGAGGACACCAGTATATTCTGGTGGTCATGGATTATGCGACCCGCTATCCTGAAGCTGTGCCCTTAAGAAACACCGCATCTAAAACAATTGCACGTGAGTTGTTTTATATGTTCTCTAGGACTGGAATCCCCAAAGAAATCCTGACTGACCAAGGTACACCCTTTATGTCAAAGGTGATGAAGGAGTTATGCAAACTATTTAAAATCTCACCCATCCGTACCTCTGTATACCACCCCCAGACGGACGGATTGGTGGAGAGATTTAACAAAACTTTGAAACATATGTTGAAAAAAGTGGTGGAAAAAGATGGCCGTGACTGGGATCATTTGTTACCCTACCTCATGTTTGCTATTAGGGAAGTGCCCCAAGCGTCCACAGGGTTCTCACCATTCGAGTTGGTCTATGGCCGTCACCCTAGGGGTCTACTGGACATTGCAAAAGAGACATGGGAGAGCGAGTCCACCCCATACAAGAGTGTTATTGAGCATGTAGCACAAATGCAGGACCGTATAGCCGTTGTAATGCCCCTAGTAAGGGAACACCTCCAGAGGGCGCAAGAGGCCCAAAGTAGAATTTACAACCGGTCTGCAAGAATCAGGACATTTAACCCAGGCGATAGGGTCCTTATACTAGTTCCCACTGTTGAGAGTAAATTCCTGGCGAAGTGGCAAGGTCCCTATGAAATTGTTGAAAAGGTCAGTGAGGTGAACTACAAGGTGCACCAACCAGGTAGAAGGAAGCCTTTCCAAGTTTACCACATAAACTTGATTAAGCCCTGGAAAGACAGGGAATCCTTGGGGGCGACAAATACTGTTAATAATTTGTCACAACCAATCCCTCCAGTCAAGGTTGGTGATACCCTATCAGTGTCACAGAAACAGGAGGCTCAGGAGTTTTTACAGAAAAACAAAGACAAGTTTTCTGACCTTCCAGGGCGTACACACCTCATCTATCATCACATTGAAACTGAGCCTAGAAGCAGAGTAAACCTCAAGCCCTATAGGATCCCGGAAGCCCGTAGGGAAGCCGTATCTGCCGAGGTAAAACGTATGCTTGAACTGGGAGTAATTGAGGTGTCACAGAGTGAATGGTCCAGCCCGATTGTATTAATCCCAAAGCCTAACGGAACTTGGAGGTTCTGTAACGATTTCAGAAAGTTGAATGAGATCTCAAAATTCTATGCCTATCCTATGCCCAGGGTAGATGAGTTGATTGAGAAGTTGGGTAATGCCAGGTACATAACCACCCTCGATCTCACAAAGGGCTACTGGCAGATTCCACTTACTGATGAGGCTAAAGAGAAAACTGCATTCTCCACCCCTGATGGGCTATTCCAGTATGTAGTGATGCCATTCAGGTTACATGGAGCTCCTGCGACTTTCCAGAGGTTGATGGACTTGATTTTGCGACCACATTGTGATTACTCAGCTGCCTACCTCGATGATGTGGTCATTTTTAGCCCTGATTGGGAAAGTCACCTCTGTAAGGTACAGGCCGTATTGGATACCATAAGTGATGCAGGATTGACCATAAATGCCGAGAAGTGTGCAGTAGCCCTAGAAGAGGCCAAGTATCTGGGATACATTATTGGAAGAGGGTTGATTAAGCCACAGCTAAATAAAATTGAGGCAATACAGAATTGGCCTAGACCCCTGACAAAGAAACAGGTCAGAGCTTTCCTTGGTATTACGGGCTATTACCGTAGATTTGTGCCGAACTTTGCCTCAGTTGCTGCTCCCCTAACTGACTTGACAAAGGGCGAAAAGAGAGCAATGATCACGTGGACTCCAGAGGCCGAGAAGGCTTTCCAAAGCCTTAAATCTGCCTTGTGCCAATAACCTGTGTTAGTTACCCCCGATTTCAGGCGAGAATTTCTGGTCCAGACAGATGCTTCTAACACAGGCTTAGGTGCAGTACTCTCACAAGTAGTAAATGGTGAGGAGCATCCAGTGATGTACTTGAGTAGGAAGCTAACCCCGGCCGAGAAAAATTATGCCATCGTGGAGCGAGAATGTTTGGCAGTGAAGTGGGCCCTCGATTCCCTAAAATATTACTTGCTAGGCAGGAAATTCAAGTTAGTGACAGACCATGCCCCCCTAACATGGATGAAGTTAAACAAGGAGAGAAACGCAAGAGTGACTAGATGGTTTCTGTCCCTACAAAACTTAATTTCACTGTGGAACACAGGCCAGGGAAATTACAGGCAAATGCTGACGCATTGTCGAGGGTACATTGTCTGTGGGGACAAAATGCTCAGCCCTCCGGTCTGAAGAAGAGGGGGGGGGATATGTAGACATGTCACTGGAGAAGTGATCGAGGGGGTGTACATTTCACCTAGGTTACTACGCTGGGTGAGATGGTAAGTCCAGGATTGATTTGTTTCCCAGCAGTGATATGCTGCTGAGGTGTTGTTTAATTTTGCCGGGCCTGGATTTATATGGAATGGCAGGTAGGTTTGGTAGAGGGACCTGTCATTCCACACCTCCCCGATCCGGTTTGGGTTTTGAATCAGGTGAGCTCTGATCCTAATTAGCCTGGGAGGTAAAAGCTCTGCAGAGACTGCAGGCTATTGCTCTCAGCCAGGAATGAACAGCCTGTGTGTATGTTTGAAGGAAGCTGCGAACGCAGCCACTGCTGGAGCTAAAAACTCACCCTGCGATATCCAGGCTAACGCTGTGTTTTGAAACTGCCAGATAGGTGAGAAGAACCTGTTAGTAAGCGCCCAGACGGGCTAGGTCTTTTATTTTGTTTGTACACAAAAGAAGCACGTGGTTGCTGTATGTTTTGTTTGCTGGACTGTTTATGCCATGAATAAACGCCAAGATCTGCTTTTATAACGTCTGAGTCTGCCGTGAACTGTGTCCAAACACACCATCCCCCGGGAAGATCCCTACAGGATATAGGTTTGCGAATATTTTTTGGTGCTCCCTAAGGGAGGAAGGTGTGGTTTTTTTCCATGTCCACTCCCAAACTAGTGATTGCATTTACTGAGGTATGAGCACATGTTAAATGGAATAAGTAGTGCACCCCATAGCAATTGTTGTGCCTTTTAGATATATGTGTAACACAATTTACATTTGAGATTCCTCAGTAAGTGTCAATACTGATTGGGTTAATAATCCTGATCACCTGGTCTCCTTAAACTATTTAGACAGACGCTTCTCAACAGCCACGCAGCCCATGAGTAAGTTGTCTTAGAACGACGAAACGCGCTGGGCGTGGTCTGTTGGTAAAGCGTCATTACATGATTAGAAGCAAGAAGGAATAGGTGAAACACTAAGCGCTCCTTTCCCCGGCGGCCAAGGGGTTTGAGAGCGGCGTCCGCTTCATTCAATAGCTCAGCGCTGCAAAGGCTGGCTTCAGCTGTGAGTGCAGTCTCACTTAAGGGAAACTATCTGAAGGCTCACAACCTTTGATCAACGTCTATTTGTGACATGCAAGTTACTTATTTTGTTCTGGTAAGCAGCTATTAAAAGTGGGCATGGTGCCTATTGTTTTAAGGATCTTATGCTATTTTAGTCCATTTCTTTACATGTGAATTACGCAATTGGAGGGGATTGATCTCTAAAGAAGCACGTTTATTATATTTGATCTCTGTCTGACCCGACGGAGAAACCAGAAGCTGAGTAATTCATTGTTACCCTGGAAGATTACACCTGTTGTTTATTACAAAGTGTTAGCCTTTTTGGCATTATCTAACTAAGGAATCTGGTACGTGATTTAATCATAAGTGGTGTTGGGACTCACAAAGCCTGCAATTGATTGCCAACACTGAAGGTGTTGTTGTTGATTGATAATAATAATAATACTTTACTACTAAAATTTCCTGCGGAGTTATTAGTGTATTAATACACAAAATTACTAAGAAATGGTTGTCGGTCGACGTTTCGGGGTGCACTCTGCCCCCTTCCTCAGGACCAACCACATACAAACAGAGATGCAGATAACAGCCATATATATATATATATATATATATATATATATATATATATATATATATATATATATCTGTGCCCCTGAGGCAGGCCAATCATGTGGGAGGACCCTCGAAATTCGCGTCTGACATCATTGGTGATGTCATAGGCGCTATGTCTGTATGTAAAGTTTTATGCAAGATGAATAGAGGCGCTAATGAGGATGCAGCATTAACCCCAGGGGGCCCCCCGCACACTACTCCCACCACAACTACTACCCCCCATAAAACTGAGAGGTTACTTCAACTGTAACACAGACTATTGTGTATACATCCTTAAATGTCCTTGCGGTCTTATGCATGTGGGCAAAACTATTGGCCCCTTTAAAAAGAGATTTCACTAATCACTAATATTAATGAAAAATTGGTAACTTGGATGAATGGTATCTGTGGATGTTTATCTGCCATTTATTATGGTTCTGATCCAGGGCTGGCTGATACAGGAAAAATCATACAGATATAATATAACATAAGGTTTATTTTGGTGAATTGCATCAATATTCATTGTGTATATATATATATATATATATATATATATATATATATACACACAGTAATGTTATGTCTTAACTTCAACGATTTAACTGAAACCATATGTTTGTACTACATGACTGCTTCTTTGTAATAGGAGGACAGTTGGAGGAGGAGAGATTTAGGTGGACCAGAGGAATAACATTTAAGAAGGAGAATGTGGGGGAAGGTCACTCTACTCTTCTCTTGGCGGGGCTCTTTGCTTTGGGTCTCTGCACAGACAACATGTAGGAGATTGCCATACAGGCAGTATGGTGGGGGTTGGGCGAGACAAAGACCCTAGTTTGATGAGGGAAAGATTGCTGCATTTTTCTATGGACACTATTTACATTTCTGCTTTGTAACTTCATATCGCATTTACACCATTCATATTATTATTTTTCTGTAATGTAATCGGCTCTATTTTATATTAAATCCATTTATTGATTTTTGGTTTCGGCCAATACTTGAAGCACGATAGCTGAGATCATTTTTGGATGGCCCAGTCCTTGTTAAAAAGGCAAACAAGAAAAAAGAATAATATCACAAATGGTGATATTTTACAGTAGGGATACAAGAATTCATGATTCTCCTCTCCAAGGATGGATGTTCCACCCACCACAATTATGCATGTAGATTTACATGTTGTTTTATATGCAGGTGCACATAAGGGCGCCATGGGTGTATAATCCTTCTCCATTAAAGAGGTTATCTGTACACTTCTCAATCAGGTGATTGATTAAGCCATCAAAAGCCATCTGTTAGGTGTAGCCTAACAGATACACTCGGGACAGATCATTGTAGTACATGTGGTATTGTAATCTTGTTTCTAATCCCTTGTCATTGTTGTGATCCATTTGTTCAGACTGCTATGGCAGTCACTCCACCCAGTTACTGTTAATAGGTAGTGCCGCCCCTGGCTGTTTTTTTGTTTGGTTTTTAGAAATGTATGTTTTAATGTAACTGTTAAGCAGTTTGAGCAACAACATTGCAAACTAGACAAAGTGCAATTTCCGTGGAAATTGCGTGAAGTGTTCTTGCCTCCACCAGTTCTCTACAACTGGAGTGGGCGGAGTAACTGGGTGGAGTGACTTGAGTAACTGTTGTGTGGTTGGAGGGGCTGGAGTAACTGTGGAAAGGTTTGACTGAGCAGAGTAACTATATGGAGTAGGCAGAGTAACTTTATGGATTGTTTTGAGTGAGTAAAGATAGTAAGCACTAAATTAACTAATTGATTGATCAAACTGAAAGAGTGCACATGGCAGGCTTCATAGAGTGAGAAATGCATTTCAACTTTTATTTATTTATATAGCACATTTATTTGCAATGTTGTTGCTCAAAGTGCTTAACAGTTACATTAAAACATACATTTCTAAAAACCAAACAAAAAAACAGCCAGGGGCGGCACTACCTATTAACAGTAACTGGGTGGAGTGACTTGAGTAACTGTTGTGTGGTTGGAGGGGCTGGAGTAACTGTGGAAAGGTTTGACTGGGCAGAGTAACTATATGGATTGTTTGGAGTGAGTAAAGATAGTAGGCATTAAATGATGAAGTATTTATATCTTGCTAAATGACTGGCTATGTCATTTGTCTAACCTGTTTTCTATAACATGTTTTCATGGGGAGTTTTCCTGAGACTGGCTGTGTGGGCGGAGCAGCTGTAAAATGAATGTAACGAGCCAGGCTTCAGCTGTGTTGCTATGGCAACTCAATCTGAGGTAACCAGAGAATGCACATTAAAACACATTTCTAATGCACTGGTGGTTGCCATATTCAAATGACTGTAGCTTAAAAAGTATACATCCTACAGCAAAGAGCTTTATACTGTAAGAATCACAAGAGCCAGGCCTACAATGTGTTATATAGCATGAAATATTAAAAATGAAGGCACAGTCGCAGTTTAGAAATTGCCATTCAAATTTGTGGTGTCTAGAGTGTAGTTTCAATGAATGTCAATGGGAGGTGTGAGTTGCAAACAAAAGGTCATATTGTGAAAACTGTTAGGACTATGGCTTAGCCTTGGACATTTTTAGCGGCAGCAGGGAAATCGCCAAACGGTTTCCGAAATATTGGCGTTTTTCTGGCGCAATTTTTCCATAGGAATGAATGGGAGGAATGTTCAAAACTAGAGTGGGAGATGAGTGTGAAGTGAAAAATCAGGACATGATTTCTAAACTGAGACCTCTCCCTCATTTTTAAGCCCACCTACACAAATCTTATATCAAAACGTTCAACTATCCCTGCTGCCGCTAAAAATGTCCAAGGCTAAGCCATAGCCCTAACAGTTTTCACAATATGACCTTTTGTTTGCAACTCACATCTCCCATTGACATTCATTGAAACTCCACTCTAGACACCACAAATTTGAATGGCACAGCTGTTTTCTGTAGGATTTATACATTTTAAGCTACATCCATTTGAAGATGGCAACCACCAGTGAATTGGAGATGTGTTTAAAAGTGCTGGGCTCTGCCTGCCTCAGAGTCAGTTGCCATAGGAACCCAGCTGCAGCCATTTTACAGCTGCTCCGCCCAAACAGCCTGTCTGAGGAAACTCCTGAGGGGAATATGTTATAGTGAACAGGTTAGAAAAATTACATATCGCAGCATATTTAGCAAGATATAAATACTTCAAAATTAGAGCTGTGTGAAAATCATCATGCCATCTAAAGGAAAGAAAACTAAAATATATAGTGATATACAGTCGTACATTTGTTGGGACGACTGGTCACAAGTTGCAAACTGGAAACTGATGCTGCAAAGAAAAAGGCTGAAATGGAAGCTGATGCTGCAAAGGAAAAAGCTCAGATGGAAGTTTTGGAAAAGCAGTGCGAGCATGCCAAAGACATGGCAAGACTGAGAGTCTTAGAGCAGGCTGCTAGTGACAATGAGAGGTCTTTGAGTGGCAGTCGCTCTGTTTTATTGTACACTTCAGAACTCCATCACCCTGTCATATCATACGATGCACTTACTCAAACAGCGGACACTGGCATGGGTAAAAAAGACTTTCTACCTTCCGGTCACACTAACCAGTTACCTCTTAGCAACCCCACTACTATACAGCTACAGACCAACACGCCCTTGGACTATAAGCCAGATCGAGCGTTGAACGCCTTAGCACCATCTTATGTTCCCAAGTCACTCAAGATCAGTGTGCCAGTAACTGCAACTAACTCTGTCCCACCTGCAACCGTATACCCAAAGTCTGAAAGCACAGTCACAGTTCACTAAATATATGCTTCGCAGGGAACTCACTAGGACAGGCCTCACCACGTTTGATGACAAGCCCGAAAATTACAGAGGCTGGAAATTCACCTTTAAGGCCACCATTAACGATCTAGACATCACCGCTGCTGAAGAACTGGATCTGCTCATCAGGTGGCTAGGTCCCCAGTCTGCCGAACGTATCAAAAGGCTCAAGACAGTATATACGTCCAATCCTGCTGCAGGTCTTGACACTGCTTGGGACCGACTTGAAAGTAGTTTTGGCAGCGCCGAGGCCATCGAAGATGCATTATTTAAAAGGTTGCAAGGCTTTCCAAAGATCACCTCTAAAGACAATTTGAAGCTTCAAGAACTCAGTGATCTTCTACTGGAACTTCAACTTGCTAAAGCTGGTAACCTTCTACCAGGGCTCAGTTACCTTGACACCCCTCGTGGCATTAATCCTATTGTCCTCAAACTACCATATAGCATTCAAGAAAAATGGGTTAGTCGGGGGTCTACTTATAAGAAAAAACATGGAGTTGCCTTTCCTCCGCTTGCCTACTTCTGTGACTTCATAAAGGAAATCGCGGACTCTAAGAATGACCCAAGTTTCTTCTACAGCGACATTCCACCCTCTCCAGGACTCGCAAACCCATGTATGACACAGAGAGGCCGCAGGGGCCCAGTATCAGTGAAGAGGACTGATGTCCAACCTGCACCCACTTCAGTGCTTCAAAAGACTGGGCAAAATAAGAAACTTGAGGATCCAAATCGCCAATGTCCCATACATAACAAGCCACATCCACTTAAGAAATGTATTGGCTTTAGAAAGAAACCTCTACAAGAACGTAAGGAACTTTTAAAGGAATTCGGAATCTGTTTCAGATGCTGTGCCTCCACAGAACACCTTGCAAAGGACTGTAAGGCTATTATTAAATGCATGGAATGTGGTAGTGACAACCACGTGCAAGCCCTTCATCTGTACCAACAAAGTTCTACTGCATCCTCAGACATTCCTCCCGTGGCAAAGCATGGCGGGGAGCACAGTGAACGAACGGCTACCTCCACCCCAGTATTCTCTACATACACGGAAGTCTGCGGAGAAGGACTTTGTGAGAAATCCTGTGCAAAGATATGCTTGGTTCGTGTATACTCTAAGGACCGACCTGAAAAGGCTATAAGATTGTATACCATTCTCGACGATCAGAGCAACCGATCTCTCGCAAGCACAAGTTTCTTTGATCTGTTAGGCATAGCAGGGGATGCTCTACCTTATACCCTGGGTACTTGTGCTGGCATTACAGAAGTCTTCGGTAGAAGAGCCAGTGGTCTCATAGTTGCTCCACTTAATAGCAACAAAGAAATACCTTTGCCAACTATCATCGAGTGTAATCAGATCCCAACTAACAAGGATGAGATTCCCACTCCTGAAGCTGCCCTGCACCATTCTCACTTGAAGGACATTGCTGACCAAATACCAGCCTTTGATGAAAATGCTGATATCCTGCTATTACTTGGGAGAGATATTCTAAGAGTGCATAAGGTTCGCCAGCAAATCAACGGTCCACATGATGCACCTTACGCTCAGCGTCTGGATCTGGGCTGGGTCATCAAAGGCAACGTCTGCCTTAACAACGTCAGGAAACAATTCTCAGTCTCTTCCTTTAAAACACATGTTCTGCCAAATGGACGCATTACTTATTTCCCACAACGACAACATCGCTACAGTGTGAAAGAAAGGCTGTGTGACAAAGGTACACAAGAGCGCACCATACTGGATAATAGCAAAGCATTTGTCTTCCGGGATGACAACATCGGTAACACTGTGTTTGAAGTGACCACAAGAGACAATGAGTTGGCAACCACACTGGAAGATAAGGAATTCTTGAAAACAATGAGTAAAGAGTTCTACCAAGATGATTCCAACAGCTGGGTGGCACCACTACCATTTCTCACCCCAAGGAAGAGGATGCCAAACAATATGCAATATGCAGATTCACGGTTCATCTCTTTAGAGCGCAGCTTAAAACGGAAACCAGAGATGAAGAAACATTTCGTTGACTTCATGCAGAGGGTATTTGAGAGAGATTATGCCGAGCTGGCACCCCCTCTTACACAAGGAGAAGAATGCTGGTACCTACCGTGTTTTGGTGTCTACCATCCTCGCAAACCTGACCAAATTAGGGTGGTCTTCGACTCAAGTGCTCGTTATGAAGGCGTTTCTCTCAATGACAAGCTTCTCACTGGGCCCAACCTGAACAACAACCTCTTAGGAGTCTTACTCCGCTTTAGACAAGAGCCAATTGCTATTATGGCCGATATCCAACAAATGTTTCATTGTTTCATCGTCCGGGAAGACAACAGAAACTTCCTCAGGTTCCGATGGTACCGCAATAATGATGTCAATGATGAGGTTGTAGACTATCGGATGAAGGTCCATGTGTTTGGCAATAGTCCCTCACCCGCAGTTGCCATTTTTGGACTGATGAAAACAGCCCAGATAGGCGAACAAGAGTTTGGGTCTGATGCACGTCAGTTTGTGGAAAGGAACTTCTATGTAGATGTCTAAAGTCTCTACCTACGGAGGAAGAAGCCATTGACCTCCTCACCAGAACTCAGAACATGCTTGCTACAGCCAACCTACGTCTACACAAAATTATCTCCAACAGCAATGAGGTTATGAGAGCATTTCCTTCTGAAGATCATGCCATCAGTGCTAAGGAATTCCAACTAGGGTCTGACCTTACCCTCACCCAACGCAGCCTTGGGTTGCTGTGGAATGTTAAGCAAGACGTGTTCACATTTCGGACATCAGTCTGTGACAAGCCCTTCACAAAACGTGGAGTACTGTCCGCAGTAAACAGTATCTACGATCCCTTGGGATTTATAGCACCCTTTACTATTCAGGGCAAGATATTACTCCGACAACTTACTTCAGAGAACACCGACTGGGACACCCCTTTACCCAAAGAAAAACAACAAAGGTGGGAATCCTGGAAGCAGTCTCTTCAGGCATTGGAACAGTTTAAAATACCACGTTCTTACACTCGTGGGTCTATGAAGAATGCCACTAGATTAGAGATCCATGTCTTCTCTGACGCATCCATGGAAGCTATAGCTGCCGTAGCCTATCTCCGAGTCGTACACTCCCACAGTGAAACCAGTGTGGGATTTGTCATGGGAAAGGCGAAACTAACTCCAAAACCTGTGCATACTATTCCAAGGCTGGAACTCTGTGCAGCCGTGTTAGCTGTTGAAATTGCTGAGCTTATAAAGCACGAAATAGACTTTCATATTGACTCCTTTGACTTTTACACAGACCGCAAAATTGTACTAGGATACATATACAATCAAACAAGACAATTCCATGTGTATGTTGGCAATCGAGTGGAACGCATTAGGAAATTCTCCATTCCAGCACAATGGCACTACGTGCCCACTGATCTTAACCCTGCCGACCTGGGCAGTCGCACAATACCTGCTAAAGCTTTTCCGGATACATCGTGGATATCTCCAACAGTACTCATGAATGAGAAATTCTTCTCAAGCACTGTCAAGTCTACCTTTGAACTTATCTCTCCAGATGCCGATAAAGTCAAGACCACTGCAGTTACTCTTAATACTTCAGTAGAGACAAAGGTAAAACTAAAATCTCACCGTTTCGAACGTTTTTCTAAGTGGTCTTCTGCCGTACGAGCTACCGCACGCCTTATTCATGTTGCTCATCACTTTGCAAGCAGCGGCGATACTAATCAAGAGTGTCGTAAGTGGCATATCTGTAAAGGGCCTCCCACAACTGCAGAGACTATTAAAGCCGAAAGACTCATCATCCAATGTGTCCAACATGAAGTATATCCACAAGAGATTCACAACATCTCAAAGGGACTCAGCCCATCTAAAGATAGCCCTCTATACAAGTTGAATCCGATACTTGATCACAACAAACTACTCCGAGTAGGTGGCCGCATAGCAAGATCTAATGTGACAAATGAAGAGCAAAATCCCCTTATTATTCCAGGACGTCACCATATTACTTCTCTGCTAGTCAGACATTACCATGAGCAAGTCCAACACCAAGGCCGTCACTTCACTGAGGGAGCAGTAAGGTCTGCAGGTCTCTGGATAATCGGGATGAAGAGATGTATATCTTCCATATTACATAAATGCGTCAAGTGCCAAAGACTAAGAGGAAAACATCTAGACCAACAGATGTCAGAGCTTCCAACGGACAGATTAAGTATGGAACCACCGTTTACCAATGTCGGTTTAGACGTCTTCGGCCCCTGGACTGTTGTTACACGTAAGACTCCGGGCGGAGTCACCAACAATAAGCGTTGGGCTGTGTTATTTACTTGTTTAAGTATTCGTGCCGTGCATATCGAAGTTATAGAATCAATGGACTCTTCTTGCTTCATTAACGCCTTCAGAAGATTTGTTTCCATACGTGGACCTGTTAAGTTACTTAGATCTGACCGTGGCACAAATTTTACCGGAGCAGAGAAGATAGAGAATTTCTTTAATAACATCAAGTTTAAATGGGAATTCAACCCGCCACATTCCTCACATATGGGAGGTTCTTGGGAACGCATGATTGGTATTGGTATGGTATGTTACAGCCATCTCATCACAACTGTAAGTTACAGAGATCACACTTTCAGTGCTTAGACTGGAGAGGCAGAACAATATGACTTTGAATCAGTACAACTCGTACATTGAGGCATTGACCTCCTCAAGCGTGATTCTAATGAAGCGTGATGTCAAGGACTGCTGGGTGAACAACTACAATCCCCATTCGCTGATAGCCTGGAATGCCAACATGGACATCCAGTACATTCTTGATGAGTATGGTTGCGTTATGTACATGCTGTCCTACATATCCAAGCCAGAACGCGAGATGAGTGACCATCTCAAAACAATAGTCAAAGAAATGAGCCAAGAAACAGACAGAACGAGAAGAAATGAAAGAAGTTCTTCAGGCTTATTCAAAACACAGAGAGGTCAGTGCCCAGAGTCTGTGGCCCGTACGTGTAGCCTGAAAATGAAGTCTTGCTCACGTGAGGTTGTTTTTCTGCCAACTGATGACAATGCACTGAAAATGAGTTTCCCGCTCAGTGTGTTGCAGAACAAACCAGCCGATTCTTTTAAATGTGTGGATGACAAGTTTTGTTGACAAATACAGAGCCAGGCCCGAAACACCAGAGTTTGAGTCCATGTGTCAGGCAGACTTTGCATCCCATTACAGGGTTGTCTATGGCAAGCAAAAGCAAGATGGCAAGCAAAAGGAAGACGGCAAGCGTGTCAGCCTATTGAATGAAATGGGAATTATTCAAAAACGCACAAGAGGGAAGCCTGCAATCATTAGGTATGCACGCTTCTCAGAGAAGAAGGACCCTGAGAACTACTATGGCAGACTGCTTAAACTCCCCCACCGTTCAGAGTCATCACTGAAAACTGTAAGGTTCCCAACATACCAGGATTTTTACAAGGGCGCCTGTGTGAGCTTACCAGGAGAAGAAGCAATCCGAGCAGTGTCTGCAATTGTTACCAGCAACCAAAAAAAGTTCGAACAACACAACAAAATTGTGGAACAAGTCTTGGATGACTTTGTCAAAAATGGCCTTGTTAAAGATGCTTGGAACACCTTTGCCCCAGAAGCTGAGTTGGAAAGGTTGGAATGTATAGAGGAACGCAAAGAAGGGGAGCCACTTTATGTGAATGAACAAGATGATGTTCCGGAATATACATGTGACAAACAAACAGGTGGAATTGCGCTTACTGTGAAGGCCCCACAAATGAGCCCTGATTTGCTTAGGAAAATGTACAGAAAGCTTAACCGGACACAAGCTCAGACATTCTACTCAGTTTGTGACTGGTGCACAAACCGTGTGCGTGGCCTAAATCCTGACCCATTCTATTACTTTGTCACTGGTGGCGCAGGGACAGGCAAATCACACCTGATAAAGTGCATCTATGCTGAGGCGACAAAGATACTTACCAGACTACACGAGGAAGCAGACATATCCATGCCCAGTGTTTTACTAACTGCATTTACAGGAACAGCAGCTTTCAACATTTCAGGCAACACTTTGCATTCTCTGTTGAAGTTGCCAAGAAGCTTGAAACCACCCTACCAAGGACTTGGAAATCTTATAGATGAAGTGAGGGCACAGCTGTCAAATGCAGAGATCATTGTTATTGATGAGGTGTCAATGATTTCAAAGCCCCTGTTTGCCTACATCAACTGGAGATTACATAGAAACATAGAAGGTTGACGGCAGAAGGAGACCATACACTCCATCTAGTCTGCCCTTATGTATATACTGTATGTACTCTTTATCTTAGGATAGATGTGTGCTTATCCCAGGCATGTTTAAATTCAGTGACTGTTGATTTTTCAACTACCTCTGCTGGAAGTTTGTTCCAAGCATCTACCACTCTTTCTGTAAAATAATATTTTCTAACATTGCTCCTGTTCTTCCCCCCGACTAGCTTCAGGTTGTGCCCCCTTGTTCTATCATTAAGCTTCTTCTTAAAAACACTTCCTCCTGAACCTTATTGAATCCTTTCACATATATAAAGGTCTCCATCATGTCCCCCCTCTCCCTTCTTTCCTCCAGACTGTACAAATTAAGTTCTTTAAGTCTCTCCTGATAAGTTTTAAGTTTAAGTCCTTCCACCATTTTCGTTGCCCGCCTTTGGACCCGTTCTATTTGAATAATGTCTTTTTGCAGGTAAGGTCTCCAGAACTGCACACAGTATTCTAGCTGTGGCCTCACCAGAGCTCTATACAGCGGCATCACAACCTCCCTCTTCCTACTGGTGATGCCTCGAGCTATGCAGCCGAGCATCCTGCTTGCTTTTCCCACTGCCTGGCTACCCTGTCCACTCATCTTGCAGCTATCAGTAATCAGTATCCCTAAATCTCTCTCCTCCGAGGTCCTGGCTAACACAGTGCTGCCCATACGGTACTCAGAGCAGGCAAATTACAGCAAATCAAAGGCAGTAAGAAACCTTTTGGCGGTATGTCAGTACTAGCAGTAGGAGACTTTTACCAGGTCCCCCCGCTGGGAAAAAGTAAGCCACTCTGTGTGTTTGAGGAAAATACCAATGACGTCTGGAGAGACTACTTTCAGTTGATCACGCTGACAGAGATCATGCGACAGAAGGATGACATTTAATTTGCTGAGCTTTTGAATAGAATCAGAGTGAAGCAGAAGACTGACACCTTAAGTGACGATGACAAAGCTCTGCTTGCTCAGGCTTTCACAGATCCCACCCACTGCCCTAATGACGTGCTGCACATCTTTGCCACCAACAAAGAGGTTACCAAACATAATGCTGCAACTGTGTCTGTTCTCCATTCAAACGTCACCAACATAGATGCCGACAATTACAGAAAAGACCCTAAAACAGGAGTGATGCAGAGGCAACACAAACCTTTGAAAGGACACAAAGACAATCTGATTGACACACTGCAAGCAGCTGAAGGTGCCCGTATCATGATCACACGAAACATTGATGTTGAAGACGGGCTTGTAAATGGGACATTTGGCAAGATTGCAAGAATAATCATCCAGACTGAGAATGGTGCTACTACAGTAAACAAGCTTGGGCTTGTGCTGGACAATCCGAATGCAGGACAGAGATACCGTAAAAAGACGTCTGGTGATCCTGACAACTTGGTGTACATAGAAAGGGTAGAAAAAAACCTGAGACAGAAAGGAGTTGTTCGCAGGCAGTTCCCCCTGAAGTTGGCTTTTGCATGTACGATTCATAAGTGTCAGGGGATGTCGATTCATTCGGCAGTGGTCTCATTGAAACGGGTCTTCCAACCAGGAATGGCCTATGTTGCTCTGAGTAGAATGACCACACTGCAAGGACTGCACATAACTGACTTTGATGAAAAGAAGATCTTTGCTGATCCTGAAATCACAAGCTCTATGGACTCAATGAAGAATGCATCCCTGGAAAGTGATATGCCCCTTAAAGTTTCTAAAGATAACAGACAAACACCAAACATTAACAATTATCCATCACAACACAGAAGGATTACCAGCTCACATTGAAGATATCAAATTTCACCACGAGTTGATACTTGGAGATGTTTTATATTTCACTGAAACTCATCTCTCAGGCTCTTCTGTTGCTGAAAGTCTCCAGCTGGAGGGCTACAACCTGTTCAAACGCGACAGACATCTCTCGTACACTAACCTTCCTGAAATTGCAAGTAAAATTGGCGGAGGAGTTGCCTTGTATATCAGAAACCATTTCAAGGCCTATGAAAAGCCGTATCATCACAATGTGATTGACTTGGAGTTCTTGGTTGTCAAACTGGAGTCCCCTGTACAAGCTTTGATCGTCGTTGTTTACAGGCCACCGGATTACAGTATTGGCCAATTCCTTACTAACCTGCTGGGCCTCTTGGAATCTTTGGAAAGAATGGATTGTCAACCTATAATACTTTGTGGAGATTTCAATGAAGATTTTCTGTCCAGAGCAAAGAAGCCAATATCTGACTTTCTTCACTCAAGAGGATATACCCAACTGGTCTGGGCAGCCACCACAGAAAAAAACACGCTGTTGGATCACATTTACCTCTCAAGGGTGCAGTACTGTCTCCAGTCAGGAGTACTGCAGTTATTACAGCTATCATGATCCTGTGTATTGTGTTTTGAGCAGTGGTTGTAAACATGCTTAGAGCCTGTATAAACGGGGCATGAGCGTTGCCAGAAAACAGTGGTTGTGAACATTGATTACATCAAACAGATAGCACACCTTCACCTCCATTCGACGTCAAGATGCTGAGACCCCACAAATGCATGTGGTCATACCTTCATCTGCTCTACTTGATAATGCTTCTAATGTTTCTTTAAATGTATGTGAAATGAAGATAAAATTCAAGCGGCACTCGCCCTTTCGTCATACAAATTGGCCGCCCCAGCCAATTATGTTATGTCGATGTGACAAATAAAGGATCTTTTGTAAGACAAAAGAGTGAGTGTCGCTGGAATTTTATCTTCATTTCACATTATCATATCTATCAAGTCTATATTTGCAAGCTGAGCACCGGGCCGATCCCCACTGGGTGTTGGTCCACTTTAAGGGTTTGGGCTTTTCATCAAATGATGTTGAAGGTTCAGTTTAAGATGGGGGTGGAAAAATCTGCCAAAAACGAGAACAAAAGAAAACCAAGAATCAAATAAAATCCAAGGGCAATGGGAACATCAAGGAGCAGTACGGAACCATGTGCTGAGGTAAATAGAGGTAGTGAGGGGTAATGAAGAGCAAAAGGTGGAGGAAAACCAGTGTTTGGAGAAGAACCAAGGTGCAGAAGGAAAACAAGATATAGCAGATAGTTAAGGTTGGAGGATGCCCAAGGGGCATTCAAAAATCAAGGCACAGAAGAGTCTTTAGGGCAGGCACGTCAACCTCCCTCCTTGCTTTGGATAAGCACAGGAGGCCCAGGCGTAACTGGAGGGGGTGCAACCGCACTGGGGGCCAGAAGGTCAGGGGGCCCCATCATTGTTGCTTCTCAACATTATTTATCATATTTGTGCTCACTTGGCATCATTTAGAGAAAGGAAGCAGAATGTGTCTTTGCTGTTTCAGTCTTTAGTTGTCTAGCTGCATCCAACTGAGGTTACTGTATGAGCCATCAAAGGGATCCATTTAATGTTCAGACCAGGGCACATTTTACAGGAGGTAAGAGCAAACTAAAATAATACTGGTAGACTTAAAGTGGACCAACACCCAGGATTTTCACTATCCTGGGTGTTGGTCCACTTCCGCGGGGCACCCCGATGGGGGGTGCCCCGCTGTGCGAAACCCCCCAGAAAACCCCAAAAACTCACCTGACCCCGCTCCCACGTGACTCGCTCCACCAATCACCGCCGACGGACAAGTGTGGTCCGTCGACGGACAAGGAAAGAGTGCCCACCACCGCCTCTCGCGCGCCCCTCTTACAGGGAGCGCGCCCGAGCCGGCCGTTTGTGAATCCCCCCTGCTAGAGGGATGCGCGAGAGGCGGCGGCCCGCGCATGCGTTGTTTTAACGAGGAACAGGTAGGATTTGTGGGCGTCCTGGGGGGTTTCACACACCCCCGATCGGCGTGCGCCGCAGGCAGGGAGCTGATCGGCCCGGGAATCTTATAGATTCCCGGGCCGATCAGCGGTGGGTGTTGGTTCACTTTAAAGGACCATGTAACATTAGTTTCTATATAATCGAATATGCTTTAAAAAAACCTGAAACTACAATTGTTGAATGATATGATCGATCTGTAAAAAGAACATATAGCAGAACATCTCCCACGTTGACATGCCTTCAGTCTTTTCACTGACATATACAATGCAATTCACATAATCAAAGCTGGTAGCTCCTGGAAAAGCATTTACATTTAGAACCTGTCTACAGGTTTCTTGCCTTTACGAACTCTCATTATATGTAATGCTGGCTTATTCATGCAAAAACCATTGGCCACATTCAGAGTATTCTCTCCTGTTTGAACTCTTTGATGTCTTATAAGGGTTGATTTCTCAGAAAAACATTTTGCGCATTAAGAACACAATTATTGTTTCCCCCCTGTATGAACTTTTTCATGATTGATAAGGTGTGATTTCTGAGCAAGACATTTTCCACATTCAGAACAAGAATACGGCTTCTCTCCTGTATGAACTCTTTCATGTCTGACAAGGTTTGACTTATCAGAAAAACATTTCCCACATTCAGAACATGAATAGGGTTTCTCTCCTGTATGAACTCTTTCATGTTTGATAAGATCTGCTTTGTGAGAAAGACATTTCCCACATTCGGAACATGAATATGGCCTCTTCCCTGTATGAACTCTTTCGTGTCTGATGAGGGTCGATTTATCAGAAAAACATTTTCCACACTCCGAGCACAAATGTGGCTTCTCTCCTGTATGAACTCTTCCGTGACCGATAAGGTCGGATTTATGAGAAAAACATTTGCCACATTCTGAACATGAATATGGCCTCTCTCCTGTATGAACTCTTTCATGACAGACAAGGCTTGATTTCTGAGTAAAACATTTCCCACATTCAGAACATGAATATGGCTTCTCCCCCGTATGAACTCTTTCGTGTTTGATAAGGTCCGATTTAAGAGTAAAACGCTTCCCACATTCAGAACATGAATACTGCTTCTTGGATCTATGAGCTGTATGCTGGCTAAGGAAAACAGTCTGATGCTGCTCTTGTGCAGAGGGGTGAGGTGAGAGATGTGCAGGGTGCTGTGCTGGATGGGGTGTTGAGGTAGTCGGGTCTTTTGTAGCCTTTGCTGTGATTTGATCATCCTCGATTTTAGCATCTACAGAGATAACAGCATGTCCCTCCATATTATTCCAGCAGGATCCTGCACCTGGAGAAGATAAATAATGGATGGAAAGAAAGAAGCCACAAAGAGGGGGTGATACTGTATTTTTTAATATATGACTATATCATAAGCACTAGCACTTCATTGCCCCTCTTGTGCAATAGAGTCTGGATATATTGTCCCTCTGATTGGTTCACATTTTTTCACTTTATTTATCTTTATTTATTATTTATTAGTTTTTGTGCCGGCACAAAAACCATAAAAAAGGGTCCCACTATTTGTTTATTTTTTGGAGAGCCCTCTGTCCACTAATTATTTTAAGTATTCAATTTTGGATCAGAAAAATATATATAAGGGGGAAGGTTTAGCCTTTTTTTCTTTTAACGTGTCTCATGTGTAGTGTTTATATAGTTTGTGTATTTTGTGGTTGATGTTTGATTCCAATTTTTGTTAAATAAAATATTTGTATTAACCTTTTATTAGTGGTGCTCCTTTTTTGGGGTTGGGGTGGCATTTGGTCCACACCCCCTCTTTGTGGCTGTTTTAGAGTGGAATAATAAATACGTGAGCACACAGTATTTGTTTGGTGGTGCACTGCTTGATTGTTTGATGGAAAGAAAGAAGGTTAAAAGATACTCTAATTCACAAGCTGGACGTGAAACATGCACTGCAGAAAGAAATCACTTATAGGCATCACTTGCTACAAACTCCACAACGGTATCATCCTACTACAAGGAGATAAAAACCCAAGTTGCTAAAAAGGGTAACTGCCCTGCTACAAACTGTGGCTATATAAAAAACCAACAGGCTATATAAAAAACCGACAGGGACTCAAAAATAAGAGTAGGGACCACACTAAACACAGAGTTCCTTGCCGGGGCAGTGTGGCTTCCACATGTATCTGCAGATATGTGCAAGCAAATCTCTGTCTTTCCACATAGCTAGACATGTTTGGTTCTTAATACTTAGATGATGAGAGGGTTAAACTGGGCGGTCAATTGGTTCCCAGGCCCTGAATAATAATGTTGATAATTTTGTATAAATAATATTGATGGAGCTGCTCCCACCCCTTTTGCTCAGTGTAATTAACGGCCCCCAGAACCTTAAAGAAAAAGGACTTATTGAATTTACACGGTTCATGTACTTCTTGCTGCATAGTATAAGATATGTGTTAATTTTCATTTTTTCTAGAACGTTGTGACTCTGTATTTCACATAATAAACCCTTTGAAACATACACTGCCAGTGTGTGAATTTGAAGTAATTGAGGATCTGCTGACCTTCCCTAGAGCCACTGAGTGACCCAGGTGTGCCACCCAGAGACCCGCAGGAACTGCAGCAGACCCAACATCCCCCTTGAAAGGGGAGGAGGGATTTAACCCACTATATGCCAAGGCTTGCTTAACCTAGAATAGAGGCTGAGAGTTATCCTTTAAGATATTAATTTACCATAAAATAGAAGAAATGCTTTTTTTGTTATTAGGTCTTGATGTAACAGACGGGCTATGACTATTTCCCAAAAGTGGGGGCCCGAGAATACTATATAAACTATTTGCAAAAACAATAAACGGGGAAATTGTATGATGAATGCTGTTGTATTCGCTGTCTATCCGCGCATCATATGAGTTCCTAGCTCGAGCTACGCAGAGACATCTCAGAAGCAGACGCTCAACCAGGAGGGGTTCAAGATGCCTCAGGGTACATACCCCAACACCCCTCTGCGACTTACAGACATACTTTATGATCAGCACTGAAGACAGGCTATGGATGATAAGTTCCAGCTGAGCAAAAGGCTCTTTACTTTTTTTCTAGCGTAAATATCTTGGATAAACTGGATTAATTTTTCAGGGTGTAATGTAACTACCTACAAATGTAATCGATAGCCGGAAGTATGTTGATTTGAATTTTACTCTGATAGTATTAAAGGGTTTGACGCATCCACCCAACAGGAAGCTCGAGACAGCCCATACTTACCGCTTCCTGTTTTCTTGACAGCTGCTGTTCATGTGACTGCTGCCAATCAACTGGGTTCGCCTGGCTGGCGAGGTGATGTGCAAGCCCCACAGGCAAACCTCATAGGCTGCGGTCACATGCTGTGTGACTGTCGAAGCAGCGAGTGTCGCTAATGATGTCTGTAAGAGTGATTTCCTAAGACCTTGAGGGTAACCCTATTGATCGATTCAACAATCGGCTAAGGCCTAATAACATTGTTTGTTGCAGAGGGTTGAAGTAGGGCAATGCTTAGAGTAGAAAATTAAGGCCGATAATCAGAGATACATTCAGGATCCAGAAATAGGTTTTGCCAGATTGTAGTTGTAACATATGTGGGGGCAATTGATAGGGTCACATAGAGTGGAAAACTTTGCATCCTGACCCCCTGCTCTAATTCATTTCATTGTACGTGTATAAGACACACAGCAGTCTGTCCAAAGAGAGGGTCATAGGAAAACAATATTACTCACCCGGGATGATCTGGTGACCAACTTTCTTTTCATTTTTCACAAACACTTCCTCTTCCTCGATTTTCACAGTCCTCACTGTAATGTCTTTGGAGTCTGTGAATAAAGATGAGACTTTGTGCAGCGTGACCAAACAGAACGAATGGGAAATTGTTTATTACTCACCTGGGCTGATCTGTAGAGGAAATATCTCCTCTTTATTTTCGAAAAATACCTCTTCCTCCTCGTTTTTCACATTTGTCACTCTAGTATCTCCGAGGTCTGTGAATAAAGAGGCGAGAGTGACGCCCTAGCATGGAGATGTATTAAACACACCAGAATGTGCGCTTGGTGGCGACCTTGGGAATATGTTCTACAGAAGACGTATTACTCACCTGGGTTGATCTGTAGAGGCAGTTCCTCCATTTTAGTCTTCACAAATATATCTTCCTCTGCCTCAGTCTTTACATTTCTCATGGTAGTGTCTACGCGGGCTGTGAATAAAGGTGGAAAAGTGAGGACAACTTTGCGAGTGTATGTGGTATGGGCAGGTTGCTTACTGAAGGCATCTGGTAGGGTAAGGATCTCCAACGTGTAGCTTCGAAGCCACATGTGGCTGGCGGACCCTTGCCGTGTGACTCGCTGGTGAATAGGAAGACAAGTAGGTGGAGAAATGTGCCGGCTTACCCGCATATACTTTCCTAACCTCAACCTGTGGACAGAAGCTGCAGAAACAGAGTGGCACACCTATCAACTTACCCAATATTGGCGTTTAGTTTGAGGCTTCACTCATGGGAAGCAAGTATTTTAAGGGACAGGAGTAAACTTGCACTAAACCTTAAAGCGGACCTTCACCCTGAATAAGAGCCTATCTTATATGTTTCCCACACCCTGTACATACAGATTGCCCACATCACAAATCATCCTACCTGCATCTGCATGTTATGAGCCTTTAAACATCCAAGATGGCGGCTCATGGAGCATCGGGCAAGTGTCTTCTGACTGTGTCGCTCTGCATTCTGGGATTGCTGTCCTGAGCAAAACTGACCCCAGTTTTGCTCTGTCTGTGCAAAGAACAGCTATAACCCCCCCCCCCCTGTACATTATCCTGCTCTCCTCACCTCAGTATGTGTGATGCTTCTGCGGCGCCCGTATCCTAGAGTCCTGAACAGAGTTGTAGCCCGGTGGGGAAAAGAATAAAAAGTAACCTACTAAAAACTTAAAATATATTAATTTTTAGATGCTGGGGAATAGTTTTTAAAGTGTTTGGGCTTTTCATTAAATCATGCTGAAGGTCCGGTTTAAAGAGGACCTTTAGCTCCTCCCATGAAGAGCCACGTTTCAGTGCTCCTGCTTCACTCTAATCCCAGATAATGGCCCTTGTTTTAGCTGTAAAGCTCCGCCTCCTCCATTCAATGCCACTGTTGTGTGTGGCAATGATGTCATTGCCCCACCAATGTAATGACTGATCACCTGCCATCTTACAGAGAGGGACAGCAAAAAAGTGTTCCAGGATGATTCGATAAATAAAATGATTCATTCCTAGTTCTACACCCTAAGGAGGGAATATTGGCAGGGGCTATGGACAAATGTATGTCACAAGTTCGGTGGGTTTTGGTCCGTTTTAACTCCTGCTACTATGTTGTTGTATGTAATTGTTGTCCTGGTGTATCTCCTTGGCAAAAAGCATTCCTGTTTGTATCCTGGACTTACTTGGCAGAATAAATAAAGTATCTTATCTTAAGGAGGATCCATACACAGTGTATTCTTTTATCTGGGGGTGGGGTTCACACACACTATTACATATATATATATATATATATATATATATATACACACACACACACACACACATATACATTTGTCGCTCCATAAGACACACTTTTCTCCCTAAAGGTGGGGGGATGTTCGTGCATCTTATGGAGTGTAATATAAAGGTTGGGGGGGGGGGCAGACAAGTTACATAACAGGTTCTGTAGCTCTGGTCACCAATGCTGATACATGCACATGCGCGCACACACGAACATCAAACAGTGGCAAAGCTGCGGGTGGGCAGGCTGATTCCCGCTTGTCTGCCCAACGCTGCTGCCGCCACTCACACGCACACATTCGCACACACTTAGAATCTTAGCTATGCGGTGGTGCGGGTTCTGGGTGGCCGGTGCTAGTAGCCTGTATGGCCGGCAACCATTGAAACCAGGCCACCGGAAACCAGCGCTGCAGCAATGCGGGAAGCACTGGTAAGACTGTGTGTATATGCATGTGTGAGCGGCGACAGCAGCGATGGGCAAACAGACAGGAAACAATTACCCTGTACTCTCTGTAATATGTATCACTTGCAAAAACAGGGTTGTGACAGACACTGGACACGACCCCCCCCCCCCCCCCAGTGGACATGACCTCACCCAGGCAGCCTGGATTCTCCATTTATAGCAAAGTTGCACCTAGTTGATCAACAGGTACCTACCAAGCAACATATCAGCCAATAAAAACATGATGTCACAGCAAAAACCCTACATGGCCATTGCTCCCTTGTAGCCTTTCAGTCCGTGTGGCTTAGGGGACGACGTTGCCCGGCTACAAGTCAACTTGGCTCTCTTGGCTCTCGGAGGTGGGGGGCTCTACTTCTGAGGGTGCCACTTTGCTCTCAGTGACACAGGATCCGTGCTGCCCAGGAAGTAAGCTGGTTGCAGGGTACATCCAGGGCACTTGCATGGTCAGCGTAGATGCCCCCCCGGAGCTACCGTGCTCCGCTCATTTTCCGGTTAGTCCCTGTCTGTCGGACCAAACCTTTCCAGCCTGCTGGTAACCCTCGCCTGCCTGACTACGCCACTGGTCTGCCTTCCCAGCAGCACTGGTCAGTGTCCCAGGTTGATTCCTCAGCTACCATTGTACACAAAGCGGGCGACGATAAAAAAAACTGGCCACAGACCCTATAAGATCCCCCCTGAATGAATAAGAAAGGACCAGGTTGCCCAACAAAAGGTAACAGAGGTCCGTTCTTAGCCAGATGGTGAATGCCGCTAAGGCCTGTGTCCCCTCGCTGTGGAAGAGTCCAACCGCCCCCAGCACCTCTATGTGGCTGACCAAGGTTGCAGAGATCGAGAGGTTTGAAGGCCTTATTGCAGCACAAAATGATGCCTCGGAAGATCACCGCCTGGGATATGTTTGCGGTCTCTCGTGAATTTGAAGTGCTGGTGGCTGGGAGTCAGTAGTGGCTGCTGGGTTCACAGTCCCGCTCTTCTCCTTCCCTCTCCTATTCCCACTTTCCCACCCCCTTTTTCTATCTGTGTCTGTGTAACCTTATATCCCCCCTCCCCCTTAGTTTTTGTTTCCACTTTTTCCAGTTTCGCAGCCGAAGAGCTGGTGGTAACCCCTCCCCCCATGGAGGTGACAGATGCTGTGGGCGCCCAGTTCTCCTTGTTAGGAGTATAGATCCGACCGGGGGTTGGATGCCAGGAACGCGCCCCAAAAGCCTCCTGCAGAAAGCTTTAGTTATTCAGGGGGGTGCAGCTCTGGCTGCGGTCATGTCTTCCAAACTTTTGTGTACTGTCTGATTTTGTATATGCCTGACGTTGCTGCAATTATGTGGCCCGTGGAACACCCATGTTTCCTTCTATGTTTGTCGTAAATCTCGAAAATGACAAATAAAGAATATATAAAGAAAGGACCAGGTTGACGACAATAGGTCCAGAAAAGCGAATAGGAACTAAAATCGCCATAAAGGAGGGGCAGGGCGGGGAGTACGAGGATCCCCCTCGTGGTCCCTTACAAGGCCCAAGCATGAGGACGGAACTAAGAGAAGAGAATAGAGAAACCAAGAGTGATCTCGGGTAAAGGGGAATGCTAAATCGGGAGTCGGGGTCTGGCGGACCGAGCCGGGTCTCAACGCTAACGCTGATACTACTGCTAAATTCTACTGATCTGTTGTATTTACATCTTTCTATAATGTTTGTACTGTTGATATTCCGCTTGTACCATTTAAAAAACCAAATAAAGAATTAAAAAAAAAAAAAAAACTGGCCACACTGTCAAACACATTTAAAGAGGAACATTGGGCCAAAAATAAAAAGGGGCCAATTCCCCCCCAATCAGCCCCTACTTACCTTTTGGATGACATCTGGCGTCTTCAGGACTGATCCTCATATTTTTTATTTTATTCTATAGGTAGAAGTTATTTATTTTATTTTTTTACCGATAGCAGCTAATAGTAACTGTTAATGTTATTTTCTTCTAAATAAGCATCTCATCCTTTTTTGAAGCTGTCAGAGGTTGATGCTGTAACAAGCTTCTGTGGGAGGCTATTCCATAGATTTATAGTTCTTATGGTAAAAATGATTGTTGCATCCGGAGACTAAATTTCTTTTTTTCCAGTCCAAGATAAGTAAGATTCATCCTGTTACAGCACTGAGGGGAGGGTTATACCCTTATCAGGTTGTAGCAAGCAAAGCAAAGGTACAGTCCCAAAACCAGGGCTGTTGAACCAAATGTTAGGGCAGGTTGTACAGTGTGTAGCGTGATATGATGGCATGACGCATTTCACCAAAACGGCGTCATCAGAGGGATTGGGAATTCCTCCTGCTGGGCTCAAGTATGTAAGTGAATGATCTTAAAGTGGACCAACACCCTCCCCTGATCGGCCCGGGAATCTATAAGATTCCCGAACCGATCAGCTCCCTGACTGCGGGGCACCCCGATCCCCGAAAATCCTACCTGATCCTCGTTCCAGCGGCGCATTCGCGGGCCGCCGCCTCCCGCGCATCCCTCTCCTGTAAGAGGGACGTGTGGGAGGCGGCAACCCGTGTTCAGCTTGTCCGGCGCTGCCTCTCCTTGTCCGGTGGTGGTGATTGGACGAGCGAGTCACGTGGGAGCGGGGTGAGGTGAGTTTTCGGGGCTTTCTGGGGGGTTTCACACAGCGGGGCACCCACGATCGGGGTGCCCCGCGGAAGTGGACCAATACCCAGGATAGTCAAAATCCTGGGTGTTGGTCCACTTTAAATGTATGTTCAAGGTTGCCGGGTGGGTGAAGCTGCCTGAGAACAGGTGGCGATGCCGGCAGTCCGTATAGGGGTGGTTAAAGAGGAACATCAGGGGAGGTTAAAACCTCCCCCAGACCTTACCGAACTGCTGTCCCCCCCCTTTAGTTTTACCTTTGGACAATTTTTACTCACCTCGCCGGGGCATCCATATTCTGGGTCCCTCGAATTACGGATGATCTCCCAACGGGCAGCACCATCTTGCATCCCACCAGGCCTTGTACGCGGCACCTGTTCTTGCGGCTGCACAGTGCCGATGAATGGGATGTAATGGAGCCGCCCGAAATCCCGCAAGACTTTGCGGAGCTGCAAGATCGGCGAGCATGTGCTTCTCATTTAGCGACGGCTATGCCGGCAGCGGGGTGAGGCAAGGGCCTGAGGCAGCCAGATGTCATTTCTGCCACAAAGTAAGTAGGGGCTGATGGGGGGGAGGGAGGAATCGGTCCCTATTTATTTTAGGAAGAGTAGGTGGATACTCCCAAAAGAGGAGGTTTGGGGCAGTGCAGGGTTCCCGAGGACCTGTCCAGGGGGTCTGGTCGTAATGGCGCAGGCCAGTACCCGCAGTAAACTGTGTTTAGTAGACAGCAGCCTGCGGATAGTGTAAGCGGTGACCACCCACCTCTTCTCAGAATCCCTGGTTTCAGGGAGGGGCAGTGGGCGTTGAGCGCCTCGCATGGGCTGCTCCAGCACCAGTTTTGGAAACTACCTACAGCTGTCAATCTACACCTGCTTTCTGAGTTAGGTGCTCACAGACTGTTACTAACCTGGTGACCCGTTACCCAGACAGAAGTATGACCCAGGTCTCACCAGGACCTATGCACCTCCCTGCTGTGATGCATCACACATGTCGACATCTGTGATGAGTCTAACTATAGGGCCCAAGTAGAAACCCTTGAATCATGGAGCGAAGCAAACAATCTTATCTTGAATACCCAGAAAACAGTCGAACTTATAATTGACTTTAGGCGATCCCACCAATCACACCATCCCATTTTGATCGGTGAGGAGGCTGTCAAAATTGTAGCCAGTGCTAAATTTCTTGGTACACAGATCACGCAGGACCTGAAGTGGAGCAAGCAAGCTTCCGCTATCTTAAAGAAGGCCCAACAGAGGCTATACTTCCGAAGACAGTTGGTATGTCTAAAAAGATCTTAAAAACCTTCTACAACGGTGCCATAGGATCAATCCTGACCACTTCATTTACAGTCTGGTACGGCGGGGCTACAGCCAAAGACAAGCATAGGCTGAGGAGAATAACCAGGACTGCCGAGAGGTTAATTGGATCTCCCTTACGTTCTCTGGATGATCAATACATGAGCAGAATCTCCTCAAGGGCTAAGAAAATATCTGGAGACTCGACGCACCCAGGACATTCCTTCTTCAGGCTCCAACCCTCTGGTCGCAGATTCATGGCTCATTCATTCAACCAAAACCTCCAGAGCCTTTATGGCTCTGAATAAATCCAGTGTGAGAGGCACTCAAAGTGGACCAACACCCAGGGGGGGTCGGCCCGGGAATCTTATAGATCAGATCCCGAAATCGGGATGTCCCGCGGGGGTGAAACCCCCCAGGAAGCCCACAAGCCTTACCTTCTCCCCGTTCCAGCGCGGGCCGCCGCCGCCTCCCGCGCGTCCCTCTAGCAGGGCCGTTTGTGAATGCCGGGCGCGCTCCCTGTAACAGTGACGCGCGGGAGGCGGCGGCAGGCGTGCTCGCTTGTCCGTCGACGGACCTCGCTTGTCCGTCGGCGGTGATTCGCTGGAGCGGTCGCGTGGGAGCGGGGTCAGGTGAGTTTTCGGCGCTTTCTGGGAGGTTTCACGCAGCGGGGAACCCCCGATCGGGGTGCCCCACCGAAGTGGACCAAAACCCAGGATAGTCAAAATCCTGGGTGTTGGTCAACTTTGACTTGGTGATAATTCGGTTAGTCTCTAAAGATTAACCTGCACTGAACTGTAATTCTTGTTATTTCTATGTTATTGTATGTAATAGTTTATAGCTCTCATGGTGTACCTCCTTGCCAAAAAGCATTCCTTGTATGTACCCTGTACTTACTTGGCGGATCAATAAAGTATTGAAGTCAATTAAGAAAAGGGGTATAAACAATGGCCGTGTCCTCTACTCAATACATCAGTTCTTGTGCTCTCTGTAAGGCATCGAGGGGTGTGTCCAAGCCTGTCACACACTCCTCACAAGATCTATTTCACCCGCCAATGTGTGTGTGTGTGTGCAGCAGTTGCCTGTCCTCGCACATTTAGGGAATCTCTAACACCTAAACTGCCACCTATGTATGCCTACAACACATAGTGATGGGTGGAACGGCTGAGCATGGAGTCTTTTCGGAGAACCTGGTGCCCTTCTGAACTCACAGGCCCCTTTATGCTGCGCGCTTGATTTGCATTGTAAGCGCGCAAACGCATTGCGGCGCAGCATGAAATGCTGCCGCCGCCTCCTCTGGTGCCTCATCCCCCGCTGTTGCCTCGTGCCCTACCAGCAGTGAAAGGAGGCATCAGAGGAGGCGGTGGCGGGGATGAAGTAGGGGAGGAAGCGGCGGGGGACAAGCCAGTGGAGATAGCAGGGGGATGAGGACCAGTGAAGTGCACCAGAGAGGCACGAAGGGATGAGGGCCAATGAGAAGCACCAAAAGGGGGATGAGAGCCAATGAAAAATACCAGAGAGAAATGAGTACCAATGAGGGGCATCAGAGAGGGATGATAGCCAATGAGAAGCACCAGAGAGGTATAAAGGCCAATAAGAAGCACCAAAGGGGGGATGAGGGCCAAAGAAGAGTACCAAAGGGGGATGAGGGTCAATGAGGGGCATCAGAGAGGGGTGAGGGCCAATGAGGGGTACCACAAAGTGATGAGGATCAATTAGGGGCATTAGGGAGGGATGAGGGCCAATGAGAAGCACCATAGAATGATGAGGACCAATAACGGGCAGCTGAAAGGGTTGAGGGCCAATGAGAAGCACCAGAGAGGAATGAGGATCAATGAGGGGCACCACAGAGCTAATGGGAAGTACCAGAGAGGGATTGGGACTAATGAGGGGCATCAGAGAGGGATGATGGCCAATGAGGGGCAATAGAGAGGGATGAGGGCCAATGAGAAGCACTACAGAATAATGAGGACCAATGAGGGGCAGCAGAAAGGGTTGAGAGCCAATGAGAAGCACCAGAGAGGGATGAGGACCAATGAGAAGCACCACAGAAGGATAAGCATCTATGAGGGACAACAGAAAGGGATGAGGCCCAATGAGGGGCAGCAGAGAGGGATGAGGACCAATGAGAAACACCACAGAAGGATGAGGACCAATGAGGGGCATCAGAGAGGGATGAGTACCAATGAGGGGCACCACAGAGGGATGAGGGCCAATGAGGGGCACCATAGAGGAATGAAGTCCATTGAGAAGCACCAGAGAGGGATGAGGATCAATGAGGGGCAGCAGAAAGGGATAAGTGCTAATGAGAAGCACCAGAGAGGGATGAGGACCAATGAGGGGCAGCAGAAAGGGATAAGTGCTAATGAGAAGCACCAGAGAGGGATGAGGACCAATGAGGGGCAGCAGAAAGGGATAAGTGCTAATGAGAAGCACCAGAGAGGGATGAGGACCAATGAGGGGCAGCAGAAAGGGATGAGGGCCAATGAGAAGCACCAGAGAGGGATGAGGACCAATGAGGGGATGCAGAAAGGGATGAGGACCAATTAGAAACACCACAGATAAATGAGGACAAATGAGAAGCACCACACAAGAATGAGGACCAATGAGAAGCACCACAGAAGGATGAGGACCAATGAGAAGCATCAGAAAGAGATGAGGGCCAATGAGAAGCACCTCACAAGGATGAGGGCCAATGAGAAGCACCACAGAAGGATGAGGACCAATGAGAAGCACCACAGAAGGATGAGGACCAATGAGGGGCACAAGAAAGGGATGAGGGCCAATGAGAAGCACGACAGAGGGACGAGGACCAATGAGAAGCACCACAGAAGGATGAGGACCAATGAGAAGCACCACAGAAGGATGAGGACCAATGAGGGGCAGCAGAAAGGGATGAGGACCAATGAGAAGCACCACAGAAGGATGAGGACTAATGAGGGGCACCACAGAAGGATGAGGACCAATAAGAAGCACCACAGAAGGATGAGGACCAATGAGAAGCACCACAGAAGGATGAGGACCAATGAGAGGCAGCAGAAAGGGATGAGGGCCAATGAGAAGCACCACAGAAGGATGAGGACTAATGAGGGGCACCACAGAAGGATGAGGACCAATAAGAAGCACCACAGAAGGATGAGGACCAATGAGAAGCACCACAGAAGGATGAGGACCAATGAGAGGCAGCAGAAAGGGATGAGGACCAATGAGAAGCACCACAGAAGGATGAGGACCAATGAGGGGCGGCAGAAAGGGATGAGGACCAATGAGAAGCACGTCAGAGGGATGAGGACCAATGAAAAGCACCACAGAAGGATGAGGACCAATGAGAAGCACCACAGAAGGATGAGGGCCAATGAGAAGCACCACAGAAGGATGAGGACCAATGAGAAGCATGTCAGAGGGATGAGGATCAATGAGAAGCACCACAGAAGGATGAGGACTAATGAGGGGCACCACAGAAGGATGAGGACCAATGAGAAGCACCACAGAAGGATGAGGACTAATGAGAAGCACCACAGAAGGATGAGGACTAATGAGAAGCACCACAGAGGGATGAGGACCAATGAGAAGCACCACAGAAGGATGAGGACCAATGAGAAGCACCACAGAAGGATGAGGACTAATGAGGGGCATCAGAGAGGGATGAGGACCAATGAGAAGCACCACAGAAGGATGAGGACTAATGAGAAGCACCAGAGAGGGATAAGGACCAATGAGAAGCACCACAGAAGGATGAGGACTAATGAGAAGCACCAGAGAGGGATGAGGACCAATGAGAAGCACCAGAGAAGGATGAGGATCAATGAGAAGCACACACATGAAAGTGTTAAAGTTTTTCAGAGATGTAATGGTTAACCTGAATCTGGTCGGAAGGGGTGTGGCCCAGTGGTGAGGTAAGCATGGGTTAATTTGGAGGAGGCGGGGCATAGCGGTGTGGGAGGGACATCACAATGCATTCATTAGAAGTGGGCGGGTTTGCAGCAGCTGAGCGGAGGTGAATGAACGGCGGCGCGGGGGGTTGTGGGTAAGCCACGCTCTCTCACCTTCTATCTGTGGCGACTGCGCTCCACGCCGCTTGTAACACTCAGCCACGCCCACCTTTGTCCCGTGCGCCCCGCCCCCTTTATTTTCGACCGGCGGCCATCTTGTTGTAGCCTCTCTAGCTCCCTCATTACCTTACGTGTCTCCCGTGCCGCTGCCATTTTCCTGTAGCATCTCTATCTATGTATATAATAGCTGAGAGGTAGACCTGGGGTGAGTCTGGAGATGCTGTTATTGTTCTTATTTAATGAAAATTACACTATGGCGTATTCTGTTGTAGGTAGGGAGGGTTTATTTAGAGTAAACACAGAGGCTGTCACCATGACAACCATGAGAGGAGGTGAGAGGTACCATTTTCTCTACAGCATGCTGATGGATAGGAAGGGGGCTGGGGGGGGGGGGGGTTAGGATGAGAGGACCAGGCTGTATTAAAGCCAGCGCAATATAGATTCCGGGGCCGATTGATTCCCTTCCTCCCTATTTTGGATGCCCCGCTGTGTGAAACACCCCCAGGTTGCCACATTCACTTACCTTGCTTACCGGTCCAATGGCGCATGCGCAAGCCGCATCCCCGCTATCTCTCTAGCAGGGCCCCGTGCCTGGACCAGGCGTTTGTGAATGGCCGGCGGGGAAGCGGGGGATGCGCCCACCAGCGCTCTCAGAGACGAAGGCATAGGCGACGTGACGTTAGCTGCTCCGAGCGTGCTGATTGGACGAGTGGCCGCACATGCGCCTTAGGACCGGGAAGCTGTGAATTGCACTCGCGATTTGGGGGGGGGGGGTTTCACACAGTGGGGTATCCCCGATTGGGACAAAATCATTCTTTGAAGCTCTCGGGGTAGCCCGGTTCCAAATGGACGCGTTGTTGGACCAAGGAAAGATGAGTAAATACTGGGCTAACTGGGGGATATGCACAATGGGGCATCCCAATTCCCCCCCCCCACCCGAGAGGAACAACTCACAGGAATGCAAAATTCCTATGTGTTGTTCCTTTTTAGCCCCTGCCATAGGTATTGTGGGTTATCTGTTGTCGTACAAAACCCACCTGGGCAGGCCTTGAAATTTTGTGTGTTGTGCAAACACCCCCGGGGCTCGTCTTTAATCACTCACCTTTCCTGGATCCAACGCTGGCTCTTGTCCAATCAGAGCTGTTTGCCTTGACTACGTCAATCATTTTCAAAGGGGGGGGGGGGGGTGAGAGCGGCCGCATCCCCTGCATCTATCGGCTGTGTGCGCGCTCCCGCCCCAGCCATTCAGAGGACACTTCTGCCGCATACCCCGTGACATCATCATGGCAAGTGGCTCCCAATGGACGCGTTGTTGGACCAAGGAAAGGTGAGTGAACTGGGGGGTTCACACAGCGGGGAATCCCAATTCCGGGAACGGAACAAAACCCAGGAAAGTCACATTCCCGGTTTTTGTTACGCATTACGGTCGTGTATATGCGGATATGGCCTCTTATTGGATGACAGCCCACACATGCACCTTTGGACCAAATCGAGGTGAGTTATCCAGGGCGATCCGGGGGGTATCACACAGCTGAGTGAAGCTACTGTAGCGCCCAGCCTGTGTAGCCCTCATATCACTTCTACACACTTAAGGTAGTGGGACACTGCAGGGAACGCCTTGTGGTATAGGGGGACGGGAACAGTGGTGGGTGAAGCCGGGCTCTACTTTCATGAGAGCTTCAGTCCAGCTTCAGCAAAGGGACAGAACGAAATTGTCATGATTAAGGGCACGTCGCCCAAAACGCGTCAACGCTTTTCACATTTTTAAATGCCTGTTGTATCGTCTATTGATATGGAATATTTTAATCCTTACTTCAAATAAACTGGACGTTTTAATGAACAACCGGATGTCGGCTGGCCTCACTGTATGTAATGGGATTGACCATATAAGAGGTGAGCACTCTTGGCCGTGCGGCTCCAACGGCTGTATCTAGATTAAGTGATTCAGAGCTGGCAATTGTTTTCTCCAAAGGGACAGAAGCAGCGGTGGCAGCAGAGCCTGTGAGTGAAGCCGGGGCACATCGAACCTGTCTCGCTGTCTTCTCCATTCTGGTCCACCATGTGTGCCCCGCAGGCTGGGGTAGAATCCTTCCTTTAAAAAACGGGGGTCGCTCCCATGCTGGAGTCTGGATTATAAATTGCAACTTGAGCTTATTTTCAGGGTAGGTCTGCACAGAGGGTGATTTTTTTTCTTTCATGTCTTCCAGAATGAGCTCTACAGAAAGGACGGATAGGCCACAAGGATTAGGCAGAAGGACATGATCGCTATCTGCAGGGACACTATCATGGAGGATCAGCAGCTCCCCCCATCACATGGTAAAAGGGGGGGCATTATACCCTTTCACTGAGTACTCTGTTTTTCACTTATGCCCCTACTAATCTTCTCACCCCTCGCATCTTTCTTCACAGACCCAGGAGATGCTATAGTGATAAAAGTGAAAACTGAGGGGGAAGAAGTTTTTGTGAAGACTAAAGAGGAGAAATTTCCTCTACAGATCAGCCTAGGTGAGTAATAGACCCTCTAAATATTTGGTCCCCAAAGCCTGGCAACAGCTCAGGTTTCATGGAGCTCCACATAGTCGTCTCGCTTCTGCGCTAATTTCTTCACCTTCTGTGCGAAGACCCACAAAACGCAACCTTTTCCAAGGCCTTGGGGAGCAGGATCGGGAAACTCTGCTCCGTATTATTATTAGTTATTCATAAGAAACAAAGGAGGGGTGGCAGCGGCTCAGACCATTTTTATAACTAACCTGGGAGGTGAACGTTAGCAGGGCAATTAGGATACAAAAGTCTTAGGAGCCACAGCACTCAACCCTGTTAGCTTGCAGACCAACCTAAAATCTGTCTCTAAATCTGGTTAAAAAAAGACTCGATCACACACATCTGAAGAAGTATGCTTAAGCTGCACCACCAAGCGCCAAGGTGCCTCTGTGGGGTGCAGTCCTAACTCTATGGGACATACAATGCAATAGATAAATTGAGAGCAGGCTTACCTGAGGTTGCCCTAAGACCTTGAGTACAGCCCATGGGGTGGAAGGGTAGAAAGTTATTTATAAAGCGCAGGACAAAGTAGTAATTACAGACAGGGTAAGAACATACAGTACTATTACAAAAGCAATGATACAGAGTTCACAATGATTATTCCTTATACAAGATACAAAAGGAGAGAGAGCCCTGCTTCTGAGGACCTTGTAGTTTAAAGGATAAAGGGGTGGATCAGGGACCTCTGCTCCATATTATTATTAGTTATTTATAAAGTGCAGGACAAAGTAGTAATTACAGACAGGGTAAGAACATACAGTACTATTACAAATACAGTGTTACAAAGTTCACAATGACTATTCTTTATACAAGATACAATAGGAGAGAGCGATGCCCCTGAGGAGCTTGTAGTCTAAAGCATAAAGGGGCGGATCGGGACCTCTGCTCCTTATTAGTTATTTATAAAGTGCAAGACAAAGTAGTAATTACAGACAGGGTAAGAACACACAGCACTATTACAAATGCAGTGTTACAGAGTTCACAATGATTATTCTTTATACAAGATACAATAGTAGTGAGAGACGGCCCTTGAGGACCTTAGAGGATAAAGGGGTAGATCGGGGACCTCTGCTCCATATTATTATTAGTTGTTTATAAAGTGCAGGACAAAGTAGTAATTACAGACAGGGTAAGAACATACAGTACAATTACAAATGCAGTGTTACAGAGTTCACAATGATTATTCTTTATACAAGATACAATAGTAGTGAGAGACGGCCCTTGAGGACCTTGTAGTCTAACGGATAAAGGGGCAGATCGGGGTCCTCTGCTCCATATTATAATTATTGATTTATAAAGCGCAGGACAAAGTAGTAATTACAGACAGGGTAAGAACATACAGCACTATTACAAATGCAGTGTTACAGAGTTCACAATGATTATTCTTTATACAACAGGAGAGAGCCCTGCCCCTGAGGACCTTGTAGTCTAAAGGATAAAGGGGCGGGATCACAAACAGTCAGTATTGAGCTTTGCGCTATGTTCCTGGTCGTATGCTTGTCTGAATACGTGGGTTTTGAGGGTGCTTTTGAAAGCTTGTAGGGTTTGGGAGTGGCAAATTGAGCAGGGGAGGGCATTTCAGAAAATTGGGAGTGGCACGTGCAAAGTCCTGGGAGGAGGTGACCAGGGTGAGAAGACAGGAGAAGAGCGGAGGCTGCGTCTAGGTTGATATTGTTACATTAGAGATGTAGGAGCCCAACTGGAGAGAGCATTGTGGGTAAGAGAGTTTTAAACAGGATTGGCTGTGGGACTGGCAGCCAGTGGAGGGACTGACAGAGGGGAGCAGAGCTGGATGAGACGAGCAGCAGAGTTCAGAATGGATTGGAGGGGCGCCGGTCAGTTGGTAGACCACAAAGAAGGATGTTGCAGTAGTCCAGTTGGGTTATTACCCGGGCGTGTATTTTAAATGAAAAAAATATTAAATATTGCTGCACATTAATCTCCATAATTTCTATTAGAAGTTAATCTTTTAATTTCGCAATATGGTGGTCAAAGACCACCGATCTGATACAAACCAACGATTGTTGAAGCCTCCTGTATAGCAATGGTTCTGCTATTACGCCTTTGTGCCATTACGCCACTGGCACTGCTATTTACGCCAAGTACCCTCTATCGACAAGCAATTACCACCAAGTACCCCCAAGTAGGAGGTCAATTACTATTGTTGCCAAAAATAATTACTGGATTTTTCGCCCAATAAGATGCACTTTTTTACCCCAACATGGTTAAACTTTACTGCGTCTTATTGGGCGAATGTGCAGAAAAAAAAGTACTTACATTCCTGGTACTTCCACGCTGCTGGCCTAACCTCCTGCAGAAGCCAGTCTCCCACCGACATATATACACACACACACAGCAGCTGCCGATTCCCCTCTTCATTCCCTGCGTCTCCACTGCCGCCAGTGCTCACTGCCACACACGTTCCCCGCACTGATTCTGGGCTATGGGTGGGTGTGGCCTATATAGGGCCGGCGTCACTGACCCGAGTCACAGACCGCGGCCACCCATGGGTCTGAACATATGTGTCTGGCAGAGGCGCAGGCATCTGCCCTGGGCGGTAAGATGTATGTGTGTATCTATGTCAGCAGGAGACTGGCTGTTGTAGAAGCTGCAGGCCAGCAGATTGGGTGCACCGGGAATGTATTTTTGGGGGGGGGGGGGGGGGCATGCTGCACACTGCCTGTATTAGAGATGCCTCACGCTGCCTGTATTAGGGATGCCTCACGCTGCCTGTATTAGGGATGCCTCACACTGCCTGTATTAGGGATGCCTCACACTGCCTGTATTAGGGATGCCTCACACTGCCTGTATTAGGGATGCCTCACACTGCCTGTATTAGGGATGCCTCACACTGCCTGTATTTGGGATGCCTCACACTGCCTGTATTAGGGATGCCTCACACTGCCTGTATTAGGGATGCCTCACACTGCCTGTATTTGGGATGCCTCACACTGCCTGTATTAGGGATGCCTCACACTGCCTGTATTAGGGATGCCTCACACTGCCTGTATTAAGTATGCCTCACACTGCCTGTATTAGGGATGCCTCACACTGCCTGTATTTGGGATGCCTCACACTGCCTGTATTAGGGATGCCTCACACTGCCTGTATTAGGGATGCCTCACACTGCCTGTATTTGGGATGCCTCACACTGCCTGTATTAGGGATGCCTCACACTGCCTGTATTAGGGATGCCTCACACTGCCTGTATTAAGTATGCCTCACACTGCCTGTATTAGGGATGCCTCACACTGCCTGTATTTGGGATGCCTCACACTGCCTGTATTTAGCATGCCTCACACTGCCTGTATTAGGGATGCCTCACACTGCCTGTATTAAGTATGCCTCACACTGCCTGTATTAGGGATGCCTCACACTGCCTGTATTTGGGATGCCTCACACTGCCTGTATTAAGTATGCCTCACACTGCCTGTATTAGGGATGCCTCACACTGCCTGTATTAGGGATGCCTCACACTGCCTGTATTAGGGATGCCTCACACTGCCTGTATTAGGGATGCCTCACACTGCCTGTATTAGGGATGCCTCACACTGCCTGTATTTGGGATGCCTCACACTGCCTGTATTAGGGATGCCTCACACTGCCTGTATTAAGTATGCCTCACACTGCCTGTATTAGGGATGCCTCACACTGCCTGTATTAAGTATGCCTCACACTGCCTGTATTAGGGATGCCTCACACTGCCTGTATTAAGTATGCCTCACACTGCCTGTATTAGGGATGCCTCACACTGCCTGTATCTGGGATGCCTCACACTGCCTGTATTTAGCATGCCTCACACTGCCTGTATTAAGTATGCCTCACACTGCCTGTATTAGGGATGCCTCACACTGCCTGTATTAAGTATGCCTCACACTGCCTGTATTAGGGATGCCTCACACTGCCTGTATTTGGGATGCCTCGCACTGCCTGTATTTGGGATGCTTCACACTGCCTGTATTTGGGATGCCTCACGCTGCCTGTATTAGGGATGCCTCACACTGCCTTTATTTGGGATATTTCACACTGCCTGTATTAGGTATGCCTGACACTGCCTGTATTGGGGATTCCTCATACTGCCTCTATTAGGAATACGTCACGCTGCCTGTATAAGGGATGCCTCACACTGCCTGTATTAGGGATGCCTCACACTGCCTGTATTAGGGATGCCTCGCACTTCCTGTATTTGAAATGCCTCGCACTGCCTGTATTTGGGATGCCTGCACACAGCCTGTATTTGGGATGCCTTACACTGCCTGTATTTGGCATGCCTCACACTGCCTGTATTTGGGATGCCTCACACTGCCTGTATTTGGAATGCCTCACACTGCCTGTATTAAGTATGCCTCACACTGCCTGTATTTGGGATGCCTCACACTGCCTTTATTTGGGATATTACACACTGCCTGTATTGGGTATGCCTCACACTGCCTGTATTAGGGATTCCTCATACTGCCTCTATTAGGGATGCGTCACACTGCCTGTATAAGGGATGCGTCACACTGTCTGTATTAGGGATGCCGCACACTGCCTGTATTAGGGATGCCTCACACTGCCTGTATTAGGGATTCCTCATACTGCCTCTATTAGGAATGCGTCACACTACCTGTATTGTGGATGCTAAACACTGCCTGTATTGTGGATGCTTTACACTGCCTGTATTGTGGATGCTTTACACTGCCTGTATTGGGGATGCCTCGCACTTCCTGTATTTGGGATGCCTCACACTGCCTGTATTTGGGATGCCTCACACTGCCTGTATTTGGAATGCCTCGCTATGCCTGTATTTGGGATGCCTCACACTGCCTGCATTCGGGATGCCTCTCACTGCCTGCATTCGGGATGCCTCACACTGCCTGTATTTGGGATGCCTCACACTGTCTGTATTGGGGATGCCTCACACTGCCTGTATTTGGGATGCCTCACACTGTCTGTATTGGGGATGCCCGCACACTGCCTGTATTTGGGATGCCTCACACTGCCTGTATTTGGGATGCCTCGCAATGCCTGTATTTGGGATGCCTTACACTGCCTGTATTGGGGATGCCCGCACACTGCCTGTATTTGGGATGCCTTACACTGCCTGTATTGGGGATGCCCGCACACTGCCTGTATTTGGGATGCCTCGCAATGCCTGTATTTGGGATGCCTCACACTGCCTGTATTTGGGATGCCTCACACTGCCTGTATTTGGGATGCCTCACACTGCCTGTATTTGGGATGCCTCACACTGCCTGCATTCGGGATGCCTCACACTGCCTGCATTCGGGATGCCTCACACTGCCTGCATTCGGGATGCCTCACACTGTCTGTATCTGTATTCACAGAGCCCAGAGACACCATAGTCAGAGATGTGAAAACTGAGGAGGAGGTAGTTGTAAAGAATGAAGAGGAAGAAATGATCAGCCCAGGTGAGTGATATTATTTTCCCCTTTTTCTCACACCTGCATGTCTGTCTCCTACATCTACAACTTGAGGTCTAGGCTCTTTTTGACAGGATGCTGGACACGACTCATGGCGCTCTTCCTGGCATTTCATGTCATTTCTAGACTACCAGGCACTACTCGAGTTAAAGTGGACATACAGCCAAAAAATTAAAGTTTTATTTCTTATGAACAGTGACATAATTGTTTATAGACATCCAGAAACGAATCGCCGAATTTAGAGAACAAATCGCTAGAACATCTTTGTTGGCAGGGCCGGATTAGGTGCGGTGGAGGCCCCTGGGCACAAAATCAGGTGGAGGCCCCAGATACAGTATAAAATAATAGTCCAGCCAAGTAACTGATTGGTGGTTGTCTGGCACCCGCCTACTTACTGGAACGTCAGATCGAGTCCCTTGTGCCACCCTTGTGCGGGTTCGTTCTGCTCGGGAACTCCTGCTTTACCATTCTGGGTGGGGGGTTGTGTAGTTGCCCAGCTAGCCCTGCAGCAGAAAACAGTTCCCTCCATTGAGCTGCTTGGTGGCTTATGTGCAGTGAGCTGCCGCCGATTGACAGCTCTGCACCCATCACTGGACTCTCAGTCCTGCCCTGTGGTGGCTTTGGCTGCAGGTTTGCAAAAACAAAAAAGGCTTGCCCAGATGCGTGGGGGTCCTAACTGCCGCCAATAATCAGGCCAAAGACTGAAAAGCCTCCTGGATATGACCATAACCCAAATGTTGGTGGAGGCCCCCTTTGCAGGGCAAGTGGTGGAGGGCCCTGTGTGTTGGCCATCAGTTTTCTATACCTGGCCTTCCCAAATGCTCATCATTTTGTACCAGATAATTGGACATCTACTTTTAATCTTTTCATTTAATTTTTTTACCCAGATGAAAAATACAGCCAGAATTATATGGCCGAACACACCATTATCTCTCCAGATACTAAAAGAGAAGACGATGACATCACAGCACTGCCAGCCTCTAACGCCCATCCAGCACTACACCCTGCACATCTCTCATTTCACCCCCCTACAAAGGAGCCACATCAAACTATTTGCCTTCCCCCTGATACTGCTCAAAGATCCAAGAATTCCTGCTCGGAATGCGAAAAATGTTTCCCTAAGAAATCACAGCTGGTCGCGCATGAAAGAGTTCATACAGGAGAGAAGTCATATTCATGTACGGAATGTGGCAAATGTTTTTCTAAGAAGTCAAACCTTCTCGTACATGAAAGGGCTCACACGGGGGAGAAGCCACACTCCTGTTCCGAATGTGGGAAATGTTTTTCTTATAAATCGGCCCTTAATAGTCACAAAAGAGTTCATACAGGAGAGAAGCCATTCGCATGTTCCCAGTGCGGGGAATGTTTTTCTTATCAATCAGCACTTTTCTTTCATGAAAGCGCACACACAAGGGGGAATTTGTATTCTTGTTCAGAATGTGGGAAATGCTTTTCTCGAAAATCGGTCCTCCTGAGACATGAAAAAATTCATACGGGGGAGAAGCCGTATTCGTGTTCTGAATGTGGGAAGTGTTTTTCTGATAAATCTTACCTTTTGAGACATGAAAGAGTTCATACAGGAGAGAAGCCGCATTCTTGTTCTGAGTGTGGCAAATGTTTTTCTTGGAAAATGAGCCTTCTCATACATGAAAGATCTCACACAGGAGAGAAGCCCTATCCTTGTTCTGTATGTGGCAAGTGGTTTTCTCATAAATCGGGCCTAAACAAACATAAAAGGCTTCACACAGTAGCGAATACATAATCGCGTTATGGCTGTTTGTGGGGAATACACTTGCTAAACACAAAAGTTAGATTATTCGTCAATTGTATCTGTGTGTTTTTTTTTAAACATTTTCAATTATTTAGAAAGCAGTAGCAGGTGGTCCTTCAAGTATTTTTGTTTGCTTTTAGCCTGTTGATAATATTGAGCGATTATGTTCCTTTCCTGTACCCTGTACGTCCTTAAACTGGACCTTCAGTATAATTTAATGAAAAGCCCAAACCCTTAAAAAACTGGGGTCAGGAAAGGGACAGCAATTCCAGAATGCAGAGCGGCATAGTCAGCCTGAGACTCCATTGGATGTTTAAATGCTCAAAAAATGCAGTAGATGCAGGTAGGGTGATTTTTAATGTGGGCAATCTGTATGTACGAGGTGGGGAAACATACAAGATAGGCTCTTATTCAGGGTGAGGGTCTGGCTTAATATGGGCAATCTGTATGTACAGGGGGGGAACATACAAGATAGGCTCTTATTCAGGGTGAAGGTCCAAATTAATATGGCCAATCTGTATGTACAGCGAGGAAACATACAAGATAAGCTGTTATTCAGGGTGAGGGTCTGGCTTAATATGGGCAATCTGTATGTACAGGGGTGGGGAAACATACAAGATAGGCTCTTATTCAGGGTGAGGGTCTGGATTAATATGGGCAATCTGTATGTACAGGGGGGAAACATATAAGATAGGCTCTTATTCAGGGTGAGGGTCCGGATTAATATGGGCAATCTGTATGTACAGAGGGGGAAACATACAAGATAGGCTCTTATTCAGGGTGAGGGTCCTGTATGTACAGGGGGGAAGGTCTGGTTTAAGGCCCGTTTACACAAGTAGATAATTAACCAGTTTGCTCAGGGAATGACCATACAAATCTGCAATTGAAAGACTTGCTTAGATTTGTTCGTTAATCGTCCGCTAGAACCATTGCTTGTGCTATAAGCTGAAAGTGCTATTTGTGGACGATGTCCGTTTCCACATGGCAATGATCAAGCGGTGAAACAAAAAATTTTGGTCAGACAAAATGATACGATGGATGACCAATGAATGAATTCTCATTCATAGTTTGATTGCATAATTTCCAGGGATTTATTCTTTCAAGGGATTTATTAGATCTTTATTGTGCATATCGCAGCTGCTTCTACACCCTGCATTGGATGACACGAGGTCGCTCAGACTACGGCATTCCGCCAGACCACCCCTGACCATTACCACAAGTGATCACAACAATCTGCCAACCACCTAAGGGATACCTCCCCTACAATTTTAGACACTGTACCTGTTAACGACCACCTGCACCCTCACCCACCCAAGAATTTAGGGTTTATCTATCCTAATAACTGGCTTCCCCTGCCATTACTCCACAGACCGAACCACCTGGTCCTTTCGGCAAGTTGAAATCAACCCGGAGCACTGCCAGCACCTAACATATCTGCGACTTGTCCATTTAGTATGCAACCTAACACCATCTGTTAAAATACGCCTTTCAAGTTTGTAAACAGTTTAATAGTTCATCTTGAGGTTCCTCAAACATATTACAGTAATAATTGACCCATCTCTCTAAGGAACCTCATTTTTTGTGAATATACAATGTTTCGAGGCCGCCAGGACCTTTTTATTACACCTGTGATCCAGGCCTAGACCCGACGGTCCTGAGGAACTTAACATGTATCATCACAGTGAAGATCTTTATTAGACCTGTGATCTAGGTCTAGACCCGACGGTCCTGAGGACCATAAAATGTATAATCACAATGAAGATCTAATAAAAAGGAGCTATTGCTTGAAAGAATATCCTGATGTATATGTGGATATTTACAGCTTATCACATACACATACATACAGACACAAGGGATCACAACAATCCGCCAACCTAAGAGATAACCCCCCCTACAACTTTGAGACAATGTTCCTGGTAAGGACCACCTGCACCTCACCCACCCACCCGCCCACCGAAGACCATCAGTTAAAATACACCTTTTCATTCAAGCCCAACTGCTTAAAGTGGACCAACACCCAGGGGTGATCGGCCCGGGAATCTATAAGATTCCCGGGCCGATCACCCCCCTCACCGCGGGACATCCGAGATCGGGGTGTCCCGCGGGGTGAAACCCCCCAAAAAAACCTTACCTCATCGGCGGTGGCGGCCGCCGCCTCCCGCGCGTCCCTCTAGACGTGCGCGCGCGCCGGCCGTTTGTGACGTGCGGGCGGGGCGGACACGCTGTCTTGTCCGTCGCTGTCACCCGCTTGTCCATCGGCGGGGATTGGACGGCGCGGTCAAGTGGGAGCGTGGTGAGGTGAGTTTTTGGGGCTTTCTGGGGGGTTTCACACAGCGGGGCACCCCCAATCGGGGTGCCCCCCCGAAGTGGACCAAAACCCAGGATAGTCAAAATCCTGGTTGTTGGTCCACTTTAAGCTATGTGCCTTCTGAGGACACCCTGTGAATGCGAAACACATCAGGGCAATGAAGGACAATAACATATACCATTGAACCAACAAGATGCTGCCACCCAAGATCATCCCCACATTAGACCACTGCCACCTGGATCGTATCAAGAATCTTTATACTTAGATTATTATTTTGTACTTTATATGTCTGGTGAATGTAAATATGACCGTACTGCATGAATATGAATTAAAGTATTTATCATTTGTTTGTACATAGGAGCAAATAAAAAACTTAGAACCTTGGAATCCCCTTTCAGGTTTGTACACAGTTTCATGGTGCATGAGGTTCCCCAAACATATTAAAAGTAGCAGTTGACCCATCTCTTTAAAGAACCTAATTTATTGTGAATATACGTTTCAAGGCCGCCAGGACCTCTTCATTAGACCTGTGTTCCAGGCCTGGACCTGATGGTCCTGATGCTGCAGGCTATTAAAAGAGAAGCAAAGTCAGATCGGCTAATGCGTCCAATGGCGCTGGCAGGGGCCACGCCCATCCAGAACCCGAAACCGTCTCACTCTGAACTTGCAGCGCCGCTGCCTTTGTAGCCACCGCAAGATCAGAGCTAACAGTTCCGGCTTCTAGGTGGGCTTGGCCTATGACTGAGACACAAGCCATGCCCCAGTCGGTGGCCGGAACCGGCTCCCTCTGGTCTTGCAGGATCGGCGGCTACGGAGGCGGCGGGGCCGGTGGCTACAGAAGCGGCAGTCAGCAGCTGCAAGTTCAGAGTGAGCCGGTTTCAGCTTCTGGGTGGGTGTAGCCTGTGACCGTCCAATGACGCTGTCAGGAGTCACAGGCCACGCCCCCTAGGGGCCAGAATCATCCCGCTCTAAACTTGCAGCGGCAGGCAGCAGCAGGAACGTGTTTCTTTTTTTGCTTGTTTTTCAGGGGAATGCTACACACTGCCTGTATTTGGGATGTCCGCACACTGCCTGTAATGTGGGGTCTATAATAGTGTGATCGGGGGGGATTCTGCACACTGTCTATAATGGTGTGATTGGTAGGGGGTATTTTAGCACACCATTTGGTTCAGAATATTTTTTTTTTGAATTTTTCTCCTCCAAATCCTGGGTGCGTCTTATTGGGCGAAAAACATGTTTTATATCCCATTTAAAGGACAAGAATCAGACAAGTACCTGACTTTCTCTTATGTGGGCAGTCCTAGGCCATACTGAACCAGGATCCCCAGCTGTGCACCAGCGCTTGTAATCTGGGGAAAGGGGACACCAGTAATCACCATTTCTGGTTGGAGCCGAGGACAAGGTGCGGGGCTCTGATAAAGGATCAAATGCAGCACGTGCGTTAATGGCAACAATAGCCTGTGACAATCCCATTAGAAAAGGGGTGAGAGAGGCAGAAGGGCTGCTTTTGTGAGCAGAGGGGTGAGAGGCGCAGCAAGGCTCCTCTGGTGGGGGCAGAAGGATGGAAGGATAGAAGCATGAAGGGGAAGAGACGGGCAAGGGGGAATGAGGAAGAGGAGACAGAAAAGAATCACAAGGAAACAGAAGAGAGGCAAGAGGGCAAAGAGGACCAAGAGGAGACAGATATGGAAGAAGAGGGCAACAACCAGTAACAATCCCATCTTGGAAGCCGGGTGACAGGGGCACGAGGGCTCCTTTGGTGGGTGGGGGTCTTTTGGTGGCAAAAGAGGCACTGAGGGACAGAAGAAGAAGGAGGTGGGCAAAAGAAAGGCAAGAGGGGACAGAAGAGGAAAAAGGTGGGCAAAGGAGAGGCAAGTGGGGACAGAAGAGGAAGAAGATGGGCAACAGAGAGGCAAGAGGGGGCAGAAGAGGAAGAAGGTGGGCTAAAGAGGGGCAGAAGAGTGAGAGACGTATGTAGAATGGAGGAACTTACAGCCTCAATGAAGGGAACCTTTGACAAATACAGGCAGACTTGGTGCGCTTGGGATCAGTTTACCCTCTCGGCGGACTATCTGGGCTTTCTTCAGGAGTGACGCCATGATAACCTGTTGCGGATCCCCTCCCCGGTGTCCCTGCACCCAGCTCCCTTCCCCCGGGTACCTTCCCTCCCCCCCTGTCTCCTTCTTTTCTTCAGTTTCTTTATTTCCTTTCTCTTCTTCTCTGTCGTATGTTATGTAATATGTTGTCTTGTTCTTGCTTTAAAGATATGCGGGGACCTGGGTTATGGACTATGGCTTCCAAGCTTTAAGTGACGGTTGTGTTGGTGGGGGCTGGCTGTAAGGTTGGTCTCCCAGGGCGTTGGATGTTGTTTGATGGCCCCCCCGGATGGGCGGCAGGCCCGTCAAACTCCTCTAGCTTACTATTCCCCTGAAAGCGGTCGCATTACTGTGCTGTGTTTAAATGATGTGTATTCCTGATATGATTAATACTTTGCCATGCCTGTATTGACGAAGCATGTCTGTAATCCCTGTCTCCTCAATAAAAATTACAATTTAAAAAAAAAAAAAAGAGGGGCAGAAGAGGAAGAAGGTGGGCAAAAGAGAGGCAAAATGGGACAGAAGAGGAAGAAGGTGGGCACAAGAGGCAAGAGGAGACAGACGAGGAAGAAGATGGGCAAAAGAAAGGCAAGAGGGGACAAAAGAAGAAGAAGGTGGGCACAAGAGGCAAGAGGAGACAGACGAGGAAGAAGATGGGCAAAAGAGAGGCAAAATGGGACAGAAGAGGAAGAAGGTGGGCACAAGAGGCAAGAGGAGACAGACGAGGAAGAAGATGGGCAAAAGAGAGGCAAAATGGGACAGAAGAGGAAGAAGGTGGGCACAAGAGGCAAGAGGAGACAGACGAGGAAGAAGATGGGCAGAAGAGAGGCGAAATGGGACAGAAGAGGAAGAAGGTGGGCACAAGAGGCAAGAGGAGACAGACGAGGAAGAAGATGGGCAAAAGTGAGGCAAGAGGGGACAAAAGAAGAAGAAGGTGGGCACAAGAGGCAAGAGGAGACAGACGAGGAAGAAGATGGGCAAAAGAGAGGCAAAATGGGACAGAAGAGGAAGAAGGTGGGCACAAGAGGCAAGAGGAGACAGACGAGGAAGAAGATGGGCAAAAGAGAGGCAAAATGGGACAGAAGAGGAAGAAGGTGGGCACAAGAGGCAAGAGGAGACAGACGAGGAAGAAGATGGGCAAAAGAAAGGCAAGAGGGGACAAAAGAAGAAGAAGGTGGGCACAAGAGGCAAGAGGAGACAGACGAGGAAGAAGATGGGCAAAAGAAAGGCAAGAGGGGACAAAAGAAGAAGTAGGTGGGCACAAGAGGCAAGAGGAGACAGACGAGAAAGAAGATGGGCAAAAGAGAGGCAAAATGGGACAGAAGAGGAAGAAGGTGGGCACAAGAGGCAAGAGGAGACAGACGAGGAAGAAGATGGGCAAAAGAGAGGCAAAATGGGACAGAAGAGGAAGAAGGTGGGCACAAGAGGCAAGAGGAGACAGACGAGGAAGAAGATGGGCAAAAGAAAGGCAAGAGGGGACAAAAGAAGAAGAAGGTGGGCACAAGAGGCAAGAGGAGACAGACGAGGAAGAAAATGGGCAAAAGAAAGGCAAGAGGGGACAAAAGAAGAAGAAGAAGGTGGGCACAAGAAGCAAGAGGAGACAGACGAGGAAGAAGATGGGCAAAAGAGAGGCAAAATGGGACAGAAGAGGAAGAAGGTGGGCACAAGAGGCAAGAGGAGACAGACGAGGAAGAAGATGGGCAAAAGAAAGGCAAGAGGGGACAAAAGAAGAAGAAGGTGGGCACAAGAGGCAAGAGGAGACAGACGAGGAAGAAGATTGGCAAAAGAGAGGCAAAATGGGACAGAAGAGGAAGAAGGTGGGCACAAGAGGCAAGAGGAGACAGACGAGGAAGAAGATGGGCAAAAGAAAGGCAAGAGGGGACAAAAGAAGAAGAAGGTGGGCACAAGAGGCAAGAGGAGACAGACGAGGAAGAAGATGGGCAAAAGAAAGGCAAGAGGGGACAAAAGAAGAAGTAGGTGGGCACAAGAGGCAAGAGGAGACAGACGAGAAAGAAGATGGGCAAAAGAGAGGCAAAATGGGACAGAAGAGGAAGAAGGTGGGCACAAGAGGCAAGAGGAGACAGACGAGGAAGAAGATGGGCAAAAGAGAGGCAAAATGGGACAGAAGAGGAAGAAGGTGGGCACAAGAGGCAAGAGGAGACAGACGAGGAAGAAGATGGGCAAAAGAAAGGCAAGAGGGGACAAAAGAAGAAGAAGGTGGGCACAAGAGGCAAGAGGAGACAGACGAGGAAGAAGATGGGCAAAAGAAAGGCAAGAGGGGACAAAAGAAGAAGAAGAAGGTGGGCACAAGAAGCAAGAGGAGACAGACGAGGAAGAAGATGGGCAAAAGAGAGGCAAAATGGGACAGAAGAGGAAGAAGGTGGGCACAAGAGGCAAGAGGAGACAGACGAGGAAGAAGATGGGCAAAAGGGAGGCAAAATGGGACAGAAGAGGAAGAAGGTGGGCACAAGAGGCAAGAGGGGGCAGAAAGGGAGTGAACAAAAATCCCAGTACTGTGCTGCTCCAACACCCGGCTCTCAGCAAGGAGACCTGATAACCATTGCTTCATTGCCCCTTTGCCTATCCTTGTATCCACATAGGAGACGAAATCTGCTTTCCTCCTTCTCTGCAGAGTAGGATTGTCTTTCGCTTGCCAGTCTGCCTTACCTATAGTTAAACAGGAAGAGCCTGGCTCGCCCACACTACAGCCTTTGTCTTTGCCCTGCCTACTGGAAGACCTCACCAGCCCACCAGTTTCTGCCTTTCTTAGTTGCCTGTCCATGGGTGAATTGGAGATCACTGCTATCACCTCTTTCCAAGACTTCCGGGAGGCTTGATACTTCCTTCTTTTCCATCTTTTTAACAACCATCTGTGTTGCTGCTTCTTCCCAATTTGCCTCACCAAAGCACTCTTCTTGGTCGCAGTCACCTGTCACAGAACTAGGCATCTATGCATTCTCACATGCACACAAATGCTGCCAACCGTCTCAACATGAATGTGCGCTCGTGGTGACATGTTCTGCCATTGGGGGCATGCTATGTGTGCACATTAGATACTTTATTTATCCTGCCAAGTACAGGATACAAACAAGGAATGGTTTTTGGCCAGGAGATACACCAGGAGAGCTATAAACAATTACGTACAATAACATAATGTAGTAACAGGTATTAAGGTTTAGTGCAAGTTAATTTGTTATAGAATAACAGAATTAGTAGCAATGCATAAGCGGGATTGAGCTTAAAGTGGACCAACACCCTCCCCTGATCGGCCTGGGAATTCACAAATGGCCGGCGCGGGTGTGCGCCCTTCTAGAGGAACGCATGTGAGGCGGCGGCCCGCGCTCAGCTTGTCCGTCGCCGCCTCTCCTTGTCCGTCGGCGGCGATTGGACAAACGAGTCCCGTGGGAGCGGGGTCAGGTGAGTTTTCGAGGCTTTCTGGGGGGTTTCGCACAGTGGGGCACCCACGATCGGGGTGCCCCGCGGAAGTGGACCAATACCCAGGATAGTCAAAATCCTGGGTGTTGGTCCACTTTAAGGACCTCTCACACTGGATTTGTTTAGAGCCATAATGGCCAGAGGAAAAAAACAATTTTTGTGTCTGGAGGTTTTAGTCGGATAAGCCATGAATCTGCACCCAGAGCGTAAGAGCCTGAAGAAGCAATGCCCTGGGTGCGTCGGGTCGGGTTATTTTCTTAGCCCTTGAGGAGATTCTGTTCATAAATCGCTCATCCAGAGATATTAAGGGAGTTCCAATTATCCGCTCGGCAGTTCTGGTTATCCTCTTCAGCATGTGCAGACTGTGAAAGAATTGGTCAGGATCGATCCTATGGCAGCATTGTAGAAGGTTTTTAAGATTCCCTGAGATATACCGTATCTTTTCAAGTGTCACAAGAAGTATAACCTTTGTCGGGCCTTCTTTAAGATAATAGTAGCTTGCTTGCTCCACTTCAAGTCCTGCGAGATCCTCCTAGATCTCATGTGAGTACATGCGTGTATGTGAATGTGAATAGGCGAACACTTTTGTGTGCATGTGCGGTTGTGCACATAAGAACTGGCGTACGCTTGTGTGGATGCACATGGCCCTTTAAATTCCAGCAAGCCCTGGCCAGAGACACCATATTGTCTTTCCTTGCTTGCTTATCCTGATTTCCTGTTTATCTTTGTCTTTCTCTTATCCAGTTCCTCCAGCACACAACCTTGGCTTGCTTCTTGACTCTGATCCAGTTCTTCCTGCGCATGACCTCGACCTGCCTCATTACGCCTTCATGGACTTATTGCTTTAGTACTGGTCTGTCTGTTGCCACAGATTTGTCAATATCCACTTCTTGGTTTCCTGACCTGGGGCCATCCTGCAGCCCAGCCTATCCTCCCTTGTGGTGGGCTCTAGTGAAGACAAGGTTGGTCCTTAGACTCCAGGCTTCCAGGTTGAGAGGTGAGTCGGTCTGTATGTTTTTGCAGGGCTCCACCCATGGTAGCGTGACAGTACCAACTAGTCTCATCATGATCTCTGCCAGATATCCTTCGCCATTCGATGCCCTAGTCCAGCAGCTTGTCAATCTCACTCAGGCAGTCAACTTTCATGGAGATTACCTTCAGTAGGTAAACTGTCTAGACACTCTACGGGCCAGTTTGCTGTTCGCACTGCCTCATCCTCCGGCGACTGTTGCTCCTGTTTTAGGGACTCTTGAACACCCGAATTTCATTGCCTGGGCCATTATCAGGTGATCATAGTGAGTTCCGTTCCTTTAACAAGAGTTGTCAGTTGCTGTTCGATCTGAAACCTAGAACCTACCCTAGGGAAGCAGCCCGAAGACTGTTATATCCCAGCTCAAGGGAAACCCCCATACCTGGAACAAGCTAATCCCATCACATGTTCCCTGGACTCTTTTTTCAAAGCCATGGCTACCATGTACAATGACCTAGGTCATGTCTGCTGAGACCAGCCTTTGCTATCTGAACCAGGGCCGGAGAACCGTAGAAGATTATGTGGCTGGGTTTCGTTGTTGGAGTGCTGACACATTATGGGATGAGCATGCTTTATCCTATCAGTTTCAGCTGGTGTTGTCCAATTCCATCAAGGATGAGCTGGTTCGCACTGAGTCTATCCAGATTGATTGGTGTGTGGGAGTGCTGACTTGAAAATAACAGCTCAATTTCCTTTCATTGGGGTCCCTCGCGATCTTACATCAGTCCTCCAATCCCCTCCACTGACAATGGGACTGTGTCTATGCAGTTGGGGGTCATTCGGCCTTCCATATCTCCTGAAGAGTGTGCCATAGATGTCAACTCAACCTCTGGCTTTACTGCAGGAGTTTTGGACATTATCGTGATTCTTGCCCTGTGCGCTGTCTAGGTAAGAGGCGATCCTGTAAGTTCTCCAATGGTTCCTGCTCTCCAGACTTAAATCACTTCTCTTTCTCCCATCACCTGCAGTTCCCTAGAAGAAGAATTGAAACCTTGGCAATCACTGATTTGGGTGCTTGAATTTGCTTTATGGACTTTGGTTTTGCTGCTCACCAAGATGTGTCTACTTGATCGAGGGTCATCGCTTTAGCCATCTTCTTGGCATATTGTGCACCTTTAAAAGCAGGGTCTCTCACTACGCAGACACAACAGTGCACAGCCACGTCTCCGTAGGCACCAGCATACTGCATTGCAACTTACACATGTAGACATCATTCGCACATACATACACACACACTCTGATACTTGGGAGGAAGTGGGATAACTCTCTAACTAGGATCTTCACTCGTGTCTCCTTTGGAGGAGGGAAGGAGTGCTCCAACAAGGAGATACTGGCTTTGAGACATCTCCGGACCCAGGTACCCATCAATCCTCACCCTGGCCCAGCCCGTTGAGGTTCGACTTGACACCTTCCTGGTAATACTGGGTTTACCATGGCTTAACTGCACAGTCGTGTCTCTCCGGGGCCCACCTGGCTACCAGCTATTGGTACTGAAACCTGTCAATGAGAGGGATCCTCCTGAAGCTTACTGGGATTTTTTGGACGTTTCTGGTACTGTCCCCCCACGACCCGTATATTTGCTGCATTAATCTTCTCCACAGAGCTCCTATCCTATTCAGTCTTATCCACTATCTGATCCTGAATTAAAGACTCTTCGCCAGTACAAAGATGAAAACTTAAAAAGGGGGTTCATTCAGCCCTCTACCTCTCCTGCCGGGGTGGTTTTCATTTTTGTAGGGAAGAAAGATGGCTCCCCATGGCCATGCATGGATTACAGGGAACTTAAAAAAGGGACTATCATAAAAAAAATGGCCCGATGATAAACCCATATAAATATGCCGGATGGCAGAAGGAGGGGTCACCTATACACCAAGAAATATCCAGAAATATCTAGCCAGGCTTGTTTCTTTCTGTCAATGAAAGGAAGAGGAAATCACTCAAACCTGTCACCCCCTGGATTTTATTCCTACCAGGAGAAGAAAGTCCCAAGCTCGTGGGAGTTTTATTCAGTTCAGGTGTATAAGTAACCCCTCCTCTCGTTAGCCAAGGTGTTGGATTTTTTTATATTACACCATTTCGCAATAAACTTCCTTTAACAAGGTAATAGTAATGAATCAATATCTGCTGCCCCAATCTCTCTGCATACAATCTGACCTGCATTTGCAAGGGCGATAAATGGCAGACCACCCTCACACAGTCCGGCCATTATGAATACCTTGTTATGCCGTTCAACCTCTGCAACGCCCCCACCATATTCCAACATTGACATAGAGATTACCAGGACATTTCTGCTATTGTCTATTTCGACGATAACTTAGTCTTTTCTACCAGTCAAAATTAACACCATGTTAGATTAGTCCTTGCCAGACTGTGGGAACATCGACTGTACACTAAGCAGAACAAGTCTTCTCTATGAACCCCAGTAAATTCTCTGCCATTTTTAATTGGCTGGCACCCACCTCTCTTAAGGAAGTACAGAGATTCATCAGGTTTGCCAACTTTTATTGCATATGTATACGTAACTTTTCCAGGATTGTTTGTCCGATAACCAAAGTAACGAAGACCAGCCCTTGGTCCAAGCTCAGCAGACCTTCCAGAAACGTAAGGATTGCTTCACCAATCCTAGCACACCCTGTCTGGCGCTGCCCTGTGTATTGGAGGTGAGTGCTTCCGCAATAGCGATGGGATCCAGGGCCGAAACTATCCTAAATCTGGTCACCTTCTTTTATCATAAACTCTCAATCGGAGTGTATGTGTCCTGTGGAGGATAGGAAACGTCTATCAATAAATTAAGCTTTGGGAGACTGGCATTATCTACTGAAGGGGTCCACCCACCCCATCCTAACCAACCACAGGGACCTGGAATACCTACACTTAGCCAAATGCCTAAAGCCACGTCAAGCTCACCAGCTCCTATTGTTCTCAAGATGACCCTATGTTCATGTGACTTACTGACCCAGCAGGAAGAACATTAAGTCTGATGCCCTTTCATGCCCACCCTTGCAACATTCTGCTGACGAACTTATCCTTTCTAAAAGACAGTTCTTAGTTCTGGAGTCTGAATTAGTGTTGTTGATCTGCAGATCTGCAGAGAACTGCACTCTTTGGTGAAGACAACCCCGGTCTTCCCTCGTTGGATGATCTATACATCCACCAAGGGAAAATATGTGTGCCTTCCATGACTATCTGCATGCTGGACACTTCGGGATACCCAAAACAATAGACTTGACACATCATTCCTAGCGGCCCTCCTTGGACATGGACTGTGAAAAATTTGTGGATCAATGTCAAGTTTGTCTACTCAGAACTAGGTCTCTTTAACTAAGCTATCGGGATTGCTCCATCCTCTTCTGGTCCCTAAAAAGACCTTCAGGTGCTGAATTGACTGCAATCATTTCTATTGCAGGTTTGACAAGGTATTTCCTGCTACTGGTGGGTACACCTTAAACACTTCACCAGACCCCTTATCTGAAACTCCGGTCCTCTTCCACAATGACAGTGTTCTAGAGATTAGAGATTCAGCTGTTAAAGATATTCTGTTGGGTCTTAATAGCAGGAAGTATCTGAGCCCTGAAGGCAATTCTTCCGCAACCTCAAATCTTGTGCAGAGTAGTTGACTGCCCCTTGTAACTTGCTCATGCCAGCATCATTTTCTTATATATATCTTTCTTTAAAGCAGTCAGCAGGGTTAGTCCTGGATGAGAGGTATGTGCCATTGAGGCTGAAGCTTTCAGTGGAATGAGTCCCTGGTAAAGCTACTGGCCGGCAACAGTAGGTTGTCAAGCTGTTTGTTTTAACTGGATCCCTGCGTCCGGGATTTAGAAGTGGCTGTAGAGTCTGTGTGGGATGGCACCCCGTACTCCAGTCCAGGGTTTACAAGTTGCTGGTTGAGCTCTTCAGGTGGTGCACCTGAGCTGATAAGCAGGGAAAACTGCTGCACGCTCATAGACGAGAGACATGTGACGTAAGCAAGAGGGAGCTGTTTTGTTGAGAGCTGGACAGAACCAAAGTCATGCCTAAAAAGACTGTTCCTGGTTGAGCTCTAGATTATATGTGTTGCCGAAGAAAGCATTATTTGTTTTGCTGTTTTTTTATTTGACGCTGAACCGGAAATTCTTGGAATAACTTGGGTTTGCAAGAAAATCCTGCAAGTGCCTGTCTGTTTTATGCCAGTTGGCTAACAATATATAATATATATACTAAGCGAAAATAAATAATTCCTGATTAAAAGAAAAAATGCAACCCTGGACCCATCAGGTAAAGAGACCTGTCTCCAGGTGTCATCACAAGATTTTATGGCTCCCTACAATCCGTCATTTTGGTTATTGGCTTCTCTCTCTGTGATCAATAAGGCAGAACCAGTGAAATTAGAAAATGTGCTTTTAATTTACGTTACATTTTATTTGACACATCACAACGGACTTGACTGATTAAACTAATACTTCTCATTTCATGTTTTTTTCCAACTTTTAATGGTGACTTGACGAAGGGGACAGTTGCTCGGAAAAAGGGTCACCTGCAATGTTTGCACTTTAGAAAAAAATGAAGGATCCTGTGCCTATGCCACAACTAATGTGCAAACATATTCTACTCCATATGAACTATTTCACGACTGATAGGGTCTGGTTTCCTGGTAAACAAAATCCACATCAGGAACATGAATATGGCTTCTATATTTTATGAACTCGTCCATGATTGATAAGATGTGATTTCCTAGAAAAGCATCTCCCGCATTCAGAACACGAATACGGCTTTTCCCCTGTATGAACTCGTCCATGATTATTAAGCACTGATCTTCGAGAAAAACATTTCCCACATTCAGAACATGAATATGGCTTCTCCCCTGTATGAACTCTTTCATGTTTGATGAGGTGTGATTTCTGAGAATAACATTTTCCACACTCAGAACATGAATATGGCTTCTCCCCTGTATGAATTCTTTCATGTTTGATAAGGCCTGATTGATTAGAAAAACATTTCCCACATTGAGAACACGAATATGGCTTCTCTCCTGTATGAACCCTTGAATGTGTGGTAAGATGAGATTTATGAGAAAAACATTTCCCACATTCAGAACACAAATATGGCTTCTCTCCTGTATGAACCCTTTCATGTTTTTTAAGGTCTGCTTTACAAGAAAAATATTTTCCACATTCAGTACAGGAAAATACATTCTCCCCTGTATGGAGGCTTTCATGTTTGATGAGGTCTGATTTCTGAGAAAAACATTTTCCACATTTAGAACATGAATACGGTTTTTCTCCCGTATGAACTCTTTCATGTTTTCTAAGGTCCGCTTTCTGAGAACAACATTTCCCACATTCCGAACAAGAATAAGGTTTCTCTCCTGTGTGAACTTTTTCATGCTTGGTAAGATTTGATTTCTGAGAAAAACATTTCCCACATTCAGAACACGAGTATGGCTTCTCCCCTGTGTGAACTTTTTCATGTGCGGTAAGATTTGATTTATGAGAAAAACATTTTCCACATTCAGAACATGGATGTGGCTTCTTAGATCTAGGACTTTTATGATGGGTAAGGCTAACAGGCTGACAATGCTGTACATAGCAGTGAGATGATACATATGTGCAGTGCGGTGCTGGATAGGGGTTGGAGGTAGTTGGTTCTCCTTTAGCCATTGCTGTTATGTCACCATCTTCTCTGCTAAGGTCTGAAGAGAGGACATTGTGTGTGGCCATATTATTTTGATCAGATCTTTCACCTAAAGAAACAGAAAAAAAGGTAAAGATACTAGAAAGGAGAAGAGTAAACTGCATACACATTACTGATTGACATGAACAGAACAATGAAACTGAATCTATGTACACATGAAAGGAGTGTATATCTGTGATGCCCAGCGGGACACCAGCCTTCTATAAGCAGGCAACCCCCAATCTCCACCGCCGCTTCTGCCTATAGTCAAGCCCCGTTTGCCGGGATGTTAGGTACGCCTCACCGGACACGGTTGCCCCCAGGTCTTAATAGGCGCAAAGGATGGCTGCTTACGGTGAAGGCCGATGAATCACGAGGGTATCCCAAGCCGAGGTCGTTCACAGGTAGTGAATCCGGAAGGTGCGTCAGAGTTCAGGGATGAGACAGGTGCGTAGTCAGGGGTAGCCGAAGGGTCAAGCCGGGAGGTCAGAGATCACAGGGTATCCAGAGGGGCAGGCAGGTTCGTGGTCAGACAAAGCAGAGGTCGGTACAGGCAGCAGACAGGAATGGTCGATCAAGCCGGGTCGGAATCAGATAACAACTAACAGAATCACACCCTAATCACAAGCGACTATCACGTGCACTGAGTGCTGGGCTGACTCCATATTTATTGGGGAATCGACCAATGGCCACCCTGGGGGGGAGTGTATGTGCTGATTGGTGCAACTTACAACACTGTGAGTGATTGGAGGCACTATCCAGGGGCTGGTCAGTCTTGGCTGCAAGGCTGATCAGCCCGATTCCCATCAGGTGTGGAGCACTCTGCGCTGCCTGCCACTCGCAGCGCAGCGCCTCCTAGTGGCGAAATCTACAGACTGCGGGACGCGCGCCTGCACAGCTAGAGAGCGGCGAGGGAGGCTGCCAGAGTGACGCGCCGCGCTCCCAGCAGCAGGAGTGCTGCGTCGCCCTGCGGACGCTCGCCGCCGCCCCCCTGGCAGAGGTAAGTGCCTTACAATATCTCACCCAGAGTGAGATGAGAAGAATCCAGGAAGCTATTTTGCTTCAGTATTGTTAAAGCACTGGAGCTGTTTGATAAGCTTTTCATGGGCCTGTTTTTTTAAGAAACGGCAGGTAGGTTAGTAGATTAGCCTATGTGCTGGCCTAGAAAAAGGTCTGAGTGAGAAGCAGTCTGTGAGGAGCTGTGTGATGAGACAGAGTCAGTCTCCAGATATGGAAGACTTTTGCTGCATGCCTCTTAAGAGTGGACTTGCTATACTGTGGGCTTGCTATATTATGGACTTGCAAAAAATGTGGATATGTTTTACTGGTGAAGAAACCCATTTTGTGTTTCTATTTAAAGGGACTCTAAACCCATGGGCAATATTTAGCCAGCCAGCAGCTGACCCGATGCCTGTCTCATATGCCTTGCCTCCATTTCCTGCAGTAGTAGGGCTCCAAAGTTTGCAAATGTCATTTTTCCATGTACATACAAATTACCCACATTAAAAATCATCCTTCCTGCATCTACTGCCTGCAAACAGGAAGTGCCTTCTCTGCATTCTGGGGTGGCTGTCCTTTTCCTGACCCCAGTTTTGTTCTGTCTGAGCAAAGCACAGCTATATCTCGCCCCCAGGGCCAGGGGTGGAAGAATAAAAAGTTAATGGCTAAAAACGTAAAATATATTAGTTTTAGATTCTGGGGAATAGTTTTTTCATTAAATGATGCTGAAGGTCCAGTTTAACCCCGGACGGGAGGGATTTATGTTGCTGTTGATGCTGCACCATTTTGTATGCTGAATTGCAGTGAATTTCTGTTGCCCTTATTTCGCAAAAGAAAAACGTCACTCTACTTCACTACGAACAGTTCCCGGGATTGTCATTGCCAGTAGCAACCCCGATCCTGACAAAAGGTTTATTACTCACCTGGGCTGATCTGTAGAAGTTCCCCCACTTTTATCTTCACAATTTCTTCTCTCTCTTCCTCAGTTTTCACATGTTCCACCATAGTGTCTGCATGGTCTGTGAATAAGGACGAGAGTGAAGCTCCTATACTGAGATGTACGAGACTCACCAGTGGGTGCGCGGAGTGATTGACAGGGGAAACAGAGAATTATCCGCTATAGAAGGTTTTTCACTCACCTGAGTGAATCTGTAGAAGTTCCTCCACTTTTATCTTCACAATTTCTTCTCCCTCTTCCTCAGTTTTCACATTTTTCGCCATTGTGTCTGAGAAGAAAGCTGAGAGTGACACCCTATAACCGAGATGTATGAGACACAGGGAATGTTCTGGTTAATGTTATTACTAACCTGCGCTGATTGGTAGAGGGACTTCCTCTACTTTATAGTTTACAAATACTTCTTCCTCCTTGTCAGCTGTTGCATTTCTCATTATGGTGCCTCCAGGGTCTGTGAATAAAGACGGGAGTGAGGTTATTATAGTGCATTAATGTGTTGGGAGAGGCTCACTGATTCCTATGTTACAGTGAAGAACAGTAAAGCCCCCTGTAATCAGATAAGGTTTAACTTTACTCTGTGATGGGAGAAGCCGCTCCATCGTAGTGTTGTTATAGAGCTTTGTATCCTTCTGCGCGATTCTTCGGTGCCTCTGTTATTTAGGTGTCAGTCTGGAAGACATGAAACGAGTGTCAAGCCCGTCTTCTTGGTGAATTCACAACACCTAATCTCCGCAGCTAGAGTCACCTATAGCCAAGCCCCCGTTTGACGGGACGCTGAAAACGCCTCACCGGACAAGGTTGCCCCCAGGACTTGACAGCTCAAAGATTGTAAACTCACAGGGGTGAAGACGGATGAACCGAAGGTAAGACTGGGCGTTATCGGGTAAGCCAGGGTCATACACAGATAAATAGTCCTCACGACTAGCAGCTCAGAGGTATAAATACGGGAAGGGTCAAAGGTCAAGCCAAGGGTCAAACCAGGTAATCAGAGAGTTTGTAGTACAAGGGATGAGACGGGTACGTAGTCGGGATCCAGGCAGAGGTCGATTTAAGCAGCGGTTACAGAATGGTCAGGTAAGCTAGGTCGGCAATGTTAATCAAACAGGAGTCTCAGGAATAGTAGCACCCAGCAGTACGCTATCAAGGGCAGCGAGAGAGTGAGGGAGGGAGGAAACGCTTTATAGGGCTGATGCAGACGGGATTGGCCAGGGGGAAACTGGTTTCATTGGACCATTGAACAACATATGGGCTGATTGCCCAGATTAAACCTTTAGGGCGTTTAAAACCACAAAGAACTAAAGTAATGCACAGCTATTCAAATACATATATGGGTGCAGGCCTCAAAGGCACCCAGGTACACGGTACCACCCTATTGAAACACCAAAGAAGTGAGCCAGCCAGCACAGGCTCAAACAAGGTACCTTACATATGAGGCCGCACAAACCAAGATTAATATTAAAAATATATGTTTAATATCAAGCAAGTACCTTTACAATAAACACAAAACTATACATACACACATAAACAGACCATTTAAAAAAACATGAAAGACAACACCCTCTGGTGGTAAAACCTTGTTATGACTCTGAACAAATTATATGAACTGCCTGTCTACTATAAATAGGGACAACTTCAATACATAATATATGGCCAATTAGTAATAATAGATAAATATATACAATATAAAAAAGAATATATATACAAAGAGAAAAATATTTACACAACTCCACACAAAAACATCTTATTTATGTGTAAATAAACCCGGTTCAGTGGTGGTCCGGTATTTAACAAAGAAAGTGCAATGTGCTATGAATGATCTGTGCCAAAAAAACCATCAATAGAAAAAAAGTGCAATGTGCTGTGAACTATCTATACTAAAGGCCAATATATGCAAATATATCGTATGTGGATAGTCCTGCTGTATATATAAATCCTAATCCCATTTAAAAATATATATATAGAGTAGAAAACCAGGCATAGATAAGTATATCTCATATCACCATAATGAAGTCCCAGGTGCCGCCGAGGGGTAATATCAGCATCGACGCGTTGCGTGGGCGTAGCCCCGCCCACTTCCTCAGGATGCAGGTTTTTTAAATGGTCTGTTTATGTGTGTATGTATAGTTTTGTGTTTATTGTAAAGGTACTTGCTTGATATTAAACATATATTTTTAATATTAATCTTGGTTTGTGCGGCCTCATATGTAAGGTACCTTGTTTGAGCTTGTGCTGGCTGGCTCACTTCTTTGGTGTTTCTTTAGGGCGTTTACTCACAGGCTGTGTGCAGTGCTGCCAGAGGGCATAAATCAGCTGTGGTCGTGGGCGTGAGCACAAGCAGAAGAGTGGGGGATGCAGCGAGGAGATGGGGAAGTGGAAGCACTTGGCGCCGCTGGAGCTGATGCTGTTCGAGCAGGCTCCTGCTGTCGGTGCGGCTACTGGGCAGAGGGGAACCGGCCAGCCGCCTGAGCCCGCACCTCCCGAGGACACCACGGGACCAGACCAAAGGTCAGTGCGTCGTGACAACGAGATATGATATCACCATCTGGAGCCTCGGATGGTGAGATATCCCACCCACATCCAGATAAGGATAAGTCTGAGCACACTGAACCTTCAGTTAAGTCTGTAACCTCTGACACTACAGTTAATATGATACCCAATGAGTCAGTATGTCTCTCTATTCTTTCTCTCTGACAAAAAGGAAAGGGGGCCAAAACATTTGCTTGCAGCGGGTTGCGCAGTTATTCCTCAACACTGGCATTTCTGCTCTCCATAATTAATTAATAATCAATAATAATGAATCAATCTTCATTCAACAAGTACAGGGTACAAGGAATTTTGTGTGACAACAGGCCCTGGTGTGTGTGTGTAGGGGGGAGGTGTAGAACACATTGAACTAGGAAGATATTAACAATGTAAACAGTCGGCTTATTACGTAACATAGCCGAGTCTAGATTTTTTTGAGTTCAGAAGTTTGGAAATTAGCTGTTTCTGAACCCGGGTGTTATTGTGAGTCGAGGCCTCAGTCTCCCACCGGAGGGGAGCTTCTGGAAAATGAGGAGACCTGATGTGTGATTGGCCATTTATAATTTTTCCAACCTAGATTTTAATCTTCCAGTCCTACAGATGATGTATGGCAGGCGGAGAGCATCCAATGGTTTTTTTCAGCCATCATGATGGAGCTTCATAGCTTGGGTACATCCTGCTTGGTTGCTGATCCAAACTAGGAGGTAAGAGTGGAACACATGGTTGAGCTGATCATCGAGTTGAAGAACAGAATTAGTCTCAAAAAAACCCAAATTACTTTGTGAACTATGGTCATGTTCTTGTCCAACCTTAGGTCACATGAAATGGTGATGCCCAAAAATGTGGTCTTCTCTGTGCTCTTGACTTCAACTTCATGGTGGAAAATGGGGTGTGAGAGTAGACTTCTGCAATTATTGCCTAACTCTTTTGAGGTGTGTGAATTCAGAGTGGAGAACGATGACGGGTGGAAGAACTGTTTTCTGAGGGCAATGACAGGTGTAAAGTATAAGAGGAACATCAGACCTCAACACAAGTGTGGCCGATCGGCCATTTGCCCCTGCTTACCTTTTGTTTGTCGCCGCTGCTAATGTCTAGCATCTAGCTGCTTCAAGTGGACCAACACCCAGGAAAACCCAGAAAAACACCGAACCCCCCGAAAAACTCACCTCTCCCCGCTCCCAGCGCCGACGGACAAGCCTTTTGACAGCCGCGGACAAGCGGCTCCTCCGCCACCGCCTCCCGCGCGTCACTCTTGACGCGCGCGCGCCCGCGCCGGCCATTCACAGACGGCCGGCGCGGGCGCGCGCACGTCTAGAGGGGCGCGAGGGAGACAAGGTAAGGGGATTTGGGGTGTTTGGGGGGTTTCACCCTGTGGGACATCCCGATCTCGGATGTCCCGCGGGGAGGGAGGTGATCGACCCGGGAATCTTATAGATCCTCTGCCCCCCTGCCGGCTTAGCCTTCTGTAAATGACAGCACGGCTTTAGCCAAACTCTTCAAAGTCCTGTGCTGCTCAGCGAAGTCTCGCGGCTTTTCAGCGCCTCTCCTTGCATCCCATTCATGGTCACTTTGTAGGCATGAGATCGGGGGGCAAGGGTAGTGCCTGAGGGGAAGCAAGATGGCGCTGCCCGTCGGGAGGTCACTGGAATCCGAGGGACCCAGAAGATGGATGCCCTGACGAGGTGAGTAAAAATTGGCCAAAGGTAAAACTGGGGGGGGGGGGGGGGGGGGCAGGGGGGGGGGGGCAGCAGTCCGGTGAGGTTTGGGGGAGGTTTTACCGATGTTCCTCTTTAAACAGTAGATGTAAACTAGGTAAAAACTTGCAGGAGTTTAAAATGTTTATTAAGGATCTTTTTAAAGGGGGTGAGCAGAGGTGGGATGAGTAGCGGGAGACAATGCCCCCCCCCCCCCCCCAAGAGGTGGAAAGTGGTCCCCTTACAGACCTTATGCTTGCCAGACCCAGCATCCCTAACCTTTCCCCTTTTTGGACCCTTCCAGACCCTCTCCCCCATCCCCACCTGTGTAATCACTTGTCTGTCCCTTTTACACCTCTTCCTTTCTCTTTCTACTCTCTCTATGTGCTTCAGCTCATTTCTTCATGAAAAACAGGGAATCGAGGGACTGGGTAGAGAAGCAGAGGGCCCCTGGCCCGGGTGGCCTAGCAACATTTTGAACGGCAGCGCCTCCTTGCAGTAAAACTGCCGGACTGGGAGGCGCGGAGCAAGGGAGGCTGCCAAAGTGGCACACCGCGCTCCCCGACTTCCGGGAGCAGTGAGCCGGAAAGAACCACGCCGCACAACAGATGCTCACCGCATCCAGTTATGGTGGAATAAAAATGATCAGGGTCACCACTAAAAAATTGCCAGGGTCACAAAGAGCCATGCCATGACCTGGAATGGCGAGAGGCCCCAGCAACCCTCAGGACTTTCTGCTGCTTTAGGAAGAGGAGAACTTGCAGGGGTGCATACCTGAGACCTTAACTGTAGGTCCTCCAGATATGGTGTTACAGAAATGACAGAACCTGGAGTTGATGAGAGCCTCCAGCAACCCTCAGGACTATAGGAAGATAACTCGGAGAGACGCATACTTGAAATCTTACCAGAAAGTCCTCCAGATATTATGTGAGGTAGGATCACCATGATCACAGTTAGGCTTCCTGTTGGAGAGTCCAAAGAGCAATTCAATGACCTGGAGGTGATGAGAGTGCCCAGCAACATTCAGGACTTTCTGCTGCTCCACGAAGAGGAGCACTTGGAGGGACACATACTTGAAATCTTACCAGCAGGTCCTCCAGATATGGTGTAATACAAATTGCCCTCTCATATTGGATCACTATGATTACAAGGGTTTCTGGTGGACAGCAAAAAGAGCCAAGCCATGACCTGGAATGATGAGAGAACCCAGCAACACCTAGGACTCTTTGCTGCTCTATGAAGAGCATAACTTGGAGGGACACATAAAATCTTACCAGCAGGTCCTTTATATATGGTGTTGGAAAAGCCAAAACCTGGAAGTAATGAAAGGCCTCAGCATCCCTTAGGACTCTCTGTTGCTCCAAGGAGAGAACTTGGAGGGACCCAGTCCTGAAATCTTACCAGCAGGTCCTCCAGATATGGTGCCGGAAAAGCCAGAACCTGTAGGGGATGAGAGGTCCAAGCAACTCTTGGGACTCTGCTGCTCGAAGAAGAGAACTTGGAGGGACACAGACCTGAAATCTTACAATCAGGTCCCCCAGATATGGTGTTGGAAAAGCCAGAACCTGTAGGCGATGAGAGGTCCAAGCAACCTTTGGAACTCTGCTGCTCCAAGGAGAGAACTTGGAGGGACGCAGATCTGAAATCTTACCACCAGGTCCTCCAGATATGGGATAGTAATAATGCAAATTGCCCTCTGATATTGGATCACCATGATTACAGCTAGGGTTTCTGGTGAACAGCAAAAAGACAATCCATGACCTGGAATGATGAGAGAACCCAGCAACCCCCAGGACTCTTCGCTACTCCAGGAAGAGGATACCTTGGTGGGATCAGATATGGTGTTGGAAAAGCCAGAACCTGGAGGTGATGAAAGGCCCCAGCAACACTTAGGACTCTCTGTTGCTCCAAGTAGAACTTGGAGGGACGCAAACCTAAAATCTTACCAGCAGGTCCTCCAGACACGGTGTTGGAAAAACCAGAACCTGTAGGCAATGAGAGGTCCAAGCAACCCTCAGGACTGCTCCAAGAAGAGAACTTAGAGGGACGCATACCTGAAATCTAACCAGATTACCCCTTATGGTTGGCTTGTGGTTGGATCACTATGATTACAGCTAAGGTTTCTGGTGGACAGCACAAATGGCAATGCCAGAACCTGGAGGTGTTGAAAGTGCTCAGCCACCCTCATGACTCCAAAAAGATAAGAACTTGGGGGAGGGGGGATGTAAACTTGAAATCTCACCAGCAGGTCCTCCAGATATGGTGTTAGAAAAAACAGAATCTGGAGGTGATGAGAGGCCCCAGAAACTCTCAGAACTCTCTGCTGCTTCAGGGAGAGACAGCCCAAATGGCAACGCCACAACCTCGAGGTGTTGAGAGTGTTCGGCCACCCTCAGGACTCTCAGATACTCCAGGTAGAAACAGCCCAAATGGCAATGCCACAACCTAGAGGTGTTGAGAGTGCTCAGCCACCCTCACGACTCGAAGAAGAGGAGAACTTGGGGGGGATGTAAACTTGAAATCTCACCAGCAGGTCCTACAGATATGGTGTTAGAAAAGCCAGAATGTAGAGGTGATGAGTGGCCCCAGCAACTCTCAGAACTCTCTGTTGCTTCAGGGAGAGACAGCCCAAATGGCAATGCCACAACCTAGCGGTGTTGAGAGTGCTCAGCCACCCCCACGACTCAAAGTAGAGGAGAACTTGGGGGGGGGGGGGGGGTTCGGGGGGGGGATGTAAACTTGAAATCTCACCAGCAGGTCCTACAGATATGGTGTTAGAAAAGCCAGAATGTAGAGGTGATGAGAGGCCCCAGCAACTCTCAGAACAGATATGTTGTTAGAAAAGCCAGAATGTAGAGGTGATGAGAGGCCCCAGAAACTCTCAGAACTCTCTGCTGCTTCAGGGAGAGACAGCCCAAATGGCAATGCCACAACCTAGAGGTGTTGAGAGTGTTCAACCACCCTCAGGACTCTCAGATACTCCAGGTAGAAACAGCCCAAATGGCAATGCCACAACCTAGAGGTGTTGAGAGTGCTCAGCCACCCTCACGACTACAAGAAGAAGAGAACTTGGGGGGGGGGGATGTAAACTTGAAATCTCTCCAGCAGGTCCTCCAGATATACCCCTCGATTCAAAGAGCAAAAGTTAATTGATTTCGTATCGAGAATCGTAAGTTTGGGTGGGTGTTAGTCATTTTTTCCTGTTTTTTTGGCCATTTCCGACTCGCACGAGCCTACGTACGAATGCGTATATGCTCTTACGATCAGCGGAAGTTCGTTCCTAAATTTTAGGATCAAAACGTAAAACTTAGGATCAAATCCTAAAACTTACGATCAAAACGTAAAACTTAGGTTAATTGGATGTGTTTAGGTGTGATTCAGAGAAACCTCTAAACGCGTTTTAATAGAAAGCCACTGGCGACACCTTTTAGCAGTCGGATTGCTGTTCTTGAACAGGTTTTTTGGCTATGTGGAGGAGTCTGCGCGTCTTGTGCTCCAATGAACTGCATGTATCAGCATGGCCGAGGCCATAAATTGTATGGCAATGCATACCTGATTCATGTATGCCTTATAAAAGCATTTTAATGTGGACCTTAATTAGTCCTTTGCATGTAAACCTTTATTTTGCAATATATTTGCGTTAATTAAAGAAACTTATGTCCTTTGTTATTTATTTTAAAATTGATGTACTAGAATAATATTTTTAGATTGAATTTATTGGTGTAGGTGTTTACCTTTGCTTTGTTTAATTATTTAAGCACATCTTTGGTCAGATGCATCACACTTACTGAGGAGAGGAGAGCGGGATAAAGTGCAGGATGTGGGTTACTGCTGTATTTTGCACAGACACAGCAGAGCTGGGGGCACGGAAAGGTCAGAAATCAAAGAATCCAGAGCAACACAGTCACAAGGCCCTTTCTGTTTGCAGGCTGCCCGATAATACCTGAGCCGCCATCTTGGCTGTTTCTAGGCTCATAACATGCAGAAGTTGCTGGGTGTTTTTTTATATTTGAGAGCAATCTGTATGGAGAGGGTGTGGGTAACCACACTAAAAATTTAAAGTTGTACCATTTGAAGCATAAATATTAAAATTAAATCCACAAGTAAAAAATGCAAGTTAACTAAAAATTAAACAAAGTAAGATTTACTTATGCAAATGCATTCATTAATGGTTGGTTACTACAAAATGAATGAAATAAAGAAAAATAAAAGACCAAATATTTAGAATGCACTTTAATGAGGTAAGTTTGTAGTGCGGAGCCGCAAGATCAGAAGGATTTACGTCCAGACAAAAAAGGAAAAAGGGCAAAACCAATGTTGCAACCTGAGAAATGAAACGGAAAATTCAGGATGGAAACTGACATAGGTCTGATTCCCGAACTGCCATACGAACGGACGTATATTTTAGGATAGAAACGTATTTGCTTATTGAATCACTCGCAAGTTCATACGAACGCACGAGCGGACGTGAAAAATAGGATGATCGTGACCCAAATCCAAGCTGTTACATGTTTCTTTGAATCAACCCAATAGTGTTAGAAAAAACAGAATCTGGAGGTGATGAGAGGCCCCAGAAACTCCTAGAACTCTCTGCTGCTTCAGGGAGAGACAGCCCAAATGGCAATGCCACAACCTAGAGGTGTTGAGAGTGGTGAGCAACCCTCACGACTACAAGAAGAGGAGAACTTGGTGGGGATGTAAACTTGAAATCTCAGGGTTTGGCCACCCTCAGGGCTCTCAGATACTCCGGGTAGAAACAGCCCAAATGGCAATGCCACAACCTAGAGGTTTTGAGAGTGCTCAGCCACCCTCACGACTCGAAGAAGAGGAGAACTTGGGGGGGATGTAAACTTGAAATCTCACCAGCAGGTCCTACAGATATGGTGTTAGAAAAGCCAGAATGTAGAGGTGATGAGAGGCCCCAGCAACTCTCAGAACTCTTTGCTGCTTCAGGGAGAGACAGCCCAAATGGCAACGCCACAACCTAGAGGTGTTGAGAGTGTTCGGCCACCCTCAGGACTCTCAGATACTCCAGGTAGAAACAGCAAAAATGGCAATGCCACAACCTAGAGGTGTTGAGAGTGGTGAGCAACCCTCACGACTACAAGAAGAGAAGAACTTGGTGGGGATGTAAACTTGAAATCTCAGCAGCAGGTCCTCCAGGTGTAGTGTTACAGAAATTGACCTCTGATGTAGGATTGCCATGATTACAGATAGAGTTTCTGGTAAACATCATAAATGGTCATGCCTAGACCTGTAGACCCAGTAATCACCAGGACTCGCTGCTCCTCCAGGAAGAGGAGAACTTGGAGGGACGCACACCTGATGTCTGTTGTCAGTAAATCCCCTTGTTCTAAGGATGTCAATATGGAGCCCACCTTGCTGCGTTCATGTATACTGGTCCACCCCCTTAGGGGCCAAGATCAGGAGTAGACTCCTTGAGAGCCACTGAAAGTCTAGAAAAGCTGAACCTATTTTATGCACCTAACACATAGAAATCTGCCCCAGCATTATATCTGCCCCTAAAAGAAGGATCTGTGTCACATGTGACTCTCCGCTGTGTGGCTTGTGGGCTGCCTGAGGTTCATGAAGAGTTGGGCCGGTGGAGATGTGTGCCGGCTTACCCGCTCTTGGATTCCATGTGAAGGACGGAAGCTGCAGAAACAGGTAAGCCAGCAGACTTTTCCATTTACCCCCAACCTTTCTTTTATTTTAGGACTGGGAGATACGCTCGCAGGGAGCAAGTATGTTATGGGGCGGAGACATGTTGCCCCCTATTGATCTGAGGGATTTCACACAAAAAATAAAGCTGCGCCATTTATACACACAATCACATCTGTGGCCAAAGAAAAAGGAGACAGTAAAGGAGTATGAGGGGGAACAAGCTGAAGCAGAAGTTGAAGTTGAGCAAGATGGGCAGGGGAGAAGTATGAGGGGGAAGAATAAAGGCAAGAGCGGCAGAAGAGGAGCAAAAGGGGACAGAACAGGGGACAGAGAGGATGAGTAAGAGGAGGTAGAATAGGGACAATAGGGGGCAGAACAGAGGCAGGAAGGGGCAGAAAAGGAAAAAGAGGGGGCAGAATAGAGGCAAGAGGAGGCAGAAGAGGGGCAATAGGGGGCAGAACAAGGGCAAGGGGGGGCAAATAGAGGCAAGAGGTGGCAGAAAAGGGAAAGGGGGTGACAGAAGAGAGACAAGAGGAGGCAGAAACAGAAGAGGAACAAGAGGGGACAGAAGATAGACAGGAGGGGCAGAGGAGGGACCATATGGACAGAAGAGGGACAAGAGGAGGCAGAAGAGGAGACAGAAACAGAAGAGGGACAATAGGGGACAGAAGAGAGACAAGAGGGGGCAGAGGAGGAATATTATAGGGCATGAGTGGATAGAAGTGGGCAGAATAGAAACAACAGCTTACATATTAGAGGCAGTGTGTGACACAGAGATCCTTTATAATAACATGAATATACAATATGGCATATAGACATAGTGTAGGTGGTGATGACAGCAGTATATTAATATATCGGGGCAGGGAGCAGCCAGGTGAAATGATGTGAGGAGAAATAAGAGCTTACCTAGCAGGCCCGAGCTACGCAAACATGGCCGCCCCTATGACTGAGGACTCCTCTGCCTCCCAGCCCGAACGCTGCAGGCTACGGGAAAATGGCCGCTTCCTCCTAAGAACCCTCTGGCGTGATATATATATATATATATATATATATATATATATATATATATATAGTCACCCGCTCGTTTGCTCGCCCATCTACACTTATAAAAAAGCAAAGCCGCAGCAGCGCCATCTATCACGAGTCGGTAGTAGCAGCGCGGTCTCTGAGGCTTCAACAAAATGGCGGACAGTGTAGCCGCCCTATCAGCGTATAGATATAGAAAGGGAAGTTGCTATGGCGACCAGAAATTAGAAGGCGTGCTGTAGATATGGGCCTGAAACATTAGTGGTATTCCTACAAAGAAAGCTGGGGCACTAAACAACGGATTCAAGCTGTCTTCTCAGTATTTAGTTTGTGGGGCATTAAACCGGACCTTCACCCTGATTTATTGAAAAGCCCAAACCCTTAAAAATGATTCCCCAGCATCTAAAACTAATATATGTTACGTTTTTAGTCGCTTACTTATTATTCTTTCCCCCACTGGGCTGCAACTCTGTTTAGGACTCTAGGATACGGGCACTGCCATCTTGCTTCAGAAGCTTCACCTACTGAGGAGAGTGGGATAAAGTACAGGCGGGCGGGGTTATAGCTGTGCTTTGCTAAGAGCAGAGCTGGGGTCAGGAAAAGGTCAGCAATCCCAGAATGCAGAGCGGCACAGTCAGAAGACACTTCCTGTTTGCAGGCTGCCTGATGCTCCATGAGCCGCCATCTTGGATGTTTAAAGGCTCATAACATGCAGTAGATGCAGGTAGGATGATTTTTAATGTGAGCAATCTGTATGTACAGGGTGTGGGAAACATATAAGATAGGCTCTTATTCAGGGTGAAGGTCCGGATTAATGTGGGCAATCTGTATGTACAGGGTGTGGGAAACATATAAGATAGGCTCTTATTCAGGGTGAGGGTCCGGATTAATGTGAGCAATCTGTATGTACAGGGGGGAAACATATAAGATAGGCTCTTATTCAGGGTGAGGGTCCGGATTAATGTGAGCAATCTGTATGTACAGGGGGGAAACATATAAGATAGGCTCTTATTCAGGGTGAGGGTCCGGATTAATGTGAGCAATCTGTATGTACAGGGTGTGGGAAACATATAAGATAGGCTCTTATTCAGAGTGAGGGTCCGGATTAATGTGAGCAATCTGTATGTACAGGGTGTGGGAAACATATAAGATAGGCTCTTATTCAGGGTGAGGGTCCGGATTAATGTGAGCAATCTGTATGTACAGGGTGTGGGAAAAATATAAGATAGGCTCTTATTCAGGGTGAGGGTCCGGATTAATGTGAGCAATCTGTATGTACAGGGGGGAAACATATAAGATAGGCTCTTATTCAGGGTGAGGGTCCGGATTAATGTGAGCAATCTGTATGTACAGGGTGTGGGAAACATATAAGATAGGCTCTTATTCAGAGTGAGGGTCCGGATTAATGTGAGCAATCTGTATGTACAGGGTGTGGGAAACATATAAGATAGGCTCTTATTCAGGGTGAGGGTCCGGATTAATGTGAGCAATCTGTATGTACAGGGGGGAAACATATAAGATAGGCTCTTATTCAGGGTGAAGGTCCGGATTAATGTGAGCAATCTGTATGTACAGGGTGTGGGAAACATATAAGATAGGCTCTTATTCAGGGTGAGGGTCCGGATTAATGTGAGCAATCTGTATGTACAGGGGGGAAACATATAAGATAGGCTCTTATTCAGGGTGAGGGTCCGGATTAATGTGAGCAATCTGTATGTACAGGGTGTGGGAAACATATAAGATAGGCTCTTATTCAGAGTGAGGGTCCGGATTAATGTGAGCAATCTGTATGTACAGGGTGTGGGAAACATATAAGATAGGCTCTTATTCAGGGTGAGGGTCCGGATTAATGTGAGCAATCTGTATTTACAGGGGGGGGGGGAACATATAAGATAGGCTCTTATTCAGGGTGAAGGTCCGGATTAATGTGAGCAATCTGTATTTACAGGGGGGGGGGAACATATAAGATAGGCTCTTATTCAGGGTGAAGGTCCGGATTAATGTGGGCAGTCTGTATGTACAGGGTGTGGGAAACATATAAGATAGGCTCTTATTCAGGGTGAGGGTCCGGATTAATGTGAGCAATCTGTATGTACAGGGGGGAAACATATAAGATAGGCTCTTATTCAGGGTGAGGGTCCGGATTAATGTGAGCAATCTGTATGTACAGGGTGGGAAACATATAAGATAGGCTCTTATTCAGAGTGAGGGTCCGGATTAATGTGAGCAATCTGTATGTACAGGGGGGAAACATATAAGATAGGCTCTTATTCAGGGTGAGGGTCCGGATTAATGTGAGCAATCTGTATGTACAGGGGGGAAACATACAAGATAGGCTCTTATTCAGGGTGAAGGTCCGGATTAATGTGAGCAATCTGTATTTACGGGGGGGGGGGGGACATATAAGATAGGCTCTTATTCAGGGTGAAGGTCCGGATTAATGTGGGCAATCTGTATGTACAGGGTGTGGGAAACATATAAGATAGGCTCTTATTCAGGGTGAAGGTCCGGATTAATGTGAGCAATCTGTATGTACAGCGTGTGGGAAACATATAAGATGTGCTCTTATTCAGGGTGAAGGTCCGGATTAATGTGAGCAATCTGTATGTACAGGGGGGAAACATATAAGATAGGCTCTTATTCAGGGTGAGGGTCCGGATTAATGTGAGCAATCTGTATGTACAGGGGGGAAACATACAAGATAGGCTCTTATTCAGGGTGAAGGTCCGGATTAATGTGAGCAATCTGTATTTACAGGGGGGGGGGACATATAAGATAGGCTCTTATTCAGGGTGAAGGTCCGGATTAATGTGGGCAATCTGTATGTACAGGGTGTGGGAAACATATAAGATAGGCTCTTATTCAGGGTGAAGGTCCGGATTAATGTGAGCAATCTGTATGTACAGCGTGTGGGAAACATATAAGATAGGCTCTTATTCAGGGTGAGGGTCCGGATTAATGTGGGCAATCTGTATGTACAGGGTGGGGGGACATATAAGATAGGCTCTTATTCAGGGTGAAGGTCCGGATTAATGTGGGCAATCTGTATGTACAGGGTGTGGGAAACATACAAGATAGGCTCTTATTCAGGGCGAAGGTCTGGATTAATGTGAGCAATCTGTATGTACAGGGTGGGGGAAACATATAAGATAGGCTCTTATTCAGGGTGAAGGTCCGGATTAATGTGAGCAATCTGTATGTACAGGGTGTGGGAAACATATAAGATAGGCTCTTATTCAGGGTGAAGGTCCGGATTAATGTGAGCAATCTGTATGTACAGGGTGTGGGAAACATACAAGATAGGCTCTTATTCAGGGCGAAGGTCTGGATTAATGTGAGCAATCTGTATGTACAGGGTGGGGGAAACATATAAGATAGGCTCTTATTCAGGGTGAAGGTCCGGATTAATGTGGGCAATCTGTATGTACAGGGTGTGGGAAACATATAAGATAGGCTCTTATTCAGGGTGAAGGTCCGGATTAATGTGAGCAATCTGTATGTACAGGGTGTGGGAAACATATAAGATAGGCTCTTATTCAGGGTGAGGGTCCGGATTAATGTGAGCAATCTGTATGTACAGGGTGTGGGAAACATATAAGATAGGCTCTTATTCAGGGTGAAGGTCCGGATTAATGTGAGCAATCTGTATGTACAGGGTGTGGGAAAAATATAAGATAGGCTCTTATTCAGGGTGAAGGTCCGGATTAATGTGAGCAATCTGTATGTACAGGGTGGGGGAAACATATAAGATAGGCTCTTATTCAGGGTGAAGGTCCGGATTAATGTGAGCAATCTGTATGTACAGGGTGTGGGAAACATATAAGATAGGCTCTTATTCAGGGTGAAGGTCCGGATTAATGTGAGCAATCTGTATGTACAGGGTGTGGGAAACATACAAGATAGGCTCTTATTCAGGGCGAAGGTCTGGATTAATGTGAGCAATCTGTATGTACAGGGTGGGGGAAACATATAAGATAGGCTCTTATTCAGGGTGAAGGTCCGGATTAATGTGGGCAATCTGTATGTACAGGGTGTGGGAAACATATAAGATAGGCTCTTATTCAGGGTGAAGGTCCGGATTAATGTGAGCAATCTGTATGTACAGGGTGTGGGAAACATATAAGATAGGCTCTTATTCAGGGTGAGGGTCCGGATTAATGTGAGCAATCTGTATGTACAGGGTGTGGGAAACATATAAGATAGGCTCTTATTCAGGGTGAAGGTCCGGATTAATGTGAGCAATCTGTATGTACAGGGTGTGGGAAAAATATAAGATAGGCTCTTATTCAGGGTGAAGGTCCGGATTAATGTGGGCAATCTGTATGTACAGGGTGTGGGAAACATATAAGATAGGCTCTTATTCAGGGTGAAGGTCCGGATTAATGTGAGCAATCTGTATGTACAGGGTGTGGGAAAAATATAAGATAGGCTCTTATTCAGGGTGAGGGTCCGGATTAATGTGGGCAATCTGTATGTACAGGGGGGAAACATATAAGATAGGCTCTTATTCAGGGTGAAGGTCCGGATTAATGTGAGCAATCTGTATGTACAGGGTGTGGGAGACATATAAGATAGGCTCTTATTCAGGGTGAAGGTCCGGATTAATGTGGGCAATCTGTATGTACAGGGTGTGGGAAACATATAAGATAGGCTCTTATTCAGGGTGAAGGTCTGGATTAATGTGAGCAATCTGTATGTACAGGGTGTGGGAAACATATAAGATAGGCTCTTATTCAGGGTGAAGGTCCGGATTAATGTGAGCAATCTGTATGTACAGGGTGTGGGAAACATATAAGATAGGCTCTTATTCAGGGTGAAGGTCCGGATTAATGTGAGCAATCTGTATGTACAGGGTGTGGGAAAAATATAAGATAGGCTCTTATTCAGGGTGAAGGTCCGGATTAATGTGAGCAATCTGTATGTACAGGGTGTGGGAAAAATATAAGATAGGCTCTTATTCAGGGTGAGGGTCCGGATTAATGTGGGCAATCTGTATGTACAGGGGGAAACATATAAGATAGACTCTTATTCAGAGTGAAGGTCCGGATTAATGTGAGCAATCTGTATGTACAGGGTGTGGGAAACATATAAGATAGGCTCTTATTCAGGGTGAAGGTCCGGATTAATGTGGGCAATCTGTATGTACAGGGTGTGGGAAACATATAAGATAGGCTCTTATTCAGGGTGAAGGTCCGCCTTAAAGCGGAACAAAACCCAGGGTTTGGACTAGCCTGGGTTTTGTTTTGTGCCCCACTGTGTGACACTTCCCAGATTGTAACAGCGTACTGTTCCCTGGTCCAACGATGTATGCGCGGGCTCTCGACCAATCAGAGCTGTTTGCCGTGCTTATGTCATTCAGCAAACTGCTCTGTTTACAATAGGGGGGCGACAGCGGCCGTGTCCCCTACATCGTCAGGCTATGCAAGCTCCGGCCATCTGAATGGCATACAATGACATCGCAGTGTTACCGGGGGGGCCCCCGGGGCTGGGGCCAGGCCGGGATAGTGCCTGTTGTGGGGCTGCCTCTGCCCTTGCCATGGGTTCTGACGAAGCAAGTCCAGATGCGAAACGCGGAGGCAGCTCGAGATAGAAAGTAGAAGCTGCCCGGACTCAGCTCGGTGCATTGGTTTCTTACCTACTTTGATGCCTTTTGATTGGCTTTAAAGCAGAGTAGAACCTGCTGCGGCTGGTCCTGGAGCCTTTAAGACTACCCTTGGGGTATCCCGATCTGAGATTCCCCACTTTCTGATCCCCTTGATTACCTGTAAGTCTTACCGCTCCCGGAGCGCCCATGCTTAGCTGCCCCTCGGGAATGACCACACCCCAATCGCCCCACATGATCGCCCACTAATCTTACCTCCCCCGGGGCTCCCATGCTTAGCTGCCCCTCGGGATTCCCCACTCTCTGGCCACACCCCAATCGCCCCACATGATCGCCCACTAATCTTACCTCCCCCGGGGCTCCCATGCTTAGCTGCCCCTCGGGATTCCCCACTCTCTGACCACACCCTAATCAGCCCCACATGATCGCCCACTAATCTTACCTCTTCCGGGACTCCCATGCTTAGCTGCCCCTCGGGAATCCTGATTTGGGTTTGCCCACTCTCTGACCACGCCCCAATCGGCCCCACATGATCGCCCACTAATCTTACCTCTCCCGGGGCTCCCATGCTTAGCTGCCCCTCGGGAATCTCTCCTGATTCGGGATTCCCCACTCTCTGACCACACCCCAATCGCCCCACATGATCGCCCACTAATCTTACCTCTCCCGGGGCTCCCATGCTTAGCTGCCCCTCGGGAATCTCTCCTGATTCGGGATTCCCCACTCTTTGACCACACCCCAATCAGCCCCACATGATCGCCCACTAATCTTACCTGTCCCGGGGCTCCCATGCTTTGCTGCCCCTCGGGAATTTCCATTCGGGATTCCCCACTCTCTGGCCACACCCCAATCGCCCCACATGATCGCCCACTAATCTTACCTCCCCCGGGGCTCCCATGCTTAGCTGCCCCTCGGGATTCCCCACTCTCTGGCCACACCCCAATCGCCCCACATGATCGCCCACTAATCTTACCTCCCCCGGGGCTCCCATGCTTAGCTGCCCCTCGGGATTCCCCACTCTCTGACCACACCCTAATCAGCCCCACATGATCGCCCACTAATCTTACCTCTTCCGGGACTCCCATGCTTAGCTGCCCCTCGGGAATCCTGATTTGGGTTTGCCCACTCTCTGACCACGCCCCAATCGGCCCCACATGATCGCCCACTAATCTTACCTCCCCCGGGGCTCCCATGCTTAGCTGCCCCTCGGGATTCCCCACTCTCTGACCACACCCTAATCAGCCCCACATGATCGCCCACTAATCTTACCTCTCCCGGGGCTCCCATGCTTAGCTGCCCCTCGGGAATCTCTCCTGATTCGGGATTCCCCACTCTCTGACCACGCCCCAATCGCCCCACATGATCGCCCACTAATCTTACCTCTCCCAGGACTCCCATGCTTAGCTGCCCCTCTGGAATTTCCATTCGGGATTCCCCACTCTCTGACCACACCCCAATCAGCCCCACATGATTGCCCACTAATCTTACCTCTCCCGGGACTCCCGTGCTTAGCTGCCCCTCAGGAATTTCGATCCTGGATTCCCTACTCTCTGACCACACCCCAATTGCCCCACATGATTGCCCACTAATCTTACCTCTCCCGGGGCTCCCATGCTTTGCTGCCCCTCGGGAATTTCCATTCGGGATTCCCCACTTTCTGGCCACACCCCAATTGCCCCACATGATCGCCCACTAATCTTACCTGTCCCGGGGCTCCCATGCTTTGCTGCCCCTCGGGAATTTCCATTCGGGATTCCCCACTCTCTGGCCACACCCCAATTGCCCCACATGATCGCCCACTAATCTTACCTCTCCCGGGACTCCCATGCTTTGCTGCCCCTCGGGAATTTCCATTCGGGATTCCCCACTCTCTGGCCACACCCCAATTGCCCCACATGATCGCCCACTAATCTTACCTCTCCCGGGGCTCCCATGCTTAGCTGCCCCTCAGGAATTTCGATCCTGGATTCCCCACTCTCTGACCACACCCCAATTGCCCCACATGATCGCCCACTAATCTTACCTCTCCAGGGACTCCCATGCTTAGCTGCCCCCCCGGGAATCCTGATCCGGTATTCCCTACTCTCTGGCCACACCCCAATCGCCCCACATGATCGCCCACTAATCTTACCTCTCCCGGGACTTCCATGCTTAACTGCCCCTCGGGAATCTCCATTCGGGATTCCCCACTCTCTGACCACACCCCAATCGCCCCACATGATCGCCCACTAATCTTACCTCTCCCGGAACTCCCATGCTTAGCTGCCCCTCGGGAATCCTGATTTGGGTTTGCCCACTCTCTGACCACACCCCAATCGGCCCCACATGATCACCCAATAACCTTACCTCTCCTGGGGCTCCCATGCTTAGCTGCCCCTCAGGAATCTCGATCCTAGATTCCCCACTCTCTGACCACACCCCAATCAGCCCCACATGATCTTCCACTAATCTTACCTCTCCGGGGCTCCCATGCTTAACTGCCCCTCGGGAATCTCTCCTGATTCGGGATTCCCCACTCTCTGACCACACCCCAATCGCCCCACATGATCGCCCACTAATCTTACCTCTCCTGGGACTCCCATGCTTAGCTGCCCCTCGGGAATTTCCATTCGGGATTCCCCACTCTCTGACCACACCCCAATCAGCCCCGCATGATCGCCCACTAATCTTACCTCTCCTGGGACTCCCATGCTTAGCTGCCCCTCGGGAATTTCCATTCGGGATTCCCCACTCTCTGACCACACCCCAATTGCCCCACATGATCGCCCACTAATCTTACCTCTCCCGGGGCTCCCATGCTTAGCTGCCCCTCGGTAATCTCCATTCGGATTCCCCACTCTCTGACCACACCCCAATCGCCCCACATGATCGCCCACTAATCTTACCTCTCCCGGGACTCCCATGCTTAACTGCCCCTCAGGAATCTCCTTTCGGGATTCCCCACTCTCTGGCCACACCCCAATCGCCCCACATGATCGCCCACTAATCTTACCTCTCCCAGGGCTCCCATACTTAACTGCCCCTCAGGAATCCTGATTTGGGATTCCCCACTCTCTGACCACACCCCAATCGCCCCACATGATCGCCCACTAATCTTACTTCTCCCAGGACTCCCATGCTTAGCTGCCCCTCGGGAATTTCCATTCGGGATTCCCCACTCTCTGACCACACCCCAATCGCCCCACATGATCGCCCACTAATCTTACTTCTCCCAGGACTCCCATGCTTAGCTGCCCCTCGGGAATTTCCATTCGGGATTCCCCACTCTCTGACCACACCCCAATCAGCCCCACATGATTGGCCACTAATCTTACCTCTCCCGGGACTCCCATGCTTAGCTGCCCCTCGGGAATCCTGATCCGGGATTCCCCACTCTCTGACCACACCCCAATCAGCCCCACATGATTGGCCACTAATCTTACCTCTCCCGGGGCTCCCATGCTTAGCTGCCCCTCGGGAATTTCCATTCGGGATTCCGCACTCTCTGACCACACCCCAATCTCCCCACATGATCGCCCACTAATCTTACCTCTCCCAGGACTCCCGTGCCTAGCTGCCCCTCGGGAATCTCGATCCTGGATTCCCCACTCTCTGACCACAATCCAATTACCCCCACATGATCGCCTACTAACCTTACCTCTTCCGGGACTCCCATGCTTAGCTGCCCCTCAGGAATCCTGATTCGGGATTCCCCACTCTCTGACCACACCCCAATCAGCCCCACATGATCGCCCACTAATCTTACCTCTCCCGGGACTCCCATGCTTGGCTGCCCCTTTGGGAATCTCCATTCGGGAATTCCTCATTCTCTGACAACACCCCAATCGGTCCCACATGATCGCCCACTAACCTTACCTCTTTCGGGACTCCCATGCTTGGCAGCCCCTCGGGAATCTCGTTCCGGGATTCCCTGCTCTCTGACCACACCCCAATTTGCCCCACATGATCGCCCACTAACCTTTCCTCTCCCGGGACTCCCATGCTTAGCTGCCCCTCGGGAATCTCGATCCAGGATTTCCCACTCTCTGGAGGATGCGTCCGCAGTGCAGAGATGCGTTGACGGCTCGGGAGAAGGTGAGTGGATATTGGCACCTGGGGGGGGTTTCACACCGTGGGGCATCCCAATTCTGGAAGCCCCAAGGACAGGAACTCAAGACGGTCCAGGAGTCTTTTAGACTCCAGGGCCTCCGAAGTTCCTCTTTAAGTTAAAACCATAGCCAGGCCTATTAATATGAAAAAGCCCCAGTGGTGGAGCCCTGTCACACGCAGTCCAACAGCATTTGCTCTACCATGCCGGCAGTATGCGTTACTCTTACTGAGTTGGTTGTCAATGGTCTCTACATCGATTTCACGCCCCTTTATTTATGTTAGTGGAGGAAGTTACAATGCAGATAAGGGATTGAAAGACATGGGGAAATGTATCAATCTATTTGCCCCATCTCCCGAGCAAAACAGAGGGGAACCGGCTCAGCAGCGCCTCCGCCCGTGTGCTCGAGGGAGTCACGCAGCAAGTCATCTGTTACTTCACCTCGGCAGCCTGGCTGGGCTTTGTAGTCCATTCACAGCACTTCCTGGAGTGTCTCCTCAGTTCAGATAAGAGCCACCTGCTCTATTCTCTGCTGCTTAATTCTCTGGGGGCATCGCACTGTGGGGGGTGATCTCCTCTCCTACTGGGAAAGTTGTGTCGTTCTCACCGGAGAACCGGTCCAGGGACTCCAGGCCGTCAGCCACAGACATCATGCGGGCGGGAGGGAGAGATTGTTCCATCCCCATTACAAAGGCATCTACTCACTGCCCATGGCGCCGATGCGCAGTGTAGACAGCCTGAATCAATTATTGATAGGACCACCAGAACTTGACCGACCTTGACGGGTGCTGGCGCCAGCCCTGCCTACATCCTTATGCTAAATGCCTTATGTCAGGGAACCAGAGTGTCGCGGGGTCTGACTACAACCAGGGACCTCCGTGCACACCAATCGTGTTCCCCAAAACCCTTTGTCCGACCCTCTGCTATCAGGGGTACCAGGCTCACAGCCTTCGGACACACCGATTCTTGGTTTAAGGCAAAGCAGACCGCTCAAATTAAATATAAGTTTTAATGCTAATAAGCGCACTAGGCAGTAATAACAAACATTTAACTATGATGTAATATGAAATGTTACAGATGATACAAATATGCTATTCTTGAGATGGTTACAGGACAGAGTGCATCACACAGAAAAACAATAAGCAGTTACCTTTAGAATGCAGTTGCAGGGTAGCAGTGATGGGGAGCTCCCACAAGGGGGTGTGTCAAGAGCTTATGATGATGATGGACACCCCCGGTATGCTGGCTGCATATCCCCCTCCAGTTGAGTGACCCCTACCTGATTTTAGACCACCATATTTATGCTGCAAGGGCCTTCCGCCCCCCTCCCCTCTGTGGGATGGGTCGGCACCTCCTACCGTTTTGGAGTGTGCTCTTGCCCTAGAAGAGTGCCCTTGCCCGAGAGAAGTGGTTGAGTACCCCCCCAACCAGACAACAGCCCAGTCAGGAAAATTGCCCTCTCCTCCATCCGGACCTTCACCCTGAATAAGAGCCTATCTTGTATGTTTCCTCCCCTGTACATAAAGATTGCCCACTTTAATCCGGACCTTCACACTGAATAAGAGCCTATCTTGTATGTTTCCCCCATCCTGTACATACAGATTGCTCACATTAATCCAGACCCTCACCCTGAATAAGAGTCTATCTTGTATGTTTCCCCCCCCCCTGTACATATAGATTGCCCACATTAAAAATCTTCATATTTGCATCTACTCATCATTTTCTGAGCCTTTAAACATTTCCGATGGTGGCACCTGACTATGCCGCTCTGCATTCTGGGATTGCTGTCCTTTTCCTGACCCCAGCTCTGCTCTGTTTGCACAGCTGTAACCCCGCTCCCTGTACTTTTGCTCCCTCTCCTCTCCTCAGTATGTGATTCATCTGAGGCAAGATGGTGGCACCCGTATCCTAGAATCCTGAACGGAGTTGCAGCCCAGTGGGGCAAAGAATAAAAAGTGACGAAAAAATTAATTTTAGATGCGGGGAATAGTTTTTGAGGGGTTTGGACTTTTCAATAAAGTGGACCAACACCCAGGATTTTGACTATCCTGGGTTTTGGTCCACTTCGGGGGGGCACCCCAATTGGGGGTGCCCCGCTGTGTGAAACCCCCCAGAAAGCCCCAAAAACTCACCTCACCATGCTCCCACGTGACCGCGCCGTCCAATCCCCGCCGACGGACAAGCGGGTGACAGCGAAGGACAAAACAGCCCGCCGCCGCCTCCCGCACGTCACTCTTACAGGGCGCGCGCCCGTGCCGGCCATTCACAAACGGGAGGTAAGGTAAGGTTTTTTTTGAGTTTTGGGGGGGTTTCACCCCGCGGGACATCCCGATCTCGGATGTCCCGCAGTGAGGGAGGTGATCACCCCTGGGTGTTGGTCCACTTTAAATGAGGCTGAAGGTCCTGTTTAAATGCCAGGCAACCACCAGGGGACATGGTCTATTTTGTCAGGGGGTAACGTGACGTGTAGAGGGGACCAATGGTCTAGCATGCCACCTACCGGTGGTTGCGCTGCACAACAGCTCATCTAATCGCATTAAGGTACTGTCATTTCTCTCTCTAATAACTTACCTGAAATCCCTATTCATTACCTGTATTTTCTGCTTAATGTGCGCTTATTGTGTTAAAATATATAATCTAACTTTCAATTACCAGCTACTGGGAGTAGTTTCAAGTCCGATATTTGCCGTTGACGGGCCAGGATTAGGAAAATGTATTGTGTGACTCCGGTAGCTGTGGAGTCAAGGGAGACACTTTTCCTCACAGGAGGGACAAAAAAATTGCAACACGCAATTTTATTTTCATTTATTCTTCTCTAAAAAATCTATTACACTATAGCACCACAAGAGTGTGGCTGAAGTACACAAAATACATGTAAGGTAGCAAAGGGGGTATATCATGCATGGAAGACCATAGGACTAGTTAGGACCAACATCTTATCTCCCAGGAAAATCTGTGCAGGTCAGAGGTGGCAGGCCACGGCCACCCCCCACACACACCGAGACTCACGCCAGACATAAATGATAGAGCACGTTGAGGAAACGCTTTCAGCTATCCAGTGCCCCCATTGGAGGATCTCCGGTGGAGCCGGAGAAGTGAAGTCTGAACGTCTAGAACCATCTGGAGATGGTCAAGTTAATTGGGCTCCCACACGCCGACTCCTAGCAACAAACGAATAAAGGAACTGTGAGATCATTACCTATGGTGTAGTTTGAGTCTTATAGTTTGAGTCTTACGTTTCAAATTTAAGGGACACAGAAGGCAAAGACAATTGTTAGCCCTTTGTGTTGGGCTACGTTTGGCACCATCCTAAACTGTTTCCAGTTTTTCAATTGAAGGAGAAAACAGACAAAATATCATGTTTTTTAGTTTCAACTTATGATTTATCTTTTTAAAAGTTTGGGCGTGGCCCTTGGCTCTGCGATGCCACACAATAATCAGCTTAATGGATGTAAGACATGCATTCTCATCACCCTGGCTGTTCTCCCTCTCTCCCAGTGCTCACAGTCTGATGAAGAGGAGCTTTAGACCACCAGTGTATCCCTATGATTGGTGGTTCATGGCACAGGAATTCAGGGGGTGTGCCACGACTCTTTGCTTTGTTTTTACTTTCAGAAGCATCTGTGTTCTGACTGGAAGGAAGAGCGAAGCCATGAGGTGAGCTTCTGTAACTCAGTTAATGCCCCCTTAAAGGAGCAGTATCGCAAATTTTTCTTGGTGACTTATATTTAAATGGTACTTTGAATGTAGGTAAGTGTTGGAGTAAGAATTACAAATTTAGAAAAAAAATGATGTGTGTGTTGTGCAGCTGGATAGCTCATGTTTATGTCTTTTGAGTGTCGGCTCCCGACACTCTGGCCTGTTCCATGCTGAGGAGAGGGAGAAACAATGTATCAAAGTCTCAGCTGTTCAGTGCTGGCAGCCGTCCAGCATAAGATAACAACATTGCAACATTACCTGGCCAGAACTTATATATCTAAAACAGGGAGAAAAGCTCTAGAAGTCATTTAGCGGATTTTGACAGTTTTCCCTTCATGTTGGCTCTCCCGACTTGGGATGCCCCGATATGTGAAATCCCCAAGTTCGCCTGTGAAAACGTACCTTTCCCTGTCCCACAGCACATGCGCGGGCTCTCATCAAATCAGCGCTGTTTGCACACAGATGGGGAGCCTGAGCAGTAACCTTCCTGGCCGCCCGGCCTGTCTAAATGACTATCTGCGTGAGCGCGCCAGAAAAATGGGGGGATCTGTGGTTATCCAGGGGTCGTTTCACACAGTGGGCATCCTGATTTAGAATGCCCAAGGGGGAAGGTCAATGGCCGGGTCTTATAGACTTCAGGGTCGGTCACTCAGGGTTTTGTTCCACTTTAATACCTTTAGATTTTCCTGCACAGTTATTCAAAGAAGAATTTCAGTCATTTTCAGTCAGTTTAGTTTATTTTGTATAGATTTTACACATTTGAGTCACCTGGTCTCATAACAAAAGCAGCACCTCACACACACACAGCCGTTACCACTGATTACAGTGTCAGCCTCTGAGGTAAAGTGTTGCTAGGAGACCAGTGGGCTAAATGAAGCAGCTCACTAAATACAACCCAGCAGATCCCCCTATTCAGCAAATGGACTGAGCCATTGTAACTATACAATTTAAAAGAAAGGCATACATTTTTTCTTTTTTCTATCGCCAGATTATTTATACACATGTTAGAAGCTATTGTGTGGCTATTTAATTATTTATCTTTTTTAATGCAAATTTCGCAATACTGCTCCTTTAAGTTCACCATAGGTCTACTTGAATCCAGCATTCACCACTTTCCCCTCCCTTTTAGCCGGTCTCTCAATTGAAATTCATTGTCTTCTGTGAGTGCGACGTGGTGAATCCCATGCAGTTTGTGTGCATCAACATTCTTGGTTTTAGAGGAAGCGGGTAGTTTATAGCTTTCTGATAGGTACTGTTTAACATATATCTTTTAGGGTTGCACAATAAAGCTTACTACTGTAGGACATCTGGCTTCTAGGAACCATTTGTCCTTTTTCCTATAAATCTGTCCAGTAGACACACATAGCTGACCAACTTTACACATCCTTTACTTCATCTTCAACTGGGGAGGATTTATCATATAAAGAGCAAGGCCCAATTCATCAGCTCAGTGCATCCATTAAACTTCAGCTAAAGTCACTTCCTCCTCAACATCCTCTCTATGCTAACCAACATCCCAAACACTAGGACACCTTGTGAGCCTTCCACGAATCACAGCGAGCGCTGAGGCTCAGTGGTGGTCAAGGATGTATCGGACTTGAATGAGAACGTAAAGTGGTGTCTAGGAAAACAGGGTCTGCTTGAAATCTGTGACACAACACACAACACCAGTGGAGTGGTTGAGGGATTATTCGTGAAACCTGGCCAATCCAATCACCCAAGCTCAGCGTATGAAAGAGACATGCTTCTTCATGCGGGCTGACCACAAGGTTGTCTCAGGAATGATGTGGAAGCCCAGCAGGTAAAAGGTTATCAACAAGCGCCTTACACATCTAAATACAATGGTCATAGGGGACATAAGCTCAAGCAGACCCTCCAGACCACAGTTCGAGCATTCATCCAGAACACGTTGGGGTACAAAACAATAAAAAGGAAGTAGACTCACAGTGGTTTCCTGGTGAGGAAACAAAGTACTGAGGACTGAAGAGAATGGATAGGGTATAGCGTTGATTCAGAGCCCCTTTCTTGCCATTTTTTTTTTGCATGAAAATATCCGTTCTCATCCATTTTACCCCATCATCTGATTCAGCAGAGCCTTTTTTTCTGCAACAATTTTTGTGTAAAATGTTTTTCCTTTTTGTTTGGTAGCCAGACCTACCAAAGAACATTGAGGAAGGGGCTCTGAATCAACCCTTATGTCCTATTTTGTGTTTCCTCTCTGTGGCTGCCCGGAAGGATGAGGAGAGAAAATATCAGAGATATAAGCATGAGATGAGACAGGTCATGAGCATCAGAAGGCCACGTAAACTAGTAGCCATAATTGACACTATTACGTGGATTATAACACATTCGCCCAGGAGATGTTTGGGGTGTAAAACAATAAAAAAAGACGTAGACCCCCCCCCCCCCCCCAGTGGCTTCCTGGAGAAGAAGCAATATTGAGGATGGAGGGCAAAGGGCCTTTAACTATATCCCAGTCGGTGTTTTCTATCCAGGAAGAGGACTGCTCTATCTATGGCTGTCCTAAAGGTCAAGAGGAGAAAATATCAAGAGAGATTAGAGACAGGTCATGAGCTTTAGAAGGCTTCCTAATCTAGTGGCCAAATTGCACACTCTTACACAGATGTATTTGTCGCCCTAAGCATAAAGAGCCATTATCTGTGATAAAAAAAATAAATAAAAAGACTGTGGAGTCAATGATTAAAAATACAATAGTATCGTATGCGTTTGTACTTTGATAAGCTGTAAAAATCATCCGCTGGCACACCAGGAACTTCTTTCAAGGAATATATCCTCTTTAATTGTAAATATACAATGCTCCGAGGCCATAAGGACCTCTTTGTCAGGTACAACGAATCACAGGTCTGATCGAGACATTGAAACGTATATTCACAATGAAGATCTAAGAAGCAGGAGCTATTACTTGGAAGAATATACTGGCGGGCCGGTGCATGATATTGGCAGTTGATCTACATGGAAACCACATGAGCACCCACAATATTGAGCCAAATGGTGTTGCAGCAACTGTAACGGATGTGTTTTGATAGAGGTACATGAAATAAACATGTTCGAGATAATCAAAGGGTTAAAAAAAAAATCGCTACCATCTGCCACCACTTTCTAAATAATTTAAACTAAAAAAAATAAAAACAGCCACATTTGATGAATATTCTAACCATCAGGTTTAGAGAATGTATTTCCCACAAACGAGATTACGTCTTCTCTTCCGTATGAGCCCTTTTATGTTTGTTAAGACCCGATTTATGAGAAAACCACTTGCCACATTCAGAACAAGGATAGGGCTTCTCTCCTGTGTGTGATCTTTCATGTATGAGGAGGCTCATTTTCCAAGAAAAACCTTTCCCACACTCAGAACAAGAATGCGGTTTCTCTCCTGTATGAACTTTTTCATGGCTGCGAAGGTATGATTTATCAGAAAAACATCTCCCACATTCAGAACAGGAATAAGGCTTCTCCCCTGTATGAATTCTCTCATGTTTGACAAGGACAGATTTTCGAGAAAAACATTTCCCGCATTCAGAACAGGAATACGAATTCTCGCTTATATGTGCGCTTTCATGAAAGAAAAGTGCAGACTGATAAAAAAAACATTCCCCACATTGGGAACATGCGAATGGCTTCTCTCCTGTATGAACTCTTTTGTGACTATTAAGGGCCGATTTATAAGAAAAGCATTTCCCACATTCGGAACAGGAATGTTGCTTCTCCCCCGTGTGAGCCCTTTCATGTACGAGAAGGTTTGATTTTCTAGAGAAACATTTCCCACATTCAGCACACGAGTATGGCTTCTCTCCTGTATGAACTCTTTCGTGCACGACGAGCTGTGATTTCTTAGGAAAACTTTTTCCACATTCTGAGCAGGAATTCTTGGATCTAGGAGCAGTATCAGGGGGAAGGCAAACAGTCTGATGTGGCTCCTGTGGAGAGGGGCGAAATGAAGGATGTGCAGGGTACAACGCTGGAAGGGGGCTTGAGATACTCAGATTTCCTGTAGTCCTTGCCGTGATATCGTCTTCTCTTTTGGTATCTAGAGAGATAACTGTGGGTTCGGCCAGATTATTCTGGCTGTGTCTTTCACCTAGGAAATAAGGGAAGATTTTTTAAGTGCAACTCCACTCTATTTTTTAAGCTGGACATAACTTAAAGGAAACAACGTATCTCAAGTAAGGGGGGGGGGGGTGGAGATGTTCTTTTCGCCTTACCTCCGCATCATCCTCCTGCAGCCCCAGATTGTAAATATGGGAGCTGTGCATTTGGGTTTCCCACTGATGGCTGGGTGTGACCAGTGTGTGTCTGACTTCCACTGAAGATAATCAGGGTCTCTGTACATGAGGAACTGTCATGTCCTGAGAAATGCAGTTTCCAGCATTACAAACAAGGCAAGGGGATAGAATAGCCGTCTATCCCCGCTCCCCAGTCTGCTTTTGTTTAAAATGGAAGCGACCCATTCGGGCCCGTTGGGGTACATAGCTAAATGGGAGAGCGAGATAGGTCAGTCTTTTTCGGAGGAAGAACTATCTAAGATGTTCAGCCTGACTCACAAATCCACCCTGGAGGGGGCGGCGCAGGAGAGGAATTTTAAGATAATCTCGAGGTGGTACAGATGTCCGTCGGACATCCATAAATTTGCACCCCAGACCTCAAGCAAGTGCTGGCGTTGCCTGGCAGAGGAAGGAAATATGACACACATATGGTGGGGGTGTCCGGCTATCAGATCTTTCTGGGAAAAGGTCTTAGATATATACGCTGAGACAACGGGTAGGAGAGTAAACAACTCCCCTCAATTAACCCTCCTCTCTCTTGTGGAGGGCTCCATATCTCAACACAAAAAGGGTCTACTTCGACACTTTCTATCGGCAGCGCGAGCTGTTATACCCAGGCACTGGAAGACACGGGGGTTCCCTTTCTTGGCTGAGTGGGTGGTGGAGCTCGAACATTTCAGTCGAATGGAGGAGCTCACACTGGGCGATAAAGGCCTGATAGGAAAATACATCACAACTTGGACCTGTTGGTTTGACTTCTGGGACTCAGATCGCTTCAGAGCGCTGTTCGATTGATACAACGTGGACGCTACGGTGCAACATGCTATTCCCTGGTTGCAATGAGCGGTAGCTTTTGCGACGGAGGGATCGGTGCCTCTGGTCCAGTTTGGGGTACTCCCTCCCTCCTCCCCCCCCCTCCTTTTTTCCCATCCCTTCTCTCCCCCTCGCTCTTTTTCCCTCTCCTGTTTATAGGTTTGTTACCTTGTTTCTTCTATTACGGTTGCTGTCACACTGTGTTGCATTATACCTAATGTAATGTAATGTTCTGTTTGATGGACGTAACGCTGTTCTATGTACTGCACCCTGTATGTACCTTCTTTTGATCACCAATAAAAACAGATTAAACTAAAATGGAAGCGACCCTGTAACCCCCTACCCTGCCACCATTCCCTTGCGCTGAGGCAGGGTGGGGGGGGTTTACAAAAAAAAAATGCTTACCTAACCTAGGATCCATCACAAATCCCCAGCTCTTCTGTGGCGGCTGCACAGGAGTGAATGGGTGTCCGGGCAGCACATAGAGCAGAAAAAGCCGCTCTGCACAGCAGCTTCAAGATAGCAGCGGATGAGGGTACCAGGCACGAAAAGGTTTTTTTTTTTTTACTATAATCCCTGTTCTGCCTCAGTGCCAGGGAAGGGCAGGGGGGAGGGGGGTTATGTGGTGCCGGGACTTCCACTTTAAGGTCTGCTGAAATCAGTAAAATGAAGTAAGTAAAACTACCAATAAAACATCTGGTTGGAACAGAAAGATCTCACAATAGACCTACCTACAGATGTTATTCACACACAGGGGGAAGTTCACTCTTGGAGATTACAATGTCAAGTATTTAAACTTAATGAGTCAAGTGATTTTTTTTTTTAGTAGCTGACCCGGATGATCCTTTTCGAGGATTGGATAAGCCCTGATAAAGATTTTTTTGTTGTTCAGAAACCAGGAAGTGTTTAGGCCAAATGGGATGCCAGATACAGAGCAATCTGATGGCCTAGAAATTGGAAAGGTGAAAAGTGAGCTGTGTAGTTGTTTCGAGATACTAATGCCTGAAACAGAATGGCGGTGGGAGACACCTGGTGCAAGAGTTATTTTTTTTCATCCACTCTATGTACGGCCCCTCCATGATAACCTCCCCGAACTACTACCCTACATGCTAAACTCACTAAACTAATCTCATGCTACTCTCAAATTCCTGGACTAGGAGCCCCACCACTTGGTGCCTGAAATGGAATGGCTTCCTGGGTGCAGAGAGTTCTCCTCTTTTCATCCACTCTCTGTGCTGCACCTCCATGGACCTGGAACTAATCTCACGCTACTCTCAACTTCCTGGACTAGGAACCCCACCATGTGGTGTCTGGAATGGAATAGCTGCCTGGGTGGGAGTCACCTGGTGCAGGGAGTTCCTCATTCTTTTTTATACCTCTACCCTCTCTCTGGTGCTTCTCCCCCATCCAGGAACCAAGTACTCATATTCTGGAATGGTTAGGTGTTTCCCTATCCTACTGTTGTATCCCTGTAGCTTCCCTGCCACAACAAATGCCTAGTGTGTATGTAATGTATGTACATAGCGTTCTGATTCTGATTTGTTGCCTCAGTTTGGCTATTAGCTTTTAACTATAGTCTATGCACAGCTCATGGTCTATGAAGGTCCCACCCCGAACCTGCTAAGCTTATTCATAGCCCTGACCCCAAATCACAAGAGGATGCGATTGTATTACCAACGACTGCTTAGAGAATGTTATATTTTAATAGGCGTTTCACTTCTTATTGCATAGGAAACCCTCAAACTCCCCATGCACCTGAACCACAACCCGAATAATCACTCAAACGCAATCACTAAACTAAACTATACCTGAAACAAGCGGGTAACCCGACAATATCCAATAGTGAGATTCTAACTTGTGGTCAGGGCTGGACATAAAACGTGGACCAATCGGCATGCCTCACCGTGTGAGCCCCCAAGATCGCTCGCAAGAGCCTTATCTCTCCCTAGGCCCTCGCCATGATCGTCGGCCACCAATGCATACCCGGCATCACTGCAGCTGTGCACTTCACAGGGGAACCAGGAATGCGCGCGCCGCCACTCCCTATGGTCATGCGCCATTCAAAACAACCGTTTATGCTGTGCATTGGGAAAATATTATTTCTCACCTGGGCTTATCTGTAGACTCATTTCTTCGTCTTCATCCTTCACAACTACCTCCACCTCAGTTTTCACATTTCTTACTATGGTGTCTCCGGGGTCTGTGAATAAAAATAAGAGCGACGACCCTGTACTGAGTTGTATGAGATACACCAGAATGTGTGGTGTTACTAAACAGGGGGTATTCGTAAATCTACACTATAGAAGGTTTATTACTCACCTGGGCTGATCTGCAGAGGAAATTCCTCCTCTTTAGTCTTCACAATTACTTCTTCCTTTTCAGTTTTCACATATCTCATAGTCTCTCCTGGGTCTGTGAATAAAGATAACATTGATGTTGACATATGTGTAGCAAGAAGTTTGTGGGTCATTGGAGGTCCTTGTGATGGGAGAAGCTGCTGACCCTCCATAATGGTGTCCCTGTAGATAGTGTTCGTGTCCTTCTGTCCAATTCCTGTGCTCTCTGTCCTCTCTGTGGAGCTCACTCTGAAAGACATGAAAAGAAAATCACCCTCTGTGGGTTCAGAGATATGCAAGAAGCAGATGGTGAGATATCTGCCTCCGCATAGACTTGAAGACAAGCACATGCACCCTCAGAACCCCTATAAAATGTTCCCTCACCTCTGACATCCAGCAACAGAAAATCCAGAAAAAAATCTCTTTTTCTCACTTTAGTCCACAGTGGATACATACGTGTGTCCATCAGCTCACCTGCCAGTTAAAGTAGATCCTAATGCAGAGTCTCCCACAGCTATGTATACAACGCAGGACGCAACCCCAGCATCTCTGGGCTGAGGTACGCTCCTGCACCGAGCCATTCAGATAGACTGGGGCCGGATGTGTGCCTGTGTAAATGATGCTGAAGTTCCGGTTTAAGAGCCAACCCTGTGTCTAGGCCTTCCAAAAAGCAACTTGAACAGAGACCAACATTGTGCACAAAAATAGGGACAGCGACTGAAACGCATGTCCAGCAACGCATTTCCTTCCCTACCAGAGGAAACAGAATGTTAGACCTCTGCTATACGCCTTTTAAAGATGAATACAAAGCCCAAAGCCAGATCCAACCACCCTTTTGGAACCCGAGAGCCACTAAGTAGTCCCGCGTTGGCCAGAACATTCCATGTCTGCCCTTCAAGACGCTCTTGAGGACACCAAATAGGACATGGTCCGACAGTGCTAAGAAGACATTGACTCCTATACAGACTTACAGGGAAACTGGCAGAAGAAACAAAGTACACACAAATCTGCATTCAGAATATTTTTACATCAAAAGCCAAGGGTGGTGCTGCGGTACATTGTGATCTTAGGACCAGAGAGTCAAGTGCTATAACACCAACTCCCAGAGCAACAAGCTTCAATCGAAGGCTAGCAGATGACCTGAATACCTTCTATTTTCAGATTGACACCATCATCAATAAACCCAGCAGCACTATTACCACCAGAGGCAACACATGGAAGATAGGAGACAGTCCCCTTTTTTCTTCTGTGGAAATGAAGTGTGGAAATGTGGAAAGCCTTCAGGGGGGTAAACACCAGGAAGGCAACTGCCCCGAGCGGTATCTTAGCCCAGATCCTCCCAGTATGTGCTAATCAATCGGCACCACTATCTTCGCCATCTCTCCTCCCCCAATTGCTTCAAACAATCTATTATTGTACCCGTGCCGAAGAAACCCCAGCCAAACTGCCTCAACGATTATCACCCAGTTGCACTGACCTTAACACAAGGAAGGCACCTGGCCCGGATGGTATCTCAGGCCAGGTCCTGCCTGCATGTGCAAATCAGTTTGCACCACTATCTTGTTCATCTCTCTGCCCCAAGTAGCTTCAAACAATTTATAATTGTACCTGTTCTGAAGAAGAAACCCCAGCCAAACTGCCTCAATGATTATCACCCAGTTGCACTGATCTCAACACAATTATCTCATCCAAACTCTTTGTAAAACCGGAAAATCTGGGTCTAAAAACCACCCTGTGTGCCTTGTTATCTTCTGTGAGAATGAAGTGAGGAAAGCCTTCAGGAAGACACCTGGCCTGGATGGTATCTCAGGCTATGTCCTGCCAGTATGTGCAGATTAATTTGCACCACTATCTTCCATCTCTCTGCCCTAAATTGCTTCAATCTATTATTGTACTTGTGCTGAAGAAACCCCAGCCAAACTGCCTCAATGATTATCACCCATTTGCACCGAGTTCAACACAATTGTATCGTCCAAAGTCTTTGTGAAACTGGAAAATCTGGGTCTAAAAACCGCCCTGTTATCTTCTGTGACAATGAAGTGAGGAAAGCCTTTAGGAGGGTAAACACCAGGAAGGCACCTGTCCTGGATGGTATCTCAGGCCAGGTTCTGCCTGCATGTGCAGATCAAATTGCACCACTATCTTCCATCTCTCCACCCCAAATTGCTTCAAACAATCTATTATTGTCCCCATGATGAAGAAACCCCAGCCAAACTGTCTGAACGATTATCACCCAGTTGCACTGACCTCAACACAATTATCCCCTACAATCTCATTGTAAAACTGGAAAATCTGGGTCTAAAAATACTCTGTCCATCCTGTTATCTTCTGTGTGAATGAAGTGAGTAAAGCCTTGGGGGGGGGGGGGGGGGGGGGGTGTGTGCGTAAACACCAGGAAGGCACCTGGCCCGGACGGTATCTCAGGCCAGGTCCTGCCAGTATGTGCTGATCAATTTGCACCACTATCTTCTCCATCTCTCCACCCCATATTGCTTCATACAATCTATTATTGTCCCCATGCCGAAGAAACCCCAGCCAAACTGCCTCAACCATTATCACACAGTAGCACTGACATCAACACAATTATCCAGTCTAAACTCATTGTAAAATTGGAAAATCTGGGTCTACAAACTTCCGCGTGCGCCTTGTTATCTTCTGCGACAATGAAGTGAGCAAAGCTTTCAGGGGAGCAAACACCAGGAAGGCACCTGGTCCGGACGGTATTTCAGGCCAGGTCCTGCCAGTATGTGCAGAACAGTTTACACCACTATCTTCCATCTCTCCGTCCAAAATTCCTTCAAACAATCTATAATTGTCCCCGTGTCGAAGAAACCCCAGCCAAACTGCCTCAACGATTATCCCGTCCAAACTCATTGTAAAAACTGGAAAATCTGTGTCTAAAAACTGCCCTATGTGCCTTATTATCTGTGTAAATGTATTGAGGAAAGCCTTCAGGGGGGTAAATACAAGGAAGGCACCTGGCCCGGATGGTATCTCAGGCCAGGCCCTGCCTGCATGTACAGATCAAATTGCACCACTATCTTCCATCTCCCTACCCCAAATTTCTTCAATACAATCTAATATTGTCCCAATGCCGAAGAAACCCCTTGCCAAACTGCCTCAACAATTATCACCCAGTAGCACTGAGAAACTCCAGCCAAACTGCCTCAATGATTATCACACAGTCGCACTGACCTCATCACAATTATCCCATCCAAACTCATTGTAAAACTGGAAAATCTGGGTCTAAAATCCTGCCCCGTGTCAGTGGGTCTACAGCTTTTCAACAGGAAGACCAAAGACAAGGGGCAATCAAGGTAGGTAAATACATCCCACCCTCCCTCACTCTACACACAGAAACCCCACTGGTCTTGAGCCATCTGCTTTATTCCTTGTATACGTATGACTGTGTGGCCTCCAGTGGCCCCCCCCCATTATCAAATATACTGATGGTACAGCGGTGGTCGGACCGATCAAAAACAACAGGGGATAGGACTGTTTGGGGGAAGTAAAGAGTCTGGAGAGTTGGTTACACAAAAATGTAAGGGCAACCGACTGTGAGGGGAAAGCCGACAAGAATCAACTAAACCCTGCTCTTTATTGCCACCAGCAGGGCAACTACTCGCCCCGCCAACTTTCCAGCATCCACCGAAGGGCAGTAATGTACCTCATGGCAAAAGAAGACAAAAAAGTTCAGTACGGAATCAAAGGGCACAAAAGGGCCAATGAGTGGAGGAGAACCAAGAAAAGGCAGTAGAGAACAAAGCGAAAGACCTCCTGCTCACTAGAGGACCCCTCCTGCTCCTCTCATACCCCTGCTCACCAGAGGACCCCTCCTGCCCCTCTCACCCCCCCTGCTCACCAGAGGACCCCTCCTGCCCCTCTCACCCCCCTGCTCACCCCCCTGCTCACCAGAGGACCCCTCCTGCCCCATTCACCCCCCCCCCTCCTGCTAACCAGAGGACTCCTACTGCCCCTCTCACCCCCCCGCTCACCAGAGGACCCCTCCTGCCCCCCCTCCCCGCTCACCAGAGGACCCCTCCTGCCCCCCTCACCCCCCTGCTCACCAGAGGACCCCTCCTGCTCCTCACCCTCCGGCTCACCAGAGGACCCCTCCTGCCCCTCTCACCCCCCTGCTCACCAGAGGAGCCCTCCTGCCCCTCTCACCCCCCTGCTCACCAGAGGACCCCTCCTGCCCCTCTCACCCCCCTGCTCACCAGAGGACCCCTCCTGCCCCTCTACTCACCAGAGGACCCCTCCTGCCCCCCTCACCCCCCTGCTCATCAGAGGACCCCTCCTGCCCCCCTCACCGCCCTGCTCACCAGAGGACACCTCCTGCCCCCCTCACCGCCCTGCTCATCAGAGGACCCCTCCTGCCCCCCTCACCCCCCTGCTCACCAGAGGACCCCTCCTGCCCCCCTCACCCCCCTGCTCATCAGAGGACCCCTCCTGCCCCTCTCACCCCCCTGCTCATCAGAGGACCCCCTCCTGCCCCTCTCACCCCCCTGCTGATCAGAGGACCCCTCCTGCCCCCCTCACCCCCCTGCTCACCAGAGGACCCCTCCTGCCCCTCTCACCCCCCTGCTCACCAGAGGACCCCTCCTGCCCCTCTCACCCCCCCTGCTCACAGAGGACCCCTCCTGCCTACATTTATATAATACACGAAGCTACAGAATAACATTTCATAAATAACACCAATAACATGACGCCGAGCAGTACAGATATAAAACGTAACCCCTCACCCGGCAGCTTCAGCTGTGTCCGCTTCCTCCAGTATTAAAAAGCAGGCTACAGGAAAATGGCGGCCATATCGGGGACACGACTAAAAAGAGGGAAATGTACTACGACATCATGGCCGCAGGGGGAAGACCCGTGGGCAAGGGGCGGAGTATGCGGAACAAGGCGTGGCTTAGATTGTATTAGCCATAGCGACGCTGGGACGGCGAGCGCATGCTCGTATCCTGGCAGCAGGAATCACCCATAATTCCCCGCGCCGCCCAATATTCACCTCACACGCCTCCAGGATTCCTCTACTCAGCGGTCACTGACCACGCCCCCTCCTCATTAACTATTTCTGACCTCCAGTCTTAAGCATTGCCCCGCCCCCTCCTCATTAGCCATGTACTTACCCCGCCTACACCACTGTGCCCCGCCCAGTCCTATCTGTATCAAAATAATTCATTTACCCCTCCCAGTCTGCTGCCCTAAGGGCTCTCCTGTGCTTCTCATTGGTCTTCATCCCTCTCTGGTTATCCTCATTGGTCTTCATCCTTCTCTGGTGTTTCATTGGCCCTCATCCCTCTCTGGTGCTTCTCATTGATCCTCATCCCTCTCTGGTGCTTCTCATTGGTCGTCATCCCTCCCTGGTGCTTCTCATTGGTCCTCATACCTCTCTGGTGCTTCTCATTGGTCGTCATCCCTCCCTGGTGCTTCTCATTGGTCCTCATACCTCTCTGATGTGCTTCATAGGCCTCATCCCTCTCTGGTGTGCTTCATCAGCCCTCATTCCTCTCTGGTGCTCTTCATCGACCCTCATCCCTCTCTGGTGTCCTTCATTGACCCTAATCCCTCTCTGGCGCTCCTCATTGGTGTGCTTCTTAGGCCTCATCCGTCTCTGGTGTGCTTCATTGTTCTCATCCTTCTCTGGTGTGCTTCATTGTCCCTCATCCCTCTCTGGTGCTTCTCATTGGTCCTCATCTCTCTCTGGTGCTCCTTATTGGTCCTCATCCCTCTCTGGAGCTTCATTGGCCCCCATCCCTCTCCTGTGCTTCTCATTGGTCCACACCTCTCTCTGGTGCTTCATTGGTCCTCATCCCTTTCTGGTGCTTCATTGGTCCTCATCCCTTTCTGGTGCTTCATCTGCCCTCATCCCTCTCTGGTGCTTCATTGGCCCTCATCCCTCTCTGGTGCGTGATTGGCCTCACCCCTCTCTGGTGCTTCATCGGCCCTTATTCCTCTCTGGTGCGCTTCATTGGCCCTCATCCCTTTCTGGTGCGCTTCATTGGCCCTCATCCCTCTCTGGTGTGCTTCATTGGCTCTCATCCCTCTCTGGTGTGCTTCATTGGCCTCATCCCTCTCTGGTGTGCTTCATTGGCTCTCATCCCTCTCTGGTGTGCTTCATTGGCTCTCATCCCTCTCTGGTGGGCTTCATAGGCCTCATCTCTCTCTGGTGTGCTTCATCGACCCTCATCCCACTCTGGTGTTCTTCATTGGCCCTTATCCCTCTCTGGTGTCCTTCCCTCTCTGGTGTTCTTCATTGGCCCTCATCCCTCTCTGGTGTCCTTCATTGACTCTTATCCCTCTCTGGTGTCCTTCATTGGCCCTCATCCCTCTCTGGTGTCCTTCATTGACTCTTATCCCTCTCTGGTGTGCTTCATTGACCCTAATCCCTCTCTGGCGCTCCTCATTGGCCCCCGTCCCTCTGTGGTGTGCTTCATCAGCCCTCATCCCTCTCTGGTGTGCTTCATAGGCCTCATCCCTCTCTGGTGTGCTTCATTGTCCCTCATCCCTCTCTGGTGTACTTCATTGTTCTCGTCCTTCTCTGGTGTGCTTCATTGTCCCTCATCCCTCTCTGGTGTGCTTCATAGGCCCTCGTCCCTCTCTGGTGTGCTTCATTGGCCTCCACCTCTTTCTGGTAAGCTTCACTGGCCCTCATCCCTTTCTCATGTGCTTCATTGGCCCTCATCCCTTTCTGGTAAGCTTCATTGGCCCTCATCCCTCTCTGGTGTGCTTCATAGGCCTCATCCCTTTCTGGTGTGCTTCATTGGCCCTTATCCCCTTCTGGTGCGCTTCATTGGCCCTCATCCCTTTCTGGTGCCCTTCATTGGCCCTCATCCCTCTCTGGTGTGCTTCATTGGCCCCCATCCCTCTCTGGTGTGCTTCATCGACCCTAATCCCTCTCTGGCGCTCCTCATTGGCCCCGTCCCTCTGGTGTGCTTCATCAGCCCTCATCCCTCTCTGGTGTGCTTCATAGGCCCCATCCCTCTATGGTGTGCTTCATAGGCCCCATCCCTCTATGGTGTGCTTCATAGGCCAACATCCCTCTCTGGTGTGCTTCACTGGCCCTCATCCCTCTCTGGTGTGCTTCATTGGCCTCCACCCCTTTCTGGTGTGCTTCACTGGCCCTCATCCCTCTCTGGTGTGCTTCATAGGCCTTCATCCCTCTCTGATGTGCTTCATTGTCCCTCATCTCTCTCTGGTGTGCTTCATAGGCCCTCATCCCTCTCTGGTGTGCTTCATTGGCCCCCATCCTTCTCCGATGTGCTTCATTGGCCTCCACCCCTTTCTGGTGTTCTTCATCGACCCTCATCCCTCTCTGGCGCTCCTCATTGGCCCCCATTCCTCTGTGGTGTGCTTCATCAGCCCTCATCCCTCTCTGGTGTGCTTCATAGGCCCTCATCCCTCTCTGGTGTGCTTCATTGGCCCCCATCCTTCTCCGATGTGCTTCATTGGCCTCCACCCCTTTCTGGTGTTCTTCATCGACCCTCATCCCTCTCTGGCGCTCCTCATTGGCCCCCATTCCTCTGTGGTGTGCTTCATCAGCCCTCATCCCTCTCTGGTGTGCTTCATAGGCCTCATCCCTCTCTGGTGTGCTTCATTGGCCCTCATCCCTCTCTGGTGTGCTTCATTGGCCCTCATCCCTCTCTGGTGTGCTTCATTGGCCCTCATCCCTCTCTGGTGTGCTTCATAGGCCTCATCCCTCTCTGGTGTGCTTCATAGGCCTCATCCCTCTCTGGTGTGCTTCATTGGCCCCCATCCCTCTCTGGTGCGCTTCATTGGCCTCCACCCCTCTCTGGTGTTCTTCATCGACCCTCATCCCTCTCTGGCGCTCCTCATTGGCCCCCATTTCTCTGTGGTGTGCTTCATCAGCCCTCATCCCTCTCTGGTGTGCTTCATAGGCCTCATCCCTCTCTGGTGTGCTTCATTGGCCTCCACCCCTCTCTGGTGTGCTTCCTTGTTCTCATCCATCTCTGGTGTGCTTTTTTGTTCTCATCCCTGTCTGGTGTGCTTCATCGACCCTCATCCCTCTCTGGTGTGCTTTATTGGCCCTCATCCCTCTCTGGTGTGCTTCATAGGCCCTCGTTCTTCTCTGGTGCATTCATTGGCCCCTATCCCTCTCTGGTGTGCTTCATTGGCCCCTATCCCTCTCTGGTGTGCTTCATTGGCCCTCATCCCTCTCTGGTGCGCTTCATTGGCCCTCATCCCTCTCTGGTGTGCTTCATTGGCCCTCATCCCTTTCTGGTGTTCTTCATCGACCCTCATCCCTCTCTGGCGCTCCTCATTGGCCCCCATTCCTCTGTGGTGTGCTTCATCAGCCCTCATCCCTCTCTGGTGTGCTTCATAGGCCTCATCCCTCTCTGGTGTGCTTCATTGGCCCTCATCCCTCTCTGGTGTGCTTCATTGGCCCTCATCCCTCTCTGGTGTGCTTCATTGGCCCTCATCCCTCTCTGGTGTGCTTCATAGGCCTCATCCCTCTCTGGTGTGCTTCATAGGCCTCATCCCTCTCTGGTGTGCTTCATTGGCCCCCATCCCTCTCTGGTGCGCTTCATTGGCCTCCACCCCTCTCTGGTGTTCTTCATCGACCCTCATCCCTCTCTGGCGCTCCTCATTGGCCCCCATTTCTCTGTGGTGTGCTTCATCAGCCCTCATCCCTCTCTGGTGTGCTTCATAGGCCTCATCCCTCTCTGGTGTGCTTCATTGGCCTCCACCCCTCTCTGGTGTGCTTCCTTGTTCTCATCCCTCTCTGGTGTGCTTTATTGTTCTCATCCCTGTCTGGTGTGCTTCATCGACCCTCATCCCTCTCTGGTGTGCTTTATTGGCCCTCATCCCTCTCTGGTGTGCTTCATAGGCCCTCGTTCTTCTCTGGTGCATTCATTGGCCCCTATCCCTCTCTGGTGTGCTTCATTGGCCCCTATCCCTCTCTGGTGTGCTTCATTGGCCCTCATCCCTCTCTGGTGCGCTTCATTGGCCTGCATCCCTCTCTGGAGTACTTCATTGGCCTGCATCCCTCTCTGGAGTACTTCATTGGCCTGCATCCCTCTCTGGAGTACTTCATTGGCCTGCATCCCTCTCTGGAGTACTTCATTGGCCTGCATCCCTCTCTGGAGTACTTCATTCTCTGGTTTTCATTGGCCCTCAACCCCTCTGTAGCTGTGGTATCTTGGCAATCTAAAGACCTTGAGGCCTCAGCAATCCGTATCGCCTGGGGCTTTCTGATGATGTAATAAATATGAATCTATCTGCATAAACCAGAGATTGAATGATTGCTCATAGGACAGTGTCACCAAACTGTAGTGGATCTGATGGCAGAGGAACATGACCACTACCAGCTTCTGTGTCCGCTTCAACCCTCCCTGAGATAGATAACAGGGAGGACTCAACAAAAGGAAAGAAGAAGAAGAAGGAAAGAAGATAAAGAGTCTATGGGTTAGTGCTGGATAACGGTTGGATAGATAAGTGCTGAAGTTGAACCGGAACAATAAAGTACTGGGCCACTACCTTTATACCAGCTCCCGAGTGGGGGATCTGCTGTCAGGCCTGGTGTGTAGCCCCCAAAAAGAGAGGACAGACTAGGCTGCAGGTACAACCAGGGTCAAACCACTGTTACTGACACAGGCAGGGCTGAGAAGTGTAGTCTGATGATGCCAAAGGAACAGAAGCCAAAACGGGTAGGCAGCAGGGAAAGCAGTCTGGGCTTAAACCAGACCAACAGCCTGGCAAATTTGGAAAAGAAAAGGTAGCGGCCAATTTGGAGCTTCCTCTCCCAACTGACATAACTAAAATGCACAGTAACAGGAAATCCAGCACAAACCAGGTGGCCTGCAAGCCCATGAGTGACCATCTTGTTTTTTTTATTTTAATATTCTTTATTTAAGCATTTTTATGACTACATTGCAGCAAACTGATACAATACAGGACACGGCAGAAAAATAGGGGGGGGTGGCAGGGGGAGCCGGGCCACATGCCAGCATCATGCAGAAATAACACAGATACAGCATTTCCTACGCTAAACAGCCGCTACTTCCTGGCTACCTCCGAGGGCGGTAGGTAGTCTCTCGATGTGTAGGATACTGCTTATATCGTTAAGACTCCAGGTGATTACTACTCTTCTTCTGTGCTGGAGAGCCCGGGGGTCCGTCCCGCCCACTTCTGCGTGACAAGTCAGGGGAGGGGGACACGTAAGGGGGAGACGGGGAGGAAGGGTGGGGAAAAATGGGGGGGCAGTGGGGAGAAGGTAGACAAAAGGCTATGCAGCAACTTCCCAGATCGCGGGCTACGCTACCGAGGCATGAGTGCGACCTCCTCCTATGGGACCCCGTATCTCCTACATCCTACTCGATTCGGGCAGCGCGGGCACAGCCCGGGGCTCAGTCAGCCATACAGCGCTCTAAACCCCCCCCCCCCCCGACTCCTGGAACACTAACCAGGACATCCATGTAGTCCTGAACTGTTCTTCTCTGTCGTGGAGCGACAACGTAAGATCTTCCATCTCACAGATATTCATAACTTCACCTATCCAGTCCCTCACAGATGGAGCGCTACCCTGCTTCCAGAACCTGGGGATCACTTGTTTGGCTGCGTTAAGTAAATATACCCGCAAGGTTTTTTTGTATTTCCCAACCGGACGTTTTGTCAAATTGAGCATGACTTGGGCCGGGTCCTCCTGCATATCCACCCCAGTAACTTGCGTAATGATGGGCAATATCTCCCCCCAGAATTCTTTGATCTTAGGGCAAGTCCAGAATATGTGGAACATCGTGCCACGCTCAGTACCACATCTCAAGCACTTTGGGTCTACTGCTGGGTACATCTTACTAAGCCTGTCAGGAGTATAATACCAGCGCGTGAGAATTTTATAATTCGTCTCCTGCACCTTCGAAGCTACTGAGGACTTATGCGCTAATGTGGAGATTTTTTCCCTCTCTTTCTCCCTTAAGGGTCTACCCAGGTCCCTTTCCCACTCTCCCCAAAAGGCCGGGGGGGGGGGGGGGGGGGTTGTCTGCACGTTTATTAACAGGGAGTACAGCTTGGAGATTAAATGCGGGAACGGTTGCCCCTCTATGCAGATCCTCTCAAATGACCATCTTGTTTTTAAAACTTATCCCGGTAGGTGTTAGAAAAAGGTAAATTATTTTTTATGTGCATCAATCTAAATTGCCCTGAAGAGGGATACATGAGGACTGTTTGTTGTGTTGGTTTTCATTTTTGACAGTTGGTCGGCTCTAAATAGATATTTTTGGTGAAGCTGGACTGTGCGACCCAGAGCAAACCCATTGATCGCCCACAACCAAGTATGTTCGATCAGGCAGAGCAATTTCACCCACGCGAGCCAATCAATCAGTTAGTGTGTATACTCTGCCACCACATCAATCAATACTAAAATTATGATGAGAAATGAGCCTGGATCACTGCTGTCCGGGCGACAGAATGACTATTATAGCCTGTATGGAAATGGAGATTGCGGGGTTGTCCTTTAATCTAAGCAATACAGAGAATACTGACAATGCAGGTCTGGGCCTAGCAACAAGGATGCCACAGCCGGAAGACAGTCCGGAATCTAGGAGGCACCTCAGTTGTCACTGCCCCCCCCCCCCCAACCAGAGGGCACTATCAAGTCCAATATGCAACAAAAACCAACAAGTTTGAGGCGGACTTGAGGACAAGCATGGGTTCGATTTCAAAGTCCGAGCAAGGACCAAAAGGCAGACTGGAAAAGCAATCCAAGCCCCTTCCTGGCTAGATCCCTTCCCTTAGACTGACTTGGACACATTGAGTGTCTGGGCCTCCACTTGGCAAATTAAGTTCAATGTGGAGAAATGTAAAGTCAGGCACTTGGGGTCTAACTACCTGAAGGCCACATATGTCCTGGGGGGAGTAAAACTGGGAGAATCACTTGTTGAGAAGGATCTGGGGGAACTGGTAGATCACAGGCTAAATAACAGCATGCAATGCCAAGCAGCTGCTTCCAAGGCCACCAAGATATCATGCATTAATAAAGGCCTGGAATCACGGGATAAGGATGTAATTTTGCCTCTTTACATAGCACTGGTGCGCCCTCACCTGGAATATGCCGTCCAGTTCTGGGCACCCATTCATAGAAAGGACGCTCTGACTATGGAAAGGGAGCAGAGGAGCCACCAAACTAATAAGAGGAATGAAAGATCTTAGTTATGAGGAAAGATTACGAGAATTAAATCTGTTCAGTCTTGAGAGGAGACGACTGAGGGGGGACATGATTAAATGGACCATACAAAAAATATGGGGGAACAATATTTCAGGTAAAATCCTCTCAAAAGACAAGAGCGCGCTCCCTTCAACTGGAAAAAAATAAATTTAGTTTCCGGAGGCGACAATCGTTTTTTACCATAAGAACAATAAATCTATGCAATAGCCTCCCACAAAAGCTTGTTACAGCATCAACCAAAAAGGATTAGATGCTTATTTAGAAGAAAATAACATTAACACTTACTATTAGCTGTTATCAGTAAAAAACAAAAAATAAAATAAATAACTGCCACTTATAAAATAAAATAAAAAACCTCCGTTAGAAACCTGTAACGTTTTTTTTTTAGGAATCCTTCAGCTTGACCACCAATTAGCCTCTTTGTGTGTTCAAGCTGAAGGATGACTTGGAAAAATAACTTCCCCTACCCCAACACCCTTGGTTGAACTTGACATATTTCTTTTTTCAATCGTATTAACTATGTAAGAGTGGTGTTCCCCGGGTTGGAGAGGGTTTCTCCTTGAGAGAGCCACCATCGGGTCAGGACAGATGCAGCGGTAATGTAATTCATGCTCAGACAGACCTATAGAGGCAGCTATTTGGAGATCCACAAACCATGACCTGTTGGTAACTCTTGAGGAGAGGGTTGGGGGAACAGTCATCTGCAGAACATCTGGTTGCACAGGATTCACATAACCACAGTTAATAACAATGAAATTCAGTTCATGTATCTCTGGTGGACAACTTGAGAGACCAAATTAATCATTAAAATGGAAGTCCAGTGTGGCAATGACCCCCCCCCCCCATATAAAGTACAAGAGAAGGAATGCACACCTCAGAACAGTTGGTTGTTCGTTTGCAAAAATGAGTGTATTAAAAATAGTGCAAAATATATATACATATATACAGACTTCTTCTAGATATACAAAAATAGCCAACATATATGTCTGCAACAGTCACATCCTGCACAAAACCACATGTCAATTAACATAGTAAGCAGAAGATTCCCTTTTAGTATAGCACAAAATATCTATGTATTCTTGCATACAAATATCTAGAGCATGATTCTTATTAAAAGTATAGAGCTAGCAGTACCAGATAAGGCCACTAGATGGAGCCAAAGTGCAAAACAGTATTGAATGAAATCACACTGGTTGAGCAGAGACTGTCAGACATGAAAATGATCTCTAGAGAAAATGCAAACGGCACAGCACAACAGTTCAACAACTTTACAAAATATAAATCAAGATAACCAGATACATTACAGCATATGCGGAAATGAAAGTCTCATTTCCGCATATGCTGTAATGTATCTGGTTATCTTGATACCAGTACCATATCTGGTACTGCTAGCTCTATACTTTGTAATAAGAATCATGCTCTAGATATTTGTATGCAAGATTACATAGATATTTTGTGCTATATTAAAAGGGAATCTTCTGCTTACTATGTTAATTGACATGTGGTTTTGTGCAGGATGTGACTGTTGCAGACATATATGTTGGCTATTTTTGTATATCTAGAAGAAGTCTGTATATATGTATATATATTTTGCACTATTTTTAATACACTCATTTTTGCAAACGAACAACCAACTGTTCTGAGGTGTGCATTCCTTCTCTTGTACTTTATATGAGTTGGTGGTCCCATGGGGGAAAGGGACCTTTATTTTGAGGAATTGCACCCATTATTGATAATTAGATCTGCTTATGGTGTGCGGGTTTGCTGAATTTAAAATTCTCAATGACCCCCCCCCCCCCCTCTTGCCTGCCTCCCTCAACATTGAGGGTTACAAGAAAAATCTTACCATAGCCCATGCCATTATCAGCCACATGGACAGCGCACATCTTGGCCACCATCTTAGACAGGAAGCACATAGCGTCATCCTGCGCTCAGTGGGTAGTTCCACCCATCTTCTTGAATGGATGGGGCTCTGCACTGTGCGGGAGAAGCCACCCTGTGCTTGCTCTCCAAGATGGCAGCACCCAGGACCCAAAGGCCAGGTGGGAGAGCATTGGTTACTGGCACACTGGACATCCACTTCAAAGAGGAAGTACAACCATCCCACTGAGCTAAGCCTAATTTGGGTAATGAATTTAAAAAAATGATAATCCTCTTTCAGTCCAGACAGGGTTGGAAGCTGTAGCCGAAGCTTAGAGTGACAGCTGTTCCAGACATGGCTGCTCTTCCAGATATAGACTGTCCTCTCTTTCCCAGTGCTGACCTTAAAGAGGACCAACACCCAGGGGTGATCGGCCCGGGAATCTATAAGATTCCCGGGCCGATCACCTCCCTACCCGCGGGACATCCGAGATCGGGATGTCCCGCGGGGTGAATCCCCCCAAAACCCCCAAAAATCCTTACCGCGCGCCCCTCTAGACGTGCGCGCGCCCGCACCGGCCGTCTGTGAATGGCCAGCGCGGGCGCGCGCCCTGTTAGAGTGACGTGCGGGAGGCGGCGGCGGCGGACGCGCTGTCTTGTCCGTCGCTGTCGCCCGCTTGTCCGTCGGCGGGGATTGGACGGCGCGGTCACGTGGGAGCGTGGTGAGGTGAGTTTTTGGGGCTTTCTGGGGGTTTCACACAGCGGGGTGCCCCCCCGAAGTGGACCAAAACCCAGGATAGTCAAAATCCTGGGTGTTGGTCCAATTTTAACAGTTCATCTAGTAAATTTAGCAAGCTCTTGTTTTGTTTTGTTTCCAATTTGACTTCCCCATCCGTTGTGTTACCCCCTTTCAGAAAGCCCTGTGCAACTCCCCTCTTACTTACTCGCACGCTGTACGATGTGGGGGGCAGCCAATCAGAGCTGTTGCATCCTTCGGCGAGCGCCTTTCATTGACTTCAATAGGAAAAGCACTGGTGCATCCTCAGCAGCGTGTCTGCTTCCATCCTGGCATATCTGAATAGCTGGGGGAAGGAGCACGTGCATGCCACGGGGGATGTGGCAGCATGCACTTCCCATTGAAAACAATAAAAGCTGTTTGCTGAATGACAAAGTCACGGCAGACAGCTCTCATTGGACGAGAGGCCGCGCATGCGCCATGGGACCGGGGGAAAGGAAATCAATTACTGGCACCCTGAGAAGGTTAACACTGCAGGGCATCCCAGTTCAGGATGCCCCTGGGAAAAGCCTGGAATCTTTAAGATTCGAGGACGGCAGCTGGTGGGTTTTACTCCGCTTTAACTTTCTCTTTTCCCCTCCTATACTTATTTTCCTCCAGGTGAAAGATTTACAATGACACTTGCTGTGAATTTGTGACGTTACGTTCTAATTGAAGAAAAATACTACGTATTACTATTGCTGTAACAATGAATCAAGTCTAAAAAACAGGACCAAATAAATTGGTTTTAAGTGGTATTTCTGTTGTTGTGTTAATAGATATTTACCAATCAAATGGTCCTTCCCCCAAGGTGTGCTGTGATCACCACCTACCCAGGTGGTTACTTGTGTAATCATCCAGTACTTTCCTGTTACTAGATACCGTATATATACTCGAGTATAGGTCGACCCGAATATAAGCCGAGGCACCTAATTTTACCACAAAAAAAATGGAACAAGTTATTGACTCGAGTATAAGCCGAGGCGGCTTTTTTTTAATTGGAATTGGAGTTGACACACAGAAAGAGAGACACACACACAGAAAGAGACACACACACACAGAAAGGGACACACACACAGAAAGAGACACAGACACACACACACACACACACTGTGGGTACCTGCTGCTGCCGCAGCCGCCGCTCTCAGACGCGCAGGTGTCGGGGGTCAGGGTTTGGCCGAGGTTACCCTGCAGAGGGGCAGCACGGTCCCCCTCCCCTCCTCCTGGTCGCTCGGCACACAACACCCTCCATTCAGCTCCGCCTGGCAGCCGCCAGCCGCCGCCGTTCTCATGCACACACTGGCTGTTGCGCGCTGGTCATCGGTGGGCGTGCCCCATATGGCCGGTGTCCAATGAAAACATTGGACGCCGCCCATTGACGACCAGCGCGCAGCAGCCTGGAAGTGTCGGTCAGTGTGTGAATGTGTGTGCGTGTTTGTGTGTATGAGAGCGGCGGCGGCAGCAGCGGGTACAGCAGGGACCCGCAGCGGCCGCCCCTCACCCTCCAGCATCTGTTGGGTTCAGGGTTGCGGCCTTCCCTGGCAGTCCGCCCCTGGACTCGAGTATAAGCCGAGGCGGCTTTTTTCAGCCCAAAAAGTGGGCTGAAAAACTCGGCTTATACTCGAGTTTATACAGTATTTACCAATCAAATGGTCCTTCCCCCAAGGTGTGCTGTGATCACCACCTACCCAGGTGGTTACTTGTGTGATCATCGGGTACTTTCCTGTTAATAGATATTTACCAATCAAATGGTCCTTCCCCAAAAGTGTGCTGTGATCACCACCTACCCAGGTGGTTACTTGTGTGATCATCCGGTACTTTCCTGTTAATAGATATTTACCAATCAAATGGTCCTTCCCCCAAGGTGTGCTGTGATCACCACCAACCCAGGTTGTTACTTGTGTGATCATCTGGTACTTTCCTGAGGGTTTTAGGACTAGAAAAAGAGATTTTTGTCAGGACAGAGACTTAGCGGTCTCGCCTGTGTCCTTCTTCTTTTCCGATCATTTAGCCTACACTGGAACGGAGTAAGGAAAGGCTTGGACTTAGAAGAGGAGGTTTTAGAACTGGACCCATTTTTAGTTGGGAAGTTATTACTTGCTTTATGGGAATGTGTAAAATGGAAAATCTGTTTGAATGATGAAGGGGGTTGGTTCAATTATACACAATTATTCATATCCCTGAGAGAGGGGGGTTAATATTATTATTAATAATAATAATAGAAGTAACTTAAGGAGGTCGTTCTTGGTTTTGGAGGAAGGAAGGGGGTGATAGGAATTTGGTATATTCTACACTACTTTTAATCCCATACTGTGGATTTAAATATAATGGAAACCTGGCTAGGAGAGAGGGGGGTGAATTGTATTTCTGCTTCCCAGAAAGAACTGATGGAGCGAGATATATTGGAGGATAAGACGATTTGTGCTATATGGATTGCCGTAGCAAAGGCACCTGGTCCAGATGGATTCTTTAATTTATTACAAACAGTTTGTACAAACCTTGGCCCACACATGGCTTTATGATACAATAGTATTAAACAAGGGGCACAGATGCTTTATTAAGCTTTGCTCACTAAAATAGTGGTAATACCTAAGAATGGGAAAGATCCCACAGAATGCATCAGTTACTGCCCGATCTCACTGATTAATAGCAATTTGAAGATATTCACCAAGATATTAGCAGGGCGAATAAATAGCAGATGTAATCCATTCGGACCAGGTGGGCTTTATTCCTGGGAGGCAGGGACCCGATCAAACAAGGGAAGCCATCAATATCATCTCCCTCCACAGGGAGTGCTGTGATGGGCGGCATCCGGAGGGTGGGATGCACCTTTCAGGTGATGTCCAGAAAGCTTTTGATACTTTATGCTGGGGTTATGTGAAGATTATCCTACAAAGAATGGGCTTTTGAGTGGGGTCCCTAATAATTTTTGTAGCCCTGTACTCCAACCTCAAAGCTTCAGTTTTAATAAATAGGTGTGCCACTGAGCATCTGGGCATCAACCATGGGACCAGACAGGGATGCACCATATCCCCTGCGCTCTTTGTCATTGCAATGGAACAATCTGTAGCCAGCAGGGATTTAGGGGGGTGAAATTTGGGGCTAAAGAGCATAAATGCAACCTTTTGCCATTGACTTGCCTCTTTTTGTAACCAATCCCGAGGCATCAATTCCAGCTATGTTTGATAGATCAATTCTCCAAGATCTTGGGTTGAGGATAAACAGGACCAAGCAGTCGGCACGAAATAATAGTCTAACATTGGAACTCGGGGAAAGGTTAGAGGAGCTATTTGATATCTGCTAGGAACCCTCAGGTATTACTTACCTGGGAATTAAATTGACTCAAAAATTTTAAGACAGGTGTAGATTAAATTATTAAGAGGCTCTATTTTATCCGACTCCACCTTTAATTCCTCTATTTTATCAGGCCTCAACTTATGAATCATATCACACATGAACCAGAACACCAATGTGAATGCAAGCACACCAGTCATAGAATTTGTTACAGTAGGTATTATAGAGAGCATGTCCAATAGGAAGACGTAGCTAGATTATGTGTGACTTTCTCATTTACTGGCCAAACATTTTCAGGAGGTAGAAATTGTAGACAATTCTTTAATGACAAGAAAAAAAATTACTGTTTCCATAAATATTAAAAAATGTGTATAATTTCACATATACATTTAAATAACCATCGCACATTCATCCACATGTAAAAAGCTTTAACGTTTGTGCATTTGATATCAACATACAACTTCACATGTCTAATTCAGACTGATTAATGGAAAAAACATTTCCCACATTCAGAACATGAACCTTTTCATGTGTGACAAGATGTGATTTTTGAGAAAAACTTTTTCCACATTCAGAACATAAAAATGGCTTCTCCCCTGTATGAACTCTTTCATGTCTCTCAAGGTTTGATTTGCGAGAAAAACACTTTCCACAATCAGAACAGGAATATGGCATTTCCCCTGTATGAACGCTTTCATGACTAATCAGCTCTGATTTCCAAGCAAAACATTCCTCACATTCAGAACATGAATATGGCTTGTCTCCTGTATGAACTCTCTCATGTCTGTCAAGGTTTGTTTTCCGGGAAAAACTTTTCCCACAATCAGAACAGGAATACGGCTTCTCTCCTGTATGAACGCTTTCATGTCCGATAAGAGCTGATTTATGAGAAAAACATCTCCCACATTCAGAGCACGAATATGGCCTCTCCCCTGTATGAACTCTTTCATGTCTAATAAGTGCAGATTTATCGGAAAAACATTTCTCGCATTCAGAACAGGAATACGGCTTCTCTCCTGTATGAACTCTCTCATGTGTGGTAAGGTGTGATTTATGAGAAAAACATTTCCCACATATAGAACAGGTATACGGCTTCTCTCCTGTGTGAACTCTTTCATGTCTGATAAGTTGTGATTTATCAGAAAAAGATTTCTCACATTCAGAACAGGAATATGGCTTATGTCCTGCATGAACTCTTTCATGTGAGGCAAGGTGTGATTTTTGGGAAAAACACTTCCCACATTCAGAACAGCAATATTGCTTTTCCCCTGGATGAATGTTTTCATGAAAGATAAGGTGTGATTTCTGATGGTCATGGTTAGATGAAAGATTTGCAGTGTGCAGAGCTTGATGATAGTTTACAGAAGCGAGGGTTCCTGTGCAATCTGTTGTAATGTCATCTGCTTTATTTTCACAACTGGAAGAGACAGTAGCATACTCCTTTCTAATATGCTGGCTAGAATGTTCATCTAGTAAAAAATAGAAGGGGGGGGGGGGGGGTAATAAGAAAAGGTTAGAGCAACTCTTTTCTATTTCATAAGATGGAAATAAAAGGAGCATAAACGTTTCTTCAGTGTGGATACAGTGGAAGCTACACAGCCATGGCAAAGATTTTTGGAACCTGAGCAGTTTGGGTGGACAAAGGAAGACTGGATGGGTTTTTTCATTGCGATCTTCCCAGTCTTGAGTGGATTGACGCTTAAAAAAATACTCCACAATTGAAGAAGTAAATAGTGATGGTATTTTGTGGGGGTTATATGTATATTGGATACCAAACACAATAACATTCAGGAATACCACCTCTCCTAGATAAATGTCTTTAAAGACTTAACGGGACCTGAAGCCGGAACTGCTGTACTAAGCTCCCAGTGATGGCTAATGTCCCCTTTCAATAAACCAGAGGACATGCATTTTACAGTGACTTTGCACTGAATTCAGGTTATGAACGACAATAAGGAAAAAGTCACCTCTGGGAGCCAGGTCTGGACTGTAGGGTGGGTGGTGATAGGCTTGGTACCAGGACTTATGCAAAGGGAGCCAAGGACACTGAGGCTGATAAGTGCGACTTAAGTTTCTCGGGGACACGAATATTACCTATTCTAAGTATGTCACACACCCCACTTCATTTACTCATTATTATTACACTTGGGTTAACTCACCGCTAGGTGGCGCACTTGCAGAGATCTCCAAAAATTCAGCAAGCCCCTCCCGGTCTATAGATACCTGGTACCTCCCATCAATTCCCCAGTGTTGGTCTCTGCAAGATGGCGACAAGACAGAAGAGAGAAGTCTCCTGCTTGCAGGTAGCCGGGGTATCACCCCGGCCCCCCCCCATGGTCTATTTCTGCCCAGCTCTTTTGTATTATCCCCCTGTTTCATGGCAGCCTCCCAGCTTAGGCTGTAGGCTGGGCAAGGGTAGATGGCACTGATGGTGCCTAGGAGATTAGCTCCTCCGCTCGACCCCATATTATGGAGCATAGCGGTGTTCCGGTTTGGTGATCCGGACGTGGGATGCCCCAGCCCTTATATCCCCATGGGTCCTTTCTTCATGATTTTTACGTTTAGAGTCCCTTCATGTATGTGTGGGTGTGTGTGTGTGTGTTTCGGACGGGTGGCCTGCGGGGCCGTCCGTCGCGGCTTGTTACACTGTTTGTGGGCACCCTGTGCCCTTCCGTTGTCTCAGGAGGACGGGCGGCGGGACCGCTGGCCCGTCATTCGGTTTCGGGGGGCGTTGGGGCGGGCGCCAGAACGGGCGCCCGTCTGTTAGCTTGTTCTGCCTTGGGGGGCCGGGCGGCGCGCTGCGCCGCTGGCCCGTAGGCGGTATGGTGCGCGTTGCGGCTCCTCACTGGCGGGCGGGACCGGGCGGCATGCCGGTCCGCCTGCTGGTCTATGCGGGCGCCATTCTCTAATGTGGCGCCCGCTGCTTGCTTGCTCTGCGGTGGGCGGGGCCGCGTCTGACGCGGCCCGCGCCGTGTCTGGCGGGATGGGGAGGGGCGGGGCCGCGGTGGTTCCCGCGTTTTCGCTGGGTCCGCCCTGCGGCCTCTCCTTGTTCCCTGGCTGCCCGCCATTTCGGGGTCTGTAGTTCGGAGGATCCAGGTAGGATCTCTTCCTGTTCTTGTTACTGAGGGGGTCCAGGTTATTATGGGGGTGGGCATAGAGGCCGGTTGCTTAATGGGATAGGTTGATATCTGTATATATATATATATTATACATTTATATCTGCCGGCTATTCTTGCGGCCCACTCACAATCCCCCCCCCCCCTCTCACTGGGGGAGATGGCGGGGTTTATTCAGCCAGGCGCTTGGGCATGCCGGCTGTTCTTGCTTATGCTGTGTATTTCACAGCCTGGCCCTGCTAGTCTACTCGCCTCTGGCATTTAGTTGTTTTGTGTTTGTTCTGTCAGTTTGGCGTTGGATGTGACTGATTGTTTTCTTGTTTGTTTTTCAGATCCGGGATTCCTTCCTGCTGGGCTCTCCCGGTCTTGTATACCTGGCTAGTTGGGGTTGGCCTTATAGTCCCTCCTGGGTTGCTGGCAAATTTATCCCCTGGTTCTGGGCTCTATAGATTTTGTGTATATATATATATATATATTATATATATACATAGATTTTTAACATTGGGGGCATCCCGGGTTGCTTATAGCATAAATCCCTGGGTTCCGCGAATACCATAAATTTCACCATATGGAGGCTGCCAAAGATACCGGAGACGGTCCTTCGGGACAATCCAGGCTGTGTGGGGGTTGTGGGACTCCGCTCCCGGGGGATGATGTCATTATATGTATTCCATGTGCACAGCGGAACATTGAGCGTCAGTCCAGCACTCCGGTGCCTGGTACTTCATCGTCCGCGCCATCTTCCTCTCCGCCTCGCCTGTTCCGGACCCCGTGTGACGTTGTCACGGGTGGGGATTCGCAATCTGAGGTGTGCGCCCGCTTGGCCAACCTCGAGAAAATGTTTTCCGATATGTCCGCTCAGAAGGTTACTGCTAAGCGTAAACACCTATCTCCGCCTCCGCCGGACTCTGATGAGGAGGTTGTTGAGGATCTGGATTGGTCAGATCGTCCCCTTGAAGAGGGTGAGCTCGTGGAGGAATTGGATGATTCAGTGGGTCAGCAGGTGCTGGGCGCTGAGGGGGACCAGGTTGATGGTCCCGCTCCTGACACGCCTTCTATTTTGGCCCAGATGTTTGAGGTTTTGGATTTGGACCCTCCCGAGGCGGTTCCTCGGCCTAGGGGCCAGCTCTTTGGGGGGTCCAAGCAGCGCCTGGAGTTTCCCAGTCAACAGCATTTCGAGGACGTTGTCCTTAAGCAATGGGAGCAACCTACACGGCTCGTCGGGGTACCGCCTAGCTGGGATAAGAAATATCCTTTTCCGGCGGACTTGCTGAAACGTTGGTCTGTCCCTCCCGAGGTGGATGCTCCGGTTTTGGGACTGTCTAATACTGCGGCTGTTCATCTTCCTGACACTACTTATCTCAAAGATGGCGAAGATCGCCGGATTGATCAGTTGGCCCGCCATGGTTTTGTCTGTGCGGGTTCGGTTTTGAGGCCTGTTTGTGCTTCGGCTCTTTTGACCTTGGCGGTTAGGTCTATGGTCAGGGATTTATGTGTGGATCTTGATCCCTCTGGTGATGAGTTTCTTGCGCTTAAGCGTTGTGACTCCTTCTTGTCATTTGTTCTGGCCGCTCAGGATGATGCCATGTTGATGTGTGGCAGAGCTTCTGCTCTGTTGGTGGCTATTCGTCCCTCTGTGTGGTTGAGACAGTGGACGGCTGACCTTAATTCTAAAAGATCACTCACGGCTCTTCCTTTTCTGGGTTTGAGGCTTTTTGGTGAAAAACTGGATTCTGTTGCCAAGGGAGGCAGGTTGCCTCAGCGCAAAAAGTTTCGCCGTTCCTTTCGGGGGGCGGCCCCCTTCAATCCGTCCTTTCGGGGAGCCAAAGCCGGCAGAGGTGCGGGCTTCTCGGCTTCCAAGGGCGCGGGTTGGAACAGCGGTAGAGGCCGTGGCCGTCCCGTTCACGCCTGGGGCGCCAAGCCCAAGTCAGCTGCCAAGCCCGCTCAGCAATGAGGGGGCGCCCTCACCCGTACGGGTGGGGGGACGGTTACGATTCTTCTCCCGGGTATGGGACCAGGAGGTCTCGGACAGGTGGATCCGGGAGGTGGTGTCGGCCGGTTACATGCTGGAGTTCGAGTCCCGCCCTCCTCCAAGGTTTTTCAGGTCCCGGGTTCCTTCAGACCCTGTGGCCGCGCAGGGGCTCCTGGCGGCGGTAAGGAATCTTCTGGATTTGGCAGTCATCTGCCCGGTCCCTCCTTCGGAGGTGGGAAGCGGGTATTACTCCAATCTCTTCACTGTACCCAAAAAGGACGGGTCCTTCCGTCCGATTCTGGATTTGAAGTTTCTCAACAGGTTTATTCGTCCCCAGAAGTTTCGCATGGAGACCTTGCGGTCGGCGATCGGCTCGCTTCGGCAGGGGGACTTTATGACGTCCATAGACATCAAGGACGCGTATCTTCACATTCCAATCTTTCCGGCACATCAGCGGTTTCTTCGATTTGTGGTGGAGGATCGGCACTTTCAGTTTGTAGCTCTCCCATTCGGTCTCACCTCGGCTCCGAGAGTGTTCACCAAGGTGTTGGCAGGGGTGATGGCCCTGCTCAGAGCTCAGGGGATTCGCATTGTTCCTTACCTGGACGATCTTCTCATCATGGCTCCTTCCTTCAGTCAGGCGGAAGGGGACACCAGCACGGTGGTGTCTATGTTAGAGAGGTTCGGCTGGGTGATCAATTACCCCAAGTCCTCTCTGGTGCCGGCCAGGGTGGTGACCTTTCTGGGGATGTCCTTGGACTCTTGCCAGCACAGTGTGTTTCTCCCTCAGGCCAAGGTTCTTCTGATTCAGGAATTGGCTCGGCTTCTTCTTACCACTCCTCACCCGTCCATCCGGCTAGGGATGAGACTGGTGGGGTTGATGGTGGCCTCGTTCGAGGCAGTTCCCTTCGCTCAGTTTCACACGAGGACGCTGCAGCTTCATCTTTCGGCCTCTTGGGACAGGCGCCCGTGGTCGTTGGATCGGTCCTTCCGGATGTCCCCTCGAGTTCGGCAGTCTCTTCGGTGGTGGTTGGTTCCGGACAATCTTTTGAAGGGCAGGTCGTTTCTGACTCCGCTGTGGGAAACTGTCACCACGGATGCCAGCTTGTCAGGATGGGGAGGTTTCTGGAAGGATCTTCAGTTTCAGGGGCAGTGGGACCCTCAGGAGGCCCACTTGCCCATCAATGTTCTGGAGTTGCGAGCCATCAGGTTGGTTCTGTCTCACTTGACGCATCAGTTACAGGGCCTGCCGGTTCAGGTTCGATCGGACAATCAGACGGCGGTTGCTTACATCAATCACCAAGGAGGGACTCGCAGTCTGGGTGCCCTCAGGGAAGTGTCTCTGATTCTGGTTTGGGCGGAGACGTATGTTCCTTGCATTTCGGCGGTGTACATTCCAGGAGTGGAGAACACGGAAGCGGACTTCCTGAGCCGGTGCTCGTCCCGCCGGGGGGAATGGTCTCTCCATCCCCATGTGTTTCGGTCCTTGTGTCTTCGGTGGGGGACCCCGGAGGTGGATCTGTTTGCCTCTCGTCACAATCACAAGCTTCCGACATTCGTGTCGCTGTCTCGGGACCCTCTAGCTCTGGCGGCGGATGCCATGGCCTTGAGCTGGAAGGATCTGGGGTTCCTGTATCTGTTCCCTCCGATTCCCATGCTAGGCAGGGTGCTGCGAAAGCTGGTTCAGGAAGGAGTTCCCGCCATTCTCGTGGCTCCAAGTTGGCCAAGGCGGGTGTGGTTCGCAGACATCGTTCGTCTGGCAGTGGATCAGTTCGATCTGCCTCTGCGGCCAGTTCTGCTCACTCAGGGTCAGCTGTGTTACCCCAGTTTACCAACGCTGGCTTTAACGGCTTGGCTGCTGAAACCTCCATCTTGAAGGAGGAGGGTCTTTCGCATTCGGTCATTCAGACTCTCGTTAGTGCTAGGAAGAGGTCTTCCTCTTCCATCTATTATAGGGTCTGGAGATCTTATATTGATTGGTGTGAGGCTAGATCTTTGCCATGCCGGGTTTTTTCTATCTCTCGGATTTTGGATTTTCTTCAATCAGGGCTGGATTCTGGTCTCCAGCTGAGTACTTTGAAGGGGCAGGTGTCTGCCTTGTCTATTTTTTTCCAGAGGTCTTTTGCTAGTCATTCTTTGGTCAAGACCTTCTTCCAGGGGGTTTCGCATTTGCGGCCTCCAAGGAAGCCTTTGCTCCCAGTTTGGGATTTGAATTTGGTGCTCTCTGCGTTACAGGCTCCTCCTTTTGAGCCTTTGCAGGATATTGCTTTGTCCACTTTGACTCAGAAGGTTGTCTTTTTGGTGGCCATCACTTCGGTTCGGCGTGTTTCGGAGTTGGCAGCCTTGTCGATTCAGGCTCCTTATTTTGAGAAGCATCAGGACAAAGTGGTCTTTCGTTTCAAGTCAGATTTTCTTCCTAAGGTGGTATCTGCTTTTCATCTTAATCAGGACATTGTTCTTCCTTCTTTGTGTCCTAAGCCTAGGAATGATAAGGAGAGTGCGTTGCACTGCTTGGATGTTGTGCGTTGTGTTAGGTACTATTTGCGTGCTACGTCTTACTTTCGTAAGACTGATGCTCTGTTCGTAGTGCCTTGTGGGCCTAGGAAGGGCTTGGCTCCGGCCAAGTCTTCCATTAGCAAATGGATTCGCCAGGCGATTGTTGGTGCTTATTCTGCCAATGGGAAAGGTTCCCCCTTTTCGTGTTACTGCACATTCTACTCGTGCGGTTGGTGCGTCCTGGGCTTTTCAGCACCAGGCTTCAGTTGAGCAAGTTTGTAAGGCCGCTACCTGGTCTTCGGTTCACACCTTTTCCAAGTTTTACAAGGTTGATGTACGGGCCTCGGCGGATGCTGTGTTTGGCCGTAAGGTCCTGCAGGCTGCAGTGGTTTGAGTTTTTTCTGCGTTATTGCCTGGTTTGGATACCCGCCCTCTTTTGGACACTGCTGTTGGATGTCCCAAGTGTAATAATAATGAGTAAATGAAGTGGGGTGTGTGACATACTTAGAATAATACCATTTTGTGATTACTCACCTGTAAAATGGGTATTATAAGTATGTCACACACCCCACTTCACCCGCCCTCTTTTGGTATCCTGGTTCCTTTATATGGTGAAGTTTTGTTATTTACAGTTGAGGGTTACAATCGTTTATTCCTGGTACCTTGTCTTACTGCTGTTTTAACACTGGGGAATTGATGGGAGGTACCAGGTATCTATAGACCGGGAGGGGCTTGCTGAATTTTTGGAGATCTCTGCAAGTGCGCCACCTAGCGGTGAGTTAACCCAAGTGTAATAATAATGAGTAAATGAAGTGGGGTGTGTGACATACTTATAATACCCATTTTACAGGTGAGTAATCACAAAATGGTATTATCTGCAGCTTGGCATCAGGAAACTAGGGTTGAGCTCTAGTTGTGGAGTGCTGCAAGCAGGAGCATGTAGTAAGTAGCAAAGGAGCTGAGTTAAAGACCAAGCCAGAGATCAAAACCGGAGCATCAATACAAGGATAGTCAGGACAGGCAGAGGTCACAATGAGGAATCCAGGGAGAGGAAGTCACAAGTATCACAGGGTACAGATCCAAGAACAGGTAGAAACAGGCAGAGAGGATAAGGGATATACTACCTCTACTGTGTGGGAAAAGCTGCCTCCAATTCTTTGTCAAAGGTATTTCAGCAAACAGGCCCTGACATCCAAATAAAAACTTGAAAAAAGGGGTGATGGCAGTATAGAGCCTGGATATCGCTTATTCTGCAGGCTGAAGTTACTGACGCCTTCATGTGAGTGTTCGACAGAGGGTGGTGCGGCCAGAGTTCTAAGGACCTGGACGAAATCCCATTGTGGAGCTAACCTCAAACAGACTGGTGTGGACTGTGTGACAGCTAGCAAAAAATATCTGACCAACGCGAAAGATGAAAGTCTCTTATGTAAAAAAACTAAAGGGATGCTAACTGGACCTTCAGGGTACTAATGCTAAGACCCAGGTTGACCCCTTCCTGAAGGAAATCCTATACAACTGGGAGATTAGAAGGCGATCTTTGATACACACCTTCTAGGTGTTAAAAGTTTTCCAAATTTTCAAATAAATCTTCCTTCTCACCACCTTCCGAAAAAAAACCCTTAGGAGCATCGCGACTTCAGAGTTCATAATGTCAGACGCCACTTCTGCGGATCCTGACAAAGCACTGGTCTCCCCAGCAGTTCCCAAGGCTCATGAACAGAGAACATCTTCAGAGTTGAAAATCATGGTCTCTTCTGCCACCATGGGGTAAGCAGTAGAACCGTGGCTGATTGGCAGGATATGTTGTTTAGAACCCAAGGGAAGATCCGAACTGGAGGAACAGCGTAAGCTAGACTGAAATGCGTAAGCTCGACGGAGACGAAAAGATTCACCTTAGGAGTTCCTCTCAGGACACATATCTCATTGAACACTTCTTGGTTCAGTGACCATTCTGCTCCCGACAGCGAAGAGCAACTCAAAAAGTCTGCCAACTGATTTAGATAACCTTTCAGGTGGATGGCTGATAGGGATAAAAGGTTCAGTTCTGCCCAGATCAGAATTTCCTTTTCTGATTGTTGCAGGATGGATGGCCTTGTCCCTCCCTGATAATTCAGAAATGCCATAGTAGTCACATTAGCCTCGATTCAGAGACACATTCGTCCGGACTTCCGTAGCTGTCTGTGAAAGTTTTGGTGGGTGTTTGTAATTTTTTTGCTTTTTTTCATCCATTTTCTACTCACACGAACGTTCGGGAATGCGCTTCCGATGATCGGAAGCAAATCGGAACATTTCCAAAAAAAATTTTCCCAAAAAAAACGGAAATTTCCGTTCGTTCAGAAAACTTCCGTTGATTCAGAGAGCTTCCGTCTGATTCAGAGAGCTGATTTCCGATGGCTCACCACCCTATAAATCCGTTTCTTTTCCGATCCACTTACGGCACCTTTTAGAGCTCGGATTGCTATTGTTGAACATGTTTTGTGGCTATGTGGAGGAGTCTGCGCGCCTTTAGCACCAAGGCATTGCATGTATCAGCATTTTAATGCTGACCTAAATTAGTCCTTAGCATGTAAACATTTATTTTTTCACACATCCATATAATTGCTATTTTTTTTTAGACTTATGCCCTTTGTGAATTATATTTGGATTGTTGAACTTGAATCTTAATTTGTTGTAGGAGTTATTGTTTTAGTTGGTTACCTTTGCTTTGTGTAATTATATTATATTTGGTTGCAGGAACCGCAAGATGTGCCACCCGCCCTTGCTTCTGATGCCCGTTCTTTACCTGCAGAATGCGGGCCAGGGGTTCTCTAATCGGGCACTATGCAAAACCCGGCCCGTGTTGGCAAGGGCCCTCTGGCTTTTGAAGTCCAGATTTAGGTGTTTGGACCATACAGGGGGGGGGGGGGGAGGCACTGCAGTATGACCCCAACAAGGTTATACCAATATTTTAATTTACGTTTTTTAACAGGGACCACACATGCCAGAGTGGCACAACGGAGTGTCAGGGTCCTTCAGATGGTGGGCGAGATGCAGGAGCTGCGCAACTCGTTGGGGACCACAGATGAATAATAATGTTCTGTGGCCTGCCATTGCTATGTATTTTGTTTTTTATAGTTGTAAAAATTTTAACTTTTTAAAATTTTTATACATTTTTTATTTTATGATGGAATCCCCCCCCAAAAATTTAACAGTGTCATTTCATTTACAAAATACATTAACACAAAACTAATGGGCCCAGAAATATTTAAAGATGAATGTTCACATGACCGAGAAGTGGTTTGGGTGAGCTTTAAGGTTCCAAAAGGGAAGATGGTGGATAGTGCTAAGTGGTTTGGGTGAGCTTTAAGGTTCCAAAAGGGAAGATGGTGGATAGTACTAAGTGGTTTGGGTGTGCTTTAAGGGTCCAAAAGGTAAGATGGAGGATAGTGCTAAGTGATTTAGCTAAACATTGTAGTAGAAGTGAGGGTGGCAGATATGTAGGCGAGCACTTTAATGAGTTAAGTTTGTAGTGCGCAGGCGCAAGATCATAAGGATTCCGTCTGGACGATTATTTATTGAAAAAGGGAAACAGAATCGAACGGGAAACGTAAAGGATTCGTTGGAGTATACGATGGGAAAAGGGCAAAAACTAAAGCCTACGTTGTAACATGTGAAAATGAAACGGAAAAGTCTGGATGGAAAATGACATCCGCGTAATTCGAAATCTGCCGTACAAACAGACGGAAACTTTACACAAGGTTTTCAATGCATGCATAGAATCGCTCATACGCTCATACGAGAACGGAAACATTTCACAAAAAAAAACAGATCGGCATGAAATCGGAAGTTTTTTTGTGTCTCTCTGAATCGAGGCTATTGTCTGTTCTGATTCGTATGTGATGACCCTTAAGGTGGGAAAAGAAGGCTAGCAATGCCTCCTTCACAGCAGCACATCAACTCGATGAGGATAGACTCAGTCTTCTGGACCATTTCCCTTGAGTGGACAGGGATCTGCAATGGGTCCCCCCACCCCTCGAAGAGGCATCCGTCATCACTACCACGTCTTTGGAGTCTGACCAAGATAGGTCACTGACAATGCTGCTTAAATTGCCACCAACTCAGAGATTTCTTCACTATGCCCGGGACTTTGATTATCCTGTCTACAGACTCCTGGGATTTCTCCCAAGAGTTTAGAATATGCAGCTGTGAAGTCCTTGAGTGTAACTGACCCCATCTTACAGCGGGGGAAGGACGAGGTCATTCGCCCCAAGACCCTCATAGCTTGACAAACAGAAATAAACCGACTGGAGTACATGGACTGAACGGCTTTCTGAAAGATCGTTATCTTTGTCTGAGGCAGAAAAATTCTCAGAAGGATCGTATTGATCTCAAACCCCAGATAAGTCATGACCTCTGACGAGACTAGACTGGACTGGTAGTTCAGAATTGTAGCAAAAAATCATTTGTTGATTCCAGATCCTTTAGCAACTTCTCCTGATCTGGGGTGGGGCAAAGAGGAGAAGGTTGTCTAGGTATGCTATGATCTTGACTCCTCTCTGCCTTAACGCAGCCAGAGGTTCTGCTAGAACTTTGGTAAAAGTTCTCAGAGCTGACGCCAGCCCAAAGGGAAGGCATACAAATTGGAAGCGGAGTATTTGGTCCCCTGATTTTACTGCAAATCTCAAAAAGGCATTGGTATCTGCCAATAGGCATCCTTCAGGTCTATTGAGACCATAAAGGATCCAGGCAAAGTTTCTTCAAATTGAGAATGAAGCAGAATCCCCCTGAGGTCTTCTTTTCCAAAGAATGCTCAAGTAGAACCGGGACAATTACTCCCATATCCAACACAGAATCTAGACTGCTGCGAATGGCCAGTCTTTCCTCCCTGCCCCCTAGGAGAGGGGTCACAAAAAAGTTCCTGGGAGGGAAGTGCATGAAATCTATTGAGAAACCCTCTCTAATTCCCCTGGAAATGAAGGGACAATCCAGTAGAGTCTCCCAAATGTGAAACTGTTTTAACCGGGCACCTATTAAGGACCCGGCATCATTGCTTCTTAGGAACTGACTGTTGGGTACCAAACAGAGTGGAACCTCTAAACTTGCCTCTCCTAGAAGTAGAAGGGACCCCTTTATGCCTTCTAAATGAGTCCTTGATAACAAAGGGCCGTCTATATGAAGACTGACTGAAAAAAACATTTCCGAAAAAATACCATTTTGTGAATACTCACCTGTAAAATGGGTATTATAAGTATGTCACACACCCCACTTCAGAATTGATTCATTAAACATGGGTACTTACCGCCAGGTGGCGCTGTCTTGCAGAGAAGTCCAAAAAAAGGCAAGCCCCTCCCGGTCTATACATACCTGGTATCTCCTAACAATCCCCCAGTATTCAAACAGCAATAAAGACAAGATACCAGGAGACCAATAACAAAAGTGACCCTCAACCGTGAATACAACAACTTCACCATAATAGAACCCAGGATACCAAACAAAGGGTGGGTGAAGTGGGGTGTGTGACATACTTATAATACCCATTTTACAGGTGAGTATTCACAAAATGGTATTATTCTAAGTATGTCACACACCCCACTTCAGAATTGATTCATTAAACATGGGACATCCAACAGCAGTGTCCAAAAAAGGGAGGGTATCCAACCAGGCAATAATGCAGAAACATTCAAACCACTGCAGCCTGCAGAACCTTGCGGCCAAAAACAGCATCCGCTGAGGCCCGCACATCAACCTTATAGAACTTCGAAAAGGTATGAACTGAAGACCAAGTAGCAGCCTTACAAACTTGTTCAACAGAAGCCTGGTGCTGAAAGGCCCAGGACGCTCCAACAGCACGCGTAGAATGAGCAGTAACGCGAAAAGGGGGATCCTTCCCCTTGGCAGAATAGGCCGCAACAATCGCCTGATGAATCCATTTGCTAATAGAAGACTTGGCCGGAGCCAAACCCTTCTTAGGCCCACAGGGCACCACGAAAAAAGCATCCGTCCTACGAAAAGAAGCCGTAGCACGCAGATAAACCTTGACACAACGAACAACATCCAAGCAGTGCAATGCACTCTCCTTGTCATTCTTAGGCTTAGGACACAAAGAAGGCAGAACAATGTCCTGATTAAGATGGAAAGCAGAGACTACTTTAGGAAGAAAATCCGGTTTGAATCTGAAAACCACTTTGTCCTGATGTTTCTCAAAATAAGGGGCCTGAATCGACAAGGCCGCCAACTCAGAAACACGCCGCACCGAAGTGACGGCCACCAGAAAAGCAACCTTCTGAGTCAGAGTAGACAGAGCAATATCCCGCAAAGGCTCAAAAGGAGGAGCCTGTAACGCAGATAGTACCAAATTCAAATCCCAAACAGGGAGCAAAGGCTTCCTAGGAGGCCGCAGATGCGAAACCCCCTGGAAAAAAGTCTTGACCAAGGAATGACTAGCAAAAGACTTCTGAAAGAAAATAGACAAGGCAGTAACCTGTCCCTTCAAGGTACTCAGCTGAAGACCAGAGTCCAGCCCTAACTGAAGAAAATCCAAAATTCTAGAAACGGAAAAGACCCGGCAGGGCAAAGATCTAGATTCACACCAGTCAATGTATGATCTCCAAGCCCTATAATAGATGGAAGAAGAAGATCTTTTCCTGGCACTGATGAGAGTCCGAATGACCGAATCCGAAAGACCTTCCTTCTTCAAGATGGAGGTTTCAGCAGCCAAGCCGTCAAAGCCAGCGTTGGTAAACTGGGGTAACACAGTTGACCCTGAGTGAGCAGATCTGGCCGAAGAGGCAGATCGAACTGATCCACTGCCAGACGGACAATGTCTGCGAACCACACCCGTCTTGGCCACCTTGGAGCCACGAGAATGGCGGGAACTCCTTCCTGAACCAGCTTTCGCAGAACCCTGCCCAGCATGGGAATCGGCGGAAACAGATAAAGGAACCCCAGATCCCTCCAGCTCAGGACCATGGCATCCGCCGCCAGAGCCAGGGGATCCTGAGACAGTGACACGAATGTCGGCAGCTTGTGATTGTGACGAGAGGCAAACAGATCCACCTCCGGCGTCCCCCACCGAAGACACAATGACCGAAACACCTGGGGATGGAGAGACCATTCCCCCCGGCGGGACGAACACCGGCTCAGAAAGTCCGCCTCCGTGTTTTCCACTCCTGGAATGTAAACTGCCGATATGCAAGGGACATGAGTCTCCGCCCAACTCAGAATCAGAGACACCTCCCTGAGGGCACCCAGACTGCGAGTCCCTCCTTGGTGATTGATGTAAGCAACCGCCGTCCGATTGTCCGAACGAACCTGCACCGGCAGGCCCTGTAAATAACTTGTCAGACGAGACAGAACCAACCTGATAGCCCGCAACTCCAGGACATTGATGGGCAAGTGGGCCTCCTGAGGGTCCCACTGCCCCTGAAACTGAAGATCCCTCAAGAAACCTCCCCAACCCGACAGGCTGGCATCCGTGGTGACAGTTTCCCACAGCGGGGTCAGAAAAGACCTGCCCCTCAGAAGATTGTCCGAGACCATCCACCACAGAAGAGACTGCCGAACCCGAGGAGACAACCGGAAGGACCGATCCAACGACCGCGGTCGCCGATCCCAAGACGCCAAGAGATGAAGCTGAAGCATCCTCGTGTGGAACTGTGCGAAGGGAACAGCCTCGAACGAGGCCACCATCAACCCCACCAGTCTCATCCCCAGCCGGATGGACGGGCGAGGATTGGAGAGAAGAAGCTGAACCAATTCCTGAATCAAAAGAACCTTGGCCTGAGGGAGAAACTCTGTGCTGACAAGAGTCCAAGGACATCCCCAGAAAAGTCACCACCCTGGCCGGAACCAGAGAAGACTTGGGATAGTTGATCACCCAGACGAACTTCTCCAGCGTAGACACCACCAAACTGGTGTCCCCCTCCGCCTGACTGAGGGAAGGTGCCATGATGAGAAGATCGTCCAGATAAGGAACAATGCGAATCCCCTGAGCTCTGAGCAGGGCCATCACCCCTGCCAACACCTTGGTGAACACTCTCGGAGCCGAGGTGAGACCGAACGGGAGAGCTACAAACTGAAAATGCTGATCCTCCACCACGAAGCGAAGAAACCGCTGATGTGCCGGAAAGATTGGAATGTGAAGATACGCGTCCTTGATGTCTATGGACGTCATAAAGTCCCCCTGCCGAAGAGAACCGATCGCAGACCGCAGGGTTTCCATGCGGAACTTCCGGGGACGAATGAACCTGTTGAGAAACTTCAAATCCAGGATCGGGCGGAACGACCCGTCCTTTTTGAGAACAGTGAAGAGATTGGAATAAAACCCGCGCCCCACCTCCAACGGAGGGACCGGGCAAATGACTGCCAGCTCCAGAAGATTCCTTACCGCCGCCAGGAGCCCCTGCGCGGCTAAAGGGTCCGCCGGCACTCGAGACCTGACAAACCTTGGAGGAGGACAGCAGGACTCGAACTCCAGCTTGTAACCGGCCGACACCACCTCCCGGATCCACCTGTCGGAAACCTCCAGGTCCCACACCCGGGAGAATAGTCGCAACCGTCCCCCCACCCGTACGGGTGAGGGCGCCCCCTCATTGCTGAGCGGGCTTGGAAACTGGCTTGGGCTTGGCGCCCCAGACGTGCACGGGACGGCCACGGCCTCTTCCCCTATTCCAGCTGGCGCCCCTGGAAGCCGAGAAGCCCGCACCTCTGCAGGCTCTGGCTCCCCGAAAGGACGGATTGTAGGAGGCCGTTCCCCGAAAGGAACGGCGAAATTTCTTGCGCTGAGGCAACTTACCTCCCTTGGCAACGGAATCCAGCTTTTCACCGAAAAGCCGCACACCCATAAAGGGAAGAGCCGTAAGCGATCTCTTAGAATTAAAATCAGCAGTCCACTGTCTCAGCCATACTGAACGGCGAATAGCCACCAACAGGGCCGTAGCCCTGCCACACATCAACATGGCGTCCTCCTGAGCAGCCAGGATAAATGACAAAAAGGATTCACAACGCTTAAGAGCCAGAGACTCATCACAGGCAGGATCAAGATCCACACCTAAATCCCTGACCATGGACCTAACAGCCAAAGACAAAAAGGCGGAAGCACAAACAGGCCTCAAAACCGAACCCGCACAGACAAAGCCGTGACGGGCCAGCTGATCAATCCGGCGATCCTCGCCATCCTTGAGAGAAGTAGTGTCAGGAAAATGAACAGCCGCCGAATTAGACAGCCCCAAAACAGGAGCATCCACCTCTGGGGAAACGGACCACCGCTTCAACAAATCCGCTGGAAAGGGATATTTCTTGTCCCAACTAGGCGGGACCCCGACAAGCCGCGTAGGCTGCTCCCACTGCTTAAGGACGATGTCCTCAAAATGCTGTTGACTGGGAAACTCCAAGCGCTGCTTGGAGCCCCCAAAGAGCTGACCCTTAGGCCGAGGAGTAACTTCCGGCGGATCCAAATCCAAAACCTCAAACATTTGAGCCAGAATAGAAGGCGTATCCAGAGGGGGCCCCTCTATCAACTCCCCCTCAACGCTAGACAACTGCTGAACCTCTGATTCCTCCGTCTCCTCAATAAGCTCCCCCTCTTCGAGAGGATGATCCGACCAATCCAGTACCTCAACTTCCTCATCGGAGTCCTGCGGAGGCGGAGACAGATGTTTTCGCTTGGCAGGAGCCTTCTGAGCGACCATAGCGGAAAACATTTTCTCGAGGCTGGCCAACCGGGCACCTACCTCAGATTGCGAATCACCCCCAACGACCACGTCACACGGGGTCCGGAACAGGCGAGGAGGGGAGGGAGAAGGCGCGGTAGAAGAAGTCCCAGGCACCGAGGTGTCGGACTGGCGCTCAATGTTCCGCTGTGCACATGGAATACAAATGATTACATCATCCCCTGGGAGCGGAGTCCCACATCCCCCACACAGCCTGGACTGCCCCGAAGGACTAGTTCCGGTATCTCTGGTAGCCTCCATAATGGTGAATTTATGGTATTCGCAGCCCTCAGGGATTTACGCAGTAAGCGACCCGGGATGCCCCACTAGTATTTTAATAGAATAAATGTAAATATATGTATACACATACACAGCCCTAAACTTAAGGGTATATAAGTATATATACTAGCATGTGTAGCCCTGCCCAGGGAATTAGCAGAAGGGCAAGGGGGGACAGTCGCCAACCCCAAAAAACCCGCCAGGTATGTACAAGACCGGGAGAGCCCTGAAAGACGGAATCCCGGGATCTGAAAAACACAAGGACAGCAGTCAGTACAGTCACACATGACAACAACACGAGTACAAAGCAGAAAAAACCACCCCCAGCCAGCATGCACCAAGGCCTGACCGAATCACCGGGGGAGGGGGGGGGGGAAGATGGAGAAACGAGGGGGAGAGGAGAACCAGGCTCAACCAGCAGCCGGACCTAAAACGACCGACCGCTAAGCCGCCCACCCCTCCAGAATTATCTTAACAGCCCCACAAGGAACGAGAGGCGCAGGGGACAATGTCCTACCTGCGCACAGCACGGAGACGCGCCAGGAACGAGAGAGAGAGAGAGCGGGAGACGAGGGGCGGACCCGCAACGCAAGCGCGGGACCGCTGACCCCGCCCCTCCCTAACCCGCCAGAAACAGCGCGGGCCGCGCCTGACGCGGCCCGCCCACGTCATCCTGAGCCTCAACAGGGGCCGCAGAAGCGCCGTCAAGTAATGGCGTCCACAGTAATGGCGCCCGCAGCGCCAACGGACGGGCCGGCGGCCTCGCATGCCGCCCGGTCCCGCCCGCAGTGATAAAAAAGAAGGCAGGCACACACACGCACAGGCGGGCCAGCAGCGCACGCACACACACACAGGCGGGCCGGCGGCGCCGCGCACCGCCCCGGCCTCCAGTAAAACGCACACGTGTGAGGGAGCAACCAGACTGCCATGAACAAACTCAGGGGCTAGGAGCCCCCCCCCCAGAATAAGAAAAGGACGGGCCCGTGCTGTCCCCAAAGACCACCCCCACGCACACCGCACACACAGAACCTGTGGGGGGAATGAAAGAACCTAACTGGGACCTAAGGGCTGGGGCATCCCATTTCCGGATCACCAAACAACCGGATCACCGCTATGCCCCATAATATGGGGACGAGCGGAGGAGCTAATCTCCTAGGCACCTAGAGTGCCATCTACCCTTGCCCGGCCTACAGCCTATAGCTGGGAGGCTACCATTAAACCAAGGGGATAAACACAAAAAAAGGGAACCGGGCAGCAATAGACCATAAGGGGGGGGCCGGGGTGATACCCCGGCTACCTGCAAGCAGGAGACTTCTTTCTTCTGACTTGTCGCCACGTTGCAGAGAAGAACACTGGGGGATTGTTAGGAGATACCAGGTATGTATAGACCGGGAGGGGCTTGCCTTTTTTTGGACTTCTCTGCAAGACAGCGCCACCTGGCGGTAAGTACCCATGTTTAATGAATCAATTCTGAAGTGGGGTGTGTGACATACTTAGAATAAAAAATCTTACCGATTCTGCCGTTGGCAGAACCCATAGTGTTTACACTTAGGGGTGCAACTTCTTTCCTCAGTGCCAATAGAAAGATGAACCATATGCAGAAGATATGGAAGATCTTCTACAGGGAAAGGAAATTTCACGTGACTGAATTAGAACATGAACAAGGGTCCTCCTCGGAGGAGGAAACTTGGGTTAAAATTTTGCCTGATCCTTCAGCAAGTGGCTCAAAAGGAACTTTTATTGGATTAGCGGACCAGAAGCCACATTTTTACCTAGCATCCCCTGAATTCCTCCCCCATGAGGGCTACTGTTTGCCAATTCTTAGTGCTCATGCTTTACTCTAATCCCAGATAAAAGCATTTATTTTAGTTGTAAAGGCCCACCTCCTCCATTCACTGCCATTGTTGAGTATGGCAATAATGTCATTTCCATACCCATGCAATGACTGATTCTCTGCCATCTTACAGAGAGGGACAGCAAAAAAAAAGTGTTCCAGGACGATTTGAAAAGGGAAAATATTCATTTCTAGTTCTACACCCTAAGAAGGGAGTATCAGCAGGGGTTTTGGCCTAATGTGTTTCACAAGTTCGTTGGGTTTTGGTCCATTTTAAGAACAAGGGTGAGATCCCACGTGAGATACTGGTCCCTTTCTAATAATAGACATTCTGACTGTAAGATTCCTGTTCTGCTCAGGAAGTCTGCCACCACATTTAGGGACCCTTTTAGGTGTACAGCTGATAGGGATCGCAACTAGTGTTGCAGAAGGAAGCAATAAGTCAGATCCTGGAGAGCTGAGGTTCTGGTTCCCTTTGTCGATTTACATATGCTACCATCGTGGTCTTGTCTGATCGCACCTGAACATCCCTTCTGGTCAGCAGATGATGGAAATGGAAGAGGGCTTGTTTTACTGCTTTCAGCTCCCTGAAATGCAAGGACCTTGTCTGAACATCTTTTGATCAATGCCCCTGAACCTGTAGGGCATCTAGGTGGGCACCCCAACCCCAGGCACTGGCATCTGTCGTTATAATAACTGGGTGGGTCTGTCTCCAAGGCCTGCCCTCCTGCAAGATCCATGGGTTCATCCACCAGAGCATACTGTTTCCTCCTGTTGACCAGCTGAGGCCGCCTGTGAGTTCTCTCTACTGAGCATGTGCAGGGGGCCTATAAAAACAGACAAGGCCTGTCCTCAATTGCCAGTTGCTCTTTTTCCTGCATGCTCCTGAGTTCCTGTGATTCCTTCCTGTGTACTGACCCGGCTTGCTTCTGACTACGATCCTGCTTTCCTGACGACTTCGGCTTTGTTTTGTGACCACGATCCTGTTCTGCCTGCCCACGACCTCTGCTTGTTTCTCGACTTTGATCCAGATCTGCCAACCCACGACTTCAGCCTGCCTCACACTCCCAAATCAGCTCTGGTCTGTCTTCTACCCGGAATTCTGCAAAATCCACTCCTAGGTTGCCTGACCTGGGGCCTTCCTGCAGCCCAGCCTATCCTCACCATCAGAGGCTCTAGTGAATACCAGGTTGGTCCTTAGACTCCAGGCTTCCCGGTCGAGAGGTGAGCAGAGTTGCAGTCTCCGCAATCAGGGTTCACACCCGGTGTTCTGACAAAGGGTTACCCGGTAGTCTAAAGACTCTGGATTGTGATCCCAAGTCTGCAGTTGGAAAGACTAGAGGGGTCTGGAGTGCAGCTGGGCCCATGTCACGGCTGGGATTGCCAGCCGGAAAGTCATTAGGCCAGTACCCTCATGATTTCCTGCATCAAAGCAGATTGCTGCTACATTAGCCAGCCAAATTGGGCTACCAACTACTGTTGCTTGTCTGGCGGTAAAGATTCTCTGCTCTGCGCTGTCCAGGCAGAAACCCGAGGAACCTACATTTCCTGGAGGGGACTAGACTGGATTTCTCTAGGCTTACTATCCAACCAAATCAGTGCAGTAGCTCTAGAGTCACGAAAAGACTCTGAAGAAGAGAGGCCTCCGTGATCCCTGATCATCTAGATAAGGAAAGATTGAGCTCCCCTGGCTTCTCAAGACACTCATGGCTTCTGCCAGTACCTTTGTGAATATCCTGGGAGCCGAGGAGATTCCAAACGTCCAAACGTCAAGGCTCTGTATTGAAAGTGCAGGACTTCCAAATCTAGGTGGATTGCAAACCTTACAAATCTGTGGTGAGCCTGAAAAAGTGTAAGTAGGCATCTTGAAGATCGATATTCACCCAAAAAGTCCCCCGACTCGAGCAAGTTTCTCATTGTGAATAATGATTTCATCCTGAATCTTTTGTAGACAATAAAGTGATTTAGGGCCTTCAGATTGAGTATCATTCAGAACACGCCTGATGGCTTTTGAACCAGAAATACATGAGAATAATCCCCTCTGCCCTGATTGACATAGGGAACTGTTTCTATTACGTCCTTGTGAAGTAACTAGGAAGACCTGGGTCAGCCACCCCTTTCCCGGGGTCACGTGCTAACCTCATGATCTGAAACCTCTGCGGAGGTCTGCAACTGAGCTCCAGTTCGTACCTGAGACACCACTCTCAACACAAAGGGATTCAAAGTTATGGACTGCAATGCGACCAAAAAGAGGTTTAACCTTCCCCAACCTACTGTTGCTTGTCTGGTGGTAAAGATTCTCTGCTCTGCGCTGTCCAGGCAGAAACCCGAGGAACCTACATTTCCTGGAGGGGACTAGACTGGATTTCTCTAGGCTTACTATCCAACCTAATCAGTGCAGTAGCTCTAGAGTCACGAAAAGACTCTGAAGAAGAGAGGCCTCTGTGATCCCTGTTAACAGGAGATCATCTAGATAAGGAAAGATTGAGCTCCCCTGGCTTCTCAAGACACTCATGGCTTCTGCCAGTACCTTTGTGAATATCCTGGGAGCCGAGGAGATTCCAAACGTCAAGGCTCTGTATTGAAAGTGCATGACTTCCGAATCTAGGTGGATTGCAAACCTTACAAATCTGTGGTGAGCCTGAAAAATGGCTATGTGTAGGTAGGCATCTTGAAGATCGATATTCACCAAAAAAGTCCCCCGACTCGAGCAAGTTTCTCATTGTGAATAATGATTTCTTCCTGAATCTTTTGTAGACAATAAAGTGATTTAGGGCCTTCAGATTGAGTATCATTCAGAACACGCCTGATGGCTTTTGAACCAGAAATACATGAGAATAATCCCCTCTGCCCTGATTGACATAGGGAACTGTTTCTATTACGTCCTTGTGAAGTAACTAGGAAGACCTGGGTCAGCCACCCCTTTCCCGGGGTCACGTGCTAACCTCATGATCTGAAACCTCTGCGGAGGTCTGCAACTGAGCTCCAGTTCGTACCTGAGACACCACTCTCAACACAAAAGGATTCAAAGTTATGGACTGCAATGCGACCAAAAAGAGGTTTAACCTTCCCCAACCTGAGGTTTGGAGTCAGGATCCCAATGCTTCTTGGAATCCACCTGTCTTTTAAAAAAAAAAAAGGTCTCTGTCTAGTTGGTGTTTTGCCTTTTGATCTTTTAGGTCTAATGGGAAACTTTTGTAGGTGAAAATATCAATTTCAATTTCCAGCTCTACATCTTAAGAAGGGAGTATTGGCAGGGGCTTTCGCCAAATTTATTTCACAAGCTCTTGTGAGTTTCGGTCCGCTTACATTCCGCACAGTTGGAAGCATGGTCCCCCCTGCCAGGTTCTTAACCAAATAGCTTGTCTTTTAAACGTGTCCCAGTTTGTGTTTCCTGTCCAGAGGGAGGAGCCTCTCTCTCAAGTGGTCGTCCTTAAGGACAAAGGGAGAGAAACGTATTGAACACCCCTCGTACTACTTACCTGAGTTAATCTGTATAGGAAAGTCCTCCCCTTTAATTTTAACAAAGCTCTCCTCTTCCTCAGTTTTTACAATTCTCACTATAAAGTCATCAGAGTCTGCAAATAAAGACGAGACTTATGAGAAGAGAGACTCAACACAGAGAAATCGTTTATCTAGAAGGTTTAATACTCACCTGGGCTGATCTGAAGGGGAGTTTCCTCCTCTTTATTTTTTAAAAACTCCTCTTCTTCCTCTTCCTCCGTTTTAAATATTTTCACTATCATGTCTTCAGGGCCTGTGAATAATGATGAGTGTGAGAGTGACTCAACAGAGGGAATAGGGAAATATTTTCTATAGAGGTTTTTTTTTTTTTCTTTTACTCACCTGGTCTGATCTGTAGAGAAGATTCTTCATCTTTATTCTTCACCATTGTTGCTTCTTTTCAGTCTTCAGAATTTTCATTGTAGTGTCCCTGGGGGTCTGTGAAGAAAAAAAATTCTGTAAAGGGTCGGAGCAAAAAACACATTACAAAAGCATATATTGTGGGGATATTTGTAATAGAATACTGGCAACACCTCTGGATAGGTCATAAATGATCCCCTCTGTCAATTGTACTAGTCATGCTAAATAAAAAAACAAACAAATTAGTCTACTGGTAATGGCTTTTCAGGTAGTCCTCTAGGACGGCTTAGCCGAGTAGCTTCTCCCACCTAAATAGGAAACACAAACTGGACATGGTTAAATACCCAGCCCCTTCCTCCTGGACCTCAGTCTTCTAACCGAACAGAATCCCAGAAGAAACATGTCTAAACCATAATATCAAAAATACTTAGCCTGGGCAGGATGTAGGATGCTGTCCTGGGGGACTACCAGAAATGTCATTACAGGTAAGCTAATTGGGGTTTTCCCTGAACGTTCTCCGGGATGGCTTAGCCAATGATAAGCCAGAAATACTAATAATGTCCTACCTCGGGGAGGGGAAATAAACGGTAGAATCTTCCTGCCAAATTCCTGTCTCCTGTTGGAAGATCCACTCTGTAGTGCTTCAAAATTGTGTGTGGGGAAGCCCAATTTGCTGCTCTGCAAATCTCCTCCAGAGAGACTCCTTACCTATTCACCCCAGGAAGCAGAAACCACTCTAGTAGAGTGTGCTCGCCGGGTTTTTGGGCCCTGTCCCCCAGAATGTTCGTAAGCTAACTGTATGGCTTCCCTAATCCACCTTGTGATGGAGGCTTTAAAGTCTTGCAGTCCTCTATTTTTCCCTGCAAATGAAAGCAACAAATGGTCGAATCCCCTCCACTCTGAGGTGCAATCAAAGTATGTCAACAGAATGATTGTGGCATTCAACAGATGCACCCCCTGCTGGTCCTTAAGGTCCTCTGGTTTGGGACCTGGGAGGTAGACCTCCTGGGACCTGTGAAATTCCAAAGCAATCTTGGACAGGTAAGGCAGGTCAGGTCTGATGTCGAGATGGATATGGTTCCTTGGCTTGCAAATTACTAATCCTTCTGGCTAAAAGTAATGGCTAATAGAAAAGCCACTTTGATAGTCAGAAACTTGATTACTGCATCTTTCAGGGGCTCAGAAGGTGCCCATATAAGACCATTCAGGGTGATGAAAAGGTCCCAGAGAGGGTATTCACTGGTTTTCCTTAAGAAACAAAAACCTTTCGATCAGATCCTCCGGTCTAAGAATACCAATAGTGCTGAACCTGGTGGCTAGGCCCCTTTCCACCCCCTCCTGTAATAACTCCAAAACTGACACCAGACCTGAACGAATCAGGTTATGGACAGACCAAAATGAGCCAGACCACACCATAGATCTTGCGGGCAACCATCTTCCTGCCCTGGGGAAGGGTCTTACTGACTTGCCTTAGCAGGCCCCATTCGGGATCCATGCTGTCAAATGGAGGCTCTGAACTTGAGGGTGGAACATTGGTCCTTGAGGAAGTGTTATCAGAGGCCCTATCTGCCTAAGCAGGGAGAACCACAGTCTCCTGGGCCATCCAGGGGGCAATCAGGATCACCCTTGCCTGGTCTAACCTGATCATCCTTATGACCAGAGAGAGAATCTGGAATGGGAAAAAGGCATAACACAGACTGAACGCCCCTCAGACCAAAGGCACCCCCCATCTTGGTACAGATTGAACTTGTGCCTCCCTGATGGTGAATTGCCCTTAGTTACTGAAAGTTCAAAGATTTTTGGGTCATGGTGGCGGACCATGCTCCCTGAACCTGGCAGTGAAAGGTATGGGCCCCCTTAAACCTGTGCACTCGCGTCCGTCGTGATACAGATTGGGTCTACCTGATGCCAGGGTATCCCTTTGGGTAGATTTTCCTGAGCCGACCACCACTAAACGGACTGACGTACATGATCTGGAAGTGTAACCAGAGAATCCAATGTTTCAGACACGCAAAAAGAAGGTCTGGAGGGTTTTTGAATGTAGCTAGGCCAAAATGACCTGAAGGCATAAGCCCCAACAGAACCAGAATCTGCCTTAGGGATATTCTGGGATAATTCTTAATGTAAGTGTACATTGAGAAAATCTTTTTGATCTTGGTTTGCGAAAGGAAGGTTCTCTCTAGGGAGCTCTCCATCTGATATCCTAGGTTAATGCAAGAAGTCTGAGGGGACAGACTTGACTCTTCCTTGTTTATGATCCACCCCAGATCTGAAAGAGGGGACAATGTTATCTTCACACTGTTCTCCAAACTCTCCTTGGACGGAGCAAAGAAAAGGAGATCGAAAAGGAGATCGTTCAGGTTTGCCATGATGACAATCTGATTTAACCTCAGATATGCCATTGCCCCTGCAAGAATCTTGGTAAATATCCGAGGCGTGGATGAAAGACCAAAGGGCTTGGCAACTCCACCTATTATTACCGCAAACCTCAGAAACCCCCTGTGAGCCAGAAAAATAGTAACATGTAAATATGCATCCTGGAGATCTATAGAGGCCATCGAGACACCCTTAAACAGGATATCTTTGATGGTAAAAATTGATTACATACTGAACTTAACTGTTTTAGGTTCGGAATAAACCGAACGCTTTCCTGATGGTTTTTGGACCAAAAACACATGGGAGTAAAAACCTTTCCGTTTCGGGTGCCACGGGACCTCCTGCCATTTCCTTTAGTTGTATAATCACTAAAGGCAGGGCCTGTACTTTCAACGGATCCCTGAACAGTGGGTTACTATAAAATGATCATGTGGGCTTGAGATCAATGCTAGACAGAGTCCGTCCTGAATTGTTCGAATAATAAAAGGTATTCTGAGAGCTCTTCTGCCAGGATGAAAGAAAAAAGTCTAACACCTACTGGTTCTCCGTCAGGACTTCTGCTTAGGTTGCTCTGGCAGTTTGAACATCAAACCCCCCTTGGCCATCAGCCTCTGGGTAAACCAAGACTTCCGGGAATCCGAGCTTCGGAAATCCCGTTACGGAAATAAAGTTCCGTGCCTTGGAAATAAAGAGCTGGGCGTCCAATACATCCTCCCTCAGGGGCATCATTGGTTATCCCACTGCTGACCTTGCCTACCCAGAGTTCTAGAGCTCTACTCACGCAATTTGTAGCAAGCAGGGGTTTAAACTGAAAGGAATCAGTATCCCATGCCCGTTAGAGCAGATATCTGACCTTTTATCTAGAGGATCTCAAAGGGACCCCATGTCTGAAGGAGAGATCTGATTTCCCAGATACCTGAGCCAAAGCAGCATCCACCTTAGGACACTTAGCCCAAACCTCCAACTATGACTCCTCAAAGGGGAATCTTCATTTTAGAGACCTACGAAGGAAGAACCAGGACTCCGGATTCCTCCATTCCCAAGCAATGATGTCCTTTAGCGACTGGTGGATCCCTTCTTCCCAACGAACCCTAGAAGAGGCAATCCTGAATGGAGAGGGGCTTCTTTTCTGATTCAATCTTAAGGGAAGATAAGGGAGGGAAAAGCTAAACCTACTAGGGTGGGGAGGAGGTCGATGACTCTGGTCGTCCCTATGCCTGATGAATGGACAGACTTGTCCGAGGGGGAACATACCTCCTCTTCAGAAGATATCAGTCTCCCCTGGCTGTCCCCTAATTTCAGGTCAGGGGTAAGGAGTGACTGAGGTTCTGGCTGGGAGGAAAGTACTGCCTCTGAGCCAACCCCTGTCTCCTGGGTCATACGATTCTTATAAACAGCGAATGTATTGGCCATTCTAGAGTCAAAAGTTTCAAAGCAACTCCTCATCATGCATTGAAACTCCCTCCTTCAAGCAAGTTTTACATAGAAGCTTGGAAAAGCCTTCTGGCAGGGCAGTCTGACAAATCACGCAAAGTCTGGACCCTCTTGATTTCCTTGAGTTCTTTCTGTTCTGTGGGCTCCTTAGTCTCTCTGGAATCTTTTTGGGATTCCATCTTGAGCTTAAAATCTCTGGACTTAGATTCCTTAGCCTGTAGGAACAGGAGGAAAGAAAAAAAAAATGAAGGAAAATCTGTTCTGCTGGTCCTGTGGACAGCCTGTGTTCGGGGGGGGCGCATGTGTTAGAGGTGGGGCTTAGGGGGATTGGTGACTTACCCCATCCAGTGAAGTGTCACCTGCAGCCCTAAAGACCACTGTCGCGGTCAGGAAGCCTACCGGTACGCAAAGGCTAGTTCTGGCCGCACTGTCGAGAGTAACACGGCTGTGGATTTTGTCACGGGGCTGCTGCTTCCTCATTCTGCCATCGCTGCCCTGAACACAGGAGCCCACACTGCTTCCTGTAGGGGCGGGGCCTGCATCTCCAGATCCGGCCTGTGCGTGTATGCAGCCCCCCCCGACCCAGAAATGGAAACACCGCACGCTGGCCAAAATTCTCCTGGGTCCTAGAACCCTGGACACCTCAGGAATGCTGACCCTAGACACCGCTGTACCTAATCCAGATCTGCCCAAACACAGGAGCCCTCAATGCTTCCTGAAGGGGCAGGGCCAGCATGTCTGGATCCAGCCCCCTGACCCAGAAATGGAAACACTGCATGCTGTTCCTGAGCCAGAACATGCCCCAGCTCTGAAATACCGGACCATCCGTAAATCCCGAAAGCGAGGGCTCAACCTGTCCCAAACCTGAGCTTTGTAATTACCCGCTCCCTCACCTCAAGAGAGGGGGTGTTGTTCATGCTGCACTGACCCCCTCACTCTTGCATGGCCCGTAGGGGAAAATGGTGGGATCCAAGTCCAGACTGCATTCTGGATCCCACCCTGGAGACTACCACGGAGACTACCTCCGGGGAGGGAATTCCCAGGGGGAGTGGATAAAAAGAGGGGGACTGACTCTGGCATCAGCGGGTCACCCGGCGCACCACCTGAGCCTGCTGGAGAGAGGGGAGGGATTCCAGACCCGCCATCTTCCCTGGGGAAAACACAAAAAATAGGGAAGTAGATTCCAGCTTGTTTCCTGGGAGGAAATACAAAAACACTGAGGTCCAAGAGGAAGGGGCGGGGCATTTAATTGCATCCAGTTTGTGATTCCTATATAGGTGGGAGGAGCTACTCGGCTGGGCCTTCCTGGAGGACATTTGGGGAAAAATCCAGTTTCTTCCTACGTTAAGAATGGCCAACACCAACCGACTTTCAATCATAACGTAACAGGTAACTGAAATACCCATCTGATGGGCAGGAGAGGGGGGGGGCGGGAAGGTGCTGAGGCTGTGCTCTGCCGGTGGTGGTGAAGCTAAGCTCTGTGCAGTGAGGCTGTGCTCGTGAGAGGGGCAGGAGGGGCCTTCTGGTGAGAGGGGGGGGGGGGTGAGAGGGGCAGGAGGGGTCCTCTGGTGAGCAGGGGGGTGAGAGGGGCAGGAGGGGTCCTCTGGTGAGCAGGGGGGTGAGAGGGGCAGGAGGAGTCCTCTGGTGAGCAGGGGGGTGGCAGGAGGGATCCTCTGGTGATCAGGGGGGTGAGAGGGGCAGGAGGGGTCCTCTGGTGAGCAGATGAGTGAGAGGGGCAGGAGGGGGTCTTCTGGTGAGCAGGGGGGGGGTGAGAGGGGCAGGAGGGGTCCTCTGGTGAGCAGGGAGGTGAGAGGGGCAGGAGGGGTCTTCTGGTGAGCAGGGGGGGGTGAGAGGGGCAGGAGGGGTCCTCTGGTGAGCAGGGGGGTTAGAGGGGCAGGAGGGGTCCTCTGGTGAGCAGGGGGGTTAGAGGGGCAGGAGGGGTCCTCTGGTGAGCAGGGGGGTTAGAGGGGCAGGAGGGGTCCTCTGGTGAGCAGGGGGGGTGAGAGGGGCAGGAGGGGTCCTCTGGTGAGCAGGGGGGTTAGAGGGGCAGGAGGGGTCCTCTGGTGAGCAGGGGGGTGAGAGGGGCAGAGGTCCTCTGGTGAGCAGGGGGGTGAGAGGGGCAGAGGTCCTCTGGTGAGCAGGGGGGTGAGAGGGGCAGGAGGGGTCCTCTGGTGAGCAGGGGGGTGAGAGGGGCAGGAGGGGTCCTCTGGTGAGCAGGGGGGTGAGAGGGGCAGGAGGGGTCCTCTGGTGAGCAGGGGGGTGAGAGGGGCAGGAGAGGTCCTCTGGTGAGCAGGGGGGTGAGAGGGGCAGGAGAGGTCCTCTGGAGAGCAGGGGGGGTGAGAGGGGCAGGCGGGGTCTTCTGGTGAGCAGGGGGGGGGGGGTGAGAGGGGCAGGAGGGGTCCTCTGGTGAGCAGGGGGGTGAGAGGGGCAGGAGGGGTCCTCTGGTGAGCAGGGGGGTGAGAGGGGCAGGAGAGGTCCTCTGGAGAGCAGGGGGGGTGAGAGGGGCAGGCGGGGTCTTCTGGTGAGCAGGGGGGGGGGTGAGAGGGGCAGGAGGGGTCCTCTGGTGAGCAGGGAGGTGAGAGGGGCAGGAGGGGTCTTCTGGTGAGCAGGGGGGGGTGAGAGGGGCAGGAGGGGTCCTCTAGTGAGCAGGGGGGGTGAGAGGGGCAGGAGGGGTCCTCTGGTGAGCAGGGGGGTGAGAGGGGCAGGAGGGGTCCTCTGGTGAGCAGGGGGGTGAGAGGGGCAGGAGGGGTCCTCTGGTGAGCAGGGGGGTTAGAGGGGCAGGAGGGGTCCTCTGGTGAGCAGGGGGGTTAGAGGGGCAGGAGGGGTCCTCTGGTGAGCAGGGGGGTGAGAGGGGCAGAGGTCCTCTGGTGAGCAGGGCAGGAGGGGTCCTCTGGTGAGCAGGGGGGTGAGAGGGGCAGGAGAGGTCCTCTGGTGAGCAGGGGGGGTGAGAGGGGCAGGAGAGGTCCTCTGGTGAGCAGGGGGGTGAGAGGGGCAGGAGAGGTCCTCTGGTGAGCAGGGGGGTGAGAGGGGCAGGAGGGGTCCTCTGGTGAAGGGGGGGGGGTGAGAGGGGCAGGAGGGGTCCTCTGGTGAGCAGGGGGGTGAGAGGGGCAGAAGGGTATGTAGCTGGAGGACACTTCCGGGTTGGGGCAGCTGTGGAGTCAGTGAGGAGAAGCCCCTCCCCCACCAGAGACAGGTCTGCGGGCACATGAAGGGTTAATATCCGCACTTACCTCACTGATTCTAGCACCTGAATCACCGCAGCTACTCCCTCCCCGTGACTCCTCCGCTTCCGCCTCTGGTCGCCATAGTAACCATTCGCCTATTCACGGCGACAGGCGGAGGTGTCCTCGGTAGCGGAGGCGGCCATTTTTCATTAGCCTCGACATTTACCTTGAGCGGTGTTGGGCGGCCACTTTCCTGTAGTCCCGCCCAAGGGATGTCCCCCTCTGTGTCGGCTGCCGCCATTTTCTTGTAGTCGAAGGAGCGGGAATAGTGCTATGAGGTAATGCCTGAGCTTTATTCTCCTCACATCCTGCGGCTAAGGCCCATCCCAATATGTCACTGCAGAGGGCAGCAATGCTGGGGGCACAAACAGGCTTTATAAGGCCACATAGTGGACCCTGACACCTGTAATGCCCCCTCCCCACCCTCAAGAGGTTCCTTTATAGACGGGGCACTTCTCTGCCATAAACTATCACTGACTCTTCTTTTTATTGCCCCCTATTACACCTCTTCTGCCCCATTTACTCTCTTCTAATTTATCTTGCTCCTCTTCTGCCCCCTATCGCTTTTCTTCTGCCTTCTCTTGCTCCTCTTCTGCTCCATTCCTATTGCCCCCCATTGCAACTTTTTTTGCCCCCTCTTGCTCCTCTTCTGCCCCATTTCCTTTCTAGATTATCTTGCCCCTCTTTTGCCCCCCTATTGCTCCTCTTCTGCCCCCTCGTGCACCTCTACTGGCCTTTCTGCCCCCTTTTCCATCTCCCGCCCCCTCTTGTTCCTTTTCTGCCCTCCTCTTGTTCTTCTGCCCCATTTCCTCTCTCATATTTTATCTTGATTTTCTTCTGCATCCTCTTACTCTTTTCCTGCCTTCTCTTGCTAATCTTTTGCCCCCCCCCCCCGTTGCTCCTCTTTTGCCGCCCCCCGTTGCTCCTCTTTTGCCGCCCCCCGTTGCTCCTCTTTTGCCGCCCCCTGTTGCTCCTCTTTTGCCGCCCCCCCGTTGCTCCTCTTTTGCCGCCCCCCCCGTTGCTCCTCTTTTGCCGCCCCCCGTTGCTCCTCTTTTGCCCCCCCCCCCCCGTTGCTCCTCTTCTGCTCCTCATTGTTTTCCTGACTGATTTCCCTTCACCTCCTCGGCTCTCTTCTTGTCCCAGAGTCTTTTTGGTCCCCTCCTGCCCCGTTGTTCTCCCCCCAATGCCCTCGGTCTTCCCTGCAGTGACATCAGGGGTGTGGGAGGCCTCAGAGGAAGAGGCGGGAACTTTCTTGGTCATGTTCTCCCAGTTCCCTCGGTCATCCCTGCAGTGACATAGAGACTGTGGGAGGCCTCAGAGGAAGAGGTGTATCTCTTTTGGCCCTTCCTTCAGGTTGCTTATCTCACGCCCCTTGGCTTTTCACCGCTTTGTTTTTGGATTCTCCCTCACCTCCCTGGCTCTTCCTGTCTCTCGGTCTCTTTGGGAATCTTGGTCCTCTTCTGCCCTTTGGTTCTTCTCCCAGTGCCCTCATTATCTTCCCTGCCTTTCCCTGTCTTTCCCTCCCTGTCTTTTTTGGCCCCTCCTACTCAATGCTTGTCTCGCACCCCTTGGCTCTCTTCTGCTCCTCGTTGGGACCCTGACCCTTCACTTCCTTGACTATCTTCTTGTCTCTGGGTCTTTTCAACAATCTTGGTCCTCTCCTGAGCCTCTGTTCTCCTTCCATTCCCTCAGTCTTCACTGCATTGACATCAGGGCTGTGGGGAGCCTCAGAAGAAGAAGTGGGGGGTTTCTTAGCCACTCCTTCTCTTTGCTTGTCTTGTGACCTTTGGCTTTCTTCTGCTCTTCTTTGTTGTTCTGAGTGATTTCCTTCTCCTCCTCTGCTCTCTTGTTGTCTCAGGGTCTCTTTGCTCCTCTTTTGTTTGTTTGTTCTCCTCGCAGTGCCCTCAGTCTTCTCTGAAGTGACATCGCGGCTGTGGGGGCCCTCAGAGGAAGCAGCGGTGTTTGACTTGGCCCCTCCTTCTTGTTGATTGTTTCACACCCCTTGGCTCTCTTCTCCTCACAGAGTCTTTGTGGTCCCATCCTGCCCATTGTTCTCCTCCCAATGCCATCAGTCTTCCCGGCAGTGACATCAGGGTTGCGGGAGACCTCAGAGGAAGAGGTGGGACCTTTTTTGGCTATGTTCTCCCAGTGCCCTCGTTCATTCCTGCAGTGACAAAAGGACTATGGGAGGCCTCAGAGAAAGAGGTGTATCTCTTTTGGCCCTTCCTTCAGGTTGCTTTTCTCTGCTCCTTATTTTTTGGGGATTCTCCTTCACCTCCCCAGCTCTCTTCCTGTCTCTGGGTCTCTTTGGGAATCTTGGTCCTCTTCAGCCCCTTGGTTTCTCTACCAGTGCACTCATTCTTCCCTGCATTTCCCTGTCTTTTCTGTTCCCTCCTACTCAATGCTTGTCTCGCACCCCTTGGCTCTCTTCTGCTTCTCGTTGTTTTTCTGACTTTGATTACCTTTCACCTCCTCGAGTCTCTTCTTGTCTCTGGGTCTTTTCAGCAATCTTGGTCCTCCTCTGAGCCTATGTTCTCATCACTGTGCCCTTGGTCTTCCCTGAATTGACATCAGGGCTGTGGGAGGGTCTCAGAGGAAGAGGCGGGGTGTTTCTTAGCAACTCCTTCTCTTTGCTTGTCTAGTGACCTTTGGCTTTTTTCTGCTCTTCGTTGTGTATCTGACTGATTTCCTTCTCCTCCTGGGCTCTCTTCTTGTCTCGGGGTCTCTTTGCTCCTCTCTTGCCTGTTTGTTCTTCTCTCAGTGCCCTCAGTCTTCATTGAAGTGACATTGGGGCTCCCTCAGGAAGAGGCGTGGTTTGTCTTGGCTCGTCCTTCTTGTTGATTGTTTTACACCCCTTGGCTCTCTTCTGCTCCTTGTTGATTTTCTTTTGGTCCTTTTCTGCCCATTTGTTCTCCTCCCAGTGTCTTCCACTCGTATACGAGGCGTTTTCACATTCCATCCTGAATGGTCGGTTTATCTGTTTGTGGAAATGGGCCATAACAAGGCCTCGTTTGTTGGTCACTGTTGCCCTTTGCAATTAAATTCCTTCTTGCAGTATGAGGCTAGAGCCCTAGGGGAGGGGTTTCAGGAAGTAGCCTTTGTATAGTTAAAGTGGTCCCACACCTGTTTTCTAACTAAGTGGTGTGGTATGGCATTTTTACAGACTGGGGGGCGACAAGATTGCTGGAGCCTCCCCCCCCCCCCACGCAACCCACCGAAATCCTTATCTTAACCTTGATCCTCGGTTGAAATGCGGTCCTGCGATTGGCCGCCAGCGGTCCTGTGGCCCAGGGTCACTTTATCTTTCCCGGCTGCTGGTCAAGGCCGGCACACATGGCTGCTGGTGGTCTGGATGCTCCCCCAAGCTTGTCAAAATGCTGTCCCATTAGAAAATGGAGAGGTGCTGTAAAGGAGAAGTTTAATCGCCACTGGCCATACCTTTCCAGCACTGCTAGCCAACCATGGACATACGCTTGACCTACTCTTTACTCACCTCTGCTCTGTATCCAGTCTTTCCTCATCCCCACTTCTCCACTCTGATCACAACCTACTAACACTCTCTTCCCTTACCACTACCCTCCCCCCCCCCTGCACAAAAACCTGCAATTCTTTGCAGGAACCTCAGAAACCTAGACCTTCAATCTCTCTCCGATGCTTTACATCCCCTTCACACCCTGCCCTCATTTACCAATGTAGACACTGCCGCTTCATACTACCATAATACACTAACTGCTGCGCTTGACTCTGTTGCTCCCCTTAACTACAGCCGTCCTCAGGCCAAAAAAAGACAACCATGGCTTAACACTAACACTGCAACATTGAAACTACATTCTCGAGTTGCTGAACGGCATTGGAGGAAATCCAAAACCAAGGAGGACTTCCTGTTATACAAGAAAGCCCTTCAGGAACTCAGGACTGCCCTTTCATCCGCTAAACAGGAATATTTCACATCACTCATATCGGCACAGGCCCGGAATCCAAAACGGCTATTTAACACTTTCAACTCCCTTCTCCGCCCACCGCCACCTCCTCCATCCTCACAGCTAACGGCTGAGCAATTTTCCACATACTTCAAAGATAAAATCGACATGATTCGAAGTGGCTTCACCCCTCAGAACACCTTTCTCCTACCAACATCCCCTCTGCCCCACTCATTAACTCATTTCACACTGTTAACTGCTCAAGGTCTCTCCTCCCTGGTCTCAAAGGCTCACCTGACCACCTGCTCCCTTGATCCCATTCCATCCCACCTTATCCCTCAACTGTCTCCATCTGTCATTCCAGCCCTAATATCTTTATTCAACCTCTCCCTCTCCACTGGTACCTTTCCCTCCGCCTATAAGCATGCTGTTATAACTCCACTCATCAAAAAACCCTCTCTGGACCCCTCTGCCCTCCCCAGTTACCGCCCAATCTCTTTGCTTCCTTGCTCATCCAAGCTTCTTGAACAGCATGTCCATACAGAACTTACCAACTATCTGTCTACAAACTCCCTCCTAGATCCCCTCCAATCTCATGTCACTCTACTGAAACTGCACTCACCAAAGTCACCAGTGATCTACTGACAGCCAAATCCAAAGGCCACTACTCTGCTCTCATTCTTCTCGACTTATCATCTGCTTTTGACACTGTCGACCATGCTCTGCTTCTCAATATTCTTTCTTCTCTTGGAATCCAAGGTCTCGCACTCTCTTGGCTCTCCTCCTATCTCTCTCACCGCACATTTAGTATATCTTACTCAAACACCATTTCCTCTCCCCGGCTTCTGTCTGTTGGGGTACCACAAGGCTCAATCCTAGGACCCCTATTTTTTTCAATATACACTTCTGATCTAGGACAACTAATAACCTCGCTAGGCTTCCAATATCGCTTTTATGCAGACGACACTCAGATCTACCTCTCTGGTCCAAATCTGTCTTCTCTCCTCTCTCGCCTTCCTGACTGTCTAACAGCCATCTCTTCCTTTATGACATCTCGCTCCCTTAAACTGAACATGGACAAAACTGAACTGGTCATTTTCCCACCATCTCACTCCCCTCCCCTCTCTAACACCACAATTTCTGTAAATACTCTTACCATAAATACAATTCATCAAGCTCGATGCCTGGGCATCATTCTGGACTCCTCTCTCTCGTTCACACCTCACATTCACTCCCTAGCCACCTCCTGTCGTCTCCAACTCAAAAATATCTCCTGCATCCGTCCCTTCCTCTTACCTGTCACCACTAAAATGTTAGTGCACGCCCTGGTCATATCCCGACTGGACTACTGCAACACCCTACTCTTTGGTTTGCCAACAAACAGACTAGCTCCCCTCCAATCTATTCTAAACTCTGCTGCTCGCCTGATCTACCTCTCCTCTCGCTTCTCCAGTGCTGCCCCCCTCTGTCAATCCCTCCACTGGTTACCTGTCTCCCATAGAGTTCAGTTCAAACTTCTAACGCTAACCTACAAAGCTCTCTCTAACCAGGCCCCTTCCTACATTTCATCTCTGATCCAGCGTTACCAACCCAAGCGCAACCTCCGCTCTGCCTCTGACATTCTCCTGTCCTCTTGGTTACTTCCTCGCACTCCCGCCTTCAAGACTTCTCCCATGCCTCCCCACTTCTCTGGAATGCACTTCCCCGCTCGATCCGCCACTCTCCATCACTACAAGCCTTTAAAAGCGCCCTCAAAACTCACTTCTTCAGACAAGCATATGAACTGGCTTAAGCAACTCCTGTAACCTTCAATGGCACATGCAGCCATACTCAAGCTCTACCACTTGTGACCCCGCCCCCTTTGTCTCCACCCCCATGCTTTAGACTGTAAGCTCGCTAGGGCAGGGCACTCCTCCCTATTGTCTCCTGTGCTCGCAACATTTGGTTTTAACCTGTGGCATCTAATTTTGTATTGTTCTCTGTACTATATGTTTTACCCTGTCTGTATTCATACCTTGTAAAGCGCTACGGAAGTTGATGGCGCTATATAAATAAACAATAATAATAATAACCATTCTCCAGCTGCATAGCGGGTGCCGCTGGACGAATTCCCAGCAGGGTGGCCATTTTCATGTCCAAATCTTAGCACCAATCTTAGCAAAATGGACGAATTGTGGCCGTAAAGCTATTTTCTCTCCCTGGTGTCATGTGACTTGTTGTTGTTCGAAGGTCTCAGGTGTGAATGGAGAGCAAGTGGCTTAAATTTGATGTTATCACTCTCACACTCTCTCATACTGGTCACCTCATAAAGATGGCCTAGGCTTCACCTTGTCCCTACTTTTTGCGCGCTCACCTGCAAAGATCTAAGCACTGCCGTCCCGTCTTCCAGGTCTGGGGAACTCGACGATGGTGAGTCATTGTCTTTTCATCCAATCACGGCATTAGTTAGGCCAGCAGTGATTTAGTGACCAGATCATCTATTGTGTCCATCAAGGGTCAGCCAGTGAAGACCTTAAGCACAGTGCCCTACTCCTGCTAAATTAGCCTAAAAAGCCAGACCTGGTGAGGGTTTTTAAGTGCACTTTCTTCATAGACCCTGAGAATTAATCTTCCAGTAATGATGTTGGCAGGTCTCCCTCATGATGGACTAGTGTAGACTATTTTTTCTTTTACATTTCTCTCTTGACTTTCTGTTTGTAGATGTGGGATACACATGTGGGATGGGCCTTGTCTTTGTTTCCCTCGTGGATTGGTTGGGGAAACGTTTGTTGTAGGTATAAAAGTGCGCTCGGGCCTTTCAGCTGTATGTGGGTCCTGGTTGGATATCTCACCATCTGGCTTCTTATATCTCTCTGAGGGTGATATCCCATTTTCCTTCATGTCTTCCAGAGTGAGATCTACAGAGCAGACAGAGAGGACACAAGAATCGGGCAGAAGGACACGAAGATCTCTAAAGGAACACCGTCATGGAAAGTCAGAAGTGTCTCCCATCATGGGGTAAGCCCTCATTGACACCTGTCTGGTACTGCATGCCTTTCTGCATTTGCGGCAGACACATACAAAAAATATCCCTCGATGGCACCTCTATAGCCCTTTTCACACCGCTTCTATGCAGCAGAGACAAGAAAAACAGCCACTAAAAGTCCTGCCTACTGCGTCCTGGAAGCAAACCCGTTCCTTGAAACAGGGAAAACACAAAAGCATATTTCTAACATATGGAAAAAATGCAAAACAGAATTAGTGACGCAAAATGCACGCCGGAAACGTGACCGAACAGGTGTGAACGTAACCATAGAGGGGGACATCTGATCCCAGTTCCAACACACATTTGGAACTTTAATTGGAGTGCTTTCTTTTCCTTCTTCTTTGAACTTGTGGCGCCACCGCTGGTCATCGCATTATTAGTAAGAGTGCTCCTGTCACATCAATTAAACCGGACCTTCAGCATTATTTAATGAAAAGCCCAAACCCTTAAAAAAACTATTCCCCAGCATCTAAAATTAATTTATTTTAAGTTTTTAGTCACTAACTTATTATTCTTTCCCCCTCTGGGCTGTAACTCTGTTCAGGACTCTAGGATACGGGCGCCGCCATCTTGCCTCAGAAGCATCACACATACTGAGGAGACGACAGAGAGATCAAGTGCAGGGGCGGGTTAGGTAGAGGTCCGCAATCCCAGAATGCAGAGCAACACAGTCAGAAGACTGTCTGCATGAGCCGCCATCTTGGATGTTTAAAGGCACATAATATGAAGTAGATGCAGGTAGGATGATTTTTAATGTGGGCAATCTGTATGTACAGGGTGTGGGAAACCTATAAGATAGGCTCTTATTCAGGGTGAAGGTCGGGATTAATGTGAGCAATCTGTATGTACAGGAAGAAACATATAAGATACACTCTTATTCAGGGTGAAGATCGGGATTAATGTGGGCAATCTGTATGTACAGAGGGGGAACATACAAGATGGGCTTTTATTCAGGGTGAAGGTCCGGATTAATGTGGGCAATCTGTATGTACAGGGGGGAACATACAAGACTCTTATTCAGGGTGAAGGTTCGCTTTAAGTAGTGCGAATAGGCACAAGCAGAAAGACGGAAGCTGTTCAATAATTGTCCTCAACGGATTTTAGAACAAGACCAAAAGATGTGGAGAATAGATTCTTCCTGAAAGTGGCAACGGCAACAAAGTTATAATCCTTATTCTTCAATTCTTTTATTCAGATCCCGTAAAAACTGAAGAGGAGGAAGACGTATTTGTGCAAATTAAAGAGGAGGAAAGTCCTGTACATATGGGCTCAGGTGATTAATAACCCTTCTATGAAAATATGGCCCCTCTTCATTCACTCCAGACATACATCTTGCTTGTATTCACATACCACGAAGACATTATATTATATAAGGAATACTATCGCTAAATGATGTAATATTAAAAATCCATATAAAACACGTCGGCTTATGAGAGGAGGGGTCAGTTATACACCCGAACTGAATAAAACTTTCGCCAAGCTTGTGGTTTATTCTCTCCTGGTACGAAAAAATCCAAGGGTGACAGGTTTAGTGTATCAGAGGTGACAGAACCTGTCACCCCTGATTTTCTTTTCCTCCCATTAAAATAAAAAAAGCATGCATGGCTAGATATTTCTTGATGCCGGGTGTTTAACTGACCCGCAATTCAGCATATTTATATGGATTTTTTTTATCATTGGGCCATTTTTCGCGATAATGCCCCTTTTAAAGTGGACCAACACCCTCCAAAACAACAAGTTTCTGAACAGTTAAACATAAAAAGACACTTACCTTTCGATGACTTTTGCAGCCTTCTGTCCTTCGCAGCGCCTGTATTCTTCAAAAACCTCGGCCGGAAGTCCCACTCTCCAGCTTTTTTCCGCTCATTAGCATGCTGTCCGTCCATTTGCATGTTGTCCGTCTTGCTTGTCCATCCATTTGCATGCTGTCCGTCTTCCTTGTCCGTTCATTAGCATGCTGTCTGTCTTGCTTGTCCGTCCATTAGCATGCTGTCCCTCTTCCTTGTCCGTTCATTAGCATGCTGTCCGTCTTCCTTGTCCGTCCATTAGCATGCTGTCTGTCTTGCTTGTCCGTCCATTTGCACGCTGTCCCTCTTCCTTGTAAATTCATTAGCATGCTGTCTGTCTTGCTTGTCCGTCCATTTGCACGCTGTCCCTTTTCCTTGTCCGTTCATTAGCATGCTGTCCGTCTTCCTTGTCTGTCCATTAGCATGCTGTCCCTCTTCCTTGTCCGTTCATTAGCATGTTGTCCGTCTTGCTTGTCCGTCCATTTGCATGCTGTCCCTCTTCCTTGTCCGTCCATTTGCATGCTGTCCCTCTTCTTTGTCCGTTCATTAGCATGCTGTCCGTCTTGCTTGTCCGTTCATTAGCATGCTGTCCGTCTTGCTTGTCCGTCCATTTGCATGCTGTCCGTCTTCCTTGTCCGTCCATTTGTATGCTGTCCCTCTTCCTTGTCCGTTCATTTGCATGTTGTCCGTCTTGCTTGTCCGTCCATTTGCATGCTGTCCCTCTTCCTTGTCCGTTCATTAGCATGCTGTCCCTCTTCCTTGTCCGTTCACTAGCATGCTGTCCCTCTTCTTTGTCCGTTCATTAGCATGCTGTCCCTCTTCCTTGTCCGTTCATTAGCATGCTGTCCGTCTTGCTTGTCCGTTCATTAGCATGCTGTCCCTCTTCCTTGTCCGTTCATTAGCATGCTGTCCCTCTTCCTTGTCCGTTCATTAGCATGCTGTCCTCTTCCTTGTCCGTTCATTAGCATGCTGTCCTCTTCCTTGTCCGTTCATTAGCATGCTGTCCCTCTTCCTTGTCCGTTCATTAGCATGTTGTCCGTCTTGCTTGTCCATCCATTAGCATGTAGTCCATCTTGCTTGTCCGTCCATTTGCATGCTGTCCCTCTTCCTTGTCCGTTCATTAGCATGCTGTCCATCTTGCTTGCCCGTTCATTAGCATGCTGTCCCTCTTCCTTGTCCGTTCATTAGCATGCTGTCCCTCTTCCTTGTCCGTTCATTAGCATGCTGTCCCTCTTCCTTGTCCGTTCATTAGCATGCTGTCCATCTTGCTGGTCCGTCCATTTGCATGCTGTCCCTCTTCCTTGTCCGTGGATAAGCTTTCCTCCTCACTCGCGCGATTCTGCTCTTCTCAACATCATCGGGGGGGCGTGGCCTCTGTCCTCTCTCGGGAGCGTGCACATCTCTCTGGTCTATTTCCTGAAAAAAAACAAAAACATGACATAAGTAAAAAACATAGAAATAAATCAATAACTCACCTATCACAGGCATATCCCCGCCTTACACTCCTTCCGCCGTGCACGTTAAAGTGGACCAACACCCAGGATTTTGACTATCCTGGGTTTTGGTCCACTTCGGTGGGGCACCTCAATTGGGGGTGCCCTGCTGTGTGAAACCCCCCAAAAAGCCCCGAAAACTCACCGCCGACAGACAAGCGGGGTCCATCGACGGACAAGTGAGCGCGCCCGCCGCCGCCTCTTACAGGGAGCGCGCCCGCACTGGCCATTCACAAACTGCCCGCGCAGGGACGCGCGGGAGGCCGCGGCCCGCGCTGGAACGGGGAGAAGGTAAGGCTTGTGGGCTTCCTGGGGGGTTTCACCCCGCGGGACATCCCAGTTTTGGATGCCCCGCGGGGAGGGAACTGATCGGCCCGGGAATCTTATAGATTCCCGGGCCGATCCTCCCCTGGGTGTTGGTCCGCTTTAAGGAAAAAAAACGTGCATGCGCAGTAGCGCCGCTTGCATCGGGAGCGAGCAGCGCTTCACTTTACCTAACGCGACGCTACTGCGCATGCGCGAGATTTACAAGAGGAAGAGGTCAAACGATCTCTTCCTCTTACATGAAATTCAAAGATGGCGGCGCGAAACCAAAAAGGACGCGACGCCGCGCAGGATCATCGAAGGTAAGTATTTTTTTTTTTTTTTATTATTATGGTTAACGGGTCCTGGGGCATGGCAAGGATTATTAATTGAAAGAAAAAAAACGTCAGGGTGTTGGTCCACTTTAAAAACTGTGAAAACTGAGCAGGAGGAGAAAGACGGATTAGTAAGGTGGGTATTAAACCTTATGTAGAAATTATTTCCTTAGTCCCCTCCCCCTTTTGTTCAGTCACTTTTCACACCCCCTGTCTAATACAACATCCTAAAAGGGGCCTCTCACTCATCTTTATTCACAGATCCTGGAGGTACTATAGTGAAAGCTGAGGATGAAGAAGACATATTGGTAAAAAATAAAGAGGAATCTGGTTTAGAGGTCAGGCAGCCGGGTGAGTATTATATTTTTTTCTCTCTCTTTGGTGTATGTCAGGGAACCAGGGTGTCGCTGGGTCCGACTTCAACCAGGGACCTCCGTGCACACCGATCGCGTTCCCCAAAACCCTCTGTCCGACCCTCTCCTATCAGGGGTCTTCGGACACACCGATTCTTGGTTTAAGGCAAAGCAGACCGCTCAAATTAAATATAAGTTTTAATGCTAATGAGCACACTAGGCAGTAATAACAAACATTTAACTATGATGTAATATGAAATGTTACAGATGATACAAATATGCTATTCTTGAGATGGTTACAGGACAGAGTGCATCACACAGAAAAACAATAAGCAGTTACCTTTAGTATGCAGTTGCAGGGTAGCAGTGATGGGGAGCTCCCACAAGGGGGTGTGTCAAGAGCTTATGATGATGATGGACATCCCCGGTATGCTGGCTGCATATCCCCCTCCAGTTGAGTGACCCCTACCTGATTTTAGACCACCATATTTATGCTGCAAGGGCCCTCCGCCCCCCTCCCCTCTGTGGGATGGGCCGGCACCTCCTACCGTTTTGGAGTGTGCTCTTGCCCTAGAACCCTTTAGAGGCTATAACTCGGAGCAGGGGGGTCGCATGGCCTTGTAAGCGAAACCAAACTATCGGGCTGGACGCCGTGCACGCAATGAGTCCAGAAATCAGGTTTTTACGCTGACCAGAGCCTTAGTTCTCAGTTTACGGGCTTTTGCTTTATTTCCATGAACGCAATCGCCCATGCTCTTATGCGGTTTTGTGAGCGGGTTCTGATTCTGATAGACGCAGAGTTATGGTCCAAATTCTATTGGTGCCGCCAGTCTGCGTTTTTATCCTGGCTATGACAAATTCACAGCAGGGGGTCGAACCAGCTGCAGACTGAGCGTCTCGAGACTCAAGTGTGACAAGCAGCATCACGGGGGGGGGGGGGGGGGGGGGGTTGTGATCTGAGCTATTCAACACATACATGCTAATTCTCTCTGCTCTCTGCATAGAGACACGGTGCATTTGCCTTTAGAACAAGGGGCTAAAGAAGAACTCTAGACTTGGAATATGTGAGGTTTCTGATCGTTCCTTCACAGTGTACATCTGCATTTGGCAAATACCGTACTTTTCGCCCTATAAGATGAGGAATAATTGCATGTTTGTAAGAGGAAGGGAGGGTGCCAGTGGAAAGAGAAAGGTTAGATATAGAGATTAAGGCTGGAGTGAGGGATGGAGACAGTTGAGGAATAAGATGGGATGGAATAGACTCAAGGGAGCAAGTAATCAGAAGGGCTCTGGAAATGAGGCTTAGTTCAGTTATTGCATGGAAGAAAGTAAGAGAGTAAGGCAGGGAGGTGTTTGGAGTGGCCATGGATTCTGAGGGACAAAGCCAAATTGGATGTTGTCAAATTTTTCATTGAAGAATATAGAAAATGCTTCTGCTGTTTTTTGGGAGGTTACAGGAGGCAGTGTTGGGCAGAGTAGGGAGCTGAAAGTGTTGAATTGTTGGTTGATGAAGCAGATGAAAGGGCAGTCCTGAGTTCCTGAAGGGCTTGTTTATAGAACAGAAAGTCATTACTGGCTTTGGTTTTCTTCCACAGCCATTCAGCAACTCGAGATGTTTCAGCTGCTGTTTTTTGGGGTGGGGGGTATTGATGAGTGAGGGGGGCAGCAAAGTCTAGAGCTGAAATAAGTGTATTATGGCAGTGTGATGATGCAGTGTATGAGGTCAAGGTCTGAAGATTTGAGACGGACAGAGACTGAAGATCTAGGTTTCTAAATTCCCTGCACTGAATTCTAGGTTTGTTTGGAGGGTGGTGGTGGCAGGAAACACAGAGAGGGTAGATGTTATCAGATTATGGTCAGAGGTGGGGAAGTAAAGAGGAGGATTAGTGAAGAGGAGGTCAGCAGGTCAAACGTATGGTCGTCTTAGCGAGTCCGAAAGAGGAGGTTAGTGATAGTAATCTGGTAGCAGCAGGGTTGTTAGTGTTGACGGGTATGTTGAAGTCACCCATAATAAATGCGGGGATGTCTGTGGACAGAAACTGAAGCCGGGTAGAAAAGTCGTCAAGGAAGAGGGTAGTAGTTCCAGGAGACCGATAGATGAAGGCAATTTTTAGGTTACAAGGGAAATTTAAAAGGACACAATGAACTTAGAAAGATGGGACAAATAGGGAGGGCAGGGATTGGATTAAAGAAGCAGCGTTCATAAAGGATGTCAACACCCCCACCCTGTTTATTGCTTGGTCTAGGAGTGTGGCTGAATTGTCGTCCCCCATGTGAGAGGGCAGCGGGTGAGGCTGTGTCTGATAGTGTAAGCCATGTTTCTGTGAATCCCATAAAATTAGAGAGAAACAGGTCATGGGTATGGGCTAGTTTGTTGTGCACTGAGCTTGCATTCCACAGTGCGCAGGTGAAAGTTGCAGTAAGATGTGGGGTGGGAGTGAGTTTATTTAGATTGGATAGGTTGCATGTGTTAACGCTGTTGCAGATCTTTTGCCTGTATTGTATAGGAAGGCATGCAGAAGGCATGAGGTGAAACTGGCCCTGAGTTATGTCACCAGCGTCAAGTAAGAGTAAATAGAGAGAGAAAAGATGGCTGTGGGTTTTGAAGGCGGCATAGTGTCTCTTGTGCTCGGATATAGTGGTTGTGAGTGATTTCGCCAGTGCAAGGAGTTCATGAGCGGAGAGATATGGAGATGAAAGTAGTGAGGGGGAGATATAAATGGCCTTACCAAGAGCAGGGGGGAGGCTGTGATGCTAGTATTCTGAGAGTGTGAGAAAGCAGTATGATGAGATAGCAGCTAAGCATTGCGGGTGTTCCTGGGATTTTCAGACAAGCAGAATCTGCAGGTTCACTTCATGAGGAATTCAGGTTCAATCCGTAGACCTAAAAGATCCTGACCTTTAAAGTATTCTGAGCATAGAAAGAAAGCTAGGTGCTCTGGGTCAGTGAGCCCACAAGGGCAATATTGGACAATGAAAGCGTAACATATATTTCAAGATAATAGTTTAACAAATATAGATATGGGCTGGGGAACTGTCATGTACATTGTTGTGACACAGACTACTGCTAGCAGTACCTCCTGCGTCCCCTGATAGTAGTTACAGGGAAAATGCAGCAGACTGGAAGTGTCAGGTAACGAATTGCAGATTCCAGTGAGCTGAACTGGAAGTCAGGAGCTGGAAGGCAAGGTGGGGTTAAAGCTGGCTGAGCTTTAGAGTCGGGAGTCTGCCTGCAAGTCTGGTTATCGCTAGAGCTCCCCACAAGAGGAGCTGGACTGCACTGCAGACAGGCCCAAGCTCAGTATGGAGTGAGTTGGCTGAGGGATCGGTATCAGAGCGTTGTTGTAAATGGCGTGCAATCTGAACAAAGGCGAGTTACAAGTGGTGTGCTGCAAGGCTCTATCCTGGGCCCCATTCTTTTTAATATATTTGTAAGTGACATAGGAGAAGGCTTGGTAGGAAAAGTTTGTCTGTTTGCTGATGATACAAAGGTTAGTAATAGGGTGGATATTCCTGGAGGGGTCCGCAACATGGAAAATTATTTTGCTGGATAGATGGTCAAAACTGTGGAAACTAGAGTTTAATGTCTCTAAATGTAAAATCCTGCACTTGGGTAGAAGGAATCCCTGCTCTGAGTACCGTATGGGCAGCACTGTGTTAGCCAGGACCTCGGAGGAGAGAGATTTAGGGATACTGATTACTGATAGCTGCAAGATGATTGGACAGTGTAGCCAGGCAGTGGGAAAAGCAAGCAGGATGCTCGGCTGCATAGCTCGAGGCATCACCAGTAGGAAGAGGGAGGTTGTGATGCCGCTGTATAGAGCCCTGGTGAGGCCACAGCTAGAATACTGTGTGCAGTTCTGGAGACCTTACCTGTAAAAATACATTATTCAAATAGAATGTGTCCAAAGGCCGGCAACAAAAATGGTGGAAGGACTTAAACTTAAAACTTATCAGGAGAGACTTAAGGAACTTAATTTGTACAGTCTGGAGGAAAGAAGGGAAAGGGGGACATGATGGAGACCTTCAAATATGTGAAAGGATTGAATAAGGTTCAGGAGGGAAGTGTTTTTAAGAAGAAACTTAATGATAGAACAAGGGGCCCAACCTGAAGCTAGTCGGGGGGGAAGATCAGGAGCAATGTTAGAAAATATTATTTTACAGAAAGAGTAGTAGATGCTTGGAACAAACTTCCAGCAGAGGTAGTTGAAAAATCAACAGTCACTGAATTTAAACATGCCTGTGATAAGCACACATCTATCCTAAGATATAGAGAGATATATACACATAAGGGCAGACTAGATGGACCGTATGGTCTCCTTCTGCCGTCAACCTTCTATGTTTCTATGAGTGCGTACCGGAACAGAGCCGAGTAGCTCAGAGTCCAGGTAAGTGCAGAAACAGAGCTGGTCATTCCGAATTCAGGTGCGTGCGCCAACAGAGCTGGTGTTCAGGGTTCTGTTTCATGCAGGAGCAAGGCCGTAGTATGGAGAAGATCTGCAGGCAACTTCTGAATGCCTCAGGTCTTCTTTTAAAGGCCAGTAGCACCAGGAAGTGCCTGTTCGGTAGCGCAGAATGTATGCAGGATCAGAACGGCCATCGTGACACTGGCAGTTCAGGAACAGGGTACTGAGTTCAGGAGCAGCTAAGGGATACAAAACTATGTACTGGAGGCATTAACAGGTACTTAAGGCAAAAATTCCTTCCACAACTTGAGCTAAATTGCCTAACCTCTACATGATGGCATTGAAATGCAGCCTGTGCCTGGGCCGGATCCTTTTTTTATGGCCTGCAGATACTGTCATGTATCTAGTTGTGGATCGGCTGATGTAGACACGGACTACTGCTAGCAATACCGCCTGCGGCTTCCCCTGATAGTGGTTACAGAGGAAACGCAGCAGAGGGGAAGGCCAGAGTGCTAGGTAATAATGAATTGCAGATTCCGGTGAGATACACTGGAACTCAGGAGCTGGAAGTCAAGACGGGGTTAACGCTGGCTAAACTGGGAGGAGGCCAGCAGGGAATGTCTGCAGTACTACACCACAAGGCAGCTTCAGAGTGGGGAGTCTGCCTGCAAGTCTAGATTTTCGCTAGAGCTCCCTGCAATAGGAGCTGGACTCTGCTGCAGATAGGCCCCCAGTCTGGTACAGAGTGCATGCAGGAACAAAGCCGAGAAGAGTCCAGGTAGGTGACGAAACAGAGCTGGCCGTTTAGGTGCGTGCAGGAACAGGGCTGTAGTATGGAGAAGATCTGCAGGCAACTCGCCATGTGTCCCAGTGCCTTAGGCCTCCTTCAGGTGCGTGCAGGAACAAGGCCGTAGTATGGAGAAGATCTGCAGGCAACGCATCACTTGTCCCAGGGCCACAGATTAACCTCTTAAACATCTGCCCAAAGCATTGCGCGGTGGGTAATAGCATCTACACACATCAGAAGAATTGCAATAGCACTCATTCCAGTGTCTAGTGGAATAAAACCTAGGATTTTCACTATTGGCAGTGGTATGCAGCTCAGGGTTTTGTTCCGCTTTATTCTTAGTTTGTCCTGTTGTTCAGCTTTCCTTTCCTACTCAAGATAAATGCTGTTGAGCTTACCACAGTTGAGTGGTGCTACAATCGGGCAGAAATGACAGCACTCAAACTCAATGCCGGCCAGATTAGCCCTTGTCCTTATTTCACCACCACGTGTGAACCCTTCTCAAAAACTAATACAGCAGAAAATCTTTCTAGAAACGTTGATCTCTGCCTCTCCCTGAAATCCATCTTGGGTGCCCACTGTGTTGTGGTAAGACTAGTCTTCGAGATGGCCCGAGCTACCCTCCCTGTAAGGTCCTTAATTTAACCTCTATGTCATCTGCAGCTGACACATTTAGCTCATGTTCTTGACCATATCCCTGCACAGCTGCAGTTTGACTGCAGTAGAGCTTTAAGCCATGGCTAATGGCACGTGGCTGAATTTATAGACTGCTAGTGAGAGACTTTGGTGATACATTAGTCATCTCTGGTGGTAAGCAGTTTTGACTGCTTTGACACAGGTGGCAAAGATTCAGAGCCTGAAGGTAATGAAAGTGAATGGCAGTTTTCGCTCCTAAAAAGGGAGTGAGTTTTCATACCAGGCTCTGAATCGACCCCATGGTGAATGATCTTCACAGATGCTATCTACAACTCCCAAGCTACCAAGACATATTTCAGATTTCCTATTCCACTTGAACTGATTCTAACACTGTTGCAAAACCATGGATTGGATCAACTACTGCATCGCAGCTGTTTCCATCCATGCCAGAACCCCAGTTCCTGCGCCATTTTTTGGCAACTGTCAGGACTTCCATGCCATCCAAGCAGACTAAACCCATATAACCAGGTTCTGGAGTCTAAAAGAGTCCATGGTCGGTTTACAGATTGCCTCTAGGGCATCCTGATTTAAGATGCCCCACGGAATGAAAACCCCTGGTTTGTCTGATACTCGTCTCAAAACACCCATCATCCCCCGCACCCTACTATCTTCTGTGTGCACCCCCACCAGGCTTATCTGAATGGCTGGCACAAAGGGAGTGGCTTGGAGGGGGGCAATCTATTTTTTACGCATTCGCTGGCCATTAAATGCTGATTGGAAGAGAGACTGTGAAAGCAAGGATTGAGGTGTGTTACTAGGCAAAGCAGACTTCACAAGCTGCCATCTTGGATGTTTAAAGGCTCGGAAAATGCACTAGGTGCAGATAGGATGATAATGTAGGCAATCTGTATGTACAGAGTGGAGTAAACATATAAGATATGTTGTTATTCAGGGTGAAGGTCCTGTTTAACCTTTTCTCTTTGCCTCCATTTTTTATTTTCTCTAGGTGGAGCATCTATCCAGAATAGTACGGATGAACATGCAATTAACCCTCCATATGCTACAGGAAAAGATGACATAACAGCAAAGTCTAGAGGAGACCTACCTGACTCTAATGCCAATGCAACCCTGCACCCTGCATGTTTTTCATCTCAACCCTCTACACATGAGCAGCACCTGGTTACCGATCAAACGATTCAGACATCCCCATATCCATGTTCTGAATGTGAAAAATGTTTTTTAAAGAAATCAAACCTTATTTGCCATGCCACTGATACAGGAGAGAAGATTTATTCATGTTCTGAATGTAAGAAATGTTATCCCAGGAAATTAGCCCTTGTCAACCATGAAAGCGTTCATACTCGAGAAAAGTCAAAAAAACAAGGACAATCTCATACAAGGCAGAAACCATATTCCTGCTCTGAATGTGGGAAGTGTTTTGCTTACAAATCGGCTCTTATCGCACATGAAAGAATTCATACAGGAGAGAAGCCATTTACATGTTCTGAGTGTGGGAAATCTTTCTCTCAGAAATCAGACCTTCTCAGACATGAAAGAATGCATACAGGAGAGAGGCCATATTCATGTTCTGAGTGTGGGAAATGTTTTGCTTACAGATCAGCCCTTATCACCCATGAAAGAGTTCATACAGGAGAAAAACCATTTGCATGTTCTGAATGTGGAAAATGTTTTTCTCAGAAATTAGACCTTATCCGACATGAAAGAGTTCACACAGGAGAGAAGCCGTATTCATGTTCTCAATGCGCTAAATGTTTTTCTTCTAAAGCAGTCCTTATCGCACATGAAAGAGGTCATAAAGGGGAGAAGCCATATTCATGTTCTTATAAAGCAAACATTATCAAACATGAACAATCTCATACAGGGGCGAATACATATTCCTGTTCAGAATGTGACAAATGTTTTGCATACAAATCAACCCTTATTACACATGAAAGAGTTCATACAGGAGAGAAGCCATTTGCTTGTTCTGAATGTGGTAAATGTTTTGCTCAGAAACCACACCTAATCAGACATGAAAGGGTTCATACAGAGGAGAAGCCATATTCATGTTCTGAATGTGGTAAATGTTTTTCTTCTAAACCAGTCCTTCTCACACATGAAAGAGTTCATTTAGGGGAGAAGCCATATTCATGTTCTGAATGCGAGAAAAGTTTTTCTCAGAAATCTGACCTTATTAAACATAAAAGAGTTCATACAGGGGAGAAGCCATATTCGTGTTCTGAATGTGAGAAGTGTTTCACTCAGAAATCTGACCTTAATAAACATGAAAGAGTTCATACAGGGGAAAAGCCATATTCATGTCCTGAATGTGGACAACATTTTACTGAGATAAATACCCTTATCAGACATAAAAGAGTTCATACCGGAGAGAAGCCATATTCATGTTCAGAATGTGGGAAATATTTTTCTCAGAAATCAGCCCTTGTCAGACATCAAAGAACTCATACCGGGGAGAGACCATAGTCATGTTTTGACTGCAGGGAATATTTTTTCTGGTAAATCAGACCTGCTGCAATCATATTTTTAATACGGGGAATGTTTTTTTACAGTAACTCTGTCTTGGAATATGCAGAATAGATTTTTTAGGCCAGTAATCATATTTAGGTCATTTAAATGTGGTTAAAGTAGACCAGAACTAGGGATTTTGACTTTCCAGGGTTTTGGTCCTCATCCCCTGGGGATCCCAATTTGGAATGCTGCTGTTTAAAACCCCCCAGAATGCCCCAAAAACTCACCTTTTCCCAGTCCTGAGGTGAAAGTGTGAGCTCTCATCCAATCATAGCACTCTGGAGCATTTGTCTTTTTGAGCTAAGATTCAGCTAAGCGCTGAATGAAGCCAAGTATATTAGCTGATGGCCGCATTCCCGGTAGCCTCTAGCAGGGGGTGTGCCCACGCTGGCCGTTCACAAGCCTGGTGCAGGCAGGTATAGCGTAGTGCAGTGCTGTTGAATAAGGGACAAGGTAGGTTTTACTGGGGATTTGGGGCAGTTCACAAAGGATGCCCCGGGGAGAGGGAATCTGGTTGCCCCGGTGTCTTAGAATTTCCAGGGCTGCTCATGATTGGTTTTGGTCCACTTTTAAACAAACTCCTCATATAAGCTGGTGATAGTGTAATATATTATTCAAAAATTCTGTAATAATCTAAAGGCCTCACAAATTGTCTAAACTGTCATGTCAATGTCAATGGATTCCCTATTCGTGTCCCATTGTAAAGAGAACATATTACATAGTTAATACGGTTGACAAAAGACATATGTCCATCAAGTTCAACCAAGGGTGTTGGAGTAGGGTAAGTTATTTTTTATTTTATAGGTGGAAGGTATTTTATTTTTTGTTTTTTTAATTTTTTTTTCTGATAACTGCTAATAGTAACTGTTAATGTTTTTTTCTTCTAAATAAGCATCTAATCCTTTTTTGAAGCTGTAACAAGCTTCTGTGGGAGGCTATTCCATAGATTTATAGTTCTTATGGTTAAAAAAAACCCTTTCCCTGACAAACCATGTAATAACAATCTCATGATACACTTCTTATCTTAGAAATAGCATACTATTAGTGCACAACCCATCCTATGTTTCCTGTCTCTTGTGAAAACTTGGATTGTGGCATCGACATGCTTCCTCTTTTTGTAATTGTGTATTTTTGGTGATATAGCTTTTTAAAGTATTTTATTGCTTATGATGTATGCTCTGGTAATGCTCTTTCTTAGTCATTTCGCCACTTGCTTTCAGTGGCCATGACTCACATGGTGTCAGCTTCTTCCTGATGGCTGCCAAAATGTGGTGGTCCCAAAAATAGGTATTAACCAGCGGTATTGGGCTTGCAGGGCACTATAAATAGGACATCACCAATTGTTTGTACAAAACCTCAGTATTCAGTGATAAGGAACTATTACACATATGTTTACCCAAATATGTTTTTAAGACGCCCATTTGTTTTACTATAATAAAGCTCAGTAGAGGTCATTATGGGGGAGTCGCCCTGAGGTGTACAGAAACCACGTTGTGTTTGTGTGTCTTTGGGTGAAAAGAGGTTCTCAGCAATCGGACTCCATTCAGCACAGCTTTACCTTGATGAAGTTTGCGTCTACCTACAATTTCCCAACATATCTTTGGTGGAGAATGCGGGCATAAGATACTGCATCATAAAGCCACGGATACAAGGTAAAAAGATGTTTTACAGTGCCAGGAATATTATTGACCTTGATGCCGGCATTAAAAACCCATTGTGTTTTGTTTTTTTTATGGTCCATGTACTCCTGATAGTGTAAGCCATCTAATACCTGTGATTTATTATGAAATGTATCATGCTACAAATCGATCCCTCTACTTTTAATGACAGGGCAAGAACTGTGCTAGTGGTGATTCCAATTTTTTTTATTTGACTGCCAAAAAAATGTATTAAAAATAGAAATAGGTTAATCTGTAGTAAGATAGTGGTGACAGGGTAAAGAGGGAATATTTCATAGTGCACGTTATAGAATGCTAACAACTTATCACTAAACAAACTGTCTATTTGCCTATAATCTCTGAGGGTGTATGTTCAGGGAACATATACAATAGATTTCTGGGCTGTCAGGGACCTCAAAATTACGAGAAGGTTGCCAGGGTGCACTTCTGGGTGGATTACCATTGTCAGGGACAATAAAAATAGGATTTCCACAAGATAAAGGGTGGGAAATATTAAAAGTAAAAAGTCGACTGAGGTCCCATCCAAATCAGGGTTATTAGCAGCAGGGCCGGCTCCAGGTCTATGTGGGCCCTTGGGTGGCGTGGTCTCAGTGGCTCCTTTGTGGTGAACAGTTGCGTCACATCACCAAGGGACTTCCCAAATCTGGATGCCCCCTAAGGATCATGCTATTTGGACCAAAACTCTAGTTTTGATCTAATTTAAAGCGCACCAAAACCCTTTAAACCTGACCTCGGAGTCTAAATGAATCTAGATTCTCCTGATTTTGGTTGTCCCTGTGTGTGACCCCCCTCCCTTTGTTCATTACTTTCCTGGGACTGGTGAATGCACTGTGTCGCCAGTTTGAGTTACCGGCCAAACCAGGGGGGTTCTTTCACAAACAGGGACATCCCAAATTGAGATGCCCCTGTAAAGCAGGGAAAGGAATAGCTTGCATAGTGGGTATGCCAGCGATCCCAGGGGGTATCACACAGTAGGGTATCACAGATTGGAATGCTCCAGGGATAGGAAATCAGCTGAGGTGGGCAACTTAAAAGCAGAACAAAACCCAGCACTTCCTCCCCTGGAATCTAAGATCGAGATGCCCCGTTGTGTGGAACCCCACCATTCGAGGAGATGTGGGCACCAGCTGTGGCGGTACCCTCCAAGTCCGATGCCGGTTGCACACCCCAAAGGCTGGCCCTGTCAGTGGGCCCCCCAGAGATTGGGGGCCCTCGGCAGCTGCCCCACCTTGCCAGGTGCTGACGCCGGCCTTGATTAGCAGTAGACGTTATGACAAATGAGGTTGGTAAATGGACCTGTCATAAAATTAAACCACTTTTTCAGAAAGCAGGATTTCCTCCAGGAGGTATATTAGATCCAGGTAAATGGAGAGAATTTAAAGGGGATAATTGGAATTGGATATGCAAAAACAATCATGAGGAAAGAGTTAATGCTTGGATTAAAATGGCAGATGAATTAAAAAAGTCAGAGAATGCTAGGCACGTTGTTTGGGATGGAAAAGTGTATATTTATTTGGTTAAAACCCCCATAGAATCTATTCCTAATGAATACAGTTCACATGCCACAACATCAGGCACTAGAGCTAATAATGCTAACTGACTTCCAGTAACGCCTCCTCTTTATAATCCCCAAATAAGTATGCAAAGCCCACAAGCACCTCTAACTTACCCTATATCTCCCGCACTAACCTCACGCTCCGGACTCTCAGAAAATGTATTAGGGAATTTAGATGAAGGTGCAATTGCAAACATACCTAAAGTGTATCCACCCTTACCCCTATCATCACCTGACCTTCAGCCCACTGAAGGAGTGCTAATGTCTCAATTAAGATTGTAGAAATGTACAGGCTGTAATCAGTGGGACCATCTTGGAGCACCCTGCACATATTGTGCAACACATGTTTTGCCAGTAATCACACAAAATACTGTCATAAAATACTGTTGGTCCCACAGGTGCCCAAGTGTCTGGAACCTCTTGGCATAAACCTTGGTCTAGAACAGAGCAGATGAATTTAGCACAATGGCTGCCAGACCATAGGAAAAACCCAGGGGGGCTTTGTAAGGCATCTTAAAATGATCCAGACCACATACTCTGCCACTTGGTCTGATCTTTTTTCCTTAGTGCATGCTACAGCTGGGGATATAGTCCTTAATGGAATTCAGGGTAAAAAAAAAAAAACAAACATTGTACAAAGAGATGATTTAAATAATCCTGGCCAGCAAATTAATGAAGAACAAGAGCCACTACATGCAAATAAACTAGAGTCAGGACTTCCGTTCATTACTTGTGCGGAATGATGGCTAGAATCAGTACCTAAGGGAATGGCTGTCACTTTGGCAGAAGTCAAGCAGAAAGGGGATCAAACAGTAGAGGAATTTGCAAACATTATACAGCAGCACTTTCGGGGTAGGGGCTACTCAGATGACAATCCCAGGGATAAGGCCTCTTTTAATAGCTTGATTTATTGCAGTGTTACAGCCTAAATATAGAGATGCTCAAGACCTGAGGCGTATACGATGAAAATAATGCAGCTGTTACCCATTTTGCGAGCATTAGAAGACAGGGACAAAAATAAATAGGGGGGAGCATTTTCTAAAATGTATATTTCTTCAGTAATCCAGGAACAAAAGAAACATATTCTCGATTGCTATAATTGTGAAAAGCCTGGTCACAGAAGCTGCAGGGCCCCTAGAAAGTCACACCCTACCTTTAAACATGACTTACCCAGGCCACCCACTAATTTTAAGCCTCAGCTCTACATACCCAGGGACAGAAAACCTAATACCAAGATTAGGAAATTGGCAACCCCGTATCACTTCACATGTCTGCCCTGCCTGTAATAGAATTTAATACTGCACCCAAAGCTATAATTATTGTACATCTGTCCACAGGTGATGTTATCCTGTGCCTTCTTGATACGGGGGCAAGCAGACGCAGCCCTCTCTCCTTCCTGTCAAATAAGACCGTTTCCGCAGTAGGCCTGACAGGTACCCCTACAGCCCTGCATGAAACAAACATATTGAAAATGTCCATCAATGATACTGTATTTGTAGAAAATAAGGTTTTGGTTTCAGAGACTCTCCCTATCAGTCTCTTAGGTGCTGACATTTTACAAGACATACAAGCAAGCTTCACTTATACTCCAGATGGTATACAGGTCACTTCTCCAATGACAGAGAGCACACTGCAGCGCACATTAGCTACCATCTACCTTTCTGCTGCTCAAGATCATATAGCCTCTGTGCAAGTGGATGATGATGATTGGCTATCAGAAGTTGATCATATCGGGTTCAGTTGATCACTGCCACCATTGTAAAACTTGAAGGAAAAGAGACCTGGGTACACACCAGCCATTGTACCATCATCACGAAACTTTGTCTACAGTATTTGGTTCTGCCACTCATTTGGATCTGTTTAAGTTCATTGTGTTTTCAGAACTTCATAAGCATCTTGCAGAACCATGTGACAATACGTTTATAAAAATGCATGAACTTATATCAAAAGGTCAAAATATTTCAGTTTGTTAGATATGCACACATACTCCGATTAGTAGTAAAACTATGACGTATTTAGCTGATCCTCTAGCCATGGAAGAGTGTGGACCAAAACAAGCTGATTCTACAACAGAAGAATGGAAGGGAATTCCTTCCTTTAACATAGTGGGGTTCACCTATCGGCCATGGTTAGCTATTCATATGTTTATGGGGGGGGGCCCTCTGTTTTCGGGGAGGTGCCCTCCGGTTCACGTCTGCCGCCAACAAGGAAGTCGGTCGTGCAAATGTGAGCCCTGGTGGCCCCTCGAGAAAGAAGAAGGGGAGAAAACCTTTTCCTGGGAAATTCAATTTTCAATTATTTGCATAAAACGTGTACTCTGTTATGCCATAAAACATTCCATATTTATTAGTCATTTCATTTATACATAAAGTATTCAATTCATACTTGTTCAAGAAAGAATGATTTCTTAATCGTCTCTGCGTTAGGTAAAGTCCTTTTGTGCAGTGATAATTTTTTAACAGATCCCCTGATTTGGGTTCTGCTTGCTTGTAGCAATTCTGGGGCCTTTATACCCTCAGCCTGTAGCAAGTTGTGCTCTATTTTGGTCGGTGCGGACCTCTTGCACAGGCGCGTTTCGCTTTTCGCTTCCTCAGTGTGTGGGTCTTTATGATATTCTTTTGCATGTATCAGCAGTCACTTCAACGCTTGAGCTTTGGTTGCAGCGGTTCCTCCCAGCACCAATGGTAGATTAGTAAGGGTATTGCCTTAGAATTGGTATAAGGGAGGAGGTATAAGTTTTTTTCCCCGAGTAGTTGAACATTCTATCTACAGATGTGACTGGGCTCCTGGTAAACTATTAGTGACAACTTCCTGTAGAACAATACAAACTGTGGATCAAAATGTAGGAGAAATCCCCATGGAAAAAATAATTCTTAGTTTTGGTTGTATAAGTGACATAAATCCAGATGGTATATACTCAGATCCACAGGGTAAATTTAGCGATATTTATAACTCCAGTTCCGAAAATTTTAATGTAACTGAGAGATCAGAGATTTCCCTGTGTGTACAAAATCTAGGGCCAGAATATGATACGACAATTGAAGAATGTCCCCTTGCTCGATATGCTTTTTATAACCATGCTACACACATATGTATCTTAAGCCTTAGCATATCAAGGGACAATTTTGCCTAAAGATATTTATTATGTTTATGGGTCTTATGCTTATAAATGGATACCCAGGGGAGGGAGGGGCATATGCACTTTAGCAAGGATAATTCCAGCCACCTGGGTATAGGAAGATAGCTAACTGCCTATAAAACAAATCCCTAAGCATTCAATGGATCCACCACTGCTAATAATAAAACTAAAGCTAAAACCCTAGTACGTATACCTTGGGAAAAGAAGTTTGGTTTGGTTCTCTCAATATTTGGGTTATCTGTACAAAATACCCATAATTTAGAAAAATTAGCTAATCTCTGATAATATAACTGATTTGATTTTTGATGCCCTTAATATATCAGCTATGGAATTAAAACAGCATGCCATAGTCTTAACTCAACATGCTTTAGTATTCGACTTTCTGACTGCATCGCAAGGAGGCAAGGGAAGGGGTTTGTTAGAGAAGGTGAAGTCAGAAGGGTTGTTAGTCATAACAGGAGGTAGAGTAGAAACATACTTATAGCTAGGAAGGTAGTAATTGGTTAGATCAGTGGTTCTCAACCTTTCTAATGCCCTGACCCCGCAATACAGTTCCTCATGTTACGGTGACCCCGCAATACAGTTCCTCATGTTACGGTGACCCCGCAATACAGTTCCTCATGTTGCTGTGACCCCGCAATACAGTTCCTCATGTTACGGTGACCCCGCAATACAGTTCCTCATGTTACGGTGACCCCGCAATACAGTTCCTCATGTTGCTGTGACCCCGCAATACAGTTCCTCATGTTGCTGTGACCGCACAATACAGTTCCTCATGTTGCGGTGACCCCAAACCAAAAAGTAATTCAAAACTGTAATTTTGCTCCAGTTATGATTGGGAATGTAAATACCTGATATGCATTATGTATTCTCATTGCTACAAATCAAACATCATTTAAACATAGTGATTAATCACAAAAACAATATTTAATTATATGTTGAGAAATATTTATTACTAATTCCAATAAATAACATTTCACCATGGCATAGCATGTGTCGGAAACTGTCATTTCTCTGCCTCTTATTGAAATTAATAGGAGGCTGCGGCGGATTGTGTGGTAACTCGAGATTCTCGGGAGCTCTCTTCCACAAAATCCGCCGCACTCACAATGAAATCAATAGGAGGCGGATTCAATGCCGGAAAGCGCTGATTTCAGCAGTTTCCTCATTCAGAATATGGGAAAATAGTGAGAGATATGGGAGATAATTATACACTGGGGAACAGTGTGAGCTACATCTTATAGTGTCTCTTATAGTATAAGACACTGTAAATGTTTGGTGCTTTGTGTAAGTGTAAGCTGCTTTGTGTACTGTGTAATGATGACACACAAAGCACCTTACACTTACACAGTATTGTGAGTATGGTGTGTGGACTGTTATTACACCAGCAGGCGTCTCGCAGGCTCTCTTGGCTTCTGTCCTCCGGCGCTTGCTGCGTCCGCCCACTGATGATGTCAGAAAGCGATGGATACGCGTAATGCGTTGCTATGGACTATGGAGCGTTCCCCCCGCTTCCCCCGCCCCTTAGGCCCCGGACGGATGATGCAATCACGTCTTCGCATGCGTGCAGGCATTCGGTTTGGAACACGCATCCATAACCGCGTGCGTTCCAGCTGAATAGCGCCGCTGCAGACGGTAGCGCGACTTCTCATCGGCTAAAGCCATCGGAAATATGTATTTTCCGATGGCTTTAGGCGACCCCTTTGTTTTGGTCGTTCGACTCCCGCCGGAGTCCCGACCCACAGGTTGAGAACCGCTGGGTTAGAGGGTTTAGCAACCAACCAGATAAGATGTTGGGCATGAGGCCGAACATGTGATAGAAGGTTCTGGAAGGTAGTGAGAAGGGATATAGGGAAGCCCCAATCCCACAGTTGTTGTTTTACACCATTTTGAATTGTAAGAGGAGCAGGAGCACCGACTCTAAGAGAGGATGGGGAGATCCAGCAAAGGACATTATTCTCTATGGGAAGCAATGCTTTATAATTGTACCAGTGACTATGGACAGAACCAGAGCTGTAACTCGATGGAAATGTACCTGTTCCGTGTTTGCTATTTGTGGATTAAATCTACTGGACTTTTGTTCATCTTTCCAAGTGGCAACAGTGAATACTAACCTTTCCCGCAACTCTAACCCTTACCTACTCACAACACACACGCAGAGCACCCAGAAGAACCTGCTCCCTGCCGTCACCCGCAGGACACCCCGATACTTGAGGGCTACACACAGCTAAATAAGGGGCCAGGACAACAGCCCATTCTGCTTCAGAGATCTTCTCTCTCACTGCAAGCTACTCAAACAGGATCAAGTAGGCCTCCACATCGTTGGTGGATGTCGTCTTTGGTAGGGACCAATGTACTGCTTTTCAGGGGCTGTCAGTCAAAGTGGGACATGTTGCATCAATATAATCTATAAAGCTGCAATCTGCTCAGCTAGGAGGTGCTTGGTTTCCGGTGTCCTATGCAGCAGCTGTTTGCTGGTATTGATTTTGTTGCTGCACCTGCAGTTGTAACATAATCTCTCTTTTGCAGCAAATCACGTGCGTTGTGGCGTCATGACGGGGGCAGGCATAAAAGGTGAACACTGCATTTGGTTTATCCCTTCACCCAAGCAAGAAGCGGTCCAGCTGACCGCGAAGCGCAGGTGGCTTACCCGCACTGTCCCTGACATTCCTCCCCGGTTGCTGCTCCTGTGTGAATAGCTAAGTATCACTTGTTGATTGTGGTTTCATTTCTCTTCTGTTTATGTGTCACATGTTTTAGCACTTTGCACTTGTCACGCTTAGGTAACTCCAGCCCTCCAGGTAAGCCCTCAACCCCCAATCTCCGCAGCCAGCTTCACCTGTAGGAGCCCCCGCTTGCCGGGACACAGTACACACCTGCCCGGGATCGGTTGCCCCCAGGACTTCAATGGCTCAAAGGATGGGAGCTTACTGGTTGGAGGTCTGGAGAACCAATAACGAGAGCGGAATCAGAGCGAGTCCAATTGTTGGAGCAGGTTTCACTAGGAAGTCCAAAGACAGGCCAGAGGTCAAAACGGGTAATCAGAGATCGTGACGGTACAGAAGAATGAGGCAGCTCGAGGTCGGGGTACGAAGCAGGGGTCGGCAACGGAGATCAGGCAGAGAATGGTCGATTCAGGCAGGGGTCGGCAACGGAGATCAGGCAGAGAATGGTCGGTTCAGGCAGGGGTCGGCAACGGAGATCAGACAGAGAATGGTTCAAAAAGACAAACTAGGTACAAGGCGCTATCACAGGCACTGAGTAACTGACGGGGTAAAGCTCTTATAGGATCCAGATATGCATGGAGTGAGTGCGTGATTGGTGCTACTCAGAACTCTGATACTCATTGGTTATACAATAGAAAGGGCGTATAGCCCAAAGGCTCCTGTGCGACTGATTGGCACTCACAACCAAGGGGCGTTTCCCCCTCACACTAGCTAGGGCTCATTGGCCCTTTAAACTTTCCTCCGCTGGAGGGCATAAGCAGGACGTGCGCGCGCGAGCACGTGCACGAGAGCCGGGCACGCCGGCTGAGGTGGAGGAGTGCGCAGGCGCGCTAGCAGAGACGTGAGCAGCCGCCTGATGCGGCAGCCGAACGGGCGGCTGCGCGGCGGGGACACCGCTGGACGGGGCCCCAGGTAAGTGATTTATGACAGCACTTTACATTTTCTTATCTGTTTAATATATATCACATGTAAGCATTACTTCAAATACTCTGTGCAATATGAAATGTACTTAGATTATTGATTCTTTATACTCAAACTTTGATCTTCGTTGCTGCTATTGATGCACTTTTTTATGTGGAATAAGGTTTTGATTAATCTATATGGTTGTTTTTTTGTGCCGGCACGAAGACACTTAAATGTATTAACATTTTTTTATAGTATATATTGTGTGATTGTATGTTTTTGCACATTGTTTGGATAGTTAAGTAGGTCGTTTTTTAACTTTGGAGCAAGCAGATATTCTGTATACCATGGGGTTCATTTTGAGGTAAACAGTCTACAGGGGCCAGTGTGGGGGTATTTTCAAAGTGGACCTGTCGGGGAAATTATCCATCTTAATTATGTCATGTTTAAAGACAGACAAAGAGAGACACATACACATGCTTTCTTACTTATCCACGGCCATGTTGTCCTCCGTGTGTGGGGTGTGCCCACAGCTTTATTTTATAGCTTTACAGAGAAGCCATATACAGACATACTGTGTTGGAGCCAATCACTGGACGAGTCTTAAACTACGTATATCAGCATATCATATCAGCCTATACATATAGAATACAGCATATATGGGCAAGAACATATAAGAAAATAAGGTAAGGTTTCTGGGCGTCCTGGGGGTTTCACCTTATAGATTCCCGGGCCGATCCCCCCGGGTGTTGGTCCACTTTAAAGTGTTCATATCCTTCATCCAATCACAAGCAGTGTGCATTAGCTTAGTGCTGCATCATCTGATAGATGGCAACAGCTGCTCCTAGCCATATGATCTTTCCTATGGAACTTATTTTTTTTTTTTTTAATTCTTTATTTAAATTTTTCAAAACAAGGCATTACAAGTGAGAGATCAGAGTAAAGGCAGTACAGAAGGAAAACAGGTCCAGCACGCAGGCCGGGACGCGCTCCAAGCCCCAAGGCCTCCCTCAGCTCCAGTAACACACTTCAGCTGTAACTTATAGCAAACACAAATCTATGGCATCATCAACATTTAGGCCCAGGCTGAGATCCGAGGGCGAGGCTGTTCCACCCAATCCGGACCCCCTCCATGCGGACCCTGGTTTCTATTCGCCATTTCAATGTCAGTGGGGCCTGCCATAGGGCCCACTCCGGGCGTCTGCGGCATTCCCTATGTATTCTCTTCCTATTAGCTAGTAGAATTTTAACGTCGAATTTGAGTATCTTAGCGAGGAAGAGGTTAGTCACGAGCGTTCTCCACCCTGGGCTGAACCGTTAGAAATTGTAGACAAGAGAAAGGAAGGTGAAGAAAAAAAAGGAAGTATATAGATTCAAACTGCAAGAAACGAAAGAAGACACGAACCTACAGGGTAAGGACCCAGCAGAGCTCGGGGAAAGATGAAGAGGGGGGGGAGTAAGAGGATAGTAGAAGAGGAACGGGAAGGGTAGGGGAGGGGCGTCAGGACCAAACAATCCACAGTCGGCAAAAAAGGGGGGGGGGAGCAAGCGGGGGGACACATCCCGATCGAGTATCGCCAAGCAATGCAACCCCGTCCCCCAGGTCCACCCTGGGACCAGACCGGAAGATGGCGAAACGGGGGAGACCCCTACTTCACTGAATCTTGGAACATGAACCAAGACGTCCACAGAATCCTGGTCTCCTCCTCTTTATCTTGGACTGCAGCCGTCAGCTCCTCCATCTCCATTATTCTATTTACTTCCCTGATCCAGTCGTGCTCCGTCGGGACGATCTTGGACTTCCATAATCTGGGGAGCAGGGCCCTGGCGGCATTAATTAGGTGTCTCAGCACCGATTTCCTGTAACTAGGAACACTACATCCAGAATGGTGCAAGAGCATCAGAGCCGGGCAGCACGGGACCTGTGAGCCTGTTACCGTAGACATAATGTCTGCGATTTTTGTCCAAAATGATGTAAGTTTGGGGCAAGACCATAAAATGTGGAACAGTGTCCCTTCTTCTGATTCGCAACGCCAGCAGACAGGCGAGGAACCTGGGAAGATGGATGCCAACCGCTTCGGAGTATAGTACCATCTGGATAAATATTTGTAGTTAGTTTCTTGAGTTTGTGCAGACATCGACGACTTATAGACCAGAGAGAAAATTTTCTTCCAGTCATCACCTGTAAATTTCCTACCCAAATCTCTCTCCCACTCTGCGCAGAAAGCAGGAACCGCGTCCCGGTCCGCCTCCAAAAATTGATATATCTGGGAGATCACCCTTCTCGGGGGGTCTCCACATGTGGCCAGTGTCTCAAAGAGCGTAAGGTCTCGCCCCAACAAGTGTTTGGGCGCTACTTTCTGGAGGAAATGTTGAGAGAGGACTAAGTACCAGGGGTCCAAGTGAGGGCTGTTCCATCTACGCCTTAATTCATCGATATCGCACCAGTCTCGACCCCTCAGGAGGTCCTTTGCCCTAATCGTACCCAAGTTCCCCCAGCCCCCCACTACCTGGGACTTCTGGTTAAGAGGGAAATCAGGGTTACCTACCACTGGAAGCAAAGGAGACGGCCAAGGCGAGATATCCTCTCCTTCCCTGACACCATCCCAGACATCGAGGGTGGCCTTAATCAACGGGTTAGAGCCCGCCCACTTATTCGAGGTCACTGACGACCACGGGATCTCTTTCAGTGGAGTGCTTGTGGACCCTGCCTCCACATCGACCCACTTCTTGGTGTCTCTATTCCTCATCCAATCGACCAATCTCTGCAAGTGGGCTGCTTGCCAATATTTCCGTAGATTTGGCACCGCCAGTCCCCCCCTGGATCTAGACCGCTGCAACAGTGAGAGTTTGATTCGCGGCTTCTTAGCCGCCCAGATAAAGTTTATAAAGATTGTGTTCAGATTCCTGAAATAGCTTGCTGGTATGTGGCATGGAAGGGTCTGGAATAGGTATAAAATTCTCGGCAAGATAGTCATCTTGATAGCACTCATTCGCCCTAACCATGTGAGGGTAAGCGCACTCCAACCCAAAAGATCAGACTTAACTTTGTTGAGCAGTGGGATGAAGTTACACCGGAATATGTCGCCGACGTCGCTCGGGATTTTCGTGCCCAAGTAGGACAAGACAGATGAGGTCCACCTGAAGGAGAAGGAGGACCTCAGCGGCGACAGTACAGCTTCCGAAAATCCCACATTGAGCACCTCGGATTTATCAAAATTGATTTTAAAGTTTGACAAATATCCAAAGGTTTCAAAGTCCTTCATAAGGACCGGGAGCCCGATCGTTGGGTTGGAAATAAAAAACAAAAGATCATCCGCATAGGCGGATATCTTATGCTCCATGGAACTTATTTTTAAATACAGCATGATATATCCAAGGGTCATCGCTACAGAATACAGATTTAAACAGATATGATCAGATTTAAACCAAATTTTACGTGGATTTGGTCAAACGTGTAAATTCCTTCACAGACCAACACTCAGGATTTTCACTATCCTGGGTTTTGGTCCACTTCCGTGTGAAAGCCCCCCGATCGCTGTGTGATCGCCCTAAATAACTCACCTCACCCCGCTCCTACGCGAGCGCTCGTCCAATCAGATCGCTCAGAGCCGCTGTGGTATGGACGGACAAGCGACGGACAACCACAGCGGCTCTGAGCGCTGGAGGCCGCGTCTCACGCTTCCTTCTAACAGGGAGCGCGCCCATACCGGCCATTCACAAACGGCCGCCCTGCTAGAGGGAAGCGCGAGATGCGGCCGTGGCTCGCGCATGCGCCGTTGGAACGGGGATAAGGTAAGGTTTCTGGGCATCCTGGGGGGTTTCACCCCGATTTCGGATGCCCCGCAGGGAGGGATCTGATCATTCCCGGGCCGATCCCCCCAGGGTGTTGGTCCACTTTAAAGTGTTTGTATTGTTGGTTTCAAATGTCTATGTCTCATGCTTTTTGAATACATTTTGTGTGGATTTTCCATCGGTTGTGCTCCCTTATTGGTGATTTCTGGGGGAGTTATATATCCCAGAATCTACCTGTGTTGTGTGGTTTGATGAAACTGGTGAGTACGCCTCTTTTTTTGTTATTTGTGGTGCACCATATTATATCAGAGAAGTTGTAGTTACACACAGCTCCAATGCCCCAAATTTAGAGCAGGGTTAGGTTCGTGCTCGCAAAGGACGCTGGGATCCCCAACACACATAGTCCTACAGGGCAGCAGGATAATAGCCCCGCTCACCTGCGAGAAGAGACAGCCATAATTTTGACCTTTGCAGTCCAGACTGCAGAGAAATTCTAGGGAATGTGGGAGGTCCCCGGGTATTTGAGGGGCCAGGAGGAGCCTGTTTTCGATGTCTCTGCAGTCCAGCACCATCTGGCGGAGTATAACCCAAGTGTAAGTATTCTATTTGGAGCAGGACGTACTGTATACTAAGAATAGCACCCAGGTCACCCCATACAAATACCTTGTTTCCCGGTCAAACAGCACATGAGCGAGCCGCGTCTGCATCGTGCTATCCTTCTAGCATGGTACAAGCCCTCGCCAGGCATTTGTGAATAGCCAATGTGGGCAGGCTCCCTGTTAGAGGGTAACGGGAGAAGCGTCTGTCAGCGCTGGCCTTAGACGAAGGCTTAGACAATGTGACGTCAGCGGCTCTGAGCTTGCCGATTGGATGAGCGGCCGCGCATGAGCCTTAGGACCAGGACGAGGTGAGTTGCCTTCGGTGATCTGGGGGGGGGGGGGGGGGGTTTCAGACAGCCAATCGGGGGTGCCCTGGAGGAAAGAACCAAAACCCAGGATAGTCAAAATCCTGGGTTTTGGTCCCCTATAATGCATCTAATTTCCACTATCTTTGAAAATGCTGTAATTCATTGCAGGCTACATCTACCAAACTTCTAAATACTTTTTGTATGTTAGTAAAATAATTATTTCTCTGTACATATAAACTTAGCCACATCACCCTCCATGCTATACAGGGGGTTCTTCTGCCCTCCACCATCATTTGTATGGATGATATTGGCAGTTTGCTGATGTCCAATAAAAGTGAGCGGGTTACAGCATATGGTCCTATTTAAAAGGGATGTGGACATCACCTTCACAAAGCCCATCTTATGGGTACCACTGCCTACTTACATGTTGGCACTGAGCTGGATCAGCATGAATGTAGATAAAGGGGCTGTAAACTCTGGATCCCTATTTCATGCTTTATGTGTTTGCACTAAGAAAACAGATAGAAATGTATATTTATCATTACTATTAATACATTTTTAATTTGATAAGAAATGCATAATAAATATAGGTTTACATAAAATTAATCACCTGCACTACAACTTCAATTCAACTAATATTTTCCTCCCGGTTGTTGGATAACACCGGGGGGGAGGGGGGGGGGATAACTGTCAATATCATCCATACAAATGATGATGGAGGGCAGAAGAACCTCCTGTATAGCATGGAGAGTGATGTGGCTAAGTTTATATGTACAGAGAAAGAATTATTTTACTAACATACAAAAAGTGTTTAATAGTTTGGTAGATGTAGCCTGTAATGAATTACATGAATGAATTACAGCAATCGGGGGGGGGTAGAAGGCCCTGAGAACACACACGTGTGAATATACATACCCATGTTTCTCAATGTATGTTTCATTTCATATAATTTTATAAAAAAAACCCAAACCAGAACTGCTCTTTTGAGAAAATAATTTATAAAATGATTCTTACATTTACATGAACTCATTTTGATTACTGACCTATACAATCCACTTCATGTGCGTATAGAGAGGAGTTACTGGTAAAACATTTTCCACATTTAGAACATTATTAAAGCTTCATCCCTGTATGAACTCTTTCATGTGCAATAAGGTCTGATTTGCGAGAAAAACATTTTCCACATTCAGAACACGTGTATGGTTTCTCTCCTGTGTGAACACTTTCGTGCCTGAGAAGGGCTGATTTCTGAGAAAAATATTTCCCACATTTAGAACAGAAATATGGCTTATCCCCTGTGTGAACAGTTTCATGTCTGAGAAGGGATAGTTTATCAGAAAAGCATTTCCCACATTTAGAACATGAGTATGGTTTCTCCCCTGTATGAACTTTTGTATGTCTGATAAGAGCTGATTTATGAGGAAAACATTTGCCACATTCAAAACATGAAAACGGCCTCTCCCCTGTATGAACTTTTTCATGTTTGATAAGAGCTGATTTATCTGAAAAACATTTCCCACATTCGGAACATGAATATGGCTTCTCTCCTGTATGAACTCTATCATGTCTGATAAGGTTTGTTTTCCGCGAAAAACATTTCCAACACTTTGAACATGAATATGGCCTTTCCCCTGTGTGAACTCTTTTATGTTTGACTAGGTCTGATTTGTGAGAGAAACATTTTCCACATTCACAACAGGAATATGGCTTCTCCCCTGTATGAATGCTTTCATGTCTGAGAAGGTATAATTTATCAGAAAAACACTTCCCACATTCAGGACATGAATATGGTTTCTCTCCTGTATGAACTCTTTCATGTTTGTTAAGGGCTGATTTATCTGGAAAACATTTCCCGCATTCAGAACATGAGTGCAGCTTCTCCCCTGTATGAACTCTTTTGTGTTTGATAAGGGATGATTTATCTGAAAAAAGTTTCCCACATTCAGAACATGAGTGTGGTTTCTCTCCTGTATGAACTCTTTCATGCGTGACTAGGTTTGACTTCCGAGAAAAACATTTACCACATTCCGAGCATGAATATGGCTTCTCTCCTGTATGAACTCTTTTATGTTTGCCTAGATCTGATTTGTGAGAGAAACATTTCCCACATTCTGAACATGAAAATTGCCTCTTAGGTTGATGCACAGTATCATGGGTAACAAAAACATTCTGGCACTGCGGTGTGAAGAAAACACTCTTGCATTTCTGTGTAGAGGGGTGAGGTGAGAGTTGTGCAGGGTGCAGTGTTGAATGGGCATTTAAGGTAAACGAGTCCCCGGTAGCCTTTGATGAGGTGTTATCTTCAATTTTTGCATCTGAAGAAACAACAGCATGTTCGTCCATATTATGCAAACTGAATCTTTCACCTAGAGAAAATAAAAGATGGAGAAGAGAAAAGGTAAAAAAGCCAATTTCTTCTATTTTACAAGTGTGGCATCAAACAAAGAGCTGCTGTAAAATCACTTGTTGTATTACCAATTGAACAAAATATCTGGAGATTCTAATACAGCTTTATTAAACAACTGATGAAATAACAATAATGAAGACTTAGTTGGATAATAAAAGCTTCATTGAATTATAAGCAATACTTCTCAATTGAATAACAAAAAATAGGTGATTTAACCCTTTAACCGCCAGCCTACCTTGAGATTTTGTCACCCTTTGTTGCCAGACCATTTTGCACTATTTTGCGCTCCCCTTGTTCAACTGTGATTTTTGAGGGGATTTCCAGGGATTTCCCAGGAAAATGATATATTGTTTTTTTCAGCAGAGTCTGGGCTTTAACATGAAATGTCTTGTTTGTCATTTGTTAGGTGTATTCTTAATATTTTTGGGTGAAATATGTGCAAAAAAAAAAAAAAAAAAAATTTTTACATATTGTCGTTTTTTTGGAATAAAAAATGTAAGTTTGTCAATAAAATCTTATTGCGTGTGAAATCCCAATTTCTCCCGGTTACAGCGGTACCACATATGTATAGGTAGACACCCTTTCCTGCCCAGGAGACTCCCCCAAACTGAAACAGCGCTTTAGGAGATTTTCAGATAAAATACAACTATGCTATGCAATATGCGCACCTTGCGGTTTTTCCAGAAAAACAACCCTTTACATTTAAAATACCCCCAACAAACTATATATTCTCTGGAAGTACACACCTCAGGCTTTCTAGGCGTACCAGGCTTGTGGATGTGGCCATAGTTTTCTGGAAGTAATCCCTCAACGTATTCTTTGGTTGCAAAGAGTTTCCCTAAAAAAAGGATAAAAAAGCAGAATCAAAGCCACATTTTCCTAAAAAAACTATATACAAACAAGAAAAATCAAGTTTAATCTGAAAAAGCAACATCTCCCGAATAGAACGATACCCAACATGCATAGGTTCTGTCAAGGGAAGAGTTGCCAAACACCCCAAAGTAAAGCATGCGCATAACGGTAATTTTACTTGAAAATTTCAGCTCTGCAGACAAAGTGCGCACCTTGCGATTTTTCAACCAAAACAACACTTTACATTTGGAATATCCCCCATAAACCATATATTCCCTGAAAGTACACACGTTAAGCTTTCTAAGGGTACCCAGCTTGTTGTAGTGGGCTCATCTTTCTGGAATTAATTCCTCAAAGAATTCTTTGGTTGCGCAGGGTTTCCCTAAAAAAATTTATAAAAAAGCTGAATAAAAAACACCTTTTCCTAAAATATAAATATGCAAACCAGAAAAAACAAGCTAAGTCTGAAAGCGCAAGGTCCCCCGAACAGAACAATACCCAACATGCATAGGTACTATTAACCCTTTTAATTGCCAGCCTACTTGAGATTTTGTCACCCTCTGTTGACAGGCCATTTTTCCCCATTTTGCGTCATGTTTTGCGCCATTTTTGCTGGAACTTTCAGAAAAATTATATATTTTTTTTTTTGCAGCAGAGTTTAGACTTTAACATGAAATGTCTTGTTTGTATTTTTTTTTTTTTTTTACAATATTATTAAGTGAAAAAAAAAATAAATAAAATTTTTTTTTTAGAAAATTGACTCCTTTATTTTAAATAAAAAATGTATTTTATTAAGGAAAATCATATTGCATGTGAAAGCCCCATTTCTACCGATTAGAACGGTACCACATATTTATCGGTAGCCCCCCGTTCCTGCCCAGGAGACCCCTCTAACTGAAACAAGTATTTTATAACATTCACAAAAAAAACACAAAAACCATCCACACTACAAAGGGTTAAATCGAGAAAAAAAATGACATAGGGTCCCCCCTCCCAGGGGAGGGAGACCCCATTTTTTTTTTGATTTTTAAGGGTTGAAAACCCTTAAAAATCAAAAAAAAATTGACGTGGGGTCCCCCTTACCCGAAGTAACCAGCCCGGGACCAGCTATGGGGGCTTGTAGGAACAGGGCGCAGGGGCCAGCTTTTGTGGCCCCCCCACCCTGCAGCCTACGAGCCCACATAGCCTATGTGGGCCCGGGCTCTTCTGCCCCCCCCTGGCCTTTGGGGAGGCAGGTAATGGGGGTGCCAGGGGTTAATGGCAAGCCACCCGCTAGCGCAGGTGGCTTGCCATCTCCCCAGCCTTGTGAACTGGTATAGGGGTCATGGACCCCTTACCAGTTCACAAGGGGTTAAAGTAAAAAAATGACACAGACACACAAAAGAGAAAAAATATTTTATTAATTTTTTTTTTTTTTTTTTACACTGTACTCACCTCCCATCCATCCTGGAGCACTCTGTCCCTCGGCGATCACTGGCTTCTGCTCACTTGCTAGAAGCCTTTTATAGCTGCTGGATGACAGAACACAAAGGGTTAATCAAAAAAAAAATGACATAGGGTCCCCCCTCCCAGGGGGGACGGACCCCATTTTTTTTTTGATTTTTAAGGGTTAAAAACCCTTAAAAATAAAAAAAAAATTGACGTGGGGTCCCCCTTACCCACAGTAACCAGCCCGGGACCAGCTATGGGGGCTTGTAGGCACAGAGTGGGGGGGCCAGCTTTTGTGCCCCCCCCCACCCTGCAGCCTACGAGCCCACATAGCCTATGTGGGCCCGGGCTCTTCTGCCCCCCCCTGGCCTTTGGGGAGGCAGGTAATGGGGGTGCCAGGGGTTAATGGCAAGCCACCCGCTAGCGCAGGTGACTTGCCAGACCCCCGAGCCCTGTGAACTGGTATAGGGGTCACATGGACCCCTTACCAGTTCACAAAGGGTTAAAAGGTAAAAAAAAGACACACACGTTTTTAAAAAAAAGTTTATTAAAAAAAAAAAAAAAAACTTTTACTTTACTCACCTCCGATCTTCATCTTCTGTGTCCCGCGGCGATCTGCTGTCAGTGACGGCTGGGCAGAGAAGGGGGGAGGCAGGCGATCGGAGGATCGCATACCTCCCTCCTTCCCCGCCCAGCCGTCACCGGCATCTGAAAGTTCAACTGCCGGGTGCCCCGATGACACCCGGCGGTGACGTCATCTGGCCCCGCCCCGATGACGTCACCAAGATGGCGGCCGCCATCGGAAAGCAAAGGGAGGAGGGCTGTTATGCCCCCTCCAGAAGACAGAAGAGCGGGGGGGGGGGATCGGAGCCCCCCCCCCGTGAAGAGGAGAGCCTGCGGGAGCCGGCGGGGACAAAGGTAGGTGACTGTTTTTTTTTTTTGTTTTTTTTTTATAGGAAACCGGGCGGCTGCTGAAACGGGGGGGGGGGGGGCACCCTGTTCCGGGCCCTCCCCTGCAGCCGGAGGAGCCCCGATGGGCGATCGGAGCCCCTCTGGCTGAAGAGGAGACCCGACCGGATCGAACGAGGGGTCAGGTAAGTGTCTTTTATTTTTACTTTTTTTTTTATTTCTGGGGAAAGTCAGGCACGTAAAATTTTACGTGGCTGGCGTTTAACTGTTGGAGAGGCAGCCACGTAAAATTTACGTGGCTGGCAATAGAAGGGTTAAAGTATACTTTTGAAGTAAATGCAATACAAGGTTAAATACTCCAATATAATACTATAAGTATTACTGCAACCTACTAAAAACTCCATACAATAGTTACATTATAATCAAGGATAGAGTGCCCGCCTCCAATTCAATCCCAGAGCATCACCACAGCCCCGGCATTAACCTATTCATTGCCAGCTACATAAGTCTCACGTAAGTAGCTGCCTCTCCAACCGTTAAAGTGTCAGCTACGTGAGGCTTATGTAGCCGAGACTTTTGCTTGTTAAAAAAATAAATAAAAAAATAGAGACTTACCTCCGCCCACGTTCGATCCTGACGGAGCTCTGATCCCCCACTGTCAGGAGAGGGACGGAAACAGGTCCCCCTACTTCCGCCATCGCTGCAGGACGCCTCCTAGCACTGGGCAGGGTGGATGACATCATGCCGCTGATCATCCTGCTCCCGGCGCAGACAATCTCAGGTACATTAGTGATCACTGAAGAGGTCTGGCTCCTCACCTGCCCTTCAGCGATCATTGCCAGCTGTCATCGGATCGGAGACACAGAGCGCACGGGACACAGGATCGAGGTGAGTAAAGAAAACAAAATTGAATGTCATTTTTTCTCTGGTGCCAGTGTGTCTTTACATTTAACCCTTTGTCAACTGGTAAGAGATCTATGACACCCCTATACCAGTTCACAAGGTGCAGGGTCTGGCAAGTCACCGGCGGCAAGCGGGTGACTTGCCATTAACCCACGGCCCCCATTACCTGCCTCCCCAAAGATCAGGGGAGACAGAAGAGCCTTCAGGTCAGTGACGGCTATGCAGGCTTATAGCCTTCAGGGCTAGCGGGCCACTGAGGCTGGCCTCAGTGCCTCCATGGGACCCCTATACCAGTTCACAAAGCTTGGGGGCTGGCAAGTAACCTAAAGCAAGCTGTCAAAAAAGCAATATATAATTTTCCTGGAAATTCCTGAAAAATAATCAACAGTTAAACATGGCGCAAATATAGAAAAATTACCTTTCAACAGGGGGTGACAAAACCACAAGTATGCTGGCAGTTAAAAGTACCAATGTTTTGTATTGTCCTGTTCTAGGGAAACCTTGCGCTTTCAGGTTTAGCTTGTTTTTTCTTGTTTGCATGTTGATATTTTATGAAAATGTGTTTTTTATTCTCCTTTTCTTATACATTTTTTAGGGAAACCCTGTGCAACTAAGAACATTTTTGAGGGATTACTTCCAGAAAGATTTGCCTATTAAAACAAGCTGGGTACACCTAGAAAGCGTAAAGTGTGCACTTTCAGGAAATGTATGGTTTGTAGGAGTATTTCAAAATGTAAAGGGTTGTTTTGGTTAAAAAAAGCACAAGGTGTGCACTTTGTCTGCAGTGCTTAAATTTTTAAGTCAAATTACCCTTATGCGCATGCTTTACATTGGGGTGTTTGGCAACTCTCTCCTTGACAGTAGCTATGCATGTTGGGTGTTGTTCTGTTCGGGGGACCTTGCTGTTTCAGATTTAACTTGATTCTTGTTTGCATATTGTTTTTTTAGGAAAATGTGGCTTTAATTTTGCTTTTAGGTAAACCCTGTGCAACCAAAGAATTCATCAAGGGATTACTTCCAGATAACTGCATCCACAACAACAAGCCTGGTACACCTAGAAACCTTGAGGTATGTACTTCTAGAGAATATATAGTTTGTGAAGAGGATTTCAAATGTAAAGGGTTATTTTCTTGAAAAACTGCAAGGAGCGCATATCAGTTGTATTTTATCAGAAAATCTCTTAAAGCGCTGTTTCAGTTTGGGGGTCGAAAGGGTGTCTACCAATACATATGTGGTACTGTTATAACCGGGAGGAATAGGGCTTTTACACACAATATGATTTTATTGAAAAACTTACATTTTTCATTATAAATAAAACACTAAAATTGTAAAAAATATGGTTTTAATTTTTTTTGCACATATTTCACTCAAAAATATTGAGAATACACAAAAAAAAAATATATAATTTTGCTGGAAAATCCCTTCAAAAATCACAGTTAAAAATTTATAGTGCAAAATAGGGGAAAATGGTCTGGCAAGAGAGGGGAACAAAATCTCTGGGTAGGTTGAGACTCAAAGGGTTAATTCAAATTTTAATCAACACCATTCCTGGAACGCACGGCAGGGAGGTGGACAGCCTTAAGTGGAAACTAGGACCATACGGCATCCCGTCAGGTAACAAAGAGTGCGTTCACCAATCTGTGTCTGCTTGTGGTTCTTATATTTTTCTTGCAGTATAAATAGGTGTAGGTCAGCGCTGAAAAAGAAAACTGTGTATAGCTGCGCCTGTTATTAGTGGCCAAACTCACAATATGGTTGTGTAGAATGTAAATAAATGGAATCTGCTTGGAATTAACTATCCTTAGTCAGAGAACCAATTAAACACCAGGTAACTCATGTATGAGGAAAGTAACATTTTAACCAACGGCAAATGATAATTGCGTTTCCTTTTTGGCCACAGGAGCGGTTTTGAACTGAATGACTACATCGCCGCAGGAACGGCTTTTCCCTGCCTTACCGCAAGAGCCCTATGTGGTTTGCGAACCCCGGGCCGTGGCTGTGAGTGTGAAATTTATTGACATTTAATAATCTGAATAGTAATAATTGTCTATATAATTTGCACAAGAGTACTATCAATTCTCACTGAACGAACAACTAAACACTTGATGATGGAAGTCAGAGCTCTTGGAACAGGATGTATGCAGTAATGTTAATAATGCATTAAAGTGGACCAACACCCAGGGGGGATCGGCCTGGGAATCTATAAGATTCCCGGGCCGATCAGATCCCTCCCCGCGGGGCATCCGAAATCGGGATGTCCCGCGGGGTGAAAACCCCCAGGAAGCCCAGAAACCTTACCTTAACCACGTACCAACGGCGCATGAGCGGGCCGCGTCTCGCGCTTGCCTCTAGCAGGGCGCGCACCCGCGGGCGCGCTCCCTGTTAGAGGGAAGCACGAGACGCGGTCTCCAGCGCTCAGAGCCGCTGTGGTTGGATGCCGCTTGTACGTGCATACCACGCGTGGTGAGGTGAGTGTTTCCGGGCGTTCTGGGGGGTTTCACACAGCGGGGCACCCCCGATCGGGGCCCCCCCCAAGTGGACCAAAACCCAGGATAGTCAAAATCCTGGGTGTTGGTCCACTTTAACAAGATAACAGGATGTGTATACAAAGTTTGAACACATTCATTCAGCTTCCACCAAGTTCTCATAAATAAGGGGTCAAGCACCGAACAAAGATGGAGTCTAGTTCAGCCATTTTGTGTGCCTAATTATAGGGCTAATTAGGTGCTTAACCTATGGTTCTGGATAGCCATTAAACATTTCGTATCCCTGGACTGTATGATTGCTATTTGTACTACACTTGTAACAAACTCGGGGTCACATCCTATAGATGACAATGCAGCAGAGGTTGCATTAATGCACAGGCGTGCATTATAGGCGCATTGAAATGTTACATTAAAGAGGAACTATGGTCAGAAATGACCAGAGTATCTCTTTAATATGCTATTGTTCTGTTGTTCTGTTCGGGGGGGATGTTGCTGTTTCAGATTTAACTTGTTTCTTGTTTGCATATTGTTTTTTTAGGAAAAGGTGGCTTTGATTCTGCTTTTTTAGTCTTTTTTCTTCTTTAGGTAAACCCTATGCAACCAAAGAATTCATCAAGGGATTACTACCAGAAAACTGTACCCACAACAAACCTGGTACACCTAGAAAGCTTGAGGTGTGTACTTCAAGAGAATATATAGTTTGTGGAGAGGATTCAAATGTAAATGGTTATTTTTTAATATGCAGCAGCGTGCATCATCACGCTAAAAGAAAGCATTGGGCCGCCCTTGTACTCACCTCATCCGGGATCGTTCTAAGGCAGCAAATCAGCTTATGTGGCCAGTGCCGGTTGCACTCATAGGTCACGTGGACAAACAACCTGGAAAAAATTAATGTAGGTTACCACACAAGCCTAATTACTCACCTGAGCTGATCGGTGGAGGAGGTTCTCTCTCTTTATTCTTCATAAATACTTCTTCATCCTCCTCCTCAGTTTTCATTATTGTCACTATTATGGCTCTGGAGTCTGTGAGTAAAGAAGAGACATATGTGCAGAAGTGACAAACTGGGGTGTCAGGGAAACGCGTGTCACATGATCAGACTAACAGCCCAGCACCTATGATCATGCAGTGTGGTTTCCTAAATCCCTGTCCCTTCACCAGCCCAGCGGATTACAAGGTCCAGCAAAGCCACGGACACACAGATTCTTGGCTAAGGCAAAAAGATCGCTCAAGTTAAACTTTTCTGATGTTCCTCTCTAAACATCTCTCCCTCAATGCCTTTTGGATGTCAGCGTTATCTAAAACGCCGACATACGGCAGCATTCCTCGCCAGTGGCTCTGAGGAACACTGACGGCTGGATCTCCCACTATCCTCTAACAGGGAGCGTGCCTGCGCCAGCCATTCACAAATGCCTGGCGCAGGCACACGCCCTGCTAGAGGGATAGCGGGGATGCGGCTACGGGTCGTGCATGCTCCGTTGGACCGGGAAACAAGGTAAGTGTATGGCGGGATTATGGATGCCCTGGGGGGAGGGAATCCGGTAGCCCGATCGCCGTGGGTTTTGGTCCATTTTAAGGAGCCTGTTGTGATGTTGGAACCTCTCCTGACACGTGCTAGGTGACCCCTGAGACGAAGAACCGCTTGCCTTCAGTTGAGATCTGAGATTTAACCCGAAGCTGGACACTCTCAATGCTCTCTAGAAGGAGGATCAAGCTCCACCTTTGATGGGAGCTAGCTTTCAACCTACAAAACACTATTTTGGGCCTAATTCCTCAACCTGAGGCTGATGCCGGTCCAATTCTGGCAATAAACTAATTGACTAGTCGTGCCGCATCCTTCGGGTCCAAGAACCTGGGAGTAAGCTGGACCAGAACTTGAGTTCTCCATTTCCTCAGGTTCCGTATTGCAATGAGCAACCTATGCTTGCGTGCGTTTTATTTTGGGCTCGCTCTGGTTATGTAACTGGCTTGGTGCTGGGACACACGGCGGCCTAGCTATGGTCCATTCTGTGTCTGCGCCAGATGTCTAAGGTACTGGTGTTTGAAATGGGCTCTCTTCAGGGGTCGTCTCTGTCTCAGACTCAGTGGTGCCTTCCGAGGCCAGACCCTTTCAAGCTACGGATCCACGCTGTTCCTTATTTAGCCACAACGCTGGCCTTCCTTATGTGGTCCTTCCTGCTGAGATGAAGTTTTATGGAAGGCAAGCCAAATGTGACAGGTTGGAAAAAAAGGGGAACTCTGTTATTTAAATCACATACGTATCACAAAACATATTAAAAGCCATTAAAAACATTAAGACAAAAGATAAAGATGGAGGGGGAACAAAAAGTATAAAAATCTAATATAAATTAAACTATCAAAAATATCTGCCTATGATCTGGATCTTCACCTTTGCCTCGATGTTTACGGTGATGTAATTCTGTGTATTTTAATTACTATTAATACGTTTTGTGATACATATGTGTCTTAAATAAAGATGTATTTTTGCTGGCGTGTCTTCTCTTCAACCTGTTTTTGAAGCATAGAAGGGTGACAGCGGAAGCAGTCTGCCCTTATGTAACTGTATGTTCTCTTTATCTTAGGATAGACGTGTGCTTATCCCAGGCATGTTTCAATTCAGTGAATTTGTTCCCGGCATCTACTACTCTTTCTGTAACATAATATTTTCTAACATTGCTCCTGATCTTCACTCCGACTAGCTTCAGGTTGTTCCTCTTGTTCTATCATTATGTTTCTTCTTAAAAACACTTCCCTCCTGAACCTTATTACCTCCTGTCACATATATAAAGGTCTCCATCATGTCCCCTCTTCCTTCGTTCCTCCAGACTGTACAAATTAAGTTCTTTAAGTCTCTCCTGATAAGTTTTAAGTTTAAGTCATTCCACCAATTTTTGTTGCCGGCCTTTGGACCTGTTCTATTTGAATAATGTCTTTTTGCAGGTGAAGTCTCCAGAACTGCACACAGTATTCTAGCTGTGGCCTCACCAGGGCTCTATACAGTGGCATCACAACCTCCCTCTTCCTATTGGTGATGCCTCGAGCTATGCAGCAGAACATCCTGCTTGCTTTTCCCACTGCCTGGCTATACTGTCCACTCATCTTGCAGCTTTCAGTAATCAGTACCCCTAAATCTCTCTCCTCCGAGGTCCTGGCTAACACAGTGCTGCCCATACGGTGCTCAGAGCCGGGATTCCTTCTACCCAAGTGCAGGATTTTACATTTAGAGACATTAAACTCTAGTTTACACAGTTTTGACCATTTATCCAGTAGCTGGTGTTCATTTTTGTGGTGTATGCTATAGGGCTTGGGAGCGGCACACCATTATTGTGTGGGCGATTCGTATTTTTGATTAGGGAAACTCCGGACTGGTATCAGGGGATTCAGGCATTACTAAATAATTATAAAAATCTTGGTATTAAAGTGGACCAACACCCAGGGGTGATCGGCCCGGGAATCTATAAGATTCCCGGGCCGATCACCTCCCTCCCCGTGGGACATCCGAGATCGGGATGTCCCGCGGGGTGAAACCCCCCCAAAAAACCTTACCTTATCGGCAGCAGCCGCTGCCACCTCCCTGTAAGAGTGACGTGCGGGAGGCGGCGGCGGACGCGCTGTCTTGGACGTCGCTGTCACCCGCTTGGACGTCGGCGGGGATTGGACGGCGCGGTCACGTGGGAGCGTGGTGAGGTGAGTTCTTGGGGCTTTCTGGGGGTTTCACACAGCGGGGCACCCCGATTGGACCAAAGCCCAGGATAGTCAAAATCCTGGGTGTTGGTCCACTTTGATAATATCAAAATATTCCACTCCGCGAGAATCAAAAACCAGTGTTCCTTTAAACCACAGGTGCTCTTAAATCTTCACTCTTGTGCAATACCACCACCATTAGCACAAAACAACGTACCAGAAATCACTTGGGGTTGTAGCTTGTAATAGCCCACACAGTTTGGCTCCTCTTCTGATCTCCTCCTATTTTTCTTAATTCAAAGGATCATTCTCCAAGTTAGATTAGGTTTCAAACATTCAACATTTATTAGCCAATTCCATGCAAGTAAAAAAGAAAAAGAGACCACAATAGCGTAATACCATCTATACAAAAGGGAATCAAACCCCTGGCCCTTTAAGTCGCTTACCAACTATAAAAACAAATTAGCTTTACACCATATAAAGCTGAGAGATAGGCTGGGCATGAAAAATCACAAAACGACACGCTGTTACCTGTTCCACCTGCCGCAGGTCCCGGTAGCGCTCGTCCTCACTCGTGGTCACATAATCCCGAAGCTCTGCCCAACGCATTTCGTCAGATGTGACTTAATCGGAGCTTCAGGATCACGTAACCGGGAGTGAGGACGAGCCCTGCTGGGACCTGGGGCTGGGTAACAGCGTTTCGTGAAGATTTAAGAGCACCTGTGGTTTAAAGGAACACTGATTTTTGAGTCCCGCAGAGTGGAGTATTTTGATATTATCTTAATACCAAGATTTTTACTATCCACAAAGGACTACTGTGACAAAAGTCACTCCTAGCGCTTGGACATTCGCTGACATTCCTATGTATATTTAATCTATATATAAAAAGGCGTTTTTGGATATTTGATGGTCAGCGCGGTCCCCTTGGGATATTTTTATTCCTAAAGCTGAGAGATTACCATATGATTAAACTGAATATTTCTGTCACACGTGGGAAACTTTCAATAGGTTTATTACTCACCAGAGCTGATCGGTAAAGGAAATACCTCCATCTTAGTCCCCACCGGTACTTCTTCCTCCTCGGTTTTCACATTTCTCGCTATAGTCTTCATGGCGTCTGTAAATAAAGATGAGAGTGATGTCCCTGTACTAAGTTGTATTACACACACCAGAGTATGTGAAGTCACACAACAGGTGGAATCTTTGTACTCACCTGCGCCGATCTTTATAGGAAATTCTTCCACTTTGTTCTCCAAAAGAACTTCCTCCTCCTCTTCATTTTTAACATTAATCACTATAGTGACTTTGGGGTCTGTGAGAGTGAGGACATAAGAGTAATGGAGCGTGTGCAGGAATTAGCGGGAGTTTTCAAATAAGCTTTCTGTGAATAGGAACCGCGAAGCCCCTGTTATCAGATAAAGGCACCTCTTACCCTGCAATGGAAGGAGCTGTGGACTTTCCATCATGGCGTCCCTATAGAGGTTTACGCGCCTGATTTTTGTGTTCTGTCGGCCTGTAGAACATGAAATGAGATGCGATTTCAGCCTCTGGAGTTTCAGAGATATAGAAGAAGCCAGGGGGTGAGATGTCCCAGCAGCACCCACACACACAGCTGAAGGGTCTGAGTGCACTCGGCCTTCAGTAGATACCTCAGAGTTACTCTTACCATAAACAGTTACAAGTTTACATAACTACTGTAAGGCTCACTGATTAGTAGGTCCAGGTCAGTGGATAACTCCCAATCTCCACTGCTGGCTTCACCTTTAGACAAGACCTCATTTGCCAGGATGCAAGCAGGCCTCGCCGGACATGGTTGCCCCTGGACTTAACAGGGAAAACATTATGCTGCAGGTGGGTGAGCACCTACGGGTGTCAGGCGAAGCAGAGGTCATACCTCTGTGACCCTTACCCTTGAAGCAGCATGGGAGCTGCGTGCGCGGGTATTTAACACCAAGGCTGGCCTGACCCTGGGTGACCCTACATCACGTGAGATTATTGTGCATATTGTCTGCCGGCACCTGTATTTATTTGTACATTTATTGGGGTTTTTATTAATTTATGGAGTCTTGTGAATGGGTATCCTGTGCAATATCAGGGATGTGGATTATTTCATGTGATGAGTGATTTATATGTATTTGCACACTTGCACCTATAGATATATATATTTTTTCTATATGTATTGTCTTTGTGTTGTTGTACAGGTGTTATCAATTGTTATTTAAGTATCACTTATAGATTTGTTTTAGAGCACGGTGCACTTTGTTACATCTATAGATTTTCTGTGGAGTTTTTCATCTGTATATACACGTGTAGATACAAATACACTGCCCTAGAGCTGTGTATAAGGCTCAGCGAACCAAATGTTAACACCACAGGTGCTCTTCAAACCAATTCAGTGACGTCACTCCACCACCACCTTCTTATATATAACGTACCAGATGTATTCTTGGTATTTTGCACATATGATCTCAATTTTAATCTGAGAGGCTCCACAATTCCTCCTTTGGCCAAAAGGAACACTTCTCAATTAGGGTGCTTATTTATCACCTCTTTAAACAACGGATAAGGAACTCCACTCTCCACACAAAGGGAAATCAGCTTGCTCCGGATTTATTACACATATTGTAAAAACATAAACACAAGAAATGCTCCCATAGCGTAAAAACGTTTCACACAAAAGGAATCCACTTTATGGCCACTGACCCTTTAAAAAGCCGCTCACCAGATTTTTTTAAAAAATCACGCATTCAACTTAAAAGTAGAAGAACAGGCGTCATCCAACCCCTTCAGTCTGGGCCCGCACATCAAATATAAAACGCTTTTGCGAGTATCAGCTCACCGCCTCCTCCGGCCGTAGTATGCGGCGCTGCTCGTCAGATGAAACACACGTGACACTCCTTAGCTCCGCCCAATCCTTTAACATCACAGATCAAGCCTTCCCCTCTTTTTGGGGGTTCAATAAAACTCTTCACTAAATGAGACATTAGCGTGGGTGGCTTTCTATATAGTACCCTAGGCTTTTCTGGGAGATAGGGTCCTAATACCTCATCATTTTTAATAACATGCCAGTGTCTCCTTAGAATTTTACTAACCCTATTATAATCTCCGCCAAATCTTGTAATCATGGCGCAACTGGCAAAATTATTTTCTTCTGAATTCTTTTTCTCTTTAGAAATCCCTATCGTAGTGGACAAATCCAAAGCAGCAATCTTCTTGATTTCCTGATGGACAGCCAATTCTCCATAACCCTTATTAATCAGCCTATCACCTACTAACTTCGCCTGACACTCAAAATCTTCCTTTTTAGTACAATTCCTTTTAATACGATATAATTGCCCTCTGGGGATATTATTTAACCACCTGGGGTGGTGGCAGCTTTCTTTTGGAACATATGAGTTCCTATCAGTATCTTTAAAATATGTCCTTGTGATGATACTCCTCTCTTTAATCTCAATCTCTAAGTCAAGGAAGTGGATCTTACTTCTACTTGTTTCTTTTGTGAATGCCAACCCCCAGTTATTGGCATTCAGAGTAGAAAAGAATGTTTCTAAAGATTCCTCACTCCCTTCCCATACAACCAAGCAATCATCGATATAGCGCCCCCATAATCTTAAATTGGGGTGTTTATCTTCGTATATAAATGATTCCTCCCACATCCCCATGAAAAGGTTTGCTAAACTCGGGGCGAACTTAGCGCCCATCGCAACTCCTTTTATTTGCAAATAATAATTTCCATATACATGTACACACGTGTGCATGTGTGTATACACATCTGTATATCCTTTGTGCCGGCACAAAAAGATGTTTTTGAGATATTAAAGTAAGTGGTCTCTTACCCACGTGGCATGAATTGGATAGCCTCTAGGGGCATCATTTATTGATATAGGTTTTTTGGCCATACCTGGTTGTCTTTTAATAATTGTTTTGGTGTATATATGTTTTTAATATTTGTACCAATAAAATATTAAATTGTGTGATCAATATTAGTTGTGGTGCTTGCTGTTGGGAGTAAGGTGTGCCGTTGGCACGCCCACTCCAAGTTTGTATAGTCTAGCTAGTCTGGGTGAGCACACAGTTATACAATTTACCCTTATTTTGAGCGGTGCACCCCCTTTCTTTAGCGAAGCAGAGGTCATACACGGAGATCAGGCGCTGAACAAGAGGGATATATCGAAGGCAGGCTGAAGAGCATACATGGATGCAAGGGCCACGGTACAGAAGGAACAAGCAGAGGCCAGGTCAGGGAATCAAAGGTTTGAGGTCACAACGTAGGTTCAGACAAGACAGGGTCAAAGGTCAATCTGGGTCATACACAATAAAGTTCAGCTTACAATACAATAACACCCACAGCTGTGGCTATCACAGGCGATGTGAGGATGCACTAGGGACACTTTAAACTGGACCAGCACCGGGTGTTGGTCCCGCTGTCAGCTAATCGCAACAAGCCCCTCGCCCCTAGACCGACGAGCAACCGATATCAGAGCCAGGAGAGCTCTGTGGTGACATCACGGGGGGGGCGCAGCTTCGTTCTTCAGCGCCCGCAGCATATTCTACGCACCTCACCCTTAAAGGACCCCCACTGTGACAACTCTCCTAAACAAGCGATCTAGTGTCTCTACTTTTAAGGAAAACAGTGAATAAGCCTAACAAAGGGCTATATGACCAATGATTTCCTATCAGGGTGTCCTCACCACGTCCTTCTCGGTGATAAATGATGTTCTGTAAATGCACATACGAAAATACTGGATTGTAGATGAAGAAGATCATCTGTGAATGAATACAACTACAGCACAGGGCATTGAAAAACCAAAAAGGTGGCGAAACATGTCTGCCCAATAAAAAGATAATCCGAAAAGGAACTTTGTATAATCAATAAGGAAACGAGAGAACGTGTGAGTGAAGAGCACTCTCAGTGATGTGAAACAAGCAGATATGTATCATTGCTGATTATGCATTAATGAAATATATGTGATGTAAAGCGATTGTTTTTAACATGATATTGTGAAATAAATGTGAAGAAAAACTTCTTGTAATACAAAAACAGCGTGGTCATAATCAAATGCTCGACGCCAGATACCGGGGGGTGGCCTCTACCTGGAATCAGCAAAAGTAATCGCAACAAGGTCAGGAGGGCATCCAGAATGATGGAGCCTCCCTCACACATAACCCCCTAGGAACGCCCGTAACCCTCACCTTCACTACGAGCCAGCACCAGGAAACAGCCAGACCTTCAAGCGGACCGCTGTCCCGGAACAGTCGGAAAAGAAAGTTGGCAGCCATTTTGGAGCTTCCTCTCCCAGCATCTCAGCCAAGCTGCTGCCGACTCAACTGACATAACTGACGATGCACAGTAACAGGAAGCCCAGCAGCACTTCCTGTTTGCAGGTGGCCTGCAAAATGCATGAGACGCCATTTTGTTTCTAAAATTTACTACAGCAGGAGTTAGAAAAGGGTAAATGAATGTTTATGTGCAGCAATCTAAATCGCCCCCGGGGAGGGGGCATATGAGCACTGTTTGTTGTGTTGGTTTGCTTTAAGTGATTTAAGAGATTTTTGACTGTTGGTCAACAGTTAATGCGGTCCTTCACTCTGAATAAGAGCCTATCTTATATGTTTCCCCCCCCCCCCTGTACATACAGATTGCTCACATTAATCCGGACCTTCGCTCTGAATAAGAGCCTGACTGCTGACCTTTTCCTGACCCCAGCTCTGCTCTGTCTGAGCAATGCACAGCTATAACCCGCCCCCCTGTATTTTATCCCACTCTCCTCTCCTCAGTAAGTGTGATGCTTCTGAGTCAAGATGGCGGCCCCCGTATCCTAAAGTCCTGAACAGAGTTGCAGCCCGGTGGGAAGAAAGAATATTAAGTGACTAAAAATGTAAAATATATTAACTTTAGATGCTGGGGAATCGTTTTTAAGGGTTTGGGCTTTTCAATAAATCAGGGTGAAGTTCCCCAGTTTAACTAAAGTTCCAATAACATAGGAAGGGGAACATAGAAACAGAGATACACAGACACAGAAAATCTTCCAAAGTGTAAATGATACAAAGTGCAAATGATACAAAGTGCAAATGATACAAAGTGCAAATGATACAAAGTGCACATGATACCGGCTTGAGCCTGGGCCTATGATGCCTGGCTATTGTTGAGTATGCGGACAGCCAAAGGAAAGAAACCCTTCCTAGACCTAGAAGTCCTGCAGGCTGGTCCCGCGAGATGCCCCCCAGATGGTAAGTACTGGAATAGCTAAGCATTGGGAGGGCGGTCACCCTCATCAGCTATAATAACTGCAATACATCCGGGCACCGACTAAACTGCCATTATGGGGGAGTATTCCCTGGGATGTTGGCTCAGGGGCCCCCGGCCTGAGATTGGCCCCCGGACCCTCATTTCCAGCCATTGGTGGACTGGGGCCAAAAATCAGCCCTGGATTTTACCTGACCCTGGCCGGCACGAGATGTCCCTGCTGAGGCCCCCCAACCATGATGCCGGAGCTATAGCATTTATGGGATGGGTTCCTGGGCTTGTGGGTACAGTGGGGCTGAGAAGGAGACTAAGGGAACCATGATGCCGGAGCTATAGCATTTATGGGATGGGGTTCCTGGGCTTGTGGTTACAGTGGGGCTGAGGAGACTAAGGGAACCATGATGCCGGAGCTATAGCATTTATGGGATGGGGTTCCTGGGCTTGTGGGTACAGTGGGGCTGAGAATGAGACTAAGGGAACCTGATGCTGGGCATATAGTATTTATGGGGCTGAGAATGAGACTAAGGGAACCATGATGCCGGGGCTATAGCATTTATGGGATGGGGTTCCCTGGCTTGTGGGTACAGTGGGGCTGAGAATGAGACTAAGGGAACCTGATGCTGGGCATATAGTATTTATGGGGCTGAGAATGAGACTAAGGGAACCATGATGCCGGGGCTATAGCATTTATGGGATGGGGTTCCCTGGCTTGTGGGTACAGTGGGGCTGAGAAGGAGACTAAGGGAACCATGATGCTGGAGCTATAGCATTTATGGGATGGGGTTCCTGGGCTTGTGGGTACAGTGGGGCTGAGAAGAAGACTAAGGGAACCATGATGCCGGGGCTATAGCATTTATGGGATGGGGTTCCTGGCTTGTGGGTACAGTGGGGCTGAGAAGACTAAGGGAACCATGATGCCGGAGCTATAGCATTTATGGGATGGGGTTCCTGGCTTGTGGGTACAGTGGGGCTGAGAAGACTAAGGGAACCATGATGCCGGAGCTATAGCATTTATGGGATGGGGTTCCAGGGCTTGTGGGTACAGTGGGGCTGAGAAGACTAAGGGAACCATGATGCCGGGGCTATAGCATTTATGGGATGGGGTTCCTGGCTTGTGGGTACAGTGGGGCTGAGAAGACTAAGGGAACCATGATGCCGGAGCTATAGCATTTATGGAATGGGGTTCCTGGCTTGTGGGTACAGTGGGGCTGAGAAGGAGACTAAGGGAACCATGATGCCGGAGCTATAGCATTTATGGGATGGGGTTCCTGGGCTTGTGGGTACAGTGGGGCTGAGAAGGAGACTAAGGGAACCATGATGCCGGAGCTATAGCATTTATGGGATGGGGTTCCTGGGCTTCTGGGTACAGTGGAGCTGAGGAGGACACTAAGGGAACCATGATGCCGGGGCTATAGCATTTATGGGATGGGGTTCCTGGCTTGTGGGTACAGTGGGGCTGAGAAGGAGACTAAGGGAACCATGATGCCGGAGCTATAGCATTTATGGGATGAGGTTCCTGGCTTGTGGGTACAGTGGGGCTGAGAAGGAGACTAAGGGAACCATGATGCCGGGGCTATAGCATTTATGGGATGGGGTTCCTGGCTTGTGGGTACAGTGGGGCTGAGAAGGAGACTAAGGGAACCATGATGCTGGAGCTATAGCATTTATGGGATGAGGTTCCCTGGCTTGTGGGTACAGTGGGGCTGAGAAGAAGACTAAGGGAACCATGATGCCGGAGCTATAGCATTTATGGGATGGGGTTCCTGGGCTTGTGGGTACAGTGGGGCTGAGAAGGAGACTAAGGGAACCATGATGCCGGAGCTATAGCATTTATGGGATGGGGTTCCTGGGCTTGTGGGTACAGTGGGGCTGAGAAGGAGACTAAGGGAACCATGATGCCGGAGCTATAGCATTTATGGGATGGGGTTCCTGGGCTTGTGGGTACAGTGGGGCTGAGAAGGAGACTAAGGGAACCATGATGCCGGGGCTATAGCATTTATGGGATGGGGTTCCTGGGCTTGTGGGTACAGTGGGGCTGAGAAGGAGACTAAGGGAACCATGATGCCGGGGCTATAGCATTTATGGGATGGGGTTCCTGGGCTTGTGGGTACAGTGGGGCTGAGGAGGAGACTAAGGGAACCATGATGCCGGGGCTATAGCATTAGGGACTGGGGTTCCTGGGCTTGTGGGTACAGTGGGGCTGAGAAGAAGACTAAGGGAACCATGATGCCGGAGCTATAGCATTTATGAGATGGGGTTCCTGGGCTTGTGGGTACAGTGGGGCTGAGAGGGACACTAAGGAGCACGGATTGAATCTGGGTGTTAAAAGCAGCAGAACAACTGGCCCCAAAGCAGTGCGGCCCACCGGGCATTGTCCCGGGTCTCCCTATAGCCAGTCCACCCCTGTTTCCAGCTATGCACCCTCTCTATGATGGGGACCCTCTGACCTCCTAAGGGGCCCCTGTGCCTGGCCCCACCAATGAAAACCAAGGGGGAAAAAAGAGGGGCAAGACAGGGCAGGGGCCAGTGGAATTAGAAGAGGGGGCAAAAGAGGGACAAGGGGGAGAAGTCAGAAGAGGTGTGTGAGAGGGCACAGGTAAATATTCACTATATATATAGAAATATTATATATATTATATATATAGTATAGTGTAGTATAATATATGTATAGTGCTCTCTCAAACACTTTAGCTGACTTCGCCCCCTTGTCCCTCTTTTGCCCCTCTTCTATTTCCACTTGTCCCTCTCTTCTGCCCCCTGCCCTGTCTCTGATATATATATATATATATATATATATATAAAATCTAAGGCAGGGTGACATCTATAGAGGCCCCTGTCCGGTTATATACTAAGAAATAGTCACCGGCTTACCTCTGTATCAGGCCGCGGCGACGCTCCCCACAAAAATGGCCGCCATCATTACCAAGGACACCACCAGCACCCAGACAGCACTAGACGGACTACGGGAAAATGGCCGCCACGCCACGCTCGTCACTGTCGCTATGTGCCACGCCCCTTGCGTAGGTTACGCCCCCAGCCAATAATAACCAGCTGCCACAACACCGCCCCTAACAGCGAGGGGAACGTCCACCCCGTGCAGGGGCCTGGAGACCCCGTAGCGAGCAGAATCCGCCTCAGGCTCTACCTCCCGCCAAAAGCTTGTGTGTAGAGTCTAGCTCACCAGAGGAGCCCTCCTGCCCCTCTCACCCCCCCTGCTCACCAGAGGACCCCTCCTGCCCCTCTCACCCCCTGCTCACCAGAGGACCCCTCCTGCCCCTCTCACCCCCTGCTCACCATAGGACCCCTCCTGCCCCTCTCACCCCCTGCTCACCAGAGGACCCCTCCTGCCCCTCTCACCCCCTGCTCACCAGAGGACCCCTCCTGCCCCTCTCACCCCCTGCTCACCATAGGACCCCTCCTGCCCCTCTCACCCCCTGCTCACCAGAGGACCCCTCCTGCCCCTCTCACCCCCTGCTCACCATAGGACCCCTCCTGCCCCTCTCACCCCCTGCTCACCAGAGGACCCCTCCTGCCCCTCTCACCCCCCCTGCTCTCCAGAGGACCCCTCCTGCCCCTCTCACCCCCCTGCTCACCAGAGGACCCCTCCTGCCCCTCTCACCCCCCTGCTCACCAGAGGACCCCTCCTGCCCCTCTCACCCCCCTGCTCAGCAGAGGACCCCTCCTGCCCCTCTCACCCCCCTGCTCAGCAGAGGACCCCTCCTGCCCCTCTCACCCCCCTGCTCACCAGAGGACCCCCCCCTCCCCTCTCACCCCCCTGCTCACCAGAGGACCCCTCCCCTCCCCTGCTCACCAGAGGACCCCCCCTGCCCCTCTCACCCCCCCTGCTCACCAGAGGACCCCCCCTCCCCTGCTCACCAGAGGACCCCTCCTGCCCCTCTCACCCCCCTTCTCACCAGAGGACCCCCCCCTCCCCTCTCACCCCCCTGCTCACCAGAGGGTCCCTCCTGCCCCTCTCACCCCCCTGCTCACCAGAGGACCCCTCTCACCCCCCTGCTCACCAGAGGACCCCTCCTGCCCCGCTCACCAGAGGACCCCCCCTGCTCACCAGAGGACCCCTCCTGCCCCTCTCACCCCCCTGCTCACTAGAGTGCCCCTCTAACCCCCTGCTCACCAGAGGACCCCTCCTGCCCCACTCACCCCCCCTGCTCACCAGAGGACCCCTCCTGCCCCTCTCACCCCCCTTCTCACCAGAGGACCCCCCCCTCCCCTCTCACCCCCCTGCTCACCAGAGGGTCCCTCCTGCCCCTCTCACCCCCCTGCTCACCAGAGGACCCCTCTCACCCCCCTGCTCACCAGAGGACCCCTCCTGCCCCGCTCACCAGAGGACCCCTCCTGCCCCACCCAACCCCCCCCCTGCTCACCAGAGGACCCCTCCTGCCCCTCTCACCCCCCTGCTCACTAGAGTGCCCCTCTAACCCCCTGCTCACCAGAGGACCCCTCCTGCCCCACTCACCCCCCCTGCTCACCAGAGGACCCCTCCTGCCCCTCTCACCCCCTGCTCACCAGAGGACCCCTCCTGCCCCTGCTCACCAGAGGACCCCCCTCTCACCCCCCTGCTCACCAGAGGACCCCTCCTGCCCCTCTCACCCCCCTGCTCACCAGAGGACCCCTCCTGCCCCTCTCACCCCCCTGCTCACCAGAGGACCCCCCCTGCCCCTCTCACCCCCCTGCTCACCAGAGGACCCCCCCTCCCCTCTCACCCCCCTGCTCACCAGAGGGTCCCTCCTGCCCCTCTCACCCCCCTGCTCACCAGAGGACCCCTCCTGCCCCTGCTCACCAGAGGACCCCCCCTCCCCTCTCACCCCCCTGCTCACCAGAGGGTCCCTCCTGCCCCTCTCACCCCCCTGCTCACCAGAGAACCCCTCCTGCCCCTCTCACCCCCCTGCTCACCAGAGGACCCCTCCTGCCCCTCTCACCCCCCCTCTGCTCACCAGAGGACCCCTCCTGCCCCTCTCACCCCCCTGCTCACCAGAGGACCCCTCCTGCCCCTCTCACCCCCCTGCTCACCAGAGGACCCCTCCTGCCCCTCTCACCCCCCTGCTCACCAGAGGACCCCCCCTGCCCCTCTCACCCCCCTGCTCACCAGAGGACCCCCCCCTCCCCTCTCACCCCCCTGCTCACCAGAGGGTCCCTCCTGCCCCTCTCACCCCCCTGCTCACCAGAGGACCCCTCCTGCCCCTGCTCACCAGAGGACCCCCCCTCCCCTCTCACCCCCCTGCTCACCAGAGGGTCCCTACTGCCCCTCTCACCCCCCTGCTCACCAGAGGACCCCTCCTGCCCCTCTCACCCCCCTGCTCACCAGAGGACCCCTCCTGCCCCTCTCACCCCCCTGCTCACCAGAGGACCCCTCCTGCCCCACTCACCCCCCCTGCTCACTAGAGTGCCCCTCTAACCCCCCCTGCTCACCAGAGGACCCCTCCTGCCCCACTCACCCCCCTGCTCACCAGAGGACCCCTCCTGCCCCTCTCACCCCCTGCTCACCAGAGGACCCCTCCTGCCTCTCTCACCCCTGCTCACCAGAGGACCCCCCTCTCACCCCCCTGCTCACCAGAGGGTCCCTCCTGCCCCTCTCACCCCCCTGCTCACCAGAGGACCCCTCCTGCCCCTCTCACCCCCCTGCTCACCAGAGGACCCCTCTCACCCCCCTGCTCACCAGAGGACCCCTCCTGCCCCTCTCACCCCCCCTGCTCACCAGAGGACCCCTCCTGCCCCTCTCACCCCCCTGCTCACCAGAGGACCCCTCCTGCCCCTCTCACCCCCCTGCTCACCAGAGGACCCCTCCTGCCCCTCTCACCCCCATGTTCACCAGAGGACCCCTCCAGGCCCTTTCACCCCCCTTTTGAACAGAGAACTCATCCGGCCCCTATCACCCCCACCTGCTTAAAACGGGAACCCAGGCTGCTCTTCTCACAACCCCCCGCTCACCAGAGGGCTGCTTCTATCCCCTTTCTGCTCCACCGAAGGACTCCACATGCCCCTCACACTCTCTTATTTACCCGAACCCCCCCTTTCCCTCTCAAACCCTGTGCTTATCATAGGATGCCTCCTGTCCCTCCCACCCATTTTGTTCAGTTACCTATATTGTTGGTAAGCTCTATGCTTTATTTCCATACTAGAAATGGGGTGTGGCAGGAGGCGGGGCTCAGCACAAGAAGCAGCATGAAGTGTATTCCTTTCCAAGGCGTGACATTAAGGGGTCCTAATGAAGAGTCGCTAGCAGGGTGCAGAGACAGAGGTTGGAGTGGACAGAAGGGGATGGGTCCTTTCTAAACCGGGAGCTCCTTGCACGGGCAGTCATTCTATTCCGAGGTGCCACATGGAGGGGTTCAGCAGTGAGCAGCACACGAGAAGATGTTGGAAAGCTGTGGGCCAGGTCTTGGGGGCGCTATCAAGCTTTGGCACCAATCAAAAATGTGTGGGAATGCTGCTGGTGAGACCACAGGCCAGGTGCAGGGGGAGAGGGGCCAACACTGTTGTAGGTGGAGTTAGGAATGTGTTGGAGAGGAAACATTTTAAGGATGGTACGTGACATGAGGCAAAAGACACGTGGGAGGGGTGACCTGTATTCAGTAGGCAACAAAAGGGAGGAGCTTAACACATCCTGCCCATATCAGGTACTAGGACCACCTCTCCCATCACCTGCCCATCTCTCCTCATCCCACCTCTCATCACCTGCCCCTCTCTCCTCATCCCACCTCTCATCACCTGCCCCTCTCTCCCCAACCCACCTGCCCCTCTCTCCCAAACCTACCCCTCCTCATCACCTGCCCCCTTTCTCCCAATCCCATTTCTCTTCATCACCTGCCCCTCTCTCCCCATCCCACCTTTCCTCATCCCCTGCCCCTCTCTCCTCACCCCACCTCTCCTCATCACCTGCCCCTCTCTCCCCATCCCACCTCTCCTCATCACCTGCCCCTCTCTCCTCATCCTACCTCTCCTCATCACCTGCCCCTCTCTCCCCATCCCACCTCTCCTCATCACCTGCCCCTCTCTCCTCATCCTACCTCTCCTCATCACCTGCCCCTCTCTCCCCATCCCACCTCTCCTCATCACCTGCCCCTCTCTCCTCATCCCACCTTTCCTTATCCCCTGCCCCTCTCTCCCCATTCCACCTCTCCTCATCACCTGCCCCTCTCTTCCCATCCCACCTCTCCTCATCACCTGCCCCTCTCTCCTCATCCCACCTCTCCTCATCACCTGCCCCTCTCTCCCCATCCCACCTCTCCTCATCACCTGCCCCTCTCTCCCCATCCCACCCCTCCTCATCACCTGCCCCTCTCTCCTCATCCCACCTCTCCTCATCACCTGCCCCTCTCTCCCCATCCCACCCCTCCTCATCACCTGCCCCTCTCTCCTCATCCCACCTCTCCTCATCACCTGCCCTTCGCTCCCCATCCCACCTCTCATCACCTGCCCTTCGCTCCCCATTCCACCTCTCCTCATCACCTGCCCCTCTCTCCCCATCCCACCTCTCCTCATCACCTGCCCCTCTCTCCCCATTCCACCTCTCCTCATCACCTGCCCTTCGCTCCCCATTCCACCTCTCCTCATCACCTGCCCCTCTCTTCCCATCCCACCTCTCCTCATCACCTGCCCTTCGCTCCCCATTCCACCTCTCCTCATCGCCTGCCCCTCTCTTCCCATCCCACCTCTCCTCATCACCTGCCCCTCTCTTCCCATCCCACCTCTACTCATCACCTGCCCCTCTCTTCCCATCCCACCTCTCATCACCTGCCCCTCTCTCCCCATTCCACCTCTCCTCATCACCTGCCCTTCGCTCCCCATTCCACCTCTCCTCATCGCCTGCCCCTCTCTCCCCATCCCACCTCATCACCTGCCCCTCTCTCCCCATCCCACCTCTCCTCATCACCTGCCCCTCTCTCCCCATCCCACCTCTCCTCATCACCTGCCCCTCTCTCCCCATCACCTGCCCCTCTCTCCCCATCCCACCTCTCCTCATCACCTGCCCCTCTCTCCCCATCCCACCTCTCCTCATCACCTGCCCCTCTCTCCCCATCCCACCTCTCCTCATCACCTGCCCTTCGCTCCCCATTCCACCTCTCCTCATCGCCTGCCCCTCTCTCCCCATCCCACCTCTCCTCATCGCCTGCCCCTCTCTCCTCATCACCTGCCCCTCTCTCCTCATCCCACCTCTACTCATCGCCTGCCCCTCTCTCCTCATCCCACCCCTCCTCATCACCTGCCCCTCTCTCCCCATCCCACCCCTCCTCATCACCTGCCCCTCTCTCCCCATCCCACCTCCCCTCATCACCCGCACCCTTTCTCCCAATCCAACTTCTCATCACCCGCACCCTTTTTCCTAATCCAACTTCTCCTCATCACCTGCCCCTCTCTCCCCATCCCACCTCTCCTCATCACCTGCCCCTCTCTCCTCATCCCACCTCTCCTCATCACCTGCCCCTCTCTCCTCATCCCACCTCTCCTCATCACCTGCCCCTCTCTCCTCATCCCACCTCTCCTCATCACCTGCCCCTCTCTCCCCATCCCACCTCTCCTCATCACCTGCCCCTCTCTCCCCATCCCACCTCTCCTCATCACCTGCTCCTCTCTCATCACCCAGAGCTCTGCCTTCTATACCATGCCAGTTCTACACTCCAGGGCCCTGTCCTAAACTCCAGTGTCTGGGTAGTGACACCTGTGGAAAAAAAAAAAGTCCTTTGCCAAACATTACATATGCACGGCCAATGGCTCTCTTTGGATGAGGGCCTGTGCATGCAAGGTGAAAGGTGAGGAGCGATCTCAGGGGTTTTACACAGTGGGGCGCCCCACGGGACTATTGGGTGGTCATTTAAAGAGACACTTAAACCTTTAACATCTCAGGACAAAAGGACAGGGGCATAACCAGACAGCAGTAAACAAAAAGATGAGGCTTTAGCAAAAAGTATAGTCCAGGGGGTATCCAAAGGTCAGGGCCGGAGGGTTTTGCATTCTATAAGGCTCAGGTAGAGATGTCAGTTCCAGGTGGCAGGGTGGAGGGTGCAAGTCTGTTTTAAACAACAATTATAATATATGGAATCCACATGGCAAGCTTTTACACCAGCTATTTCATTATCCTGAGATCCCCCAAGTCTGCAACTTTTTGGCCGCCCAGCAAATCCTATTGGAGCAGAAGTTTGGCTGCAGTGCTGCATGTCTCTATATTAACCACTGTTGGCCTATTGTAAAATATTTGAGGAAACCAGAATAAAAAATATAGGATGGATGGCTAGAGTATCATCAATGGCACTAGTGCTACTGGCTGATTCAATTATCCACATAATATGGAATAATTATTTTATTATATATATATGAAATATATACTTCACTTTTGGTATTAATTGTAACAAACAAAGGAGTACTATAAATATATTGAAGTATACTGTAACATTTTTGGCGTAGTTGGCAGGATTTGAACCTGCACAGGAAGGCCCCAATGGATTTCCAGTCTATACATGGGAATATTATTGGCGAATAGAGAGCTGCTATATCCAAGTGGAAGTTGTGATTGGTGCCAACGTGACCATGCTGGTTAAGGGGGTCTGTGACCAAAGTGAATTTAAGCTACGTTGTGTAGTAAAAGCGCTAAAAACAAAATGAATACTTTAAGAATCAAAGGATCGTTTGCCATAGGTTTCTAATATATCCTTGTTTTATATAAAAATCGGTCTGTTGCCAGAATTTACAATTCCTGGGAAAATAATTATTTTCATATTAAGTGGAGGAATATGTTTTCTTCCCTGTGTGTACTCTTTCATGCCTGCTATAGGTTGATCTATGAGAAAAACATTTCCCACACGTAGAACACGAATATGGCTTTTCTCCTGTATGAGTTCTTTTATGTCCGACAAGATGAGACTTCTGAGAAAAACATTTTCCACATTCAGAACATGAATATGGCTTCTCTCCAGTATGAACTTTTTCATGCTCCCTAAGAACCCATTTCTGAGAAAAAAGTTTCCCACATTCAGAACATGAATATGGTTTCTCCCCAGTATGAACTTTTTTATGACTGAGAAGGTTAGATTTCTGAGAAAAACATTTCCCACATTCGGAACAAATATATGGCTTCTCCCCTGTATGAACCCTTTCATGTTCTTTAAGAAGCGCCTTCCTGGAATAACATTTCCCACATTCAGAGCATGCAAATGGCTTCTCCCCTGTATGAAGTCTCTCATGACTGATAAGGTTTGATATATGAGCAAAGCATCTCCCACATTCAGAACACGAATATGGTTTCTGCCCCACATGAACTCTCCCATGTTTGATCAGGTCTGATTTTCCAGAAAAACATTTCCCACATTCAGAACATGAATATGGCTTCTCCCCTGTATGAACTCTTTCATGGCTGATAAGGTGTGAGTTCTGAGAAAAACATTTCCCACATTCAGAACAAAAGAATGGCTTCTCTCCTGCATGGATTCTTTTATGCCTGATCAGAACTGATTTATGAGAAAAGCATTTCCCACATATAGAACATGAATATGGTTTCTCCCCCGTATGAACACTTTCATGTCTAATAAGGTCTGTTCTCTGGGAAAAACATTTCCCACATTGAGAACATGAATATGGCTTCTCTCCTGTATGAACTCTTTCATGACCTGTTAGGTGTGCTTTCTGAGAAAAACATTTCCCACATTCAGAACATGAATATGGTTTCTCTCCTGTATGGACTCTCTCATGTGTGGTAAGGTCCGATTTCTGAGAAAAACCTTTCCCACATTCAGAACAGGAATAAGGACTCTTTCCTGTATGAACACTTTCATGTCTAATAAGGGCAGATTTCCTAGAATAACATTTTCCACATTCAGAGCATGAATAAGGCTTCTTAGGTTGAGCTGTTGGATGGGTATGGAAAACAGTTGAGCACTCCTGTGCAGAGGGGGGAGATGTGATATGTGCAGGGTGCAGTACTGTATAGTAGTTTAAGCTTCTTAGGTCTCCTGTGGCTTTTGTTGTGATCTCATAATCATCCCTGTTAGCATTTGGAAAGTGAATCACATTTTCGGTCATGTTATCACAGTTGGCGATTCCACCTGGAGAAGATAAAAAATAGTGAGGAAGACAGAAGGTTTAAGGGCAACTGCATACAAGCTGGACATGAAACAAGGAATGCATTAAAGAAACTAAGATTAGCCACAAAAACATCCAGCTCGAGAATGGGTTCTCTACTGTGAGGCAGGGTCATGGCTTGAAGCGTCAAAACTCAAATAGGGATTCCGGGGGATGCAACAAATTATATAACCACCACTGGGGGGGGGGGGGGGGGTCTTCCCATAAACCTGACATATGGGTTATAGAGAATTAGCCAAGAAATGTTGACATTGTCTTCTTAAATTGTATCCTTCTTGTAAACCATACGTATGGTTAGAGCAGCAGTACTCAACTAGCGGACCAGGGTCCAAATGTGGACCTTGGCCCCAGATTTTTGGATTCGTGCCCTGACAGCCTTGCACTCAGTTGCTTCTGTGTTGCCGTGCTCAGCGCTGCCCCCTTTACTGGATCGGCGATGTCGTGCTTGGTCTCCCTGCCAGTGTCATGACTCATTGCAATATATTGCAAATATTGCAAGCATTGCAATATGAAGTACTGCATTGGCAGGAAGTGGCATTGCATTGCTTTGTCCCATACAATCCTTTCCCACTGCCCCAGCTCAGCCCCATCTATCCCTGTCCCACCATCTACTCAGCCCCAACCATCCCCCGCCTTCCCAGCTCTGCCCCATCCATCCCAGCCTTTTTTTAGTTTTGCCTGTGGAATCTATAGCCCTCCCAGTGTGCTGATTTCTAACTATCCACCCCCCACGACAGTCCCCTGCCCGGACCTTCACCTCTCACCGGATGCCTGTATGTGGACCTTTACAAGAAGTGGTTAAGTACCCCTGGGTTAGAGCATTAGCCAAGAGAACTTTACATATGGGTTATCGAGCATTAGAAAAAGGATAGTTGACACAGTCTCCTCGTACTTGGCAGAGGATGCCCAGTCATACAGGGCACGAGGCAACTCGCCTACACTCCAGCACCATCAATCAGGCTTCCATCACCTTGGTTTGTGAAGCCAGGCACTGTGCTGCCTCGTGGGTGTCGGCTATGTACAATCGGCTTCCTTCGAGGACAATGGAAACAAGTGGAACTTTTGTGTTGGGGGGGGGGGCCTCATTATTTCCAATGGGAACTAGACGGATATAGACTGCACCCACCTGCCTGCCCAGCTTCATAAACCTGGGCTGCAGGAGCCAATTGGTGACATGGGCAGTAAGGCCTTAGAGTGCACTTTTCTTTTAAAGCAGAACAAAACCCATGAATTTGACTTTCCCAGGTTTTGTCAGTGTCGATTTGTGAAACCCCCAAGATTGCGCACAATAACTCACCTTTTCCTGGATCCAACAGCACATGCGTGGGGTCTCATCTGATCAGAGCCCTTTGCCTAGACTACATAATTTGACAAAGTGGTCACAATTGAAATGAATGGGGAGTGAGCACTGCCGCATCCCCCAGGCACATGCGCTCCTGTCCAAACAAATCCAATCGGAATGGCTGGGAGTGCATGCAGGTCATCAGGGATGCAGCAGAAGCCAGAAACGAAAGCCACGTAAGCGCTGTAGGACCAGGGAAAAGTCTTTACAAGCGCCGTGGGGGGGGGGGGCAAGGCACCCTGATTTTGGATGCCCTATGGAAAAGTCAGCGGCAGGTCCAGGTATCTTTTAGATTCTCGCTTCACCTTCTCACTGATATAATGGGCATAAGGAACTCTTACAAAAAACATTCATAAATAGCTTGCAATAATTTATAAGGGATTCCGGAGACAAATATCTAGAGGAGCTATGCTGTTATTCTGCATCCTCATTTCCCCCTTCTTCTGACTCATCTCCATGGGAATCTTGGTCCTCCTGGGGAGATTCTTCCTCACTGTCAACACCCTTCGACGGATTAGAGGAAACTGCCTGGGGAGTAACAGTGCCCCTATGCCTGGAAGCAGAAGCACTGAGCTCCTCCGGGTACAGTGTGACCTACAGTGCGACTCAAGAGCTCAGCGCCATCCACCCTATGCTTTCAGCCTGTCGTGCGGTGTGACAGACTCTCCGGCCCTTTGGACTTTACACAGGTTCATTACTTTCCTTTTCTTAAGCATGTTACAGACTGCCAGTGTATTGATTGATTACGTTATTCATTGTTCTGACTGCCATTGTATTGATTGATTACGTTATTCATTGTTCTGACTGCCATTGTATTGATTGATTACGTTATTCATTGTTCTGACTGCCATTGTATTGATTGATTACGTCACCGGCAGAGTTGAGGGATTGTTTGCCCTGCTGCTATTGGTCGGTGTGTGTGTCATGCAATAGAGACTTGTGTATATAAGGCCCAGTGTGGCACTAATAAAGTTCACTTCACCTTCACCCTCAATACTGAAGTTCTGTCTCTTATTGGGGGAAACGCTATATTACAATTCACTAGCCCTTGTAAGGGCTGTTCCTGTTTCCTCACGGACGACTCTGGAATTCCAGCAGCACCTCTCACCATTGGGAAAGGACGTCTCGGGCGGTGAAGCCCTCCGGCGATAAGGGTTATCGCTACAATTGGTGGCAAGCAGTTGGATGGTCCTTTGTACCCAGAGAGAGTGCTACCCTGATGGAAAGTCAGCATGACAAGTTGAAAAGGCTGACCTGGAGGATCAACTCGTGAGCCGGGGAAGGTCAGCTAACAACCGCCCACGTCAGGAACTGATAGCCGAGCTGATCGAAATGGATCGTGCAGCAGTGAGGACCGAAACCAATATAGAGACCGATGAAGACGCTGCTCTCGTTCAAGCGGTTCGGAACAGATTGTCGGTCTATGGCCGAATCCATCACAAGAACTGATCGACCAAGTCTTCGCCGCAGCAGAGGCAGAGGCCAGTAAGCAAAGGGGCAGAGAGTCTGTCACATGCGGCATCCCAGGCGGACAGTGGATCCTCCACCAACCTGGGGGTTGCGTTCCTATCAGCCCAGAACACTGTACTTTAGTCCTACCAGTAACGGTACTGCGGTACTGTTACAACTCCTTCAAAACAGCCAGAGAGAGAGCAAGCTCCTCTGTTTAAAAGCCCTACCCCTTTCCCCCTGTCCTCAGTATTAAACAAGTATTAATTGGTGGTGAACTATAGAACCTAATGTATAAGGGCCGCCCTAAAAGACTCTTCGAAATACCGTTACCGGTAAAACTAATGGGGATTTTCTCCCTCTGTCCTTCAGGACAACCACAGAGAGGATAAGCAAGTACTTTACAATCAGGGATGAGAAACTGCCTGTAAGTCCCTTGGACCTAAGGCCTGGTCATAGTCAGATAATACATCTAGCCTGTAGTGTTTTGAGTAAGGTGTGGGGATACGACCATGTGGCTGCTTGCACATTTGCTCAATTTTTTTTTAGGGTACCTCCCGCTAACCCTGTTCAAAACTTTTTGGGTAGAAATTCAAGTATCATCGCTATTGCATTTTTTTCAAACTTTTCGAATCACAGAATTATGGAACCGCTTCCATACTTAGCATAGATTTTTCTGGTAGTCATTTTCCTTGATTCTGGGAGCGTCATAACTACTTAGTTAGAGAGACCCTCTCTCTTTAATACAGTCCATTCAGGATCCAGGCCGATAATTTTAGAGACTGGAGATTCGGGTGAAGCACTGGACCCTCAGTAAGCAGGTCTGGAATTAGAGTGTCAGTACTCACTTACCGGTCGCCCGTTCCAACGGCGTCTCGGTCTCTCAGCCGCCCGCTCCCGCTGCGCAGCCACCTGTCCGGCGGCCACGACGAGCGGCAGCCTCCGTCCGGCTGGCGCGCACGCGCTTCCTAGTAACTCTGTCGGCGGCTCCAGCGTCGTCGCGCGCGCGAGCACGTTCTGTTTATACTCTCCGGCGGCGCTGACGTTTAATTAAAGGGCCAGCTGTACTATAGGGAGTGCCCACAGGGTATGGGCCAATCAACTTTTGAGTTCTGGGCTGTACGCCCTATGTTAACCAATCTCTTAGAAGGTTGTTTTTTACACCAATCACCACACTGTTTCTCCAGGGCCAATGATGCTTGATCCCTATATAACCTCACCCCAGCCAGTTGGTCATTGCCTGTTATAGCGCTTAGATCCTTGTTTGTTACTTACCTTTGATATCGATTTACTCTCCTGTTGCCGACCTTGCCTGCCTTTGACCATCCTCGATCTACTATCCTGTTGCCGACCTTGCCTACCTTTGACCATCCTCGATCTACTCACCTGTTGCCGACTTTGCCTGCCTTTGACCATCCTCGATCTACTCTCCTGTTGCCGACCTTGCCTGCCTTTGACCATCCTCGATCTTCTCTCCTGTTGCCGACCTTCGCCTTGAACCCAGACCACGATCTGCCTAATCCCATCGTTCAGTCGCCATCTCAGACCTACTGTTACCAATCTCCAGCCTGTCCTTGGACTTCCGTCTTACGCTCAAATTCGGGCTACCCAATTCCACTTCCAGCCGTGGGTTCTCCAGTCCTTTGTACAGTAAGGCTTCATCCTTTGAGCCATAAAGTCCTGGGGGTAACCGATCCCGAGCAGGCGTGTTCTGCGTCTCGGCAAGCGGGGGCTCCTATAGGTGAAGCTGGCTGCGGAGATTGGGGGTTGAGGTCCTTACCAAGAGAGCTGAAGTTATCCAAGTGGTTAATTGCGGTACCCGGAGCGTGACATAGAGGTAGTTCCCACAGGTCTTCTTGTGCCATTGCTGTTAGAATTGTGAACCAGCTTCTTACCCAAGCTGATGCGATTAAAATAACCCGGCTTTGCTCCAAAGCTATCTTGCGATGCACCTGTGGCAGGATCTGAGTTGGAGGTAATACATAGGCGAGTTGAAATCTCCATAGGTGGGCCAGGGCATCTACTCCCAGGGCCTCGTCCCCTCAACTCATCGATAAGAAGTGATGGCATTTTGAATTTGTTGGGGATGTGAATAGGTCCATCTCTGGTTTGCCCTCACCTGTTTAACAATATTTGATAGATCTGTGGATTTAGGCTCCACTTTGACTGCCTGACCAAAGTCCTGCTCAGAAAGTCCGCTACTGAGTTTTGGGATCCCTTTAAGTGGATTACTGACAAGGAATTTGATCCAGATGTAGAGGCCCCAGAAAGGACAGTGCAAGGGACTGTATGACTTATGATCTGGTGTCCCTCTGACGATTTAGATAAGCCATGGTCGTCATGTTGTTCGACCGAATCTGGATGTCTGAGGGGGATAGATACATACAATAGGCCCTATTAACCTGTGCATCTCCCCAAAAGCAGTATATGCCTCACCGTCTTATACTGAAGGGGCATCCTGGCAAGGAACACTGTTCTGCGCCTACAACTGCTGCTGTTCTGGCTTTGTCCCCCGGGCCAGCGAGTCTGCCTCAAGCTGTCTCTGGCCAGGAAGTGCGTCTGGAACGCATGTGGTTCTGGGTGAAAGTGGCCTCCTGGCCAGAGGTGGTCATGGAAGGCGGCTGATAGGCTCCCCCTGGAGATGTGGCTCCAGCCAACTGCCTTCCCTGACCTCCAGCAGCGTAGAAAAAGCTGTGTCCTACCCTGTGTTGTGGTGCTCCAGGTGACCCCCTTGCTACAGCTATGCTGTCCTGTGGGAGTAAAGCCAGGCTGTTGGCGAGCACCTCCCCAGGAACTGGGGTGTAAAAATAAAAAACTGGCTGTTCCAGCGGACCTCCTCCTAGGGAACAAACTCAATACTGAAAACTGAGGGGGAAGGGGGCGGGGCTTTTAAACTTGTTCCAGTTGTGTTTCCTCTATAGGGGAAGGTGCTTGCTCTTGCCGTGGCCGTCCTGAAGGACGAAGGGAGAAAAACCAATCCTCAACTCTACTGCCCCCTCATCTACTTATCCTATCACTCTTCCTCTGCTGCTCCTGTCAATCAATCTACTGGCTGTTAAAAAATATATTTTGGTTGAAGCACACCTATAGAAATGTAAGGGAAAACTGCGGTTATGTGGGGGTGTTCTGTCTTCTTATCCTGTGTACTACCTCACAGGAAAGAGTAAACAGCAAATATACAAGTAAAAGAAGACGAACGACCAAATTTAGAATTGCAAAGGTAGTGAAGGGATTTAATTGTGAAAAAAGAACACAAGTGCTGTACATAATAACAAGGCATTTGTACAAAAAGAATGCATAATGACAATGCTAAGCAGGGGAATGTCACCCTACAGTTTGACCGCTAGATGGCGCTTCTGTATAGTATCAGCCATAAATGTTCTTGGTAATTAATAGTGCAGTGCTGAACAAGTCATGTACTCTGTGGTGGGGTAATAGGAACCCATCACATACTACAAATATAGTAAGGCAGGATGCATAATAAAGAAAAGGAGTCCAAAAGAGGCTCCAGAAATGTCCACAAATAACCCAGCACTAACAAGGCAAACTCAGAAACAAGTAAATCATAGAAAAAATAGCTTACAGGCAGCGCAGGTGGATGTAAATCCTCAACGTTTCGGCTGCAATGGCCTTTGTCAAGAGGGAAGCGGTACCAGTCACTTCATGAGTTCGGGATTAAATGGTCTCCATGCTGCTTGATGCTGTGGATGGGCGCGCTCAGTACGGCGCGTGATATCCACGTCATCAGTGGTGCCCGAGGTCCGTCCCGACCTGCATCCGTCCGGTTTGACAAAATACACCAAACGGATGCTGGCGCGCGGGGCGGGCCCGGGTTCCACAGGGCCAGTGACAGTCTGTGCAGAAATAACAAGAATGGGCACATATAAAGTGCGGGCAGGAAAAGAATATCAAAGATGGCGGCCACGGCGTCCTTCCTCCTATAGCGGCAGCTCCAGTAGTTAGGGCGGGGTTTAGATGCGTGCCCGGGCGAAGTATTTGCTGACGCGGCAGTTACCGTGGCGACGCGTCAGTATCGTTGAGTGACGTGCGCAGAAGGGGAGGTGGAGCTGGTGACGCGGCAACAACCGCGGCAGCGCCCCTGGAGATCAAGTTGCGATGCGATTTTGGACTCCTTTTCTTTATTATGCATCCTGCCTTACTATATTTGTAGTATGTGATGGGTTCCTATTACCCCACCACAGAGTACATGACTTGTTCAGCACTGCACTATTAATTACCAAGAACATTTATGGCTGATACTATACAGAAGCGCCATCTAGCGGTCAAACTGTAGGGTGACATTCCCCTGCTTAGCATTGTCATTATGCATTCTTTTTGTACAAATGCCTTGTTATTATGTACAGCACTTGTGTTCTTTTTTCACAATTAAATCCCTTCACTACCTTTGCAATTCTAAATTTGGTCGTTCGTCTTCTTTTACTTGTATATTTGCTGTGTAATCAATCTACTTACTCCCATTTTCTGAAAGAATTTATTTTAAATTAAATTACTAGCCATATGCTACAAGGATCTCTACACCCACGCCCCCTCATACATTTCATCACTAGTCCAAAAATATCAACCCAGGCACAGTCTATGCTCTGCTCATGATCTTCTCCTGTCCTCTACCTTGTTCTCCTCTTGTAGATGACTTGCTCCACTCCTTGGGAATGTCCTCCCTCATACAATTCGTCACTCCCCTTCCTATTTAGGTAGAGTGGGCCACAATTTGAGAAACACTGGGAGAAGGCGTTTTTCCTCACCCACAACATGACGATACCTCGCAAGGCTCAGGAAAATAATTTTAAAATTTTATCTAGGTATAGTAGCCCAGTAAGGCTTTGTCAGATGTTTCCCTCAGCCTTGGATGTGTGCAGATAGGAGGCCCTCTTGCATGTATTGTGCGAGCATAAACAACTTATGGGCAAAGATACTTTCCTTATATGATGGGGCCTATGGCCCCTCTACCCCAAACACCCCCGAGGTAGCTCCCTAGCAACAAACAAGCTTGTAAAAAAGAAATTCTATAACAAATGGTGATTTCTAGGCAGTGGAGGAGAGTGGAGGCCCCCTCCTTGGTGGAACGGTATGAGGAACTAAATAACATTAGATGGAGGAGCTGGGGGCGGAGCAGGAGGCCTTTAGACGGGCATGGGCGGCCTGGATGATGTTCTGGAATTCAGATCAGGGTGTGGGGAGCATGCTGGGGAGATAGTGGGTTCAGCAGGAGACACTACTCTCCACCCCTTTTTTTCCCCCGCTTTCTCTTACTTTCTAATTTATACCTTGTTCTCCTACTTTAGACCTTGTTCTCCTACTTTAGACCTTTATCCTAGTGTTGTGGTACGTGTGCGTTGTCTGGTTCGGGGCCACTTCCTCTTTAGTTTGTGTGTGTGGGCCTAGTAGACACTTAGGATATGGATCAAATAGGAGACAGGACAAGTGGCTATATGAAAGGGCAGAGTTAATGGTGGGAACAGCATCCCGGCCACTATAGGTCTCCTTCCAGTGGTCTAGTAGCCATAGCTGGTAATATTATTACATGCCAGGAAGGTATCCCGGCCACTATAGATCTTCTTCCAGTGGTCTAGTAGCCATAGCTGGAAATGTTATTACATGCCAGGAGGGCATCCCGGACACTATAGATCTCCTTCCAGTGGTCTAGTAGCCATAGCTGGTAATGGTATTACATGCACAGAGGGCATCCGGGCCACTATAGATCTCCTTCCAGTGGTCTAGTAGCCATAGCTGGTAATATTATTACATGTAAGGAGGGTATCCCGGCCACTATAGATCTCCTTCCAGTGGTCTAGTAGCCATAGCTGGTAATGTTATTACATACAAGGAGGACATCCCGGCCACTATAGATCTCCTTCCAGTGGTCTAGTAGCCATAGTTGGTAATGTTATTACATGCAAGGAGAGCATCCCGGCCACTATAGATCTCCTTCCAGTGGTCTAGTAGCCATAGTTGGTAATGTTATTACATGCAAGGAGAGCATCCCGGCCACTATAGATCTCCTTCCAGTGGTCTAGTAGCCATAGCTGGTAATGTTATTACATGCCAGGAGGGCATCCCGGCCACTATAGATCTCCTTCCAGTGGTCTAGTAGCCATAGTTGGTAATGTTATTACATGCCAGGAAGGCATCCCGGCCACTATAGATCTCCTTCCAGTGGTCTAGTAGCCATAGTTGGTAATGTTATTACATGCCAGGAAGGCATCCCGGCCACTATAGATCTCCTTCCAGTGGTCTAGTAGCCATAGCTGGTAATGTTATTACATGCCAGGAGGGCATCACTTTTGAACGTTTTTACTGTATCCTCCATAACTACCTCCTCTGGCAGCGAGTTCCATAGTCTCACTGCTCTTACAGAGAAGAATCCCCTCCTATGTTGGTGGAGAAATCACCTTTCCTCTAACCTTAGTGGATGCCCCCGGGTTATGGTTACACTCCGGGGTATAAATAGATTGTGGGACAGATCTTTGTATTGACCCCGAATATATTTATACATAGCTATTAGATCACCCCTCAGACGTCTCTTTTATACGCATTGTCGTCATTGTTGCATTACCCCATACTTCTCTTTATAAATAGACAATAATATCATTACTTACTTGGGCTGATCTGTAGAGGAACTTCCTCCTCTTTATTCTTCACAGATACTTCCTCCTCCTCAGTTTTCACATTTGTCACTATAGTATCCCTGGGGTCTGTGAATAAAGACGAGAGTGACTCCAGCAAACCCGAGATATATGAGAAACACCAAAGTGTGTGGGGTGACCAAATAGGGGGCACAGGGAGATCTCTTATTACTCACCTGGGCTGATCTGAAAAGGAAATTCTTCCTCTTTATTCTTCACAAATACTTCTGTCTCAATTTTTACAATTCCCGCTTTACTGTCTCCAGGGTCTGCAATTAAAGATGAGAGAGTGAGACCATTAAAGCGTATTTGTGCAATAATGAGGGGGGTAGAATAGTGAATCCCCCCATAATCAGATATAGCCCCGCCTCTTACCCTGTGATGGGAGGAGCCGCTGAGCCTCCATCATGGTGTCTCCCCTGTAGAGATCTTGGTGTCCTCCTGCCCAATACTCCCCCTATAATCAGATATAGCCCCGCCTCTTACCCTGTGATGGGAGGAGCCACTGAGCCTCCATCATGGTGTCTCCCCTGTAGAGATCTTGGTGTCCTCCTGCCCAATACTCCCCCTATAATCAGATATAGCCCCGCCTCTTACCCTGTGATGGGAGGAGCCGCTGAGCCTCCATCATGGTGTCTCCCCTGTAGAGATCTTGGTGTCCTCCTGCCCAATACTCCCCCTATAATTAGATATAGCCCCGCCTCTTACCCTGTGATGGGAGGAGCCGCTGAGCCTCCATCATGGTGTCTCCCCTGTAGAGATCTTGGTGTCCTCCTGCCCAATACTCCCCCTATAATCAGATATAGCCCCGCCTCTTACCCTGTGATGGGAGGAGCCACTGAGCCTCCATCATGGTGTCTCCCCTGTAGAGATCTTGGTGTCCTCCTGCCCAATACTCCCCCTATAATCAGATATAGCCCCGCCTCTTACCCTGTGATGGGAGGAGCTGCTGAGCCTCCATCATGATGTCCTCGTAGATATCTTCTACCCAATCCTGGAGTTGCTGTCCGTCCTCTCTGCAATGCATGAAACGCTGATCACTCATTTCTTGCCAACTACTTTTGACCAGTCCTTGAATTTATCCTAAAATTAGTGATGGACGCTTTGTTTCCCACTTCTTCTTTTTGCTTATTTTTTTTCTTGATTTGGACGGAGCATTAGCACAGGGTTCACTAGCGGAAGCATCCCCGGTTCCCCCGAGAAGTGTGCCCCCAACCTATGTAAATGGCAGGGCTCAGACGCAGAGGATGTGGCATCACGGCAAGGGACCAGGGAAAGGTGAGGGGGCTTGCGGGCAATCTAGACAGGTGCCAGAGGGTGAGCAGGGGGGTGAGAGGGGCAGGAGGGGTCCTCTGGTGAGCAGGGGGGCAGTGAGAGGGGCAGGAGGGGTCCTCTGGTGAGCAGGGGGGCAGTGAGAGGGGCAGGAGGGGTCCTCTGGTGAGCAGGGGGGCAGTGAGAGGGGCAGGGGGGTCCTCTGGTGAGCAGGGGGGCAGTGAGAGGGGCAGGGGGGGTCCTCTGGTGAGCAGGGGGTGAGAGGGGCAGGAGGGGTCCTCTGGTGAGGAGAGGGGTGGTGAGAGGGGCAGGAGGGGTCCTCTGGTGAGCAGGGGGGTGAGAGGGGCAGGAGGGGTCCTCTGGTGAGCAGGGGGGGGGGGTGAGAGGGGCAGGAGGGGTCCTCTGGTGAGCAGGGGGGGGGTGAGAGGGGCAGGAGGGGTCCTCTGGTGAGCAGGGGGGTGAGAAGGACAGGAGGGGTCCTCTGGTGAGCAGGGGGGTGAGAAGGACAGGAGGGGTCCTCTGGTGAGCAGGGGGGGGGGGGTGAGAGGGGCAGGAGGGGTCCTCTGGTGAGCAGGGGGGGTGAGAGGGGCAGGAGGGGTCCTCTGGTGAGCAGGGGGGGGTGAGAGGGGCAGGAGGGGTCCTCTGGTGAGCAGGGGGGGTGAGAGGGGCAGGAGGGGTCCTCTGGTGAGCAGGGGGGGTGAGAGGGGCAGGAGGGGTCCTCTGGTGAGCAGGGGGGGTGAGAGGGGCAGGAGGGGTCCTCTGGTGAGCAGGGGGGGTGAGAGGGGCAGGAGGGGTCCTCTGGTGAGCAGGGGGGGTGAGAGGGGCAGGAGGGGTCCTCTGGTGAGCAGGGGGTGAGAGGGGCAGGAGGGGTCCTCTGGTGAGCAGGGGGGGGGTGAGAGGGGCAGGAGGGGTCCTCTGGTGAGCAGGGGGTGAGAGGGGCAGGAGGGGTCCTCTGGTGAGCAGGGGGGGGGGGTGAGAGGGGCCCTCTGGTGAGCAGGGGGGGTGAGAGGGGCAGGAGGGGTCCTCTGGTGAGCAGGGGGGGTGAGAGGGGCAGGAGGGGTCCTCTGGTGAGCAGGGGGTGAGAGGGGCAGGAGGGGTCCTCTGGTGAGCAGGGGGGGGGTGAGAGGGGCAGGAGGGGTCCTCTGGTGAGCAGGGGGTGAGAGGGGCAGGAGGGGTCCTCTGGTGAGCAGGGGGGGGGGTGAGAGGGGCCCTCTGGTGAGCAGGGGGGGTGAGAGGGGCAGGAGGGGTCCTCTGGTGAGCAGGGGGGGTGAGAGGGGCAGGAGGGGTCCTCTGGTAAGCAGGGGGTGAGAGGGGCAGGAGGGGTCCTCTGGTGAGCAGGGGGGGTGAGAGGGGCAGGAGGGGTCCTCTGGTGAGCAGGGGGTGAGAGGGGCAGGAGGGGTCCTCTGGTGAGCAGGGGGGGTGAGAGGGGCAGGAGGGGTCCTCTGGTGAGCGGGGGGTGAGAGGGGCAGGAGGGGTCCTCCGGTGAGCAGGGGGGGGGGTGAGAGGGGCAGGAGGGGTCCTCTGGTGAGCAGGGGGTGAGAGGGGCAGGAGGGGTCCTCTGGTGAGCAGGGGGGTGAGAGGGGCAGGAGGGGTCCTCTGGTGAGGAGAGGGGTGGTTGAGGACATGAAGGGTTAGTATATAAGCTTCCCGCACTTACCCGATGCACGCTTCTGTCGCCACAGGATATCTTTTTCTACCTACTTCCGCCCCGGTAATTGCATACACCCGCTTCCTGTCGCCACACCAGGTCTTACGTCCGCCATTTTGTTGTAGCCTGGCAGCGGGTGAACGCTGAGAAGAGCTAAGGCTAGTAGCGGTCCGCCGTAATGGTGGCGGCCATTTTCCCATAGTCCCGCATCCATTTTACATAGAGAGTCAAACCATATTCCGCGTCTGTCCGGAGAATGTGGCGGGGGTTTATACAGCGTGGTCTCGCCATGTTTAGGTGAGTTCAAGCTGGAGCGGCCATTTGGACGGAGCCCGCAGTTGCTAGGCGACGGGAGAGCGCTCCTGTAACGGCGGCCATGACGGTGTATAAAGCGGCGAGTCCAGGCTGAGGTGAGGCCTTCATGCTCCTCACATCACGTGATAGCTGCAATATTATGTGCTGCATGTTTTTCCTTGTCTGTCATGACTGCTTTGTACCAGGCTACGGAAGAGGATTCACAGATAAATAATATGATACTTCAGACACTTGGGCGGAGAGAGCCAGATGTAAGGGTGTCCCTGGCTCACCATATT